>OY743178.1:2140000-3460975 GCA_963555705.1 Ligustrum vulgare | reverse complement strand
AGGGGGAGGGGGAGGGAAGTGTACATAACTAAAGTTTATAAATTAAAAATTAAGAAATTTAAGATTTTGAAATAGTTTTTAAATTACATATTTTTAAAATTAAGAAATTTAAGATTTTATTTCAAAAATTAAGTCATAATTAATTATATATTTTATTATTTTTGGTCATAAATCACAATTTTTCAGGTCACAGCTTATTATGGTAACAAGTCACAATTTTTTAGATCACAAGTCACAAATCATGTCATAAGTTTATGGTTACAGTCATAATTTTTTAGGTCACAAATTTTGAATTTTGTAGGTCATGATTTTTTTCGATTGCAAATCTCGAGTCAATTGATCACAACTTAACAAATTATGAGTCACAATTTCTTTATTGGTCACAAATTTCATTGGTTACAATTTTTTCTCGAATACAAATCAAGAATTTTTTAGATCTCAATTTTCACAAATCACTAGTTTTTTTGTCACAAATCATAAATTTTATGTCATAAATTTTATAGGTTACAATTTATAAAATTATTTTGTGGACTCATTTTTTGGTCACAAATTATCGAATTATTTGCTCACAATCCATTTCTCGATCACAAACAACAAATTTTATAAGTCACAAATTAAGGTCACAACAATTAATTGATCACAACTTATTTTTTGGTCACAATTATCAAATTATTAGATCACAATAATTCGATTAAAGGTCACAAATTATCATATTTTAGGTCGCATACTATTTACTAGTGACCAATTACATATTATCTGGTCACACATCATCATCATCAACACCACCACCACCGACCACCAACATCGCCATATTGACCCGCCGCCAGCACCACACTTGCCCACTGATCACACACCTAAAACCGCCGCCACTGTAAAATCTGCAACCACTACTCCACCACCATTTTAACCAAAACAAAACAGAACCACCTAAACAGCTAACTCTACAATTGCCACAACCACAACAACATCCACAAAAGCACCAAAATTGCAACAAAAAATGCGTCATAAAAGCCACCAAAACCGCATCCATAAACATCATAAGACCGCTGCCTATACTCTACAAACGCCGTCGCCACCACAACCCTAAAAGCCCCAAAACCGCCACCTAAAATGCCACCAAAATCTCCGCATAAAACCACCAAAACCACATCCAAAAACAACACTAAAATCACCACTGAAAATATCAAAACCTCCATCTTCGACGAACGTCTTCCACCCACAAATCTGGACACATACACAGTCGAAAGGGATGTTGATGCCATTGCAACCAACGATTAGGCAGCAGTCTAGGGGGCGAATGCCGCTGTAATGAAGACGCTTCGTGGCTGTTACGTCACAGATATGCAACCGACGACCTCGCGAAGTTGCATTGAATATCTGGTTATTTGAGAAGAAAAATCACGCTAACATTGGAAAATATAGGAAGAATGCAGAATTGACTGAGAAAATGAACAATCATAGCAACTATGGAGTAGAAAAGTGACTTTGAATTGGGATGCCGGTGGGTGGGTGAGTGATTGAGGGCGGATTAATTTAATGTGTTATTAATATTAAAAAGTTAATTATGACATGAGTTTTGAAAAGATAATTGTTAACTTGATTTTTGAATTGAGAAGTTATAATTCATGTGTGGGTGTAATTTCAACTTAAAGGAAAGTACAGCTAAAAACCATTAAGGTTTTAATTAAAAAATTAGGTCGAATAATTAATTATTAAATTAATTATTTAATTGATTGAATATATTTTATTGTTTAATTAAATAGATTATGATTACAATAATATAAATTTATGATCATAGTCACAATTTATTTTTAGATTACAAATCTCAATTTCGTTCATATTTCAAAAGCTTTTTCAATCACAAATTTATAATTAATTTGTCACAACTTAATAAATTATGAGTTACACTTTTTCTTATTGGTCATAAATATTATAGGTCAAAATTTTTACTCGGACATAAATTACGAATTTCTTACCTGCAAATAACTTAACAGGTCGGCATTACCCGACCTTCTAAAATAAAGATCTCAATTTCGCAAGACAAAAGCCCGACCTAATATTTGGATAGTTTGACTACAAGGTCGGACATGTCCGGTCTTTTCAATCAATTATCATCAAACCAAATTTTTGATGCTACAAAATAATTAAAGTCCATAACAAAATTATAAGGTCATCTTTACTTGACCATATAATTATCGTAACACGAAAAACGATTTCTAAAGATCGGCTTGCATACTCAATAGTAAAACACAAGTAAAGAGGACGAACATTGACAGAAAATATGAAGATTCATTTATAAGGGAAAATTTACAAGGAGTCCACGAGGCATTCCCCGGGCAAAAAAGTACAAATGCAAGAATTCTAATCCTCGGGGTCAGTCCCGTCTTCGGCATCCTCAACCACCTCACAATCATCTTCCTCCTCAAAAGGAGTAAGGTTGAGATCACCCGCACCCAGAGGGAATTCGGCCATAGGGCTTGTATCAAGCTCGGGAGACTTGAGGAGACACCAAGCCCGAGCTTGCTTGATTGCCTGGGTGTAAGACTCTAGAGCTTAGTTTCCGAGGGCCAGCTTGTACTCATCTGACCCTTTGAAGGCTTCTACTGCGGATGCCCGAGCTTGGACCCCTTGCTCCCGAGTGAGACGCACTTCCTTTGTCAATTTAGCGATTACTTCCCGGGATAAGTCGCGCTCTTGGATGGCCACTTCGAGATCAGCAAGGGCTTGCTTGAGCTTCTCCTCTGCGGCGTTTGCCCTGGTGGCTTCGTACTGCATGGAGTGAGCCAGCTGGTTGGCTGTCTCCCCTCGTTCAATATTCTGGAGGGCTACTCCTCGAGTGATGTTTAGGTGGCGTTCTGTTTGTATTTTATTTTGTATTTTCATTTTCAAAAATGTTTTATGTTTCCCGTTTTTATTTTTATTTTTAAATTTGCTGAAAACGCGTTTGGTTTGTCATTTCTTTTAAAAACTGTTTTGAAAATGAAAGGTTGGAAAACATGTTCTGTTTGAAATTTTGCAGAATACTACTTTTTTAATTAATTTGCTTGCAGAATACTAATGGCTCAAACTCAAATTTCCTTTCACAATACACTGAAAACATGGTTACCTGCAACACACTAATATAAGCACTAAGAGTCTATATTAATAACAAGAATTCATACTTAATTTTTTTTTGTAATACTGATATTAAATTCAGTAAAACTTTATTTTAGAATAATTCTAAAAAAAAAAAAATTATTTAGGCTTAATTCTAAACTAGGACAATTCTCAAAAAAATAAATAAATAAAAAAAATCAATTTTATTTTAAGCTTAGTTCCAAGTCAGGATTATTCTAATATATATATATATATATATATATATATATATATATATATATATATATATATATATATATATTCAACTTTATTTGAAGCTTAGTTTCAAGCCAGGATAAATTTTTTTTTTAAAAAAAAAATTTATTTACGCTTAATTCCAAGCTAGGATAATTCTAAAAAAAAAAAAAAAAAAAAAACTTTATTTAGAGCTTAGTTCCAAGCCAGGATAATTCTTTAAAAAAAAAAAAAAATTCTCAAAACGCGTTTTCAGCGTTTTGAACATTTTTTTATTGAAATACACACAAAACGAGGATTTGGGGGTTTTGCATTTTGTGTACAATTTTTTTTTTTGTTTTCCAAAATGCATTTCCGAAAATGGTAAAGAGAACGCATTTTTAGTGTTTCCGAAAATAAAAACAGAAAACGGTCTCAAAACAGCAAAGAGAACAGAGCCTTAGCATCTACATGTCGAGAAATTAAGTTAGGAAAATTTTCTACAATAAAACAATGGAATTCTTCCAAGCTTAAATTTTACCTTAAGGGCCGCACTCATGATGTGGTCAACTCCCTGTTCAAGGCCGACCTCATATTGGTACTTCTTTACCAAGTCGGGATACAGGGAGTCTTGCATCCTCCTCCTGCAACTGGCCAAGGTAGGGTTCATAGCCTCATGATCTAACTCAGACGGCGGGGGAGCCAGGCCTCTCTGTTGCCTGTCAGTTCTCGAGCGAGGAACATCCTCGTTGGATTATGAGGTTTTCCCGGGACCAGACCGGGCAGTTTTTTATCTTTCCTGGGGGCGTCTCTGGTTACCTCGTCCTCTACACGTTTTGTAACGACCGATAATTTTTACGCAATTTAATAATTATTTCAAAGTCTCGAAAATCGTGCCGCTGCGATCTCACCCATTTTTAAGTTAACTTCACGACGCGTTCGTCTAGCCAAGTCGAGAAGTATCAAGTTTGCCTGATTTTAATAAAATTTCGAATTTCCAAAATTTTATTATTTTATTTAAATTATTATTTTCAAAATCGTTTTAAATTCCTCCAACTCACCTCCATCTTCAACACCAATCATCATCATCACCTCTATCGCCACCGCCTGCACCCAACCTCCAGTGAGCACCACCCCTTTCCCAAATCACCACCATCAAAAGCCAACCCAGCTCAAATCCTCACCCAAACAAAAGAAACCAAAAATCCAGAATAACCCAAGCCCAAGACTTACCTCGACTGTCGCACTGTTCATCACTAATATAGTCGGAAGTCACAACTCCGATCTCGATTTCAAGCTTCGATTTTGTCTCGATTTCACACAATAAACCACCCAAAATCAACCCTTTTCACAACCACCATCCTCGCTGCCACTCAACGGTGACACCCCCGCGGGCATAACGTCAGTGCTGACTGGGGCGGACAGAAGCGTCGCCTCCTCCGCCACTCCGTCTCTCAGTTTGTTATGAGAGAGAAGAGTAAGGTCATATTTTAAGTTGATTTTTTTATTTACCCTTGTCAACCCCCATCTTTTAAAGTCTTTCAATTCAGTCCCTTTTGAATTAAAATGTTATATATTTTAAGCCCAAGTTTTAAAATGATCATTTCAGTTCCTAAATCTCAAAATCATTTAAATCAGTTTTAAATTATTTCAAGTCAGCCCCTACAGTTTTAAATGTTTTAAGTCTTGTCCCTAGTTTATCTCCATCAACTTTCAAAGTATTCATTTTAGTCCCTCAACTTTCAAATTACTCATTTTAGTCCCCCCCCACTTTCAAATCATCAATTTCAGTCCCCAAATTGTAATTTATTATTTTTTAAACTATAAATTTCAAGAAGACTAATTTAGCTTATTTTTCTAATTGGATAGACGAAGTGTATGGAGAATTTAAGAATTTAAGTCGTTTCCCGCTCAACTTTGCACTCGTCAAGTTTAAGGTAGACTCGCCCCTATTAATGATTTAAATTATGATTGCATGTGAATGTGTATGTTATGTGACTTATGTGAAAGTCATTTTTATGAAAAGAGACGAGAATGTATTTCTTCGGAAATATTTATGTTGAGATGAGAATATATTTCTTATGAAATATTTATGTTGTTATGTTTGTCATAACTTATGCACTTTTATGCATGAGAAAGAAAGAAGAGAATGTCTTGCAAGATAAATGATGATGTTATGCATAACTTATGTGCCTTATGTGCACAAGAAGAAAGAGCAACCCATGCCCTATGATTTTAAAGAGCTATGATTTTCAAAGAGAAGTCATGTGCTTTAATGCACGAGAAGAGCAACCCACACCCTATGATTTCTAAAGAGTCTATGATTTTTCAAGAAGAAGCCATGTGCTTTAATGCACGAGAAGAGCAACACACACCCTATGATTTCTAAAAAGCCTGCATTTATGTGTTCAATTATATTGTAAATTAATTAATTTGC
Organism: Ligustrum vulgare; assembly: GCA_963555705.1. NCBI lineage: Eukaryota > Viridiplantae > Streptophyta > Magnoliopsida > Lamiales > Oleaceae > Ligustrum > Ligustrum vulgare. Next base: position 3,455,229 of record OY743178.1, on the reverse strand, counting down.
GATGAGTCTACTGAGTATTTATATGAAATGCTCATGTCTATTTTAACAACATTTGCAGATTTCGGAGAGGGTGGCAAGTGATGGATGATTGTGGCAATAGTCCTTAAATGGTTGAAAGTCTTATTTTAATGATTTCCGTATTCCCAAACATTGGATAATTTTGAGAATTTCAGTTATTTGAGAAATTATGACATTGTCAATTGCTTTACAATATTAATAGCTCGATTTATTATTTCGAATTGTTTCATAAATGTTTTCAATTTTATCGACCATTACAGTTTATTTAATGTTGCCAAAAATGAGTTTCAGTCATTTCTTTCGCTAAAATATTATTTTTAAAGTTAGATCAGACGATGACGTAGTGAACCGGGTATTTAGAAATCGGGGCGCTACAGCTTGGTATCAGAGCCAGTCTGCGTTTCTGTAGACTGACAAATTTTCAAAAAGAAATTTTAAGAAACATTTTACACTATTTAATTATTATTGATGAAGATTGCCACAACCATCATTCATCCCACCAACTCCGAGGTAAAGAAGTTTATGATGTTTAACGTTATTTCAGTATTTCAGATACTTATTTAATGATTTATGAGAAAAAATGAAGAGAAGAGAAAGAGAATGTATCCGAATAAGAAAGAAAGAAAGAAATGAGTTTTGGAGCATAATGAGAAATCGTATCCAAATCAGAAATAAAAGAAAAGAAAGAGAACGAGTGTTGAGCATAATGAGAATAATATGATTTAAGAATGATTTTATAATAATTTTTGTCCTTGAACTTAGAAATGATGAACCCTAGCTGGACTTTGCATAATTGATTTTAGACATGGCACCATTTACGAAGAGTTAACAGAAAGGATTAGACAATGTTTACGGAATATATATCGTTTGGACCAACACCTCATGTTAAGATATATGACCACACTATTGACTATTGTGCCACGTATTATGAGGCCATGGCTAGTGATTTTAGAGCAACTGTTGCGAAAATTGATTAGACACTTGTGGTCAACATTTTCAGTAAATCAACGAGAATTAACAAGCCAGTTTTATGAGATTGTGATGAGATGATGAAAGTATAAGTAATATGATCTTATTGAGACTTTTATGAGAAGAATTATGAAATTAGAGATTTAAAGTTTTAATTCTTAATTATTGGGAATTAAGAATTGATATTGTGTTTGAGTAAGTGAATTATTCCTCTATTTTGAGAGAAATTTTTAATGTTGTTTGGTCTTGTAATTAAGAAATTTTGGAACTATGATTTATGGCATATATTTTATAAGTATGACAATGAGTGGTGATTTGAGCCAATTAATGTATTGAAGAAAGTGATATTGTGATATTGGAAATTATGATTTGAAATTGTTATGTTGAGGAATGATGAATTAGTTTTCTGGGATATTTTGTGGTATTGAAGTTTGTTAGAATTGTTGTCAATATTTAAATCGTGGTGGTCAGATGTGGAGTATAACTACAGGTTGTTATTGTTGGTTATGAAGTATACCTACGGGTTGGATAAGTCCAAATTACAAGGGAGACTCTACCTAGAATTTTATCATTTTGAGTTAAGAGCATGATATGGTAAGCACCCACTAAGGGAATTGAGGTTAGACTTGCAAGTTCATTTACACCCCAAGCAAGATTTGGTAAATGATAAAAAGAGATAATGACTCTTGAGATATTTTGACTTCTTCGAAGAGTGATTATTTTTGTAATGGATATAGTTCTATTGAAATACTCTCCTTGTTTCACAATTTCAAGAACAAGATGATGTATACAACTACTTGGATGTCAAGGTATACATGGAGTTATGTGATGACTTGATGCATGCAGTGGGAAATGTCAAATTATATTTTGAAAGATGAGTGAAGACTAATATTATGGCAATATTGGGAAGAATCTTAATCATTCTTGGGAACAAATTGATTATTAGTATGGAATGATTATTGATATTGGAGAATATTATAAATTATGATGGTATGCGATATTACTGTTGATTTATTTTGGAAGTTGATCTGGTAGATGATGTGTTAAAGATTTGGTTATTTACATGTAGTATGATTATTTGGAAAAGTCAGTTATCATAAATGAGAGACATTGGAAATATTTTATACTGAGATGCCATTAAAGGAGTAGAGATTTATTATAGTAAGAAATTGGGGACATGTGATTGAATGTTTGGAATTATGTGAGATAATGATGATTGTCATAAGGTCGTTGAATATAAAAGGTACAAGAGATAATTATAAGGAATAATGCGATTGCTCTTATGGTGAGAACTGAAGGTGACGATATATTGTGATTATGAAATAAGTTGACCATCCATGAATAAGTTATGTTGTATTTGGTTCTAAGTGGAATTCAAAGAAAGATGGGTCTCAGTCATGAAGAATGAATCAGGGTTTCCTCGTAATGTGAATGATTCACTGATGTACATTAATTTTTCATTTATGATATTAGAAGATCATGAGAGAAAATTGTTGGATGAAATTGATGAAAGAAATTTTACCAGGTCCTAAATTTGTTCAAGTATTGCAGAAGTAATGCAATTGATCGGATGAAAGTTTATGATAAGATCATACATTGAAATCTTGGAAATCTTAATCTTATCTTAATATATATAATAACAACATAGCCGTCACATAAATCCGCACATAGTTTCCCGCCATTTTTACCTGCTATTTTAGGAAACTTTGTAGTTTTATTAATTATTTTAATAATTGAATTATGAAACTTCAATTAATGCAAAATTAATTATAGGTGACATGTAATAAATAACTTATTGATTTGTAAAAAATAAAAAATCTATAAAATGTCAAATTGTATATTATTTTTATTCTTTTGATAATTATTGTAATATTTTGAAGTAAAAAAATATGCATTATACGTGTCAAATTCAAGATCTTAACGAGAAGTTCAATACAAGCTAACAAATGAAACCAAACTCTAAATATATCATTCATAAAATTGTCTCAAATAATAAAGGTAAAAGTTTTACTTATACTTTTTTCAATATCTAATCTTTTTAATTTATCGCATTTAAGTCATAAAATGATATCTATCATTTCTTACCTAACTCAATTTGACATAAATGATTAATTTCAAATCTTTTTTCTTATCAAATCGTAATCGTAATCTTAATCTTAATCTTAATCTTAATAATATAATAACAACATAGCCGTCACATAAATCCGCACATAGTTTCCCGCCATTTTTACCTGCTATTTTACGAAACTTTGTAGTTTTATTAATTATTTTACTAATTGAATTATGAAACTTCAATTAATGCAAAATTAATTATAGGTGACATGTAATAAATAACTTATTGATTTGTAAAAAATAAAAAGTCTATAAAAATGTCAAATTGTATATTATTTTTATTCTTTTGATAATTATTGTAATATTTTGAAGTAAAAAAATATGCAATATAGGTGTCAAATTCAAGATCTTAACGAGAAGTTCAATACAAGCTAACAAATGAAACCAAACTCTAAATATATCATTCATAAAATTGTCTCAAATAATAAAGGTAAAAGTTTTACTTATACTTTTCTCAATATCTAATCTTTTTAATTTATCGCATTTAAGTCATAAAATGATATCTATCATTTCTTACCTAACTTCAATTTGACATAAATGATTAACTTCAAATCTTTTTTCTTATCAAATGAAAAGAAATAATAGATATCCGATCTTTCTAAGTAAATTCAACTGAATCATTTTAATTTTTACAACTTTAGGTTTCGATAAACTCTTTTGGTAATTTTTAAATTAATTTTATAAATTTACTCATTATGTATAAATTTACTCATTATGTTCATTTATCTATTTTTTAATTTTTATAAATTTAAAATAACATCAATTTGTAAAATATATACTACAGAATTTAACAATTAATTCATTGAATTTTATAGAAAATAAAAATATAAGGTTTTATCAAACTTATTCTATTTAAAAATAAAATATGATCAATACAGTTATTTAACATGTTCAAAAAATAGTTTTTGTGTGTGTGTGTGTGTAACATGACCATTTTTAACACTTGGTGAAAAATAAAATGTCACGTTGTATTTGAAACCATTGAATAGGAGTAAGTTTGATATAGACTATAGAAATAGTTTTAAATGCGTGATTGAAAGTGAAAGAAGGTAGTATAAAAAATAAAATAATTGTCAAATAAATCAATTGAGTGGTTGAAAATTGATTTTCTTTTTTTAGAATGTGTGGTTTCAAAGTAGTATGTGCAATTGTGAAAAATTAGTTTTAAATAATTTGTGGCTGTGAATGAACATAAAAAAAATTAATTTTTGAATAATCAATTCTATATGAATAAATAAATTAAGAAAACTAGAGAATGAACAATTAATTGTTAAAAAAATGCAATTCATAACTTTTTTTTTTCTTTTTTTCTTTTTTGATTGTATATTGAATATACAATTTATGCATTAAAGTGAGAAATCTTATAGGGAGAAATGAAATTAAAAATTATTCACAATTTGTGGATACAAGATATTATTATTATTATTTTTATTGTATTATTTTTATCGGGCATTGTATTTTTACAACTTATTCAATAAATATTATTTATTCCGTGCATCGCACGAGTGTGATTACTAGTTGTTACTAATGGTATCTTGGTTCGAAAATAAGAAATGAAATTTTATGTATTTGTCCTTGTGGATAGAATTTGTGGAAAATGGGGATAAGATTTCACAGTGATAACTTATTACGGAGTAGAGTGCAGAAAGAGTGACAACGGTAGAATCCAATGTTTATTGAGTTTGGGAGATTGATATATAATCTTAGTGATCATATTGACGTATAAGGTTCATGTGATAGATATGATGGTTATTATATTGTAATCTTAGAGAGATTGAGAGGATTATATTGAGGTCATATGATACAATGATAAGTGACATGTTACATGATTACTACAAGATATAGTGACTAGATGGTTAATAGATGTTATGGTTATCCCATGAAGAATTGTGTGAATATACATTGAGTCATTTGATCTTATTTTGATGGTTTATTGAATTACGGTGAAATATTGCCTACGATTGGGAATTTTCGTTTTGAGTCATAAGATATATGGATTTATTTAAAGTTTTGGTGATGCAGTTTCGATTACTTATTACCTGTTGTACTTTAGATGTGAGCAAAATATTTTGCTGCAATAATGGAAAACCTGAAATGATCAGTTGTGTGACTTTTACTTATAATGAGATTGTATCTTTGGATTAAGCAAACTTGATGAGGAATCCTATATGATTCACAGAAGTCTTATTCAATGGTGATAGACTTAATCAGAGTATTGTTCATAGTGTGACATGAATTGAAGTTTTGGGAGAACAGGGAAAAATGAATCTTGAACTTCAGATTGGGAAGTTAGTGAGGTTTCCTAGATTTGATAATATCATATCTGATCTTTATGATGATACTTTAAGTTAGTACATTAGTCCTCGACTAGAATGAGTATGTGATACCAGGTACTTGATGCATGATCTAGAAGTATGGACTAAAAGATTCAAGTTTGAACTTCTCCAATTTTGAAAAGGAAATCTCAATCGAGTTTAGAAATGATTACGTATGTGAATCTTTCCTAAAAGATTCTGTCAAGTTTGGGTTTGTACTCGATATTTTGGAATTGATACCGCGTTTCTATATTTTGGATCATAAGGTTTTATTCTTGATCAATCTTCTTGATTTTTAGTTTAAGCATTGGAATAATTGATATTTATATTGTGGATTCGATATCAGTATAGATACTTGAAATGTTGGAAATAGAAGGTTAATGAATGAGTTAATAAGTTGAATAATGTCAGATGATTGATTTAGTTCTACACAATAGCTATCGAGCGTCTTTTAGCATAGCTTCGTATGAGGTACAGATACATGTTAGAGAGTTTGTCCGATTTCATGGATTGCTAGTGTCCATTTTTCAGATAGAGATCCGAGAATTTTTCCTTGAGATATGGAAGAGTTTACATGTGGCAATGGGTACTAAATTAAATTTTAGTACTGCCTACCATCTCCAGATTCAGACATTGAAGGATATGCTTAGGGCATGTGTTCTAGACCCAAATGGTAATTGAGAGACACATTTTCCATTAGTAGAGTTTGCCTACAACAAACAGTTTTTCGGCTAACATTGAGATGTCACCATACGAAGCACTGTATGGGTAAAAATGTTAATCGCCAATCTTTTGGGATGAAGTTGGCGAGAGGAAATTATTGGGTTCAGAATTAATTAAGAAAACAATATAGGCTATTGAGAAGATCAGATTACGAATTAAAGCTGCCCAAGACAGAAAAAAAAGCTATGCCGTTCAAAGAATAAAAGACTTAATGTTTGAGATTAGAGCGAAAGTGTTCTTGAAAGTAGCTCCTATGAAGGGTACTTTTTGTTTCGGCAAGAAAGAGAAATTAAGGCCTCGTTTTGTCGAACCATTTGAAATACTAGAGAAGTGGATAATGTGGCTTATTGTTGGCTTTGCCACCAGAACTTGCAGTTGTTCACAATGTTTTTCATGTTTCTCTATTGAGAAAAGTATGTTCACAATCATAGTCATGTGGTGAATTATCAGTCTCTTGCAGTTCAGAAAGATTTGACTTATGAAGAGGCACCGATGTGTATAGTAGAGAAGAAAAGTCCATGTCTTAAGAAACAAAGAGATTCCTTTAGTCAAAGTCCAGTGGGGTAGACACAATAATAATGAAGTTACTTGGGAAATGAAGAGGAGATCCTAGTCAAGTATCCAGAAAGAATAGATCAAGTAAGTTTAATTTCGAGGACGAAATTATTTTAAGGGAGTAAGGTTGTATCGACCGAGAATTTTTACGCAATTTAATAATTATTTCAAAGTTTCGAAAATCGTGCCGCTGCGATCTCACCCATTTTTAAGTTAACTTCACGACGCGTTCGTCTAGGCAAGTCGAGAAGTATCAAGTTCGCCCGATTTTAAATTAAATTCCGAATTTTCAAAATTTTATTATTTTATTTATTTATTTAAATTATTATTTTCAAAATCGTTTTAAATTCCAAATTTCGTCAATCTCATTTTATCAGTTTAATTCTTCCGACTCAGTTGATTTCGCATGCGAATTTTCCTCGAACTACGTGCAATGCTTGTCTAGGTTTTCACACCACCAACCCCCATCCATCACATCAATCCCATACCCTATATATTCTCATACTCTACATCACCAACCCACTTCATTATTCATCACCACCCACACTCCACAACCCATTCTTCACAAACCCAATCACCAGTCCTCTGCATGCCCATCTCCATTCCCAGCATCACTTCCAGCCTCCCAGCTCCATCCATTGCAGTTCAGCCAAGGTAACGTTTTCTTCCTCCTTCATCACCAACACAACCACTTCGACCCACCATTAACCTCATCACCTGCAGCACCACCACCAACCACCAACGAACCACACTGCTGACGCCGCCTAGCTCAACCTCAACCCTACTGCCACAAACCATCATCATCATCACCACGGCCAAACCACAACCACAACCGGCCAGCCACCATTATCAAACCACCATCACCTCCTCAATCGAGAACCCAAACCACCATCACCATCGCACACGGCCACAACCTCCTCCAACTCACCTCCATTTTCAACACCAATCATCATCACCACCTCTACCGCCATCGCCTGCACCCAACCTCCAGCGAGAACCACCCCTTCCCCAAATCACCACCATCAACGGCCAACCCAGCTCAAATCCTCACCCAAACAAAAACAAACCAAAAATCCAGAATAAGCCAAGCCCAAGACTTACCTCGACTGCCGCACTGTTCATCACTAATATAGTCGGAAGTCACAACTCCGATCTCGATTTCAAGCTTCGATTTTGCCTCGGTTTCACACAATAAACCACCCAAAATCAACCCTTTTCACAACCACCATCCTCGCTGCCACTCAACGGCGACACCCCGCGGGCATAACGTCGGTGCTGACTGGGGCGGACAGAAGCGTCGCCTCCTCCGCCACTCCATCTCTCAGTTTGTTATGAGAGAGAAGAGTAAGGTCATATTTTAAGTTGATTTTTTAATTTACCCTTGTCAACCCCCATCTTTTAAAGTCTTTCAATTCAGTCCCTTTTGAATTAAAATGTTATATATTTTAAGCCCCAAGTTTTAAAATGATCATTTCAGTTCCTAAATCTCAAAATCATTTAAATCAGTTTTAAATTATTTCAAGTCAGCCCCTACAGTTTTAAATGTTTTAAATCTTGTCCCTAGTTTCAAATGTTATCATTTTAACTCCAAATTTTGAAAATAATTAGTTTATGTCCATCAACTTTCAAAGTATTCATTTTAGTCCTTCAACTTTAAAACTACTCAATTTAGTTCCTCAACTTTCAAAGTATTCATTTTAGTCCCTCAACTTCCAAATTACTCATTTTAGTCCCCCCCCAATTTTCAAATCATCAATTTCAGTCCCTAAATTGTAATTTATCATTTTTTAAACTATAAATTTCAAGAAGACTACTTTAGCTTATTTTTCTAATTGGCTAGACGAAGTGTACGGAGAATTTAAGAATTTAAGTCGTTTCCCGCTCAACTTTGCACTCGTCAAGTTTAAGGTATACTAGCCCCTATTAATTGATTTAAATTATGATTGCATGTGAATGTATATGTTATGTGACTTATGTGAAAGTCATTTTTATGAAAAGAGACGAGAATGTATTTCTTCGAAAATATTTATGTTGAGATGAGAATATATTTCTTATGAAATATTTATGTTGTTATGTTTGTCATAACTTATGTGCTTTTATGCATGAGAAAGAAAGAAGAGAATGTCTTGCAAAATAAATAATGATGTTATGCATAACTTATGTTCCTTATGTGCACGAGAAGAAAGAGCAACCCATGCCCTATGATCTTAAAGAGCCTATGATTTTCAAAGAGAAGCCATGTGCTTTAATGCACGAGAAGAGCAACCCACACCCTATGATTTCTAAAGAGTCTATGATTTTTCAAGAAGAAGCCATGTGCTTTAATGATCGAGAAGAGCACCCCACAGCCTATGATTTCTAAAGAGCCTGCATTTATGTATTCAATTATATTGTAGATTAATTAATTGGCAATGAGTATACTGATTATTTATATGAAATGGTCATGTCTATTTTAACAACATTTGCAGATTTCGGAGAGGGTGGCAAGTGATGGATAATTGTGGCAATAGTCGTTAAATGGTTGAAAGTCTTATTTTAATGATTTTCGTATTCCCAAACATTGGATAATTTTGAGAATTTCAGTTATTTGAGAAATTATGAAATTGTCAATTGCTTTACAATATTAATGGCTCGATTTATTATTTCGAATTATGTCATAAATGTTTTCAATTTTATCGACCATTACAGTTTATTTACTGTTGCCAAAAATGAGTTTCAGTCATTTCTTCCGCTAAAATATTATTTTAGAAGTTAGATAAGACGATGACGTGGTGAACCGGGTATTTAGAACTCGGGGCGCTACACGTTTTGCCCGGGAGCCCCGAGCCCTTGCCATGGTTGCTTGCTTAAGTGCTTCAGAATCAAACACCATCCCTGGTAAAAGGCAAAGTCAGGACAAAAAAAATAAAACAAAAACAGGGGAGGGTATTTTCTACAAAAGAAGTAGAGCAATATTTACTACGGAATGTGAGAGGCCGGGGCCTACCGGGCTGAAGGTCGAGTCCAGCCTGATCTAGAATTTTGCTTATCACAAGATCATTGGCTTCCTCGGCCAGCAAACCAAAATCACAAACCCGGACCGCATCAGCCATGAGCTCTGTCACGACCTCCTCACTTAAACTACCCATCCTATTAAAAGTATCAACATCAGGTTTTCTAAAGGTCGGCCAGAATAAGGTCTCGCCTCTCTCGGTTTTATAAAGAAAAACCTTTCTTTCCAATATTTTATAGAAGACGGGACCCATGGAACCTCAAACCTACCCTTCACGCACAGATAAACAAAGCTATTACATCGGGGTAGGTACTTAAGCTCTAACAGACACTTGCAAAGGCAGCGGGTTCTATTCCTAAGCTTCTATAGAGTATGAAAAAATATACAAGGATCCTCCACCTATTGGGGGTAAGCTGACCGGGCAATATGCTCGCGGTCAGCAAGAAGTCCACAAAAAAGTGGTGAAGAGGGAACCTGAGCTGGGCCAGTAAGGCCTCGTGATGTACGACTATCTCCCCTTCCCGACAATGATAAGAATACTCATCCCTATCTGGAACCCTAGTAGTGTACCTATCTACTAACCTATACCTTCTCATGTTGACCTCGATCATGTGTTCTTTCATTCTGTTATAGTAGGTCGGGAGCTCAAGCTCAGTCCGTCTAGGTTCCCTCACTACCCGAGGATTGTCCTAAACCTCCTCCCCATTATCAAACTCACCCTCTTCAAAATCGTGCGGGGGCTCATAAAAACCTGAGGGCTCGATCTCTAAGGGTTCGTCTAAATTTTCCACCTCCCTAAGGTCATCCACTGTCACATATCTTGCCATGTCTTCCTGGAATAAATAAAAAAGTTACAAAGCTCGGGGTAGGTCGAGCTTACCTAAAATGCTAGGAAGTTTTTGTTGAAGGAGAGGTCATGATGGTTGCCCGACGAGTTCTCTGATCTGTCGCAAATTCGCAAAGTAAAAGGAATGAGGTTATGGAGACTACATATATATAGGCAAAATTAGGCGGGGAAAATTCAAAAATCTTAACCCTCCCCCTACCACTTGTCATGTATCTAAGATAGAACCATTTGTTAACCCTAAAGCATTAAAGTACATGAGTTGGAAAAACGCGTCATTAACTGTCAGAAATAAATATGATAAGCTGTCAAAAACAGAATAAATGCATTCAAAGATATTTTCCAAGTCTCTGATGCACGGGGGCCAATGATCGGACAATTTCACGACGTCCAAAGATGAGCTTGACACGAGATTATAACTGGTCGGCCCATCTTTCCATGGGCTCCACCTTATGCCCGACTTGTCTAATCTTGCAGCCTATGGGATAATATGGTCGGGCATAAATGCCGGGTCATGCATGTCCCCGGGTTTCTGCCGATATTCTTATGGTCGGGTCTGGCTGACCTATCTTCAGTCCTAACGTATTACGGGCTTAAAGGTTGAACCTTGTGCCCGGGCACATCCAGTGAATAAGGTCGGGTCATACCCCGACCATATTCCACTTTGAGTTGACACAAATGGATCAGGTCGAGACTTCCCGATCTGTGGTCCAAGCAAGCAGGCCTCCAAATCTCTTTCATCGATGGACCTCGTTAATGGGCCCCATTCTTGGGCCTCAATGCAACACGTATTCCAGAAGGAAATATTCTAAAAAAGGGAACTGAATTCCTATAAGTTTAGAACTCCTCCTAAAATGTAAGTTCATAACAAAAGGATTCATTCTTTAATTAAAAGGGGTTATGGACTTTTCAGCCCTATAAATATAGCTCCTTTGATCACATATTATTCATTCATTACTCTTTATATTTTTCCAGTTATATATTCTCTTTTTACTTTTCTCCAGAATACTAATTCTCACATCGGAGGGGCAATGGGGAGAATCTTCCTCGCCTTTTTGCAGGTTATACAAGGCAAATTCATTCATCTTTTCCAGTGATCAAGAAGTTCTAGATCTTGCCACGTCAAGATCAGGATTTTTTGCAGCATCAGTCATAAATAATGATACATCGATAAATGGGTTCTTCAAATTTCCTTGCTTAAGAATCTTAAATCTCATACCAAAAATAAAATAAAATAAAATAAATGGCTTGCTTATTAAAAAATAAAAAAAAAATGTCTTGCTTATCTAACTATTTACTCTTAATTTATAAACAGATGGTGGTGGGCAAGACATTTTTAGATAATCTGAGATAAATGGAGATATATGAGGTCTCTCACTGTAAAACGTCTTCTCACTTATAGTAAAATTTTTGCAGCAGGGAGTGGACGTATTTCTGCAGCAATATTTTGGGCTTTTCAATTTTTTTTGGGGACAACTTAATTCATGTGCGCCGGCCTATTTGGACTCAAATAATTTTCAAATTTCAGTGGGGACCTACAACCACCTGTGCCTCAATGAGATCCGTTGTAGCGACCAAGAATTTTTACGCGATTAATAATTATTTTAATAGAAAATCGTGTCGCTACTATTTCACCCATTTTTATTAAGTTAACGCCACGACGTATTCGTATAGCCAAGTCAAGAAATAATCGAGATCGTTCGATTTTAAATTAAATTCCGAATTTCTAAAAATATCTCCATTCTCTTGATTTAAAGTATATTAAGTCTAAGTACTTAATTCAATGTTATCCAAATATTTATTTGTACAAAAATTTCTTTTATTATTTAAATTAAGAAAATATATGCAAGCATGAGAGGTTCCATTATATGTAATCATAAAGAGCATAATATTTGTATAAATATGGAAAAGTATATGAATGATTTATATACTCCATTATATATAATCATGAAGAGCATAATATTTGTATAAATATGGAAAAGTATATGAATGATTGATAAGACTCCATTATATGTAATCATGAAGAGCATAATATTTGTATAAATATGGAAAAGTATATGAATGATTTATATACTCCATTATATATAATCATGAAGAGCATAATATTTGTATAAATATGGAAAGTATATGAATGATTTATATACTCCATTATATATAATCATGAAGAGCATAATATTTGTATAAATATGGAAAAGTATATGAATGATTGATAAGACTCCATTATATATAATCATGAAGAGCATAATATTTGTATAAATATGGAAAAGTATATGAATGATTGATAAGACTCCATTATATATAATCATGAAGAGCATATTATTTGTATAAATATGGAAAAGTATATGAATGGTGCTTTACTTTAAGAAAAGGATGTGTTAAAATTAATAGAATTGAATGATTATGTTTACAATATGCCAACTTTATACATCTATTTAAACCCATCTCTTTTACACACAACTCTACACATATACACTTATTTCCAATCTCTTGACAAAATCCACAAGTAAGAGAAATTCAAGGTGGTCAAGAAAGTTTTGGTCCATTTACTACTACACTTCATTTTAATCTTTTAAAAGGTAAGTATATCTTATGTTTTTATGAAAAGTAAGTATGTTTTTATGAAAGGTAAATACACCTTATGTTTTTATGAAAAGTAAGTATGTTTTTATGACAAGTAAGTATATCTTATGTTTTTATGAAAAGTAAGTATGTTTTTATGAAAGGTAAATACACCTTATGTTTTTATGAAAAGTAAGTATGTTTTTATGACAAGTAAGTATATCTTATGTTTTTATGAAAAGTAAGTATGTTTTTATGAAAGGTAAATACACCTTATGTTTTTATGAAAAGTAAGTATGTTTTTATGACAAGTAAGTATATCTTATGTTTTTATGAAAAGTAAGTATGTTTTTATGAAAGGTAAATACACCTTATGTTTTTATGAAAAGTAAGTATGTTTTTATGACAAGTAAGTATATCTTATGTTTTTATGAAAATGTTTGGATCATTGCTATGAAATCAATCTCACAAGATTGTTATGGGTTCCATATGATATGTTTATGATTATGCTAAGGGGACCGGAGTTTAGTAGCGCTACACATAAGAATTCTTGCCATTTAAGTTCTGTAAAATTCTTGTGTCTCCCTATGTTTATGAGTATTTCGATCCCATCCTATGTTATGATGAAAATGATCCATATGCTTTCAAAAGAAAATTTATGCTTGGTATACTTACTGGGATTTTATAAATCTCACTCCACGATATTTACCATTTTCAGATAATTGAAGGTTCGAGGCGGTCAACATGGAAGTGGCAAAAGTGGTTAAGATTGATGAGATAATTATGTTGAACTTTATGTAAGAAAATTATGTTCTATTTTTATTCACAAATAAAATTATGGGATTCTAATTATTCTTTTGAATAATTTTACATTACTATTTAAGTCTAGATAATATGATATGAGTCACTTTTAGTGGCACTCGAATGGTCGAGAATTCGGGTCGTCACAGTTGGTATCAGAGCAAAGAGTTTTAAAAACGATTCTGTAGATTTTTGAAATTTTATTTCTTTAAAAAAAAAAAAAAATCACTATTCACGTGAACAGTAAAACGACGTGCTATTCATGATGAACAGTGAACGAAATCACTATTCATTATAAAAAAAAAAAAGTTGAATTTTCACATGTCAAGTATGGTTATGATTTTGAAAAGCATGATGAAATTTGATGTGCGAATTTCAAGGACAAAATTCATTTTAAGCAAGGGAGTTTGTAATGTCCTGAAAATTTTATGGAATATAATTAGTTAGTGATATGATGTTTATATTGATGTCTTTGATAAATTTCTAGAAGTTCGGGGACTAAAGGAAAAATAAGATTTGACGATAAATTTTATTTGGGTTAAGTTATTAATTATTGATGGGGAGATAATTACTATATCGATATTGGATTTGTTTTGAAGACTGTGATTAATTAGGAATTATGATTCAAGAAAATGTTGATTTGGATACAACCACATTAAATTATTGTTGATTAAAGGAAAATAAGATTATATGAAATATTTTAACTCATCACTCTACTATGTCACTCTCCACGTATTGACTCCTCGAACCAGGTATGTTATATGCTTTGCAAGTCATTTACGATTTTATTAAGACATGTTAAGTATGAAATCTTCATATGTTATGAATCTTTAAGTGAAATATACATGTTGAGTATGATATGAATTGATAGAAGCCTGAATTTTAATTTATTCCTTTTTATGTAGAATCATGAGACATAGAGGATATTGATATGAATTTTGGTTCATATTAAGCTTAGTAAGACTGACTAAATTAGAAAAATAAGTTGGTTCGTAACTTTTGCCAAAAAATATATGGAATAATATATTAAACAAACAAAATTAATAATGAATTTGTACAATAATTTATCCCTTTATCACTACCTTTGTGTAAAAACAAGGGAAAAACTGTGGATGGTTATTAGTACTTCCTCTTCAAGTTTCAATTTTCGGTTCAATAATTTATCCCTTTATCACTACCTTTGCTTAAAAGTAAGGAAAAACTGTGGATGATTATTGGTACCACTCTTCAAGTTTCAATTCTGAAAAAAAAAAAAAAAATTCGGAAAGAAAAGAAAGAAAGAGAACGGGTGTTGAGCATAATGGGAATAATATGACTTAAGAATGATTTTCAAAATAATTGTTGTCCTTGAGTTTAGAAATGATGAACCTTAAATGGACTTTGCATAAT
Source organism: Ligustrum vulgare (assembly GCA_963555705.1). Lineage (NCBI taxonomy): Eukaryota > Viridiplantae > Streptophyta > Magnoliopsida > Lamiales > Oleaceae > Ligustrum > Ligustrum vulgare. The sequence goes on along the minus strand of OY743178.1, from coordinate 3,439,952 downwards.
TGATTTTAGACATGGCACTAAGTATGAGAAGTCAACAGAAATGATTAGAAATATGTTCAGATTATCTATCATTTAGATTTAATGAGAAATAGCGAGCCAATTTTATGAAGTTTTATGAGATGTTAAGATTATAAGTGATGTGGTTTTAATGAGACTTTTATGAGAAGCATTATGAAGTTAGAGATTTAAAGATTTGGTTATTGGGAATTAAGTAATGGATATTATGTTGAGTAAGTGAATTATGCCTCTATATTGAAGAGAAATTTATTATGAACTTTGGCCTTGTGATTAAATTTTGGGAATATGATTTATGACTTATAAATATAAGTATGAGTAATCTTTTGAGCCAATTAAGGTATGGAAGGAAGTGATATTGTGATATTGAAAAATATGATTTGAAATTGTTATGTTGAGGAATTATGAATTGAATTATGGGATATTTTTGATGATATTGAAGTGTTGGAATCGTTTTCAATATTTTTAGATTGTTGTGATCAAATGTGGAGTTATTTATTATTGTGAGTTATGAAGTATGCTTATGGTTTGGGATAAGTCCAAATTACAAGGGAGACTCTGTCCAGAATTTTATCATTTGGAATTAAGAGCATGATATGATAAGCATCCACTAAAGGAATTAAGGTTAGACATGCAAGTTCATTTACATCACAAACGAGATTTAGTAGATGATAGCAGAGATTTTATTATTTTCTCATAAGGAGAACACACAAAGAGTCACACTGGAAAAGAAATACATGAAACACGCAAAAGCAAAAGAAAGCAACATGGGAAATTCCTCAAATTGAGAGATGTGTTTCCGGAGTAGCCGTATCCTACCACCTCTGACCTTTTGAGGAAATAAAGAAACCTTCAAAGAGGTGTGTTTCGAGAGTAAGAATACTCCGTAATCTACCACCTGGAACCTTTGAGGTACACACAAGATTTAAACATTAAGGAAATCCTAGGAAATTAGAGGGGTGTCTCGAGAGTAAGAATACTCCGTACTCTACCCCCACCTATTCTAAGATTCATAAAGTTAAGTTTACATTAACCGGACTCCATTTTCGCTTGATTCCCCTTCCTTGCGACCAATCTATCTTAACCCCTGCTGGATCTTGTATTGAGATATATGACTGCAGCTTATCCAGTAGTTCATCAATAGTAGGAGCAGAAATAAGAAGCCTTCTGGAAAATGGAGAAATGAATCCCTGTTCCACAGCATAATCAAGAAAGGTTAACAAACCATCAAAGAAATTGTTAACATTCAGAAGCCCAATAGGCTTAGTATGGAGATCTAGTTGAGCCCACGAGGTAATGTTAAAGATTTCTTCTAAGGTACCAAAACCTCCGGGCAGGGCTATAAAGGCATCAGAACCATATAGCATACAAGTTATGCGTTCATGGATGGATAAGGTTTGAACTACATGCCCTCGTGTTTTGCCTGCAACATCTACCAAAGGGACAGGTATGACACCGATTACTTTTGATTTCTCTGCAAGAGCAGATTGGGAAACACAACCCATTAGACCACTGCTACCACCCCCATACACAAGAGTGATACCTTTTTCCCCCAGTTTCTTTCCAAGATCTACGGCCGCTTCTAGATAACTGAAGCCTTTCCCCACTTTTGATCCACAAAATACACAAATAGTTTTGATCTGTCGAAGTTTTGGTGCTTCCATCTTTGATAGTATAGAAGAGAAAACTTACGAAGAAGATGTGATTTTGGGATGCCTGAACTATGAAATATGTTTGGCTATTTAAAGCCGAAAAAATTTACTGTTTTTGATTGATTATGAAAAAGTAAAGATTTACTTTTGACAAAATCGGCCAACTTTTGACTGTTTTACCAAAGATATCACCTTTTGGTGATTTATTTCCAGCTTTATCAAAACTCGAGAAAGGAAAATATATTTTATTTCCAAAACGCGTGAAAGAAAACAGCAAAATATTTTAAATGTGTATCAAGAGATTTACCTTATATCATTGTTGAACTGCCAGAAGCCTCATTTTGTAAAACAGACTGGCAAACAGGATCTTTTGCTATTATATTTTGGAGACTATAACGATTTTTGTCCTCGTTAAACTGAGCGTATAAGGAGAGAAGTTCACGTTGCACATAACCACTTGGGTGCGTCTCAAGAGTCAGTCGAATATCATCCAAAGACTCCTTACTCAGTCCACCCTTTATGAATTTGATTTTATCATCCCGATTAGTAGAATAATATCCTACTGTTTTGCAACGAGTATCACAGTTCCAACGAGCACATTTGTAGCAACCATTCAGCCTTTTTGCTCTTCGTTTCTTTGCGAAGGTGCTTTTGCCTAAACCAGGCATGTGCTTTGGAAATGTCATAGGTAATTCACCAGATAGTCGAACCTTTGCTTCGATCAACCAGCGAACATCTTCTGAAACACCATGAGCCATCAGCAACCTCAATCTTTCGAGTCTTATTCGATAAATTTTCCTCAGATCATTCATTGGAAGACTGGAATAATACTTGCGAATGTTTGTAAGAATGATATCCATGTTTTTGATGGATATAACCTCTTCCCAGCATGAACTATTTAAAAGCATTAAGGATCGGAGGGAATCCGCGTGATATTGATTCCAGCAAGAAAGCGCGGAATAGAATAATGGAAAAGAGGGAACAAGAGTTTATGCGCCGTTTACTTTCTTGATAAAAGGAAGATTTGATGATGACGGGATTTGAGATATGGAATATTTTCTTGGATTTTGGGTACTGATATTTTGATATAATAATCAAGGTATAGAAATAATACGGGGATACGTGAAAGTGAAATAAGGACTGTATTGAATCAGGATTAATAAGTTTGTGCAAGTGAAAGGAATACCTTACGGGAAATGTTATGATATTTGAGTTAAGAATTTTAATTATTTGGGAGATATTTGTTTATTGAATTTTGCAGAAATTTTGGGTTACAAATATTGGAAAGATAAACTGATGATTATGTTGATATGTGAATAACATCTTTGGGTATATTACATAGAGAATATTCAGGTAATCGTTTTAATTATTTTGGGATATTTGGTGATAAGAAGAAATGACAAATTATTATGGTATGATATGTTAGTAAAGATTTATTGAAATTTTAGAGATATTAATACGAATATTTGAGGTCACATGATACGATGATAAATGACAAGTTACATGAATACTACAAGATATGATGAAATATCACATACGATTGGGAATTTTCATTTTGATTCAGAAGAATTTATGAGTAGACATATGTCTATTATTGATAGAAAAGTCCATGTCTTAAGAAAACAAATTGATGCATTTAGTCAAAGTCCAGTGGGTTAAATATGGTTGGGTTAAATATGGTAGCGATGATGCTACATAAGAAGAAGAAGAAGAGATTCTGATTAAGTGTTCAGAAATCATAAGATCAAGTAAGATTAATTTCGAGGACGAAATTATTTTAAGGGGGTAAGTTTGTAGCGACCAAGAATTTTTACCCGATTAATAATTATTTTAATAGAAAATCGTGTCGCTACTATTTCACCCATTTTTATTAAGTTAACGCCACGACGTATTCGTATAGCCAAGTCAAGAAATAATCGAGATCGTTCGATTTTAAATTAAATTCCGAATTTCTAAAAATATCTCCATTCTCTTGATTTAAAGTATATTAAGTCTAAGTACTTAATTCAATGTTATCCAAATATTTATTTGTACAAAAATTTCTTTTATTATTTAAATTAAGAAAATATATGCAAGCATGAGAGGTTCCATTATATGTAATCATGAAGAACATAATATTTGTATAAATATGGAAAAGTATATGAATGATTTATATACTCCATTATATATAATCATGAAGAGCATAATATTTGTATAAATATGGAAAAGTATATGAATGATTGATAAGACTCCATTATATGTAATCATGAAGAGCATAATATTTGTATAAATATGGAAAAGTATATGAATGATTTATATACTCCATTATATATAATCATGAAGAGCATAATATTTGTATAAATATGGAAAGTATATGAATGATTTATATACTCCATTATATATAATCATGAAGAGCATAATATTTGTATAAATATGGAAAAGTATATGAATGATTGATAAGACTCCATTATATATAATCATGAAGAGCATAATATTTGTATAAATATGGAAAAGTATATGAATGATTGATAAGACTCCATTATATATAATCATGAAGAGCATATTATTTGTATAAATATGGAAAAGTATATGAATGGTGCTTTACTTTAAGAAAAGGATGTGTTAAAATTAATAGAATTGAATGATTATGTTTACAATATGCCAACTTTATACATCTATTTAAACCCATCTCTTTTACACACAACTCTACACATATACACTTATTTCCAATCTCTTGACAAAATCCACAAGTAAGAGAAATTCAAGGTGGTCAAGAAAGTTTTGGTCCATTTACTACTACACTTCATTTTAATCTTTTAAAAGGTAAGTATATCTTATGTTTTTATGAAAAGTAAGTATGTTTTTATGAAAGGTAAATACACCTTATGTTTTTATGAAAAGTAAGTATGTTTTTATGACAAGTAAGTATATCTTATGTTTTTATGAAAAGTAAGTATGTTTTTATGAAAGGTAAATACACCTTATGTTTTTATGAAAAGTAAGTATGTTTTTATGACAAGTAAGTATATCTTATGTTTTTATGAAAAGTAAGTATGTTTTTATGAAAGGTAAATACACCTTATGTTTTTATGAAAAGTAAGTATATTTTTATGACAAGTAAGTATATCTTATATTTTTATGAAAAGTAAGTATGTTTTTATGAAAGGTAAATACACCTTATGTTTTTATGAAAAGTAAGTATGTTTTTATGACAAGTAAGTATATCTTATGTTTTTATGAAAAGTAAGTATGTTTTTATGAAAGGTAAATACACCTTATGTTTTTATGAAAAGTAAGTATGTTTTTATGACAAGTAAGTATATCTTATGTTTTTATGAAAAGTAAGTATGTTTTTATGAAAGGTAAATACACCTTATGTTTTTATGAAAAGTAAGTATGTTTTTATGACAAGTAAGTATATCTTATGTTTTTATGAAAAGTAAGTATGTTTTTATGAAAGGTAAATACACCTTATGTTTTTATGAAAAGTAAGTATGTTTTTATGACAAGTAAGTATATCTTATGTTTTTATGAAAATGTTTGGATCATTGCTATGAAATCAATCTCACAAGATTGTTATGGGTTCCATATGATATGTTTATGATTATGCTAAGGGGACCGGAGTTTAGTAGCGCTACACATAAGAATTCTTGCCATTTAAGTTCGGTAAAATTCTTGTGTCTCCCTATGTTTATGAGTATTTCGATCCCATCCTATGTTATGATGAAAATGATCCATATGCTTTCAAAAGAAAATTTATGCTTGGTATACTTACTGGGATTTTATAAATCTCACTCCACGATATTTACCATTTTCAGATAATTGAAGGTTCGAGGCGGTCAACATGGAAGTGGCAAAAGTGGTTAAGATTGATGAGATAATTATGTTGAACTTTATGTAAGAAAATTATGTTCTATTTTTATTCACAAATAAAATTATGGGATTCTAATTATTCTTTTGAATAATTTTACATTACTATTTAAGTCTAGATAATATAATATGAGTCACTTTTAGTGGCACTCGAATGGTCGAGAATTCGGGTCGTCACATCCGTCCCTACTCTTAACTATCCATCTGTATCCTGAAGGGGTGGCAAATACTCTGAAGAAGATGCCAAATCTGTCATGGTACAGATTCTAAGTGTGGTTGCTTATTGTCACCTCCAAGGTGTGGTTCACCGTGATTTAAAACCTGAGGTATTCGACTAGTAAGATTCTAATTTCAACTGTTTGTTTTGTTGCACTAGGGACATTTTTGGTGAAGTAAAAAAGTAGTACTCCTTATGAGACTAGCTCACCTAGACTCTCCTTGCTGGAAATTGTTGGAAAATGGCAGAATTTTTAGGCAGCAAATGGCTGCCTTTGGACTCAATTTTGGGTGGGACCCACTTGACCTATGCGTAGGATCGAAGTTGGGTTATGTTCTCCTCCGTGAGAACAACGAAATGATATGTTCACTTGCCAAAATTGATGCTCGGATGAATGAGAAATTGGAGTTCAAAGAGGACCACGTGGAATATGGTTTTTGGTGGGAAATGAGTTAAAACTTGTCCCACATAGGAAAGAAACAAAATTTGGAACCACTTTATATATGCTTACACTTTGAGAGGTTGTAAGAATGTGTAGCATAGAGGCTCTCTCCACGTGCGCGCAGGGGGGGTGCAAATCTTGGTTCGAATTGGCCTTCGAGCCTTGAACTTGTGTGCGGGCGCGACCTGCGCACACGAATGTCGAACCGAATGAACCAAAAAATCGGCTCCTCGCGTGGTCCACGTTTTGGAAAAAAAAAAATTTAATTTTTTCAAATTTGAAACTCCTAACTCCCAAATTAATTTCTGTTAATTGGTGAGTAAATTGGAGAGTTATTGTGTAACTCCTCCTTCACTGCTATTTAACCCCAGCTCCTCCTTAGTCTGAAAACACACGGTTTTGCACTCCAGAATACAGTCCCAGATTTCTTCTTCTTCCCAGCTTTCTTTCTGTTTGGTGATTGTTCAGGCATCCGTTCAGTTCGTTGGAGCAGTTCCATAGTGCTTTGCTACTGCTTGTACCCTTTGTATCCAGGGAAATAGTCGTCCATACAACTCAAGCACGGATTGGTGAGGGGGCGAATCTGTTTTAAGGAAACTGTGCCCGCACAGGCCTCGGCTCCCGCTTCCGTTTTACATTTTGTTTTTGATTCTGTTTATTGAATTTCATCAGTTCTTGTTTGTTCTTCTGAAATCAAAACATCTTATTTACATATTCCAGTATTAGTTGTAACAAGCTTAAAACAGATTCTAAAACTTTTCAAAACAGTTTTGAAAGAACAGACAAGAATTTTTCCGGATTTTGCGAAATCATATTCCTTTTGAGATAACTTATATATTTGGTTGAATTTTCAGTAATGGAAAACGAAAAAATCAACATGGATGTGGCTATTGCTGAAAATCAGACGGTGGCTCAGGCTGTGGCTACGCCAAGTTCGACTGTGGCTATGCCAAGTTCTGTTGTGGCTATGCCAAGTTCGACTGTGGCTATGCCAAGTCCTTTTGTGACTCAATCTGTGGCTAAATTGCCAAGTCATGCTTTGACACAAACCGTGGCTCAAACTGCAGCTCCAACCGTGACTGTTCCAGTTAACCATGGGGAAAAATCGGAGAAATTCAATGGGCTGAATTTCAAAAGGTGGCAGAAAAAGATGTTATTCTACCTGACCACCTTGAATCTTGCGAGGTTCTTGACTGAAAATGCTCCAGTGCTCCAAGAGGGTGAAGGAGACATTCAAGCAGTTAGTGCAGTTGATGCTTGGAAGCACTCGGATTTCCTGTGCCGGAATTATGTGATGAACGGTTTGGCTGATTCACTATATAATGTATACTGCACAATAAAAACGGCTAAGGAATTATGGGAGTCTTTAGACAAAAAATATAAACCGAGGATGCCGGGGCCAAGAAGTTTCTTGTTGGTCGCTTTTTGGAATACAAAATGGTGGACTCCAAACCTGTAATCAGTCAAGTACAAGAACTTCAAGTGATATTGCATGAAATTCATTCCGAGGGAATGGTTGTGAGCGAGTCCTTCCAAGTGGCTTGTATAATTGAAAAACTACCACTTGCATGGAAGGATTTTAAAAACTATCTAAAGTATAAGCGAAAGGAAATGAATGTTGAGGAACTAATTGTTAGACTTCAAATAGAAGAAGACAACAAAAGTTCTGAAATAGAGATCAATCCGGTTGTGGCTAAAGCAAATGTTGTGGAGCATGGGCAAAGCTCCAAACCTAACAAAACCAAGTCTGGGCCATCTAGTAGCAAAGGGCTCAAATTGGGGCCCAAGGGCGGAATTTCTAAAAAGAAGTTTCAAGAAAAATGCTTCAATTGTGACAAAATTGGTCACAAGTCTACGGAGTGCCGTTTGCCGAAGAAGAAGAAAGAAGCAAACATGGTTGAAGATGCATCTGACATCAACCTTGCAGCTGTCATTTCTGAAGTGAACCTGGTGGGTTCAAATCCGAGAGAATGGTGGATAGACACCGGTGTCACCCGACATGTTTGCTCTGACAAGGAGTTGTTTAGTGGTTTTGAAGCAGCGGATGGGGAGAAGTTGTACATGGAAAATTCAGCGACTTCTGAAATCAAGGGCCATGGAAAGGTGGTTCTAAAGACGACGTCTGGGAAAGAGCTGACTCTAAACAATGTGCTCTATGTGCCGGAGATTCGCAAGAATTTGGTATCCGGCTCGCTGTTGAACAAACATGGCTTCCGCATGGTGTTTGAGTCAGACAAGGTTATTTTGTCTAAGTCTGGAATGTTTGTAGGAAAGGGTTATGTTAGTGATGGGCTTTTTAAGCTTAATGTAATGGCTATTAAGCCAAAAATTAATAAAATGAATAACTCTTCCGTTTACTTGCTTGAGTCTTCCAATTTGTGGCATGGTAGACTAGGACATGTTAATTACGACACTTTGCGTAGACTAATTAACTTGAATTGCATAGCTACATTCCAAATTGATAATAAACATAAGTGTGAAACTTGTGTTGAGGCAAAATTGACAAGGTCATCATTTCAATCCGTTGAAAGAAAAACTAAACCGCTTGATTTAATTCACACCGATGTATGTGATTTAAAATCTGTACAAATAAGGGGAGGCAACAAATATTTTATTACCTTTATTGACGATAGCACAAAATATTGTTTTGTGTATTTGCTTAAAAGTAAAGATGAAGCGATAGAGAAATTTGTTCTCTATAAAAATGAAATTGAAAATCAACTCAACAAGAAGATCAAAGTGTTGAGAAGTGATAGAGGTGGTGAATATGAATCACCATTTGCTGAATTCTGTGCACAACATGGAATTAAACATGAAACAACAACACCTTATTCACCTCAACAAAATGGTGTTGCTGAACGGAAAAATAGAACATTGAAAGAAATGATGAATGCAATGTTGTTGAGTTATGGGTTACCTCAAAACATGTGGGGAGAAGCTGTGTTATCAGCTAATTACCTTTTAAATAAGGTGCCCCGAAAGAAAGAAGATAAGAGCCCCTACGAGTTATTGAAAGGAAGAAAGCCTTCCTACAAATATTTACGAGTGTGGGGGTGTCTTGCCAAAGTGGCTGTACCTGCACCAAAAAAGGTGAAAATATGACCAAAAACTGTTGATTGCATATTTATCGGATATGCACATAACAGTAGTGCCTATCGGTTTCTTGTGTTTGATTCTAAAATTTCTGATATACACAAAAACACGATAATGGAATCGAGAAATGCATCATTCTTTGAACATGTATTTCCATATAAGTCCAATGAAGAAGCTGAAGCAAGCTCTTCTAAACGGACATATGAGACTATGATTGAGAATAGTCAAGACCAAGAAGTTGAGGTTGAACCAAGACGTAGCAAACGAGAAAGGATAGAAAAGTCTTATGGTCCTGATTTTCTGACATATATGCTAGAAACTGAACCTCAAAGCTTCAAAGAAGCAGTAAACTCTTCTGAAGGACCTCAATGGAAAGAGGTAATTAAAAGTGAAATAGATTCCATTCTGCAAAACCATACATGGGAGCTGGTTGATCTTCCCCCGGGAAGCAAACCACTAGGCTACAAATGGATTTTCAAAAGGAAAATGAAAGCAGATGGAACTATTGATAAGTATAAGGCAAGACTTGTAATTAAAGGTTATAGGCAACGAGAAGGCCTTGACTATTTTGACACTTATTCTCCGGTAACGAGAATAACTTCCATTCGATTGATATTAGCGATTGCATCTTTGTATAATCTCGAAGTACATCAAATGTATGTCAAAACTGCTTTTCCAAATGGAGATTTAGAAGAAGAAATTTACATGGAACAACCCGAGGGGTTTTCTGCACCAGGACAAGAAAACAAGGTGTGTAAATTGGTGAAGTCATTATACGGCTTAAAACAAGCACCAAAACAATGACATCAAAAATTTGACAAAGCAATGATGGAAATTGGATTTAAAATCAATGAATGTGACAAATGCGTTTACATCAAAGACACAAAAATAGGTTATGTCATTTTATGTCTTTATGTTGACGACATGTTCATCGTTGGTAGCAACGATAAGATGATTAAATCTACTAAAAATATGTTGAATTCAAGATTCGACATGAAGGATATGGGTTTAGCTGATGTAATTCTTGGAGTTAAAATTTCAAGGACATCGGATGGACTTGTTCTAAGTCAGTCACATTATGTGGACAAGATTTTGGAAAAATTCAATAATGATGACACTGGCGTGGCTAGAACACCAATAGATACAAGTCAACATCTATCGAAAAATAGAGGCGATGGTATTTCTCGAGTAGAGTACTCTAGAATAATCGGAAGTCTTATGTACCTAATGAGTTGCACAAGACCAGATATAGCTTACGCAGTTAGTAAGCTGAGTAGATATACTAGTAATCCAGGGTCTGACCACTGGAAAGGAATAATAAGAGTACTAAGATACTTGAGATATACTCGTAATTGTGGACTGCACTATACCAGATATCCGGCAGTCATTGAAGGATATAGTGATGCTAATTGGATATCTGATATAAAAGACTCAAAGTCTACTAGTGGATTTGTGTTCACATTGGGAGGTGCAGCCATATCATGGAAATCCTCTAAACAAACAGTTATTGCAAGATCTACCATGGAATCTGAGTTTATAGCTCTAGATAAATGTGGTGAAGAGGCTGAATGGCTACGCAATTTCTTAGAGGATATTCCAAGATGGTCAAAACCTGTGCCAGCAATTTGCATACATTGTGATAGTCAATCTGCGATTGGAAGGGCACAAAGCAACATGTACAATGGTAAGTCTAGACACATACGTCGTAGACATAATACCATAAGACAGTTACTCTCAACTGGAGTTATCTCGATTGACTATGTAAAGTCAAAAGATAACATTGCGGATCCGCTAACCAAAGGGTTAAATAGAGAGTTAGTCGCAAAATCATCCAGAGGAATGGGACTTAAGCCCTTGGAAGAATGAGTTAATACAATGGAAACCCAACCTAATTGACTGGAGATTCCAAGATCTAGGTTCAAAGGGACAACCTAATTGTAAAGACTTAATTGAATCACTGTGGGGGTTAACATCCCTTGCCCATTCCTATGATGTAATAGTGATGCCCGTAAGAACGAAGGATAAGCAATATGCTTTTAATGATTCTTATGTGTCGGGAATCCGAGCGGAGTAGAGCGGGCTACTCTTAATTAAGAGATCACCTATGTGAGAGAGAAGTGGGGCCGCTTCTAAAGGAATTATGTTGGGCTAAATTCTTAGAAACTCTCACAGAACCAGGCGTATGTTCATGGCCACAAACGAACATAATAATGAGAACTGAACTATGTTAGGAAGAATCCTGTGTAAGGTATATCATCATTTACACAAAAGGCAGAACAGTTCAAGGACATCGAGTCTACTGGTCAGCTAGTAAAGTAAATATACTTTCATAAGGGAAGGTTCAAAGGGTAATACCTACCTATCCTATACAGGTTTCAACTGTTGAACTATATCACCAAGTCATTGTGTCTTGTGTTGTCTTGTCTCTCACAATTTTCATTCATGTGGGGGATTGTTGGAAAATGGCAGAATTTTTAGGCAGCAAATGGCTGCCTTTGGACTCAATTTTGGGTGGGACCCACTTGACCTATGCGTAGGATCGAAGTTGGGTTGTGTTCTCCTCCGTGAGAACATCGAAATGATATGTTCACTTGCCAAAATTGATGCTCGGATGAATGAGAAATTGGAGTTCAAAGAGGACCATGTGGAATATGGTTTTTGGTGGGAAATGAGTTAAAACTTGTCCCACATATGAAAGAAACAAAATTTGGAACCACTTTATATATGCTTACACTTTGAGAGGTTGTAAGAATGTGTAGCATAGAGGCTCTCTCCACGTGCGCGCAGGGGGGGGGGTGCAAATCTTGGTTCGAATTGGCCTTCGAGCCTTGAACTTGTGTGCGGGCGTGACCTGCGCACACGAATGTCGAACCGAATGAACCAAAAAATTGGCTCCTCGCGTGGTCCACGTTTTGAAAAAAAAAAAAATTAATTTTTTCAAATTTGAAACTCCTAACTCCCAAATTAATTTCTGTTAATTGGTGAGTAAATTGGAGAGTTATTGTATAACTCCTCCTTCACTGCTATTTAACCCCAGCTCCTCCTCAGTCTGAAAACACACGGTTTTGCACTCCAGAATACAGTCCCAGATTTCTTCTTCTTCCCAGCTTTCTTTCTGTTTGGTGATTGTTCAGGCATCCGTTCAGTTCGTTGGAGCAGTTCCATAGTGCTTTGCTACTGCTTGTACCCTTTGTATCCTGGGAAACAGTCGTCCATACAACTCAAGCACGGATTGGTGAGGGGGCGAATCTGTTTTAAGGAAACTGTGCCCGCACAGGCCTCGGCTCCTGCTTCCGTTTTACATTTTGTTTTTGATTCTGTTTATTGAATTTCATCAGTTCTTGTTTGTTCTTCCGAAATCAAAACATCTTATTTACATATTCCAGTATTAGTTGTAACAGAAATACCCTCCATTTTGTAAGTTTTACTAACTTTTCGATTAAAATATTATCTTCTCGGAAAGACAAAGTTGGCTAGTTTAATCTAAATTCATATGGTAAATTGCAAGTTCTATTGGAATTTCAACTTTTATTCTTTGCCTTAGATAATCTAATCTATCATGCTGTAAAGTATATCAACCACTTTTTGGGTATAAAAAAGCTAGTCCTGTCGGGTACCATCTCTTTTTGCATGAGTAAATGTGGATAAATATATCATGATAGTTTTCCTTTTCTCTAATTTGCTTACATTGATACTTCTATTCTATTTTCTACTAAACATGACTTTTAATTTTGCTTCAGAATTTTCTCTTCACTTCAAAGGATGAAAATTCCCCGCTCAAGGCCATTGACTTTGGACTTTCTGATTACGTGAAGCCAGGTCAAGTCTATTGCTAAATTCTGCTCATTATAATGGTATATTAGGGTTTAATTGATGGTTCTACTGGAAGATGAAAGGCTGAATGATATTGTTGGAAGTACATATTGTTGAAATAATCCAACCTCGCAAGACACAAAGTAATCGAGATTAGTCAATAATGCAGCGGAAGATAATAATATAATTGACACTTAATTGAATTCAAATACATAAACAATATAATTGGGCAAGTAATGATAACTCCCTTTTCAGCGAAGTGGCGAACTGCACAGGGTGAAATCGAGGGCTCAAATTTCAGCCCAATCCCCACAATGGTAACACCACTACCCGCCTAGAAAACACTCCAAGACAACCCCCCAAAACCGGCCAAGAGACCCACTGCCAACGCACCCAACCCACTACAAATGGGAATCAGGCAACACAGAGGAACCACAAAGGAACCTAACACAGCAGCAGCAAGGGACCGAACCGCAAGAACCAATCACAGGGGCACGAGCCACACAGCCACGAAGGAGAGAGCAGCGAGCCACACGGGTTGCGGTTTACACAGCAAGAAGGCTGCACAGAGGAGCCACAAAAGGAACCGAACGGCAAGAATCACACACAGGTAACCCTCGGTCACAACAGAAAGGGCCAGTCACGGTGACCCACAGGCAGGGAGGCACAACACGGTCCACAGGAAGAGCCACACTTCCAGTCACAGAGAGAGGAAGAAGGAAGAGTGTCGGGTCCTTCACAAAGAAGAAGAGGAGCCGCAGCGAGAGAGTGTCCTGCGTGCAGAGATAAGGGAGTAGCCGCACCACCGAGAGAGAGAGAGAGAAGTGTCGAGTGTGTTCTGTTTTGCCAAAGGGGAGAGTCGGGTAGAAATAGGTTTAGGGTTTAATTAGGGAGCCCTAATTAAATGGGTCGTCTTGAAGCCTACCCATCGAGCAACAGGGTCGTGACCCAATTAAAACCTCGACGTGGGTAGTAAATCTCGTAGCGCGTGTGCTGCCTAATTGTGGAGATTGGGCAATACTTCGATCATGGGCCGAGGGCCTACGAAGCTTAAAATCCGACACTGTTTATTATCATTGCCCCCGAGGTTTGATTGGGACCAAAAAATCCCAACAAACCTCCACCTTGGTTCCAATCGAACCTGCAACACCAAAACACCTAGTTCATTAGTTGCACAAAACAGTTCCAAACGAATTAGAACTCAACATACATTTTCCAATGTTTCACGTTAGAAACATATCCCATACCTGCTAACAGTACTCACCAAAAGGGCTAAGGTAAAGAACCAAGAGTACACTAAATCATAGCGAGCCAAACTATGCATTTATATCACATTAGCAAGTAATACGACCTTAGACAAACAACACATGCTTTCTAAAGACAAATGTAAACAAATTACATTTCCACATGAGTCAATCAAAAAAGCATTTAATAACACAAAGTTATAGGTGACTCCACAAATGCGATAAGAGCACATCAAAGGTAAACCACAAATCTTTTCACCAAGTTCACATAAAGAACTTAACATTAACACCAAGTTAATCAAACAAGGTCAACACAAGTAACGTATGCAAATGACCCCCAAGAAAAGATATAATCACAATTACCCCATTCCAAAACCGATGTAGCTCCCCTCTCACCGCCATCTATGCTCACTAGACTACTCAACAATCACACTTAACTTGTAAACTACTAAGATCCTAAGACAATGGATGTACCTCTATCACAACCTCACCACTAGAAGTTAAACCTCGACTCTCCACCTCACCTAGATATGATAGGAGCGTCCTCCACCTAATCGAGATCCTCACAAATAGAGTTAAACAAGACATTTGACAACCTCACCTCTCGTGATCTACATGTCAAAACACACATCCCCTAGTATGTCACCAAATACACTCTTAGGCATCTAGTCCAACCTTACCAGCTAACCCTCACTTCTAATATAACTACTGAATACCCATCCCACCAAGGGAACGACATCTAATCTATATTGTGAGAACACACCAAGTGTCAAACCTCACACCAAACCCAAACACCATGCATGTAACCATGTTATACACAAAATAACATATCACACTCAAATTCATGCAAATGTTGAATTAACGCAAATGAAATGCAACATAAAGAATGCAACCGAATAAAGTGACCACACACATGCAAAATGGTAAAAAATCAATCAAATGCACACAATTATTCAGTAGAAATTGTAAATGAGATAAGAGCATCAATAAACTCCACTCGGATCACCTTCCGAGTAAGTAACTACATTGACCCCATTTCTATCCCCATCTCCTATTTTGTTTTTCTCTCCAGGGCAGTCTCTCTTATAATGCCCTGACCTACCACAACCATAGCATTTCCTTCCCTTCGCCTTATCCTGTGACTTAAAACTACTTCCACCCTTCCATCTATCACCCTCATGGTTTGAGTCACCTCTGTTTTTACCATACCCACCTCGCATCATGTGGATCTCACCACTACCACTCCTCACATCTCTTTCAGCTTTCACCTCCCTCTGCCTACTTTTCAAGGAATCAATGACAATTTCAGGTGTAAGAGTATCCCTCCCATATTTTATAACATTCTTAACCTCTTTATAAGTGTCAGGAATAGCATTTAACAATATACCAACTTTATATTCTTCGGGTACCTTTTCACCACAGTTAGTAATGTCTTGCACAAGTTTATTAAAGACATCCAAGTTGTCATCTAAGTCCTTAGAGGGATCAATTTTAAAACTGAAAAAACTTTCAAGCAAGTAAAGCTTATTAGGAGTAGACTTTGACACATAAAGTTCTTCCAATTTGTCCCAAAGTTCTTTAGTGGTATCATGTTTTCCAACTTTACGCAAAACAGAGTCAGATAGATGCAAAATGATAGAAGTATATGCGAGTTCATCAAAATCTTTTTTTCTCTTCAGCAGTCACAGTATTTGGGAAAGAATTGTCAATAGCTTTTGAAATCTTTTGTTGTACTAAAATACCTTTCATTTTCTGTTGCCATATAGAAAAATCACCTTTACCATCGAAGATGTTCAAATCAAAACGATGTGCAGACATCTTAACAAATAAGAAGCACACAACGCAATATAAGCACCACATGGAAAATCACACAGAAGATCCTAAAGGTCGCAATATACGCCGTTCTAAATTTCCAGGATTCCGTGAGACTCAAGGATCTCAGGTCAAGGGAATTTTCGACACGGGAGTCTAGGTGACAGTTCTAATAATAGTGCAACAAGCAAAATAATCACAAAAGATATCACAAGACAAACAGCTATGAAAAACACAGGTAATGTCAAATAATTCCTATAACTAGCAACAGGCAACCGCAAGCCTAATGGTCACCCCACACGATGACCTGCTATTACTGGAATTTAAAAGTTTCAGCCAATTTACCAGAGCGGACCTTTCTGAGTCCGTAATATGGAGAGATGCGAAATTATTTATCGTTTTACGTTTTGCAATTAGTGATCTTTGGAGCGTAAGTCAGCACCAAGCTCGAGAAACTCCAAAATATTGCCCAACCAACCAAAAACGGTAAAACACCAATTAAATGATAATTTTCAATCACAAAGAATTTGAAAAAATATAATTGAAATCAAATAATTTCGAACGACAAAAACAAAATTAATTTTCACTTAATTAAATTAGGGAATTAGAAAACTCAATCAATGAATTCCTGTATTGATTCAATTCAGCCAATCGAGCCACCAAGGCTCTGATACCAATTGTTGAAATAATCCAACCTCGCAAGACACAAAGTAATCCAGATTAGTCAATAATGCAGCGGAAGATAGTAATATAATTGGCACTTAATTGAATTCAAATACATAAACAATATAATTGGGCAAGTAATGATAACTCCCTTTTCAGCGAAGTGGCGAACTGCACAGGGTGAAATCGAGGGCTCAAATTTCAGCCCAATCCCCACAATGGTAACACCACTACCCGCCTAGAGAACACTCCAAGACAACCCCCCAAAACCGGCCAAGAGACCCACTGCCAACGCACCCAACCCACTACAAACGGGAATCAGGCAACACAGAGGAACCACAAAGGAACCTAACACAGCAGCAGCAAGGGACCGAACCGCAAGAACCAATCACAGGGGCACGAGCCACACAGCCACGAAGGAGAGAGCAGCGAGCCACACAGGTTGCGGTTTACATAGCAAGAAGGCTGCACAGAGGAGCCACAAAAGGAACCGAACGGCAAGAATCACGCACAGGTAACCCTCGGTCACAACAGCAAGGGCCAGTCACGGTGACCCATAGGCAGGGAGGCACAACACGGTCCACAGGAAGAGCCACACTTCCAGTCACAGAGAGAGGAAGAAGGAAGAGTGTCGGGTCCTTCACAAAGAAGAAGAGGAGCCGCACCGAGAGAGTGTCCTGCGTGCAGAGATAAGGGAGTAGCCGCACCACCGAGAGAGAGAGAGAAGTGTCGAGTGTGTTCTGTTTTGCCAAAGGGGAGAGTCGGGTAGAAATAGGTTTAGGGTTTAATTAGGGAGCCCTAATTAAATGGGTCGTCTTGAAGCCTACCCATCGAGCAACAGGGTCGTGACCCAATTAAAACCTCGACGTGGGTAGTAAATCTCGTAGCGCGTGGGCTGCCTAATTGTGGAGATTGGGCAATACTTCGATCATGGGCCGAGGGCCTACGAAGCTTAAAATCCGACACTGTTTATTATCATTGCCCCCGAGGTTTGATTGGGACCAAAAAATCCCAACACATATTATGTAGCTCCTGAAGTTTTGCATAGGTCTTATGGAATCGAAGCCGGCATGTGGAGTATTGGTGTGATTGCTTATATTCTTCTTTGTGGAAGCAGACCCTTCTGGGCTCGGACAGAATCCGGGATCTTTCGAGCGGTCCTTAAGGCGGATCCGTGCTTTGATGAGGCGCTATGGCCTTCTTTGTTGTCTGATGCTGTAGACTTTGTGAAGAGATTATTGAACAAGGATTATCGTAAAAGGCTAACAGCAGCTCAAGCACTTAGTAAGAGTTGGACGATTTTAAATAAAGCAATTTTTGTAGGCATATCTTCTTGTTTTTATTGTCGTTTAACTTTCTTAAAAGATGACCATGCATTTTTCTTGAGTTAACCAATAAAAATTGTTGGCACCACATTATCTATGTTAGTGATAGTATACTCTAATGTAAGTTTGTTGATTTTTTTGTTTAGGTCATCCTTGGCTGATTGGTTAACACGAGGTCAAGATACCGCTGGATATGATAACATATAAGCTTGTAAAAGCTTATATATGTTCTTCCTCTCTGAGGAAAGCTTCTTTGGGGGTATGTATATGGTCAATATGGAGTTGATCAGTGAAATAAAGAAAAAGAAAAAAAAGGATGTTATTTTTTTAATGTTACCATGTATACATCCATCGTTTCTCTTTCCTTTTTGCCATACAACTTGTTGCTGTTCAAATGAACATAAAAATAAAGAGAATTTTGAAACTGAAAATGCTTCTTGTGAAGTTCTTGGCCAAATTACTGGAAGGCTGTGATTCACTTTGAGATAAGTCAATATTTTTCAAATATTGCCACACCAAATTATAATGATTTTTGTTTTTGGATTTGGATAAGAATATAATATTTTTCTATGCCTACCGATGCATTATGATTGAGCATTCTTGTGCCTATAAAAAACACAACTGTTGTGCATTTGTATCAGGCTCTTGCAAAAACATTGACAATACCACAGTTAGCCTATCTCCGAGAACAGTTCACATTGTTAGGGCCAAACAGAAGTGGATTTATCTCCCTACAAAATTCAAAATGATCCTCTCTCTCTCTCACTCTCGATGTGTCTTCCCTGTCTCCTTCCTCGCTGTGATATTTTTCAATCTTATGAATAAATTTAATACTATCAGCAGGCTCTGGGAAAATACTTCACCGACGCAATGAAGGATTCACGGGTTCTAGATTATTCCCTTTTCACTGAATGCATTTTTCACTTGTATTGTAGGTGAGTTCTCTGCAATACAGAAAATTAGACTTTGATGAATTCAGTGTAGCAGCAGTAAGTTACGTCAGCTGGAAGGAATAGAAAGCTGGGAGCAACATGCTCGTCATGCCTGAGTTTTTTGAGAAGGATGGAAACCGCCCCATTATGATAGAGGAACTTGCCTCAGTACGTCGCGCTCTCTCTCTCTCTCTTTATTTCTATGTATTCACGTGTGCGCGTGTGCTTATCATGTACAAGTGGGCTCACACAATTTACAAAAGTGTAGAATTTTGCTAAAACTGTTGTTGCTAAACTGTTCATTTGATAGAGCATGACAAAAATCCCTATAAAGTAGATACTCAAACAGTGATGACTTTCTTATAAACCTTTTTCCTACTTATCTGGAATTTTGTCTTTGTTTGTACATAATATTGGACTGGACAGGGAAATATTAATTAAGCCCATGTTTGGTGTAGATTAAAATTAGATTTTTAATAGATTTCGATATAAATTGACAAAATGCGTGGTTACAAAAGTTGTGGGTTGAAATGTTTTGTTAAAATTAATTGTTGACTTTGACTTAGATTTTTATCAACTTTTAATCTACGCCAAACATCGGCTAAATAAGAAGCAGCAGCTACAATCTGGTTCACAACAGTGCTGTTAAATCTCATTCAATATTGTTTACCAAACATATAAAGGGGGAAAGAGAGTGGGTTTATACCTTGAATGTGGGAAGAACTCAGGTAACCCACTTTTGGGAGTACGTTGAAGCTGTTGTCAGTATGTCTTCGCTTTGATTTCTTGTTTCTTCCAGTATTTTGTGCCACTGGAATTTAGAGGACTATACAGTTGAGAGTAGATTACAAAATGTATTTAGCAAGCTTAAAGCTGAATTGAGTTTTCTTTGGTTGTGTCCCTTGTGTACCCTATGCATTTAGTTAATAAAATTTAAGTTGAGTGATATAATACAGATTGTTTTGTTCTTGAAAATAGATTCCATTTATCCGTCAAATTATATACTCAAATCCAACGTTAATGGCTTCAAATTTTAATACCAAATTGAGTTTTCTCGGTAAAATTAGATAAGAAAGGCATTCATAACACCATTAGAAAATAAAATAATTGGTCTGGTTTCATCATGAGAATGAGCTGGAATACAAATTACTAACAACTAACAGAACATTTGGCTTCGTTTGCACGACTTTCGCACATCTTTGGCTTCGGTTTTTTGATGTAGCGGAAACTTATTATATGCACGATACAAGCACCAAACAGGAGGAAAAAGGACAATAGTTCTTAAGGCACACACATACAGCAAGTTCTTAGACAACGTGAGTTGAAGAACCAAAAGTTACACAAAAACTGGGAAAGCTCCATCCCTAATTACAACCTTAGTGTGCTGAGATGTCCCAGAAGCAATATTTGTGAGGGCCCAAACTGCTTGAAACTGAAGCAGTGAAAATCTTCCTTCATGATAAATGCAACAAAGCGAGGATCAATGCCTGAATTTGTCTGCTACATCTTAATTGCTCATGGCTGAAAGCATACAGACAGAGCATATTAATTTTCCAATTATTCATACATTAATGAATAATGTTCAAGAAATTGTAGCATACAAATTCAACTAGATGTTGGAAGTATATACTTACCTGTATCCTCATCGCTACTGTAATTCTGAGAACTATTGTCATCCTCTCGAAGACATATGTATTGAGCCTGATAAACAGAGGATGTTAATTTATCAATTATTTGTACATTAATTGATATTGTGCATTGTAGTGTATAAAACATGGTAGATATTGAAAATTGGGAATCGAGAAGACATGTATACCTTCAGAATCCATGAAATTTGATATATCAACAGTTAGTTTATAGTTTATCAGTACTTCATCAAGCTTTGGTGCATTTTGTCTTGAACAAAATTTTGTCATCATAGGGCACTTTTTAATTTGCAAATACTTTAGCGAAGGGAACACAAACTCATAGTTCTGAGAAGAAAGCAATTTGAATCTATCAAGATAAGAAAGTGATAGATCACACAGTTCAGGAAACACAATCCTGCTTGTCGTTCCTTCTTCCCCAATTTCAATGTTCGAAGTGTTGTCTTCTTCTTGTCTTCCAATAATCTCCTCAAGTGCTTCACAATAAGAAACTCGCAGAATCTTTAGAGCGACAAGTGAACTCGCAATTGAAGGTGAGAATAAGTAACTTAAGTTTTCACAACCCTTAACATCAAGTTCTGTCAACTTCTCAAAGAGATAATTTCCTTTAGGAAACATCCTTGTAATGTGCACTAAGTTGGGTAGACTTATCATGTCCAATGATGTCAGTTCACTAAGTATACTAATTTCTGTATAATCTTTTGCACACTCAAAGTAAAACCGAATGTACACATTCAAGTTCATCAGGAAACTTTGCCCCAAGTCATAAATTGCAACCTGGAAGAAATTTACATAATGGTGTCAGATAAAATATTAGTGTCATTTAAAATTGTTTGTAAATACTTTCAAAGGTTGGTTGTGCTGTGAATCAATTAGAAATGGAGAAACGAGACTTGTAATTTTCTTATTTGGAATTGCAATCTATCAATATATAAAAACAAAGTCTTTACCAAAAATAAACACACACACACTTTCCCGCCAAAATGTACTTGCTAAATTTGGAAAAATTTTGATAAAAATACAAAAGTTAAAAAATAAATGAAAAATGATTGCATTTTGGAAAGTGTAATGATTACAAATTTGAATTACACTTTTGAGCACTACATGCATTTGTTCCCAAATAAAAAAATGTTTTGAGCACTGTTAAATTATATAAAAAATAATGATAGTTAAAGTTTTTTGTTTAAAAACAAAGAATGTGATGTTTTCGAGGTAAAAATTAGTGATTGAAAAGTGGAGAGAAAAAATACGTGTGATTTAGAGTATGTTTGGTAGTGGTAAAATTTTCACACTTTTCCTCAAATCTATATATATATATATATATATATATAAACAAAGTCTATCAAAAATAAACACACACACTTTCCCGCCAAAATATAATTACTAAATTTGGAAAGGTTTTGCCAAAAATATAAGAATTAAAAAATAAATAAAAAATGATTGCATTTTGAAAAGTGTAGTGATTGCAAATTTGAATTATATTTTTGAGCACTACATGTATTTGTTCCCAAATAAATAAATAAAAGAAAAAAAAACCGTTTTGAGCCCTTTTAAATTATATAAAAAATAATGGTAGTTAAAAAAATTTTGTTTAAAAATAAAGAATGTTAAGTTTTCAAGGTAAAAAATAGTAATTGAAAAGTGGAGAAAAAAATATGTGTGATTAAAAATTAGTTTAAAAGCGTATTGTTTAAAAATATTTAGTCAAACAGAGATACTTTATTCTAATTCCAAAAAATGACAATTTAATTTAATTTTTTTTTAAAAATTTGTTTTTACTTAATAGGACGATTGATTTTAAGATAACAATTAATCTCAGTATGTATCCTAACTTCATTTTTTTTTTTATGAGAAACGTGAAAAAATTACATCAAAAGTATCATAAATCTAATTTAAAAAATAAATAGATAATTCTCTATTGTTATAAAAAAAATATTCAAGATCCGTAATTTAGAAATTTTGTTAAATTAATTAACAAAATTATTCAAAAATATTCCACTTAATCGTAGTGTAACTAATTTGGTAAAGTAACATTAAAATATTTCTAAAGATATAAAATTATATTATAAAATGTGAAAAGCGTTTAAATAACCCGAAAATGTTTAGTTTAAAGAACAAAAAATGTTTTAATTTAAATAACTTATGAACATTCCTTATATTGTGTATTTTTTATAAGTTTTTCAATTAGATTATATAAAAAAATAAAAAATTAAATGACTAATCGAGAAATTTTCTTTTAAATCGAATAATTTTATACTTGATTGAATATAATTTTTCGTCATATGTAATGACAATTAACAAGAGTTAGAAGTAATCACTCTCGCATGTTGAACTGTATTTGAAAAATCCTATGGGTAATTATCATTATTAAAATTATGTTTAAACATGTTCAATAAACTTGCAAAAATGGTTTATAAACAATTTTATAAACCACACAATTTCTCAAACCACTTTTTTAACTATAACATTATTGTATTATTTTGAAGTCGAAAAATATGTAATATAAGCGTCAAATTGAATATCTCAACAAAGATTTTTAATACAATATAACAAGTTAAAGTAAACTGTAAAAACATTGTCCGTAAAATCGTCTAAAAAATCAAACGTCAAAGTTTACATTATATTTTTTTACTTCATTTTAAATTATATCATTTAAGTTATATAATACTCTGTATTCAGAAAACCTAAAATAGTTCGACATGAAAGAGGCAATAGGTGAAGGGTCAGAAGATTGAATCGGGTTGAACTGGGGTCGAATCGATTTTAATTAAAAAATAAATAATTATTTCAAATATTAGAAAATTTTCTAACAAAAATTATTTTACAAATAAATCGAAATTCACTCATTTGGAGTAAAATTAAATAAACAAAAAATATAACAAAAATATTCTTTACCAATTCAAATTAAATATAGATTTATGGTTGTTAATTTTATTTAATAAATTTTATTTCAAATAATTTAATATATAAAAAAAATAACTTATTTAAAAAAAGAAAGTTTAACAAACAAATAAACTTCTGTATGGCTGAAATTAATTGGGAAATAAATGAAAAGTAAATTATTTGGTTGATTTATTTGTGTTTTCTAGGTAAAATATAGGGTTAAAAATTGAAGAGAAAAAATGTGGATGGTTAAAAAGTGGTATGAAAAATTATGTAAATCAAGTTTTTGGTGATTTTGTCTATTTCCTAATTAATTCACGGCTGTCGAACACAGCCTAAATAGTAAATAAAACTATTTTTTGTAAAGAGAGAACAATTTTAAAAAGAAAAGAAAAAAATCTTATAATGATCATAATTTCTTATTTTTTATTAGTTTTGTAAATGTTGCATTTCCTATTTTGATTTTTTTTTTTTTTTTTTTTTTTTAAGTTTTGAATTCGATAATATTTTGTATTTAGATGTTATTGTACTATATTTTTATTTGATATGATTGTATAATTAATATATTTTCATAAATTTTAATCGAAATTACTATAACAATTATAGATGCACGGGTGAAAATACTAGTGATTTATAACAACTGATGCCCCGTGCACTTACACTAACGAAAAAAATAATTGAAAAGTGAGTTGTGCACACCAACCTGATTCTTTGATGCAGAATTACATCTGTTATAATTGCTTAAGCTGTGAAGGTCGATTTTCTGTAGTCTTAGCATGCCCCCTGGCCCTAGATCTATCACTTGTAATCTATAAAAGGCCCTTGTTGGATGAATTCCATTCAGATTGCCGAAGCTATCGCAGACATTCATCTTCTCCACTACTTGTAGAGAAAGATGGTCAGCTCTCCGCATAACTGTGGAAAGATGGTAAGTTCTCCACATTAATGAGTTAATTACAGGTTGAGAAAGCATACTTGCATCAGTAATGCTAATTATGCTACATATATGCAATTCCCTTGTAAAATAATAATATTGCATGACGTTCTCACGAGCATACTCTGAGTCAGTTAACTCGATGTTAAATCTTTCCAGCTTCTCAATGCACAACACATGTAATATCTGCAGCAAAAACTGAGGATCATTTGTTGAAATTTGGAAAGTATTAAGACCCGTCAATGAACTTATCTCTTCAACAATGTACACTCGTTGTTCAAGTTCATCGTCTCTTATTTCAACGACACCCATGTATAGTTCTTCCAGCTTCTTCAATTTCGCTAAGATACCACGTGGAAGTGGACAATTGTGCTCTGATCTCAAATCCAATGACATTAGGTTGCTAAGTTCTGCTATATCTTCGGGGTAGTGATTGAGATTAGAACCACAAAAACTGAGAACTTCTAAATTTTTCAGATTCCCAATAGTTGAAGTATCAGATTTTAATGTGCAATAGTCCAAGCACAAGGTTCGAAGATTGGTCAACAATGGGATTGATGATGGTATTTGAATCTTCATCGAAGTAAAATCTAGAACTCTGAGATCCTTCATATTGGCAAAAAACTCTTTGGGTATGTTCAGTGATTGCTCTTCGCACACCACTGAAAGAAACTTAAGGTTTGGATATTCTAACCCACTGGGTAGCTGATTCATCTGCTCATGCAATGTCAGAGAAATTTTACCGTACGGTTCATTGTTATCATGTTTTGGCCACTCCTTCAAACCGTGTTTCGACAAATATGCATGCTTCTCTTTCGATGCAATTTGTAAGCAAACATCTCTTACAACATCATGCAATTTTACACGCTTCTTATTATTAGCCAAGAGCAGCATATAGCAACTTTTCAAATTATCAACAATCGAGTTTACCCTACGTCTGGTTGCACTCAATGTCTCTGTACCTCTAAAAAACTTTAGCCCCCATGCATATTTAACCAAATCTTCAATTGCAATACTAAAATCTTCTGGAAACAAAGAGCATAGAAGAAGCAAGGACTTGGCTTCATCACTCTCTAGATAGTTGTAGCTAAGCTCTATCCTTGAGTATAAAGACTTTTGCACTCCTCTGATATTGCTCACAATAGAATTCTGTAGTTCTACAAGTGCATTCTTCCATACATCTTCTGTTTTTGTACCGAGGGCTTTGCCTACCGTCACAAGCGCGAGAGGTAGACCTCCACATTCCCTTGCAACTTTTTCTGCCGTACACTTTATAACATCTGTTGCATTATCAGAAATTTTTGCCGTTTCCTTGAAAAGTTTCCACGATTCTTCTGAATTTAAAACGTCAACTTTGAATTTCTTTTGAGCTCCCATGTCATTGCACACATCTTCAAAGCGTGATGTTAATAAAACTTTCAAGCTTTTATCATCCCCTGATAAAGGAATTCCTATATTTCCCAACTCAATACATTCCCAAACATCATCCAATATTACGAGAACGCTCTTCTCCGCGTCACCCCCAAGTCTGTCGTTCTGTTCTCACGATTTCATTATTCTTCTCTTTAATTTCCAAACCGAGCGCCTCAGCTAGTTTATCCTGAATTTTGGTTACACCTTGATCTTGAGATACAATTACCTTTACAACCTTATCAAATAATTCGTCGACTTCGACTTGGTTAGCTATTTCGTCTGCCATTGTCGTCTTACCTACTCCAGCCATGCCACAGATCCCAATTATCTTGACATCTTTGTCCTTCAAAGCTTCCATGATTTCCTTTTCAATTGATATCCTTGTTTTGAAAGCCACAAAGTCGCCGGGGTTTTGATAATGCGACCGCTCCTCTAGCTTAGGTTCACCCACCCTTTTATATGTAAATTCCTTCAGTAGATCAGCAACCTCAGCAGTCTTCTTTGCGGCTTTCCTGCCAAGCGAGTAACGGGTCTTCAAATTTGGACATGTAAGGAATAGGCACTGCATTTCGGAGTTCGTTTCACTTTCTAAAATTCTTTCTGCCTGTTTCGTTAATTTATCAGCCTTATCCAGCAAATCTATAACACCAGGTTTAATACGTTCCGCATTTCTTTTTGCTTTCCTCACTGATAGCTGCAGTTCATGTTCCTTTGTTTTAAGACCATTCACACCGTTCACCTTACCCTCCAGAGTTTCAATTTTGCTTTTGTAGCAGAACATATACTTGAATTGGCATAAAATTGGATCGATTGTTAATTCCGTAAGCTTCCCAACAAAGGCTAAGACAATATCTGCCATTATCAAATTTCCAGCTCAAACAGCAGATATTCCAGCAGTATCAGAGAAGCCTATCAGCATAGAAAGACAAATAACAAAAGGGTCTTAGAATTACATTCCACCAGTAAGCATTAACAAATCAATAGCAAAAGGACTCCCCACTAAATGATCACACACACACACACACACATATATATGTATGCTAATTCTATGTACAAATTTATATGAATATTCCACCGTTCCACTAATTGTACTTTAATCACGCCGATGCAAACTGGGTGGGTGTTTAGTGTATTACCATAAAGCTATTTTCTGCATATACGGAACTATATTTGTACCTTCGTACGTACCCTTTGTGAATCTTTGAATATGATATAAAGTCAAATTAAATAATTAATTTTAACTACATTTCATAATACAAACAGATTTTCAATCATCCATCTCATAAATTTTTATCAAATTCTACTCTTTATATACTCAAGATAAAGAGTTGATATTACACGAGTTCAAATAAATTAAAAAATAATTTATACATCATATGTAAATTGCTAAAAGGTACTTCCTTCGTCCCAGATTGTTTTTGACACGAATCAAGGTCGAAGGGTGTCACTGGTATGAGGTGGGACTTCGAGCGTACAAGCTAAACCAAAGAGGAAGATAAACGCGTTTCTTTTTAAACACGGATTAAAAAATATAATTAATGTAGTTAGAAATATAATTTTTTATTATATTTTCCTAACATATCTCTATATTAAGCAATGGTGCAAATAGAATTAATTTATATTTCTTATATATATATATATAAATTTTCTAGTATCTCCTTATTTAATGTACATTGTTGTTAAGAAATATAAATTAATTCTATTTGCACCATTGCTTATTAAAGAGAAATTTTCTAATACTTTCGATTAGGAAAATAGATATAATTTGGAACGGACAATTGTTGGGAACCCGGGTTGCTCTACTCACAAAAATTAATTTGTTGTGATAGATCATCCCGTTACAGGATTTTCTGTTCTATGTATTCAACTTGGAATAAATAATTTTGTGCACACAAAAAGAATTTTGAGAAGATTACCTTTGTAGCGTGCTTTACAATAATCTTCATCAACTGTTTCTTGATTCCACCAAAGCTTCAAACCCTCAAGCTTTCCCCGGTGTTCTCCAATGGCAGTTGTGCAGGTGTGTGGTCACCTTTCTCAAGACCTAGGTTAAACTAGGATTAGGGTTTCTTTGTAAAGAGGAAACACACACTACACACTTTAGTGTGTGTTTCGCCACTTTACCAATTAGGTTAATAAAAATAGTCTTAGGAGACTATTTGTAACCTCTTTACACTCCAAAACCCTACCAGGCCTAGTACCATAACCCAGGCCCATTTCTGCACAACCCAATACAGGTAATAAGCCTGTATAAACCCATTATAGTGAAGCCACCGAGGGAACCTGATCGGACCCAATTAAACTAAGCTCCAATAAATTAATTATGACCCGATCAACTCTTGACCAGTCAAAATTAATTTATTAATCACGTTCTATTCCACTAAAAGAACGAAACTGCACTCTTAGTAAAATTGAAATTACTGAAACAATTAATCAATAATTATATCCTCTGACTTATCGTTCTTACATGTTACCCCCGTCGATCAACTCGAATATTCGGAGCAAGTTAAAATGACCAAAATGCCCTTCTTTGAATATTCATAAATTCTCAACTCTCATCTTCTATCTGACAGTTCGATGTGATCCCATCACATCATAGAATTCAACAGTCACTGTCGAATTACTGAGCTCAGATTCAACTGTCCACTAGAAGAACCAGTGAGATTATGATCATACCTAAAAGGTGACGGATTCCATAATACGAATATATGTTCCTCGTTAGTTCACTTTAATTCCCAAAGTACCGAGATATTGATCAGCAATTTGATCTCACCCATTGATACCTCAAAGAACTTCAAGTTAGTAATCGAAGTCCATTATCCGATTAGGATTAAGGTCCCACGTACGATAATCAAGTGAAATTAAATTTGTACGGTCAATGTCACAAATTAATTTCACGTGGTCCCGTCCAATACGTTCCAAACGTACTCTCAATTTTATTACCAAAGTCAAAGATAGACTTTAATAAAATCGAGACGATCTTATCAAAATAAATTGTCCATATTTATTTACTGACCGTGAACGTTAATTTTAGATCGAATCACAAATTGAATCTTTCCGTGTTTAACAACTTAAACACTCAATTTGTAATATCAAATCGACCCGTGGACAAACACAACATCATATTAATACAATCAATTAATATTTTACTTTTAAATGTCGTGAATTATATTCTATGGGCATATATAATTCCAACAATCTCCCACTTGCCCTTAGAGTATACATGAAACATCGAATCATCCATCTTGTCAACATCATCATTACACTAATGATTATGTTCTCAACCAAGATAGTAACTCATTTCGATGTAAGTCACGGTTGTATAACAAACAATCCAAGATTGTGTTATTCCCAACCAATTAACCACATTATCTCCCAGTTATATTCCAATTTTGACGACTCTCGAGAATCCTAGTCAAATCAGATCTTAATTAGTTTTAATCCATCAGATCACCAACTGAATAGATAAGCAAATATTTACTCGTTTTCCAAAAACGCTTCAGTACGTGCTTTACCTCTATTCAATGATCTGATCCTGGATCAAACTAATAATCACCAACAATATCCCCAGCATAAGATATGACCTATCTAGTGCAAAGTAAGGCTTCCTATAGCCGGAGCATAAGGAACTTTCTCTATCTTACCATGAGTCTTAGGAGAATACTCATAAGATAGATAAAGTCCACAAAGAATATTATTCCTTTCAAGACTTCAATATTGCAAATGTAGATAGTATCTTATTATTACATGAAACTTGAGACTTTCTATTTCATTTTTCTCCCACTCCGAAAAGTACGGATGTCTAGAAAAAATAGACAGTCATCTACAAGTCCTTCAAGTCTAATTGCTGGTGCCAATTACTATTTAATGAAAATACTCTCACACATTAGTAGAGTATCATTCAAATAAATAGTCGCGAAAACTGACTCATCTTTCTGTATACTCAAGTATACTTAAGATATATCAAGATTTTGATCAAGAACATGTATGACAATCATTCGATCAAATTCTGTATTCCATATGTTGAACAAATACCCAAATCCAAAGTTGGAAACTTGTAAGTCATGAATTTTACTTTCATGGTTTTTAATATGAACTCATCAGATTACACTTTGTAAATGATTTCCTCAAGATGCATTCAAGAAACAACTTCTTGAAATCCATTTGTCGTACCTCATTTTCACAATGAACGACAATGGATAAAAGATTCAGGTAAACTTTTGCATGGTTATTGGTGAGAAGGGTTTCACAAACCCACAACCATAAGCCTTGCACTAAAGGTATCAACCTTTCTATCTACCATTCTTTTATCATCTTAAAAATCATCACACCCTATAGGTTTGACCCCATTGGGTGCGTTTACAAATATCCAAACTTTAGTGTAGTACAAGGAATCCAATTCCGAGTTCTCGTTCACCTTCCATGATTTCAATTCCATAACTTCTACCACTTCCCTAAATGAGGAGTCCTTCTCTTATTTCAGTAGAGACTGTCTAAAAAGACTCTCCGTAGAATAAGCATCAAGAAGGTGGTCTTACAACCCTCCCACTCCAATTAGTCGCTGGAAGTGTATTTCCATTATGTCCAAACAGAGTCCCTTCCTCTCCTCCCACTACTTGGTTATATCCCTAATTGGGATCAACCTCTTCACTACCTCTTTATGAACATAAAGAAGAGGCAGAACAGTGAGAACAACTTCGACTACAACCTTTGATTTTTCCCTGTCCATTGGGTTCACCAGGCAAAAATAGTGGTTGAACCACTTGCCTATTTCTCCCACTAGGATCAGCAACCATCGGTTCCGTAGGAAGTCCCAAATCATCAAGATTAATTCTATGCGGAAACCTGGAATCAAGTTGTTTGAACCACGTTCTAACATCTTATCCAATAGAATTTTACTTGTGGATTTGTATTCTTCTATATGCCTTATCCTCTAAGAAAGTTACATTTGTACTGAACAAATACTTTCTTGACCAGAGGACTATAGAAGAAATAATTTCTAGTTTCGCTGCATACCTTATAATCAAACCTTCATTGTTGCCTCCATCTCGTCAATCCTGGCTTTCAGCTTGTGTGCCAAAAGTCCCCAAATCTGAATGTGGTGTAAACTGAGCTTGCACCCATGCCACAACTCTAGGGGTATTTCAGGAAACGAATCAATGGTACTAGGCTATGAAGGAACCTGACTATCTCCGGTATACATTCCCAAATGAAACTAGTAATGAGGATAACTCTTCATTGATTTGGTATTACCTTGTTCTCCTTTTCCGATAAATGGTTCCTAAACTCATATGAGAGATACACAAAACCTCGATCAAATCGAAGTATTTCGATTCTCTTAATTACTTCTCAACTTCTATCCAAAATTCTAGAATTTCTTCAACATTTCGGATTAATGAGATATTAAGTATATAATCGAGATCTGGAGTGATCATCAATAAAAGTGATGAATTACTCGTACTCTCTCGTATCTTGAGCACAAAAGAATCCATTCATATCGAAGTGTATTAATCCTCAAACTCTTAAGTCCATATAATGTATAAGGACTCTTGGTTATATAATCCTCTAAACAAGATTCAAAAAAATAGTATAGATTCCACCTCAGATCCTTTTGAGGTCCATCCCTTACTAGTATTAGAATCGAGTTTTGGATAAGTGTAACCAAGCCTAAAATCTTAATCATTTTACCCTCTAAATAAAATTCAAAAGCCCACATAGATTCCACCTCCAAAATACTTAGAGGTTATCTTTACTAGTCTTTCAATCTTATTTAGATAAATATGATTATCTTAAGACCTTATCAAAGAGTTCATTAATACAAGGAATCATCTATCCCTTATCATTTGTAGTAATATTACACTTAGAACCATTTACAAGGCTTTGAGATTGTTAATCATTTGTCTCGCAATAATAAGAGCATTATTTAACTTAATTCCAACTAATAACTGGAGATTAAGTGCTAAATAATTCTGCTCAAATAATAAAGAGACAAAATAACAATCAAATTGTTTCGCAAACATAAAAGCCCAACGGCTCTTTCCATATTACCGTACCCGTGCTTATCCTTATAGTATACTTTATCTCATTGTGTCATTTGGTCACCTAGGACCATATTGCAACAACTTGTAATAGTGATTAGTTACTCTAGAATCTATAATCAAGATAGACTCAATTACTAACCATAACACAATGAATAGAGTTTTACTCCATTATAGAGTTTCCAAGAAAGGCTACTTCCTCATTAATCCTATCTTTGCTCAAAAGCAAAAAGGTTAGAGGGCCTACCATACTATCCGTTGCTTTAAAATAATCTCTTCTCTATGAATAGCTTACATTGAACCTTTCAGGGACACGTTCATCCTGGTGAATATAGTCCACACTGAACCGCAAGAGATCATCTTAAAAGATTTCTCAAGCATTATGTCACATGAATCAATGTTTGCAAGTGGAACCTCCACCACGTTAAAGTGACCAATCATGTTTTACCAAATGGTCTCTTATAAAAACGTGATCAGTTCATAAGTAGAGATATAATATAGCTTGATAGCATATTTTGTATAATTAAAATGTTCAAACTATCATAAAT
This sequence comes from Ligustrum vulgare, assembly GCA_963555705.1. NCBI lineage: Eukaryota > Viridiplantae > Streptophyta > Magnoliopsida > Lamiales > Oleaceae > Ligustrum > Ligustrum vulgare. The sequence continues at coordinate 3,407,433 of OY743178.1, read as the reverse complement.
ACCCTTCCATCGAGAAAATAAATATGGTATCCCATTTTGATATTTTTATTGCGAAGTACTTGATATGAGAATCAAAACTATGCAATAAACCATCTCATCAAAATAAAACCATTTTCATTGGAAGATTTATAATTATTTTGAACAAGGATCTTCTAGCACGAACAAATGTCATAAGTGGAAAGAATTATAACGAGACATGTTACAGTTTTCGCAAATTAGTTGGTGACGTCTAAATATATAACTAGTTGTGGAAATACGACATTCAAATAAAATAAATGTATTAAACACGAGTTGTATAAATGATGAATACTTTCATATATGATGCATGAATAAAAAATTATGCACAAGTAGACCCAAAACTACTATAATATGACGACAACCTAAAACCCCAAAATCTTAAACACATTTCTCTATAGGAGAAATAAATGTGATTTATGGCTAGGTTGGGACCCTCCCACTAAATTAAATATATCTAGCATCTCATGCAATATTTAATTTATAGTCGTTAAAATTTGGCCATCATTGACATCGTTTGGATATTCTATAGGAAGTCCCCACGATGTCATTGATTTAAGTGTCTAACCCCTATATTAATAATATTTCAAGTACCAAATTAATTATGTCACCTATAGGGTAATCATGATTAATTCACACTTAAAAAATCATCACCTAATTGGACCCAATCTAGTAACCAAAACAGTGCAGCCCTCCTATAGGGAGACTAATTAGATTAGCACGAGGCATACACAAATTTTTACTAATAGGCTAATAGGGGAGGCCGTGGGTTCAAAATATTTTGCACCATCACTCACTTAATATTTTGAACTGTTGGGTTTTTAATTTAATAATTACCAATCAATTTTAACTCTTAAAATCGATTCAATTATTAATAAATATATTTATTTTCTAATCTAACATTTAGAAAAGAAAATAAAATATAAAACAATGCATGACAGTATAGTACCTAGAGCGGTGTATATGCGATCTACATGACATGTTATTTAATGACATTCATTCACAAATTATTAAAGCAATAAATAAATGCGATAATAAAATAAATAAGAACATAATTTATGGCCAAACCTAGACACAAAAATTACAAATTAATTAAAGAGTCTATTGAGCCACAAGCCGGCCCAATTCTTCAATTCCCATTTGTAAGTGTCCAGTCCAAAACTGCAAACCTTCAGTCTTCAGCCCAAAAGTCAAATGTAGTGATCCAATTAAATATTTCAGTCCATTGTAAAATTCAGTCCGCATTGCATTGGCCCGGCTAAACAATTTAGCCCATATTGCAATTAATCAAAATGGACCAATTTTACAATTTCAGGACCATATTTAATTTTACCAAAATCTGATCCAACTGATATAAAACCGGTCCAAGTGCCCAATCTTAAATTCTGGCCCAAACACAAAATCTGGCCCAAGACTGAATCAACCATCTCCTTCATTTCAGATTTGCATGTAGATATACAGCAACGACGCTTACCTCCGCTGCTATCGCCGAAGATGGAACAGCCACAGAAAACGCAGCCGCCATTGCCGTGAAGTGTTATCGCCGGAAACCGCCAAGGAAGAAACCATTGTCTCCACACTAGAGCAGTCCCCGTGTACCACCGACACCGCCGCCAACCATTTTTCACCGAACCTGTGATGCCGGAGAGAAGATTGAGGACTACCAAGGAAGTGGGAACTCCCATGAGCGCTGCCACGACCGCACAGCGACAGAACTAAGAACGCTGCCTCCGCCGCGCTTATGGCGTCGCGCCCCTCATCCGCCAGTATCACAATTGGTGCCGCAGCTGAAAATTGGTTTAGAACCCGGGTTGGGTGCCTCTGTCGAGAGCCCGCTGTCGAGAAGGGACAGCCATCGACCACAAAGGCAACATCCATGGTGCAGTTGCTGTTTTATCAATTTTTTAGCGAAATTGCATGGACAGTCCTCGATCTTTTGAAGAAGATGAAGCCTGGCCGGATTCCAAAATTGCAGAAAAAGTCCTTTCTTTAAAAAATCGCGGATCAGGTCCTTTGCATTTTGCAACATAAAGTCCTTCAATTTGAAAACTGCAGATCTGGTCCTCTGATTTTACAATTACAACAAAAACTACACAAACCCTAATTCTATTGCAAAATTAAAATCAAAGGGGAAAACATGGAGTCGTAATCCACCCCCTTTGTTACATGACTCGATAATACAATACAAGATTTCAAGACAAAAAACTAAAGCCATAAATTTGTTCAATAAAAAATATCATTCATCCAATAACAATCAAATCACATAATCCTAACACCGCTCAACTAACACATGCATAACAAAATTATTTATTCCTAAATACACAAAACAGTATCAAAAACCTGACGCTCTGATACCAATTGTTGGGAACCCGGGTTGCTCTACTCACAAAAATTAATTTGTTGTGATAGATCATCCCGTTACAGGATTTTCTGTTCTATGTATTCAACTTGGAATAAATAATTTTGTGCACACAAAAAGAATTTTGAGAAGATTACCTTTGTAGCGTGCTTTACAATAATCTTCATCAACTGTTTCTTGATTCCACCAAAGCTTCAAACCCTCAAGCTTTCCCCGGTGTTCTCCAATGGCAGTTGTGCAGGTGTGTGGTCACCTTTCTCAAGACCTAGGTTAAACTAGGATTAGGGTTTCTTTGTAAAGAGGAAACACACACTACACACTTTAGTGTGTGTTTCGCCACTTTACCAATTAGGTTAATAAAAATAGTCTTAGGAGACTATTTGTAACCTCTTTACACTCCAAAACCCTACCAGGCCTAGTACCATAACCCAGGCCCATTTCTGCACAACCCAATACAGGTAATAAGCCTGTATAAACCCATTATAGTGAAGCCACCGAGGGAACCTGATCGGACCCAATTAAACTAAGCTCCAATAAATTAATTATGACCCGATCAACTCTTGACCAGTCAAAATTAATTTATTAATCACGTTCTATTCCACTAAAAGAACGAAACTGCACTCTTAGTAAAATTGAAATTACTGAAACAATTAATCAATAATTATATCCTCTGACTTATCGTTCTTACATGTTACCCCCGTCGATCAACTCGAATATTCGGAGCAAGTTAAAATGACCAAAATGCCCTTCTTTGAATATTCATAAATTCTCAACTCTCATCTTCTATCTGACAGTTCGATGTGATCCCATCACATCATAGAATTCAACAGTCACTGTCGAATTACTGAGCTCAGATTCAACTGTCCACTAGAAGAACCAGTGAGATTATGATCATACCTAAAAGGTGACGGATTCCATAATACGAATATATGTTCCTCGTTAGTTCACTTTAATTCCCAAAGTACCGAGATATTGATCAGCAATTTGATCTCACCCATTGATACCTCAAAGAACTTCAAGTTAGTAATCGAAGTCCATTATCCGATTAGGATTAAGGTCCCACGTACGATAATCAAGTGAAATTAAATTTGTACGGTCAATGTCACAAATTAATTTCACGTGGTCCCGTCCAATACGTTCCAAACGTACTCTCAATTTTATTACCAAAGTCAAAGATAGACTTTAATAAAATCGAGACGATCTTATCAAAATAAATTGTCCATATTTATTTACTGACCGTGAACGTTAATTTTAGATCGAATCACAAATTGAATCTTTCCGTGTTTAACAACTTAAACACTCAATTTGTAATATCAAATCGACCCGTGGACAAACACAACATCATATTAATACAATCAATTAATATTTTACTTTTAAATGTCGTGAATTATATTCTATGGGCATATATAATTCCAACAACAATAAGTAATACAAGTCTATCTTCATTACACTTCATGGGATGGAGATAGTAAAAATTACCTTTCAGGCTTGGATGGCTTTTTGAAAATAGAGAAGGAAAAAAAATGCACAGCTCTCTCTATAATAAATAACTAAAAATAAATATGAGGTTTGAGTGATCATCAAGGTTTCTGATTTTTGACTTTCAGTTTTATTGAACCAACAGACTAAAAAATTGGGTGCTTTGACGGTAAAACTTCAAATACAAAAAATTTATTTACAAACAATAATAGAAAGAAAAGGATAAAGGGAAAACAATGAGGGTTCATTTGATAGCGAATGTAGAATTTAGGTAGAAAGAAAACGAATTCTAGATAATTGAATTCATGTGAACTTATTTTCCTAAAAATTGAAAATTTTAATGTGTTTAATTTGTTTACTTTTTTAGGTGGAAAAAGTGGAGATTTTTTCAAGTTGTTATTTGAATAACATTATTTTTCATAAAAATAAAGCAAAATTTTGCTATTTCAATCATTTTTTTTAAAAAAAATTTCATACATTTGTACTTGATAATAATGCTAATTTCAAAAAAAAAAAAGTCAATTAACAACAACAAAAAGAATTAAATGAGGCGAAAATGATTTTTCACCTAAGGTGAAAAACTAATTCCCACCAAAGTGGTGGAAAAATAAATTCCTCCAAAACAAGAAAAAATTGAAAAGCCAAGAAATGTTGAAAAACCAATTTCTTGGAAGAGTAACCCTATCAAAAAGGAAAAAAAGTAAGAAAATATAGTGGGGGTCATATGGGATGGGAAAGAATTAGGGGGGGTGGAGGTGGGATTTGAACCTGTAACGGGTAGGAGACACTCGAGCTACATGGTCACTACGATTCATCCCAAATTCTAATTAATTAGAAATTAATGCATCATTGAAATTTCTAACAGCTAAAAATTATTGTTCAAGCTTGGGTGGCTTTAGAAAAAGAGAAAAGAAAAAAAAAAATTAAAAATGCTGAGCTCTCTCTAAAAATAAGAATGAGGTTTGAGTAATCAAGGTTTCTTATTTTTGACTCTCAGTTTTATTGCACCATCCGTTTGATAAACCAAATAAATTGATTTATAAATCAATTTATAAACTATACAATTTTTTAAATCACTTTTTAATCACAAATATTTTATCTCCCCTCTTATTAACCACATATTTTAACTCAAAACGTAAATAAATTAATTTATAAACCACATTCTTTTAATAAACAGATGCATGTGCTTCGATGGTAAAATAGAAATTTACAAAATAGATTTGGAAAAAAGATAATAGAAAGAAAAGGAAAAAGGGAAAATACTAATTTTTTTATTTTAACTAAAAAAGAGTACAATTTTCTAAGACACTTATAATGCAACAAAATTCATATAAAAAATCTGACTGAATAACTAAGGGCTCATTATGTTTGTGTTTCACTTTTTAACTTTGAGTTTTTAATTTATTTTCAGTTTTCTATTTTGAGGTCCTATTTTAAGATTGTTAAAAATGCGTTTAAGTTGTCATTTTAAAAAAAATATTATCAAAACAAAAAACTAGAGAACATGTTTGGTTTGAAATTTTGAAAAATTATTTGTAAGAATATAACAATTTTATGTTAATATATTATCACTTAATATATACATTTTAAAGTTGATAAATCTTAAAATATTTTTTCTTGATATAAAAGTTATTAAAAATAAATAATAAGTTGAATTCAAAATAAATGAAGTAAAAAAATAAAAATTTAACAACGTAAATAAAAAATATAACAAATTTAATTAAACCATTGTACTTTTTTTTACTATTTACCATTTTATATAAATTTCATTTGGTAATTAACTTGTTTATATACATAATAAACAATACCTTCTCTAAAATTATTTTTAACTAGATATCTTACCTTGAAAACATCGTAATCTTTGTTCATAAAAATAAATAAATAAATAAAACTTCAACCGAACAATCATTAAATTAGACAAAGACATGGCTCTTGGCCTAGCTACTAGATGATGTTTGAAAATTTTATTGTGGAAAAAAGTTACAAATCTTATCATTTGTTGTTCAGTATCACATCACAGTATTATAAAAGCTTTAGTTTGTCATTTCGAAAAAATATTTTTCAAAAGAAAAACTCAGAAAACACATTTGATTTGAAATTTTAAACAAGTATTTACAACATTTTATTATTAATGAAATTTGATTATTCAGTAAAAAAATAGAATAATGTTATGTTAATAAATATACATTTTGCAGTTACTGAATCTTACACATTTTTTCTTGCCAAAATAGAGTAATAAAAACAAATAATAAATTGAATTCGAAATATAGGAAATAAAAAAAAAAAAAACTAATGACGTAAATCGAGAGTATAAAAATTTTAATTAACACCTTACCACTTTTCGGTACAATTTACCATTTTTGTAGACACCGGATGATTAAGCACACCAGTAAAGCCACTAATCAAGGATAAAACATTTCTAGATATTTTTTTTTTTTTACTTAGCCTCAGCTTTCTAAATGATTTGAAATTTTTGTTAAATATTTTACTGTGCACTTTAAAAATCTAGAATAGACTTTATTTTTAAAAATTCGTTTTCAACCACACATTCTATCAATAAAATAATTTACAAAAAATTTCAATTTTTTCTTTTACTTTTAACCACAAATTTTTCAAAAAATTACAATTACAAACCACATTATTTGAAATAGTTGGTCTCAAATAGGGATTTAATATGTTAAGGACTAAATACGCTAAACTTATAGGGGCTAAATTTGTTAGGGATTAAATACGCCAAACGTTTGGAGATTTAAAATGTCAAACATGACCTTAATATGTTAGGGACTATTATCGCAAGAAACTCAAAGGTTGGGACCACTTGTGCTATTTACACGTTTTTAACGGTGGAAACTAACGAAATCTAACGGTAGAGACCATTTTCGCAACGTTTGATGATTCTGAGGGTATAAATGCCAAAATCTAAACGTTGAGGACCATTTTCTACGTAATATACCCAAACATATCAACATAATATTATCAACTTATCTTTCCAATATTTGTAACCCAAAATTCAGTAAACAAATATCTCCCAAAACTAAGATTCTATACTTAAATGTCACCATATTTCCTGCAAAGTATTTCTTTCACTTGTATATACGTATGAATTCTGATTCAATACGGTACTCATTTTACTTTCCACGTATCATCACATTATACCAAGATTATCATTATTATAACAAAATATCAGTACCCATAATCCAAGAAAATATTCCAAATCTCCAATCAAATCTCCTTTATCGATAAAATTTAACAGCGCATTACTTCTTGTCTCCTCTTTTCATTAAAATAATCCTGCGCTTTCTTGCTGGTCACAACATCACTCGGATTCACTCAGATCCTTTGCGCTTTTAAATAGTTCATGCTGAGAAGAGGTTGAATCATCAAACAATGAATATCATCCTTTCTAACATTCGCAAGTATTATTCCAGTCTTCCTATGAATGATCTGAGAAAGATCTATAGAATAAGGCTCGAAAGATTGAGGTTGTTAATGGCTCATGATATTCCAGAAGATGTTCGCTGGTTGATAGAAGCAAAGGTTCGACTATCTGGTGAATTACCATCAACATTTCCAAAGCACATGCCTGGTTTAGGCAAAAGCACGTTTGCAAAGAAACGAAGAGCAAAAAGACTGGGTGGTTGCTACAAATGTGCTCGTTGGAACTGTAATACACGTTGCAAATCAGTAGGATATTCTTCTACTAATCGGGATGATAAAATCGAATTCATAAAGGGTGGACTGAGTAAGGAGTCTTTGGATGATATTCGACTGACTCTTGAGACGCACCCAAGTGGTTATGTACAACGTGAACTTCTCTCCTTATACGCTCAGTTTAACGAGGACAAAAATCGTTATAGTCTCCAAAATATAATATCGAAAGATCCTGTTTGCCAGTCTGTTTTACAAAATGAGGCTTCTGGCAGTTCAGCAATGATATAAGGTAAATCTTTTGATATGCTTTTTAAAATATTTTGCTATTTTCTTTGACGCGTTTTGGAAATAAAAAATATTTTCCTTTCTCGAGTTTTGATAAAGCTGGAAATAAATATATTTTTCTTTTCTCGAGGTTTGATAAAGCTGGAAATAAATCACCGAAAGGTGATATCTTTGGTAAAATAGTCAAAAGTTGTCCGATTTTGTCAAAAGTAAATCTTTACTTTTTCAGAATCAATCAAAAACAGTAAATTTTTCCGGCTTTAAATAGCCAAACATATTTCATAGTTCAGGCATCCCAAAATCACATCTTCTTCGTAAGTTTTCTCTTCTTTACTATCAAAGATGGAAGCACCAAAACTTCGACAGATCAAAACTATTTGTGTATTTTGTGGATCAAAAGTGGGGAAAGGCTTCGGTTATCTAGAAGCGGCTGTAGATCTTGGAAAGAAACTGGGGGAAAAAGGTATCACTCTTGTATATGGGGGTGGTAGCAGTGGTCTAATGGGTTGTGTTTCCCAATCTGCTCTTGCAGAGAAATCAAAAGTAATCGGTGTCATACATGTCCCTTTGGTAGATGTTGCAGGCAAAACACGAGGGCATGAAGTTCAAACCTTATCCATCCATGAACGCATAACTTGTATGCTATATGGTTCTGATGCCTTTATAGCCCTGCCCGGAGGTTTTGGTACCTTAGAAGAAATCTTTAACATTACCTCATGGGCTCAACTAGATCTCCATACTAAGCCTATTGGGCTTCTGAATGTTAACAATTTCTTTGATGGTTTGTTAACCTTTCTTGATTATGCTGTGGAACAGGGATTCATCTCTCCATTTTCCAGAAGGCTTCTTATTTCCGCTCCTACTATTGATGAACTACTGGATAAGCTGCAGTCATATATCTCAATACAAGATCCAGCAGGAGTTAAGATAGATTGGTCGCAAGGAAGGGGAATCAAGCGAAAATGGAGTCCGGTTAATGTAAACTTAACTCTGTGAATCTTAGAATAGGTGGGGGTAGAGTACGGAGTATTCTCACTCTCGAGACACCCCTCCATTTACTAGGATTTCCTTAATGTTTAAATCTTGTGTGTACCTCAAAGGTTCCAGGTGGTAGATTACGGAGTATTCTTACTCTCGAAACACACCTCTTTGAAGGTTTCTTTATTTCCCAAAAAAATCAGAGGTGGTAGGATACGGCTACTCCGGAAACACATCTCTCATTTTGAGGATTATCCCATGCTTCTCTCGTTTGCTTTTGTGTGTTTCATGTATTTCCTTTCCAGTGTGACTCTTGTGTGTTCTCCTTATGAGAAAATAATAAAATTTCTGTTATCATCTACTAAATCTCGTTTGTGATGTAAATGAACTTGCATGTCTAACCTTAATTCCTTTAGTAGATACTTATCATATCATGCTCTTAATTTCAAATTGATAAAATTCTGAACAGAGTCTCCCTTGTAATTTGGACTTATCCAAACCATAAGCATACTTCATAACTCACAATAATAAATAACTCCACATTTGATTACAACGATTTAAAAATATTGAAAATGATTCCAACACTTCAATATCATCAAAAATATCCCATAATTCAATTCATAATTCCTCAACATAACAATTTCAAATTATATTTTTCAATATCACAATATCACTTCCTTCGATACCTTAATGGCTCAAAAGATAACTCATACTTATAAATATATGCCATAAATCATGTTCCCAAAATTTATTCACAAGGCCAAACTTCATAATAAATTTCTCTTCAAAATAGAGGAAATAATTCACTTACTCAACATAATATCCATTACTTAATTCTCAATAAAATCATATTATTCCCATTATGCTCAACACTCGTTTTCTTTCTTAAAAAATTTCTCATAATCATACATTAAAGCATATAAGTTATGACAAAGCATAACATCATTATTTCCGAAGAAATACATTCTTATTTCTCATAAATCATAAGTATTCGAAATACTCTTCATTCTTTCTCATAAATCAATAAAATAAGTATTCGAAATACTGAAATAACTTTAAACATTATAAACTTCTTTACCTCGGAGTTGGTGGAACGAATGATGGCAGTGGCAATCTTCATCAATAAAAATCTTATAATGGAAAATATTTCTTAAAATTATTTTTGAAAATTTTACGAGTCTACAGAAACGCAGACTAGCTCTGATACCAACTTGAAGCGCCCCGAGTTCCGTATACCCGATTCACTACGTCATTTTCTGTCTAAATTTTTCGAATAATATTTTTGCGGAAGAAATAATTGAAATTCATTTTTGGCAACATTAAATAAACTGTAATGGCCGCTAAAATTGAAAACATTTATGAAACCATTTGAAATAGTAAATCGAACCATTAATATTGTAAAGAAATTGCCAATATCATAATTTCTCAAATAAATGAACTTCTCTAAATTATTCGATTGTTTGAAAAATACGGAAATCATTAACGTCAAACTTTCAACCGTTCAACGATTATTGCCACCATCATTCATCGCTCGCCACCGTCTCCGAAATCTGCAAAACTGTTAAAAAGTAGGGTGAGTATTTCATGGGGGAAATACTCAGTAGACTCATCGCAAATTAATTTAATTTATAAGATGATTAAACACATAAATCCCGGCTCTTTATAAAACGGGCATTGATAGAGCTTCTTTATAAAACTGTTCTTGATAAAACTCATATTGTGCATTACAGCACGGGACATATTTTACAAATCATAGGCTCTTTGAAAATAGCTCTTTGAAAACAGCTCTTTGAAAACCATATACTTATAAAAACATTTTAATTATGCCAAGCATAATTTCTTTTGAAAGCATAACATAAGATAGGATTGAAATCCTCATAAACATAGATAGACACAAGAACTTTACCGAACTTAGGTGGCAAGAATTCTTATGCAGTAAAACCATAATAACAGTAAGATCATAATAACATAGGATAAAATCGAAATCCTCATAAACATAAGAATTTTACCGAACTTAGGTGGTAAGAATTCTTATGTAGTAAAATCATAATAACAGTAAGTATACCAAAACATAATTCATGAAATTCATAGGGATCATTTCCATCATAACATAAGATAGGATCGAAATCCTCATAAACATACGCGACAGGAATTTTACCGAACTTAGGTGGTAAATCCTCATAAACATATGGAAAGACAGGAATTTTACCGAACTTAGGTGGTAAATCCTCATAAACTTATGGAGACACAAGAATTTTACCGAACTTAGGTGGTAAGAATTCTTATGTGCATAGCAATGATCCAAAACATATAAAACATTATCGTAAAAACATAGGGTATACTTACTTTTCATAAAAACATAAGGTATATTTACCTTTCATAAAACATACTTAATTTTCTTGAAAATTGACTTTCACAAGTCACATGACATTCATATGAAATCATAATTTAAATCAATTAATAAGTGCGAGTCTACACATTGTTCTTTCCATGAAAATACATTTTCATTTCCTTTCATAAAAATAACTCTTCACAAGTCACATGACATTTATATGAAATCATAATTTAAATCAATTAATAAGTGCGAGTCTACCTTAATTCCGACGAGTGCAAAGTTGAGCGGGAATGACTTCAATTTCTTTAAATTCTCCGTACGCTTCGTCTTAGCCAATAAGTCACTTTAGTATATCGAATATATAGCTCAAAATGATAAATTATAATTTGAGGACTAAAATTGATGTTTTGAAAGTTGAGGGACTAAAATGAATACTTTTGAAAGTTGAGGGATTAAAATGAATACTTTTGAAACTTGAGCTTAAAATCAAATAAAGTAAATCAGCAGGGACTGAATTGATCAGATTTTTAAAATGAAAGGGCTGCTTAAAATCATTTAAAACTTTGGGACTGAAATGGATAACTTTAAAACTAAAAGGGCTGGAAAATTCACTTTGGAAACTGAGGGACTAAATGGCAATTTTCGAAATATATTAAAATATATCCTCAGATTTCACTCTCTCTCACCATTTTCACTCTCTCACTCTTCGAACAAAACAGAGAACGAAGACAGAAGCGACCGGCGGGGGAAAGGCGGGACACTGCCGGTGCTAAGCCGGCGCAGTACCGGCGCCAAGTGCGGCGAGGGGCGTCAAAGGCAGGGGTTAAAGATTGAGGGTTCAGTGCGAGTTCTTTGGTTGCGAAAAACCGAGACAACATCGCGATTTAAGGTGAGCGATTTTCGGCGGAAAATGGTGATTGAGGTAAGAAATGAACTCATGGATTCATGGGTTTTTCTTTGGGTTTGATTTATGATAGTGGGCAGAGTTTGGTGGTTGGACTGCGGTGTGGTGGTTGAGTGATTTCTATCGGCGATGTGGGCTGTTGCGGTTTGAGTGGTGGATAGGATGAGGCTTGATGGCTTCGATCGATGTTGGTGTTCATGATTCGAATTGGGCATAGAAGGTAGCAGCTTAGCAGATTGGTTGGTGGTCTGATGTTCGACGATGGGTGGTGACTGTGGTTGGGGAAATGATGATTTGGTGATTTGGAGCTGGAGGTGGTGATTCTGGTTAAAGCAGGTTGTGGTTTGCAAAGTGAGGCTTGGTCGTGAAGGGTGGTGCTGCTTCTGATTACGGATTGTGCAGTTGGGTTAATACTGCAGTGGTGATTGCTGGGTTGAATTGTGCAGTTTGGTGATGATGATGATTGGTGGTGCTGCAGGGGTGGTGACGGTTGAACTGTGGTTTGAGTTGATTGTGGAACTTCTCCAGGTTGGGCAGCAGTAGTGATTTGATGATGGAGATGATGAAAGTATGCAGATGATGGAGACTTGTTGTTGGATTGGCAATAGGTAATGGCTTTGCAATGGTGAGGTTGGCCCGTGATTGAGGTTCTGCAGTGTACTGATGGTTGTGTGAGGGATATTGTAGTTGAGGCAGCATAATGCAGTTTGGTGATGGTTTGATCGATGATGGAAAAGTGAAGGTGGGATGAAGATATCTTTAAAGGGGAAAAGAAAGAAAAGAAAATAATTAGTGGGAATAATTGAGTGGAATATGGGTTGGTGATGATAATGATGATGCTTGTTGATGGTTGTATAATGTGGTATGAGTGAGATGATTGTGTGAGGTTGGCTGCGTGAGGGTGGGGATTATGGTGATGATGGTCTTGAATGGAGGTGATGGTATAATGATGAAATAGTGGGTTCTTTGTTAGGTGTAGTGAGTTGGAATGAGGTGGAAAGAAAATGGTGTTGGGACAAAATGATGAATTTGATGTAAAGATGAAAACGTGGATGAAATTAGGTGGATATAGATTATGATTAATTTAGGATAATTAACTAAAAATTAGACTAATTTCGATTAGGAAAAGTATTTAAAACTGATATATTTTGGACTGAAAATAAATTTGAGAATAAATAAATTTTGAGATAAAAATTGAATTACGTATTTGGACTTGAAATAATTTAAATAAGGAAAATTGAGATATTTTAATAAATTTGTAATTCAAAATGATTTTTTTTTTTTGAAAATAATACTTTGAATAAATAATTAAAATAACATAATTTTAGAAATTCGGATTTTAATTTAAAATCGAACAAATTCGATATTTCTTGACTTGGCTAGACGAATCCGTCGCGGCATTAATTTCAAAACAATAGCGACTCAATTTTCTAAATATTAAAATAATTATTTATTGCATAAAATTCTGGGTCGCTATAATCTTACCTCCTTAAAATAATTTCGTCCTCGAAATTAAACTTACTTAATCTTATAATTTCTGAATACTTAATCAGAATCTCTTCTTCTTATCATCGAATATTCTCAAAATAATCAAAGAATTACCTGAATATTTTCTCTACGTAATATACCCAAACATATCAACATAATATTATCAACTTATCTTTCCAATATTTGTAACCCAAAATTCAGTAAACAAATATCTCCCAAAACTAAGATTCTATACTTAAATGTCACCATATTTCCTGCAAAGTATTTCTTTCACTTGTATATACGTATGAATTCTGATTCAATACGGTACTCATTTTACTTTCCACGTATCATCACATTATACCAAGATTATCATTATTATAACAAAATATCAGTACCCATAATCCAAGAAAATATTCCAAATCTCCAATCAAATCTCCTTTATCGATAAAATTTAACAGCGCATTACTTCTTGTCTCCTCTTTTCATTAAAATAATCCTGTGCTTTCTTGCTGGTCACAACATCACTCGGATTCACTCAGATCCTTTGCGCTTTTAAATAGTTCATGCTGAGAAGAGGTTGAATCATCAAACAATGAATATCATCCTTTCTAACATTCGCAAGTATTATTCCAGTCTTCCTATGAATGATCTGAGAAAGATCTATAGAATAAGGCTCGAAAGATTGAGGTTGTTAATGGCTCATGATATTCCAGAAGATGTTCGCTGGTTGATAGAAGCAAAGGTTCGACTATCTGGTGAATTACCATCAACATTTCCAAAGCACATGCCTGGTTTAGGCAAAAGCACGTTTGCAAAGAAACGAAGAGCAAAAAGACTGGGTGGTTGCTACAAATGTGCTCGTTGGAACTGTAATACACGTTGCAAATCAGTAGGATATTCTTCTACTAATCGGGATGATAAAATCGAATTCATAAAGGGTGGACTGAGTAAGGAGTCTTTGGATGATATTCGACTGACTCTTGAGACGCACCCAAGTGGTTATGTACAACGTGAACTTCTCTCCTTATACGCTCAGTTTAACGAGGACAAAAATCGTTATAGTCTCCAAAATATAATATCGAAAGATCCTGTTTGCCAGTCTGTTTTACAAAATGAGGCTTCTGGCAGTTCAGCAATGATATAAGGTAAATCTTTTGATATGCTTTTTAAAATATTTTGCTATTTTCTTTGACGCGTTTTGGAAATAAAAAATATTTTCCTTTCTCGAGTTTTGATAAAGCTGGAAATAAATATATTTTTCTTTTCTCGAGGTTTGATAAAGCTGGAAATAAATCACCGAAAGGTGATATCTTTGGTAAAATAGTCAAAAGTTGTCCGATTTTGTCAAAAGTAAATCTTTACTTTTTCAGAATCAATCAAAAACAGTAAATTTTTCCGGCTTTAAATAGCCAAACATATTTCATAGTTCAGGCATCCCAAAATCACATCTTCTTCGTAAGTTTTCCCTTCTTTACTATCAAAGATGGAAGCACCAAAACTTCGACAGATCAAAACTATTTGTGTATTTTGTGGATCAAAAGTGGGGAAAGGCTTCGGTTATCTAGAAGCGGCTGTAGATCTTGGAAAGAAACTGGGGGAAAAAGGTATCACTCTTGTATATGGGGGTGGTAGCAGTGGTCTAATGGGTTGTGTTTCCCAATCTGCTCTTGCAGAGAAATCAAAAGTAATCGGTGTCATACATGTCCCTTTGGTAGATGTTGCAGGCAAAACACGAGGGCATGAAGTTCAAACCTTATCCATCCATGAACGCATAACTTGTATGCTATATGGTTCTGATGCCTTTATAGCCCTGCCCGGAGGTTTTGGTACCTTAGAAGAAATCTTTAACATTACCTCATGGGCTCAACTAGATCTCCATACTAAGCCTATTGGGCTTCTGAATGTTAACAATTTCTTTGATGGTTTGTTAACCTTTCTTGATTATGCTGTGGAACAGGGATTCATCTCTCCATTTTCCAGAAGGCTTCTTATTTCCGCTCCTACTATTGATGAACTACTGGATAAGCTGCAGTCATATATCTCAATACAAGATCCAGCAGGAGTTAAGATAGATTGGTCGCAAGGAAGGGGAATCAAGCGAAAATGGAGTCCGGTTAATGTAAACTTAACTCTGTGAATCTTAGAATAGGTGGGGGTAGAGTACGGAGTATTCTCACTCTCGAGACACCCCTCCATTTACTAGGATTTCCTTAATGTTTAAATCTTGTGTGTACCTCAAAGGTTCCAGGTGGTAGATTACGGAGTATTCTTACTCTCGAAACACACCTCTTTGAAGGTTTCTTTATTTCCCAAAAAAATCAGAGGTGGTAGGATACGGCTACTCCGGAAACACATCTCTCATTTTGAGGATTATCCCATGCTTCTCTCGTTTGCTTTTGTGTGTTTCATGTATTTCCTTTCCAGTGTGACTCTTGTGTGTTCTCCTTATGAGAAAATAATAAAATTTCTGTTATCATCTACTAAATCTCGTTTGTGATGTAAATGAACTTGCATGTCTAACCTTAATTCCTTTAGTAGATACTTATCATATCATGCTCTTAATTTCAAATTGATAAAATTCTGAACAGAGTCTCCCTTGTAATTTGGACTTATCCAAACCATAAGCATACTTCATAACTCACAATAATAAATAACTCCACATTTGATTACAACGATTTAAAAATATTGAAAATGATTCCAACACTTCAATATCATCAAAAATATCCCATAATTCAATTCATAATTCCTCAACATAACAATTTCAAATTATATTTTTCAATATCACAATATCACTTCCTTCGATACCTTAATGGCTCAAAAGATAACTCATACTTATAAATATATGCCATAAATCATGTTCCCAAAATTTATTCACAAGGCCAAACTTCATAATAAATTTCTCTTCAAAATAGAGGAAATAATTCACTTACTCAACATAATATCCATTACTTAATTCTCAATAAAATCATATTATTCCCATTATGCTCAACACTCGTTTTCTTTCTTAAAAAATTTCTCATAATCATACATTAAAGCATATAAGTTATGACAAAGCATAACATCATTATTTCCGAAGAAATACATTCTTATTTCTCATAAATCATAAGTATTCGAAATACTCTTCATTCTTTCTCATAAATCAATAAAATAAGTATTCGAAATACTGAAATAACTTTAAACATTATAAACTTCTTTACCTCGGAGTTGGTGGAACGAATGATGGCAGTGGCAATCTTCATCAATAAAAATCTTATAATGGAAAATATTTCTTAAAATTATTTTTGAAAATTTTACGAGTCTACAGAAACGCAGACTAGCTCTGATACCAACTTGAAGCGCCCCGAGTTCCGTATACCCGATTCACTACGTCATTTTCTGTCTAAATTTTTCGAATAATATTTTTGCGGAAGAAATAATTGAAATTCATTTTTGGCAACATTAAATAAACTGTAATGGCCGCTAAAATTGAAAACATTTATGAAACCATTTGAAATAGTAAATCGAACCATTAATATTGTAAAGAAATTGCCAATATCATAATTTCTCAAATAAATGAACTTCTCTAAATTATTCGATTGTTTGAAAAATACGGAAATCATTAACGTCAAACTTTCAACCGTTCAACGATTATTGCCACCATCATTCATCGCTCGCCACCGTCTCCGAAATCTGCAAAACTGTTAAAAAGTAGGGTGAGTATTTCATGGGGGAAATACTCAGTAGACTCATCGCAAATTAATTTAATTTATAAGATGATTAAACACATAAATCCCGGCTCTTTATAAAACGGGCATTGATAGAGCTTCTTTATAAAACTGTTCTTGATAAAACTCATATTGTGCATTACAGCACGGGACATATTTTACAAATCATAGGCTCTTTGAAAATAGCTCTTTGAAAACAGCTCTTTGAAAACCATATACTTATAAAAACATTTTAATTATGCCAAGCATAATTTCTTTTGAAAGCATAACATAAGATAGGATTGAAATCCTCATAAACATAGATAGACACAAGAACTTTACCGAACTTAGGTGGCAAGAATTCTTATGCAGTAAAACCATAATAACAGTAAGATCATAATAACATAGGATAAAATCGAAATCCTCATAAACATAAGAATTTTACCGAACTTAGGTGGTAAGAATTCTTATGTAGTAAAATCATAATAACAGTAAGTATACCAAAACATAATTCATGAAATTCATAGGGATCATTTTCATCATAACATAAGATAGGATCGAAATCCTCATAAACATACGCGACAGGAATTTTACCGAACTTAGGTGGTAAATCCTCATAAACATATGGAAAGACAGGAATTTTACCGAACTTAGGTGGTAAATCCTCATAAACTTATGGAGACACAAGAATTTTACCGAACTTAGGTGGTAAGAATTCTTATGTGCATAGCAATGATCCAAAACATATAAAACATTATCGTAAAAACATAGGGTATACTTACTTTTCATAAAAACATAAGGTATATTTACCTTTCATAAAACATACTTAATTTTCTTGAAAATTGACTTTCACAAGTCACATGACATTCATATGAAATCATAATTTAAATCAATTAATAAGTGCGAGTCTACACATTGTTCTTTCCATGAAAATACATTTTCATTTCCTTTCATAAAAATAACTCTTCACAAGTCACATGACATTTATATGAAATCATAATTTAAATCAATTAATAAGTGCGAGTCTACCTTAATTCCGACGAGTGCAAAGTTGAGCGGGAATGACTTCAATTTCTTTAAATTCTCCGTACGCTTCGTCTTAGCCAATAAGTCACTTTAGTATATCGAATATATAGCTCAAAATGATAAATTATAATTTGAGGACTAAAATTGATGTTTTGAAAGTTGAGGGACTAAAATGAATACTTTTGAAAGTTGAGGGATTAAAATGAATACTTTTGAAATTTGAGCTTAAAATCAAATAAAGTAAATCAGCAGGGACTGAATTGATCAGATTTTTAAAATGAAAGGGCTGCTTAAAATCATTTAAAACTTTGGGACTGAAATGGATAACTTTAAAACTAAAAGGGCTGGAAAATTCACTTTGGAAACTGAGGGACTAAATGGCAATTTTCGAAATATATTAAAATATATCCTCAGATTTCACTCTCTCTCACCATTTTCACTCTCTCACTCTTCGAACAAAACAGAGAACGAAGACAGAAGCGACCGGCGGCGGAAAGGCGGGACACTGCCGGTGCTAAGCCGGCGCAGTACCGGCGCCAAGTGCGGCGAGGGGCGTCAAAGGCAGGGGTTAAAGATTGAGGGTTCAGTGCGAGTTCTTTGGTTGCGAAAAACCGAGACAACATCGCGATTTAAGGTGAGCGATTTTCGGCGGAAAATGGTGATTGAGGTAAGAAATGAACTCATTGATTCATGGGTTTTTCTTTGGGTTTGATTTATGATAGTGGGCAGAGTTTGGTGGTTGGACTGCGGTGTGGTGGTTGAGTGATTTCTATCGGCGATGTGGGCTGTTGCGGTTTGAGTGGTGGATAGGATGAGGCTTGATGGCTTCGATCGATGTTGGTGTTCATGATTCGAATTGGGCATAGAAGGTAGCAGCTTAGCAGATTGGTTGGTGGTCTGATGTTCGACGATGGGTGGTGACTGTGGTTGGGGAAATGATGATTTGGTGATTTGGAGCTGGAGGTGGTGATTCTGGTTAAAGCAGGTTGTGGTTTGCAAAGTGAGGCTTGGTCGTGAAGGGTGGTGCTGCTTCTGATTACGGATTGTGCAGTTGGGTTAATACTGCAGTGGTGATTGCTGGGTTGAATTGTGCAGTTTGGTGATGATGATGATTGGTGGTGCTGCAGGGGTGGTGACGGTTGAACTGTGGTTTGAGTTGATTGTGGAACTTCTCCAGGTTGGGCAGCAGTAGTGATTTGATGATGGAGATGATGAAAGTATGCAGATGATGGAGACTTGTTGTTGGATTGGCAATAGGTAATGGCTTTGCAATGGTGAGGTTGGCCCGTGATTGAGGTTCTGCAGTGTACTGATGGTTGTGTGAGGGATATTGTAGTTGAGGCAGCATAATGCAGTTTGGTGATGGTTTGATCGATGATGGAAAAGTGAAGGTGGGATGAAGATATCTTTAAAGGGGAAAAGAAAGAAAAGAAAATAATTAGTGGGAATAATTGAGTGGAATATGGGTTGGTGATGATAATGATGATGCTTGTTGATGGTTGTATAATGTGGTATGAGTGAGATGATTGTGTGAGGTTGGCTGCGTGAGGGTGGGGATTATGGTGATGATGGTCTTGAATGGAGGTGATGGTATAATGATGAAATAGTGGGTTCTTTGTTAGGTGTAGTGAGTTGGAATGAGGTGGAAAGAAAATGGTGTTGGGACAAAATGATGAATTTGATGTAAAGATGAAAACGTGGATGAAATTAGGTGGATATAGATTATGATTAATTTAGGATAATTAACTAAAAATTAGACTAATTTCGATTAGGAAAAGTATTTAAAACTGATATATTTTGGACTGAAAATAAATTTGAGAATAAATAAATTTTGAGATAAATATTGAATTACGTATTTGGACTTGAAATAATTTAAATAAGGAAAATTGAGATATTTTAATAAATTTGTAATTCAAAATGATTTTTTTTTTTGAAAATAATACTTTGAATAAATAATTAAAATAACATAATTTTAGAAATTCGAATTTTAATTTAAAATCGAACAAATTCGATATTTCTTGACTTGGCTAGACGAATCCGTCGCGGTATTAATTTCAAAACAATAGCGACTCAATTTTCTAAATATTAAAATAATTATTTATTGCATAAAATTCTGGGTCGCTATAAATAAAACACAATATTTAAAATAATAGGTGTCAACGTAATAATAGAAAATTGAAACGAAAAAGATGCTTTATTATCATAATATTCATCAAATATGTAATTTCTCAAATTATTTGGTAAAATATTTTTGTTTATAAACAAATATCAATATTATGTCTTTAAGGTAAAATATGTAGTTTAAAAATAATTCGTGAAAATGTGTGTAGTTAAAAATGATTTAAAAAAATGTGTTGTATATAAATTTATTTATAAATAAGTTACCAAACGTAGGTAGATATTTTTGTAAACTAATAATTTTTGTTTTAAATAATCATTTCAAGAGTAAATATAAGTCAAAAAGTAAATTAGACAAACGCGTGGCTTTTGACCCCACAATAAATTCGGTGGTTGTGGTGGTCCGCCTGATGATGTTTGAAAATAAATTATTGCTAGAGGAAAATTTCCAAGAATTCCACGGAAATATGAAAACGAATTTCTCAACACTTTACTTTCTGACTTTTTCTTTGGTCTCTCACGTAAGTCATTTCTTCTCATATGCAAATGTAATGAGAACCAAAAAAATTATTAATATCACTTTTTTGGACAAAAATCATGGGCTAAAGTCCTGATGCCCTCCGGTTTTGTTTAAATCCAAAATCGAAAAAAATTGATATTTTAGCCTTCGAACATAGGCTTAATGATGTTCAAACACAACATTACACAGAAAAGAGAAGCGTTGAGCGAAAGCAATCGTTTTATTAATAAATTTTGTAAAATAGAAGACAAGCATCGAATTTTCTTATGATCTCAATGAGAACCAAAATAATTATTAATAAACTAACTTTGTAAAATAGAAGACAAGCATGAAATTTTTTTCTGATCTCAATGAGAACCAAAAGACACAATTATCAAACAAATTGCACTCTGAAAAATTACTTAACAAGGACCAAACTAGTTGGAGGCAATGAAAAGAACATTTTTAAGTTTTGTTTATCCCCTTTAGTCTACATTTTTTTTTTTTTTTTTTTGTCAAATCGATCCACCTCAATCTTGGAGCTCGTCTTCATCTTCATAGTAATTCTGGAATTTGAATAGCCGACTCTGATACTACTTGTTAAAAAAGAAATACGAACATTTGTTATTTTATATATGCGTCACGTAAGCCAAAACGTTGTCATCTACCAAAACAACTGAAAAAGTTTCCCATAAAAAAAAAAAAAAAAAAAAAAAAAAAAACATACAACATACGAATAGTTCACTTCCTTCTTAATCTCTAAAGATAGGGTATCATCCAATGCTGAATCGTCTTATTGATGATCAATGCCCAAATCTTGTCAATCCTATTTGAGTCAGCTAATAAATAATTCACCGGAAAACACATAGATCTATGTGTTATTTTGACGTGCACCTATTATCAAGCAAATACTGGAAGTCTTTTTATAACGCAATGTCTGGCTGATGTTTATAATTTGATCATTTGATGTGTGAGTTATGGCATCCCGATGGTGGAGGATATTTTGAAAATTTTGGCGAGTCATTTCTTTGGAACAAGTAGCCTATAAATATTATCTTCAAGCTGTTTGGAAACGATTTCTTATTATTTTTTTTTTGCAACATCATTTCTATATGATCTATAATTTTTTGGTTATTTTCTTAATCACGCATAAAACCAGTAGGAGAAAAAAAAAAGAGTTAAAATCTTCTTTATTGTTCAATTCACGCAATTCGTAACAAATACCTCCTTAATCGTATTAAGTACAATAATAATCACACCCGTGCGATGCATAGAAGATATGATTGACAATTATTTATTGAATAAGTTGTAAAAATACAATGTTGGACATAAATTGTGCATTCATATATAATGAAGAATACTCAGAAAAGTAAAACATAAAATTGCGTCTTGCATATTTTTTTTAATTGTTAATTGTTCCTTTTCTAGTTTTCGTAGTCTATTTATGTGAAGTAAAATATGGACATGTGACTTATTCTATACTTTACAAATTTGATTTAATGATTGAAGTCCAACTTTCGATTTTTTGATTCATAAAAGTTGAAATGTTTAAAATTTTCAAATTGTAAAATGAAATAAAGAGGTTAATAGGCATTTAGAGAATTAATTTATTGACTCCCGAGATAGCACTATAAAAATTTGTGCTAACTATCTTAATACAATAATTAATATTTAAATATATTAAATAATTATTTTTTTTCATTACATAAAGCATAGAATGATTGACTAGGCTAGGCGAAAATTTAGAACTAGATCTATAATAGAAACTGAACAAGAACACAGAAATGTGTGATGAGATGAATCAAGAATAGTTAAAAGTCGTACTAGTTAGAACCAAGTCTATTCTTGGGGTCAATGTGTCCCCACTTCAATTGTACATTTGTCTGTTATGTATACATACATACATACATACATACATATATATATATATATAGCTCAATTGTACAAATAAAGTCGTCCTACCCACATTTATTGATCACAAATAATTGTACTTTTGTAGGTTCCACTAGGGGTGAACGCGGTCCGGTTTGGACGGTTTTTGACATATTTTCAAACCAAATCATTTCAAGCGGTTTGGCATTTTCTCAAACCAAACCAAATCATTTCATTTTACAAACCAAATCAAACCAAACCATTTTTTGCGGTTTGGTTCGGTTTTAATCCGCGATTTTTACCTATCGACATAATATAATATATTTTAAACGTTAAATTAACTCATATATTTTAATATAAAGATAAAATAAGTTAATATATAACCAAATACGAGAATTAATAATGTTAGATGTTAAATTCATTCGAATTTGTTTTCAATTCAAAATAAATACATGAAGTTAAAAAACAATTGTAAATTTGTAATTGCATTGTATTTGTTCCCTAACTTCTTTCCGAACAAACATAATAGCTCATCGTCATCAAAAATCTTAGAAAAATCACTAGTCTAAGACATACCATAACTAGTCATTCTTTTTTGCTTTTTATTTGAAACCATATACGCATAAATATGTGATATGATTTGATAAAGTACTAGTCCCGCAATTATTAGTATGATGCTTATACAATTTTTCACAGTAATTATATTTTGTCTTGGCTATCTTCTTGCTAGCTTATCTTTGTTGTCCAGATTCTGAAATTTAGCAAGGAGTAAATTCTAAGAAAATAAATAAAATAATCGAATGATATTGTTTGCAAAGAAACTTAAACAAGTGATATTCAAATTCTTACCTTGATTCGAACCTTCTGATATAGATCGAAACATCTTCCATGACTCTAAAATAAAATCAAATGCAGGAAAAAATTGAAAGTACACCTGTCACCTCTGTCTATTGTTATAAGAATCTAATTGATATTAGTGAAGAGGAACTTGGAAGTTGGAAGGAAACAAGGAAGACGAATGAAAACAAAAAGTTACCGATTGAATTAAGAAGTGGGAACGTTTTTTTGTTTGAATCTCTATTAAATGAGCTTTTGAGGTTGGAGTATGTGATTTAAGGATGGTGTGGGTTATATGTTAATGGGGTTTTAGGATTTGAGTATGTTGTTAAAATGTGGTATGAGTTAAAGGTTAATCAGATTTTGTGGTTGGACATTAGACAATAACTTTTTTTAAAAAGAAAAAAGACAAGAACTTTTATTCATTAGATAAATTTGAAAATTTTTGGGAAAAAACTCTAAATTTAAATGAATAAAAATTAATTTTTTAATTAAAAAAATTAGCGGTTTGGTTTGGTTTAAGCGGTTTTTAAAAGTTGAAACCTAAACCAAACCATTTTGAAACGGTTTGGTTTGGTTTGGTTTGAAAATATTGGCGGGTCCACGTGGAACCGAACCAACGGTTTCGATTTGGTTTGCGGTTTGACGGTTTTTTTGTGCAGCCCTAGGTTCCACTTTGAATATGATGCACGATTTTTCTTTTCTTTTCTTTTTTTCAACTTTGTAATATTTTTTCAAATTCATTTTCTATCACACATTTTTATAGGATCTACTATTTTTAACATTTTTTAATTATTTTTCAATCACATATTCTCCATAAAGTCCAAAATACCACAAAAACTACCTATATCAAACATGTAGAAGCATGAATTAATTGTTATTTAGGCATCTCCAACCATGTGAACCAAATTGATACAACTTTTTGCATCAATTTGGTATTACTTTTGGTGTAAATCACTATTTCATCTCCAATTCACTACATCTAATCTTACATCAAATGAAAAGTATATCTTTCATTTATTTCTATTTTTAATTTGCAACAATTAAGTTAATTGAAAATAATTGGCTATTCTTTCACAACTAAAAGTATATCTTTCATTTATTTCTATTTTTAATTTGCAACAATTAAGTTAATTGAAAATAATTGGCTATTCTTTCACAACTTAAATTTTTAAATTAAAAATAATAATAATAATAATCTAAAATTTTAATTTTATTAAAACATTTTAATAAAGGCTTATGTCATACCCTATAAGATGAACATTTGACATCACATTAAAAATAGTATCAATTAAGATAAGAAATTACAAAAACAATCGACACATATTACTAATTATAATCTACTAATTTTCAGAATTAGTATACTCCACTCACGGACGATCAATCAATCCATTTAGAAGTGCAATGTGAGTCTTTTATCCTTGATTAATATAGTTATTTATTATTTATAAAACTAACAACTAAATAAACACATTCATACATCAATTAAATTAAAAAAAAAAAAAAAAAAAACTAAATTACAAGGGATGAAAGGAAAAATATTTATAGTGTATATATAAGGAGTTTTGAAAACACGGAAATTAGCACAAAATAAATACTGTTGCACCAAATTTGAGAACACCAATTTGATGTATAGTTCTTCAACAAAATAATGTTTAGTTGGATGGGATTTTTTGCACCAATGATGTTACGTTGGAGATGCCCTAACTAATGGAGGATAATTTGAAGATTTTGGTGGGTGATTTCTATGTAAATGTAATCTTTTGGTGGATTCCATTTTCAACGAAATAATCGAAATTTGAAACGATAAAGATGCTTTATCAAAATATTCACCGAATATGTAATTTTTTAAATTAATATATTTTTTGTTACTTAACCCTTGTTTGAAATCTATTATTTTCAAATAATGTGATTTGTAATTGTAAATTTTGAAGAATGTGTAGTTAAAAAATAGAGATTTTGTTTTGGGTTTATGTGTAAATTATTTTATTAGTAAAATATGTTGACAAAAATAAATTTAAAAAAAAAAAAAGTTTGAAATAATGGATACCAAACAGGGTGTTAAGTAATCATTTTTATTTTATATCATTTCAAGAGCTAATATAGTCAAAAAGTAATTTAGACGAACACATGCTCTTGACCCCGCAACAAATTCAGTGGTGGTGGTCTAGATGATATTTGAAAATAATATTTTGAAAAAAGTTAAAAATTATTTGTTGTTCAATACATTTGATGTCATGCAATTACGTACCAAACATACCTTTATGTCTTGTTTGCTTAACATAATTAAATGGGACTGAACATTACGTTGAATGAGATTTTTATTTATTTATTTATTTATTATATTTTGTTATTGGAGAGTATGTTTCAAATAAGTAAAAAATGATGACACTGAAATCTGCAAATGTTTGTTTATAAATGTACGCTTAGTGAAGTTCAAACTGTGAAAGGTATATTAAACAGTAAAATTCTACTAGTTGGATGTTTGTGTATATGTAAGAAATTATAGCTCGAGGAAAATTTTCAAAAAGGCTACGAAAATATGACAACGAATTTTCAAGAAGGCCCGATGTTTGTGTTTGATTGAAGCAATTTGTCATGAAAATATCATTTTAAAGCAAAAAAATTTCAACTTTTTGTGTTTGATTGAGAATTTCGGCAATTTTTTTTTTCCATGTACAACCATATAAAACACAATTTAAATCACTTTCCAAGTAAAAAATTTCTCACTACTTTGATGAGAGAATTTACATGGAAAATACTATTTCCGCCCAAAGTATCATAAAAATTTGATAAAGTTTTAGGTTATGATACTAAAAATATAAAAATATCATAAGTATCACGTTCTGATACAATAAATATAATACTTGTAATGAAAAACGTATTTTTCTATTAAAAAAATTGAGGTGATTTTTCAATGTTTTTTAAATGACGTAAATTTCAATTATGATATAAAAAGTTTGGTACTTGTGTAAAAGCCCTTTTTTTTATTTTACTATTGCATGTGTCCAGTCCAGTAAACATCAGTAATTACGACAAGTATGAAATTGTGGTTGAACAAGCTCGACTGATCTAGAGGTGGCAATGAGTCGAGTCGAGCGGGCTCGGCCCATGGCTCGGATTGCTCGGCTCGTCAAACGGACGAGCCGAGCAACGAACTAGTGGCTCGTTTGACCCGGGTCTAGCTCGGCTTGGCCCACGAGCCGTGAACTCGTGGGCCGAGCCGAGCTCGGCTCGTTGAGCTCTATTTTTTTTTTTTTTAAAAAGGGTGTTGACGTGTTGTTGTGAATTTAAATTGTTATTATTTTATTTTTTTTTAACTTTTTGGAAATGTAACATTGTAACAAACGTTTCAATTTTTTTTTTTTCAACGAGCCACTCGACTCGCCGGCTTGTTGAGCTCGTTGGCACGAACTCGTGGCTCGTGCCAACGAGCCGCTCGTTGAACCACGATCAGCTCGTGGTTCAACGACGTTGCTTGGCTCGCCCACGAGCTCATTCATTTGACGAGCCGAGCCGCCCTCGGCTTGTATTTTCGCGAGCCAACGAGCCGACGAGCGACTCGACCCGTTTGCCACCTCTAGACTGATCTAATAATTGTACTTTTGTTGGTTCCCACTTTGAATATGTAAGGTGTATTCCATGCTTTGAGGATCTTAATCGATTATGTCATATATTATTGGTTAATGAGGTAAATCGCAGGTTATGCATTTCAAAATCAGGGTGGAAGTGAAGTAAGTCATAACTCCCGCTTGCCACATGGCACAAATCCATTATTCCAGGATTCGAACCCTGCACCCAACTGCGCTGAACATTTTTCTATCCCTTCCCTTTGTCACTAAGAGAAGTATCATGGGAGCCCCAATTTGAATATGTGATGGTACACTTGGAAGGATACGTTATCCGAATCAAGTACACTATATTACTCGATAAAAGCACATGTTGACATTTTTCGTTTTTAAATGAAAACCTTTCAATAAACAGAGCCCAAATAATTGTACTTTTGCAGGTTCCCACTTCCCACTAGGGATGGCAATAATACCCACAAACCCGATACCCGATGGAGACCCGACATAAATGGGCGGGGATTACCCGACTAAATGGGTTCGTGGGTAGAGTATGGAGGTAAATTTAAAACCCGACATGGGTATGGGTCGGGTGTGGGTTTTACTACAATACCCATACCCGACCCGCATAACCATTAATTTTCTTTAAAAATTATAGAATTTAAAATAAAAGTGATTGTTTAAAAAAAATAAAAAAAAAAAAAAAAATAGAACTCAAATATCTATTGACATTGTTATCATCTAAACCTTAATATGTTTAAACTATTGACTTTGTTAACGTCTAAAAAATTGTTCAAATTTGCTTGTATAATTTCAACATATAACAAGCTTTTTTCAACTCAAATTCAAGTGAAGCACAATATTTAATTGATTCAAGTTAATCTGGAGCACCTATAACCTATTTATAGCCTAAAAAAATAATAAAAAAATAAATAATTAGTAATGGGTTTTAAATGGGTATAGAAGCAAACCCGCCTCCGACCCGCACCCGACCCGCAATTTTTAAATGGGTATATGGGTAGGGTATGGATGTTGTAAATATTTAGTGGGTAGGGTACGGGTTTGGCAAACCCGACCCATTGCCATCACTACTTCCCACTTTGAATACACGATTTTCAAAAAAATTGATTTTTTGTTCAAACTTGTAAGTTTAATGAAACATGAATTAAATCTGTGTTTGGTTAAAATTAATACCATATTTTTAGTAAATTTTGAGAAAAAATAATGAGATATATAATTGAAAATTATGGATTTCATAAAATATATAATTAAAATTAATTAATGGCTTTAATTTAAATTAAATTAAATTTAAAATTATACCAAAAATATTAACTCGCAAAGGCAACTTGGTTTTCTCTTTCTTGTGTCTAGAAGTGTCAAGACGGACGGGCCGACCAGACCCGTGAAAATCGGCTCGGATCAACCCGGGACCGCGGGCGGTTCACGGGCCAAGAAGTTATGAACCGCGGATTTTGCGGGTCAAACCTTCGCGGGCCGTGGTTAACCCGCTGGCCCGTAAAAAAAAAAAAAACTATTTTTATTAAATATGGTAAGATTGAAAATTTTCATTCTTTTACAAACTCTAATACAACTTTTAAAGCAAAATCTTATTTTTTTTCTCCCTAATAGCTAAAAAATGTAATGTTCTTTGATAATAGTAATTACAAATTCATTTAGCATTTAATTGTTTTTTGTTTATATTTTATTTAAATTTGAAAATTTAGAAGTAATTCATATAACATAAAATATAATTTTAAATTTTATGTAAATATTTTATGATATAAATATGAATTTATCATTTTAATCATTTTGTATTTAGAAACTTGACAAAAAAATTGTTATAAATATGAAAAAAATCTATGTTTTTATTCATGCGGGCCAAATCAGAACGAACTGCAACCCGCGTGGGCTTGACTCGGATAGGCCAACGGGCAGGCATGGGTTGTAGTTCGAAATTTGTGGGCTGACCCGGAACCGGCTCGTAACCCGCAGCTGGCTGGCGGGCTTTTTCCAGTCGGGCCGTTATCGGGCTTTTATGTTGACGGGCCGATCCGACCCGGACCACCCGAATTGACACCTCTACTTGTGTCTCATCAAAAGAATTGGTCCACACGTCAAATTTATCCCAAAATGTGAACATGGCCAAGTTGTGTAGGGTTAGATAAAATGGATTGATAGAGAAATTGATATTTCAATAATCGTAGTTGTCGGCACTCTTTGTTCTTTTAAAAAAAAAAAGAAAGAAAGAAGGAACTATACACAACTCAAGTCGTTATAGAATACTATTTCATAAATAGAAAACAATACAAATTATATATATATATATATATATGGAAGTGAAAATTCAAATATTTTTCCTGAAATCACGGTCCCAAATTGTTCGTTGCTATAAGAGTTGAAGGTCACATGAAATGAAAATAGACCCGTTTGCCACCTCTAGACTGATCTAATAATTGTACTTTTGTTGGTTCCCACTTTGAATATGTAAGGTGTATTCCATGTTTTGAGAACCTTAATCGATTATGTCCTATATTATTGGTTAATGAGGTAAATTGCAAGTTATACTTTTCAAAATCAGAGTGGAAGTGAAGTAAGTCATAACGTTGCCACATGACACAAATTCATTATTTCAGAATTCGAACCCTGCACCTAACTGCGCTGAACACTTTTCCATCCCTCCCCTTTGTCACTAAGAGATGTGTCATGGGAGCCCCAATTTGAATATGTGATGGTACACTTGGAAGGATACGTTATTCGAATCAAGTACACTATATTAATCGATACAAGCACATGTTGACATTTTTCGTTTTTAAACGAAAACCTTTCAATAAACAGAGACCAAATAATTGTACTTTTGCAGGTTCCCACTTCCCACTTTGAATACACGGTTTTCAAAAAATTCGATTTTTTGTTCAAACTTATAAGTCTAATGAAACATGAATTAAATCTGTGTTTGGTTAAAATTAATACCATATTTTTAGTAAATTTTGAGAAAAATTAATGAGATATATAATTGAAAATTATGGATTTCATAAAATATATAATTAAAATTAATTAATTACTTTAATTTAAATTAAATTAAATTTAAAATTGTACCAAAAATATTAACTCGCAAAGGCAACTTGGTTTTCTCTTTCTTGTGTCTCATCAAAAGAATTGGTCCACACGTCAAATTTATCCCAAAATGTGAACATGGCCAAGTTGTGTAGGGTTAGATAAAATGGATTGATAGAGAAATTGATAGAGAAATTCAAATATTTTTCCTGAAATTACGATCCCAAATTGTTCATTGCTATAAGAGTTGAAGGTCACATGAGATGAAAACAAGGCAAAGCGTATCCCTTCTCCTGCGCGTTATGCGCAGGAGAATGGGACTGTAGATAAATATTACTTTGACAATAAGTAAATTTTTTTGTTCCTTCTAAAGAATAAGTTATCCAATAATATTTAGGGACAATTACTTTTTGGCCTGCTAAATGATTTTCATGCAATTCTCCTCCATAGAAGGTGATGCGAAGCAGCTCTATTCCAATGTATTAAGGAAGGGTAAATGTGAAAATTACGAAGAAATATCGATCGGCAATGTTTAAGGATACTAATATGTCTTACCTTATTGAAGTGTCGCAAAGATTTTTATGTAGGAAAATTCCGCGCCTCTAACAATTTCTAAAAATGCAGATATAACGAAGAAAGTAGAGTTTCTAGTCGGTATCACGCCTATAAGAGCATATTTAGAGTCAAATTTGGAGACACTAATACGTGAACTGTCATATGCTAGTGATATGCACACAGATTGAGGATGGGCTTCAATATCCTCAGTTGGGTAATATGTCGAGTAGTTTATTCCTCAGTCATGTAGTTGGTTGAGTAGTTCATGCCTACTGATATATATAAAAATAATGCATTAACAACTTTTTCATGGTACGCTATGTTTCACATTAGCGCCGAACTCGTGTTAATTCAAATTTTAAACATATTGTGGAGCAGAAAATAAGAAAAGTTTGTAAACCATCTGCTTTCCTTCATTGTCATTGACCCAATCTGTTTGCTTTGATGTTGCCACAGTTTGAGACATTTGTTTCCTTAACAAAATTTTCTGTATTGATTCCCCAGCTTGTGTCTAGTAATCAATTTTTTTATAGGAATAGTTTCCCTTGACAATATGCAAATAAGTATTCTTTCAATTTTGAAGAAAGATAAAGGAAAGTCTGGGTTTTCAAGAAACTCACCCTTTTTTTGCATCATTTACAAGTTTTTTTACTAGTTGAAGTTGAGATACTTTTTGACTTTGTGCCAAGTCACACGTGATTTCATGTTTCAAAGTTGATTGATTTGTGAAAGAAAATAAAAATAAAATTGTTGCTTGACCTCAGATTCGAGAATGATTATGATGTAATATCCGAGATAGAAAGGTTCTCCTACCAACCGTCTGTCAACATAAGGTGTCAGACTTAAACATTGGCGGAACCAAGGGGGGTCATTGATGGTCAATTGACCCCCCAACTTTTAACATTTTTTTTAACTATTTGCTTTTTTTTTTTTTTTTTGTGAGAAAAGAAATGACAACAATCGAGTTAATTGTCCTAATCAAGAAAGTCATAGCCAATATAAAATGATTATCTTGAAGATTAAGAAATTACTTTAAATAAATAAATTATGCTAAGTTAGATATAGGTCTCGAACGTGGCATGCACCAATTCATGCAAAATTTCAATTTGAAATATCAATGATTTGCATGTTTTCGTCTCAACTTTTCGTATTATTATGAGGTAACAAACGAAGTCGAAACATTGTATTCTTGATACCATTTTGAAGTGCTCACGGCTTAACTTCCAACATTGTTGAAGGCACGTGAAACAGCCAAATTTAGCAAAAGTTATGACGCGTCAAGGTAGAATTAATGTTCCAATCTAGAGTTTTGAGATTTCGATGATTACCTAACTTTAAAAATTCGTCAATGATAGTACATTAGCTGAATTCACGAATCGCCTACGTCATCTGGAAGTTGGTTTCAAAAACTCCATATCGTAGACATATCAAATGTCCAAACGGACATAAGAAATAATTCAAAAATGTATCTAAAAATGGAAGTTTAACTCGTGTCTTCTTTATAATTTTTTTATCGACGTTTATTATTTTCACGCAATAAATTTCTCAATATAATTTCTGTCAGTTTATTAGGAAATTTTATATGAAATATTACATAATATTTCTAAATTGTTATGTATAATGTCAAAAAAATTTCAAACCGTATTCTGACCCACTAACTGAAAATGTCTGCGTCCGTCACTTAGACAGATGAGGGTGGGACCTACAACACAGGGACCCACGCCCTTGTGTCTGCGTCTGGCACCTTATGGTGCCAGCCATGTGTTTTGAGAACAAAATCAATATCCGAGAATGAATATAACTTCACATTGGCTCTTACAATTTACGTTGAAGTTAGAAATTTCACATATCTCATTGATTGTAATTCATTTATTCTTATTCTCTAGAAATATCACATATCTCATTGAGTGTAATTCCTTTATTCTTATTCTATCTAATTTTTCAGAATATTAATGAATTTTTTTAGACAATGAGAATTGATAAAATACACACAATTCGCAAGAATCATTTCAATAGCATGGGTGATGCCGTGCTACAAGGCACGACCATGGAAGTAGATTAAAATTGAAAAAAGTTATGGAGAGGAAAAGGGGGAAAAAAGGGTCTCCATTTTACTTTTTATTTTTTTTATTTTGTTTAAATGGTATTGTTTTACTTAAAATTTAAAATATACGTACCTTATTGTAAAAGAACATCTTTTCTATATTGATCCCTAGGCAGCCAATAGAAATTGACTCAACCTGCTCAAATAGACCCCCATTTTTATTAACAGATTTAAATATTTTGAAATTTTGGCTTTTCTTCTAATTCTTTAAATCTGTCATCTGCACAAAACTACTTCACAAGTTTTTTCTTCCAAACATCCTGCTAATGTTTTATGCCTAGTGGCTACTATATGAGGAGAGGAAATACATTATTATTTGATGAAAATTAAATGTCTTTTTATTTTATTTTGAGTAACAAAGAATTAGACAGGAAATGCATTCGTAAAACCATTAGAACAGGAAATAACTTGTTTCATCTTGAGAAAAGCATTAGGATACAAATTTCTCTAGACGACTGACTGAACAAACATATATCTTTTCATGGTACTAAATTCCAGATTTAAAAAGCCAATAAGTTCCTTCGACCACTCCAAATTCGCGCGCCTATGGCTTTCCGCTTTGTACCTTCAGTTGAAACTGAATACAGTGAGTGACATCTCCCCCCTCTGAACTACAAGCCTAGAAAGCAATTAATGGGATTGGGTAGTTGCCTCAAGCTGTCTACAAGAATCGTCCATCAAGACGCCAAAAAACCATTGCCGGTAATTTTTCTAGCTGCTGCTCCTCCTGTTAGGTTTGAACTCATCTTTTCTCCTAAATCCAAGACAACGAAAGAGGTCATCACGGGGAAGGACTAGTCATTATTAATTTGCAACTGTTTATACATTAATGAATAAATACTACATCAATTGCTCATGACTGAAAGCCTAAGGAACAGAGCTTATTAATATTCCAATTATTCATACATTATTGAATAATGTACGAGCAATTATAGATTATATATTGTTGGAGGTACATACCTGCATCCTCGAGAATATTGGAATGACGCCTGAATTTGTCTGCTACATCTTAATTGCTCATGTCTAAAAGCCCACGGGAAGAGCATATTAATTTTCCAATTATTCATACATTGATGAATAATGTAAAAACACTTGTAGCATATATATTTAATAAGATGTTGGAAGTATATACCTATACCCTCTTTGATATTGGAAGTATCAGAAAAAATTGTCATCCTCTCGTCTATGTATCGAGCCTGAGAAACGGAGGATGTTAATATATCAATTATTCATACATTAATTAATATTGTGCATTATAGGGTATAAAACAGGGTAGTTATTGAAATTGGGAATTAAGAAGACATGTATACCTGCAGAATCCATGAAATCTGAAATATCAACGCTTTGATAAAAGTTTTTCCATACTTCATAAAGCATTGGTGCACTTTGTCTTGAACAAAATTTTGTCATCACAGGGCAATTTATAATTAGCAAAGACTCTAGCGAAGGGAACTCAAGCTCATAGTTCTGAGAAGAAAGCAATCTCAATCTATCAAGATAATAAAGTCTTAGATCACGCAGTTTAGGAAACACAATCCTGCTTGTCGTTCCTTCTTCCAACATTTTAAATTTCGAAGTGTTGTCTTCTTCTTGTCTTCCAATAATCTCTTCAAGCGCTTTACAATTAGAAAGCTCCAGAAACTTTAGAGCAATAAGTGTACTGGCCATTGCAGGTGAGAATAAGTAACTTAAGTTGTTACATTTTGAAACATCAAGTTTCGTCAAATTCTCAAAGATGTGAATTCCTGTAGGAAACATCCTTGTAATGTGCACTAATTTGGGTAGAGATTCCACTGTCAATGATGTTAGTTGACAAAGTATACTAATTTCTGCATCATCTTTTGTATTCTCAAAGTCAAACAAAATGGACACATCATCCAATTCACAAATGTCCAATTGCTCCAATTTAGGCAATGTAACCTGGAAGAAATTTTCTTAATGATGTCGGATAAAATTACATAACAATAAAGCTTAATAAGTTTGAATATCACCTTGAACATTGAAAATAATTGTATATTAAATAAAAATTATGGAAACGTGAAAAATTGAACTGTTAGAAAATGTAGAGATCAGATCGAGTTGAACGTGTATTTGAACTGTAGGTGCTGAGAACCTACCTTGATTTTTTGAAAATATTCATTCACAGAAGAAAAGATTGTTGGGCTTAATCACCTACCCAGCCCGACAAGGGCCATAACGGGTTTATATTACATGCTATAGATCAAGCCCACATGCGATTAAGACCAAAGTAATAAATAAAAATATTCTTCGAAAATTGATACAAACGATCCTAAATCTTTTCCCTTCATGCTTTTTTGGTTCCAAAACTTTTATTTTTTGCACTGAAGTCCCATATCTATTCCATTAGGACCAAAAGAGAAAGGTTTGTGACCAAAAACACACTGAATTCCCTAGTGAAAGGCTTTAATTACATAAATAAACTAGTTTTATAATTCATCATTTCTGTCGTCACGTATAATGCCTTGAGCAATTAGGAAACTAACAAAACATTAATTTGTACAAAGTTATCTTAAGATTACAGAATAAAAGGGTGATAAATTACACACTAAGTTAATAAAAGCATAAAGGAAATATTAGTGTGAGTCATTTAAATATTTTCAAAGGTTGGTTCTGTTATGAATCAATTAGAAATGAAGAAATGAGACTTGTAATTTTCTTATCAGTAATTTTTTGTTTTATAACAAATGAGGCCCTGTGCATTCACACAAACGAAAAAAATATTTACCTGCTTGAAGAGTGGGTTGAGCACACCATCAATCTTGTTTGATCCAGATCTAAAGCTCTTAAAATTTTTTAAATATTTAAGGTTGATTTCACATAGTTTTGGGAACTCAGGCATCTGGGCTAATTCATTTTGATCTGTGCCGATTGAAACAATTTCCTCTAACATCTCACAGTCGTAAATACAAATATTTTGAAGATTCACCATACGTAATGCACCTGACTCCAAAAACAAGCTTTTAACTGAGGGGCAACCCATAATGAAAAGACTTATAAGATTGTGGAGTGATGGAGGTTTGATGACACCCCTCCACAAATGTTTCATACTTGGGATGCGCACAAGAGATATCTCTTGTAATCTATCGAAGGCCCCATTTGGATGATTTTCATTAATATACTCGAAGCCATCTTGTAGAGAAAGATCAAGATGGCCAGTTATCCTCATCAATGAGTTAACTGCAGGTTGTGAAAGCATACTTGCGTAAGTAAATCCCTTTATACGCAATCTCCTTCTGAAATAATAATAATAATAATATTTCCCGATCTTCTGACAAGCATCCTTAAAGTCAGTTAATTCGATATGAAACCTTTCCAACTTCTCAATGCACAAGGCGTCTAATATTTGCAGCAGAAAATGAGGATCATGTGTGGAAATTTGGAAAGTATTAAGACAAGTCAATGAACTTATTTCTTTAATAATGCAGTACCCTCGTTGTTCAAGTTCACCATCTCTTATTTCAAAGACTCCCATATACAGTTCTTCCAGTTTCTTCAATTTCAATAAGATACCCGGTGGAAGTGGACAATAGCTAGAGCTGTGATCCAACCTCAAATCCAATAACCTTAGGTTGCTAAGTTCTGCTATATCATCGGGGAAGCGATCGAGATCAGAGCCATAAAAACTGAGAACTTCTAATTTTTTTAGATTCCCAATAGTTGGAATTTCGATGTTTAATGTACAACGGTACAAGCCCAAAGTCCGAAGATTGGTCAACAATTGGATTGATGACGGAATTTGAATCCTCATAGAAGTGAAATCAAGAACTCTGAGTTCCCTCATATTGATAAAAAAATCTCTGGATACGTCCAGTGACTGTCGTTGGCACTTCACTAGTAGAAACTTCAAGTTCGGATATTCTAATCCACCGGGAAGCTGATTCAACTGATCGGTCGATGTCAAACTAATTGCACTGTACGATTCATTGTCATCATGTTCTGGCCACTCCTTCAAGCCAGTGTGTCTCGACATATATGCATCCTTCTCTTTAGATGCAATTTGTAAGCAAACATCTCTTACAACATCGTGCAATTTTGCACGCTCCTCATTATCAGATGGGAGTAGTAAATAGCAACTTTTCAGAGTGTCGACAATCGAATTTACCTTATGTCTGGCAGTACTCAATGTCATTCTATCTCTAAACAAATCTAGCCCCCATGCATATTTAGACAAATCTTCAATATGCACATTATAATCATCTGGAAACAAAGAGAATAGCAGAAGCAAGGACTTAGCTTCAGGACTTTCAAGATAGTTGTAGCTTAACTCTATCCTTGAGTACACCAACTTGTGCATTCCTTTGATATTGGTTACTCTAGAATCACGTAGTTCTTCAAGTGCATTCTTCCATGCATGTTCTTCTCTTTTTCTGAGGGCTCTGCCTACGGTCACAAGCGCGAGAGGTAGGCCATCACATTCTCTTGCAACTTTTTCTGCAGTAGACTTTATAACATCTGTTGCATCATCAGAAATGTGTGCATTGTCCTTGAAAAGTTCCCACGATTCTTCTCGAGATAAAACATTGACTTCATGTATCCTTTGAGCTCCCATGTTTCTGCACACATCTTCAAAGCGTGATGTTAATAGAATTTTCAAACTCTTATCCTCAGCTACTGAAGGAATTCCTATAGCCCCCAACTCAATACATTCCCAAACGTCATCCAATATTATGAGAATGTTCTTACTCGTGTCACCTCCAAGCCTTTCACGAAGTCGTCCAGCTCGCACAATTTTATTAGACTTCTCTTCAATTTTCAGACCGAGTATTTCGGCAAGTTGGTCCTGAATTTTGGTTACATCTGGATCTTGAGATGCAACTGCAATTGCAACCTCATCAAATAATTTGTCGACTTTGACCTCGTTAGCTATTTCATTAGCCATTGTCGTCTTACCTACTCCAGCCATGCCACAGATCCCAATTATGCTGACATCTTTGTCCTTTAGAGCGTCAATGATTTCCTTTTTAATTAATATCCTTGTCTCGAAATCCCCAAAGTCACGGGGGTTTTGATAAGGAGTCTGCACCAGTGGTTTAGGTTCGCCCACCTTTGGAAATGTACCTTCCGCTTGGAGCTTAGCAACCTCGGCTGTTTTTTTTGTGGCTTTCCTGCCAAGCGAGTAACGGGTCTTCAAATTTGGACATCTAAGGAGTAGGCACTGCATTTCAGAATTTGTTGCATTTTCCAAAACATCATATGCCTGTTTCTTTAAATCATCAACCTTTTGCAACCAATCTTTAACGCTTGGTTTAATAGCTTCTGCATTTCTTTCTGCTTCAACAACCAATTGTCGCACCTCAGTTTCCTTAAGTTCAAGATCTTTCACATTATTCCTCAAAGTAAGAATTTTGCTGTTGTAGCAGAACATATACTTGAATTGGCACAAAAATTGGATCGATTGTGTATTCCACGAGCTTCCCAACAACAGAAAAGGCTATGTCTACTACTGCCATTTCCAGCTCGAACAGAAGATATTCCTGCAGTAGTATCAAAGAAACCTAATAGCATAAAAGAACAAACACGTTAAAGGGTCTTAGAATTATATTTCAACTCAATTTTTAGTAAACATTAAGAAATCAATAGGGAAAGGAAAGAATTATTCCCCATGAAATGATCAATTCTACGTGCAAAGAAATATGATTGAATGTTTCCATTTTTGAAGGATGTTGTGATTTGACTTTATAATTATTGGTTTTAACTGACTGGGTGTTTAGTGTATCATTTTCAGCACGTAATTTACACCATTAAATTATATATCAGAGCTCGAATCCATAGTTTCATAACTAGTCATGGAATATATTAATTATATTATTTAATTAAACATGCAATAATAAAACCAAATAAAATCCTAAATAAAATCCTCTACTTTATCAAGAACATTTTTCCATCGATCAACATCATTTATTAAGAGCTCATTGTTGTAAATATTATATGTTTAAATGAATAACATTTATCCCCCTGCTATCCTAGATATTATTATATCTAGGGTTAGACAAAAGAATTGGAACAAATGGTTCCATTTGGTATCTTTTTTTAAAATTTTAAGCAGTCGTCATTCTAAAAATCAAGAATCATTTAGTTTTGGTTCTGATTTTACGTTCAAAATCGGAACCAGAACCGATAAAATCAAACACAAATTTTAATTTTTTTAAAAATACTAATTTACAAAAAAATTAAAAAAAATTAAAAATTATCAATTCTTAATTTTAAGAGATGATTATATTCAAAAGTAGTTTTGTCTACCTTCATTAGATAAATATGTTATTGATAAATTATTTAGAATTTTACGGAATATGCATTTCTCTCCCTATTTCACTGTTATCTTTTCTCTTTCTTATCTCACAATTATCTTTTCTCTCTCATCTCTCCCTATTGCCTTTCTCTCCCCTATCTCCTATCTCATTATTCCATTTATCTCTTCTCTCACACTAAAAACCACAAGGCGTAAACATTTCTCTTCTACCTATGCAATTTGAATCTCCCAAATCTGAAACTCCAACCCATGAACAACTCAACACGATCATTACTCGGCCCTCGAAAGAAAACTAATCTCAGGTTTAGTTTTTTTTGTCTATTATCATCCTTGAATTTATTCTCTTTCAGGTATATGCTCGTGAGAGGGAGTATATATTAACATAACTAATTGTAAGTCTCTAGAAGGGGTTCAAATAATTGAAATATTAAAATTGAGCTCTATAGTTATGTCGTTGTGAGGAAAGAAATCGAATTGAAACGACAATTGTGTCGACACACTTTATAAAGCATTTGTACAAAAGCAAAAGCAAAATGCGAAACTGGACGCATAATTCTTGAAATCTTCAAGCTCGCAAACTTTAATGACAAAAGTGCTTCATAAAATGAATGTTAGAAATGATAATAAAAGAAAATATATCGAAGAATATAGACATAAAAATAGTTTTGCCAAAGTATGCATACAGGCTAATTGAACTTACTAGAAAGTTTTGAAGTTTTAAGACCTACTACAGCCTAGACACTTCATAACATACAATTTTATTCACTTTTTTCATTGTTTTATCTTTTTCTCTCTATTTTATAACACTCGGTCAGTATTTTTGGATCTTTTATTTTCTTTTAGACTTCACATTTAACTACTATCCAAATAAAATATATCTCCAAATATTTGTCGGCCGGAATTCTTTTATCTACTCACTTTCTTCCAAACCACCGCCATAATTTTCACTCTCCTTAAATTCAATGGCAAATTTTCTATCTTTGTTTAGCCTTTTCACCGGCCAAATACTTGTTTTCATGCTTTACAGTAGTGACGTTATATGAATTTTTATTTTTTTTCAATTTTCGGTAATAACAATTATAATATTCTAGAAAACATTTTCATCTTTAATGAATACTTGTATGTATGTTTTTTTATAAATTTCAAAAGTTTTTTAATTGGATGTGTATAATTGCAAACAAGTTATACATCGTATCATGAATAATTGTAATTTGGATAGAATTATCATGATATTGGAATTGTTTGGTAGTTTATTTTTAATGAGAATTTTAATCGAAACAGATGTGGAACATAAAAAAATATGAACAAAAGATCGGCGTGGTAGAATGATTTTACTAAACTTCAAGTTTATTAAATTGGAAGCAGAAGGCCGGTTCTAGATGAGCGTGTGAGGAGGATCACACATCCGCTACTTCCATGCGATGGTATAAGGGCGTTAGATCAGATCACA
Source organism: Ligustrum vulgare (assembly GCA_963555705.1). Classification (NCBI taxonomy): domain Eukaryota; kingdom Viridiplantae; phylum Streptophyta; class Magnoliopsida; order Lamiales; family Oleaceae; genus Ligustrum; species Ligustrum vulgare. Next base: position 3,366,922 of record OY743178.1, on the reverse strand, counting down.
CATCAGGTCAATCACGACCAATCAGAGGACGTTGTTTCTACTACAGAGGAGAATTAGACCTCCGCCATTGCTTTGTACTAGGATCTTCTCTCTTCTTCTTTACAACATGTGGACCCCATCAGACTTAAGGATGTCAATTAATCGAGCCGAGGTTCAAGGCCTGAGCTTTTAGGGAGCGGGTTATTTTTGCTCGAGCCGCGTTGAGCCAAAGTTCGTCCCCCAAGAATAAGGCTTGGCTCGAGCTTTTCTGAGCCGAGCCGAGTCTCGAACTTTTAAATTTTATTTTATTTTTATAAAAAAATTCATAAATTTTGTTGTTGGAAATATATATATATATATATAATGAGTCGAATTTTAAGGCTTTAGCTCAGTTCGAGTTTTTTGGGCGGGTTTTTTTTTTTTGCTCGAGCTAAGGCCCGTCGCTAAAAAAAGCTCGGCTCGAAATCTTGAGATCGAGCCAAGCTAAACTCGAGCTTTTTTTTAGGCAAGTCCAAGCGACTAAAGCCGGCGAGCCATTTCACTATCCCTGGTCTAACCCTAAATCATACAAGACTTGTGACAGAGGAAGAAAACACGACATTAAATCTCTCCCCTTCTATTTAGGAGATATAGGAGGTGGTATTCAGCATTGACTCTGACAGTGTCGCAGGACCAGATAGTTTCTCATCTTTGTTCTTTTCGTAGTATTGGGATATCATTCAGGATGATGTCTTCAGTACAGTCTTGGATTTCTACGTTGGTGGCCAGTCTCGTTGCTACTTCTATTGTCATGATCCCGAAGAGGTATGTAGCTTGCAGGTGGACTAATTTCAGACTTACTAGTTTGTGCACGGTGTTTAATAAGCTCATCGTTATGCTATTGAACACCAGATTGAGCACTTTATTGCCTCGTATTATCTCCACGAAGCAAAGTAGTTTTATCCCTAGCAGACTTATTGGGGATAATGTCTTACTAGAATAAGAGCTCCTCTAAACTTTGGATAGTAAAGTAAGAGATGGAAATACTATGCTGAAGTTGGACATGGCTAAAGCGTATGACCACATGGACTGGATTTCTTATATTCTATACTATCGAGCTTTGAATTTGATCAGTTATAGATCGACACGATTAGAAGATGTGTATCTGAGTGTATGTTCTCGATACTCTTGAATGGATGACCACATCCACCAAATTCATAAGGTCAGGAGTAGGATTATTGGTTGGGCTTCACGTCTGCTTTCACATGGAGGACATATTACGTTACTTAGATCAGTCCTTAACTACATTCCATTATATCTCCTTCCCATCCTGTAGCCTCCTAAGGTTGTACTGAAGAAACTCAAGTGAATCTTCTCGTGGTTCCTCTGGGATTCCAAGGATCATGTACAATGTTTACATTGGAAGAGAAAAGATGGAAAGATGTATTTTATCCTACTGATGATTGTGGTCCTGACTTCAGAGGAGACTCATCCTTCACTTGCTACTATCCCACATGCGGCATCCATTATTCGGAAGAGGTTGAAGAAGGTTGGACCACAAGCTAAGCTACACATTCGGTGGCATATTGGGACTTGAAAAATATTCTGTTGGCATGTCTACTAGATAGGTGACACCACCTTGGAATCCCTATTCTCAGATAGACATCATACCTTGGAGAGCGTGCATGACTTTTCGATGATACTGGTTGGGACATAGGTAACTAATATAGGTCCTTCCACCTCTTATGGCGGAATAGATTGGGACGAATCCTTCATGTTTTGGCGGCCCAATCAAATTGTATGGAGACACACCATATGGTAGTTTTTATACCAAGTCCTCTTAGCAGTTAGTCCGGACAGGTAGACCATCGCATGATTTAGAGCGCCACTCTTCCCTTCAATGTATCTTTCTTCCGTTGGAGGTTATGACATGGACTAATTCCTACTTCCTAGGTTATCCAGCAACGTATTGGGTGTTTATTAGCATCTCAATGTCAGTGTTGTTCATTAACTGAGACTATTACTCACATTTTCACTAGAAACATGATTTCAGATCAAGTATGAGGACATTTTGGGGACATCTTTAACGTACCTATGACTCTGAGTGAGGATATCAGGTAGAATTTCCAGAGACGGAGATATTTTGGATGATATGTACATTGGCACCATAATTCCTCTTCAAATAATATGGTTCGTGTGGACCGAGAGGAATGATGCGAAGCATAGAGATATTTAAATGCAGTCAAGGTACATCATTTAGAGGATCTATCGCATGCTCTCATTCCTTCATATTGGACACCTCTTCAGACCCCATCATTGGCATGGAGACCTGGATGTCACCCTACTATTTGATATATTTATTGCTCACACTACCCCTTCGCCCCCATTTTAGTTCTTTAATGTACTCCATCAGTGGGAGCCTATAAACTCAAAACTAATAGGTGCATTAAGGACGATGCTGTTAGTGATAGGGGTATTATTAAAGACCATGGTGGACATTGCATCAGAGCATTCTCATTATTCTATGGGATTAGCTTATCCTTCCAGCCGAGTTGCAAGATATTCTTGATTATATCCTTCTTGCTTGCTGATTGGGGATTATAGACATTTAAATTGAGGCGACTTCATAGTGACCATCAATTGCATCACGAGAGAGGGTGGACTTTGGAAGATTCAAACCTTCCTTTGAAAGATCAGATACATTATCCACTTCAATCAGGACATTATCTTTCACATCTATCGTGAGAGTAACCAAGCACCTGACTCACTCACATCTGAGGGTGGAATCAATGTTGCCAGCAGAAGTATGGAATGTAGGATCCACCTTACCGGCTCAGGGCACTTGTACAGATTGACAGTTATGAAATGTCCAACTTTAAAGGTTGATAGTTTAGTTTATCTTCATTTCTCCTTTATTGTACGAGGAGCAGTACTTCCTCATTTATCGCTTTTAGTACTTTGCTTTTTCATTTATTGTATTGTCGCTTTTATGAAGATCATGTTTACCCCCATCGACCTTCCTGATGAAGCCTAAAAACTCATCTGAGATGTGTGGATATCTTTGCTAAAAAAAAGTTCATTTAGTTGTGTGAAAAAGCAATTTTGAAAGGAATTCAGTTCCAAACCTACTTTTTTAGTTCTTTTTCAAAATTTTAAGTTGTAATATGGATCAATATATTAAAGTGGTTTACATATTGTGTTTAAATGAATTAAGTAATATGGATGGATATAATATTTATTTAAAATATAAAATTCTAGGATGAATAAATTTTAAATTTAGAGTGGGTGGATAGATATATAGGAAATTGGATGAAATGAGGTTGTGAGGGGATAAGATTTTTCTATTTACAATCTTTAGATTTTATTGCACCAATGGTTATAAATTTGTTCAAAACACATCTCTAATGCCTTTGTGGCAACCTTTATGATCTCTATCAATACCACTTCGACTAAGGAGATTTGTGACGCATTAGAAACAAAATACAAGGCGGAGGAGGAAAGTACTATTTTTTTTTTCCAAATATTTTGATTTCAAGTTTTTGGATAATGTGCCAATGCTAGGATAAATATATGAGTTACAAATTACTATCAACAAAATGGAGTCTGTGAACATTAAAATTCTCGAAACCTTCCAAGTTGTTGTAATAATTACAAAATTACCATCTTGAGGAAGGGTTATAGGAAGAAGATACTTCACAGTTCTAAAAATTATTCTTTGGAAAGTATTCAAAAGCATCTTTACATTGAGGGAGAGCCAAGGGCACGAGATGAGAATGAATTTTCTAATGAGGGCATTTCCAAAGCCCATGTCGTGGATCAAGCCAACAAATTTAGTAAGGATTTCAAGCAAAAAAAAAATCATTCAACTCCAACGAAGAAGACAAACACAAAAATCTGAAGAAATTTGAATTATCTTGTTATGTGTATGGCAAACTAGGACATTATGCCCGTGAATGCAGAAATTGCAAATAACCAAAGCAAGAAGGCAAAGTGAACTCTTTTGCCACAGAAAACATTGTTACAACTACGAGCATTGTAAATGTGGTCACTGGTCAAGGTAAAAGTTCAATGATGGTGGCTTAATATTTGTGCTACCATCAATGTGTGCTATAATAGGACTCTTTTAAGGACATATAATGAAGTGAACCATCACATTCAAGTGGGAAATAAAGTTCAATCCAAGGTTATTGACAAATGAAGTGTGGATTTAAACTTCACATCGGGAAAGAAGCTATATTAATTAATGTCTTACATCTACCGGGTAAGAACGGAAATCTAGTTAGTAGTGATTTTTTGGAAAATCGAAAAATAAAGTTCGCGTAGAAGTCGGGCAAACTTTTACTTTCTCATAATGGTGTATTTGGTCGTAAATGTTATTCTAGTAAAGAAATGGTCAAAATTTGTGCTATTGACAATGACATTTAAAACTAGCAATTTGAATTATGCGCTTGAGTTTATTTATTTATTTATGGCATGATAAATTACGACATGTTGGTTATTCTACTTTAAAAAGAATGATAAAAATCTATTATCTTTAGATTATTCTTTAAGTGATCCTCAATGTGAGATTCCTATTTCTACAAGATCACAAGTGGAAACATCTTTCTAAACCAAATAAGGGTGGTTGAAACTAAACAATGGGTTGTTCATTGAAATCAAACAAACGGGTTGCAGGCCGGGGCAATCTCAGAAATAATGCTGGAGCAAGGCCGGCCCTTGGCCTAGGCGGCCCAGACGGCTGATTAGGGCCCCCAAATTATGAGGGCCCCAACAAGAAATAAAAATTGATCCAGCCTTTTGTTTTTTAAGAAATAGGCCCAAAAGGTAAAAACAAGTTCAAATTAATTGTCATTTTGTCCAATCCATTTCACAATTTCATTCCACTTCCACAAACTCTGTCTGACTCAATTAAAAATAAATAAATAAATAAAATAAAATAAATAAATAAATTCATCAAAACATGATAGAAGAATGAATTTAAGTTGAACTTTTAACATTTTTATTTAGTAAAAAAATTTATTTATATTTTTAGTATTTATTTTTCAAATTATTTATCAAAAGGCCTCCACATAACGTTTCGCTTAAAGCCCCAGAAATCATAGGGCCGGCTCTGTGCTGGAGAGGTTATTTGGGGATTTTATGACTTCTATGAAGAATGGTCTATATGGAGGCTGAACTAGGGCCTTTGATACTGGACTGCAACTATGCTCGCTACAAGACATAATAAAAGTATGGATTGAAACTGATTCTAAAATTGCCCTGACTATTATCCAACAGCAAACTGGAGTTCCTTGGGAAATCCAATACGTTTTGCAATATATCCACGATAACCTAGGCAAGATGGAGTTTATCATCACTCATATATATATGGATAGAAAGGAACGAAGTGACTGATTGGCTAGCTAATAATGGTCACACTGAGAGGAGTTTCAATATATATAGTGAATGACAAAGATCTCAAAGGCAAAGTTAGAGGCTTGATTAGATTAGACAACATTGGTTTGGCTTCTTTTAGATTTCAAACATCTACTATACTGTAATTGTCAATCTTATGATTAGTATTCAGTGTATAGCTTCATTTACTTTCATCTAGTTTGGATTGCATCATATATTAGTTGGAGGTAGGATACACAGCACAAATGGTCCCCAACATTTAGGTTTCTTGCGAAAATGATCCCTAACGTTTAGATTTTGACATTTATACTCTCAGAACAACAAACGTTGCGAAAATGGTCCATACCGTTAGATTTCGTTAGTTTCCACCGTTAAAAAACGTGTAAATAGCACAAATGATCCCTAACCTTTGAGTTTCTTGCTATAATAGTCCCTAACATATTAAAGTAATGTTTGGTATATTTAATTTGTAACCTCCAAACGTTTGGCGTATTTAATCCTTAATATATTAAGCCCCTATACGTTTGGCATATTTAGTCCCCAACATATTAATCCCCTATTTGAGACCAATTATTTCAAATAATGTGGTTTGTAATTGTAATTTTTTGAAGAATTTGTGGTTAAAAAAAATAAATTTATTTGTAGATTATTTTATTGATAGAATGTGTGGTTGAAAACGAATTTTGAAAAATAAAGTTTATTCTAGATTTTTAAAGTGCACAGTAAAATATTTAACAAAAATTTACCGTATTAACATTTCAACCTATTGATAAAAAAAATAATAAATTTATGGAATACAAACAAACAAATGCATTGGGCATCAGGAATTGAATAAAAAAATATATTTTTATTAGTTCTACTTTCGATTTTGAGAATCGGTCGATTTGAAAAGTAAGTTTGGAGAATGTGGATTAAAACATTTTTTTTTTAATTTACGCATAAATTAAAAAAAACATAAATTAAAAAAAAAAATCGTTAATAGAACGTGTGGAAGAAAACAAGTTTTGAATGCAAAAATCTAAACGTTGAGACCATTTTCACAACAAATTCAAAGGTTGGGGATCATTTGTACTGTTTATCCTTATAGCTAAGGTACATAAGTTCGCTCCTCTGCATTTGTAACAATTTTCATATCAATAAAACACATATCACAGGCTTGGATTTTGAGTTGGGATATTTCCCCAAAAAAGAAAAAAAATGGAAACACCTTTCGAGAATATTGAAACAAATGAACTACGTAAAAGCAAAAGAACTCAAAAAAATACTAAGACCGGAGGAAATTGATTCTCAACTCATTTCTTTCTATTTGGTTGAGGGAAATGAAAAGAGTGTTACAAGAGCTATTCCATATGTTCTTTAAGTGGAAACCTATCATAAATCTTATCGAGAAGAATGTTATCTAGGGATAATTTTTTTAGAAAGATGCAATAAAAGATGACATAGATTCATAATATCTAAAAATATTTGGGAAATGGTCGATTTACCACCCTGCTCAAGACCTATAGGCTGTAAATGACTATTTAGGAGAAAGTACAACGCAAACAATACTCTTAATATTATTTTATGGTAGAATGTGCGGTTGAAATGGATTTTGAAAAAAATGATTTTTTTTTTTTTTATCATTTTTTTTTTTTTTTTAAATAACGGAGCCCCCAACAAGAAGCAAGTTATACCAACAAATAATTTGACATGAATAACTAGGCCTCCATTTGGAAAATTCATTAAAAAAAAAAAAAAAAATCATTCATTAATTGGTTAAACTTAATTTCAATCACACATTTCAATAGGTTCTTTCTATCAATTTATAAATTGAAATCTTGAATTAAAGTCCTCCTAAATGGAGGTTATAAATTTAATAACACTGTACCACTGTTCTTGACTATTTATTTATTTTTGTAGACTCTAGATAATTATGCAAATAAGTGAGGCCATAAATCAAGGATAAATCATGTATGGATATTTTCCTAGTTTATATTTTTGAAGGTTTCTATAGATTCCCATGTAAAAAATTAATTGGAAATGTAACATTATAAGCAGTAAAGAAGACCAAGTAGAGAAAGATGAAAATGGCAACTACAAATTTTAAGTTAAAATAAAATGGTCATATGGGAGGTTACCTTTTAGTCTGGTGATATCGACCTAAGACTTTTGTCGATGTTAACAAGAAGCTTATTTCATATAATAACGATGAAGTTATAAGAGTGCTGTGCAGGATGAGGGAGAGAGAGCGAGAGAGTTTATGGCATTTAAATAGTAGAGGATATTTTGAAGACTTAAGTGATTCTTTTCTTTGTAAGGTAGTGTTTTGTTGGGTCCCATTTCGAATGTATTAGAATAGAAATTGGACAATTATCTAACTTCGCTTATAGGTAACTTTTTAAATAAATATGGTGGAAAACTTTTCATGTGGTCTAATGTCCTATTTTTGAAACTTTACAACCCTTATAGCTTGTTTAATTTACATAATAATTAAATAGAATTGAACATTACGTTGAATGAGATTTAAATTTTTTTTCATAGGTTCACACTTCGAATATCATATATACTTGGGTGTCTCATAATGTTAAAGGAATAAATTAAAGAAAGGGTAATTATATTGTCACAACGAATATTTTTTGGTACACCACAATTTTAAGTAATTTTTGTATTCATTAATATGACCTAAAGTAAAATGACATAATTAATTTTATGAGAAAAGTTTGTTCTCTTTAAGTGCTCATCATCATATGAATAAAATTGTAACTGAACCTTTCGTATTCTTTAGAATTTTAAAGAATTAATTTTCCATTAAAAAATCAAAGAGAGAAGAGATCTACTTTATAATTTTGAGAATAGAACTTGCAACAGATTTACGTAAAGTTATAGAAAAATAATCTTTCATTCTTAATTCTAGAAATTTCATAGCCGCCCCAAGAAAAAATAAAGGTTTCAACATCCAAATACATTCTTTTATTTCAATTTCATAAATTTTCAGCCAACAACCCAAAGTTTTGGCTTTGGAACTGCATTTGTATAATATAAGCAAAAGTCATAATTTATGACTTATCGAGTTGAGGTTCAGAATACTCAACTTTGTATGAAACTTCATCAATTTATGATTCCGATTCGCCATTTTTTCAAAATCTTAGAAGGGGGGATCAAAGGATTGCACTACAGAGTTCAAGAGAAAGAGAGTGGTGGATGAAATTGTATTTGACTACTCTATTAGATTGAAATTTGAAATTGGGAAAAACAAGATTAGGGTTAGCTAGTTTCATGAAAATTATGTTTTACATCTCTCTTTGTGGTTGTGGTGTATTTTTACTTTTTTTCCTATTTCATTTTTTAATTGGGTTGGGATATATTTGTAAAATACTGTGGTGTGTATAAACCTTGTATTTTAATAAAGGGTGCTATTAACATTATGGTGTAACAAAAAGAAAATGTGGTGCGAATATAGTCACCCTTAAAGAAAACCCTACATTTGCTTTTGGAATATTTGGTGATTGAATACATCTTTGGCCACTGCTTTCTTGAAGTATTTTACTTTTGTAGGTTCACGCTTGGAATATCACATGTACTTGGAGTCTCATAATGTTAAAGGTGTTATAAATAATGTATATATGTGAATGACATTACCATTATATCCCTGTAAACTTTACAATATTACGATTGTGCCATTGTCCACTCCTATAAATAGGAGCCTATACTTACCAATTTATTACACCAATTCTTGAAGAGAAATTCTCTCCTCTAAACTCTCTCCATTTCTCTCTCTATGTTGTTCTTATGATTTCGATGATTTTATAACACGTTATCAGCACGAGTCTCTAACCAATTGAGTAATAACGGGAGTATGCTCTACAGTTGCATCTAAATGATGAGCCTCTGTATCAGAAACCTGATTATTACTAACAAATGTTTCCTTTTCTCTCAAACTGAAAAAGAATGATTCTGGCCGATCCAGATATCCGATCGACGATCGGCCACCGCCATCAGAACGGGCTTGTCAAGGAGAAGACTCGCCTAAAATTTGGCGCAGAACCAACGGCTGAAACAAAAGATATCGACCGAAGAAGAAAATCTGAAAAACTGTGCAAAAACAGATATCTGACCGAAAATTGAAATGCTTATTCCGGACGATTCTGAACTCCGATCGACGATCGGCCAGCGGCATATCAACGGGTTTTTCTAGGAGAAGACTCGACTGAAATTTGGCGCAAATCCAACGGTTAAAACGGAAGTTATTGTCCGGAGAAGAAGATGCTGGCGGACTGAAAAATGATGATTCCGGCCAAACGGTTGATCTTTTGGAAAATCGGAGACCACCGGCATGTTCAGGACGCCGAGGCACATATTATGGTGATGGGTTAATTTTTCCGATCACCGGCGCGTGGCGGCCGGCGGCGGCGACACGTGGCGGATCCGGCGATGACGAAAGGCAGTTTGTCCGTTTTGATGAATTGGATTTTTCTATGATCTTATTTTTCTGTTTTGTGCAGTTTTTAAAATATTCCGGCGGTCGAACATGGCGGTTTTCTTAAAAACTGTTTTTGGAGCAATCCTGACGAGATTTTGAACTTCGGACCAAAAGTAAGTTTGTTCTAAATTAAATTTTAAACCTATTGACGGTTTCAATTTATTCATATGAGCAATATATTAAAATATGGACGATTTTGCCCTTAATAATACATACAAGTATAATAATCGTAAATTAACGATTAATATGTGATCAATTGAATTATATTATGCTGCCACATACATGGTTGGCTTTACCCGGTTTAATTATTTCATTATGTCGATTCCGCCTATATGGCCGGTTTAATTGTTTCATCTCGTTGATACCGTCTATATGGCTGGTTTAATTATTTCATCACGTTGACACCGCCTATATGGTCGGTATATCAATTGAATACATATAAACACCTCAGTTGTTGGTTAATTCTAACATATTAGAGGGTTGTTGTCAACATATATACTTGGTGGTATAACCCCAGTATCGTTATTGTTAATATATATATACAATATTATTGTTATTTGATACTTCATTAAATGATACCAGAAGTTATCAATACTAAAGTTAGAAAATATTTTATCAAATGATACCAGAAGTTATCATTACCAAAAGGTTGATAAATATTAATAAAATGTTTTATCCAATGGTACCAGAAGTTACCAATATCTGAATTTGAATGGGTGGATGAAAATTATTCAACAAGAGAATGTTGATGTATGATAAGATAATATCACATGATAGCACGGATATAGCTAATGTGAAAATAATCTCATCAGTATTATGAGATGAATGTTAGATGATAAGTGCCTGGAAAAGTTCTTGCACGAGCACTTATATATTCCAGAAGAAGTACATATTTACTCCAGAAGAAGTAAAAATTATCATCTAAACATACTGAAATGATATTATTATTGCTCCTGAAGAAGCATAAACGAGACATACATGCAAAATGCAAAAGGGGAAAACATTTATGATCCTCAAAATTAGAGATGTGTTTCGGGAGTAGCCGTATCCTACCACCTCTGACCTTTTGAGGAAATAAAGAAAAAAGTGTGTTTCTAGAGTAAGAAATACTCCATACTCTACCACTTTAAATCTTTGAGGTACACAAGATTAATACATTGATAAAATCCTAGAAATTTATGGTGTGTCTCAAGAGTGAGAATACTCCGTACTCTACCACCACCTATTCTAGAGTTCACAAAGATAAATTTACATTAACCGGACTCCATTTTCGCTTGATTCCCCTTCCTTGCGACCAATCTATCTTTACTCCTGCTGGATCTTGTATTGGAATATATGATTGCAACTTATCCAGCAGTTCCTCGATAGTAGGAGCAGAAATAAGGATTCTCCTAGAAAATGGAGATATGAATCCCTGTTCCACAGCATAATCAAGAAATGTTAGCAAACCATCAAAGAAATTGTTTACATTTAAAAGCCCTATAGGCTTAGTATGGAGATCTAGTTGAGCCCATGAAGTAATATTAAAGATTTCTTCTAAAGTACCAAAACCTCCAGGCAGGGCTATGAAGGCATCAGAACCATATAACATGCAAGTTATGCGTTCATGGATAGATAAGGTTTGTACTTCATGCCCTCGTGTTTTGCCTGCAATATCAGCTAAAGGAGTAGGTATAACACCTATCACTCTTGCTTTCTCTACTAGAGCGGATTGTGAAACACAACCCATCAATCCACTGCTACCTCCTCCATACACGAGAGTGATACCTTTCTCTCCCAATTTCTTTCCTAAATCCACGGCTGCTTCTAGATACCCAAAACCTTTTCCCACTTTTGATCCACAAAATACACAGATAGTTTTGATCTGTCGAAATTTTGGTCCTTCCATTTTTGAAAGTAAAGAAGGAAAATGTTATTTTGGGATGCATGAACTATGAAAAATGTTTGGCTATTTAAAACCGAAAAACTTCACTATTTACTGGTCGTTTTTCGAAAAAGTGAAGATTTACTTTTGACAAAATCATCCTACTCACCTTTCGGCGATTTAATATTTTTAACCAGCCTTTATCAAAACTCGTGAAAGGAAACAGAAAAAATATTTTATATGTGCATATATATCAAATGATTTACCTTGTATTAATGCTGCATAGCCAAAGCATCATTGTTTATAACAGCATGGCAAACAGGATCTTTTGCTATTATATTTTTGAGACTATATCTCTCTTTATCGCTGATGAATTTAGCCCATAAAGATAGTAGCTCACGCTGCACATATCCACTAGGGTGCGTCTCAAGAGTCAATCGGATATCATCCAATGACTCCTTACTCAGTCCACCCTTAATGAAGTCTATCTTATCATCTCGATTTATGGATGAATATCCTATTGATTTACAACGGGTATCACATGTCCATCGAGCACATTTGTAGCAACTATTTAATCTTTTTGCTCTTCGCTTCTTTGCAAAAGTACTCTTACCTAAGCCAGGCTTGTGCTTAGAAAATGAATCTGGTAATTCACCAGCTAATCGAACTTTTGCTTCGATCAACCAGCGAACATCTTCTGGCATGCCATGATCCATCAGCAACCTCAATCTTTCGAGCCTAATTCGATAAATTTTTCTCAAATCATTTACTGGAAGATTGGAATAATATTTGCGAATATTTGAAAGTATGATATCCATTTTTGATGGATCTAGCCTTCTTCCCAAATCATCTATTTAAATGCATTATTCAACGCGTAAAAGAGCGGCGGCTCCGCGTGTCAGTGATATGGATTCCATCAAGAAATAATGGAATAAATTATTGAAAAGGTGAGATAATATGCCATTACCTTTTTCGATATAAGTGAAGATTTGGCGACAAGATTGAGATTATGAGATATTTCCTTGGATATTGTACCTGATTTTTCGGTATACTAAAAGTAATAAAGGTATACTGATTTGAACTATATAGAATACTGATGAAATAAATGTTGTATTGAACCAGAAGTTCATACATATGTACAAGTGAAATATCTTATTGAACCAGAAGTTCATACGTACAAGTGAAATATGTATATAGTATGAACCAGAAGCTCATAAATGAAATATACATTGTATTGAACCAGAAGTTTAGCGATATTGTATTGAATCAAATATTCATACATAGAAATGAAATAAAACCGTATAGAACCAGAAGTTCTATAATAAACGGTTAGATTATCAAAAGTTCCAAATTATTTTCTATGAGAATAACTTATTCAGAAATTGTTTATCATACAACAATATTCTATGTCAAACAGGGAATAGCTCAAGAAGCTTTATTATTTGTAAAAGTGCGATATGCATACACTCCACCAAAGCGCACTGAGATATATGATTGAAATTACATCCCTAAAAGAATGACATGTGTTATGGCATTTTAGCCGATTGATAATATTTGAGAACATTATGGTGAAAACACGCCTGAAGCGTAATTATGCCTGAAGCATAATGACTATCGATTCCAAAAATAAATATCTCTTGAATGATTGAAATGATTCCTTTGAGGCTAAATACTCAAAGTAAGTAAAAGGGACATAGTCAAATGATGAGATATTCAGGTACCTGATGATAGAACATATAAAGAGATCTCTCCACGTTATATTGAGATGGAATCGATAAATAAGTCGACTGCATACCCTCTTATGAAATAAGATTGATGAAATCATAATTCTTTGGCCAAGTATGAAACCCTAATGTAGGGATTATTGTTCAAGGACCTGAAGTCCAAATGCTTAAATGTGTAAAGCCAGTAATTATATGTACAAATGAAAAATATTTCACAGTCGTAAAAGACGACTAGTTGCGCGCGAAATTTTTCATAGAACTGGCATGACATATGGTGGATAGACTATAGTCTAAATCACTAGCTTGAGCTCCTTGATATACCAATGAGTGAGATCAAAATGTATGATTCTCATCTCGGTACTTTGGGAGTATTCTTTGATGTACCAGTTGATCGCGGTACGTTGGGATTTCAAGTAAAATGATTGTAGATTATATATCGAAATTGATATCTATTTCAATGATTGATTATGCTCCTGCAAAATTAGAAATTGCAGTTTATAAAGTGCAAGAACATACATGTATAAATCATTGAAAGATTCAATATGCCCAGATTAGTATCACTATAGAATGATACAAATGACTCCATGATATAATATGTTGAAAGTGAAATTGGAGTGTACTATTTATGACATCTGGGAAATTGATTATTCACTAGAAGTGAATACGAAAATGAATATTCACCAGAAGTGAATTTGAAATTGATTATTCACTAGAAGTGAATTTGAAAATGAATATTTAATTATTCACTAGAAGTGAAAGATGCAATCTATGAAAGTGAATTATAGATTTGATTATTCACCAGAAGTGAATTCTAAATTTGATTATTCACCAGAAGTGAAGAATACAATGAAAAGATTCGTGATTGCACCAATATACATGTAATATTCCATGAAAGGAATAAATACGCGTTGCACTCTTTTTCCCTTAGCTGAGGTTTTGTCCCACAGGGTTTTCATAGCAAGTTTTTTTAATGAGGCAACAGTTGAGGCGTATTGATGAAAATTAATGAGAATAATGCACTCTTTTTCCCTTCGCTGAGGTTTTGTCCCACAGGGTTTTCCTAGCAAGGTTTTTGAGGCATCATCATAGCTATCAACAAGCTATAATTCAGCAACACATTGTTATACTGGAATGATATCAACAAATGAAGAAAATCATACACATCTTATGAAGAATGTTATGATATCGACTACACACAAGAAGATTTTCATATATATTCCAGAAGAAAGATGATATCATTATTCAAAAGGTTCATGAATACTTGATTGCACACTTCAGGGGGAGAATCATGCTGTCATGCTGTACTCTTTTTCCTTCGTCCAGGTTTTGTCCCACAGGGTTTTCCTGACAAGGTTTTAACGAGGCAGCGGCTGTACTCTTTTTCCTTCGTTCAGATTTTGTCCCATTGGGTTTTACTGACAAGGTTTTAACGAGGCAGCACTGAAGCACTGAAGAACTTCAAAGATTCAATACATGATTTGTTCTACTTGAACATTAAGACTCAACGATTGACGATGGCCAATATCAGGGGGAGCAACTGTACTCTTTTTCCTTCGCTCAAGTTTTATCCCATTGGGTTTTCTTAGCAAGGTTTTAACGAGGCAGACAATTGCGTAATATGTCATTCAAGGGGGAGTGTTATAAATAATGTATATATGTGAATGACATTACCATTATATCCCTGTAAACTTTACAATATTACGATTGTGCCATTGTCCACTCCTATAAATAGGAGCCTATACTTACCAATTTATTACACCAATTCTTGAAGAGAAATTCTCTCCTCTAAACTCTCTCCATTTCTCTCTCTATGTTGTTCTTATGATTTCGATGATTTTATAACAAAAGGCATAAATTAAAGAGATCCACATTTGCCTTCGTTGAACTGTTAACTTGTTATCCGTGATTGGATGTACATCTTTGGCCTATCCTTTCTTAAACTTCAAGTGATTCTTGTTGTCATAAAAGTTGCACTCGTGTTTTGTTTCAATAATTGAAAGGGATGAATTTGATGCATTGTCGTTACTTGTGCTCCTATATATACTTTGTATTAAATAGAAAAATATGATAAAGGCAATGTCCCAATAGTTAAGGTGGCATTTTTACTTGATATAGATCAGGGTTCGAATCCTATAGGGAGTTTGGGAGGGATTTTAGTTGTAATATGATATACTCAACCAAAATAAAAAAATAAAAAATGTTGGCATTAAAAAAGCGTAAATATAAAATATCCATCAACTTTAATAATTGAATATGTTTGACTAAAAATAATCATTTTGTTACTTAGTTTATGTTTGGTATTGTTAATTTTTTTTTTCTTGAAAATGATGGTGATTTTTAGAAGAATGAATTATTGAGATTTGGTTGAAAAGTCAAATATTGTGGACTTGACTTTATATAGATGATTAATATTGAGTACTGTAGAAAAAGTAGGTATAGGCAAAAGAACAGAAATCAGTGGTTCGGTTTCGGTTCATTCTAAATTTGGTTCGATTTCTTCAAAATTTTAAACGGTTATAGTTCTAAAAATCAAGAGCCATTCAGTTTCAATTCCAGTTCTTGGTTCAAAAACAGAACCAAGAACAAAACACGATTTATTTTATATTTGTAAAAATATAAATTTAAGAAAAAATAAAAAAATCATCAATTCTTAATATAAATGGATGTTATCCGGTCCATTAGTCATTATCAATTACCCAGCAACTATTGACTCAATCAACATTATAATAACTATAAGCAAAACAAGTAATAAACAAAAAATCATGGATCAAAAATCATTTTTCATTCACTGGTTTTGTCGTTCAGCTTCAAGTCTTCACTTGTCAGGCTTTCAACCTTCAGTTCTTCAAGAATTAACAAACAATAAATTTTCACTCTCCATCTTACAATCAATTGTAATCTTGTTTTCAAGGATTTGTTGGACTTGTGAGACTGTTCTCTGAAAAAGTGGAGAACTGCAAGCAGAAATTGAAGAATTTTTAGAAGGAACGTAAATGAAGAGATAAGTTACTATCTGGAAGGGAGTGAATAATTTGATATCAAGGATAAATATGACTATTGTATTTGCAGCTTAATTAAGGCCGATGACCTTACCGTCTTACAACTCTTACGAACCGGAATCAATCTTGACTTCATCGCTTAAGTTTGAAAATTTTATTTTAGGAAATTGGAACCGGAACCGGAACCAAAACTAAAAGAACTGAACAGTTCGGTTCCGGTTATGTTCTTCTCTTATAAAAAGAATTAACGGTTCTTTTTTTAAAAGAACCATCGGTTCGGTTCTCTGAGAACCAGAACCATATGGAACCACGCTCACTCCTGAAAAAAAAAATTTTTAAAGAGAACCAAACGATGTCTTAATCTAAAGAGGGAAAGGCCCAACAAAAAAGGACGATTGAATGAAATATTTATAATATGTTATTAAACAAAATTTCAACAAATACACTAGTTTTTCTAAACTAAAATTCTAGCAATCAGTATTCTTGAAATTGAATCTTTTCACCGCTATTTAGAAGTTGCAAGTAGAATATGAGGCCTGCACAATGTGTGAATTATTATTAGTCAGTTTTAAATTCATCTGTTTTGTAAGTTTCCTCGATTTTTTTATGTATTTGCTTGACTTTAGAGGACATGTTAGAGCTCTAATTAATCTGCATTGTTGACTATCTTGTAACTTTTTTAATACTTATAAGGCCTCACACTCAATCCTTGGACCTTCCTATAAGATTTAAAGTTAAAGGACCAAATTATATGTTAACTCATTTTGGGGACCTTTCAACAAATTAGAATATCTTATAACTCTTTTTTGGGTAATTGGCGCAATTGGTCCCTACCTTTCACACTTCTTGTGGAATTCGTCCCAACGTTTATTTTTTTGACAAATTCACCCTTACATTCACCTTTTCTTGCTAAAAACGTCATTACCGTCTAATATCATTCAAAAATTCGTTAATTGACCCAAAAATCACCTATTGACTATTTTTTTAATCTTATTGACTATTTTAATGAAAGGCAAACAAGTCATTTCCTATTATTTAATTTAAAATGATGTAAAATAAAGAATAAAATAAAAACAAACAAAAATAAAAAAATATTTGTTACTGTTCATCTTTTTCCCAACCCCAACCCCATTCCCATTAGTTCAGTTCAATTAAACCCTCTTTATTTTTTTTTCCAATTGTTGTAATTGGTTGGTAGAAAACTACCATTTCTTTAATTTATTGGTGAAGATGGTGGAAATTTAGGGTTTCACATGTTTAGGTCTGAAATTGACGCAAAGAAAATGACAAGCTCGAGGGAGGCGATTCGAGTTCCAATCTGAATCATTTCCTACCTTAATACCAAAAAGATGCCCCGGCGCAATTACAAGAATTAGAAGAAAAAAAAAAGAGGGTTTAATTGAACTGAAGGAGTGGGAATGGGGTTAGGAAGAAGATGAACAGTAACAAATATATTTTTTTTGTTTTTGTTTTTGTTTGTTTTTTATTTTATTTTTTCTTTTACATCATTTTAAATTAAATAATAGGAAATGACTTGTTTGCGCTTTATTAAAATAAAATAGTCAATAAGATTATCAAAAAAATAGTCATTAGGTGATTTTTGGATCAACTACGGATTTTTGGATGAAATTGGATGGTAAGAACGTTTTTAGCAAGAAAAGGTGAAGGTAAATGTGAATTTTCCGGAAAAAAAAAACGTTGGAACGAATTTCACAAGAAGTGTGAAAGGTAAGGACCAATTGCGCAAATTACCCATACAAAATGACATTTTTGTCCTTCATTAAAGTGATCAATATGTAATTTTTGAGTCAACTAACGATTCTTTGGATGGAATCAAACGATAGGGACATTTTCGGCAAAAAAATTTAAAGGTGAGGGTGAAAATGCCAAAAAATCAAATTTTGGGATGAATTGCACAAGAATGTCCAAAGGTAGGTACATTTTGCGTCAATTATCCCTCTTTTTTTAATAAATTTATATTTTCTTTATTAGCTAATTCATTAATATATGTTTTATTAATGATGAAAAATATGTATTTTAGGGTGTGAATGCATATCAAAATCGAAGTCTTTTTATATTGATGAAGCCATCAATCATGCATTTTAAACAATAATTTAGTTTGACCTAGCTATCATTGTATGGATTTTTGGCAATTATTACCCATATCAATTAACAATTCTCACACACATTTTACTCTTCTTCAATAAATGGAGGTTATGTGTATTGTAACACCCCCAAAATTCTATAGTTTATTATTAATTAGAAATACGAATTTTACTTGGATGCTTTTAATAAGTTTTAGAAGTTGAGGGACTAAAAAAAATAGATTTTGACGATAATTTTTATTTGGGTTCGATAATTAATTATTGATAGAGAGATAATTAGTATATCGATATATACTTGTTTTGTAGAACATAATTATTAGGAGTCCTCGACTCGATCAAAAGCTAATTCAGATAAATTATGTTTAAGATATTATAGATAAAATATGTCACCTTAATTAATAATTAAGTAGGTTGATTGTTTGGGTTTTAAAACCTTCCACCGTGTCCACGTGTATGTATAGATAATCATTAAAACTTCATTTTTCTTCACCTTCTATTAAGATTCGGATTAGGATTCGGATTGTAGTCTTCCATCCTTATTCAACCGATTTCACATAACAAAGTGATGTTGTCAGGCGCCACTTCAACATATATTTTTTTTTATTTTTTTTTTTCGTTTTTTTCTTTATTTTAATAATTTTCATTTTTTATTCATTTGGTCTCCACTCTATTTATTTTATCTTATATTTTGATCTTTTTGTAATGTATTAAATTTCGTAAAAGATAAAAAAAAGATATTAAAATAAAATATAATACGATCTTAAAATAAAATGTAATGAGGCGGGGCGGGACAGATCGGGGATGTGCAAATCCCAGTTTACATTCTCATTTGTTACTAATTTTTTTTTTTTTTAAGTTTTAAAATAATTTTGTATAGACAATATAAGGAAACATTCAGGAACAATCCTAACATTTCATTTAAACAAATTAAAATTTTAAATATATATATATATAACAAACACATTTAGCATTCGTTTGGTAATATTGTTGCAGTTTATAAACTTATTTATTTATAACTTTGAGGTAAAATATATGGTTGAAAATTGGAAAGAAAAATGTGTATGATTAAAAAGTGATTTGAGATGTATGGTTTATGAACCGATTTATAATAAATCATTTACTATACATATGCTTAAACTTTGTAAATAAAGAAAAATGATTTACCAAAGAATTCTACAAAAAGATAGATAAACAAGCTTCTAAAAATATTTTTATTCTTTTTCGTTCTTATGTACTGAATGAAGTGTATTTCTTGAATTTATACACAAATATATCCGTTTGGTAACACTGTAGTGGTTTATTAACTGATTTATTTATGATTTCAAGGTAAAATGTGCGGTTAAAAAATTGAGAGAGAAAATTTGAATAGTTAAAAAGTAGTTTAAAAAATTGTATGATTTATAAATTGTTTACCAAACGAATATGAGACAAATAATAATAATAATAATAATAATAATAATAATAATAATAAATAAAAAAAATGGGTTGCTAGCCGCATTAATGCAGCTGACAACCGAAGCTTTGTCTTGCAAATTTGCAAAGCAAAGCTCACTTTGTTCTCCTGCGCATCATGCGCAGGAGAACAAAGTCGTCAATTCTTATCATTTACTTTTGTACACGAGGTAGGACTCTATTAGGTATAGTTATTGTACCTATATATAGTCAATAAAGTCAAAAAATACATCACACAAACTATATACGTAATTGGTTCAAGTCAGCGGGGAAAGTCAGCTGATTTTATTGCAGAAATTCTTTTAAAAATATTAATGTACGATACATTATGTACAAATAGTTTAATTCTAATTTTTCAAGATATTTATATAATAATACTTTTAATGCCTTAAGGCCTTCGGGTTTATTCTATGTTAAATCCTTTGGGATCGATGTGAGAATTCTTAAGTAGTTCATTGAGCTAGTTATCGTGGTCAGCTGCTCTGAACAAGGAAAATGTTTGTTATGAATGTAATTTATATTTATATTATGTTGAATTAGAATTAGCACGTATCTAGAGGTGTCAAGACGGACGGTCCGATCAGACCAGTGAAAATCGACCCGGATTGACCCGGGACCGTAGGCCGACCCATGACCCGTGCGGGCGGTTCACGGGTCAAGAAGTTGTGAACCGCGGGTTTTGCGGGTCAAACCTTCGCGGGCCGCGGTTAACCCACTGGCCCGTAAAAAAAAGAAAAAAAGATTTTTTTTTTTTTTTTTATTAAACATGGTAACATTGAAAATCTCTCTTACTCTAGAAACTCTAATACAACTTTTAAAGTAAAATCTTATTTTTTTCTCCCTAATAACTAAAAAAATAATGTTTTTTGACAATAGTAATTAGAAATACATTTATTAGTTAATTGTTATTTGTTTATATTTTATTTAAATTTGCAAATTTAGAAGTAATTCATATAACATAAACTATAATTTTAAATTCTATGTACATATTTTATGGTATAAATATGAATTTATCATTTTAATCATTTTGTATTTTGAAACTTGACAAAAAATTTGCTATAAATATGAAAAAATCTATGTTTTTATTCATACGGGCCAAATCAGAACAAACCGCGACCCGCATGGGCTCGACCCGGATGGGCCAGCGGGCGGGCCTGGGTTGTAGTTCAAAATTTGCGGGCTGACCCGTAACCGGCCCATAACCCGCAGCAGGCGGGCTTTTTTTCAAGCGGGATGTTACCGGACTTTTTATTGACGGGTCGACGCGGCCCGGACCACCCGGATTGACACCTCTACATGTATCTTACTGAGTATTTTTAATACTCACTCTTACTTTACAAGTTTTAGATTAATATTGTTCGTCCTGAACGTGTAGAAGATTGGACGAGTGGATGCCAGTGGATTGCCAAGTAAAAAGTTACAAACATAAATTACTAGATTTATCATTATTTATGTCAATGACCTTTTTAAGTATTCTTTTTACATCGTTTAACTACTGGCCATTGTGCCTTAATTATATTTCTTTAAGTCAATGTTTAATCTTGTTAATTGAATGTTATGTGGTGCTGTTTCTTTAAAGTGTTGTTTAATTATTGATGTTTTTTATAAATTTACAAAGGGAAGTATTTATTGTCTCGGAAATTACATTTTTTAAAATCATATTATGTTTCGCATTATTTAAAACAAATAGACAAAAATTATGAATTTAGTAACGCTCCAAGTCGTAAGACTCTTATAAAATTTGTGGCGTTACATGTATCCTATTTAGGCTCCGTTTGGCGGTTGAAATAAATGAAATTTGATTTGTAATGTGTATTATTTGAGTTTTCTAGGTAAGATGTGTGATTAAAAATTGGAGAGAGAAAATATGTGTGATTAAAAAATGGTTTAAATAATTATGCCAATTCTAATTTGAAATTATAAATTTTACCGAACGAAGCCTAAGACACATCTTCTACATTCACATGCACCCTCTACTATTATATTTGACACATTATTCTAACACGCATACCCACACGAAAGATACATACAACAGTTGTATTGGAAATGATCAACCTATAATTTACAATCCTCCTTGTTTTCATTATTTCCGAGGGTGAGTATGTTATTATGTCAATATGAGAATAAATAGTTTATTGAGTGAAAATTATGTTTATGGGTCCCAAATGACATGAACACGAATATGATTATGATAAGGGATCGGTGTTTGGTAGAGCTACGCACAATGAGTTTTACCACGAAGTTCAGTATAAATTCTTGTGTCTCCATTATGAATGTTATGAGTATGCACGATTATAATTTATTCCGTGCTAATTGGGATTTTAAAATCTCATTCCATTATGTTTCCTTCCTTCAGAGAATTAGAGTTCGTGGGAGCGAGACGTGGACAAGGCTTGTGGCAGCAGCAACAAATGTTGTGATTCTCTGATCACGAAAGAGGAATTTAAAAGAGAGGAAAAACGATTTCTATTTCTACTCGAATAGAGTTTTTACAAGAGTTGACATATTCAATTATAAATACAAAAACAACCTCTCTTTTTCTTGGAGTATCTCTCTTAATGGAACTCTCTCTATTTCTCCTTTTCTTGGAGTATCTCCCTCAATGGATACCCTCTCTATCTCTCCTTGGATAGGAATTACAAAATAGAAAACTTATGTTTACATAAGAGGCAAGCTCATGTATTTATAGATTACATCCACCTCCATTGGAGAGGAGAAAATCAAGTTGTCCATGACCATGAGTTGGATATTAGTTGGATTGATAAGGTGATAAAAGGATAAGTTTTGAATATTCAAATTCATTCACCACCAAGTAACCTCCTCAATTCCTTCACCATCAAGTAACCTCCTTGATTTCCATGCATGCATTAGTTGTAAGTCTTCCACCACCTTCTACTCAATGTCATATGGCGGTGGGAATTCTTTAGTTGGCAGATGATAAAATACAGCTGGACTTTCTCCCCCTCCAGTTGCATTTGAGGAAAGTGTTATCTGCCAACCATTCCAGTTATATCTCTGCATAGCTCTAGCTTCTCCTTCGAAACCACCTTTGTCAACATGTCCGCTGGATTCTCCTTTGTGTGAATCTTCACTAGTCTCAACAGTTGTTGATCCATTACTTCTTGTATCCAATGATAACGAATATCGATGTGCTTTGTGCAAGAATGGTACAATGAGTTCTTACTCAAGTCCAGAGCACTCTGGCTATCACAATGTACTCTATAATCATTCTGCTTGATTCCTAATTCTTGGAGAAATCTCTTTAGCCATAATATTTCTTTTCTAGCTTCCGCTGCTACAATATACTCTGCTTCTGTTGTGGATAAAGCAATACACTTCTGTAGTCTTGACTGCCATGGCACAGCTCCCCCTGCAAAAGTGTATAGGAATCCTGATGTAGATTTCCTTCCACCAAGATCTTCAGCCATATCTGAATCTGCATAACCTTCCAAGATCGGATCAGCTCCCCCATAGCACAAACATGTCTTCGATGTACCTTTGAGGTACCTGAGAATCCACTTGACTGCCTCTCAATGTTCCTTTCCTGGATTAGAAAAAAACGACTCACCACGCTAACTGCATGAGCAATATCGGGTCTGGTACATACCATTGCATACATTAGGCTTCCTGCTGTTGAAGAATAAGGTTTTGATGACATTTTCTCTATCTCTTTCTTGGACGAGGGAGATGAACTCTTGCTCAACTTGAAGTGGTTGGCTAGTGGAATATTGACAGGTTTCGCATTGTGCATGTTGAATCTCATGACTACTCGTTCAACATACTTTTCTTGAGATAGCCACAACATGTGCTTTTTCCTATCTCTAACTATATGCATTCCCAAAATTTGTTGAACTGGGCCTAAGTCCGTCATGTCAAAGGCCTTCGAGAGTTCCTTCTTCAGCTTGCTAATTTCTGTTGCATCTTTTCCAACAATCAAAATGTCGTCTACATATAGTAGAAGAGCAACAAAATTACCAGTTGTAAACCTCCGAATATAAACACACTGATCTGCAGCAGTTCTTTTATATCCTTGATTCACCATGAACAAGTCAAATTTCTTGTACCATTGTCTTCGTGCTTGCTTCAAGCCATACAAGCTCTTTTTGAGCTTACAAACAAGGTTTTCTTTTTCTGAAACCTCAAAACCTTCTGGCTGCTCCATAAAGATTTCTTCATGTAAATCACCATGAAGAAATGCTGTCTTGACATCCATCTGCTCAAGTTCTAAATCCAAACTGGCTACTAATCCAAGAATAACTCGAATTGAGGCCATCTTTACAACTGGTGAAAATATTTCGTCAAAGTCTACTCCCTTTTTCTATAGAAATCCTTTGACAACCAACCAAGCTTTATGCTTCACTATTTTTCCGCTACCATCTTTCATGAGCTTGAACACCCATTTATTTCGCAGTGCCTTCTTTCCTTTTGGAAGCGTGACTAACTCATATGTCTTATTTTTCTGCAATGATTCCATCTCATCTTTTATTGCTTGCAGCCTTTATCTTTATCCACATGAGATTGTGCTTCCTGGAAACTCTCTGGTTCCCCTTCATCGATAAGCAGAATGTACTCAGACTGTGAATACCTCGTTGAGGGAATTCAACCTCGCTCAGATCTTCGTAATTGTGGATTTTCACTTTCAGGATGTACACCATCATCTAAAACTTGTGATGGTCCCGCAGCTTCTAGTGGAGAGGGTTGTAGCTCCCCTTGATCAATATCCTCTTCTTCATCCTCATTTTCTGCTTCTGGCATTTCCTCACGCACCGCATCATTATCTGTGGTAAATTGTGCTGGTGCAGGGTCTGGAACAATGTTCTAGGCACTGGAATAAGGATTAGAAGATACTGTGGGTTTTTCAATATCTTCTAATGTCTGGTTTTCATGGAACACCACATCCCTACTTCTGATAACCGTTTTTGCCTTTGGGTCCCATAATCTGTATCCGAATTCTTCATCTTCATAGCCTATAAAGATGCATGGAGTAGTCCTTGCATCGAGCTTCTTTCTGAGCTCCTTAGACACATGTACAAAGGCTAAACAACCAAATACTCTCAAGTGAGAATAGGAGGATTCTTACCATATTTTCTCCGGAATTTCAACATTCAACGGTACTGAGGTGATCTGTTAATCAGGTAGCAGGCAGCTCGAACAGCTTCTCCCCAGAATGCCTTTGGCAGCTTAGCCATACTGAGCATGCTTCTGACCTTTTCCATAATTGTTCGATTCATTCTCTCGGCTACTCCATTATGTTGTGGTGTACGTGGGACTGTCTTCTCATGTCGAATGTCATTTCTTCTACAATAGGCATCGAACTCCTTGGATATGTACTCGCCTTCATTATCTGAATGGAGACACTTCAGCTTCTTTCCTGTTTCACGCTCCACCATGGTATGGAACAATTTGAAGTAATCCAATACTTGATCCTTTGTCCTAAAAAAATACACCCACATCTTTCGAGAAACATCATCAATGAATGTCAGGAAATATTTTTTACCGCCTAGTGGTTCAACCTCCAAGGATCTAACGCAACTTTCTTCGCAGTAGTGACAAGCTTTTTCTTTATCAAAATAGACAATCCTTTCTCACCAATGTGACCGAGTCTCTGGTGCCACAGATTTTGAGACATCTCACGTTCTATTGTGTTAAGGCTGTCTGCACACATTTTCGCATGAGTCTTGTAAGTGCCACAAATATGTCATCGGGCGACAATCATGGAGCCTTTCATCATTTTCCATGTGTCGTTACTAAAGTGATTGTCATAGCCCAGTTTGTTAAGGGCTTTCCCGGAAAGTAGATTTAGCCGAAAATTCGGCACATGTCGAACATCCTTCAAATTATTTTGTATCCAATGTTCGTTTGTACCTGAACATCACCAATGTCTATGATCTCAGAGGAACTGATATTTCTCATCTTCACTGCACCAAAGTCACCAGTTTTGGTTGTTGTGAAGAATTATTTACGAGGAGTGGCGTGGTAAGATGTTGTAGTATCTATCACCCACTCAATGTCTTCTCTTGAAACATGAAGGCATGTCTCCTTTTGGATGGAGCAAATAGCTACATCACCTGAGATAGTGACTAGCGTCTCTCCATCTTTATTCTTCGGCTGTAAACTGCTCTGTCCTTTCTGTCCCTATTCTCGTAAAAGTTTTCTGCAGTTCTTCTTCATGTGACCCTCTTGACCACAATAGTAGCACGTGTAAGAAGGCTTTCTTCCATCTATGGATCTGCCTCTACTTTTGCTTCTGCCTCTCCTCCTGCCTCGACTACCTCCTTGCTGTCTCCCCTATTTTTCGTGACAAAGGCATGTGACTGGTCTATTTCGACATCTTTTATTCTAGCCTCTTCATTAAAAAGGGCATCCTTGACCATAGACATTGTAAGTTTTCCATTTGGAGCCGAGTTGCTAAGAGAAACCACCAGAGTCTCCCAACTATCAGGAAGAGAACTGAGAAGTAAGAGGGCTTGCATTTCATCCCCAAGCGGCATATCTACAGATGACAACTGGTTCACCGGGCTCTGGAATTCACTGATGTGCTTGGTAACTGAAGTTCCACTTTTCAATTTCAGATTCACAAAATGCCTCATCAATAAGGCTTTGTTTCAAGCTGTCTTGGCCTAGTACATATCCTCCAGAGTCTTCTAAAGGGTATATACATCTGTCTCTTATGCCACGTGGTGAAACACACTATGATCAATCCATTGTCGGATTTGACCAATAGTCTTCCTGTTCAACTTCTTCCACTCCGTCTCCTTAGCAGGATTGAGGTTTTCACCTTTGGCTTCTAGGGGTTCATACAAATCCTTACAACTGAAGAGATCTTCCATTCGAGGCCTCCACAGTGTATAGTTGGTGGCAGTAAGCTTAATCATAGCTCCCGAAGATGATTCTTCCATTGACATCTTGGCTTTGTTATGGCTTGACCAAATTGGAGCTGAAATTCCAGCCTTAACGCTCGACCTAGTGCTTTGATACCACCTGTTGTGATTCTCTAATCACGAAAGAGGAATTTAAAAGAGAGGAAAAACGATTTCTATTTCTACTCGAATAGAGTTTTTACAAGAGTTGACACACTCAATTGCAAATACAAAATCAACCTCTCTTTTTCTTGGAGTATCTCTCTTAATGGAACTCTCTCTATCTCTCCTTTTCTTGGAGTATCTCTCTCAATGGACACTCTCTCTATCTCTCCTTTTCTTGGAGTATCTCTCTCAATGGACACTCTCTCTATCTCTCCTTGGATAGGAATTACAAAATAGAAAACTTATGTTTACATAAGAGGCAAGCTCATGTATTTATAGACTACATCCACCTCCATTGGAGAGGAGAAAATCAAGTTGTCCACGATCATGAGTTGGATATTAGTTGGATTGATAAGGTGATAAGAGGATAAGTTTTGAATATTCAAATTCTTTCACCACCAAGTAACCTCCTCAATTCCTTCACCACCAAGTAACCTCCTTGATTTTCATGCATGCATTAGTTGTAAGTCTTCCACCACCTTCTACTCAATTTCATATGGCGGTGGGAATTCTTTAGTTGCCAGATGATAAAATACAGCTTGACTTATCAACAAATTCAAGAAACTTGAATATAGTGTCCCATTAAGGCACTAGAAATAAAGAAACGAATTAGAATAAATATGATTGTTATCTCTAACGTTGTTTATTGATTATTGTTTAAGTTTTTAAGTTTTAAACATATTTTGTTGTTGAATAAATTAATCTATGAAAATTAATTTTCTTGGTTATGTTGGTATTTAGTATTGTTTCGTGGCACTCAAAGATGTAAAAGTTTGGGGCGTCACGGTCCTACTAGCATATCATTTTAATTTTGTAATGGTACTATAAACTTTTTTGCCATTGCCATTGATCCTGTGCTGCCTGCTATTGGAGGTATAATAATTTGGTTAGTATTAATTGTTTGAATTATATTATCTATAAATTAAAATTGTTTCTATGTTGCTTTCCTCAAGTTGAAAATTATTAATTTAGTCTCCTGCTCTTTTTCTTCAATAATGGAACTTAGCGAGTAATCAGGTTATATATATAAAGTCTTCCAAACCAGTTCTGCTAGCATCAGCATATGATATATAACTTGAAGTTTATTTTGATCATATTGAGAGTAAGAAATTGTTCATTTCAACTAGGCATGAGTTTGAGAATACTGTTTAGTTTGTTGTTATTTGTTTATAAATAAACAAGATTGCTTACATTAATATTTGAATCTCTCCTTGTATGTTATACAGAAATAAACAATACAATAAAAAATATGTTTGCTCTTACTTAAAGTTTACAGTATTTGCACAAATGTTCACGCTAATCTACACAAAATACGAACATTGCACGCACGAGCACTAGTTACAATTAAACCTGACACTGAGCATTCACTGTTTGTTTACACCAACAGGATATTATGGGGTCAGCACAATAAGGGACCGTCGGTTTGCAATTTGATGTAGATTTTTTTAGAATAGATTTTATGAAAATTGATTATTATTATTATTATTATTATTATTATTATTATTTTTTTTTTTTTTTTTTTTTTTGAGGTTAAAGAAATGTGTTGAAGAAAAAATTAGGTCTTTAAAACCATCCTAAAGGATGATCCGAGCTTTGATGAAACACATGGCCTTCTTTGTCTATTCGATGTTGTAGACTTTGTGAAGAATTGGAGTATTTTTATGACCCAGGTTTAAGTTTTAACTAAATATATTCTTTACATTGACATTAGGCATATCTTCTATATCTTCATTGTTGTTAATTTTGATGTTTAAAACACAGAAAAAATCTTCATCAAAAATTAAAAATAGAGCATAACAGCAACTAGCAGAGCCAAGGAAACTTTTTCTGAGAGAAGGAATGTTTGTTTTATTTTTTCGCAAACTAATTTCTTGCAGAGACGTTAGAATTTATTCAAAAAAATAACAAGCAAACTTGGCGGAGTAAAATTTAGTAGATCTAATTTAGCCTCCATTTGGTAACTTATAAACTTGTTTAGTAGATCTAATTTAGCCTCCATTTGGTAACTTATAAACAAGTTTATGAACAATACATTTTTTTCAAACCACTTCCCTATAATCTATGGTCATATTTGTTTAGTTTTATCATGTCTCTACTCTTCACAAAGATAGACTCACTTCTATTTTCACATGGATTAAGAAAACGTAATTAATATATATTGAAATTATAAACTTGCTTACATTCTATCTAATTTACCCTTACATTGAATAATGAGTAGTTCATATTTATTGATAATAACGCATATTAAATAGAGGTATATTAGAAAATTAAGATATTAATAAATACCCGATAAGAAAAGTGATATATAACTTGTGATAAACAGAAAAGGAAAATGAGTGTATCTTTGTAGGGCGGAGGGAGTATAATGTATTCATTTTATTCAGTATTTGCCTTAAAAAAGTTGCTGTGGTGAGCTTGCCAAAACCTTCGATAGTATCGCTGCGCAGTTGGCTTGAACGATGCACACACGTGTCTTTGTGATATTCTCTTGTGAATTAATAAATTTTCAGAAATGCTACTCGTACAGGCTTCTTGCACAGGGACTATTACAGGGTGACGTGGAAAGATGATGTGGAATAAAAAATGAGAAACTTCCAATTTAACATCTGAAATAGAGAATTCGCATATAACATTTGAAGAGAGAGAAAGTTGCTGAAAAGTGAACCCATTTGTTTCTTCTTCTATTTTAGAAATTCCCCAAAAAAGTGAACCCCTGGCTCTTCTTATTCTTCTAAATAATCTTCACGTGCATCCCGTCGTGTGCATCTTTATGTTGGGTGTTCTTCTATCACGCGACCCAGCTCTGACTTTTTGAGTAACAAGCAATTTTCTCTTCCCACATTGTGCCTGCTCCACAGTTTATTTGAAATGATTTTTTGAAATATCAATCTTCTCAGACTTTTGATGGTGATCGGAAACAATACCATGGGCGATACAGGTAATGTAATGACACTCACTTGCCTCTTGAAATAATCTTCGAAATCTGGAAATAAAAGTCACATTTATCTCCTACTGTGTCTCGACAGAAAATACCATTAATTTGTTTTTTGCCTTGAAAATAAATGTCGGTGTATTGAGTGATTTAAATGTTTTTCTGTTGGTGATGGGATTTCAGATGTTAATGTTGAGGGTGTTGAAGATGAAAATGCAGGGGAATCCCATAATGATATATCAACAGAAAATGTGAATATTTTGGACTCTGATGGAGTTATTGTTCCGGAGGTTGGGATGATATTCGATGATGATGAAGCAGTGTTTCAATTTTACAGCCGGTATGCATATAATGTGGGGTTTCCAATTAAAAAACAAATTCAAAAAAGGATGATGATGGAAACCTAAGATATGTAACTTACACTTGTAGTTGAGAGGGGCGTAGAAGTAGTAGTGCAACCACGTCTTTGAGACCTCAACCTACTATTCAAACTGGATGTCAAGCTAGAATAGCTATATCGACCATTGCATGTGGCAAATGGCGAATTAACTCAGTGTACCTCGAGCATAATCATAAAACCAGTCCAACCAAGTCCAGGATGTACCGATGCAACAGTAAAATTTGTTCAAATGTGAAACGGATGCTTGAAGTGAATGATATCGCTGGAATTCCGTTCCACAAAAGTTTCAATTCAGCTGTCGTTGAGGCGGGAGGTTATGAAAACTTGACTTACATCGAAAAGGACTGTAGAAATTATATTGAAAAAGTACGACGTCTAAGACTTGGGGAAGGGGATGCTGCCGCCATCCAAACCTACTTTTGTAAGATGCAATCACAATGCCCTGGGTTTTATTTTAGCATAGATTTGGATGATGATTGTCGACTGAAAAACCTTTTCTGGGCGGATAATAGA
This sequence comes from Ligustrum vulgare, assembly GCA_963555705.1. Lineage (NCBI taxonomy): Eukaryota > Viridiplantae > Streptophyta > Magnoliopsida > Lamiales > Oleaceae > Ligustrum > Ligustrum vulgare. Next base: position 3,336,097 of record OY743178.1, on the reverse strand, counting down.
TGTAGACAGGCATATAAGGAGTTTGGTGATGTAATAACATTTGACACTACATACTTGACAAATAAGTATGACATGCCCTTCGCGCCGTTCGTAGGAGTAAATCACCATGGAGAGTCAACTTTACTCGGTTGTGGCTTGGTTTCAAGTGAGGATACGAATACATTCATTTGGCTCTTCCAGACATGGTTGCATTGCATGGATGGTCAAGCTCCTAGTGGTATTATTACCGATCAAGATAGGGCCATGCAAAATGCAATACAAGTAGTTTTCCACATGCTAGACACAGGTGGTGTTTGTGGCACATTTTGAAGAAATTACCTGAGAAATTTGGATACCATACTGACAAAGGTTTGATTCTCTCAACAATTCATGGAGTGGTATATGATTCCCAGTGTATCGATGAATTTGAAAGAGATTGGAGTGCAATGATTGACGGGTTTGATTTGCAAGACAACGAGTGGTTGTTGGGGCTCTATGAAAATCGAGCACGTTGAGTTCCATGCTACTTGAAGACTGGTTTTTGGGCTGGGATGTCAACCACTCAGGGCAGTGAGAGCATAAATGCATTTTTTGATGGGTATGTTCATTCCAAGACGTCGTTAAAGCAGTTTTTTGAGCAATATGAGCGGGCCCTAAGGAGCAAAGTAGAAAAAGAATTCCAATCTGATTTTAAGTCCTTCTCACAAATGATTCCATGCGTGACTCACTTTGAATTGGAAAACCAATTTCAGGAAGTCTATACTATCTCGAAGTTCAGAGAAGTTCAAGAAGAATTTATAGGAAAAATGTATTGTGAGGTCGTCTCTAGTGAGGATGGATGCTTTGGTATGAATTACTCGGTACGCGAAGAGGTTATTTATAATGGAGGTCATAAGAGGAAGATCTTTACAGTGTCATTCGATAGGAGAACTTGTCAAATTGCATGTAGCTGTCACTTGTTCGAGTTCCGAGGAATAATATGCAAGCATTCCATCTCTGTACTAATTTGGAACGATGTTCAAAAATTACCTGAAGCTTACATTTTGAGGAGATGGAGGCGAGATGTGTCTAGAACCCACACTAGAGTTCCAGTCAACTACGATGGTCTGGTCAGCTCTCCAGATCAAGCAGGGTATGATTACATTTGCAAAGCTTTTGCAAAGGTTGCGGACTTGGTTTTGGGGGATGAGGTGCGTTATCAGGCCATTGTGGAGTGGATTGAAAACCAATTGAATGATCTGTCCATTACAAAAAAAAGGACAAGTTGTGAAAGAAACCTGCATTCACAACAAAGAGGTGAAGATGGAGTTATAGGTGGTACCGTTGAAAATACACCTAGCAGGAATATTTTCGATCCAAAGTGCTCGCGTCGCAAGGGGGCACCTAAAAAGGTTCGCATCAAAGGGGCTTTGGAACGATGTTCGAAGAAAGCTAAGGTTCACTTTTAAATGGATTTTTTTGTTATAATGACAAGTTAATCATGTACAATTCATTAATTTACTGAATACGAAATGTAGGTAAATTCTAAGACTGGTCAGCGAAAGAGTCCATTTCAAGAGGGACCACATGTACGACCATTTGATGTACAACCTTTCCAGGAAATGCAATTGCAAAACCCCATGTGGAATCCCCCACAACAATTACTGGTTGGTAGATTATTAGTCTACATTATTTTTTGGGTCTACACACATTGCAATGTTTGATTTGGCTATTATTTTGTAGGACATGCAAACTCAACAGTGGAATACTGCATATTTTGGATTGAATATGGAAGGTGCTAATCCAAGGATGACAGAAGGATGATTATATTTTGCATGTTTTTTGTTTATGATCTTTTGTAATGAAAAAGTACGGTGTTTAAAAGGCCTTTTGAATTAGCAACCAAATAATCATGAGAATGATTCAAAACTTGTGAAGTTTCATTCATTACATGCTACAAGTTTCAAGTTACATCACTGCTCAACTCAAATAGAATGAAAATTGCTATACCAGTTCAAATTAGATCCAAAATGCTAACGATGCATTTATTGTAGAAATGCAAGTTTCAAATTACAACACTATCGAAAATAAATTAAATGAGAATTCAAGTTGCATTAAACCTACTACATACTAGAACTAGAATCTACAGAAGTTCTCTGTCTTCTGAGATCCGAGCAAGATTCTCGAACATCATAAAAGGCATCCATTTTGACAATGTCCAAGTTGTCTACCAGCATCATAGAAAATGCATCCATATCTCTCCCATATGAGATCACAGCAAAACTAAGGTTTGGACTTCGCATAGTGGCCTGTTGACGCTTTGATAAAACAAGAATGAAAATTGATTCCAAACAATTTACTACAAAAAAATAAAAATAAAAATCAATTTATAAGTATAGAGGAATGAACAATAGATATGTGAGCTAAATAGATGTAAGAATGCAAACACACACTAAAGGAAAAAAAAAATAAAAGAAATGAAACGTTCTATGGGGATTAATCAGGTTCTATCCCCATAGAACCTAATATAATAATGGATATAATGGGGATTAATCAGGTTCTATTCCCATAGTACCTGATAGTTGTTTACATTTCTTCATAACTGACATTTAATACAAAAATTCTACACCAATCAAAATACTTCCGACTAAACAATAAAACCCAGCTGCAGAAACCCATATCCATTATCGCACCATTTTCCACCCAAATCACTTCCAAACCACCAAGCCCCAAAAATATTTTATTTGCTTGCTGTAAAGAAGAAATGATGGAACGGGAAAGCTTGTAGGAACATATCATTTTTAAAAAATTAAATTGGAAAAATCTAGAAAAGATAAAAGAATCAAAACAAGAGAAGGAACGACGTATCATATATCTTAGATTTTACGAGCTGATTCTATATAGACCTCAGATTCGACTGAGGACGACGCCGGAGTGGTATATAGACTGCCTCTGTATTTTTCTTCCTCTCTTTTGGTTCTCTATTCTCTTCCTCTCTCTACAATAGTTTCATCTGGGTATGTTTCTCTCTCTTCAGATGTTAAATTAGAAGTTTTGAATTTTTTATTCCACATCATCAATCCACGTCACCCTGTAATAGTCCCTGTGCAAGAATCCTGTACGAGTAGCATTTCTCATAAATTTTAGCCCTTGTTTGATTTACCTTAAAATTTTCTTTTTTTCTACATTACTCAATCTTAACCATTCATTAAAAATCAAGCCTACAATATTTGACTTTTCAACCAAATTTCAACAATTCATTCACCAAAAAATCAATATTCATTTAAAAAAAAAAAAAAAAAAAAAACTCTTTTTAAATAATATCAAACACATTCTTAAATTACCCAAATCGACATGTCCATGAAAAATTGACTCAAACAGACCACTGATCTTATTAACAAATTTTTGTATTCTTTCTTGTGATACAGTTTCTTTAATCTGTCAACGTCATAAAAAAAAAAAAGTGTTGACAAGCTTATTCTTCTTGTACGGAACTAGAAAAGCTTTAGGATATAAATTACAGTTTCATTCTTCCTTGTTATACAGTTTCATCTTGAGAACGAGCTTGGTAAATAAAGTTTTGGGATGACAAAAAAAATCACCCATTGAAATGATAGGTCCAAAACAAAGAAAAGCTTTAGGATATAAATTACTCCAGACAACTTACAGAATAGACATCTTGGTACTCTATTTCGGATTAAAAAGCAAGTTGCTTTGACACCACCATTTCCGCGCACCTTTGGCTTTCGGGTAGTTAGAAGTTAGAACTGAATCCACCAGAAAACACAGTGGCATCTCTCCCTCCGAGTCTGAACTCCGAGCCCAGAAAGAAATTATCGGAATTAGGTAGTTGCCGCGGGCTGTCTACAAGTATCATACATCCATCCAGACACCAAAACCCATTGCCAGAAAATTTTCTAGCTTAGCATTGAACTTTAGTCTTTTCTCCTAAATCCTATATACAAAATATACTATTAATATTATAAGGCTATTAATAAATTATTATACATAAATCCTATCAAAACAGTGATAATAAATAAAATAAAATAAAAAGCCTACGAACATAACGAAATCGACTATTAGTACTTTTAACTTCAAATAATAGAAATAATGCTCATTACATGAATTCAGATAATTGAAAAAAAAAAATGTAAATAAGAAGTTTTCAAATTTCAAGAAGCTCCTCAGTAGATAAAGAAAGAGTTAATCAGGGGGAAGGAGCAGTCTTATTTGGCAACTATTCATACATAAGTGAAAAAAAAATTACTTCTGTAATGAAAATTCTGCTTCAATTGCTTTTGGCTGAAAGCCTAAGGAACAAAGCATACAAACTTTCCAATTATTCATAAATTATTTAATAATGTACGAGCAATTATAGAACACATATTTAACTAGATGTTGGAATGTATACCTGCATCCTCAATAGTATTGGGAAGTATCAACAAATTTGTCATAATGTCATATCTGTATTGAACCTAAGAAACAGAGGATCTTAATTCGTCAATTATTCATAGAATAATTAATATTGTGGTGGATATATCAGGGTAGATATTGTAAATTGGTAATCAAGAAGACACATATATACCTTAGGAATCCCAGAAATTTGAAATATCAACGCAAAGTTCTTTGTTTATGAAAACAAGTTCATGATTCTGAGAGGAAATCATTCTGAATCTATCAAGATGAAAAAGCCTCAGATCATTCAATTTAGGGAACACAATTCTGCTTTTCGTTCCTTCCTCCACAGTTTCAATGTTTGAAATGTCGTCGTCTTCTCGTCTTCCAATAATCTCTTCAATTCCTTCACATTTCCTGACCAATAGAAAATTTAGAGCCACAAGTTTATTGGCCATTGAAGGTGAGAATAAGTAGCTTAAGTTGTCACATTTATCAACTCGAAGTTCTGTCAAATTCTCAAAGATATAAATTCCCTTGGGAAACATCCTAGTAATATGCATTAATTTGGGTAGACTTCTAATGTCCAAGGATGATAGTTGACTAAGTATGCTAATTTCTGCATCATCTTTTGTGTACTCAAACAAAATGGACACTTCATCCAAACAATCCACGTTCAGTGTTCTTAGTTTACGAGATCCGATCTGCTTTAGCTCATCTAATATTTTTACCGTACAACCCAATTCACGAATGTACAACTTCTCCAAGTTAGGAAATGTAACCTGCAAGAAATTTGCTTAATGGTGTCAGCTCAAATTAAATAAACATAAAACTTCATGAGTATCACCTCTAACTTTGTAGAATTAATTCAAAGATGAATTATCGTATGCAAATTATGGAAACTTAAAATAAAAACCACTAGAAAATGTAAAGATCAGCCGAAGTCTGAACATGTTCTTGAACTGTGGGTGCTAAGAATTTTTTTTTTTATCTTTGATTGTTACGTTGGTTGGAGTTCATAATATTCATGAGTTTTATAACTGTTGAGCTCCCAAGCTCCTTTTCCCAGCAAGATGAAGAAGAAGACCCAGCACGAACCGATCCCAGCCTGTTTGCTTGTTCCTTGTTTGAGCTCAGTTTATGACCACTTAAACACACTGGAACATGGCACCGTCGTCCTCGAGAAATGGCAACCGGATCTAGGCTCGCCGGAGGTAGCAAGATTTCGCCGGAGATATTGGACCTCTCCCACTTCTACCTCTCCACCCAAGAATGTGCCAAGTCTCTTTGAAACAAGAAAGGTTTCCCCCTCTTATTCAAAATTCAAATCTCATGGGTAAGTGAAGTCCCAATCATAGGGTGCCATGTGGATTAAATGGACCACCACTATATTCCACAATAACAATAAAAATAAATAAATAAATAAAATTTACCTGTTTGAACAGTGGGTTGAGGACACCAACGGTCTTACTTGATTCAGATCTAAAGCTTTTAAAATTTCTTAAACTGCAAAGGTTGATTTTCTGTAGTTTTGGGAACTCAAGTGTCTGGGTAACTTCATTTAACTCTGTGTCAATTGAAACAATTTCCTCTAACGTCTCACAGTTGGAAATACTTATACCTTGGAGATTCACCAGGCATAGTGCAACTGACTCCGAAAACAGGCTTTTAACTGAGGGGCAATTTGCAATAACAAGAATCATAAGATTGTGGAGTGATGGAGGTTTGATGAAACTCCTCCACAAATATTTCATCCTTGGTATGCCACACAGATATATCTCTTGTAATCTGTTAAAGGACCCTGTTTGATGAATTCCATTCAGATACTTGAAATCATCTTCATCTAACATTTTCTTCCTCTCCATCACTTGTAGAGAATGATCATCAAGATTATTCATTTCCATTTCTATAGAAAGATGGTCAGTTATCCTCATCAATGAGTTCATAATAGGTTGTGAAAGCATAGTTGTGTCGCTAATGCCATGTATATCCAATCTCCTTCTGAAAAAACAATATCCAGTGATGTTTTCGCGAGCATGCTCTAAGTCAGTTAATTCGATATGAAATCTTTCCAGCTTCTCAATGCACAACTCTTGTAATATTTGCAGCAGAAAATGAGGATCGTGTGTGGAAATTTGGAAAGTAGTAAGACCAGTCAATGAACTTATTTCTTTAATAATGCAGTACCCTCGTTTTTCAAGTTCACCATCTCTTATTTCAACGACTCCCATATACAGTTCTTCCAGTTTCTTCAATTGCAATAAGATACCCGGTGGAAGTGGACAATAGCGAGAGCTGTGCTTCAACCTCAAATCCAATGACCTTAGGTTGCTAAGTTCTGCTACATCATCGGGGAAGTGATCGAGATCAGAGCCATAAAAACTGAGAACCTCTAATTTTTTTAGATTCCCAATAGTTGAAACTTCGATGTTTAATGTACAACGGTCCAAGCACAAAGTTCGAAGATTGGTCAACAGTTGGATTGATGACGGAATTTGAATCCTCATAGAAGTGAAATCAAGAACTCTGAGCTCCTTCATACAGGAAAAGAAATTGTTGGATATGTTCAGTGGCTGTTGCTTGCACGTAACTCCTAGGAACTTCAGGTTTGGATATTCTAATCCACTGGGAAGCTGATTCAGGTCAGTCGATGTCAGACCAATTGCACTGTATGATTCATTGTCATCATGTTTTGGCCACTCCTTCAAACCGGTGTGTTTCGACATAAATGCGTGCTTGTCTTTAGATGCAATTTGTAAGCAAACGTCCCTTACAACATCATGCAATTTTACACTCTGCTCATTATCAGCTGGGAGCAGTAAATAGCAACTTTTCAGATTATCGACAATCGAATTTACCCTATGTCTGGTATCAATCAATGTCATTGTATCTCTAAACAAATCTAGCCCCCATGCATATTTAACCAAATCTTCAGTATGCACAATATAATCATCTGGAAACAAAGAGAATAGCAGAAGCAAGGACTTAGCTTCGTCACTTTCAAGATAGTTGTAGCTAAACTCTATCCTTGAGTACACCAACTTGTGCATTCCTTTGATATTGGTCACTCTAGAATTATGTAGTTCTTCAAGTGCATTCTTCCATGCATCTTCTCCTCTTTTTCTGAGGGCTCTGCCGACTGTCACAAGCGCGAGAGGTAGGCCACCACATTCTCTTGCAACTTTTTCTGCTGTAGACTTTATAATATCTGTTACATCATCAGAAATGTCTGCATTGTCCTTGAAAAGTTCCCATGATTCTCTTCGAGATAAAACATTGACTTCGAAGTTCCTTTGAGCTCCCATATTACAGCACACATCTTCAAAGCGTGATGTTAATAGAACTTTCAATCCTTTAACATCTCGTGCTGAAGGAATTCCAATGGTTGCCAACTCAATATAGTCCCAAACATCATCCAATATTACAAGAATATTGTTCTTACTTCTGTCACCTCCAAGTCTATCATGAATTCGTCCAGCTCTCACAAATTTATTGTTCTTCTCTTCAATTATCAAACCGAGCATTTCAGCAAGTTGATCCTGAATTTTGGTTACATCTGGTTCTTGAGATACAACTGCAATTGCAACGTCATCAAATAATTTGTCGACTTTGACTTCTTTAGCTATTTCATTTGCCATTGTCGTCTTACCTACTCCAGGCATGCCACTGATCCCAATTATGTTGACATCTTTGTCCTTTAGAGCTTCCATAATTTTCTTTTTAGTTGATATCCTTGTTTCAAAATCTCCGAAGTCATCGGTGTTTTGGTAAGGCATTTGAATCAATGATTTAGGTTCCCCTACCTTTTGAAATGTACCTTCCGCTTGGAGCTTAGCAACCTCAGCTGTCTTCTTTGTGGCTTCCCTGCCAAGCGAGTAACGAGTCTTCAAATCTGGACATGTAAGGAATAGGCACTGCATTTCTGAATTTGTTTCACTTTCCAAAACTTCATATGCCTGTTTCTTTAAGCCATCAACCTTTTGCAGCCAATCTGTAACACCAGGTTTAATATCTTCTGCATTTCTTCTTGCTTCAACAACCAATTGTTGCATGTCATGTTCCATAATTTCAAGATCTTTCACCTTATCCCTCAAAGTTTCAATTTTTCTGTTGTAGCAGAACATATACTTGAATTGGCCTAAAACCGGATCGATTGTATATTCCGCGAGCTTCCCAACAACAGAAAGGACTAGGTCTACGGCCATTATTAATTTTCAAGCTCGAAAAGAAGATATTCCTGCAGCAGTATGAAAGAAACCTATCAGAAGATTATGAATTCCGGAATTATTGGAAAGAAATATGGTTGATGGGATTGAATGTTTTCATTTCTGAAATGTCTCGTTATGCTTATTGATTTTAAGTGGGTAGGTGTTTAGTGTATCATTTTGGTATCTAATTAAACCATAAAAAATTATATTAGAGCTCGAACCCAAAATTTCATAACAAATGTACTCCAAAATTTCATTTTATACTTGAGAAAAGATTGAAATAATAATAATAATAATAATAATAATAATAATAATAATAATAATAATTGTATTACTTGCGTTCAAAAAGGTTAAATACTAATTAATTGAGTCATCCAATAAGGCTCTGTTAAAATGGGTGGTTATTTATTTATTTTAAGTAAAATGTGACGTTATAAAGTGGAAAACAAATGTGAGTGGTTAATTAAAAAATGGTTTGAAAAATTGTATTATTTATAAATTGATTTTATAAATCGTCATGATTGTGTTAAAGAATAGAGGTCAAATTGTTAGAAGCTAAAAATTATCGTCCAAACTTGAGTGACTTTGAAAAGGGGGAGGGAAGGGGAAAATGTAAATTGCTAATAGCTCTCAATAAATAAGAATGGGGTTGTGAGGACGTAATCAAGATATTATGAATTTTGACCTTTCAAGTTTATTGCACTTAGAAATTGAAGTGCTTTGATGGTAAGATGGGTAAAAAAAAAAAAAAAAAAAATGTAATAGAAATAAACAGGAAAGAGAAAAAAAAAAAAAACATGTGTGTGTGTGCGTGTGTGTGTATTGACCAAAAAAGAGTACGAGCAATCGTTATATAAACCTTTTTGTTGGTATGTAGTGTGTATATTGTAAATACATATTCTGTAAATAAACCAAACTAATACAAGTAAACCACAAAAAATACTTACTTGAAATATATAAAGTAAAAATGAAAAAAAAAATGAGAAATTAACGCTTCAAAAGGGAGGCCAAGGTTAGAGTTCAACTTTATGTCTTTTAGACGAATTTGTCTCATTCAGGTGCTCACGTTGATTTGACAATCACTTCCCAATATATAACGGACCTCTTCTTACAATAGAAGCATTTCAAATTACAAGAACACGAATTCGAAACAAGTTTTGCACTCTCCATCAAAAAAGACTTTTCTATGCAAAGTTTAAAGAATGCAAGCAATGGATATATAATAATTATTTGATATGGAATGAATAAAATCAACCTAAGAGGTCTTATTTTATAGATGTTGAAGAGGTGTAGTTGGAAGACACGTCCCAAATTTTGGTGTTGATTTGAACAGTCATGATCATTCACTGCCCAGACACAACTTGAATCAAGCTCGAATCACGCTCAATGACTGCTCGAGCGTTTTTAACAAACTCAATAAGCTTGAGTTTTGCTCGAAGGCGCTTGAGCAGTCAACTTGATATTTGGAATTCTATAATTAAAATTAAACAAAAATCTGTCAAAAAACGCTCGAGTTCCGCTTGAAGGCAGCTCTAGCAGTCAACTTGATTTTTGGAATTTCGAAATTAAAATTAAACAAAACTCCGTTAGAAACGCATGTGTTTCGCTCGAAGACCGCTCGAGCAATCAGCTTGATTTTCAAAATTCCGAAATTAAAATTAAAAAAAGAAACTAATTTATTTATTTTAAATTTATCCAAATAAAAAGAATGAAATACACATAAATTGGCCCACTACCCCCTCAAGCCGGCCAGTAGGACGCACATTGGCGTCGCGCACTTGTGGGCTTTTGACTAAATCCAATTGGACATAAGTCCTCCCTCCTTCAAATACTATTGGTACCCCTTGAGGCTCAAATCCAACTGTCCAAGTGAAGATAATAAACAAGTCCAATTTTCCTTCTTTTTTCTATGTGAGACAAAATTCCACATATTCAAAACAAGTTTATTTCAACATCTAACTTTATTCATCAATTTCTCATTCATCCGAAAATGGTTTTTTTTACTAAGGTTTCGATAGATGGTCACGTAGAAAAATAATTGAATAGTTAGATAGTAATATTATTAACAGTAATAAATGCTATGGCTGTGTTTAATTGAAACAATTTACCATGAAAAATATTTTTCAACTTTTGTATTTGATTGAAGTTTTAGGCCTGAAAAATATTTTTCATGTACAACTATGTGAAGCACAATTTGGACCATTTTCCTAGCACATATTTTCTCACCACTTTGGTGAGAAAAATTACATGGAATACCTCCCTAACTTTCATTTTGGTGCAAAATACATCACGGAATACCCCATTTCATCTAAAACCGTTAATTTAGGTGTTAAAACAGTACAACGGACCATAATCAATAAAACTTCGAAGGGTATTCACTCAAAGATTTACGTGGAATAAAAATTGAGATGAAGACTTCTTGGACACAAGCCAACCCATAAGAAGGTTTTTTGCTGGTTAGTTGTGATGTAGGATGATTGGTGTTGGAGTTTGTAGAAAAATTGGACCAAAAATTGAATGAAAGAACTATTCCGAAGAAACAGTCATAACTTTTTGCACTGATGTCAAATTTCCTATTATAATATGTTTTTGGAATCGTCTCTCAATTTAAGACGCACTTTCGGACAATCAAAGTTTTAGCGTTATTTTTGTCTTTTCCGTTTTTAATTGCTTTAATTTCGTGGATGTCTTTTTTAGTCTTTTCGCTTAAATTAAGAGTTTTAGAGACTATTTAAAGACTCTTGTTTTCTGAATAACATTATTGAATTTTGGAGGCTATTATTTCCTTGTGAATTACAGCTTCTATCATTTAGGTTTACGTTTATAAACCTAAGACTTCCGTTCTGCATCAAGTTGTGACGTGGGTAATGAATGGTGGAAATTAGAGTTTTAGTTTTGTTTTTACACTAGAAGAAACTGGCGCAACAGCGACGAAACTTAGCGACGACAATACTAATACCTACCCTATTATGATAGAAAAAGTCGTCGTCGTCGCTAATACTAGAGACTATTGCGACGACAAAAAATGTCATCGCAATAAGCGCACCTATTGGGACGACTTTTACTAGGCCTCGCTAATATATAGTATAAGCGACGACTAAGTCATTGCTAATTTTCTAAATCTTTTTTTTAGTATTAGTAGTCGTCGCTAATTTTCTAAATTTTTTTGAAAACATGTAATATTAAATTTAGTTTTGTTCAAAAAAAAATTTAATTCACTTAGATAGATATTTATACAATTTTCTAACTGGGTTTTGATCTAAAACTCATTGTGGGTTTCTTAAGAAACCCACACCCCACACCCCTATGGTGGGTGGGTAGTGGGGCCCGCCCACCATTATCCAACCCCCATCCGCCACATGGCGGATGGGTTTTATAACTAGTGCCCATCATGGGCACTAGATCATTTCCCTTTTCTAACTAATATATATTAGTTAAAAAAAAAAAATCAATTTCCCTAATGGTTGAGACAAGATCACTTAACCCTTTGGTCAAGGGTTCGAATATCTACTTGCACATATATATCATATGAATTAAAGAAAATGCTCGGGTTGGCGGGTCGGGTCGAAATTGGGCGGTGGAGTAATTCACCAATAATAATAATAATAATAAAATATTTTACTTATTAGAGACGACAAAGTCGTCACAACAGACTCTAAAGCAATAGAGACGACTGTGTCGTCGCTATTTAGAATCAGCCACAGAGTTAAAGCGACGACTATTAGGGAAGACTTTGTGGCCTTTCAGCGGCGACGCTGTTGAGCGATTTTCTTGTAGTGTTATTTGGGTAGCGAGGATGAAAAAATTGGAAAATAATCTATTTTTCTAACCGAATTCCAGCTTTGGGTGTTTGTTTGACAAATTTTTTCATGGAAATAATTTTCCACCCAAGGTCAAAAAGTGCATTTTCCTTAAAATAATGGAAATTGTTTTTTCAATGGGATGAGTGGGAAATTGATTTCCGTGAAATTTGTTTCTCATGCTCTATTAATGTATTTGATTTTCCATGTAGCATTGTATAAAGAAGTGTTGTACAGTAATACGAAGTTCAACTTTTCTAATTTTTTGATGCGCTCATTCTGAAATTTTTTGAGTGTTTTGAGGTAGAAGAATAACGGTTTATTGGCAAACTTTGGGAAATACAAATATTAAAAAGAAAGTCATATTGGAGGTTACCTTTTGGTCTAGCAATACCTGTCTGAGCCTTCCGACAATGTTAACAAAGTTGAAGATGTATGAATGTTGTGCAATAGAGAAAAAGAGTGTTTTTACTTCTGTAGACTCTCACTACGAATATCATATGTATGTGCAATAGAGAAAAAGAGTGTTTTTACTTGTGTAGACTCTCACTACGAATATCATATGTACCTAGGACTGGGAGTATCATAATGTGAAAGGCATAAAATAAAGAAAGCGCACATTTGCTTTTGTAAAGCTTTTATTTGATACACATCTTTCGTCTTTCCTTTCTTAAAGTATTCTTCAAGTGATTCTTCTTCTTGTTCCTTTGTTTGGTAGTACTATTTGATTTATAAACTGATTTATTTATGATTTTAAGGTAAAAAGTAGTGGTTGAAAATTGGAGATTAAAAATATGTACGTTTAAAAAGTACTTTGAGAAATTGTGTAGTTTATAAATTGGTTTATAAAGCAATTTATTTTGATTACCAAACAAAAAAGAATGAATATATACTTTTATCTTCAACGTTTAGTTTTAGCATTATGCTCCTAAATATTCATTAACAGGGGCAAATGGTAAGTTGGCATGAAAAAAGTGTGAGAATAAAGTTTTCTTCAACTTTAGTACGTTTGGCTAAGCTTAAAACGTATACTTTTGTGTCAATAAGCATGTTTCTAGATGAATAGTTAGTTTGAAATTAAGTAAATTACTTATTTTGACAGTTAGATAAATATTACTTTGACAATAAGTAATTTCTTTTTGCTAAAGAATAAGTTATCCGTTAATATTTAGAGATAATAATTTTTTTTTTTTGCCTGCTAAATGATTTTCATGCAATTCTCCTCCATAGACGGTGATGCTAAGCCGCTCTATTCCGATGTATTAAGGAAGGGTAAATGTGAAAATTACGGAGAAATACCAGCAGAGTTTAAGGATACTAATATGTCTTACCTTATTGAAGTGGCGCAGATTTTTTTATGTAGGACGATTCCGCGCCTCTTAACAATTTCTAAAAATGCAGGTATAATGAAGTAGAGTTTCTAGACTCCATAGTCGTTATCACGCCTATAAGATGCTGATATAAAAATAATGCATTAACAATTTTTTTTATGGTACGCTATGTTTCGCATTAGCGTCGAACTCGTGTCAGTTCAAATTTTAAACATTTTAGTGGAGCAAACAATAAGCAAAGTTTGTAACCATCTGCTTTCCATCACTGTGTTTGCTTTGATGTTGCCACAATTCGAGACATTTGTTTCCTTTACAAATTTTCTGTATTGACTCCCCTGCTTGCGTCTAGTGATCAATTTTTTTTTTTTATCTTTTATTACAGGAATAGTTTCCCTTGACAATATGCAAATAAGTATTCTTTCAATTTTGAAGAAAGATAAAGGAAGAAGTCTGGTTTTCCAAGAAATTCACCCTTTTTGCATCATTTACATGTTTTTCTACTAATTGAAGTTGAGATACTTTTGGTGCGAAGTGTTGGGTATTTGACCCAAAATTCAACAATGGAGACTAATTAATTAGGTAAGAATAGTTGGTGAAGAACTTGTTAGGTATTGAACCAACAATTCAACATGAAGACTAATTAATTAGGTAAAAATGGTTGGTGAAGAGTTAGATGAGATAAGTTGGTAAGATTGGTTGGTGAAAGAATTTGTTATTCCCAATCCGTCTCTAATCTTTGCCTATAAATAGAGATCAAATTGTTGAAAAGAAATGCACCACAAGCACAATTGGAGAGTGCCAAATATTGTGAGTCAGTGATCAAAGAGAGAAAATTGTGAGCCTAGCATATTGTGAAGTTTCTTGTAACTCTTTGTAGTGTAAGTCAAAGGGTAGAAATTATATGTGGTAAAGCTCGTTTGTTGTATTTTCTCGGTGGTCTGTGGGATTGGGTTGGTGAGTGAAAGTCTATATATTTGTAACAATTTAATATATAGTGAAAAGCTTTGGCGAGGGTCCGTGGACGTAGGCATTTTGCTGAACCACGTAAATTTCTGTGTTCGTATTTATTTTCTTATTTGCTTATTTTATTTTGAACATCGAAAGATCCTGTGGGAAGAAGAAAGTGGGAATCGACCTGTTAAAATTCCCAACAAGTGGTATCAGAGCTACAGGTGGTTCAAATAATTTGAAGCAAAAGAAAATATGTCTGTCAAGTACGATGTGGAGAAATTTGACGGGAGAATCAATTTTGGCTTGTGGCAAGTACAAGTCAAGGATGTCTTGATTCAGGCGGGTCTGCACAAAGCTTTGAAGGGAAAACCAACTGAGAGTTCTGACAAAGAAATTGAATCCAGCAAGACTGATGAAGATTGGGAAGATTTGGATTTGAAAGCTGCTAGTACAATACGACTTTGTTTGGCCAAGAATGTTCTTGCAAATATTCATGGGATATCTACTGCTAAGGAACTTTGGGAAAAACTGGAAGAGTTGTATCAGACGAAGAACTTGTCAAATCGCTTGTATCTGAAGGAACAGTTTCATTCGTTGAGAATGAGCGCATGTACAAAAATCTCCGACCATCTTAGTGTTCTTAATGGGATTGTTTCTGAACTGGAATCTATTGGAGTCAAAGTTGAAGATGAGGATAAAGCGTTGAGGCTCATCTGGTCTCTTCCATCCACGTTTGAGCACATCAAACCGATTTTGATGTACGGGAAAGAAACGGTGGATTTTGCTGAAGTTACAAGTAAGTTGATCTCTAAAGAACGGAGATTGGGTGGAAGTGATGATTCATCTGGAAATAATTTGCTTGTTACTGAAAAGTGGAAGAGAGGGAACTCCATGAAGAAGAAGGTGACATGTTGGAACTGTGGTCAATCCGGGCACGTGAGAAGAAATTGTCCAAAAGGTGGAGCGGACTCGGCGAACTGCTCGAAGGACAATGCGACTCTCCTGGTGGAGGGTGGTGATGATGTACTCTAGTAAGATGGGACATCCTCATGGCATGATGCCAGTTGCCATGATATAGGATGTGTTCTTACTGACACGGGTACTGTGTTCGCATACAGCATTGGTTTGGTTTAGATGCAAGGTATGTGGTTTAATTTATGTCGATGGCTGATGAACTTCCAAGGAGAACCAAACATGGGAGTTGCACAATAATTTTCAGCAATTTTGTTTCGACATGGGTCGATGAAAAGCTCGGAGTTCGTTGATAATTTTGAGTGGTTATACTCATATGGTGGAGTATGAGATCTGTTAAAGTGGAAAAATGCTTGCCTGTTACCCAATGGTTGAATTTGAATGTTTTGGCTTGGAGGAATTTCGTGTCAAGGTGGAGATTGTTGGGTATTTGACCCAAAATTCAACAATGGAGACTAATTAATTAGGTAAGAATGGTTGGTGAAGAACTTGTTAGGTATTGAACCAACAATTCAACATGAAGACTAATTAATTAGGTAAGAATGGTTGGTGAAGAGTTAGGTGAGATAAGTTGGTAAGATTGGTTGGTGAAAGAATTTGTTATTCCCAATCCGTCCATAATCTTTGCCTATAAATAGAGATCAAATTGTTGAAGAGAAAAGCACCACAAGCACAATTGGAGAGTGCCAAATATTGTGAGTCAGTGATCAAAGAGAGAAAATTGTGAGCCTAGCATATTGTAAAGTTTCTTGTAACTCTTTGTAGTATAAGTCAAATGGTAGAAATTATATGTGGTAAAGCTCGTTTGTTGTATTTTTTCTGTGGTCTGTAGGATTGGATTGGTGAGTGAAAGTCTATATATTTGTAACAATTTAATATATAGTGAAAAGCTTTGGCGAGGGTCCGTGGACGTAGGCATTTTGCTGAACCACGTAAATTTCTGTGTTCGTCTTTATTTTCTTGTTTGCTTATTTTATTTTGAATATCGAAAAATCCTGTGGGAAGAAGAAAGTGGGAATCGACGTGTTGAAATTCCCAACACCAAGTCGGTCACGTGATTTCATGTTTTAAAGCTGATTGATTTGTGAATTTTTTTTTTTTTTGGTTGCTTGACCCCAAATTCGAGAATGATTATGATGTAGCATTCGAGAATGAATATAACTTCACATTTGCTCTTACAATTTACGTTAAAGCTAGAAACTTCACATAGCTCATAACTAGTTGATTGTAATTCCTTTATTCTTATTCTCTTGAAACTTCACATCTCATTGAGTGTAGTTCTTTTATTCTTATTCTATCTAATTTTTCAGAATATTAATGATTTTTTTAGACAAGAAGAATTGATAAAATAAAAACAATTCGTCCTAACCATTTTAATAGCATGGGTGATGCCGTGGAATGGAAGTAAATTAAACCTTTATTTGGTTTTCATTAAAATTTTATCATTTTTTTACAGTACTCAATATCAATCATCATTCATTAAAAAGCAAGGTCACAATATTTGACATTTCGACCAAATTTCAATCATCCATTCTCCTAAAAATCAATATTCATTTGGAAAAAAAATAAATCATTTTAATTAGAATCAAACGCACTAAATTGAAAAAGTTATGTAGAGAAAATAAAAAAAAGTCTCCATTTTACTTTTTATTTTTTTATTTTGTTTAAATGGCATTGTTTTACTGAAAATTTAAAATACACGTACCTTATTGTAAAAGAACATCTTTTTCATATTGATCCCTAGGCAGCCAATAGAAATTTACTCAACCCGCTCAAATAGACCCCCATTTTTATTAACAGATTTGAATATTTTTAAATTTTGGCTTTTCTTCCATCTTGTACTAATTCTTTAATCTGTCATCTGCATATATAAAACAATTTCACAAGTTTTTTCTTCCAAATATCCTGCTAATGTTTTATGCCTAGTGGCTACTATATGAGGAGTGGAAATACATTATTATTTGTTGAAAATTAAACGTCTTTTTATTTTATTTTGAGTAACACAGAATTAGACAGGAAATGCATTCGTAAAACCATTAGAAAAGGAAATAAGTACTTGTTTCATTAAATTTTTGGGAGGACCAGAAAAATCAGCCATTGATAGTTCCAAAACAAAGAAAAGCATTAGGATACAAATTTCTCTCCAGACAAACTGACTGAACAAGCATATCATGGTACTAAATTCCAGACCAGGTTAAAAAAGCCAATTAAGTTGCTTCGACCACACCAAACTCAAATTCGCGTACCTTTGGCTTTCGGCTTTGTACCTTCAGTTGAAACTGAATGCACCAGAAATCGCAATGATGCCGTGCTACAAGCCTAGAAAGTTATTAAAGGAATTGGGTAGTTGCCTCGAGCTGTCTACAATAATCATCCTGGCGCTTGAGACTAGATCAATATTTCCTGGTTACACGTCAACAAAATTTTTAGAAAACATAGTATTTCTTGCCATAATTATAGATGATTAAAGTACACCAAAGAAGGCAACTTTATACTATTATTAATCCATGAATAGCAGTATTAAATAAATCTGATTTTAGCCTCTTTTTTCTTCATAGTGTTCATGGGCTAGCTATCTAATACTTCCTTGCTATTGATGTTTTACCCATAAACTCCCATGGAACTTCCAGATTAATATTTTGCATTACAGTGTATATAACATGGTATGTATTATAAATTGGGAATCAAGAAGAAACGTACATACCTTCGGAATCAAAGAAATTTGAAGTATCAACGTATTCTTTATAGTTTAACCATACTTCATCTAGCTTTGGTGCACTTTGTCTTGAACAAAATTTTGTCACTACGGGGCAATTTTCAATTTGCAAATACTCTAGTGAAGGGAACAAAGTTTCATAGTTCTGAGAGGAAATCATTCTGAATCTATCAAGACAACGAAGTCTTAGATCGCACAATTTAGGAAACACAATCCTAATGTTCGAAGTGCCGTCTTCTTCTTGTCTTCCAATAATCTCTTCAAGTGCTTCACAGTAAACAACCCACAGATATTTTAAAGACACAAGTGAATTGGCCATTGAAGATGGGAATAAATACCTTAGGTTGTCACATTTCTCAAATTCAAGCCGACTCAAATTCTCAAATATGTGAATTCCTGAAGGAAACATCCTTGTAATGTGCACTAAGTTGGGAAGATATCTCATTTTCAATGATGTTAGTTGACTAAGTATACTAATTTCTTTATCATCTTTTGTATACTCAAAGTCAAACATAATGGATACATAATCCAAACGTTCCACGTCCAATGTTCTTAGTTTATGGCACCTGATATGCCTTAGTTCAATCAATGATTTTACGGTACAACCCAATTCACGAATGTACAACGACTCCAAGTTAGGAAATGTAACCTGCAAGAAATTTGCTTAGTGGCGTCAGCTAAAATTATGTAATTATCATAAAACTTCGTAAGTACGAATATACCTTTAACTGTGAAAATAATTGTATATTAATAAAAAAAAATAGGGAAACGTTAAATAAATATAGAGCTCATTAGAAAATGTAAAGATCAGCCCAAGTTTGAACATGTATTTGAACTGTGGGTGCTGCTGAGAACAGCCATCTTGATTTTTTGAAAATATTCATAACAAAAAAAAGATTGTTGGGCTTGAATTGATCACCAACCCTGCCCGACAATGGCCATAATGAGTTTAAATTACATGCTATAGATCAAGTCCACGAGTGATGATTATCACCTTTAGTAATAAATAAAAATATTCTTCGAAAATTGAAACAAATGATCCCAAACCTTTGCCCTTCATGCCTTCTTGGTTCCATGGCATTTACTTTTTGCACCGAGGTCCCATATCTATTCCATTAGGATCAAAAGTGAAGGTTTGGATTGGGACCAAAAACACAATGAAAGGCTTTAATTACGTAAACTAGAATTTTTTTTTTTAATTACACGTAAACTAGTTTTATAATTCATCAATTCTGTTGTCACATATAATGTCTTAAAAGGAAACTAAAGAAATATTAATTTGTATATAGTTTTCTCAAGATTACATAATATAAGATGATAAATTATACTCTAAGTCTGTTTGATGTAAGATAAATTGAAAAAAAAAAAAAAATTAACTTGTGGTTGAAAAGTGTAAATACGTCTTATGAAAATATGTAATTGAAAATGAATTTAAGGAGAAAGTTGGAGAAATGAGGCTTGTAATTTTCTTATCTGGAACTGTTATGTTTGATAATAATAAATGAGGCCCCATGCACTCACACTAACGGGAAAAAATATGAATAATACTAGTTGTACCCCCTGCTGTACTGCAGGGGTACCGACCAGAGAGAAAAAAAAAGGTGGTGGGGCCCCGCCCCTGTGGTACAACAAGTGCTGCTCAAAAAATATTTACCTGCTTGAATAGTGGGTTGTGCACACCATCCAGCTTGTTTGATCCAGATCTAAAGCTCTTAAAATTTCTTAAAAACTCTAGGCTGATTTTCTGTAGTTTTGGGAACTCAAGCATCTGGGTTACTTCATTTTGTCCTGTGTGCATTGAAACAATTTCCTCTAACATCTCACAATCAGAGATGCTTATACTTTGAAGATTCACCATGCATAATGCAACTGACTCCGAAAACAAGCTTTTAACTACGGGGCTAAATTCAATTTTAAGAATCATAAGATCGCGGAAAGATGGAGGTCCCATGACACCCCTCCACATATGTTTCATTCTTGGTATGCCCCATAGAGTTATCTCTTGTAATCTATCAAAGGCTCCTGTTGGATGATTTCCATTCAAATGCTCGAAGCCATCTTCGTCTGACATATTCATGTCCATTTCAATAAAAAGATGGTCAGCTCTCCACATTAATAAGTTAATTGCAGGTTGAGAAAGCATACTCGCCTGAGTAATGCCACGTATATGCAATCTCCTTCCGAAATAATAATATTTAAATATGTTCTCAAGATCATATTTAAAGTCAGTTAACATGATATGAAATCTTTCTAGCTTCTCAATGCACAACACGTGTAGTATTTGCAGCAAAAAATGAGGATCGTTTGTTGAAATTTGGAAAGTATTAAGACCAATCAATGAACTTATCTCTTCAATAATGTACCCTCGTCGTTCAACTTCATCATCTCTTATTTCAACGACACCCATGTACAGTTCTTCCAGCTTCGTCAATTTCTCTAAGATACCAGGTGGAAGTGGACAACTGTGCTTCAACCTTAAATCCAATGACCTTAGGTTGTCAAGTTCTGCTATATCATCGGGAAAGTGAACGAGGTCAGAGCCAAAAAAACTGAGAACTTCTAACTTTTTTAGTTTCCCAATAGTTGAAATTTCAATGCTTAATGTAAAAAAGTCCAAGCACAGAGTTCGAAGATTGGTCAACAATTGAATTGATGACGAAATTTGAATCCTCGTAGAAGTGAAATTATGATTGGTCATCAAAAATCGGATTGATGGTGGAATTTGAATCCCTGTACAAGTGAAATCAAGAACTCTGAGTTCCTTCATATCGGCGAAAAACTCTTTGGATATGTTCAGTGACTGATGTTTGCACTTCACTACAAGAAACTCCAGGTTTGGATATTCTAACCTACTGGGTAGCTGATTCAACTCCTGGAACGTCAGAAAAATTGCACTGTACAATTCGTTGTTATAATGTTTTGGCCACTCCTTCAAACCGTGTTTCGACATATATGCATGTTTGTCTTTCGATGCAATTTCTAAGCAAACATCTCTTACAACATCATGCAATTTTACACACTCTTCATCCTCACCCGAGAGCAGTAAATAGCAACTTTTCAAATTATCGACAATCGAGTTTACCTTATCCCTGGCTGTAATCAATGTCATTGTATCTCTAAACAACTCGAGCCCCCATGCGTATCTAACCAAATCTTCAATATTCAAACTAAAATCTTCTGGAAACAAAGAGCACAGCAGAAGCAAGGACTTGGCTTCATCACTCTCTAGATAGTTGTAGCTAGACTGTATCCTTGAGTATACCAACTTGTGCATTCCGTCGATATTTTTCACTCTAGAATTCCTTAGTTCTTCAAGCGCATTCTTCCATGAATATTCTGCTCTTTTTCTTAGGGCTTTTCCGACTGTCACAAGAGCTAGAGGTAAGCCGCTACATTCCACTGCAACTTCTTTTGCTGTAACATTTGCATCATCAGAAACCTCCGCCTTGTCCTTGAAAAGTTTCCACGATTCTTCTTCGGATAAAACATTGATACCAAATTTCCTTTGAGCTCCCATCTTTGTGCACACATGATCAAAGCGTGATGTTAATAGAATTTTCAACCCTTGATCATCACCTGCTGAAGGAATTCCTATTGATCCCAACTCAATATCTTCCCAAACATCATCCAATATTACGAGAATGCTCTTACCTCTGCCACCTCCAAGTCTTTCATGAAGTCGTCGTGCTCTCACAATTTCATTAGACTTCTCTACAATTTTCAAACCCAACATCTCAGCAAGTTGATCCTGAATTTTTGTCACATCTGGATCGTGAGATACAACGGCGATTGCAACCTCATCAAATAAGTTGTCGACTTTGACCTCGTTAGCTATTTCATTTGCCATTGTCGTCTTACCTACTCCAGTCATGCCACAGATCCCAATTATGTTGACATCTTTGTTCTTTAGAGCTTCCATGATTTTCATTTTAGTTGATATCCTTGTTTCGAAAGCCCTAAAGTCTCTGGGGCTTTGATAAGGCGTTTGCACCAGTTGTTTAGTTTCGCCCACCCTTTGAAATGTACCTTCCACCTGGAGCTTAGCAGCCTCAGTGATCTTCTTTGTGGCTTTCCTGCCAAGCGAGTAACGGGTCTTCAAATTTGGATATGTAAGGAATAAGCACTGCATTTTTGAGTTTATTGCACTTTCCAAAACTTCATATGCTTGTTTCTTTAAGCCATCAACCTTTTGCAGCCAATCTGTAACACCAGGTTTAATATTTTCCGCATTTCTTCTTGCTTCAACGACCAATTGTTGCGTGTCATATTCCTTAATTTCAAGATCTTTTACCTTATCCCTCAAAGTTTCAATTTTTCTGTTGTAGCAGAACATATACTTGAATTGGCACAAAATTGGATCGATCGTGTGTTCCAAAAGCTTCCCAGCAACAGAAAAGACTATTCTATCGGCCATTATAATAGCAGATATTCCGGCAGTCTCAGAGAAGCCTATCTGCATGAAAAACAAACAAAATAAGGATCTTGGAATTGCATTCTATAAATAAGCTTTAAATGAATTACTCCCCAGTAAATTAGCAATTATATTATATACTTGCTAGTTTTATGTCCAAAATTATATGAATTCATGGAATTGGAAAGAAATATGCTTTATAGGATTAGATTTCCTCATTTCTCTAATTGCAATTTGGGTAATTATTATTGATTTACTTAGTTTTCTTCTATCTTCCTTCATTTTTTTAATTGTTTTGTAATAACTATAAGAGACATTGAGCTGCCGATTTTATTTTTTTTTCTCTTTCCGGTCTCTGCCTATTTTTTGAAAGTTCACCGAATCCTTTTGATAGAATTTTGGGATGATTCTAGTTGGAGAAGCTAGCCTTATGTTAGTAGTTACTATTTAATAGTTATTTTTCAACTTTTAGTTTAAAAGATACTGAGCTGCTAATTTTATTTTATTTCGATTTTTACCTGTTTTTGAGCTATTTGCCTATTTCACAGATTTGAGATCATTGAATGTCTGGAGTTAATTGTTATGTTAATTAATAAATTTAATAAATTATCTGTGTTTTATGATTTTGAATCCATACAGCAATTGTTATTTTTTTATTTTTAGGATAATTTTTTTTAAATCACTGGGTCGACCCCGGTTCGACCCTCTGACCCTTGACCCTTTCCTATTCCCGGGTCGATGTCCAGGCCGATTTTTAAAACATTGCCTGAGACAACTATTATTCCTTGGAAGACTAGTTGACCAAGTAATACACTCCAAGTGTTAGACAAATTGATAAAGATCCCAAGACTGCAGCTGAAGATCATCCCAAGATTGAAGCAGCTGAATCACCTTCCAAAACAATTGCAGACCTTCCAAATGAATAACAAGATATTCTCCTCAATCTCCTCATAAATCAGTGTGATGTGTTCCCATGATTTCAGCTTGTGTTTCTTTTCTTATAGGATATATTCATGTTTGTATAGTTGTCTTCCATAGTTAACATTGGAAAGTTGTGTCTGTACTATATTTAAATAGAATGAAAATAGAGGAGTAACCAAGTTGGCCTCCTAATTCTTTCAAGTTAACATTTGTCTTACACCAAGCTGAATTGTGTTTTTGGGTCGGATGACGCGAATATAATTTCTATATATATACAAGTATTATTCTTTTTTGTTGTAGCAAACATTTACTAGAGAGTTTTGTGAGGAAAAATGGTAGTCTGACATCTTGGTTTTTCTTGATTTCTTTATTTGTGGAATATAGTGGTGGTCCACTTAATCCATATGGCACCCTATGATTGGCACTTCACTTACCTATGGGATTTGAATTTGAATAAGAGGGGGAAACCTTTTCTTGTTTCAAGAGACTTGGCCAATTCTTGGGTGGAGAGGTAGAAGTGGGAGAGGTCCAATATCTCCGGCGAAATCTTGCTACCTCCGGCGAGCCTAGATCCGGTTTCCATTTCTCGAGGACGACGGTGCCATGTTCCAGTGTGTTTAAGTGGTCATAAACTGAGCTCAAGCAAGGAACGAAAACAAGGCTGCTGTGAACGTTCTTGCTGCTGGGTCTTCTTCTTCATCTTGCTGGGAAATGAGCTTAGGAGCTCAACAAATGGTATCAGAGCTACGGTGAAGTAGTTGGGCGAAGGAAGCAGTAGAAGAATGTTGAAAATCTAACCAAGAAGCAGTAGGCAGTGTGGAGCAAATCTGTCCATTTTGTCCAGTTTCTGGCCGGACTGAAAAAGTACGATTCCGCCGATCCAAAGATCTGATCGACGATCGGCCACCTCCATTAGAACGGGCTCTTTGAGGAGAAGACTCGCCTAAAATTTGGGGGCGATCCGATGGTTGAAACCGAAGTTATTCGCCGGAGAAAAATATGCTGACAGACTGAAAAACAGCGATTCCGGCCGGTAGGGAGCTCCAATCGCGAAACGGTCACCACCGTTGAGTTCGTGACGACGAGGAGCATCTTTCGGTGATTTTTTGGAATTTTCCGGCAGCGGCGGTAGAACTCCGACGGCAGTCCGGCGAGGCGCTTCCCGACAGAATCTTCAACTCGATCTGCTCGTTCCATTTACGAAGTCCATTTTGCAAAATCAACTCTCGATTATACGGACATTGAAAAGTCCGCTCGGTTTGCATTGACTATCCCTTATTTTCATTACGTATTTCATATTCTAGAGGCTATTGTGAGGTGGCCACATAGTGTTGGGGGTTACCTTGCCTGTAACCATTGCTTTTTGGTAGAACTCACATAGGATTGGAATTTGACTACGTGCTTAATTTCTTGAAATTGTCGTGTGTTACTTGTTATTATATTATTTGTGTGATCATCTTGAAGAGTAATTTCGGTGAAATTGGTTTGATCTTGCATTTGAGTGTGGGTAATTGCTTTGTGTTAACTTGTTTGAATTTTCATTATTTGCATTATGGGTTCTCGTGTTGAATTGTCACAATTTAATGGTAAGGGAGATTATTCCATTTGGAAGCAAAAAATGAAAGCTATTTTAATTCAACAAAGAGTTTCTAAAGCACTTGAGGACCCTAGTACTTATTCAAAAGCATTGCTAGATAAACCTGATGAAATTGCTGAGATGAATGAAATTGCACATAGTTGTATAATATTGCATTTATCTGATGATATAGTGGGACAAGTTGAAAAGCATACGACTGCTAAAGATTTGTGGGAAGCACTTGACAAACTTTTTTTGACAAAATCTTTAACGAAGAAGATTCACTTAATTCAAAAACTTTTCAACTATAAATTGGATCAAAGAAAGGATATTGAATCTAATTTGAGTGAGTTTAACAGTCTTGTCAAGTGTTTGACCCACAATGGAAAGAAATTTGATGATGAATATCTCGCTGCTATTATGCTAAATGCCATGCCTGAATCTTATAAAGATGTTAGGAATGCTATTACATATGCTAGGGACACTGTGACCTTAGATATTGTAGTTGAGGCTTTAAGGGCTAGGGAGCTCGAGATGAAGAGGGAGTCAAGGGGTAGCAGCTCGAGGGAAGAGAGTTTGTTTAGTGGTTTTAGAGGGAGAAATGAGTCGAGAGAAAACCACTTCCAAATGAAGAAGGGTAGAGGAAAATCGAAGGGTAGGTCCAAGTCTCGGGATAAGAGTGTTAAGAAATGCTACTATTGTGGTAAAATTGGACATTTCAAAAGAGACTGTGATGACTTTAAGAAGAAACATAGACCTCAGCAGAGTGATGCTCAGAACCTAGTTGCTGTAGGTGATGCTTTTGATAGTCTTCATATGATGACCGTGACATGTGATGATGATAATTTCGACAATACCCTTCATAGACCACAAGCAATGAATGTGTCTGAAATTGATTTTGATAGTGAGTGGGTTTTAGACTCGGGTGCCACTATCCATATGAGTCCTGTTAAATCTTGGTTTTATAACTATAGAGAAGTTAAGCCTAGGAAAGTGTACTTGGGGGACAACTATACACAGACTATGGAAGGAGTTTGTGATATTGCTATTAGGATGCATGATGGCATGATCAGATCTCTTCTGAATGTCAGGTATGTCCCGGGCCTTGCGAGGAACCTCATTTCCTTGGGCATTTTGGAAGATGAGGGTTATGAGTACAGATCTCATTTCGGTACTATGAAAGTGAGTAAAGGCTCTCTAGTTGTTATGAAAGGTCCCAAGAGGAATGGATTGTATATCCTTGAAGGTAAAGCCTTAAAGGCCTACGAGTCTGCATTATCTACAATTTATGAAGATAGATTAGATCTTTGGCATAAAAGGATGGGACACAGGGAACAAGGGGTTGAAGTGTCTTAGTGATCAGAGTTTACTAGGAAAGGATAGTATTATACCTTTAAGCTTTTGTGAGACGTGTGTTCTAGGAAAGTCACACAGGGTTAGCTTTGGGATATGTGAACACAACACTAACAGACCCTTAGACTACATTCATGCTGATTTGTGGGGACCAGAAAAACATCCTACAAATAGAGGTAGTAGATTTTTCCTATCTATTGTTGATGACTACTCGAGGAAAGTTTGGGTGTATCTCCTTAAATCTAAATCTGACACTTTTGGTAAGTTCAAGTCCTGGATTGCCTTTGTTGAGAAACAAATGGGGAAAAGTGTAAGAACTCTTAGGACGGACAATGGTCTAGAGTTTTGCAACTTTGAGTTCGATACCTTCTGCAAGGATAGAGGTATCAGAAGGCATAGGACTGTGAGATCTACCCCCCAGCAGAATGGGGTAGCTGAGAGGATGAATCGAACTTTAATGAATAAAGTTAGATGCATGCTGATTAGTTCAGGGTTAGCTAAAGGCTTTTGGGGTGAAGCTGTTTGTATGGCCTTTTGATAAATAGGTCACCTTCTAGTACTATTGACTTTAAGACTCCCCAAGAATTGTGGACTGGGAAACCTCCAGATTTGTCATACCTTAGAGTATTTGGTTGTGCGGCCTATGCACATCAGGTTGAGGGTAAGTTAGACCCTAGGGCTACTAAGTGTGTCATGTTAGGCTATCCCGAGGGAGTGAAAGGTTACAGGTTATGGGTTTTAGATGGTAAGGGCATGAAAGTTATCAACAGTCGAGATGTGAAGTTCAATGAACTCGATATGCCTTGTCTTAAGACCATAAATAGACAAACTGAGAAAGGGGAATCTTCTACTGAGAAGAAGATTGACTTTGAGGTGAAGAGATTAGGTGAAGATAACTCAGAGGGTAGTGAAACCAAACCTCAAGTAGAAGCGGGACAAGAAGTCATGGTAGAGCAACCTGAACTCGAAATTCCTGAAATTCCTGAAACGGAAGTCCCTGATCAAGAAACATCTGCAGGTACTAATTTGGAAAACTACCAATTAGTGAGAGATAGGGAGAGGAGACAAGTTAGACCAAATATGAAGTACGTCTCTTCTAATTTGATTGACTATGTCTTAGTTTCAGGTGAAGCCTTAGATTCAGTTGAACCTGCTTCATTTGAGGAAGCGATCAATTGTGAAAAGTCTGAAAATTGGAAAAAGGCTATGAAGGAGGAAATCCAGTCTCTGAAACAAAATGAGACTTGGAAGTTGGTTGAAAAACCAAGGAATCAGAAGGTAGTCCATTGTAAATGGATCTACAAGTTGAAAGAAGGAGTAGAAGCTAATGACCCTTTAAGATATAAAGCCATATTGGTAGCTAAAGGATTTACTCAAAGAGAGGGGATAGACTATAATGAGGTGTTTTCACCTGTTATTAAGTATAAAACTATCAGGTTAGTTTTAGCCTTAGTTGTCCAATATGATTGGGAATTAGAGAAACTAGATGTTAAGACCGCTTTTCTTCATGGGGAATTGGATGAGGTGATTTACGTGGCTCAACCTCAAGGGTTTGAGGTGAAGGGTAAGTCGAAACTTGTGTGCTTGCTTAGAAAGTCCTTGTATGGCCTTAAGCAGAGTCCCAGGCAATGGTATAAGAAATTTGATGCTTATATGTTTAAAATTGGTTTTAAAATGAGTGAATATGATTTATGCTTGTATTATAATAACTGTATGATAGGCTGTGAAGTTTATTTGTGGTTATATGTGGATGACATGTTGCTTGCTAGTTCTAGTAAAGCTGAAATTGTTAAAATGAAAAACCTTTTAAAATCGGAATTTGACATGAAAGACTTGGGAGAGGCAAGTAAGATTCTTGGCATGGTTATTAAAAGGAATAGGGCTGATAATAGACTGACTATTAATCAAGAGTCTTATTTAGACAAGGTGATAACCAAATTTGGCATGAAACTTGCTAAGTCTGTCAATATACCATTAGCTGCACACATAAATTTATCATCTGCACAATGTCCTAAAAATGAAGATGAAAAGCAAGAAATGAGTAATGTTCCCTATGCTAATGCCATTGGTTTTGTGATGTATTCTATAATTACCACTAGACCGGACATTGCATATGCAGTTAGTTTATTGAGTAGGTTTATGTCTAACCCAGGTAAACCTCATTGGGCTGCATTAAAATGGCTATTAAGATATCTAGCGGGAACTCTTAAAAGGGGGTCAGTGTGTGAAAGGAGAAGTGATAAGCTTGAGCTTAAGGGATATGTAGATTCTGACTTTGCAGGTGATAAAGATTAGAGGAAATCTACCACTTCTTATTTTTTCTGTTTGGGTGATAATTGTATCACATGGAAATCACAGTTGCAATCTATTATTACACTCTCCAGCACTGAAGCTGGATATGTTGCACTCACTGAAGTTGTAAAAGAATGCATGTGGTTAAAAGGCCTATTGTGTGAATTGAACTTCTTAAATGAAACTGCTATGATATTTACTGATAGTCAAAGTGCTTTAATGTTATGTAAAAATCCTGTTTATCATGAAAGGACTAAGAACATTGAGGTAAAGTATCATTTCATTAGGGAGAAGTTAGCTTCAGGTGAGTTTACATTGCTTAAAATTGCAACTGATGATAATCCTGCAGATGTTGGGACAAAGGTACTTGCGGCAGGTAAATTCAACAAGTGTTTATCAATTCTTGCCATTGATAATGGTTAGTTGTTTTGCAGGTACTTGGCTGGAGTGAGCGATGATGATTTATTAGACCACACACACATGGATAGCACTTGTAACCGGAGAAATTGGTAATGGATTAAGGTGGCCCAAGGTGAAGATTTGTGGAATATAGTGGTGGTCCACTTAATCCACATGGCACCCTATGATTGGCACTTCACTTACCTATGGGATTTGAATTTGAATAAGAGGGGGAAACATTTTCTTGTTTCAAGAGACTTGGCCAATTCTTGGGTGGAGAGGTAGAAGTGGGAGAGGTCCAATATCTCCGGCGAAATCTTGCTACCTCCGGCGAGCCTAGATCCGGTTGCCATTTCTCAAGGACGACGGTACCATGTTCCAGTGTGTTTAAGTGGTCATAAACTGAGCTCAAGCAAGGAACGAAAACAAGGCTGCTGTGAACGTTCTTGCTGCTGGGTCTTCTTCTTCATCTTGCTGGGAAATGAGCTTAGGAGCTCAACATTATGGGTTGTACAAAGAAGTAGAAATTGGTATATGTGATAACCTTGATTATTTTTCCTACAATACTTGGGAGAGTTTGGTGAGTGAAATTCTATATAATTGTAATAATTTATTATACAGTAAAAAATTTTGACGATCTGTAAATTTTACGTTGTTGTATTATTTTTTTGTTTGCTCAATTAATTCTTGAATATAAAAAAAATCATGTGGGTTAAAGAAGAGGGAATCTACATTCAATTCCCAACAATTTAGTGTATTCAAGGCTCGAATCCATTGTTTAATAATTGCAGACTACTTTTCTTAACTATTTACCATTTTGTAGATACCGTATGATTATGCACACAACTAATGCCACTAAAAAAGGATAAATCATGTCTAGATCTTTTTGTTGGATGAATTTGTGAATAGTGACGTCAAAACAAGTAGAAAGATAGTTTGTAAATCCGTGTCGAAAATTGGACAGAGTAACGGCAAGAAAAATACAAACAAGAAGAAGAAGAAAAGTAGGGATAAAGCCGAGGTAAGAGTTGTACTCTTTGTCCTTAAGTCGAATTTGCCCCCACAACGGTGCCTACGGATTTCGGCAATCGACTCCCAAGATACAACGACTACACTTGTGTTTGTAACACTCCAAAATACAAGTAAAACGAACCAAATTTTGGCTTATGTACTCCAAGGATGAAATGAAGGAAAATCAAAACAAATGCAATGACTTTGTTTTCGGAGAGAAGAGAGGATAATATATGTTTTGCATATCAAATTGTGAGGAATAGGACACCCAAAGGGTCCTATTTATAGACCATGAAAGGGTGTAAACGAAATGGTTGAAGCCAAATCATGCACCTGTATGAAAAGGTGTCTATTCACCGGACAACCGTGCGGTCGCACGATTATAATCCATTCGGTCGCAGGGTTTTACTCATAAATCGGAATTGAATTTGACGTGTGATCGCACGGTTTCCCAACCATGAGGTCGCACGGTCAAATATTTTGACCCGATTTCGTCATTTTTCGTAATTTCTCATTCATCCGATATTGGTTTTCGAAATACCAAATATACCCTTCAATACATGCAGAAAAATCAAAAGTCTCTTTCGGAGGCGTTGCCCCCCGAGCCCCCACGGGGGGC
The DNA here is from genome assembly GCA_963555705.1 of Ligustrum vulgare. Classification (NCBI taxonomy): domain Eukaryota; kingdom Viridiplantae; phylum Streptophyta; class Magnoliopsida; order Lamiales; family Oleaceae; genus Ligustrum; species Ligustrum vulgare. The sequence continues at coordinate 3,305,184 of OY743178.1, read as the reverse complement.
GCTACCCCCTCGACTTGACCAGACAGGTCGATCCCCGTTTGTGCGCCCCGAAGCGGTGAAGTGGCAAACAATTTTTCCTAAACGAATTGAGTCGAACTTTTGAATATTTAGTCGAAGTCGACACAAAGTCACTTTAATCGATTTTCAATTCTCGATTTATTTAACCAATATCCAACACTTTTCAGTGTATATTTTTTACTAATTATAAACAGAATCTGATATTTTTGAGTTGAAATGTGTTATTGAAAAGTTAGTTGAGAAACTGTGTATGGTTAAAATGTAGTTTTGAGAAATGTATTGTTAACAAACAGAGGCTAAGGTTTCTATAGATTGTATGTTGATGTAGGAGAATAATTGAAGAGTTAGTAACAATATTATTAGCAGTAATAAATACTGAGAAAGATAGAAATGACAATTAACAAATGTTAAAAAATAAAGTCACATTGGAGGTTACCTTTTAGACTGGCGATACAAACCTAAGCTCTCTGAAGATGTTACCAAGAAGCTTAAGAAGTACTATAATAAAGATGGAGATACAAGAGTGTTGTGGAGAGTGGGAGAGTTGTGTGAAAAGAGATCAGTGAGAGGGAGAGAGTTTATGGCATGTAAATAATGGAGGATAATTTGAAGATTTTGGTGTCATTTCTATGTACTAACAGAAGTTTTATCCTGCAAGAATCTGTGACTCAGTTGGAAGTATTCGTTCACGGATAGGAGATAATTTTTGTTCTACGTAAATCAGTAAATGTATAGTCTTTTGGTGGGTTCCATTTTGAACGTAATAATAGAATTTTTTATTTTTTTTTGAAATAGTAATAATAGAAATTTGAAATGGTATAGATGCTTTATTATCATTATGAGCAATGTTGTTTGTACAGGAGGCATGTAATACAAGCTCCTCACTGTAGCACAGCTATGGTATTTTTTTTAGTGTAATTGTGCTACAGTGAAGGGCCTTTATTGCAGGCAACCAACAAATTTCATTATGAAAATATTCACCGAATATGTAATTTTTTCAAATTATTTGGTAAAACATTTTTGTTTATAAACAAAGATTATTATTACGTTTTCGAATTAACCTATGTTGTTGAAAGTTTTTAAAAATGTGTATGGTTAAAAAGTGATATGAGAAAATGCATTCTTTATAAACCAGTCAATTTCAAAAAAGTAAAATAAAAAAAATATAGTCAAAAATTAAATTAGATAAACGTATGCTCTTGGGTGGTGGTGGTGAAGAACCCTTGTCTTATTTGCTTTACATAATTATTAAATAGGATTGAACGTACGTTGAATGAGATTTTAATTTTTTTTATTATTTTTTTTATTGAAGAGTGTTTAAAATAAGTAGACAAATGGTGACATTTAATCTGCAAATGTTTATTTAGAAATGTATGCATGTTTAGTTAAGTTCAAACTGTGAATGGCATAGTTAGAGCATCTTTAACGCGTATTTGAACTTAAGATACTTTTTAATTTGAAGAGTTAATCCTTAAAATTTTACTTCACTAAACTCTTTAATTTTACATTTTAATTAAAGACTGTGTTGCTCAATCTCTATTATTAAATACATTTAAAAAATTTCAATACTCTATATATTATCTTTCTTTGTTAAATATTTGATTTCATTGGTCATTTGCTTTTAAAACATATACATATTAATTAAAAATAAAGAAAGAAAATAAATATATATTTTTTGAAAAAATAAATAAAAGACAAAAAATAAAGAGTTTGTTGGTGTGTGTAAAAAATTTTATTCTTTAAATTTAAAGACGCTCTCTATTATGTAAAAAATACTCTTTAATTAAATATAAAAAATTTATTGGAGATGGTCTTACACCGTAATATTTTACCACTTGGAAGTTTATGTTTGTAATATATTATTATCGCTAGAGGAGAATTAATTTCCAGGAAGGCCAAGAAAATGTGAAAACGAATTTCTCAACACTACTTTTTCTTTGGCTCTCTCATGTGAGTCATGTCTACACTCACATGCAAATGTGAATTCCACCGTGTTGAAATTGGATAATTAATATCACTTTCTTGGACAGAAACCATGGGCTGATGCCCTCTGGTTTTGTTCAAACAGAGCATTAATGTCATAAGTTGCTTAATAATGTTCGAGCACAACGTTACACTGGAAATTAGATAGAGACGTAGGTGAAAGCAATCATTTTACTAATAAATTAAATTTGTAAAATAGAAGACAATCATTGAATTTTCTTCTGATCTCAATGAGAATCAAAAAATTTATTAATAAATTAATTTTGTAAAACAAAAGACAAGCATGAATTTTCTTCTTATTTCAGTGAGAACCAATAGACACAACGATCAAACAAATTGAACAACGAGATTTTTTAACGAGGCCTGACTAGTAGGAGGAAATGAAAAGAACGTTTTTAAGTTTTGATTTTTTCCTTTTTAGTCTACCTTTTTTTTTGTCAAATCGATCCAACTCAATCTTGGAGCTTGTCATCATTTTCGCAATAATCCTAGAATTTGAATAGCGGGCACTGATACCACTTGTTGGAAAAGGAATCCGAACATTTGTTATTTTATATGCGTCATGAAAGCCAAAACGTCATTGTCAACCAAAAACGATTAGAAAAGTTTCAAAAAGAGTAGGCATACAGTGCGACGTCCGAATAGTTCTTGCCCTTCTTTATCTCTAAAGATAGAGTGTCATCAAATGCTGAATAGACGACCTAGGACACATAATTTAGCCCATAAATTGATGACGATTTTCCAAATCTTGTTAATCCTATTTGAGTCAACTAATTTAAGAATTTCACCAGAAAACACATAGATCTATGTGTCATTTTGATGTGCACCTATTATCAAGCAAACACGGGACGTCTTTTTATAACGCAATGTTTGACTAATGTTTATAATTTGATGGGCCTAACGCTTCAAGTTGAATTGAAAAATCCAATTTCAATTGATCTGAAATTCGAAACTTCTGAATTCCGAAATTTTTCGAACAAATTGAATTGGAATTAGAACAAGTTTCAAAATTCCAAACATTTCAAAATTCCGATCAAAAAATTCTGATTATTTCCAAATAAATTCTGAAATTTTTTGTATTTGCATTACAATTGATAATATAAAATCTAAAAAAAATAATAATAATTTATTGAACAGATAATTATATTGAGATTTAACATATAACTAACATGTAACACTTTCATTTTGTTAAAAAGAGAGAGAGAATAAAACTTCAATTTTAACATATGATTTAAGTTAGTAAATCGATGGTGAAAAAATATTTTATACATCAAATATAATAAAAAAGATCATATTGAATCAAAAGTTCAAAATGCGTTGTCGATTGTGGTATGAAGAAGTTTGCTTTATCTATTCACTATTTTTATGACCATCAAGTTTGGACTTTGGAGTGTGATACTGTTTGTTTACTAGAAATAATTTTTTTAAGCAAAAATGTTAGGTCTATATGGAGTTATAGGCTGAAAAAATGTAAGAATTATAGCATCGTTATCCTTGGTCAACTTTTATTATATTGGATCGTGATGAAAAAACTTATGTTAAATCTGTTTATAAACGTTATGTTGTTATTTTGTTTTCTTTTATTATTTATAACTTTAATTATAATTTTTTGACTTCTTGAAATTTCAAACTCATTTGATTTCAAATATCAATTCATCGAACTTCTTTTTTCATATACTTAAAATACTATTAATTATTGGAAATTTTTGAAATTTTCAAAATTTCCCGAATTTCTGTTTGGAATGAAGTTTGTGTATTCCGAAAATTTTGAAACTGCATTTGGAACAACATTTTGATTTCAAAAATTTTTGGAACGGGACTTGGAACACCTATTTCCAATCTGTTCTGTCTGAAAAACACTGTGTGTGTTATGTTTGTTTGATAACATTATTTTTCATGGAAAATATCACATCCGAGAAAATATTTTCCTACTTTTCTTGTTTGATTGCAAGTTGGAAATGAAATTCATTTTCCATGGTACAATCACTTAAAGTATGTTTTTAGTTAATCTCATGGAAATTTTTTCTCATATAGGTAGTGATTTTTCATTTTCCAACTTACAGGAAAAAAGTTTTCTTTTTCACTTTTACGAATCAAATTCACTAGAAGAGGATATTTTGAAAATTTTGGCAAGTCATTTCTCTTTGGAACAAGTTGCATGTAATATCTACGAGTTGTTCGGAAATATGATTTCTTATTAATTATTATTATTATTATTATTATTTGCAACAATCATTTTCACCTCTACATTCTATATGATTATTGATTATTTTCTTATTCACACATTCTTAAAATCCGCAGGAAAAAAAAATGGAGTTAAAACCTTCTTTATTGTTCAATGCATGCAATTCGTAACAAACACCTCCTTGAGGCTTTGTTTAATTTTCCGAATTAAATAAGATTGAACATTACGTCTGTTGACCACAAAATTTGGTAGGATATTGGATTAACACATCATAGTTCATTCATCTTCAACACGTGGACTTCTTACGCATTTGAACAAACGATTAGTGTGCAACGAGGCCGGGTGGCTCTCGTTTGAACTCCAACATTCAAGTCAGGGATCATTGTCAGCAAATATAATTGGATGCAGGAAATATAAGAGCCTGTTTGATAACAAAAAAAATTTCACCTCAACTTTTTAAACTCAATCTCAACCATCATTCTTAGTCAAGTCCACAGTTTTTGACTTTTCAAACATTTTTAAACCAAACAATCATAAAAAAATCAAAAAACTTTTAAAAATCACATTACCAAACATGTTCTAAGTGTGTAAAAGAAAGAAAGAAAGTGGAGTGAGATTATGTGTACTGTGTATCTTGTATTAAGTTACCAACCTCTTTCTTGAAGGTAAAGACGATCTATTTATTGTGAGAATTATTACTTAAGATTGTAACATGTATTACCCTTTACACATGACAGGTCCCCACCCCTTTATGGGATAAACCATTCATTTGGCAATAATCATCACCATCTACTATGGGGTCATGGCTGCTATCACATCACCTTGAAGACGTCGTTACATCAAGTCACCTCTTGCAGGCGGTTCTTGACATTTCTTTGACACACCGACCAGTCTTGTCACCTTTACGGGATGTGGACTCGAGTATATTCAATCCGACGCCATGCGCAACGAGAGACATTTTTTGGACTCCAACATATGTCTAGACTGGATCAATTTAAGATATGAATGATAAACTATTAGGAATATATGAATGATCAATTCAAATTTTGAATGATAAAAATAATAAGTTATATTTAATTTGTGTTATTTGTGTTTATTTCAGTAATTATCCCCAAAAATAAAGAAAATGAAGCACTTGAGACAAATATGGATCAATTGGAGAACTATTCGGACTTATTGTGAAACATACTAGTTGATGAAGCTAATCGAGAATCACACTTGGAGCTAAATTGAAAATTCAAAAGTGTAAGTACGAAATTGAAGAAATCAAAAGACAAAGGATTAGAGCGCAATTAAAGAGGAAAGACCAACTTGTAGGAAATTAAAGACGAGAATTGAAGCAAATTGTTGAACCTAGCGATCGCGCGCTTCTACACTACGCGGTTGCGAGGCTACACGTAAAATAGGCAGATGCTGAATATAGCCTTGCACGCGATCGGACCTTTCAACCAAGCAATCGTGTGGTTGTCCGTCTCGGCGTAATCTTTCCTTAAATTTCGGATTTGCATGATTTTCTTCTAATGGAACACGGATTTTTCCTTTGCCTTACACATTAGGTAATGCACGAATTTGGCACATCTCTAGTCCTCTCAAGACACGTTATTCCACATAATTCATAAGGGATTGAAGAGGCGCAAGGATTGAAGATTTTTTCAACAAGAAGATAAATTTATCTTCCATGAAAACTTCTTATTATTTATCTTCAATTATGTTTCTAGGCTAATTTAGTTTATATCATGATCTTGATGAAACTTTTGATTTCCAGATTTCATATTTTGATATTTGTTTAATTTAATGCAATTTATGTGTTTGAGCAATTAATTCCAATATTCATGCTTTCCTATTTGTTCATATTCGCCATAGAATGTAGGTGGATCACACTTAGGGATATGTTTTAATTCACCGTTCGAATGAAAGTTTTAAACAATTTAAGAATATTAATTTTCAAATCTCATGAATTGTTGTTGGGCATTTAAATCAAGATATGAATGATAAAAATAAAATTGAATTCTAGATAGTAGCATGTTTTCTCATTCATAAAATCTTTTCTAAACTATTTGCTCTGTTTAGTTGAATTCTAATTGATAGTAGTTTTTCATTGTTAATCTATGTTTTAAATTTTAAAACATTAAATTGATAATTTTCTAGTTTCGGTTAAAGTTAGTAATTTAAGAATATAAATTATATCAATCCTTGTATGATTGATACACGGAATCATTGTCCACTTTATTACTTGTGCGGTCCATACACTTGCAGTACGAAAACACGCAACAACCTCAAAATTATATGATGTTTTTGTTATGCTAGGAACTTTGATTTATTCATCAATATTCCTCTTGGACAAGGGATGTCGAGAATAATGATTTTTATCCAGTCTGTCGATGCTCGATATGTAGTCTTGAAAGGTTCATACAAAATAGCCGAAAGAGTTGTTATTAGTGTCGCAACATTTGGTATCATAAGATTGTTTCATGACATGAATCCATAAGGGAGTGGGAAGACTTGTTGCAAAATTTTCAAACTAGTAAATGATTCGAGTTCCCTATCAAGAAGATCTTAAATTGCGGGAACTTTGGGATAAATTTTATCTAGGATATAGTTTTAATACTTTGTGTTTATTTGTCAAATGTTATTTGAAAATCATTTGTTTCTCATATTCATTTTAAAACACAATTCTCCTAAAAAATATATATTTCACTTCAAATATTCTCTCCCAAACAAACTATTAAGAACAATAGTATCAAATTATATTGTTTGGAGATAATTGAATTGACAATCTAGAGATTGAATTAGAAAGGGAAAAAAGACAGTTTTCCTTAAAAACTACGTTACTAGTCATGCCTTTGATCAAAAATGACATTTGTACATCTTTGGAGCAACTCCATTCGTGATCTAAATTACATCTAATTAGTGATTTACATTCTTAAAGTCGTCAAATTGATCTCTAATTGCGGGGTGTAAAACATATGTAAAATAGAATTCTGGCCAAAGATCTAAAAAAATATCCACATTTGCATCTTGTTTTACACATCCACATGGAACAAATTTCACCTAAATTTAGCTATCAATCAATCCATAAAATTTTGATGTGAGATATATAATTTATTATATTAATTTACATTACAATTTGAATTTTTATATTAATTTACACATTTTTAATTTTTTAATATTTTTATTTTCTTGACCAAATTTCGATTGTTTTAAGTCGATTTGTTCGTAATATTTATAGATATTCACAAATAAAAAAAATAAATTAACATAAAATTTACTGGCTAAAAAAATCATGCAAAAACCAAATTTAAATATTATAATTTGCATTAAATCATTGGACCAAAACTTTGATATAGATCCACCATGTCCGTGATGTATATTTGGATGTAAAAGTGATTTTTAAGGAGTGTAAATTAATAAATTACACCACGATTGAATTTGCTCTTACACATAATGGATTTCATATGTTGCCTATCTTGTAATTACGTATCCGTTTGGTAGCTTGTTTATAAACAACATATTTTTTCAAGTCACTTTTTAATCACATACATTTTTTAAATCACTTTTCAACAATATATTTCACCCCAAAAACAATAAATTCTTTATTTATAAATAAACAACTTTTACCAAACAGAGACATTTGACATGATCATCAACAAATATTACGTCTCTCTATTTATTTATTTATTTTGGAACGAATTGACAATATTGTCGGTTCATGGATACTAAACCTTCGTTTGGTTTACTTTAAAAACTTTTCTTTTTTCTACAGTACTCAATCTCAACTATTTATTAAAAGTCAAACCCACAATATTTAACTTTTTAACTAAATATTAATCATTCATTCTCCTATAAAATCACTATTCATTTCAAAAAAACTCTTTCTAAACAATATCAAATTCACACTAAATATATTTTTGAAAATCTCATCTCATCTCCATTATTTCCAATGTATGCTTGTGCATAATTGCATTTTTATAACTACTAGGGTGCCAAACTAAGGAAGACATCACCTATTTTGCAATTTAAAATGTCTTTTGAACCTACTTTTGCCTCCCTTAAAGTTTGTGTAACTTTTGGGTGATGTGATTATAAAGAATTGTTTCCACCACATATATTAGTGCTTCATAATGATTTTTATATTCCAACTGATTTGAAAGACTTCTTTATTTAGAGATTGTTTACTTGAACTTTTTTTTTTTTTTTTTCAATTTTTGTCCAAAATCATTTTTGATCACATATTTTTATGAAGTTCATCAATTTTCAATCACATAGCTATGTTCTGCAACACTGTTGCAATTATAAATTAGTTTATTTATATTTTTGAGGTAAAAGTGATTTTAAAAAGTATTATTTATAAATTATAATGACTACGTTAAAGAACATAGTTATATTTGAAAATTTCTCCAACATATATTTCACCAAAGAGGCTCTTATTAGTTATTATACAAGAGAAATTGCAATTTTGGAAAGAATAATGCTAGATAACCACCCTTTTTTGTCACTTTGGATTATCGAATTTTTGTGAACGGTTGATTTTAGAGTTGATGTGATGAGTAAATAAATAAATTATTGTCATGTGTGTGGGTTTAATACTTTATGTCAAAATTTCGATTCATATAGCATGATTGTTTAAAAAAAAGATACAAAACCAACAATTAGGCGTGAAAAGGGGAAGGCCTACCTAAACCAAATTAGTATCATTTTTTAAGAAGGCACATATAGATAAGTTACCCGGTCTCGGTCTCCGACTTAATGATTGCGTAGCAAGTTGGTCACTAGAGACTAGCAAGTTTATTCACAGTAATATTACTCTTGAATAATCAATCTTAAAGATATATATTGTCCAAATTTTCCTTCAATTTACATGATCGTCATAAGAACTTGCCTCACTTCAAATATTTTTAAACTAATAAAGATTGAGAAGCTGATAAAGTTGGAGTTGTGATTGCACATATTGAATATAAGGGTGAATTTATGGTGGAAATGAAATGAATTCCAAATAATTGAATTCCTAAGAATTCATTTTTCTAAAAATTAGAAATTTAATATATTTGATTGGTTTAATTTTCTAGGTGAGAAAAGTAAGAAATTTTCAAGTTTTTTTGTTTAATTGACATTGTTTACATTGGCAAATAGAGGAAAATATAGCTATTTTAATCAAGTTTTTTTTTTCCTTTTTCACACATTTATACTCGGTAATAATAATGCTATTTTCTGGAAAAAAATAAATCAATTTAACAACAACGAAAATGATTTGCCACTTAAGGTGGCAAACCAATTCTCACCAAAGTGTAAAGAATTGGTTTGCCATAAAAACTAAGAATTTCACAATTACCAACCAAATGATACAAATGAATTCCTAGACAAAAGTATGCAATCAAACAAACAAACAAAAAGATGGAAAATGACAACAAATTTCCCTATATCTTAAGCAAATCCTTGCCAAACAAACACAAACTAACAGAAATTTGGAAGGGTTTCAGTCGGTAAAACTAATTGTGCAACAAAATAGAAAATTAAGGGTCAGCTTGCTCTCTTTTAAAGGCGTGGACCAACTTACTACTAGTGCAAGAGTTCATGGACAAATTGAGAAACTTTTAGTGTTTTTAGTGTTTTTTTTTTTATTATTATTATTATTAAGAATTTAAGAGCGTCAAATAATTCCAAATATTTAAATAAATTGAAGCATTTTGGAAGAAAATCTTAATAATATGGAAGTCTTTTGGAATTCCTTTCAAAAAATCTAGAATATGCTCAAATATCAATTATATGTAAAGATAATTTCATTTTATCCTCATCGTCGATTAACCGAAATCGCTTTATTATATTTAAAGCACTTTGGATGAAAGGTAAACAACAAGAGAAGATTTTTTATAAACTAGTGCTGGATCGTTCGTCGCACGAGATTTGATTTTTAATCGATTTTATTAACTTCAAATATTAATTCAAAGCGTGAAATATAAGTTAATCCAAATTCAGAGTACCCGTTTGTTAAATATTTCTATCTCGTGACTAAACAAAATCATATGAGAATAATAAAAAGAAAAATCTGCCTTTTTTTTTTCCGTTTTGCTAAAATATTTCTATCTCGTGACTAAACAAAATCATATACGTATAATTAAAAAAATTCTTTTTTTTATACGGTTGCCAAACCAGATAAAAAGGAAAATAAATTCTTTTTTTTTAGTTTGTTTATTTGTGTGGTTTTTTTTTTTTTTAATTACTATTGTTAAACCAGATAATTGACTTTAAGGTGTGAAAGTAACCAATCAAAAATGAATAGTAATATTTGAAGAGAAAATTCTATGAAACCAAATGATGAGATGGCTGTCTAATCAGCTAACAATTGACATAATTTGTGAACTCCAATTTTGATTTTAAAAACTTTAATTGGGCTGACCAGACAGTCATCTCATCACTTTGTTCTATAAGGAACCATGACTATGGCTCAGTGTGAACACAATGTTGTTAACTATATGGTTAATTAATTAATGTTTGACTATAATATGGTTAACTATTTGGTAAATATTTATTTGGTTAATACATGTTTGAATATAATATAATTAACTGTTTGGTTAATATTTAATGGTTCAGTATAAACACATGGTGTTAATACAATATTGTTAACTATTTGATTAATATTTATTCGATTAATTAATAAATGTTTGATTACAATATGATTAACTATTTGGTTAATGCATGTTTGACTATTTAAGTTAACATTTGGATATTCGAACCACCAAAATATTTACCTAGGTCTATTAAATTGTTTACTTTTTTTAAATATTTTTTATTATTTATTTTTTAAATTGAATAGTTAAAGTAATTTTTATAGAACAATTGAATGTATATTTTTAAAATTATTTTCCATTTTCTTTGTAATTAAAAATAAAAATTATTTTCAAACTTATTATTTAATGATTAAATCTTTATGTTATTTTAATTTACAACTTTTGCACTTAACTTTTTATATTATATTTGACCATTGTTTGTACTTTGTATCATTTTGTAATTTGAAATTTTAATTTTGAACAAATTATAAATTTATGTACGACTATTGTATTTGTATATTACACGTTATTTATACTGTACATTCAACCCCTACTATATTTGCCTAAGTTTATTGATTTTTTTATGTTTATTAATTTCTTATTATTTATTTTTTAAATTAAATAGTTCAAGAAATTTTTGTTGCAAAAATGATCCCCTTTTTTTGTGAGTGAAAACAAAAAAAAAATATTTTTAAACTTATTATGTAATGATTATATCTTTAAGCTGTTGCGGAACTTGATCACTCCGTATGGCTATGTAATAGTGCAGGATAAATTGTTACAAAACTTAAAAATCAAGTCGTTGAAAGAAAATTTCTCAGTTGCAATCTTGCAAGATACAAATTCTTTATTTCGAGGATGCATTGACATATTTTAGGCTATGTTTGATTTACTATCATTTGCCTTGAAAATGTCAAATAATGGAAAATATTTTCCACATTTTGTATTTGTTTGGCGTTTGATTGAAAAATTTACATTGGAAAATATTTTTCAAGGTACAACCAATTAAAGCACACTTAGCTCATTTACCTTGAAAATATTTCCTCACCTATTTTGTGAGAAAACATTTTCCACCTTAGATGTAAAACACATTTTTTATCGTTTTGTTGTTGTTAATTGACTTATTTTTTTAGAATTTAAACATTATTATTAGCAAGTACAAATGAGTAAAAAATTAAAAAAAATATTAAAATAGCTAAATTTTGTTTTATTTGTCATGAAAAATAATGTCAATCAAATAACAAAATTAGGAAAATTTTCTACTTTTTCATCCGAAAAATTAATCCAATCAAATACTTCAAATTGACATTTTTCAGAAAAATAATTTTCGAGCAAATCAATTCCTAGAAAATATATTCTTACCATTCATTTTCCATTTTTTCAATCAAACACATGCAAAATTGTCAAGTTCAAGAGGTGACAAATTCAGTTAGTAGTTTCGTATGTTATGAATATCAACAAGAGTAAAGGAAAATTACTTTCCAAGGTTAGTGTTGTTTTTAAAGAAGTCAATTTTCGGTCATGAACAATTGTACTTTGCAATATCTAGAATGATGAATCGCATTGGTTTGAAGATGATCTTTGCGATAAAGATAGAAATAGAACAAACTCAAATACGAATGTAGTTTTTATAGAAGTTTTTCAAAATTTATAATGGAAACATTGCAACTTTATTAATGCATTATACACATATTTGACATATAATTAAAAAATTAGAAAATATTGAAATCGCAATTATATATTTCGACATGATGTCGTGTATCGCACTGATGAAATACTAGTAAAGAAGTAATATTAACATATTCAATGAAGAAAATTTATTGATATCAAGTTGAATGTGAAGGCTTGAACTGAAGAAGAATGAATCCAGTTAAGCTTTATTTTATTCGGAAAAGCATCGATAGTTTCAAGAGCAAACGCAAAATATAGTTTGCTTTCTTTATCCCCCGATGGCTATGAGACCTGCAACACCCAAAAATTTGCAATAACAAATGCGTTTTTCACCTAAATTCCATTACTTAGTTAAATAATTTATTTAAAATGCATAAAATTGATATTATAAATTATTATTTTTGTTTGAGTGATACTCTTTAACACAACTTATATTAAAACACTAGTGAATGTGGCAATAATTTGACATTAAATAAGAGATATAATAATTAAATGAATAACGCATTTGTTTAGTAATACTGTTTGATTTATAAATTGGTTTATTTATGATTTTGAAGTAAAAATGTAGATGTTGAAATTGGAGAGAGAGAGAGAGAATGTGCGAAGTTAAAAAAGTGGTTTGTATAAACTAGTTTATTGTGTTTACCAAATTGATGCTTAATTTTAGTTTTCTTCAAGTCTGTCACTTGGCGCCAGAACTTGTGTTGCATAATCAATGATGCTAGATGGTATTAGAGCAAGTTTGGTGTAAGATATTTTAAAGAAAATTTGAATTTTTGATAGGATATGAGGTTGAAAAGTGCGAAATTAATGTGTCATATAAAAATGACCATGCTATATAAACATAAAGAGTGTCATCCCAGGTACCACTCTCCTCACATGGTGGGTGGGGTCGCTCATTATGAGGCCGGCCCCACACACATTCATGTGAGGGGATGGCACATCGGGTGGTACCCTCTATATTCAAATATCATTATTCTATAAAAATATATGGTTAAATAAATTTTGGGGAGAAGTTGTAAAAAAACCAGGGACCAAACAGGGCTTAGTCTTTTTGTTTTCTTGTCAATTCAACAAGAAGACGTGTCAACGCTGATGTTAAAGGCGGCCGAGGAGAAGGAAAGTTTCTTCCACTATAACATATTTCACTTGATTATAAAAAGACCCCATAATAATCCCATAATAAAAAAGTTCCCACTTTTGTTTGTTTATTGTGAAATTACACTATTTTTAATACTTTTTCAACAACTTTAATGGAACACTTTAGGAAGATTACGTGAAATAATTGAAATCTAAGGGTACGTTTGAAAGCTTTTTTTTTTTTTTCCATGAAATTGAAAAAAATTTCACCCTTTTTTCATCTTTTAATGTTTGAAATACAAAATTTTCTTGGCAACTCCATTTCTTTCTTTTTTCAACACTCGTGCGTGTTCCTTCAAAATGATGAATTGCTTTTCCCATATAACTAGTAGAATTTATTTTTCAGGTAAAACTTTTAACTATTTTCGTCACGTTTGATCATTTTTATTATTGTAAATTGATTTATTTTTCCCCTAAAAATTAACATTATTATTATCAAGTACAAATGTGTAAAAAATAAAAATAAAATGTTCGTTTTGATTAAAATAGCTAAATTTTGATTTATTTGTCATGAAAAATAATGTCAATCAAACAACAAAAATTGAAAAAAATTTCACTTTTTTCACCTAGAAAATTAAACCAATCAAACACATTAACTTCTAATTCCCATGAATTCATTCTCTGAAATTCAATTCCCTAGAATTCATTTTCTTTCCACCCAAATTCCACTGTCGCTATTAAACGCAGCATAAGATAAAAACACTAGGCAGGGAATACATATTGTACGCATATTGAATTTAGGAGTAGTGTCTATTTATGTGAGATCGATATGCTTTCATCTCAAATTTTATATGATAGCGTAAATAGATAACACAAGTGATCTTGCGTCGACGAAGAATTGATAGAAGAAACTTAATTTAAAAGATCATTGGATATAAACTTAATCGAAGTTCAAAAAGTTCTTATGAAATGTAAAGTTGGCATGGTACTAAGAACTTTGACAATAGACCTCTATCCTTATAAGCAAAAAAAAAAGGACTTTAACAAATTTTATGAGTTAATTTGTCAATCAAACCACAACATTACATGTCAATCTATTTTCTTCTCCAATGCACTCCATGTTATGCTGAGATGGCAAACATAAGTTAGACATTGTCTAAGTCATAGAGAAGGGAAAAAAACCCGATTCTTCTCGAATCTGATGATTACCCGACTTGAATGAGGGGGGGGAAATCAGCCCTACAAGTCGACGAAGCGGGTTTGGAGTGCGTTCAAGCGACTCGAGCTGGTTTTTTGTAATGACTCGAAAAATTATGACATAATAAAAGTGTTTTAGAATTTATTTTATTATTTTGGAAGTTAAAGAAATAAAAACAGAGTTTTTAATTAAAATGGAAGTTATGAAAAATGTATTTAAACGCTTCTCTTTAGGAGATTCTTTTGACCACTTCCAACCTTCGATAAATGCGTAATTCATATGTACAGATAAGTACTCGAAGTGAACATCGAGAATCTAAAATCCATTCATCATTTGGATTAACATACAACTCTCAGTGAATTTTCAAAGTTTGCTCTTCAACATTCGACCCAGAAAAAATAGCTTCGGAGGGTCAACTTTGAGATTCCATAACTCTTACCTCACTTAACCAAATCGTGTGAATTCAGTTTCATGTGAAAGTACTATATGAGTACTTTGAAATGGTACCAAGAACACCCAATTTGGAGTTCATTTGATACCTCAAATCTATGCTCAAATATGGCATGCTGAAACTACCCAAAACTGGAAGAAAGAAGCATGAGCTAGCACTTGAACCTCCATATCTGGTTTTAGCTTAAGTGAGTCACCTTCTTCCTCCTTAGGAAACCTCCAGCTGCATGAAAATAGAGTGACACCTCAAGTTTGGACATTAAAATATGATTTCTTAATCTTGAAGCAAGGTCTAGATCCTCTACATCCAAGCTACATCCTTCCATTCGTGCATCCTTCTTCTTCTATAAATAAGGAGGAGTTTAAATGAAGAAACATATCAGAAATCGGATCCAAAATGCTACAGAATCTGTTTTCCCTCTTTCAAACCATAAGTATTGAATTCATACCAAAATCATGTTTCAATCCGTTATAATCCATTATTTTTATTGGCAAACATGTTTTCTCAAAGTCTTTTATCAAAACAAATGGTTTTAGATCAAAGAAATCAAGAAAAATGACTTTCAGATTCTGGAAATACGTTTAGTGTCGACACCTATTGGTTTGGTGTCGACACCATGTTCATCCGAGTTTGAAAATGGCATTCTGACACTTTAGTGTCGATACCAAATCAGTTGGTGTCGACCCCAAACAGACTACCCGGCGACATAACTTCTTTCAGTCATAACTTTTGATCTAAAACTCTGATTTCTGAGCCGTAAAGTCCATGGAACTCCAGATTCAATATCCTTTCCAATTATATATTATACAACTCACGGAGACTTATGTGCTACGATATATGTTCTTATTCCTTCACCTACTTCGTGTCGAGGAAGATTTCCATTCCAAGAGAAAATAATCCTAGGAGCTATTCATGGATTAATTCATCTAATAAACTATGAGTGGGATGTGTTTATTTGGATTATTTGAATAATATGTAAATTAGATTATATGATTATAAGTGAGTGGATATGTTTATATGAATTATAATTCAATTATAATGTGAGTTGAATGTGGTTATATGAATCATTGAATTAATGAATTGAATATTCGATATACCTTATTATATGATACAATGTGATAACATGATATGATGAAATTACATTCGATTTTTTGTTTTGGAAATGCAATTATATTTGATATATGATGAATCATGAAAGAAAGTTTAGGCATAAAGAAGAGTTTTGTGCATATGGATTTAGATTTGAACTCTAGCCCCCTCGGTAATCAATATGTTGTTTTGGATATCGATGTTGATGATGTCGAGAGCACCTCACAACTCCGAATGTTGTGAAGAACGACATGGTGATCTAATATCTCCATTGGAGTCGAACAGGGTGAAAGATGACAAGGATATAGAAGCCCTAGAGGATGAAATAGTCTTATGTAATCTTATGTGTTATGGCTATTTTATCGATATTTAGGTTATGGAAATGATAAGCGCTTTGAGTTAGAGGAGATAGTCTATAATCTGGCCCTAAAAACATGAGTTTTGAAAAGAACATACATGTGCATCGGATACTCATCATACATTTGAATTTGTCTTGAATATGTGAAGTTGTCTTGTATACACCAATTTGCAATAACACATGTGCACTACATTTTATTCACTGAGCAAGTGTATGTTCATCCCATGTCATCTAACCTTTCAGGTAGTTATTGATTTAAGATGGATTGACGGGGATCTTCATATATTTTGACAGAAAGTGCTGCGCTAAGTGACGACCTGTGAGTTGTAGACTTACCATCGAATATGAACTTTTGTATTTGAACTGCCACTATTTTATTGCACTCGAGATTTTTATAGAAATGTTTTAAAATTAATATCGTTACCTTTTAAATAAATGAATTTTCTTTTAAATGAAAAGTATTGAAAAATTCGGGCATGAGAAGTGGTATCAGGGCATTATTTTTGAAAAAGTTCGAAAATTTTGGGGCATCACAAGTTTGGTATCAGAGCATATTAATCTTGAAAAAAAAGGTCTTTAAATTCTGGGGCATGACATTTTTGCTGCCCTGGCCCTAACCCACCCGAATAAGTAATTAAAAAATATACAAGGGAAAAAAATAAATGGGATAGCGGAGTTGACCAGCCCCGTCCCGAAATTCACGGGGGCAGGGCACGAGCCCTTTGCCATCACTACAAGGCAAATGTTCATAAGTAGAAGGTCATCTAACATGCTGACTTTGTATTTCTTAAAGAAATGACAATTTAATAGTTTTATTTTAAACAAATAAATGTCACATAGGCATTATTATTGCGCTGCAGACGTAATGTATTTGAGATCATTTTTTTGCATTAATGTTTATTTATTAAACATTCATTAGAAGTTCAATTAATGACTGTCAAATAATTAGCATAACAATGTTTCATTGATGTAGCGACTCAGAATTTTTACGCAATTAATAATTATTTTAATATTTAGAAAATTGTATCGCTACTATTTCACCCATTATTTTGAAATTAATGCCGCGACGGATTCGTCTAGCCAAGTCAAGAAATATCGAATTTGTTCGATTTTAAATTAAAATCCGAATTTCTAAAATTATGTTATTTTAATTATTTATTCAAAATATTATTTTCAAAATCATTTTGAATTCCAAATTTATTAAAATATCCCAATGATCCTTATTCAAATTATTTCAAGTCCAAATACGTATTTCAATTTTATTTCGAAATTTATTTACTCTCAAATTATTTTCAGTCCAAAATATATCTATTTTAAATACATTTCTTAATCAAAATTAGTCTAATTTTCAGTTGATTATTTCCCACGTTTTGCATTCCTCTTTATTCTCCTTTCCTTCTTATATTTATCATTCTTTCCACCTCATAACACCATCATTATCATACCAAATTAAATAAAACTTTTACCCCACATGTTTTCTCCTTTCCGCCTCGAATCCACACTTTACAACCCCATTCTTGAGCCAACCACTCTTTCCAGCAAAGCAAATGACACTCACTATTATCATTACCCATCCCCAGCCCACGAGATCACCTGTATAAACTCACCATCACCACAGTACATCATCACCCATCATCATCATCATCAGTTATCACCACCACTGCTCAAACCCGTCATCAATCGACCTCCAAACCAAAATCACCAAACTGCATTATGCTGCCCAGCTACAATCAGTCATCATCATCACCAAATCAACCACCCAACTTCACAATTTATCAACACCATTCAACCAAACTATTGAGCAGCCACCACCACCACGACAGTATTACCAAAATCGGTCTCACCTCAATCACGTACCACAGCCAGAAATCGAATCATTTTCACCAAACCACTTCAACTGCCAATCTCCAATTCACCATCAATAAATCTTCACCCAAAACCAAAATCAAAGAATAGACGGAGCTCAGTTAATCACCTCAATCACCGGAAGAAGCGAACCACTGAAATCCCGTAACTAAGCTCTAAAATCTGAAACGTCCTACGTAGTTACTTCTCGCCGCCACCTCGAGGTGGTATTCCACCGGCCAAATCATCGGCTGTAGCGCCGGATTCTTGCACCTCCTTCTTCCGTCTTCTGAGTCGCAGAGAGTGAGAGAGGGTTAGGTCGAGAGTGAGAGTAAAGTGAGAGAGAGAAGATAAATCTGATGTTTTAAAAAAAATGATTTTCAGAATTTGCAAATTAGCCCCCTAAGTTTGAAAAGTGATCATTTCAGTCCCTGAAGTTTTAAATTGTTTCAAATCAGTCCCCAAGCTTTAAAGTTTTGCAATTCAGTCCTTTTAGCTTTTAAACTTATCAATTTCAGCCCTTAAGTTTTAAATGAGTTTTAATCAGCCCCTATTGTTTTAAAATATATTATTTCAACCCTATTGTTTTGAGTTTCCGACTCAACTTTCAAAAGTATTCATTTTAGTCCCTCAACTTTCAAAACATCAATTTTAGTCTTCAAATTATAATTTATCATTTTGAACTATATATTCGATAGACTAAAGTGACTTATTGGCTAAGACGAAGCGTACGGAGAATTTAAAGAAGTCATTCCCGCTCAACTTTGCACTCGTCGGATTTGAGGTAGACTCGCACTTATTAATTGATTTAAATTATGATTTCATATGAATGTCATGTGACTTGTGAAAGTCAATTTTTAAGAAAAGCAAGTATGTTGTTATGAAAGGTAAATATACCTTATGTTGTTATGAAAAGTAAGTATGTTTTTATGAAAAGAAAATATACTTTATGTTTTTACGAAAAGTAAGTATACCCTATGCTTCACGAAAATGTTTTTTTGGATCATTGCTATGAAATCAATCTACCAAGATTGTTTTGGGTCCCATATGATAAGTTATGATATGTTAAGGGGACCGGAGTTTTAGTAGCGCTACACATAAGAATTCTTGCCACGAAGTTCGGTAACATTCTTGTGTCTCCTATGTTTATGAGGATTTGCCACGAAGTTCGATAAAATTCCTGTGTTTCCATATGTTTATGAGGATTTACCACCTAAGTTCGGTAAAATTCATGTTGCATATGTTTATGAGGATTTCGATCCTATCTTATGTTATGATGCAATTGATCCCTATGAATTTCAAAAATTATGCTTGGTATACTTACTGTGATTTTACTGTTATTATGATTTTACTGCATAAGAATTCTTGCCACCTAAGTTCGGTAAAGTTCTTGTATGTTTATGAGGATTTAAATCCTATCTTATGTTATGCTTTCAAAAGAAATTATGCTTGGCATAATTAAAATGTTTTTATAAGTATATGGTTTTCAAAGAGATGTTTTCAAATAGATGTTTTCAAAGAGTTGTTTTCAAAGAGCTGTTTTCAAAGAGATGTTTTCAAAGAGCTATTTTCAAAGAGCTGTTTTTAAAGAGCTGTTTTCAAAGAACTATTTTCAAAGAGATGTTTTCAAAGAGCCTATTATTTTCACAATATGTCTCGTGCTGTAATGCACAATATGAGTTTTATCAAGAGCAGTTTTATAAAGAAGCTCTATCAATGCCCGTTTTATAAAGAGCCGGGATTTATGTGTTTAATCATCTTATAAATTAAATTAATTTGCGATGAGTCTACTGAGTATTTCCCCCATGAAATACTCACCCTACTTTTTAACAGTTTTGCAGATTTCGGAGACGGTGGCGAGCGATGAATGATGGTGGCAATAATCGTTAAACAGTTGAAAGTTTGACGTTAATGGTTTCCGTATTTTCCAAACAATCGAATAATTTAGAGAAGTTCATTTATTTGAGAAATTATGACATTGGCAATTTCTTTACAATATTAATGGTTCGATTTACTATTTCAAATGGTTTCATAAATGTTTTCGATTTTATCGGCCATTACAGTTTATTTAATGTTGCCAAAAATGAATTTCAATTATTTCTTCCGCAAAAATATTATTCGAAAAATTTAGACAGAAAATGACGTAGTGAACCGGGTATACGGAACTCGGGGCGCTACAAGTTGGTATCAGAGCTAGTCTGCGTTTCTGTAGACTGGTAAAATTTTCAAAAAGAATTTTAAGAAATATTTTCCATTATAAGATTTTTATTGATGAAGATTGCCACTGCCATCATTCGTTCCACCAACTCCGAGGTAAAGAAGTTTATGATGTTTAAAGTTATTTCAGTATTTCGAATACTCATTTTATTGATTTATGAGAAAGAATGAAGAGTATTTCGGATACTTATGATTTATGAGAAATAAGAATGTATTTCTTCGAAAATAATGATGTTGTTATGCTTTGTCATAACTTATATGCTTTAATGTATGATTATGAGAAATTTTTTTAAGAAAGAAAACGAGTGTTGAGCATAATGGGAATAATATGATTTAAGAATGATTTTTAAATAATTTTTGTCCTCGAGTTAGAAATGATGAACCCTAGATGGACTTTGCATAATTGATTTTAGACATGGCACTAAGTATGAGAAGTCAACGGAAAGAATTTGATTATATGTTAAGATTATAAGTGATATTATGATATTGAAAAATATGATTTGAAATTTCTATGTTGAGGAATTATGAATTGAATTATGGGATATTTTGATGATATTGAAGTGTTGGAATCGTTTTCAATATTTTTAGATCGTTGTGATCAAATGTGGAGTTATTTATTATTGTGAGTTATGAAGTATGCTTATGGTTTGGATAAGTTCAAATTACAAGGGAAACTCTGTCCAGAATGTTATCATTTGGAATTAAGAGCATAATATGATAAGCATCTACTAAATGAATTAAGTTTAGACATGCAAGTTCATTTACATCACAAACGAGATTTAGTAGCTGATAGCAGAGATTTTATTATTTTCTCATAAGGAGAACACACAAGAGTCACACTGGAAAGGAAATACATGAAACACACGAAAGCATAAGAGAAAAATGGAAAGGTCCTCAGAATGAGAGATGTGTTTCCGGAGTAGCCGTATCCTACCACCTCTGATCTTTTGAGGAAATAAAGAAACCTTCAAAGAGGTGTGTTTCGAGAGTAAGAATACTCCGTAATCTACCACCTGGAACCTTTGAGGTACACACAAGATTTAAACATTAAGGAAATCCTAGTAAATGGAGGGGTGTCTCGAGAGTGAGAATACTCCGTACTCTACCCCCACCTATTCTAAGATTCACAGAGTTAAGTTTACATTAACCGGACTCCATTTTCGCTTGATTCCCCTTCCTTGTGACCAATCTATCTTAACTCCTGCTGGATCTTGTATTGAGATATATGACTGCAGCTTATCCAGTAGTTCATCAATAGTAGGAGCGGAAATAAGAAGCCTTCTGGAAAATGGAGAGATGAATCCCTGTTCCACAGCATAATCAAGAAAAGTTAACAAACCATCAAAGAAATTGTTAACATTCAGAAGTCCAATAGGCTTAGTATGGAGATCTAGTTGAGCCCACGAGGTAATGTTAAAGATTTCTTCTAAGGTACCAAAACCTCCGGGCAGGGCTATAAAGGCATCAGAACCATATAGCATACAAGTTATGCGTTCATGGATGGATAAGGTTTGAACTTCATGCCCTCGTGTTTTGCCTGCAACATCTACCAAAGGGACAGGTATGACACCGATTACTTTTGATTTCTCTGCAAGAGCAGATTGGGAAACACAACCCATTAGACCACTGCTACCACCCCCATATACAAGAGTGATACCTTTTTCCCCCAGTTTCTTTCCAAGATCTACAGCCGCTTCTAGATAACCGAAGCCTTTCCCCACTTTTGATCCACAAAATACACAAATAGTTTTGATCTGTCGAAGTTTTGGTGCTTCCATCTTTGATAGTAAAGAAGGGAAAACTTACGAAGAAGATGTGATTTTGGGATGCCTGAACTATGAAATATGTTGGCTATTTAAAGCCGGAAAAAAATTTACTGTTTTTGATTGATTCTGAAAAAGTAAAGATTCACTTTTTGACAAAATCGGCCAACTTTTGACTATTTTATCAAAGATATCACCTTTCGGTGATTTATTTCCAGCTTTATCAAACCTCGAGAAAAGGAAAATATATTTATTTCCAGCTTTATCAAACCTCGAGAAAGGAAAATATATTTTATTTCCAAAACGCGTGAAAGAAAGCAGCAAAATATTTTAAAAAGATTTACCTTATATCATTGCTGAACTGCCAGAAGCCTCATTTTGTAAAACAGACTGGCAAACAGGATCTTTCGATATTATATTTTGGAGACTATAACGATTTTTGTCCTCGTTAAACTGAGCGTATAAGGAGAGAAGTTTACGTTGTACATAACCACTTGGGTGCGTCTCAAGAGTCAGTCGAATATCATCCAAAGACTCCTTACTCAGTCCACCCTTTATGAATTCGATTTTATCATCCCGATTAGTAGAAGAATATCCTACTGATTTGCAACGAGTATTACAGTTCCAACGAGCGCATTTGTAGCAACCACCCAGTCTTTTTGCTCTTCGTTTCTTTGCAAACGTGCTTTTGCCTAAACCAGGCATGTGTTTAGGAAATGTTGATGGTAATTCACCAGATAGTCGAACCTTTGCTTCTATCAACCAGCGAACATCTTCTGGAATATCATGAGCCATTAGCAACCTCAATCTTTCGAGTCTTATTCTATAGATCTTTCTCAGATCATTCATAGGAAGACTGGAATAATACTTGCGAATGTTAGAAAGGATGATATCCATTGTTTGATGATTCAACCTCTTCCCAGCATGAACTATTTAATAGCGCAAGGATATGAATGAATCCGCGTGATTTGTGTTACAGTAAGAAAGCATGGAATAAAATAATAGAAAAGAGGAGACAAGAATTAATGCGCCGTTCACTTTCTTGATAAAAGAAAGATTTGATGATGAGATTTGAGATATGAAATATTTTTCTTGGATTTTGGGTACTGATATTTTGATATAATAATCAAGGTATAGAAATAATACGGGAATACGTGAAAGAGAAATAAGGACCGTATTGAATCAGAATTCATACGTATATACAAGTGAAAGAAATACTTTGCAGGAAATGTGGTGATATTTAAGTAAAGAATCTTAGTTTGGAAGATATTTGTTTAATGAATTTTTGGGTTACAAATATTGGAATGATAAGTTAATGATATTATGTTGATATGTTATTGGATATATTACGTAGAGAGAATATTCAGGTAATTCTTTGATTATTTTGGAAATATTCGATGATAAGAAGAAAGGAAAATTTTTATGATATGATATATCAGTAAAGATTTATTGAAATTTTAGAGATATATACGAATATTTGAGGTCACATGATACGATGATAAGTGACAAGTTACATGAATACTACAAGATATGATGAAATATCACATACGATTGGGAATTTTCATTTTGATTCAAAAGAATTTATGAGTAGACACATGTCTATAGAAAAAGTCCATGTTCTTGAGAAAACAAAGTGATGCATTTAGTCAAAGTCCATTGGGTTAAATATGGTTGGGTTAAATATGGTAGCGATGATGCTACATAAGAGAAAGAAGAAGAGATTCTGATTAAGTATTCAGAAATCATAAGATCAAGTAAGTTTAATTTCGAGGACGAAATTATTTTAAGGAGGTAAGATTGTAGCGACTCAGAATTTTTACGCAATTAATAATTATTTTAATATTTAGAAAATTGTATCGCTACTATTTCACCCATTATTTTGAAATTAATGCCGCGACGGATTCGTCTAGCCAAGTCAAGAAATATCGAATTTGTTCGATTTTAAATTAAAATCCGAATTTCTAAAATTATGTTATTTTAATTATTTATTCAAAATATTATTTTCAAAATCATTTTGAATTCCAAATTTATTAAAATATCCCAATGATCCTTATTCAAATTATTTCAAGTCCAAATACGTATTTCAATTTTATTTCGAAATTTATTTACTCTCAAATTATTTTCAGTCCAAAATATATCTATTTTAAATACATTTCTTAATCAAAATTAGTCTAATTTTCAGTTGATTATTTCCCACGTTTTGCATTCCTCTTTATTCTCCTTTCCTTCTTATATTTATCATTCTTTCCACCTCATAACACCATCATTATCATACCAAATTAAATAAAACTTTTACCCCACATGTTTTCTCCTTTCCGCCTCGAATCCACACTTTACAACCCCATTCTTGAGCCAACCACTCTTTCCAGCAAAGCAAATGACACTCACTATTATCATTACCCATCCCCAGCCCACGAGATCACCTGTATAAACTCACCATCACCACAGTACATCATCACCCATCATCATCATCATCAGTTATCACCACCACTGCTCAAACCCGTCATCAATCGACCTCCAAACCAAAATCACCAAACTGCATTATGCTGCCCAGCTACAATCAGTCATCATCATCACCAAATCAACCACCCAACTTCACAATTTATCAACACCATTCAACCAAACTATTGAGCAGCCACCACCACCACGACAGTATTACCAAAATCGGTCTCACCTCAATCACGTACCACAGCCAGAAATCGAATCATTTTCACCAAACCACTTCAACTGCCAATCTCCAATTCACCATCAATAAATCTTCACCCAAAACCAAAATCAAAGAATAGACGGAGCTCAGTTAATCACCTCAATCACCGGAAGAAGCGAACCACTGAAATCCCGTAACTAAGCTCTAAAATCTGAAACGTCCTACGTAGTTACTTCTCGCCGCCACCTCGAGGTGGTATTCCACCGGCCAAATCATCGGCTGTAGCGCCGAATTCTTGCACCTCCTTCTTCCGTCTTCTGAGTCGCAGAGAGTGAGAGAGGGTTAGGTCGAGAGTGAGAGTAAAGTGAGAGAGAGAAGATAAATCTGATGTTTTAAAAAAAATGATTTTCAGAATTTGCAAATTAGCCCCCTAAGTTTGAAAAGTGATCATTTCAGTCCCTGAAGTTTTAAATTGTTTCAAATCAGTCCCCAAGCTTTAAAGTTTTGCAATTCAGTCCTTTTAGCTTTTAAACTTATCAATTTCAGCCCTTAAGTTTTAAATGAGTTTTAATCAGCCCCTATTGTTTTAAAATATATTATTTCAACCCTATTGTTTTGAGTTTCCGACTCAACTTTCAAAAGTATTCATTTTAGTCCCTCAACTTTCAAAACATCAATTTTAGTCTTCAAATTATAATTTATCATTTTGAACTATATATTCGATAGACTAAAGTGACTTATTGGCTAAGACGAAGCGTACGGAGAATTTAAAGAAGTCATTCCCGCTCAACTTTGCACTCGTCGGATTTGAGGTAGACTCGCACTTATTAATTGATTTAAATTATGATTTCATATGAATGTCATGTGACTTGTGAAAGTCAATTTTTAAGAAAAGCAAGTATGTTGTTATGAAAGGTAAATATACCTTATGTTGTTATGAAAAGTAAGTATGTTTTTATGAAAAGAAAATATACTTTATGTTTTTACGAAAAGTAAGTATACCCTATGCTTCACGAAAATGTTTTTTTGGATCATTGCTATGAAATCAATCTACCAAGATTGTTTTGGGTCCCATATGATAAGTTATGATATGTTAAGGGGACCGGAGTTTTAGTAGCGCTACACATAAGAATTCTTGCCACGAAGTTCGGTAACATTCTTGTGTCTCCTATGTTTATGAGGATTTGCCACGAAGTTCGATAAAATTCCTGTGTTTCCATATGTTTATGAGGATTTACCACCTAAGTTCGGTAAAATTCATGTCGCATATGTTTATGAGGATTTCGATCCTATCTTATGTTATGATGCAATTGATCCCTATGAATTTCAAAAATTATGCTTGGTATACTTACTGTGATTTTACTGTTATTATGATTTTACTGCATAAGAATTCTTGCCACCTAAGTTCGGTAAAGTTCTTGTATGTTTATGAGGATTTAAATCCTATCTTATGTTATGCTTTCAAAAGAAATTATGCTTGGCATAATTAAAATGTTTTTATAAGTATATGGTTTTCAAAGAGATGTTTTCAAAGAGATGTTTTCAAAGAGTTGTTTTCAAAGAGCTGTTTTCAAAGAGATGTTTTCAAAGAGCTATTTTCAAAGAGCTGTTTTTAAAGAGCTGTTTTCAAAGAACTATTTTCAAAGAGATGTTTTCAAAGAGCCTATTATTTTCACAATATGTCTCGTGCTGTAATGCACAATATGAGTTTTATCAAGAGCAGTTTTATAAAGAAGCTCTATCAATGCCCGTTTTATAAAGAGCCGGGATTTATGTGTTTAATCATCTTATAAATTAAATTAATTTGCGATGAGTCTACTGAGTATTTCCCCCATGAAATACTCACCCTACTTTTTAACAGTTTTGCAGATTTCGGAGACGGTGGCGAGCGATGAATGATGGTGGCAATAATCGTTAAACAGTTGAAAGTTTGACGTTAATGATTTCCGTATTTTCCAAACAATCGAATAATTTAGAGAAGTTCATTTATTTGAGAAATTATGACAATGGCAATTTCTTTACAATATTAATGGTTCGATTTACTATTTCAAATGGTTTCATAAATGTTTTCGATTTTATCGGCCATTACAGTTTATTTAATGTTGCCAAAAATGAATTTCAATTATTTCTTCCGCAAAAATATTATTCGAAAAATTTAGACAGAAAATGACGTAGTGAACCGAGTATACGGAACTCGGGGCGCTACAATTGAAGATGCTTTAATACAGATGGAACTGTTTGAAATATTCCTCTCTTTAATTTTTTGACGTCGCCATATCCCTCATTTTGGTGCATTGTTATGTAATGAGACTGTCCATTTTTTATTATTGGTACGTCCACTAACAAGATTTTTCCCTCAAACTCAATTTTAAGTTAGCCTTTGTTTGGTAAATTATTTGCAAATGATTATTTATAATTATCGACATGACAATATTTTCCTAATTTATTTTTTGAAAAAGTAAAAAATGGTGGACATGAATATTTGATCAGTCGAGGTTGTAGATTTTTTTTTTAAAAAAAAAATTATGTTCAATAAGATATTATCACGTGATCATTTATAAACAAATTTTATCAAACAGAGGGAAAGGCAAAAAAAACATGTTTATATGTTTTATAATTAAAATGTTTGGATGAAAAGTGGAAAGGAAAAATATGTGAGCATTTTACAAGGTGAAGGACGAAAAGAAATTTTAGACAACGTTAGGGCGTGGACTGTACAAGTTTGGAATAAGCGCTCCAATGAAAATGAAGCCCAGATTTGAATGATATGTGCATCACGTCTCTGTCTTCAAATGAACGTATAATTATTAAAAAAAAATAACAAAAATATTAAAGAAAGAAGCTGATTAAACGATTCTCACTGGGGCCCCTTGAATTTTGGTGCTGAAACAGTTTGTTCAGGAAAGAAAATTCTATATGAAATTTAGTGCACCACTTGACACGCAATTTTTACTCCAAAAAAAAATAAAAAAGATCCAATTTCTGATGCCCAAAACTTCAAAGTTCTGTATTTCTTTGCTGTTTGACTCAGCACCTGGGTTTTGCTCAGTTGTCTCTAATTTCTGAGTCCCCGGGGTTTCTATGAGAAAGGTTTATGGGGTTTGCAGTTGTTGGTGTTAATTGATTCTAAAAGTTCGATTTTGGGTGCAAGATTTTTCTATGAACTGTGTTTGAAATCTCTTCTTCTTTGTAGATTCAGAGTCTGAATTTTTGGTTTATTTCACATGGTCTAAACTCCAAAGAGGTTTAGGATTTTATTTTATTTTCATTATTATTATTTTTTTAAATTTGGGATTTGTTTGTGTACTCATGGATTAGTACAACAGTAAAAATTGGTGCAGAAGATAATAGAAGTGTGGATTGCAAGGCAGGCTTCATTTCTATACATCAGTTTCCAGTACCATGTAATTTTCTCCATAGCACTTATTTTATTTTATTTTTTCCTTCCATATCTTGCTTCAAGAATTTGCCAAATGCCAATATTTTATAATAATTTTTGAACCTTTATTTGGAAATAGAGACTTTTATTCTTCCTTTTCATTGTAGTGAGAAACTAGAGTTGCAAGTGAATGTAGCTATCCCATTGAGATGAACCATATTAAATTTGTGTGCACTAGGTTTCAATTTGACTCTATTTATTATTGTTCTCATAAGAAGGAATTAGGGATTAATCCTAATGAAATATGTCTTTGATTTCCTTGTGAAAGATCGATGTCAATTTAGAACTTGGATGTTGTGACATCAATGAACCCCTTATTTCATTTTAGCTTCATTAAAGTTGGCCAGGAACATCGGCAAAAATGCCTAAATGCTGTTAGAAAACGTACATATTGTATTAGATGGAGAATTCTTAAAGTCATAGATTTTAGTTACTGAGAAATGGCAGATATGGCCTTTACCCTTTATTGATAATGATTTTTGTGCATTACACGTAGAAGAGTGCCACGGATAAAACTTCATTCGGTTTTCAGTAATTTTCAAGTCCTTAGACCCAAGTAACGTTTTTTTGTACATAATTGATTTTAAGTTCTAACAGGTTCAAAACGTAATTATGGAAGTTTCACGGCATGCAATTACTTGTATTTCACTTATGTGCTTTGCAACTAGATTTCTGAACTTTATCTGAAGTCTTCCCTTCTAGATTTCAAAATTTTCCCCAGTTTTTTTCTTTGTTGTGTTAGAGATTTATCTGGAAGCATAACAAATTGTAATGGTAAATTCTTTTCTGAAGTTAGTGAATTTGGAGTCTCTGGATGACATATTTCTGTTCCTTAATCAATTCTTATATGCAATTTTTGTGCAGGGGCACAGAAGGGAAAGCCACCAATTCTTCTCGAGTTTCTGATTACGGTGTCCTAGAGCAATATCTTGGAATTCGAATTGGAGATGCTACTAATGTCAGTCGAAGTATGTACCTCAAATCTTAATCTTTTATGAAGTTATTGGTGTCCTCAAATTCTTCTGCCTTGTCTCTCTGAGTGTCTGATTCCATGCACTTCATCAATATCATGGTTCCATAACATTTTGGTATATTAATATTCTAGAAATTTCCCTTTTAATTGGATTGACGTGATAGATGTATGTACTACTCCTGATTAAGCTGTTTAATGGCAGTTGGTTCACTATGGCTGTCTTTTAGAAAAGATATTCACATGTGCACTTTGATGCATTGCTTGTCTATAGTGCACTTTTGGTTCGATTTCGCAAGTTCTGCCAGCAGAGTAGTCCAGCTCTCTCTGCAACATGAATTAGAGGGACCAATGGACAATTCTCTGCTATATATTTTTTACTCCTAAATTCATATATTAGAAAGAAATTTTTTCCCTGGCTCTTTCAACTTCTGGGGAAGGCTCTTCAGGGTTGTAAGGAGGCCAATCCTCCTAGAGGAGTTCTAGAGCGATCGGCTTGCTTCGGGAATTTCTTTTTGTAGCTTCGTTTGGTACTTTTTCTTCTTATGACAAAAGATTTCAATGGAACAAATTATTTTGGTACAGGTCCAGTATCTGATCCAACTATAACTGGCCAAAAGATGCACCGTGTTCTCCCGGCTAACACGTTTGATAAGGTAACAATACTTTCTTTTTATTTTGGTCAATCGCTTTATTTAGTTTGAAAACTATTATCAGTTTATAAGATCTTCACATCTTCGTTGGTTATTTAGTCTCTTGCTCCTACCAACGCACATTTCTCTGCCGCTCATATGGGACCTCAAACAGTACAATTACAAAGGGGACAACCGCAAAATCTAGTTTCTGTTTCTGGTGTTCAACATGAGAACTGGGGAGAGTCCAACTTGGCAGATTCAAGTTCCCGTACAGATACTTCAACTGACATGGATCCCGATGATAGAAACCAAATGGTGAATTGTTTTGAATTCAGACTTTCAGTTTTTATCTTGTAAAAGCGTGTTTCAATTCTGCCTTCTCAAAATAAATTATTTATGAATTTTCATTTTAAGTTTATCCAACATTATCTGGTTCTAACTTCTATGTTTATTTGGTCATGGAAGTTACAGTATACGAATTCAAGTTATTTCATTCCGTAATTCTTTGAAGAAGATTTAATTTGTTTGTAATTCTTATCGATAGAATTGCTAACTCTATCTTGTGTAGTTTGATATGGGTCAATCCGGTGGCGTTGCAGTCTCGGATTCCAGTGGCAAATCAAAAGAAAAATCCTTGGATCAGAAGGTTTTAAGTTTATACTAATTGCTATTTAACTAATTTTAAGTATAACTTGCTGATTCCTCTCTCATTATATTTCTTTAAGACAATGCGAAGGCTTGCCCAAAATCGTGAAGCTGCTAGGAAAAGCCGACTGAAGAAGAAAGTAGGTTTCTTCATTGTGATTTAATTTTAGTGGAAAAAATTTTGTTTTCTGTTTTGTTGAATGAAACAAATAGTTTTACCATGTCTAAGAAAATACTGGAGTATTATAAATTAATTCTTTTCTCGCGTACTCTGTAGGCCTATGTACAACAGCTGGAGAATAGCCGCTTGAAGCTGAGCCAACTAGAGCAGGAACTGCAGCGAGCTCGTCAGCAGGTTGGATTTTATTAGATGTGCTATATCAGTGCTTTGTTCCTTTGCCTTGATTATCGTGAGATGTAGTTTAAACCTTCCATATTTTCCGCATTATAAGTTTCATTTTTTTGAAGGGTGTATACGTTTCCAGCACTGGAGACCAATCTAATGCTGGGAGTGGCAATGGTATGATGTCTTTCTTTGCTTTACACGTGATTATTCTTCTCTTATCAGTAATTTTAGATGATAAAACCCACAATGATGTTTGAAAGACTTCACAATTTTTTTTTAGTTGTTCTGAGCACGAGCAGTACAGTGGAAAATGAGCCTATTTGTCCAAGCTTTAAAAAATTACTTTTAAGCAAATAATTAAGTTTTAATATAAAGATTTTGTACCGATGAAAAATTGGAAGTAAGTTACTTATTTTGACCATAAATTTAGAGATACTTTCGAATAAAGTAGCTTTTTTCATAAAGAAAAAGTAAATTCTCCAAATATGTTTAGAAAAATTAATTATCCCAGTAAAAGTCTATCGA
This sequence comes from Ligustrum vulgare, assembly GCA_963555705.1. NCBI lineage: Eukaryota > Viridiplantae > Streptophyta > Magnoliopsida > Lamiales > Oleaceae > Ligustrum > Ligustrum vulgare. The sequence continues at coordinate 3,273,574 of OY743178.1, read as the reverse complement.
GTATCATATGTTGGCGGGCAAGGAGGAAACAATAGCTAGAAGAAAAGGATGTTTTGTCTTTTAAAGCTTTGCATGGTGCAAATTAAATGCAAAACTTATGTTTGCTCACAAAGCTCATTGATCTGAGGATTGTATGGACTAGTTCATAGAACATTTCGAACAATTAGGAAGTTTGTTGATCTTGTACTATGAAAATGATATGTTGAACCGTTCATGCTTAATAATTTTACTGTCCTTTTTCATTTTCAAGTGAATATTGAATATCAGAGGCAAATTTACTCCACAGAGGGTAAAAACCACAGTGGCTATACTTAATTGATTGTCTTCTTTTCTTTTCTTACAATTTACTTTTCTCTTTATATTCTTTGATATGGCTATGAAAAAACTGACATATCTTTGTTATTTCAGGGGCCATGGCCTTTGATGTGGAGTATGCACGGTGGTTGGAAGAGCACAACAGGAAGATAAATGAGCTTAGGAAGGCTGTCAATTCACATGCAAGTGACGTCGAACTTCGTAATATTGTGGATAACGTGACGGAACATTTCAATGAGATATTCCGGCTGAAAAGTAAAGCAGCCAAGGGTGATGTATTCCACCTCTTGTCTGGTATGTGGAAATCGCCTGCAGAAAGGTGTTTTATGTGGATTGGGGGGTTCCGTCCATCTGAGCTTCTCAAGGTGCGTGTTCATATGTTTGTAGATTTCAGTCTCTGCCTCTCAAGCGCACAGATATACGGCTCCCTCATTTTCCTCTATAGCATAGGAATCTACGACCTAATACAAATACACGAATGCCAATCTAGCCAAGCAAATAACTCAACAGTGCGATGAGGTTTCACACCGTCCAACATTTGTGGCTAATAAGTCATATTATTCGTTCCATTATGTTTTTATTGAGACTTTCGATTCCATTATAAAAGGTCAACCTTGTTAAAGAGTAGCCAAGCCCTTGCGCTCACACGCACACATATTGTGGACTAATAGGTCATTTATTCGTTCCATGGTGCTTTAATTGAGACTTAGGTTTCATTATAAAATGTCAACTTTGTTAAAAGAGTAACCAAGCCCTTATACATACACACACACACGTACGGAGAATGATATGGTGCTTACAATGGTCATCAATTATGAAACTCACCACCGTCGAGATGTTGCCAAGTGTTGTACTAGTAAGAGAATATTTAAAATGTCAAACACTTATGTTGCCAAGTGTTGTACTAGTAAGAGAATATTTAAAATGTCAAACACTTGTCAACATCTGAGCAATGGTGGGTACCATAATTGTGGGCACCATAAATACTCTGATACGCATGCGCGCACATATAAATTTAACAAAAATTTCTTCTTTATTAGTTGTGAGATATCTCCCTCAACATGCCCCATGCAAAATGGTGGCTCGTGTGAAAACACCAATTTTGGATTTCGATTAGACGGACTGAATTGCTCGTTTGAGCTTAATGGACTATGCTAATATATTAAGACTTTAGGTTAAAGGTCACCTTATTAAGAGTAGTAGTACAAACTCCTTATATGTGGATTAATATTTCTATCTTTATTCAACGTGGGACTTGTCCCAACTTTCAACGATAAATCTGGATATCTGATTTATTGGAAACGGGTGACATGCTGCACTTTCTCGTGGAAAAAAATGTTCATATTACTGCCTCGTTCATGGTTCTATAATGGCATTTAATGGCAATGCAGCTTCTCGTGAATCGGTTGGAGCCTCTAACTGAGCAACAATTGGATAAGATATGTACATTGCAGCAATCATCTCACCAAGCCGAAGATGCTCTCTCTCAAGGTAAAGAGGCATTACAGCAATCTCTAGCTGAGACATTAGCTACTGGATCTTCAGGACCCGAAGGGCCGTCTGGTAACATGGCAAATTATATGGGTCAGATGGCAATGGCCATGGGGAAGTTGGGGACTCTTGAAGGTTTCCTGCGCCAGGTAATAAATCTCATTTGTTGATCCGGTCGTGTCCAATTTTATGAATATTTGATTTCTAGAATATGTTTGTTTGCATTCACTGAAAAACTAGAGAACGTATAAAGCAAAAAAGTAACATATGTAAACATGTTTAGAAACAAAAATGTTACTTAAAGAGTAAAATTTAAGTGACTTTTTTAAGCCCACTGTCCACTTTTGATCAATTGTGAGAAAAATGTGTTTTTGAAAGATGGGGCCAAACAGGGGCTCAATGACATTTTGAAGGAGATAATAGTTTATGATGGACATTTTGCAGCTCTGTTTATCCATTTTTGACAATTTCAGGCGGATAACGCGAGGCAACAGACTTTACAAGAGATGCATCGTATCTTGACGACCAGGCAATCAGCCCGTGCCCTTCTTCTAATGAACGATTATTCCTCACGCCTTCGAGCCCTCAGTTCTCTTTGGCTTTCAAGGCCACAAGATTGAAGCGAAATCACCTCTCTTCAGAAAGTAAAGCTGAATGGGAAAATATACAGTCGATACCGTCAAGGCGGCCTTCATAAATTGCAGTGACTGTTTTTGTTGTAAAGTGTAACTCTATCTGTGCATGTAAAAAATGTGTTGTAGGCTCATTGCTGTGTTTAGTACAGGAATTAATGTTATGGTATTGTATTGTTTAAATAGAGGAATGGAGGATAAAGATCAGTTCAGTAATTATGGAAATATGAAAAGACAGCAAAATAAAGTTTGTTTCTAGGTTTTATTATTTCAATAATTATTATTCATTGGAAATTTTAATTTTGGTAATTTAGATAGTTGAAACTGTTTTTTATTATTTTAATATTTAGAACAATAAAATTAGGCCCTTTAATTCTCTTCTTAATTGGACAAAAATTTGAAAAATATCCTACTAACAAGAATTATTTCTATTTCTGTGTGGAACTTTAAGCAAAAAATGTAACTAATATAGTTGAAAATATAAATTTTTTGTATATTTTTTCTAATATATCCTACATTGAATAATGGTTTACATATGATTGATTTAAATTTGTTGATAACAAGATGCATTAAATATGGACATATTAGAAAACTAAAAACTATACATATTTTCGATTTGATTTTATAGACCCCAATTGGGATTTTTCTTGTATTTTTATGAGTAAAATGTTTTGTTTGGATTTGATTTGTAATTTTGATCCAGTGGAAACAAGTTCTTTGGTTCTTTCATGTATTACGTTGAATTCTCTCAACTTGAAGTTGTTTAGAATGAATCTTATGTTCGCTATACAAAAAATATGAAAATAATCACGCGCGCCGTATGGCATAGAAAGTTCGCGAGTTGAAATCCAAACACAAATTTAAAAGTTAGCAAAAGGCCAATAAAAATGTTGATTTTTATCTCGAACCACCTATCTCACCCAAGAGAGTCGCTAAGGTCGGAAAGCCCTAGTCATGCTATGACAGACCAAGCTAACCACATCGGTACTTGTTCAGTGATAACTTTAGCAAAGAGCTTGACATAAAAGTGATAGGTTGGTCCAATTTCAAGAAGGTTCAACAAAAGTACCTAACATTAAACCAAGGGATAGATATTAGTCTAGCACCAGAATTGGAAATTCGATAAAATAAGGAAAAAAATTCAAATTGAGCCAAGTGCTAGATTCATCATAATATATCGAGTTCAGACGTGTCAAAATATATGAAACTTGTCGTCCACAACTAATGCACGAGCACAACCCTGATTAAGCTTGGGCCATGTCCGGCCTCGCACACTCGCCTATAAAATATTGGCTTGGTACGGATCAGATTACACCTCCATTCAAGCCCAAGAGTGAATGTGGGGAAAAAAAATTATAATAATAATAATAATAAAATGAAGAGGAAATTACATAAAATGTCCATTTTTACATTGTTGATTGCAAAAATGTCTCAATTTTTAGTGATGTCAATTTTCCTTTTTTTTGGACCAAAATGCCCTTAAATGCCACATTGAGGACAATCTGTTGACTGAAAATATTTTTTAGGGGAATTTTCAAAAATGTCCAATTCCATGCTAATCACAAAAGTTGTGTCCAAAGTTAATAGTTTTTGCAAAAATATCCAAATTTTGGTGTAATTTGACCATCTTACCCTTAATGAAGCGCGCGCGCGCACACACACATCTTGATTAGACCTATGAGTTGACTATAGTACTAGTTAATACCCATTAGTCTCATTCGAATGTTGGGTAAAAACCTTTAGGGTCCGTTTGATAGCGATGGTGAAATTTGGGTGGAAAGAAAATGAATTCCAGGGAATTGAATTCTAGGTAATTGAATTATTGAGAATTAGAAGTTTAATGTGTTTGATTGGTTTAATTTTCTAGGTGGAAAAAGTAGGGAATCTTCCAACTTTTGTTATTTGATTGACATTATTTTTCATGGAAAATAAAGTAATTTTTTGCTATTTTAATCAAAAAAAAAAAAAATTACTTTTTAAATATATTTTTACTTGATGATGATAATGTTATTTTTTGGAAAGAAAATAAGTCAATTAACAACAACAAAATTGATTAAACGTGTCCAAAATCATTTTCCATCTATCATGGAAAACATTTTTCCACCAAAACCTAAAGAAAATCTTTTCCACCAAATCAAGGAAATGGAAGAAAAAGTGGGGTCCGCGGAAAAAGTTTTACATGGAAAATTTTGTCAAACAAACAAACCAAAAGTGGGAATTGAAAAACATATTCTATTTTCCATGGAAAATTTTGTGTAATCAAACAGGGCCTTAGAGTTTTTTGAGACAAATATTTTGAACTTTTATTACCATTTTTCTTATATTTTAGAGAGGTCCATGGAAGGATATTGTTGAAAAAATATTGACAAAAAATTTACTACCGTATTGTGGAATCCATTTGGTATACAAGGAATTTCATTACGAGGTATTATTCACCAATTTTTGTTTCCATTGAGAACTTGTATTTACTTGTTTTGAATTATCTTAAAAAAAATGGAGAGAAATACTAGATAATTAGTTGAACTAATTTTTAAGATTATGAAAGTATTGTTATCAATATTATGATCATTGTGTAGTGTTATTATCTAATCATGTCACTTTTTGTATCATTTATGTTAGTAATATGAGATTGTTATGTAATGAATATGTCATTAATGATGGAAATGAATGTTTCTAAAAAAAGGATAGTTGGAGAAGAAGAAATATGCAAGTGTTGAGGGAATTACGTGTTGTCATTCTCAACATTTAAAATATCGAGAATGACATTTAAAATGTTGTTCTCGACAGTTTTCAAAATGTCGAGATAGCTTTTCAAATGTACTCACCATTGTTAATTGTTTGTAACGCCTTGTTCTGGATATCTTCGTTGTGTCCACTTATTGCGTGTTACATAATCATAGTATTGTTCCTGGCATCTAGGTATAATAGATATAATGAGGTCCGTTGTCTCGCACGGTGAAAGTTTTCTCAACATTCACGACAGTTGGAAGTGGCTTGACAACCGGATAACGCCCATTGTTTTCGAAGTGACGTTAAATTTGAGGAACTTCTGAATTTACTTTTCGAGAAGATCGGCATTGACAGAATCAAATTTCGCATCCTGTTAAAATTCATTGTTCCAAACATGAATATACCACTAGTATAAGAGGTTTTTGAGAATACATGAGACCTGTCATTTGAGTGGACGATAGTAATTTGAAAGGTAAATACAAGGGAACACTTCTAATAGCAGCAAGACAAGATACAAATATGCAAATATATCCAGTTGCGTGGGTTACTGTTGATGCGAAGACTAATGCATCTTGGTACTGGTTCTTCTCGAAGTTGAAAGATGTGGTAAATGATTTGATACGTCATTCTCGACATTTATAACATCAAGAATGATATTTAAAATGTTGTTCTGGACATTTTTAAAATGTCGAGATTGTGGGTAATGAACTCACAAATGTTAATCATTTGAAACACCTTCTTGTAGATAGCTTTTTTGTGTCCGCTTATCTCATATTAGTTCATCATAGTATTATTTCTGACATCTAGGTATGACGGATATAATGAGGTTCGTTGTCTCGCATGGTGAAAATTTTCTCAACGTGGATGACAATTGGAAGTGGCTTGACAACTGGACAACGTCCATTGTTATTCGATGTGACGTTAGATACAAGGAACTTCTCAATTTACTTTCTAAGAAGCTCAATATTGACAGACTGAAATTTCGAATCCAGTTGAAATTCAAAGTTTCAAACATAAATAAAGTAGATTTGTTATTTGTCTAAAAACATCATGTTAGAACTAAAATTAATTTTGTGTGAATGTTGGGAAACCAACTTGAAATAGATATAAAATCTCGGCATTTAGCACTTGATTATTGAACATTCATGACTGTTCTTGACATTTTCAAATGTCATTCTCAACATTTGAGACCTGTTTTTCTAGACATTTGACATATCATGTGTCAAGAATGACAAAATTTGTCCAACATAACAAGTTTACGCCAAAACACATGAAAAACACGTCCAATGACTATTTCAAAATTAGAACAGCCTGCGACAAGTCCCTAATAGATGTGTAAAATGTGATCACAAAAGTTCTACATCATGAGTTCAATGCAAAAATACGTAAGATCACTGTTTTCAATTTTTTCCCTTTTCATCATTCGTTTACTTCTTTCGTCTGTTGCGTGTGAAAGGAGTGTTCGTGGTAACACTGACAATTTTCAACCGACTTGAACGAGGTCTGGGAGGTAGATAAAAGCCCTTAATAGGATATTTACTTGATACTTTCTTACGGGTCTTTGTAGGCTCATTCACAACCTCTCTTGTAGCTCATTCGATTTCTCCAACCTTTTCTTCTCGAGGAAGCTGAAACGTGCATTCATCCTAGAAAAATATGTTAGTCTTTAATAGGAAAATAATAGTATATGAAAAAACCTGTAATGTGAAATTACATGTTTTCTAGTTGCATCTCCAACCAATTTGTCATCGAATTCATTGTATTAACACAACGTCATCTCCAACACATTCAATAACACTAATTGAACATTGATAATATGGCAAGGCTAATAAGCTGTAATTTGTCAAGAGGCTTTCATAACACTTAGCAAACTATAATTTGCTTAGCTGTGAGTAATAATTGTCCATTCTTTTGGCATTAAGTTTAACTATCTATTCCTGGCAGAGCATATATAGCATACCTTGATATTTCACAACCCCATAATATGGATTATGCAGACACAGATGCTTAGTTTTGGAAAATGAGCATTACCCTATTCAATTTATTGATTACATAATTCCATAAAGAAAAGAGAAAAATCTATAAAATCCAAAAAAAAGGTTTGCCGAATTAGGAAGGAAGAAATCATTTAGTTTATCCACTTTCACTTTATGAAGGCTTAGGGCTAAATCAAATCAAGACGAAAGTTCAAGAATTATTGGAAAAAGTAAAAACTAGTTCCTTCCAAGATATTTGCCCTATTACATTAAAAATACCATTTTCCATATGTTTTATCTTGTATAATTATGATTTTCATTGGATCTATATATGGAGAAAGAGTTGGCTATCTAGTTACCGAGATGCTAAATTAGCAAACAGGGTTTCATTTAGTTATTCTTATCCAGTTACTGAAAGTTACAACTAAATATAATTGATAAACTAGTAAAGAACAAAACATGAAAGACACCAAACAATTTGACCAGCTTTTTTGCCTCCAATGGAAGTAGAAGGCATCATTTTTCCATCTTATTTGAAAATTCAATTATTTAATTATGCAAAAGACAGAACAATAGCATTCCAGTTACGAAATCAATGACAGGAAGCACTCATACAACTTTGTCATGGCAGGACAATGGAGTTTGTGTTTTCTTTGTCCTCCACAGACCTCATTATGCAAAACCTAAAGGAAAATTATGAAAAATCCTAAGTCGCCGCCAAGAAACAATATTAGCAGCAGTTTTGAAACAATCTAAAACTCACACAAGAACTTCTTTTTTGCTATAAAGGGCAAAACTGCAGCATAAGATGAAATAGCTCGTCGCATTATTTCAATAACACGAGACTCTCTAAAATTTATATGCACACATACTAAGAAACTCAAGAATAAAAAAAAAAAAACACAAAACTATAAGTTTAAGTTTCAACCTTGAATGCTTTCAGAGATGATGAAAGTTTTCATGGCGTAGGCCTTTGCACGTAGGTCGTTGATGGTCAGCAATGGTGATTTTAGTGGTATCGCTAAGTGATTTCAGAGAGTAAAGGAAGAGAGTTTTTAGATTCTTGTTAAAGTGAAGAAGAAAAGTGATGCACCGGTCTTTAATCTGCTTCAGGAACTGGGCCGAATTTGGGTAACACAATCCTAAATAATGAACTCTTATATAATAGACTGGACCTTTACATCTTTTCGAAAATATAGGATAGATTATTTGTCAAATTTTCATTGGTTGTTACAATAAAGAAATAATATTCAAGATTTTGTCTCAATGCTGGAATTTAAGATTTGTAGTAGGGGCATTTAGGTCCAAAATTGAAGAAAATGGACATGACAAAAAATTGGGACATTTTTGCAATCAACAATGTGAAAATGGACATTTTATGTAATTTCCTCTACATTTGGATGAAGCGAGGAATTCGTCCATACCATCGGTAAAGTTTGGAAGACCGCGACTGATCCTGAAGGGGAATGAATGGAAAAAATAGCATGTTGTATCAACGGAGAGTTCTGAGTCTATGTCATTTTTATCGGATCGGGACAAAACCCTGTTCGAATTCTTGGAACGGAACAAAAAAAGTTGGGTCGAATGAATAAATGGATAGGGTATCTTTTATTGTACTAATCAATCAAAACTTGACACCTAATTTATTGATATTGTATTACCCAATAGTTCATCTGAATACACTTGGAAACCGTTCTAAAACCTAGCATATTGCAATTCATTGTACTCTCTCACCACTATCTTCTCTCACAAGCCATTTTTTTTGAAACCCTCAACCCCTCTGTCTCTCGGTCTCTCTCTCCACCGTTCTGTTCACCTCTCATTCACCATCGGTAACCCCACACCAATCGAAGTGATAACCAAAAGTGAGTGAAGAAAATCTAAATTCTCTTTGAAATCTATTGGTCCAAAAACTCACAGCAAAATACCCGCTCTAAATCGTCGTTGCCTAGCGTTGTGCTGTCGTTTTGTAGCCCATATCTGACCTCTACTGCAATTGCTGCTTGGTATTTCCTCTCTCAGTCAATATCGCACAATTCCCTTCATATTTAGCAATTTTATTTTTTGATATTGTTTATGTTATTGTTTGATTTGTGAGTTTTGTAGTATATGATTTGTTGTGAAAAGATAACGGTTTCCCCTATTTTCAGTAGCGAAAAATGTAATAAACGAGTATCTCAAGTTTTCATAAAGTATACAATTTTTTTTTTTTTTTTTGCTTTGTATAAGGATTCTTTATTTCATTGTGGATATATTTGTTTATGATTGAACGATTGGGTTGGTATTTAAATGGCAAAATTCAATTTTTTTTCTAATATTCAGAAACAATCAAATAAATGAACGTATTATTACATAATTTCATTTGGGCTAAACCATATACTAATTAGGACAGCATTTGGCATATCAATCTGCATGTTGAGATTTTGGCGCTTGATTGCATAAGCTTCGTTGATATCTATCCAAGTTCATATATACTCAGTAGAGGGGGAGAATAATGAGTGAAAAAGTTAGAATTACTTGAGGCTCCAACTATTTTGTTCTTGATTAGATGCATATGGTTTTTTTGCTGTGGTTATTGACATGAAATTTGATTGCTTATAATTTGTATGCTTTTTTTTTTCTTTACACAAGTATGCTTTCTTTTGTGTTTGAAAAATATGCTTTGTTTTGTCTTTCCACAAGTACGTTCATGTACCTAGATGCATGCTAAGTTTCATCTTTTGATTACAATATCTCTTCTAAATGTTGGCATATCAACTCTAAAATAAGGACGTAGGCTACTGATCTATAAGTATTTTGGTCCTGTCTATTTGCATTTGGTTATTTGATTTGGTTACAGCCTCCTCCAGTGAAAATGCAGTTGGAGTGGAGGGAGCTTCAACTGCCACAGTATTGGCAAAGGCAACAAACATCAAAGAGATTGTTGCAAGTGAAGAAGCAAGCAAGCCTTGTGATGTTCCGCCTTGCAGACCACGTTACAGTCGGAAAAAAATTCCCAGTGCTACCATGACGAGTCCTTACACACGCAGTGGACGAAAGAAGGTCAAGCATGATCGTAAGAGAAAGAGTTAGACACATTTTATCTATGTACTTTTTGTGTTAAAACCCCTCTGTTGCAGACTATGTATTATGACGTTGTACAATGATTGAAACATGAGTTTTCTACTAGTGGATAGAGTTAGTGTTTTGTTCCCACGGTTCAATGGGGTTTGATGTGTTGTTTGCATGCATTACCTATTCTGAACAGATTTTGTAAATCTAGACATTTAAAAATGTCAAGCGTCTAGAAAAGCAGGGAACAAATGTCGAGAATGATAATTCGTAATGTCGAGAACGTTATTGATTGTCATTAAAGATTTGATGAATGTTGAGTTTTTGTTTATGTCAAATTGCCCCCTTAAACACTAAAGCAGCAATACCAGATGTAATATTATTTTTGTTTCTTGGCCGAATCGCAATGAAGAATTGCAGCGTTCGTAACGTATGTTCAAGTGCAATTAACAGATGCATAAGTTCGCTATTCTGAACAGATTTTGTAAATCTAGACATTTGGAAATGTCAAGCGTCTAGATAAACATGGATCAAATGTCGAGAATGATAATTCGTAATGTAAGAAAAATGGTAATAAAAGTTCAAAAATATTTGCCTCAAGAAATTCTAGAGGTTTTTACACAACATTTGAATGGGACTAATGAGTATTAACTAGTACTAGTCAACTCATAGGTCTAATCAAGATATATGTATGTATGTGTGTGTGTGTGTATTTAGGTTTCATTAAGGGTAAGATGGTCAAATTACACCAAAATTTGGATATTTTTGTAAAAATTATTAACTTTGGACACAACTTTTGTAATTAGCATGAAATTAGACATTTTTGAATAAAATGAAATACTAAAATCCTGAAAAAAGACAGCCAAGACTGCCAAGTACCCTGCTTATTGCAATATTGACGGCGAAGAACATGCGTGGAGCTACAACTTGAATAGTTGAATATAACCTTCATTGCATCATTACCAACGGCTATATTCCACTACCTAATATTACTCTAATCACCCATAACGGTCCAATTTTCCCACAATAAGCCAACCTTTGACAGCACAAAAGCCTCCGTTTGGCAAATAGGTTTTTAAATATGTTTTTTTCAATACAATTTCTAAAATCACTTTTTAACTACACATATTTTCTCTCTCCATTTTCAACCATATATTTTATCTAGAAAACATAAAAAAATATATTTTTAAATAAAAAAACTTATAACAAACATAGGCAAAATTTCCCTCTACCTTAAAATCACTCTCTTGCAAGAATTCATCTTCTCCCTCTCTCTCTCAAAAGTACTGAAAATTGAAAGTTGGCTCCACTATCCCCATAGTTCATTCTTACTCTTCAATGGAAAATGCTAATCCAAATACAGCTAAAGTTCAGCACGTAACCAAAGCATCATCAGATGAACTCTTGAAGAAGTTTGCCGAAGTGGGTTCTGAATCAAATGACAAATCCTTAGCCAAGAAAGAGTTACGATTGGCAAAACGCATAAAAAGAAGCCAAGCAGCCATTAATGGAGGTGGCCAAGGTGAGAGAAAGTCACTTCTACCTCCGGCTACTTCCCGAAGACCCACGGCCTTGATTAGAAGGTTCGGGATAGGAAAGGCCAAGACCAGAACTGGGGAGTTCAAGAACAGGTCCATTATGGGCACAATTCAGAAGGTGAGATTTGCTTAAATTTGGGCATTCAATATTCTATTTGATATGATAGTTCATATGGGATTGCTTAAATATTTGAATTTAGAATTAGTGTTTCTTTGTTTTCATGCTTCCTTCGGACAGAAAAATGGAGCACATTACAAATAGATTGTAGATTCTTGGAAATCAATTCAATATTTACCACTTTGTAAAATAAGATTTGAGCTTTTAAAATAAATTTAACCATCTAATTTAGAATTACCATGGTTAGAAATTTCAATCTAGAAATTTTCTGCTTACCATATCAATTGATGAACATTCTTTCGAGTAAAAAGTTGAATAAAATAAAATTGCATTAAGATCGGAAGTTTTTGGATGCTATAAATTTTCTGAAAAGATTGAATGTGAAGGAAGAAATTTCCTTCAATGGATTGAGAAGTTTATTGTAAAAACTATAAGAAAACATAAGGATTTTGTGATTTATGAACAATGCAATCACATTTGAAACTATTGACTCTCTTTTTGTGTATAACCAGACATGGCATAGAACAGTTGAAGGGGCTTCGAGAGTCTGGATGGAGAAGCATTACAACCAGCACAAACGTCTAATAAATGACTTGCATTAGTTATCATTGCCACACGATAAGAAATTCTTTTCTTCGAAATAAAATCTCTCTCGATCTAGTTCTCTTCAGGGAAAAGATTTGAGAAACATTGTGTAGAGAATTTTTAGTTTTTGCAGGTCAACAAATATAAGAGGGGAATAGTTTTAGATTTTGAAAATTTTAAATATTCAATTAATTTATTTTTATGTAATGAAACTCAGCTTTGATCATGAACTTGAGAGTATATTTTAAATTCGCCCTTTCCTTTATGCATTATAAGATTTTTTCTTGCAGGAGAATCACATAATTTAGAAAAAATCATTTGCCCATCTTATGATAAGAGGAGAGGATACAACTTCATACAAGTAAGACCATCAATTTTTAAAATTTAAGAATGCAATGTCATAACTACGAGGCTTATAGTACCATTAGTAATGGATAAAAAAGAGTATGCATTTCATAGCAGGTTCCAATCCCGAATGGAGGAAGTTTACTAGGTTGAAAACCTATACAGAACTTTATTGAATATAGATACAATTGAGTGATGGAAAAGATTCGTGTAGCGGAACCCAAATTTATTGACGGCTAAGTTTTTGTTATTGTAAAATGTATCTATGTTTGCCGTGAAAAGGCCTATATAGAACTTTATCAATTATACAATTGAGTGATGGAAAAGATTCGTGCAGCGGAACCCAAATTTAATAGGGGAAACGGCTTAGTTTTTTGTTATTGTAAAATGTATCTATGTTTTCTGTGAACTGTGAAGAGGCCATGTGATTACAGTGAGTGAGATCAATAAAGCCCCCCGTTTGTCTCCCATTTTTTAAAATTCATTTTTTGCCAAACTCATTTTCAACTATACATTTAATGAAACTCACAACTTTAATCAACTTTTCAACCACACATTTCATCAACTTTTACCAAAATCTACTAAAAGATTGATTTTAATCCAAACCAAATTGGGACATTATAGAAAACAAAAATTTACAGATGTGCGCAGCGTATTAATGAAATCTCCTTGTTGATGCCTTCAGGATTGTTGCATTGTAATATACAAATAGTTTTGAATAGTTTGAAATGCGTAAATTTTGTTGTTTTTACCATTCTATACTCATAATTTGTTGCCTATGTGATTCAATATTGATGAATCTGGTGGCCTTTTCAAAATTTTAGTACATCAGATTAGTCAAGTTCATATTCTAACTCTGTAACTGTAAACAAATGAAGAGGCTGCTGAGATTGTTCATAGAAACCCAAGAACGTTTTGTTCAAATTCTTTTGATCTTGTAACTTGACTAGATTTCTTAAATCTTCTACGGAAGCAGCAAGCTAGGAAGTGAGAGATAGCGATCTTCAGAAAGTCGATAAGGAAAACAAGGGATACTTTCATGACAATCATAGACCACAAAATATTAAACAAACTTGGAATGAACAAATAAATGATCTCCATCTCCAAAAAGAAAGAAAGAAGTTAAAATCTTGTTCATCATCATGTTCCTTGAGGTATTATCAGCTATGCATTCGTGTTTTAGTGCATGTTTGGCAACTTGAATTCTGTTCTAACATACTTTTTATTGGCACTTACAGAAACTGGCCATAATTATTTATTTGATCAGAAATTACCAAAAATATATTTGCTCAATTGATAATGCTGCTGTATATGACGAAATTTATGTTTCTGCAAATAGAGACATACTTTAGCAAATTTATTTTTATTTTAGTAATGAGCATTTGATTATATAAAGTGAAGGAAAATTTTCTCCATATCGTCCCAATTGCTGACAATTCCATGCTCAATTGGGTACTTCAGTGCAAAATACCTCTTTTTGACTGAGCCAACATAGGCATCCTTTTGGCCCGCGCCAACCATTACACCAGTGTCTCGAGGACGTCCCACAATACTGGGGAAGACAGCCCTTGGAGCTTCATCTCCAGCAACGTCAGCCTGAAAGTTTTGAGATTAACAAGAAACTAATGTAAAATTCTATTGCATTTTATGAAGGATCTTCGCATTGGATTAATTCATGATTACAAGTATCAGAATAAGATGTTGGGTGGTTACCTACAAGTATATGCCAAATCTTTTTGCAATCAAAGACCATAGTTCAAACATACTGCCTTCAAAGGATTAAGTACATTGGCTTTAACGCCCACTTGGCATGGCTTTTGAGAAGCCAAAAAGAGCTTTTTAAGACTCCAAAGCTGATTTTAAACCATTTTGGTTAATTTTATAAGTGTTTCTTTTGGTTAAAAGAGCTCGTAGAAAAAGTTTATCAAATATGACGAGAACTTCTTTAGAAATTTGTCTTCAAACATCAATCAAGTAATGAACTTTAATGTTTCTGTTGACCGTAAAATCTGGTAGAACCTTGGATCAACACGTCTCAACTCCTCCCTCTTGAAAACGTGGATCTCCTGCGCACTAGGACAAACAATCGACTTGCAAAAGGGGCCGATGTGGCTCTCGTTTGCACTCCGATGCCTAAGTCAGTACTCATTTCAAGCAAATATAAATTATGTGCGAAAAACATAAATGTGTAAAAGAGAGAAAAGGGAGTGAGAGTAAAATATTGAGTTAGAGTATTGGATTACCCACACTTTCCTTGGAGGCAAGTGTGCTCTATTTATAGAATAAGTAATTCTCTTGAATTGTG
Organism: Ligustrum vulgare; assembly: GCA_963555705.1. Lineage (NCBI taxonomy): Eukaryota > Viridiplantae > Streptophyta > Magnoliopsida > Lamiales > Oleaceae > Ligustrum > Ligustrum vulgare. The sequence continues at coordinate 3,258,488 of OY743178.1, read as the reverse complement.
ACACGTGTTATGCTTTACACACGGCAATATCCTAACTATTCATGAGGTAAACAATTTCTTTGGCTATAATCATTACTACATGTCATAGGGTTAAAGCATCATCAAATTCCTTTAAAGATGTTGTCACATCAATCTATCTTGTCACTTTTCCAGGGTACTCACTTCAGCTTAGGAGTACTTCGGCATAGCATCACCCCGGCATAGGGGTACCTTGGCATAGGCTCACCCCGGCATAAGGGTACCTCGGCATAGCATCACATCGGCATAAGGGTACCTCGGCATATAAGAGTCCAGCAAGTTTGGTAGCCACAGTTTGACATGTGGGTCATGATTAGGTGAATGGATGATTTGTGGATCCCCTGGTGGACCCATATGGATGATGTGTCATGTTCAATTAGTCATGGCCATAACACTAGTCCCTCAAGTCTGGTTGGTTCATTTATGTGCGAACCGGACTTGAAAATATAAGGGATCGAAGATGATGGAATGTGTATATACTCTAAGAAATAACCAAAATAGGAAATATATAAAAAATCATTCTTGCAAGACACCACCAGAATGGAAAAAATAGAATATAGTTTGCATGGTAAAGCGTCGCCGAAGAGGAATAATATAGGCACTTGGGCTCATACTTTAATATAATTTGAACACTTGGGTCCTTATTTGAACACTTGACAACCCTTTAGACTTTTCTTAGTTATATTTGTTGAGATCGTTCCCAAAAAGGAGCTCAATGAATCACCAACAAGGGCCCAATAGAGGCCCATTGGCCAATGACTGAAGCTTAGGATATCTCCTTGGGGCCAACTGCCGAGGTGGAACAGCATGTGAACATCTTTAGCCGAACTGGTTTATGTCTAGCCGAGGTGCTCTATGGTAACGCCTCAGACGGGGTGATGGGAAAATGTTTGGAAGGGGATGAGCGCACGTCCCATCCCCTACCAAACGTAGCAATGATTACTGCCAGAAAGTAAGATCCTCCTCTCCAACAGCTAGGGTAGATATACGTGTAAAGTCCACCACGTGTCGTCATCCAAAACCATAACTTCCCCTATAAATAGAACACTTCTTCCACCAAATAGAGGGTTAGCAATCTCATACTCTTAATGAAATATTTTACTCTCACTCTCCTTTCTCTCTTTTACACACTTATATTTCCCGCAACCAATTTATATTTGCTTGAAATGAGCACTGACTTTGGCATCGGAGTGCAAATAGGAGCCACCTCGACCCCCTTTGCAAACTGATTGTTTGTCACAGTGCGCAGGAGATCCACGTGTTCAAGAGGGAGGAGCTGAGACGTGTTGGTCCAAGGTCTAGCCGGATTTTGTGGTCAACAATATTAAAAGAGTATTGGGCTGCATTTTTCAAAATTTTGAAAGTGTATCTCTTCTCCCAACAAAAAAGAATACTCGAGCATCCTTCGAACTTACGAAGACATATAGGCTCATAGCAATATCCCGAGCATGCCTCAAATAAGAGGGGAATTACAAGGTTTCCTTCAATAACGTTGAAGATCTTACTCCTAGATGTGTGAGGGCTAATAGCTTGTCTGGATAACCTAGAGAATATGCTTAATTCAAGCAACCGGAGGGCTTACAAGCCTGCCTCATTTTGAGATGTGTATCTTTGGATAATATGAAACAACGTATATACACGTCGTGTCTTGTGCGACTCATGCGTGTATATGCTCTGGTCCCTTAAATTGGAAGTTCCAGGCATTCATGGCGGGGGTTCGAATTTATAGCTTTCAGATGTTTTTCCTTAAGCGAAATCGACCAATGAAAGAATCCTTTGTAAAAGGAGTTTGTTGAAGAAGTCCTTCTCTTGGAAGGATTCCTTAGGAAGGGATTCCTCATTTGGAGGAAGTCAATAGACGTAGTTCTTCTCTTGGAATAAGTTCCTTGTAGGAGTCCTTCTCGTGGAAGGAGTCCTTTGGAAGGGGTCCCTCACTTGGAGGGAGTCAATTGATGTAATTCTTCTCTTGGAAGAAGTCACTTGTAGGAGTCGTTCTCTTGGAAGGGGTTCCTCACTTGGAGGGAGTTAATGGAAGAGGTATCTCGGAAGGAGTTCATGGAAGACGTCATTCGAGAGAGGTACTTCGGAAGAAGTCCATGAAAGACGTCCTTCGGAAGAGGTACTTCGGGAAGGAGTCTATGGAATACGTCCTTAGGAAGAGGTACTTCGGGAAAGAGTCCATGGAAGACGTCCTTAGGAAGAGGTACTTCGGAAGGAGTCCATGGAAGAGGTCCTTCGGCAGAGGTGCTTCGAGAAGGAGTCCATGGAAGAGGTCCTTCGGAAGAGGTGCTTCGAAAGGAGTCCATGGAAGACGTCCTTCGAGAGAGGTACTTCGGAAGAAGTCCTTCGGAAGAGGTACTTCAGGAAGGAGTCTATGGAAGAGGTCCTTCGGAAGAAGTGCTTCGGAAGGAGTCCATGGAAGACGTCCTTAGGAAGAGGTGCTTCGGAAGGAGTCCATGGAAGAGGTCCTTCGGAAGAGATACTTCGGGAAGGAGTCCATGGAAGACGTCTTTCGGAAGAGGTACTTCGGGAAGGAGTCCATGGAAGATATCCTTCGAAAGAGGTGCCATTAGGCAATATGAGGGGCTTCTTGAGTCATTCCACTTGGGGCAATAAGAAGGAAGCCACTTCGGCCATGCCACTTGGGGGCAATAAGAAGGAAGCCACTTCGGCCATGCTACTTAAGCAATAAGAAGGAAGCCACTTCGGCCATACCACTTCAGCAATATAAGGGACTTCTTGAGCCATGCCACTTGGGTGCAATAAGAAGAAAGCCACTTCGGCCATGCTGCTTAGGCAATAAGAAGGAAGCCACTTCGGCCATGCCACTTAAGCAATATGAAGACTTCGGCCATGCCACTTAGGCAATATGAGGGAAGCCACTTCGGTCATGCCACTTAGGCAATATGAGGGCTTCTTGAGCCATGCCACTGGGGGGCAATAAGAAGGAGAGTCCCTTCGGCCATGCTACTTAGGCAATAAGAAGGAAGCCACTTCGGCCATACCACTTAGCCAATATAAGGGAAGCCAGTTCGGTCATGCCACTTAGGCAATATGAGGGGCTTCTTGAGCCATGCCACTTGGGGGCAATAAGAAGGAGAGTCCCTTCGGCCATGCTACTTAGGAAATAAGAAGGAAGCCACTTCGGCCATGCCACTTAGACAATATAAGGGGCTTCTTGAGCCATGCCACTTGGGGGCAATAAGAAGGAAGCCACTTTGGCCATACCACTTAGGCAATATGAGGGAAACCACTTCGGCCATGCCACTTAGGCAATATGAGGGAAGTCACTTCGGCCATACCACTTAAGTAATATGAGGGGTGTTCGCTACAAACACACCGCAAGTGCACGAGTCGCATACAAGTGATAGTGAACTAATTGAGTCCGGTTTATCGATCCCACAAGGATTGTCTATTTCAATTACACTCTAGTATAATTAATTTTAACAAGAAACACACACAATAAATATTTGTTTGGGAATGTTCTCGTACTAGAATTAAATTTGCAATGGTAAATAAATAACTAGAAAAATGGTGATGAATAGATGATAAAGGAGTGTTGGGATTCTTGATTCCACTTGACCATTACCTAATTAAATTATCAACAAGCAAAAAGAGATGCAATTCATTAATCATGTTAGACCCGATTTTCCAAGCTTAGCCAATTACCTCTCTCGAGTGAAATCAACCCTAACTAGTGGCATTAACCTACTATATCTCTATGTCGATTAAAAACACACCAATTGCATTAAACCTATGTGAAAATAACTCAATGGGTCATCTAGGGTTTTAGGTATATCTCTATCCTAAACAAGAACCTAGAGCAAATATTGTATTGATCTAGAATACACAACAATTTCTCAATAATTGCACATTCCATGAAACCTAAGCATAAATGTGGCCACAAAAATGCTAGTCAATAAATACAACAATAAATGCACAAGATAATAAAAAGCTTAAATTCTTAATACAAGCATTAAAATCAACTAGGCTAGGTCAAGCTTCATCAACATCCCAACACAAAATAGTTTAGCCCATAGTGAAATAACAATAAAATTCAAGAATTAAATACATCATTTCAACAATAGAGTAAAGTAAATAGAGAAATATGAAGATTAAGCAAAAACACTTCCCTTAACCAATGATTCTTGCTTCCAAATATCACTATTCTTCCACAATAATTTTGGTATTTCTCCCCTTAATCAATATTCATCAACTAAACTATACAAACTCAAGAGAAATTACAAGATAAAAGAGTAAAATAAAAGAGAAAAAGAGAGAGCTAGGGTTTTCTAGGGTTTTGAAGAGAAAAGAATGAATCCAAAATACTCAAAATCACTCAAAAATACACCCAAATTGCGTAGATCCGCGTGTTTCAGCATCTGGGCCGGATCGGGTCGCACCGGGTCGGCCCAGATTTTCGCTTCATTTTATGACCACGCGATCGCGTGGCTGACTGGCTCGCGATCGCGTGGTTGGCATTATAAGTCTCGGGTTGGATTTTTGCTTGAGTTCGCGAACGCGACTTGAGAATTACCACGCGATCGCGTGGTTGCAGTTTGGCTCTAATTTTGACTCTTTGATGGATTTAACTCTTTTCTCCTCAATTTCTTCAAGTATTCATCCATTTAGCTTCTTTCTTGTGTTTTCTCCATGAAGTTGATTGGTAAACCTATTTAACCACAAAACATGCACAATTAAGTAGGTATTTGTCCAAATTACTCAAAAAGTATTACCAAAAATATATGAAATATGCATGTAAAATGCACCCAACAAATACCCCCAAACTTAAACTCTTGCTCGTCCCGAGCAAGAATATTCACATGCATCTACAAAAAAACAATAATGACAATATGATCAACAATGCTGATAGCTCGCAATCTTCCATGAGTGTGAAATTGCATAATTAATTCACAATTATGTTCCCAAATAATGCTACAAAAATGAGTTTGGCTTATCCGATGCTCGATCGGTGCATGTGTGAGTAGCCACTGTCAATCGTCAATAAGATTCGAGAATGTTGATGAGTAAAGAGGTTTCAAGTTAAAACTATCCCACCATTAGTGGTCAATTCTTTCCTTTCCCACTCGTGACATTCATCCCCCAATGAATAATTTTCTTTCCACTCCCGGGATGCAATTCTAGAGTGTACTTCTCAAATCACTCTTTCTTTTTCCACTAAAGCATGGGTGTGTTTTACCGACAATCTCGACAACCTAGAAGTGCAGTGACTCTCCACTAATGAGTGCTTCTACATTCAAGTTTATACCAAGCAATTCAAACCCACTATTCATCTAAGCCCTTATGCAAATACAAATGCATGATTTCTAACAACTAACATGATGTTTGCTCGTGACTTCCCCACTCCCTTAAGCTTTCTAATTAACCCATGTAGCGAGCTTTAGGTCGGCAGCTCCCCGATCGTTTTAAGATCAAAGGGTACCAGGTTTCAAAATACCCCTACGGACTTATTAACTCGAGTCAAAAAGGCTACGAAGTGGGGTAGACTTATTAAGCGAATGCAATGATAATGTGCTTTTTTTTTTTTTTTTTTTATGAGTGTGTGTGTGAGTACCCTACTCATTAAGCTTTCTAATTAACTCATGTAGCGAGCTTTCGGCCGGTGACTCCCAAGTTTCAAACTTAAGGCACCAAGTTTCAAGATACTCCTACGGGCTTAATAACTCGAGTCAAAAAGGCTTCGAGATAGGGCAATGCAATGCAAAAAATTAAAATGGGCTTAGAACTCTAGCATATGGTCATTACTTGGCTTATACTTGGCGAAATACACTCCACACAAAATTTACTTCCACATGCATGGAATCACCACACGTCTAGGCCGTCTCCTTTTCCGGGTCGACCACCCCCAAACTTGTCTTACATTAGGGTCAAGAGATTTAGAGCATTAGGAAATATTTGATAGGTTGATAAAAATAAACAATACAAGCTCACAACCTAGTTCATCTACTCCATTAACCTCTTCGCCCTTCAACAATTCCCAAACTCACCGACAATTGAACATGACTATTGTGCTCAGTGTACATATGATCTTACATGGATAAGCATTTAAAGAAAGTAGCACAAGTAGCATATTTGGTCATAACTCATGAATTAACAACAATTTCAAACATCAATGTCTTATAAGCAGGCAAGGCTATCTAGCATGTCAATATTCTCAACAAAATAAACAATTTCAAACCATCAAGACATCAAGGGCCGGCAAGGCAATGTAAAATGTTCATAAAGCACATGATCCCAATACCCCCAAACTTAAATCAAACATTGTCCTCAATGTTGACAATGACATAATAACAAGAAAGGAATGGGTGATGGAACTTCCCCGGATTGATGCGTGTATGATGTTCCAAATTGACCTAAGCTTTGATTCTTTTGATACGCCAATCTCCCCCAAACTTGTTGAGGACAAGGTTGCTTAGGATTTCAAAAAGAATTTCGAACCTACAAAAGTTGGTGATTAACCAAGTTAGAGATAATAAAAATGCAATAAGTAAATATCAACAAGTAATTAAAAAGAGTGGAAATTTGGGTTGCCTCCCAAAAAGCGCTTGGTTAAAGTCGTAAGCTCGACTTTTTGATACAATTACTCCGGGTTAGCAAGAGGGATGGATGACTTTTCCTTTTCATAATGACCCCCCAAGTATGGCTTCAGGCGTTGCCCATTTACTTTGAAGTTTCCCTTACTTCCATGATAAAGTTCAACCGCTCCATGTGGAAAGATTTGAGCAATGGTGAAAGGTCCCGACCATCTAGAGCGGAGTTTACCGGGGAACAATCGAAGTCTTGAGTTGTAGAGAAGTACTTGTTGCCCAACTTGGAAGTCCCTCTTCACAATGTTCTTGTCATGCCACCTCTTTGTCTTCTCTTTGTAAATCCGAGCATTTTCATATGATTCAAGGCGGAATTCATCAAGCTCGTTGAGTTGGAGTAATCTTTTCTCACCGGCCAACTCCACATCAAAATTCAAGACTTTTGTTGCCCAATATGCACGGTGCTCAAGCTCAACCGGAAGATGACATGCTTTACCAAATAGTAGTCGAAATGGAGACATACCAATGGGGGTCTTGAAAGCGGTGCGGTATGCCCATAATGCATCATCCAATTTCTTGGACCAATCTTTCCTCGAGGCATTCACCGTCACTTCAAGGATCTTTTTCAACTCTCTATTCGAAATTTCAACCAGCCCACTTGTTTGCGGATGATAAGGAGTGGATATTCGATGTTTGACTCCATACTTGGTCAAAAGTGAGTCGAAGAGGCGGTTACAAAAGTGTTTTCCTCCATCACTAATGATAGCTCGAGGGGTGCCATAACGAGTAAAAATATTTTTCTTCAAAAATTTCACCACCACTCGAGCATCATTTGTGGGGAGTGCCACCGCTTCTACCCACTTGGACACATAGTCAACCGCAACTAGAATGTATTGATTAGAAAAGGACGATGGAAAAGGTCCCATAAAATCAATACCCCAAACATCGAATATCTCCACTTCTAAAATAGAATTTAAAGGCATTTCATTTCGGTTAGAGATATTACCCAATCGTTGGCATCGGTCACACTTGGACACAAGTGTGTGAGCATCCTTGAATAAAGTGGGCCAATAAAATCCCGATTGAAGAATCTTTGATGCAGTTTTCACGGCACCAAAATGGCCTCCATAAGGCGATGAGTGACATTGGTCAAGAATCTTCTCCATCTCCTCCTCGGGCACACACCTTCTCATGATTTGATTCGGACCCCTTTTGAACAACAACGGGTCATCCCAAAAATAATACTTGATATCCGCAAAGAACTTCTTCCTTTGTTGATACGAGTGGTCCGGGGGAGTGATGCCACTTGCAAGAAAATTCACATGGTCCGCATACCATGGCACACTAGTAGCTTGTAGAAGATCTATGATTTGGAAAATTTGCTCATCCGGGAATACCTCACTTATCTCTTCATCCAAAATTTCCTCGGTTTGCTCAAGTCTAGACAAGTGATCGGCTACAAGATTCTCCGTCCCCTTCTTATCACGAATCTCCAAATCAAACTCTTGGAGAAGAAGAACCCACCTAATTAACCGCGGCTTGGCATCCTTCTTTGCCAATAAATACTTGAGGGCCGAGTGGTCGGTATATACAATCACCTTGGCGCCAATAAGATACGACCGAAACTTATCAAATGCAAAGACCACCGCTAGCATTTCCTTCTCGGTAGTAGCATAATTCAATTGAGCATCGGTCAAGGTTCTACTAGCATAGTAGATGACATGCAAGAGTTTGTCCTTTCTTTGCCCCAAAACCGCCCCCACGGCGTAATCACTTGCATCACACATAAGCTCGAAGGGCAAACTCCAATCCGGAGCCACAATAATTGGTGCCGTGATGAGTTTCTCTTTGAGAGTGTTAAAAGCTTGAAGACACTCTTTAGAGAAATCATATGTTGCACTCTTCTCAAGTAATGAACATAGTGGCTTCATGATTTTTGAGAAATCTTTGATAAATCTTCTATAAAATCCCGCATGCCCCAAGAAACTTCTTATACCTTTTACCGAGGTTGGGGGAGGTAATTTTTCGATAACTTGAATTTTTGCCTTATCAACCTCAATCCCCTCACTTGAAATTCGGTGCCCAAGAACTATCCCCTCTCGAACTATGAAATGACATTTTTCCCAATTCAAAACCAAATTGGTATCCTCACATCTTTTTAGCACCATTCTCAAATTATTCAAACAATCATCAAATGAAGTACCAAAAACTGAGAAGTCATCCATAAATACCTCAATAAATTTCTCCACCATGTCGGAGAAGATAGCCATCATGCACCGTTGGAAAGTGGCGGGAGCATTGCAAAGACCGAAGGGCATCCTCCTATATGCAAAAGTTCCATATGGGCATGTGAATGTTGTCTTTTCTTGATCCTCCGGGGCTATAGAGATTTGATTATAGCCCGAATACCCATCCAGAAAGCAATAATGAGAATGACCCGCCAATCGCTCAAGCATTTGATCGATGAATGGAAGGGGAAAATGATCCTTCCTAGTAGCATTATTGAGCTTGCGATAATCAATGCAAACTCTCCACCCCGTCACTGGCCTCGTTGGAATAAGTTCATTATTATCATTCTCTACCACCGTGACACCTCCTTTCTTCGGCACTACTTGCACCGGGCTCACCCATGCACTATCCGAGATTGGATATATAATACCCGCATCAAGCCACTTCACCACTTCGGCTCTTACCACTTCCTTCATGTTCGGATTTAACCGACGTTGATGCTCCACCGAAGGTTTAAAATCATCTTCCATAAGAATTTTGTGCATGCATAATGAAGGGCAAATACCTCGAATATCCGAGATGGTCCATCCAATGGCCTCCTTGTGCTCCCTCAATACCCGAAGCAATTTATCTTCCTCCTCTTCATTCAATAAATTCGAAATAATAACCGGAAGGGTAGAAGATTCTCCCAAGTAAGCATACCTCAAATGAGAAGGAAGAGGCTTTTGCTCGAGGGTAGGTGCCTTCTCGAGAGATGGTAGGGGTGGTGAAGAGCTCTTTTTCAACTCCTCAAAGTAGGGGGCCCTCTTGTGTTGATATTGTGGTGATGCCTCCAAATAATGAGCCATTTGTTCAACTTCATGATCATCATCCTCAATAGTCAACGAGTGGGCTATACATGACTCCAATGGATCCTTAGAAATCCCATGGTTGAAAGAGTTTACCACAAGACGATCAATTACATCCACCCGGAAGCATGAATTTGATTCCGAAGGATATTTAATGGCCTTCAACACATTGAAGGTGACTTGCTCATCTTGCACCCTCAAAATCAATTGCCCTTCTTGCACATCAATGAGCGCTCTCCCGGTTGCTAGAAATGGCCTTCCCAAAATGATTGGAATGTCATGATCTTCCTCCATGTCTAGAATAATGAAGTCCGCCGGAAAGATGAATTTATCCACTTTCACAAGAACATCCTCAATGATCCCCCGAGGATATTTGATGGACCTATCCGCCAATTGTAGAGACACGGTGGTTGCTTTAGCTTCCCCCAATCCCAATTTCCTGAAAATGGACAAAGGCATCAAATTAATGCTAGCACCAAGATCACATAAAGCTTTACTAAAATTAACATCACCAATAGTGCATGGAATAGTAAAACTCCCTGGATCTTTAATCTTTGGAGGAAGCTTGTTTTGGATGATGGCACTACATTCCTCGGTTAGCATTACCGTTTCATGCTCTTCAAGCCTTCTTTTGTTGGATAGAATATCCTTCATGAACTTGGCATAGCTTGGCATTTGAGCTAATGCATCGGCGAAAGGAATGTTGATGTGTAGCTTCTTGAACACTTCCAAAAATTTGCCAAATTGACTATCAAGATTTTGCTTTTGCAACCTTTGAGGAAATGGAATAGGAGGCACATAAGCCTTGATCGGTGTTGGAGCCTTTGATGTGGATGCTTCCGGCTCACTTTCCTTTGGCAACTCAACAATTGGTTCGGATGCTTGAATAGGCTCATTTTCTTCAATGGGAGCCTTGTTGGATTGAGTTGTTGGTTGTGGGACCGTGATCTCGGGCAATTGCACCCCACTCCTTGTTGTAATAGCTTGCACATTCTCCCTAGGATTTGTCTCGGTGTTGCTAGGAAAAGCTCCTTGTTGCCTTTCCGAGAGAAGTTTAGCTATTTGGCCCACTTGATTCTCCAAATTTTTCAAAGAGGCATCATTGCGTTCTTGATATTGTAATTGATGATTTGCTAGCTTGGTGATAGCCTCTTCCCATCCTTCTTTCTTCTCTTGTGGCTTTGGATTCAACACATTGTGATTGTTGCCATAAGATAGATTAGGATGATTTCTCCAACCGGGATTGTATGTGGGAGCATATGGATTGAATCCTTGGCGTTGGAAATTTTGAGCATAGGAAACTTGCTCGGTAGATGAAGAACCACTTGCCACCAATGGACACATAGAGCTTTGATGATTAGCCCCACATATATCACATACCGGAGGGGCTTGAACCATGTTGACGGGCCGAGAGTTTGAAGTAGATAACCCTTCCACTTTCTTGGCTAAGGAATCAATTTTTGACAAGACAAGTGCATAATCATCACCCCCTCGTGCCCCACTAGAACTCCTCGGTGCACTTCTATCCGGCCACATTGCACTTTGTTCACTCATGATCTCAAACAAATCATAAGCCTCCCGAATGCTCTTTGTCTTGATGGACCCATTAGAGGATGAATCCACATTTGAACGGCAAGGAGGGGTTAACCCGGCATAGAAGTGGTTGACTTGTTGCCCCAATATAATCCCATGATTTGGGCACTTCCTAAGCATGTCTTTAAATCTCTCCCAAGCTTCGTGAAAGCTCTCCATCTCGAATTGTTGAAATGTGGTAATATCAAGCTTGAGTTTAGCAACTCTAGATGGTGGGAAAAATTTTGTAGTAAACCTTTGGACAAACTCCGCCCAAGTCGTGATACTCCCCGGAGGCAAAGTGTCAAGCCATTCTCTTGCTTTATCCTTCAAAGTATGTACAAATAACCTCATCCGGATTGCCTCCACATTCACACCCTCATAGTTGAAGTTGCTACAAATCTCTAGGAACCGTACCACATGAGCATGTGGATTTTCATCGGTCCTCCCATAGAATGAGATGGTGTTGGAGAATAAATTGATGACATCCGGCCGAAGTTGAAAATTTGGATGATTGTAGGAGGGATAGACAATGCTTGATTGATTTTCGACAATAGGAGGATTCATGAAATCCCCAAAAAGCATGTCTTCTTCATTAACAACGGGCACTTGAGCTCTAGCTGCTTGAGGAACAAAACCGGGTGGGATTCCACCCCTTGGAGGAATTGCAGCTGGAGCATCAAGCTCGATGTTAACTCTTTCTCCTTCCATCCCAGTAAGAAGTTGTCTCCTAGCTTCCCGTTGTTCCCTTAACCTTCGTCGAAAAGTTCCCTCGATATCCGGATCTATTTCAACTAGATCAAGACTTCGACTTCGACGCATGCACAATTAATAAACCTAGAACAACACAAGAAATTAGGAGATTTCTTACACAAAAGAAAATAAAAGAAAATTTGTACAAGAAATAGAAATAAAAGTAACTACAAGTCAAAACTAATATCAACTAAGATGTAATTTAAATAGAAACAATCCCCGGCAACGGCGCCAAAAACTTGTTCGCTACAAACACACCGCAAGTGCACGAGTCGCATACAAGTGATAGTGGACTAATTGAGTCCGGTTTATCGATCCCACAAGGATTGTCTATTTCAATTACACTCTAGTATAATTAATTTTAACAAGAAACACACACAATAAATATTTGTTTGGGAATGTTCTCGTACTAGAATTAAATTTGCAATGGTAAATAAATAACTAGAAAAATGGTGATGAATAGATGATAAAGGAGTGTTGGGATTCTTGATTCCACTTGACAATTACCTAATTAAATTATCAACAAGCAAAAAGAGATGCAATTCATTAATCATGTTAGACCCGATTTTCCAAGCTTAGCCAATTACCTCTCTCGAGTGAAATCAACCCTAACTAGTGGCATTAACCTACTATATCTCTATGTCGATTAAAAACACACCAATTGCATTAAACCTATGTGAAAATAACTCAATGGGTCATCTAGGGTTTTAGGTATATCTCTATCCTAAACAAGAACCTAGAGCAAATATTGTATTGATCTAGAATACACAACAATTTCTCAATAATTGCACATTCCATGAAACCTAAGCATAAATGTGGCCACAAAAATGCTAGTCAATAAATACAACAATAAATGCACAAGATAATAAAAAGCTTAAATTCTTAATACAAGCATTAAAATCAACTAGGCTAGGTCAAGCTTCATCAACATCCCAACACAAAATAGTTTAACCCATAGTGAAATAACAATAAAATTCAAGAATTAAATACATCATTTCAACAATAGAGTAAAGTAAATAGAGAAATATGAAGATTAAGCAAAAACACTTCCCTTAACCAATGATTCTTGCTTCCAAATATCACTATTCTTCCACAATAATTTTGGTATTTCTCCCCTTAATCAATATTCATCAACTAAACTATACAAACTCAAGAGAAATTACAAGATAAAAGAGTAAAATAAAAGAGAAAAAGAGAGAGCTAGGGTTTTCTAGGGTTTTGAAGAGAAAAGAATGAATCCAAAATACTCAAAATCACTCAAAAATACACCCAAATTGCGTAGATCCGCGTGTTTCAGCATCTGGGCCGGATCGGGTCGCACCGGGTCGGCCCAGATTTTCGCTTCATTTTATGACCACGCGATCGCGTGGCTGACTGGCTCGCGATCGCGTGGTTGGCATTATAAGTCTCGGGTTGGATTTTTGCTTGAGTTTGCGAACGCGACTTGAGAATTACCACGCGATCGCGTGGTTGCAGTTTGGCTCTAATTTTGACTCTTTGATGGATTTAACTCTTTTCTCCTCAATTTCTTCACGTATTCATCCATTTAGCTTCTTTCTTGTGTTTTCTCCATGAAGTTGATTGGTAAACCTATTTAACCACAAAACATGCACAATTAAGTAGGTATTTGTCCAAATTACTCAAAAAGTATTACCAAAAATATATGAAATATGCATGTAAAATGCACCCAACAAGGGGCTTCTTGAGCCATACCACTTGGGGGCAATAAGAAGGAGAGCCCCTCTTTCGGGGAGGCCCTTCTTCAAGGCATTTGTTACCAATCTTTCTAAAGAGGTTTCCTTCCTTTTTCCTTTTTCAAGGTTTTTTGTAGTATTTCTCCACTCTTTTTAAAGAGGTTCTTCATCTTTTTTCAAGATTTTTGTGATTCTTCACTCTTTTCCAAGAGGTATCAAGGTTTTTGTGGCTCTTCACTCTTTTTCAAGAGGTTATCCGCCCTTTTCAAGGTTTTGTGTAACTTTTTACCACGTGATTTTCGTAGTTAGAAGTGTGGTTTCCCACAGATAGCTCTAAAATGTTGACCACAAAATCTGGTAGGACCTTGGATCAACACGTCTCAGCTTCTCCCTCTTGAACACGTGGATATCCTGCGCACTAGAACAAACAATCAGCTTACAAAGGGGGCCGAGGTGGCTCCCGTTTGCACTCCGATGTCTAAGTCAGTACTCATTTCAAGTAAATATAAATTATGTGCGGGAAACATAAGTGTGTAAAAGAGAGAAAAGAGAGTGAGAGTAAAATATTGAGCTAGAGTATTGGATTACCCACCCTTTCCTTGGAGGCAAGTGTGCTCAGTAATTCTCTTGGATTGTGACACGTGTTATGCTTTACACACAGCATGATCCTAACTATTCATGAGGTAAACCATTTCTTTGACTATAATCATTACTACATGTCATAGGGTTAAAGCAACCATCAAATTCCTTTAAAGATGTTGTCACATCAATCCATCTTGTCACTTTTTCAGGGTACTCACTTCGGCTTAGGAGTACCTCGGCATAGCATCACCTTGACATAGGCGTGTCTCGGCATAAGGGTACCTAGGCATAGCATCACCTCGGCATATAAGAGTCCAGCAAGTTTTGTATCCATAGTTTGGCATGTGGGTTATGATTAGGTGAATGGATGTTTTGTGGATCCCCTGGTGGGCCCATATGAATGACGTGTCATGTCCAATTAGTCATTGTCGTAACAGTTTCAAAATACATTTTGATCACGTCATGTTCTCATCGACCTTACCAAATGTTCCAGAATTGTTATTGAACTTTATCAAATGGCTCTCAATGCATCACACTTCTTGTGCGCATAGATTGAGATGATAATGAGTCGGGTTCAGGAAGGATCGTGCTTATCTCGCCCCTAACCCGTAAACATTCAACCCCGTCCCACGACCTACGAAGTCACGGGTTGGGATGACGCTCCACCTTGTAATGCCCCATTTATGATTTTTTTTTCTTTCTTTATTTAAATAAATTGGCGGGTCGTTGGGACCCCATTATTTGGGGCAGAACGTCCATATGGGTTTGGGTACTCACGAAACTCTGTCAATTTTTTTTTCACATCTCGACATAGACAGTTTCGTTCAAGCTAAACACTTTGAGGAACTTTGGTAATATTTTAAAGTTGGATGAGATTTTGCCTCGAAATTATAATTATAATTTTAATTTTAATTTAAGTCAAATTCAATAATTAATATCAGAATTTTGCTGCATGTACAATGATTTTAACAATAAGGTTGACAATTGGCTTACGTGACACAATCTTTTTTTCACACATCATATTATCTTTAATGTTTAGAAAATCGGACCGGACCGGTCGATTCAACCGGGAAAATCGGGAACCGACCTGAAAATCGGTCCGATTGACCTAAAAAACCAGCTGGTAAAAAAATCGGCCGGTTTAACCGGGAACCAACCGAGTTTTTAAATCCGATTTTCAATTTTTTTCCTTTTCTCTAGTTGTTTTAAGTTACTTTTGTGTATAATTTTATATTCTAAATGAGTAAATATTAGTTTATTTGTAAAATAATATGCTTTTTAGAAAATTTTGTGATTTTTTGGGATAATTTTTTATATTTTAATTGAAATTGTTTCGACCTGGTAAGACCTTTTGACCCGTTACCTTTTTCGATTCAAACTAATTTTCGATTTTCTAAACACTGATTATCTTTTTAATCAACAATCAACACACTTCAACATCACATAATTGTCAACCACATTGTCAAATTAATTGTACAAGTAGTAAAATTCTTAATATCAATTATTATATATTTTATAGGATTTACAGTTTTATCGTCACACGTTTCATCAATTTCTATTAAAATTTAATAAAAATATGATTTTAGTTCGTATTTTGTAACTCGAGATAGTGTGGTCATTGTTGGCATAAATTAATTCGTTATTTTTTTTTTATATTTATGAACAAGTTACATTGAGAACAGCCACCCCTTAAACCCTCCTCTCCCTCTCGGCCGACTCCGGTGCCAGTATTTTTCGCCGCCGTCCAACATATTGTAGCAGAAAAACTCCAGGTGATTTGCTGATTTGAATTTCGTTCTCCTTCAATATTTTGCGTTTTTCCTGATTGTATAATTGAAATTCAATATTTACGGATCGCATAGAGTGTAAATAACGCAGTTCTAATTTTATTTAGGTTCTATTTCGGTTATTCGTTTTTTTACTGGTTTTGTTTACTTGAATATGGTAAAGCTTCACTGAATATAGTAGTAAACTGTAATTTCTTTTATTATTTATTTTTTTATTTGAAGATTAATTGAGCTTGAGGAATGTCTGATGATGTAATACCATAATGAGGTACAAAATAAATAATCCAGAATTTATTATAGTTCAGACTTCAGTGTGTTAAGGGGTTATTATCCATTGTGATTATTAGTTAAAATTTGATTTTTCAGCTGTTATTTTATGTTTGCAGAGCTAACAATTTGTGCGAAGAGAAATGCCTCACAGGACAAGGCCAATGACAGCACTTTTGCTGTTCACTGGACTTAATGCCGTATTAGTTTCAACGATAACTCCAGTTTATGATTTCGTGTGCTTCCTTCCGTACTGGGAAAGAAGGGTATGTTTCTCATCTTTGCTTCATGTTCTCAAATTAGAGTGAATACATGGATGGAACAAAAGAAAAAAGAAAAGGCTAAATTACAGTTATTTTTTTATTATTATTATTATTATTATTATTATTATTATTATTATTTATTTATTTTGGGATAAGTTTAGCACTAAAATATACTGTTTCGATTTTCTCATTCTTGTTTCCCTTCCTTCTAGCTGGCTAAATGCTGCGTACTCATTATGTGATTTAAACACTGACTACAAGGGATAATTTCTTTTTGTTTTTTATTTTTATTTTTCCTTTTCCTTTCCATATCTACTTCCCCCAGATGCCAAATATTAGCATCCTTCTGGGAGGGAAAAGAAGGGTGTGTGTGCATTCCTTCAGGTTTAACAGCCTCAAACCTGTAGCTTGCACATTGAGGGCGGTAATATGACGAATTAAACTACAATCTCAGAATTGACACCCAGTAGTCCACATTTAAGTGGATTCTATTCTATCAAAGGGTTTTTGAATGTGTCTTACTGGTTTTTGATTTCATAGAATTGACATCCAAGGAGTCACCGTTAGAGTGGGAGGAAGATAAAACTTTTCTGTACAAGGGACCTTTAGCTTCTTTTTGTTAGTTATCCGTTAATAAAGAAGTGAAGTAGCTGCACTGAAATTTAGCTAAATGCAAAATCTTTTTTTAGTGAAAATGAATGATAATTCAAGTCTAAAAGCATGTTTGGAAAGAGTTAAATTATAAATAGATAGAAATTAGTTGTGGATAAGTAGGTAGTACTTTTAGGTTTTAAGTATCGAACTGTGTGGATAAAAGTGGCTTGAGCGTTTATAAACCGTTTATAAACGAGCCAAACACAGCTACAGTACTAGCCACGGTGCATCCTATATTCTGTAAAGCTAGTCTCTTCCGATACAGCTTAAAGCACTTGACTCGCGTCTATCCCATCTGCTGACTACTCGTGACAATCCACACCTTCACTTGAGAGCTGGGATTTCATGCTAATCTTTTATTTGTATCCGCGTTTGTCCTTTTCATTTATTTATTTGAATTGGGTGAAGAGTAATTTAATCTCACTTTTTTTCTGGCATCAGTTGGCATTTCTCTTTTCAGCATTAAATAGTTCTGATTTTAACTTGTCTCATCCATTTTCTGTTATGGCTCGATCAACTGTATACATTTTAGAGTTATTCGCTATTTTCTGATTACATGATTTCCATCAGAGAGAACGTCGGCGTCAGGAACGTGAAGGTGCGTTAGCAAAAGGTTCTGGGTCAGCATAGAAGAGTACACAAGCAGCAAAAGGTTATTTATGTAGAGTTTTCCTTGGGAAAATGTGGACGACTTGCTGAGGAGTTTCATCTATCATGTCAAGATTTTTCCAATACTTCCTACAACTCCATCTTTTTCCTAAAATCGGTCTCAAGCCTAAAGAAAAGAGGAATTCGTAGTACGTTTACGTTCAATGTAAAACTATGTTAAATTTTATGACAAGAATCATAAGACGTATTTGTTGGAGCAGCCTCTTCTCGCATATACGTTTTGGGAAATTTCTTAGACATTTTCATTCATAAATGCTGTTGAGCTCCAAAGCTCATTCCCAGCCTGTTGAAGAAGACCCACCAGTAGCCTGAAGTTCCAGCAATCATGAAGAAATCCCAGCAGCCTACTTGTTTTCTTGTTCCTTGTTTGAGCTCAATTTTATGATCACTTAAACACATTGTTGTCCTCGAGAAATGGCAACCGGATCTAGGCTCGTCGGAGATAGAAGATTTCAAGATTTCGCTGGAGATGTTTGTCCTCTCCCACTTCTACCTCTTCACTCACTATCTTGCCAAGTCTAATGGACCAAGAAGGGTTTCTGATAGGATCCTTGTTGCTGCTACTGCTAGATGTGAACCTGGGTAGCAAATTGGTAGGAAATTCAAGGCTGTTGTTGCTGGCTGTGCTTCACGAATTTGAGGAATTAAACAACATAGTTGATAATGTACTAAGGAAGCTGTAATGTATGAAAATGAAGATTGTAGAACTGAGATGATAGTGATATTTATACAATGTAAACAAATAACTCAATTGAAATAACACTTCAAAGCTTTCGAGAGGCCTTGATATCTTCCAACTATTTTTCTAAACTATTCCTCGATACTCAATACCCCCAGATTCTTCATTGTTGTCCATTGATGAAGTGAGGAATTTCTTCAACATCAAATTCTTCAAATCCTCCCAAGTTTGCACGGGTCGTTTTTGATCTATCCATTCAAACCACCCCAAGCTTCTCCATCAAAACAAGTCGGAGCAGCTTCCACCTTCGCTGCCTTTGATAGCTTATTCCAGGAGAAAATTCTATCTTCCATCGGCACCCACCATTCTATGTTTTCGCCGTAGAATATCAATATGTTGAGTCGGCCAACCGAATCCAATCCAAAATCATCCTCTCCATCGAGTTCTTCCACACTCTCCATTGTTTTCGGTGCGATTTCGATCTCCAGTGATCTATCCTTCTGCTGATGCGTTTTACTAATTTTGTTGAAATCATTCCTCATTTGATCCCACATTTCCATAATCCGATCCATGCTCTTCTTCACCTCACTACTAAAATCAGTTGTCATTTTCCCCAGGTTAAATGCTCTGATACCAATTGATAGGATCCCTGTTGTTGTTGCTGCTGGATGTGAACCTGGGTAGCAAATTGATAGGAAACTGATGAGATCCCAGTCGGGGAATCTCGTCGAACACGCGGAATAACGACAATTAAAACCTAGGAAAGATCTAAATCAGAACGACACAAGAACAAACAACGAAAATAAGGATAGAACGACGGTAAAACCTTGACCCGACAATCACGACGCAATTTATGACGATGCGGATTGAAGAACCAAGATTGGTGAACGCCTCAAGGACTTGTCAATTTCCTTGATAAGTTTCGAATTTGGAAACGCCACAAATATTCTTGCGAATATTTGATAAGTTTGCTGGAAGAACGCCACAAAGATCGGATCTTTGATAAGTTCAAGAAAAAGGGAATAAACTCAACCTCTCAATTTTGGAGAATCCTCTCACAAATTTTATTAATCAAACTCAACTTAACTGTTTTTACAATGAATTGAAAAAGCGTATAAATAAGCAAAATAACCTAGCATCTAATTTACTCAAAATAGAATTCTAATTAGACTAAAATTCTAAAATAGGAAAATAACCTAAAATAATAAAAGGAAACAAAATAATTGGCAAAATCCGGAATCTTGAATTACGGCCGTAATGAACATTCTGTCTCAAATTTCAATTAGGTGTTACGGTCGTGATCAATATGTTACGTCCGTAAATGATTTCAATTTCAGTTTTACGGCCGTGAGAAACTTCTTACGGCCGTAATCAGCGTTCTGCCTGTTTCTGCCTTAAGAATGTTACGGCCGTAAAAATGAAGGTTACGACCGTAAATCAAGTTCTGCCTTATTGTTTGATTTCCTGCCTCGGCTCGATCCTTTCGCCTTCTCGGCTCGACCCCAACACGGAACTTGCTCCGTTTTGCACGTAGATCACTATCATATTGCCGATGGCTCGATTTCGCCCTTCGATGCCTAGTCCGGATCACATCATACTCCCTCTCTTGAAAAGGATTCGACCTCGAATCCAGTTTTGGTCGGCTTTTCAAACTTCCCCTGCTTTTCCGGGCTTGATGATCACGTTTAAGCTTCGTGCGATCTTTTAGACTTTTGGGCTGCTCATTTTTGCCAATCAATTTCTTTCCCGCCTTAAGTTCATGGTTTGACTTCGGTACCTGTAAAACAGATTTTAAAGAACTGGGGAGGGGTTTGTTAGAGTGAGTAAGTGCAAATAGACTCAGTTTTGTGGTAGACTCTCCTTTATTTTGCTTTTTTCACTCAGTCTCTCCTTTTTCTGAGGTTTGAACATCAACCCTCTTTTCTTTATTTTTCACTCCATCTCCTTTTTCTGAGGTCGTGGCCTCAACTCTCTTTTCATTAATTTCCACTCCCTCTCCTTTTTCTGAGGTCGTGGCCTCAAATCTCTTATTTTTCCCCTCAAACTCACTTTTCACTTTCAATTGATCTTTCAGGGCTTCAGTTGGAGATAGTGGCATTAGAGTAAACTTTTTCCCCCCTTTTACCAGGCTGTATCTATTTGTATACCCATCATATAGCACAGTCCTTTCATGTTGCCAAGGTCTCCCCAACAGTATGTGACTAATTTGCATTGGCACCACGTCACAAATTACCTCATCCGAATACCCACCAAAAGAGAATGTCACCAAGGCCTGCCTCTTTACCTTAACTTCCCCCGACTCAGTCAACCATTGTAATTTATAAGGTGTTGAATGTTTTATTAAAGGTAAGCCTAATTTTTCCACCAACATTGTACTAACTACATTAGTACAACTTCCCCCATCAATCACCAAGTTACAAACTTTTTCATCTACTAAGCATCTAGTGCGAAAAATATTATCCCTTTGCCCATCCACATTTTCCAAAACACTCGCCTTACGCTTAATGCTAAGAGCATGCCTATCAATAATTAACTTATCCACCACAACACTTTTAGCCCCTTCACTATCACACCTAACCTTCTTACGTGGACAATCAAGTGCAATGTGACCTCGTTCCAAACATTTAAACCACTTAACATTTTTATCCTTAAGAGGTTTGGAATCAGAATTATTTTTACCTTTGGTTGTCGGTTCCTCCCTCATTTTGTGAACATGATCACTACTCTCCCGTTTTGATGTCTCCTTTCGCTTTAATGGCCCTTCATCCATCCCATCTCCGTACCTAGCATGACATTCACGCCTATTACCTCTCCTAACCCGAGAACCATCACGAGATTGATCCCGATGTCTTTGTTCACGTTCTGCACCTCGATTCTCCATCTGAGCCATAAACCTCTCAAATTGTGCCCTCATTGCTGCAATATCATTATTACCCTATTCATTCCTTCTATTCACACTCCCGGGCTGTTTTCTATCTCCAATAGAAGATGAAGATGTGGAAACCTCTCTATCAGACATTTTTTTTAAGACACGAACAAGGAAATTCGGAATATTTGGGGAATATTTGGGAATTTTCGAATTTTTTTTTCTTAATCTGCCAGATAATTTGACTACGAGTATGGCAGAAAAAACGGAACTGGATTTGGACGAAAAACGAAGAAGAAAAACACTTTTGAATTTTTTGGGATTGACTCTTATGGATCAAACTGAAGAAAATTATGACTGACACGAAGAACACGAAAAAAAAATCAAGAAACGCAAGAATCTGAAATAGATCCAGCTCTGATACCAGATGATGAGATCCCAGTAGGGGAATCTCGTCGAACACGCAGAATAACGACAATTAAAACCTAGGAAAGATCTAAATCAGAACGACACAAGAACAAACAACGAAAATAAGGATAGAACGACGGTAAAATCTTGACCCGACAATCACGACGCAATTTATGGCGAAGCGGATTGAAGAACCAAGATTGGTGAACGCCACAAGGACTTGTCAATTTCCTTGATAAGTTTCGAATTTGGAAACGCCACAAATATTCTTGTGAATATTTGATAAGTTTGCTGGAAGAACGCCACAAAGATCGGATCTTTGATAAGTTTAATAAAAAGGGAATAAACTCAACCTCTCAATTTTGGAGAATCCTCTCACAAATTTTATTAATCAAACTCAACTTAATTGTCTTTACAATGAATTGAAAAAGCGTATAAATAAGCAAAATAACCTAGCATCTAATTTACTCAAAATAGAATTCTAATTAGACTAAAATTCTAAAATAGGAAAATAACCTAAAATAATAAAAGGAAACAAAATAATTGGCAAAATCCGGAATCTTGAATTACGGCCGTGAATATATAGCTTACGGCCGTAATGAACATTCTGTCTCAAATTTCAATTAGGTGTTACGGCCGTGATCAATATGTTACGGCCGTAAATGATTTCAATTTCAGTTTTACGGCCGTGAGAAACTTCTTACGGCCGTAATCAACGTTCTGCCTGTTTCTGCCTTAAGAATGTTACGGCCGTAAAAATGAAGGTTACGACCGTAAATCAAGTTCTGCCTTATTGTTTGATTTCCTGCCTCGGCTCGATCCTTTCGCCTTCTCGGCTTGACCCCAACACGGAACTTGCTCCGTTTTGCACGTAGATCACTATCATATTGCCGATGGCTCGACTTCGCCCTTCGATGCCTGGTCCGGATCACATCAGAAACTCAAGGCTGTTGTTGCTGGCTATGCTTCACGAATCTGAGGAATTAAACAACAGAGTTGATAATGTACTAGGGAAGCTGTAATGTATGGAAATGAAGATTGTAGAACCTAGAAGATGGTGATATTTATTCAATGTAAACAAACAACTCAATTGAAATAACACTTCAAAGCTTTCGAGAGGCCTTGATCTCTTCCAACTATTTTTCTAAACTATTCCATGCCTATCCCATTCTTTCTCCCATCACATTTATAGACATATTCTATAATTTCATTATCCTTTTACACCTATCTAACTAATTTAGAATACTCTAGAATGATTAGAGATCTATCAGTTTCCTCCTCTTATTCAATTCAAAATTCAAATGGAGCCAATCACAACTCACAAGGTGACGTGTGAATTAAGTGAACTACCACTTTATTCCACAAATGCAAAGTGTGGAAGGAACTCATTAAGCTTGTGTTTCGAGATGGTGGATTGTTGGTAATATTTGATTATCAACCCATTAAGCAAACAAAAGAAGAAAAAATTCCATGGGACCTCAACTATAAAATTCAAACTGGTGTCATACTCAAGTAAATGAAAGGCTTTCATAAATGTAAAATCAAGAAGATATCGAGTTGCAGATAGCCATTCTCGTGGAGGCATATTTTCAGTGTAAAGAATTCAGACTACCCAACAATAAGTAGTTTATAACCGTTCGTTTATTACAAGAATAAATGCCAAAACCAATCAGATGGAACTTTTTCTACATAATCTCACAAATTATTTCTCAAAATTCTCGGATGAAAATTTATGAACAAAAGATAGGCAAGAGGTGTACTATACATGAAGTGTGATGTAATCACGTAAATCTATGATAGTTAAAATTAATACAATAAAATTTGTATCATTAGTACGTCAAAAATATATATATTGTATTGCCAGGTAGTGAGTACCGTAACCCAAAAGTTCGTAAAACCATCCATGACCATACCACAAACTTGCTTTGAATAATCAATTAAAGCTTGCATACAAAATGAGCATGTTAGCCAAAATTGGTCGCTCTCCACCTTTCAGCTTCAAGAACTTAAATCTGCCTCCTACCCATGATTAACCAATAACAATTAACAGAAAAAAGAAATAAAGCACAAATTTAGCTGAAGAAAATGCGATACAAAATTTTCAACATATTATATGACGTGCAAAGTTAATGGTGCAGAAATTGTTTGGTTCATGTAAATATCCAACTAGCATACACAGAATACCAGGAATTGAGTTGTTCCAACGTACAGTTAGATACACTAGTGTTACATGATAACACAAGTGCAGAACAGAGAACAATACCTCCAGCTAGCTAAGTTATTATGGGCATGGATTGCTTCAGGAAAGTATATCATAGCATGTTCGGAAAGGTGCATCGGATAGTACTAAACAGTTTAGGGAAGAAAAATAAGCTAAAATGTTCTATGCAGTCTTTCTCCATAAGCGCCAGGTCCTCAATCCAGCAAGTCAGACAGTGCCGTCTTCTTAAATGCATTTACCTGAGCCAACTGAGCAGCCAATGCTTTATTAGGAAATATATTATCAGCCTTCATCCGCTCGCTGAAACCATATGCAGGAGCTTTGGCATTTATGTAGGCTTGAAGGAGTGATTCGTACTGCCGGAGTCTTGAGACGTACCCGACCTGTCTCATTCTATGAAACAATTTTTCAGCATTGTGGATATCACCTCTCTTAGCATATTGGTCCATAACCGCCATATACGAACTAAACATCGGTTTGCCCCTTCTCTTCTCAGCAGCCTTCTGCAGTATGGAGTCGGCCTTTTCCACTTCTCCAGCATCAACATAAAGCTTCACAAGTGCGTCCCAAGTCAGTGGACCAATGTCTGAACCACTTTCTGCCATTTGCTTCACAAGGTCCTTTCCTTTTGCCAACATCTTATGTTGTGCATAAACTCTTAGTAGAACAGAATACTGTTTTGCAGAGGGAATTTTCACTTTTTTTACCAATTTATCAAAAACTGCTTCTGCTTCTTCAATTTTCTTTAGCTTTCCCCAAGCTTCGATGGCAGCAATACATTCTCCCAAACGTGGATTAGATTCACAGACTCTCCAGATCCGTTCAACTTCATCCGTCTTTCCAAGGGCTGCATAAAGAGGAAGCAAAGGCCGGCAAGCCCAACGAGTTTCCTCTATATTGCCTCCTTCCATTTCTTTCAAGACCGCCTCAGCTTTATCTTTTAGGCCACCAGCAATATAGTGCCGTGCCAAGATTGATTGAATATGGATGTGAGGTTCCATCGCCTCAGCCTTCATTGTCTCAACAATTTGTTCCATCCCAGCGATGTCATTGGATTGCCCTTTCGCATCAATCAAGACTTGGTAAGTGAAGAAGGATGGCTTGATATTTTCTTTCTCCATTAACAACAAAACATCAGCGATTTTCTTCTTGTCAACCCGCTTATAAAGAAGTAGTAACTGATTGCAAGCAAAGCACGTCACAGGGAATTGTAGATCCTTCATTTTATTGAAAACTTCCTCAGTTTTCTTCACATTGCTTAGAGAAACACAATTTGCCAAGAGAGTTCGATAGATAAGTTCACTTCTGAAAGATTCAGGAATATGTTGAATGTAGCTTTCCGCCTTGTAGATACCACGTACTTTGGCAATTAAATCAAGACGGGAAGCATAATCTCTCTCACCAAAGTCGAGAAGCTTTTTAGACTCCAACCACTCTGACAGCTGATAAGTGTGAAAATTAGAATTTAGATACTTGAGGAAAAGGAGACACCAAGATTTAACTGAAACTTAATCTAGAAGGAAATCCAGCCAATTAATAGAAGTTACGGCTCTGACTCAACAGCTATACAAGAAATAAGATGAAGCTAAAATAAGAGGTGCAAGCTTGAAACAAAAATTGTCAACTCGTTGCCACCGGTGTCAAATGGTGATATGGCTAATGAAACATCGATGTTAAATCTTTTTTTCCATCACATCTGGACTACTGAAATTGGAGAATATTCAAGAAGCAGCTTCAAACGAAGCCTTGGCTGAAATAAATTGCATGTATATGGGACGAGCCACTTAAAACATAAGTTAAGCACATCCGAACAGGCCAAGAACCTCACTGGACTTCTTTAGTACGAACTCTGTTTTTTAATTTAAAGAATCGTGGACAACTTGTCATAGATTTACTATTGGGTACTGCAACTTCCACAATTAAAGAGGTATATTGTACCGAAAGTTGATAGAAAACCATAAACGGAGGGAGAAACAAGACTATAGCATTTAAAACTGATTGTCAAAGTTTGTATCAGCCAGTTAATGACATGGTCATGATGTTGATAAACCTACTTGACAAGGTTAGCAATTTATTTAGAAAGAATGGCACGACACTATAATAGAGAGTATATATTCAAAATGTTACCAAATAGATGGTGCATCTCTTAGGATTTCAACTTTAAAGACATAGAACAACATGCAACTAAGAATCAAGTTAGAAGACCTATAACAACCACCTTAGCAAAGAAAATGTTAAGTTACCAAATTGAGTAACAGCAATAATATGAAGGAGAAAACACTTCCAAAACTTGCAAAATTGACATACAAGAAATTCATTTTTACAAGATGAGCAAAAACTACAGTTACAGTCTATTGATAAAAGAAATTAGCCCCTCGTTTGATTCTATTTAAAATTTTCTCTTTTTTTTTTTTTTTTGTTTTACAGTACTCAATCTCAGTCATCCATTAAAAGTCGAGCCCACAATATTTGACTTTTCAACCAAATCTCAATCATTCATTCTCTTAAAAATCACTATTCATTTAAAAAAAAAAAAAAACTCTATTTTTAAACAATATCAAACACACACTAAAACTGAAACAAGCTGATATAGCTGCACAGCACAAGTTTTTCAATAGGTGTGTGTATATATATATATGTACATACATTAGCTGTAGTAGGCACAATCTCACATTGTCTGGATAAGGAAAATTTGACTAATTTATAAGCTAAAAATAATCATTCACAATTGGTATAAGGCCTTTTGGGTAAAAATTCAAGAGCAAAACCATGCTGCTTAGGCTCAAAGGGACAATACAAATAGTATCAGAACCTAAGCCCAATCGAAAATGTGGCCAACGAGGTCGTTGGGCCCCTTTAAGTGGGGTGATTGTAGCAACCACAATCCCACATGGTCTGGATAAGGAAAATATGACTAATTTATAAGCTAAATGACCATTTCCAATTAGTATGATGCCTTTCGGGTGAAAGCCCAAGAGCAAAACAGTGCAGCTTAGGCCCAAAGTGGACAATATCATATCATGTGGACAGTGATGTTACATTAGCAATTCCTCACCATAAGTACAACGACATAGGCAAGTTACTCCAACAAAGAAGTCACAAAATTTGATACCCAACAGAACATAAAATAAATGTCAAGGTCTTAGGAGCAAAACCTTCCTGGACTACTTACCTGGGTACAAGCCTCTTTTTGGAGGGTCCTTTGATCCTCTTTAGAAAGAAAGGGAAGAAAAAAGAAACAGGACATAAAAATAAAATAAGATTTAGGTTTACCTAGAACTTAATTTCAAAAATGCCACGGGAATATATCCTATCCCAACATCAAAGCCAAAAACGAATTAAAACCCCGTAATATGCAGTCAATTTTTACATAGAGATGCTAAACTAATTAGAGTATATTTGATAACAAAGTGCTCCATGGAACAATTAAATCAGGAATTAACTCAACTTCTATCCAGTATACAAGCACATCAGAACAGAGTACAAAATGCCTACCAAATAGTTTCCTGATAACTTGACTAAATCTCTTTAACATCCTTCAGGGGGTGCAAACTCTGAAGAGAATTAGCGTAAAGGCAAACCGCAAAAAAATAAGACACAGAAAATAAAAAAACTTTGAAACGGGTTTTGGGATTGAGTAGCAGGGCTAACATCACTTAAGTGGTGTCTTACAGATCTCAAACCAAATCATTATTTATGGAACAACAATACAAAGATATTTAGCAAATCAATGATAACATAGTGAAGGCAACCTTGCTAATAAGTTGCATGGTGTTGAGTGTAGAAAGAAAGAGGAGAGCCAACATGTATGCCCTGAATAGTCAAGATTAAAGTAAATCACCTGCAAGGCCTTGCCGAATATACGTCTCCTCCGCAGATAAAGCATGGCTAACACTACTTCTAACCGGGTAATTTCATTACCTTCTGCAACCCATTTATCCAAAAACTTGTCAAGAGAAGAAGTTGGAGCACCTAAGATTGCACGGGCCAATGCTGAAGTACCCATCTTTCTTGACGATACCTTTTCCACAACACTGGTCTCATTATCTAATACCCCCAACTCATTTTCTGTCCCTTGCATGTCGTCATCTGAAGACTCCTCTTCAGATATCTCTGGCACAGAAATTAGTTCATCGGCATTCTCATCTCCACCATTATCTTCTAGAATGGCACCAGAAGCAGTTGGACCTTCAAGTTCAGAGAAACCTTCCTCCAAGTCTTCATCTTCCTCTCCATTCTTATCAGCCTGTGAAGAATAATGACGAACTTCGATAGATAACTTCCAAAAATTAGATGATTTGTCATAGAATCTTCTAAATGAATGCAATCCATCGGATTGTATTTCTTGGGATTCAATAAACTCAGCCTTGCATCTCGCTATTTCTGTTTTAGCACAGCAAATTCGAAAGGACCCTATGCTAAATCCTCGATTCCTGGGAGCAAACAACATGTACACATCATAATTCCACAGGATAGAATTGATCAGAAGAAAACCAAATCAACAATTTCATTAAATTCTCCACACAAACTTTTGCAAAACTTGAGATGGATTGGAGTAACATGTCAATAACTATTTGACGACAATAATTCCAAAGTATCTTAATTTCAATCGCCATTCGTCAAGTCACAATAGAATTCAGCAACACCCAAAATATTATTTTATTTTATTCGTCAACGTGTTTTTTCTTACCTTTCTTCTGTTCCAATCTAAATCATCGACCAGAAGAAACCAGAAATTCACTGTAACCTTCAGTAAAATGTGCATAGACGTGACTAGTTTGCATACATAAAAAAACATGTATAATATTCATAATTACATACCTATACTGTGTATACATGCTCAATTTCAGAACTTTATGGAATAAGAGTAGAAAACCGTGATACATCCAACATATTTAATATATTCACCCATTATATATTTGCAGATCAATCAGATGCTGAGTAAACCACTTCATTATTAAAAAAATTATAACCAAAAATAATAATTAATCAAAAAATACACACAAATAATTGAGCATATATACAAATATATACATATATTTTGTGTATGTGCGTGCGAGTGCAAAGAAAGAAATTACTTGGTAGAAATGGAGACTCGACGCAGCGCCCACATGCTTAATTTCAGATATTTATAGCAAGAATTGTTGAGTGAGGGACTGAGCTGAAGAAGGAAGATTCTTAAACCCTAAAAGTAAAAACCCATTAAGGGATTCGCTGGGTATATCTGCGCCCACATGCTTAATTTCAGATATTTATAGCCAGAATTGTAGAGCGAGGGACTGAGCTGAAGAAGGAAGATTCTTAAACCACCCTAAGAGTAAAAACCCATTAAGGGATTCGCTGGGTTTATCAGCGAATGATAGAATCGTAAATTGCAAATTGATCCCTTCAGTTTGAATAACGTCATATGGTTCCGCATAAGTTCGTATAGTTATGACATTTCATTTTGGTCCTTGGAAGTTTATAGAAGGTCAATAAAGTGTTTATGAATCAGTTTAATAGTTTAAAAACTACTCTTTTTCTCAAACCACCTTTTTAATCTCTATTTTTTAAATCACTTTTCAATCATAAATATATGATCGCAAGTTATTTATTTATTTTACCGTTAATGTAGATTTATGATTTTTTTTTGGAGAATTTGATACATGTTTAGATGATACCATTATTTTTTTTATTGTTCTAAAGTTGATTATAATAAATATAAAAATAATTAATTCGTTACATGCAACTCATAATTTGAAAAAATATTTCTAAATTTTCAGCCAATCAGCGTTATTTTTATAAGTTAGTGAAAACTCTACCAATTTAAAGTTTAGTCACCAATCGACAAACTTTTTGAAATTTTAGTGACCAATTGATGATTTTTTAGAAGTTGAGTGACATATCAAATCAAAAACGTTTTAAAAAGATTCTGATATGACAATTGTGACGTGACACCACGTGTGTTTTCTGTCTATTATGTCATCAATTCTATTAAAAATATTATATGAATGACTAACTTTCAACATTTTGATAAGTTTAACGAATAAAACTTGATACTTTAAATTCCAGTGATCAATCGAAAACATATATGTAAGTTTAATGATAATTGAGACAATTAACTCATTAATAATAGAATTAAATAGTCTATTCTCCTTTGTCGAGATTTTATTTAAAAAATTTTAAAAAGTTCATTTAGAGCATTTACAATGGAGATGCTAAAGTTAACTAGCCATATAAGCAAGAAATCAAAAGTTAAGCTACACATGTGCATGTTAAAGTTAATATGTAATTTTTGCTATAATGGATATGTTAGGTTTTAACTAAAGTCCAAAAATAGAATAAATATTTATTTTTAAAATAGCAAAATTTATATATTAATATGGTAATCATTTTGAAGATCTCATTAAATTATATAATATGAAATTAATAAAAAATTTATTTTATTTATGGATATTAAAAAATTTAAAGAAAAAAAGAAAAAAGAACAAGATTTTTGGAAAATTTTTCAACTTAACATTGTCATATCATCCACTAAGTTGTTATCCAAATTTAACAAACAAGTTAACATGTGTTAAAAAGGATTTTCTTAACGTGTAATTTATCTTATCCATTGTATTTGTACACAATTTTTTCAATTCTTAATTACTTTATTTCACTAACATTTAGTTTAACTTGCTCCAACCAACCCATATTTACCAATAAATAATAAATATATATATTACAAAATCCATACTTTCTTAATTAAAAAAAAAAATTGTTAAACAGACTGTTCTCGAAAAATGTTGAAATATTTTAAGTCAGAAAAACAATACCAATCTTTGCTACAAAATTACTAAAAAGAAGTCCTTCTTTTTATTGAAATTGAAATTCAAAAACAGCAGTAAAATGAAAAAAATAGTTTAAAAATTACAGGCGATAGTCGTTTTGGCTAAAACAATACCAATCTTTGCTACAAAATTACTAAAAAGAAGTCCTTTTTATTGAAATTGAAATTCAAAAACAGCAGTAAAATGAAAAAAATAGTTTAAAAATTACAGGCGATAGTCGTTTTGGCTTTGGTTGGTGCTATTTTTACTTTTGAAGATAAAAATTTCAAAAGCACTAGGGCCTTGTTTGATTACACAAAATTTTCCATGGAAAATGAAATATGTTTTTCAATTCTTACTTTTGGTTTGTTTGTTTGACAAAATTTTTCATGTAAAACTTTTTTCGCGGACCCCACTTTTTCTTCCATTTTCCTTGATTTGGTGGAAAAGATTTTCTTTGGATTTTGGTGGAAAAATGTTTTCCATGATAGATGGAAAATGATTTTGGACATATTTAATCAATTTTTTTGTTGTTAATTGACTTATTTTCTTTCCAAAAAATAACATTATCATCATCAAATACAAATATATTTAAAAAGTAAAAAAAAAAAAAAAAAAAAATTTGATTAAAATAGCAAAAAATTACTTTATTTTCCATGAAAAATAATGTCAATCAAACAACAAAAGTTGGAAAATTCCTTACTTTTTCCCCCTAAAAAATTAAACCAATCAAACACATTAAACTTCTAATTTCCAGTAATTCAATTACCTAGAATTCAATTCCCTAGAATTCATTTTCTTTCCATCCAAATTACCCTGGCTGCAAACGACCCAAAATAACGAAACCCTAACCCCAAATTGCTTTGCCCTTAAATTGTATCATATGGTTGTCTCTCCATACGCATATTCCATGTGTATGTATTTGTATATATAAATATTAACGTATGTTACATAAGGTTTGATATTAATTCACGTTTTTTTTTTGTCGGAAATGAAGTTTTGAGTTTTAATACGAAAGAAAATGGTACTGTGTGTTTCCTGCAGGAAAAGGAAGTATGGATTTAAATTTTGATCCACAGGCGGAATTCCAGAAGCCTTTGAATGATTCAGGTAACCGGAAGTACAGGCGTCGGTCTCCTCTTAATGGGTGTTCGTCTTCATCTGGTGGTTAGTCCTTTAAAATAATTTTTCTTTTTTTTTTTTAGATTACATTTTGAGGAAAAAATGAACTTTTTATGTGGTAGTGTTGTTTTTCCTTTTGTTATGGCTTGATTATATATTCGTGGGCACAATAGTGCAGATGGTGGAATAGTTGTTTTTGTATCAATAACTGGTTATGCATGGACAAGTGATACGTTTTTTAGGAGTTTTGGTTGTACTAACATGGAGACAAAAGTCATGCTAGATAATTTATAATTTTGTACGCTATGAATGTCTTATAGAAATTTTGACATTAATATGATGTCTGGAGTTTTGTCTTGTCTTGTCTTGTAGAGGCCTTAGTTAGTAACTATGGTATATTTTTTTTTTTTTTTTTTGAAAAGAAACAACTATATTAATAATAATGATGGGAAGGATACAAGTTAATCCGATGAGAGTCGGACAGTAAAAAAAATTGTATCCCTACAACAAAAAGCTCCAGTCTCTAACTAAGTCAGCAAATAAAATTCCTGTAAATTCTTTTACATTGAACAACCAAATAGCTGTCCAATATCTAACTTTATCTCACAAATTTCCATAAGAATCCTCGATGTCGTCAAAAATTCTCTTATTCCGCTCTAACCAGATCACCCAACAAATAGCCATGGCGCTGACATTCCACAACTTTTGTTTCATCTTGTCACTTGAGATAAAAGAGAACAAAAACTCTGAACAACGTTGTTGACGTACCCATTGCACCTTGAATTCTTTAAACAACCTATTCCAAAACTGAACAGAGAATTCACAATGTAAAAACAAATGGTCCAAAGTTTCATCGTGTTTTTTACATAACACACACCATCCAGGCAACATAGAAAGATTAGGCCGCCTAATTTGTAGGAGTTCATGAACGTTCACTCGTTCCCGTAATAGTAACCAAGTGAAAACTTTAACTTTTGAGGGCACAGGACTTTTCCAAATATATTTGAACCTATAGTTCAACAGATGATGTGTCGACTCCTTTAAGCATTCAAAAGCTGATTTACAAGTGAAGAATTCTGAGCTATCTCCCATCCAGATTCTTCTATCTTCTAAGTTATGACAAACGCTCCTGTTATCCAATATATTCAACAGCTCAATTAGTTTTGGTATCTCCCTGTCTAGCAGATTTCTCTTAAAGTGCAGATTCCAAGAGACACTAGTACTCATCCCCTCGGCTTCTGTATCTAGAAAATCGTATATTTTTCCATTTTGCAAAGAAGAAATTCCTGCTAAAACAGTAAAATCCTCTTCCAAAGGCTTATTACCCACCCAAATATCTTTCCAGAATCTTATGTTCCTTCCATTACCCACCTTCAATTTGACAAATCTTGAGAATTCTTTATAGAGAGAAGCTATACCTTTCCAAGGTCCTCTAAGAGTCAGTCTCTCCCCCAGTTTAGAATCCCATTGGTTTTCTTGAATACCATATCTACTTTTAATAACTCTAAACCATAGAGTATTAGTTTCCAAAGGAAATCTCCACAGCCACTTCATCAATAATGCTTTGTTTCTGACTTTTAAGTCCCCTATTCCCAAACCACCTTTTGCCTTTGAACGGCAAACAATGTCCCAAGCAACCAAATGATCACTACCATTTAAATCTCCGCCCTCCCAAAGGAAATCCCTCATTAACTTCTCTAAATTGTTTAAGACCATAACAGGTGCCTTGAATATGGACAAGTAATAAATAGGCATCGACGATAAAACAGATTGTATGAGTGTAAGTCTTCCTCCTCTAGAGAGATATGCATTTTTCCATCCTCCCAATCTCTTGGCTACCTTTGCAATAACCGGTTCCCAAAAAATGCTTTTTCTCGGATTATCACCCAGAGGCATTCCTAAATATTTAATAGGCCAAGAGCCTACCTCACAATCCAATACCCCAGCCAGATCATCCAACCAGCTATCCTCCACATTAATCCCCAGCAGTTGGCTTTTATGCAAATTTACCCTCAATCCTGATAGAGTACAAAAGGCCTTCAAAATCATCAACAAGTTGTGAATTTCTTGATTATTTGCGTTCAAGAAGAACAATGTGTCATCAGCAAATTGTAGATGGGAAACAACAACCTTTTCTTTACCCACAGAAAACCCCCTGATAATAAAATTTTCTTTTGCCTTGTCCACCAACCTCCCCAAGACATCTACAACCAATGTAAACAGAAAAGGTGACAAGGGATCCCCTTGTCTAAGACCCCTTGATCCTCTAAATTTTCCAGTAGGTCTTCCGTTAATGAACACAGAATATGAAACTGAAGATAGGCATCCCATAATCCATTTTCTCCATTTATCCTTAAATCCTTTTCGCTTTAAAACAAAATCAAGAAATTGCCACTCCACACAGTCATAAGCTTTCTCAAAGTCTATTTTGAACACCACCCCTTTTTTCTTAGAGCATCTGTAGTCTTCTACAACCTCATTGGCCACTAAAATGATGTCAAGAATCTGTCTGCCTTCTACGAACGACCCTTGCGAATCTGATATGGTATCACCCAAAACTTCTCTAAGTCTCAAAGATAATGCTTTTGAGATGATCTTGTATAAGCTAGTTACAAGACTAATAGGTCGATAATCCTTCACTGTTCCACAACTCAATTTTTTCGGGATTAAACAAATATATGTTTCATTTGTTATCCCATTTACCACCCCATCTCTCTCGAATTCTGCAAAAACCTTCATCAGGTCATCTTTCATAATTTCCCATTGAGATTTGAAAAGTGCTAAAGAAAACCCGTCAGGTCCAGGTGCTTTATCTCCATCGCATGCAAACACGGCCCTTTTAACCTCATCTTCATCAAACGGCCTTTCAAGCCATTCCGCCAAGGATTGTGAAATTTCCTTCCATTCAAGACCTTCAAATCCTGAAAAAGGAGTTGCTGCCGAAGTGTAAAGCGAACTAAAAAAACCAACAATTTCTTCTTTAATTTCTCTATCCGTTTCCACAATCTGCCCATCTTCTTTTTCTAACTTCGATATGTAACTTCTGGCTTTTCTTACATTCATTAAACTTTGGAAGAGCTTAGAATTTGCATCCCCTTCTTTAGCCCATTTAAACTTGGATTTCATTCTTAACGCTCTCTCATCTTCAAAAACCAATTGCTGCCATTCACGTTTGATAGACTCCCTTTCTTCTTTTAACTGATTATTCCAGCGACCATTCAATTCCTCGTTGTCCAGAGTTGTGATTCTTCGTTCTAACACACTTCTAATCAGTCTTCTATCGCCAAACACCTCATTTTTCCACGCTTTCAGTTTACCTTTTATGTTTTGTAACTTTTTCATAAAACAGTAACCTTCCCAACCATACTCCCCTGGTTCAGCCCACCATTCTGCAAAATCCTTCCCAAAAGATTTGTGTGTTAGCCAAGCATTTTCAAACCGAAAAGGTGAAGGTCCCCATTTAGGTGGGTTTGAGTCCAGAACAATCGGGCAATGATCTGAGACCACCCTCACAGCCACTTCTTGTCTACAATAGGGAAAGAGTTCTGTCCATTGATTACAGAACAGAAACCTATCTAACTTACAACAAATGGGAACTTCCCTAAAATTAGACCATGTAAATTGCCCACCATTAAGAGATGGATCTCTTAAGCTCAGTTCCCTAACCAAAGTATCAAACAATTTCATGCTTCTTGTATTTGTATGGCTGTTGAACTTCTCATCAACCCTCCTTACCACATTAAAATCGCCCCCTAGACACCAATAATCTCCACATAAAGTGCTTAGTCCAGCTATCTCATCCCAAAAATTTTCCCTTCCACTGTAGGTGTTGGGTCCATAAATACCCGTAAACCACCACTTTTCCCTTCCTTCCATTTCAATCAAAATAGAAATGGAAAATTCCCCAATCAAAGAATCAATCACCCTTACACATCTAGTATCCCAAGCTATCATCATACCTCCTGCCCTACCAACTGAGGGAAGTGCAACCCATTCTTTAAACCTCGATCTCCAAATGCAGCCCATGAACTTTCTATCAAGTACTTCTCTTTTTGTTTCCTGTAAAACTACTATATCTGGATTTATCTTATTTAAAACCTCCTTTATGGCTCTTCTTTTAGAGGTAGAACCTGTACCCCTAACATTCCAAGAACACATCTTCATGATAACCTTGTGTTTTTCCCTTTACAAAGTCTGCTCTTCCCATAATTCACATTGAATTGCAGATTCTGTAGCTCCCTGTGACCTTTTTTGTTGATTATGCTTCTGGACGGGTTTTGTTCTTGAAAAGAAGACACCATCTGGATACCCATCTGTGTCAGAACATCTTGTATTTCTGTCCATTCCCCTAAACTGTCTCCGATTATCGAACCCTTGTTGCTATGTGCCCCATCTTCAACCTCCATGTTTTTCGAACTCAGATTCTTACCCTCTTCTTCCCTAGAGCCTTTATTGTTCTGCTTGTCTGTACCAACTTCAGTATGTGGGGTTAATCCAGTGCCTTCCTCCCGTTCATCCATCTCGGCCAGAAGAAATTTAACATCCGGCAAGATATCCTCTGATGCTTCCACTGAATCTGACACGAATGAGTTATCTTCATCTATATCTGAACTGTCAGCTACGGAAGAAGAAGAATCCAGTCCCTCGACAATCTTAAGTTCATCAAGATTATCATCAAAACCTTCCTCGTTGATTGTCTGTTCCATCTCTGCAGTACTGCGGGAAAAAGTTGTGTTTTGGCCAAATTCTCTAAATCTCCTTCTACTCCTGTCTCTGTAATATACTTGGAGGCTTTTATTTTCTTCGGTTTCCTCGTCAGCATCTCCAGACTCGTCCGTTGCTTTTAGTATTTTCCCCTGTTTTCCTTTTGCTGGATTTAACTTGAATTCGTTCCACCTTAGGATTTTTCCATGAGTAAAGTCCCCAATCTGTTTGGGCTTAATTCTTTTCAGCTTAGTAATATTATTAGCCCATTTTTTAGCTATCTTAATGGGTTCTGAATGTGATCTCTGGATTTCCTCCGTATTCTGTAAGCCCAGAGTGGATTCAGATTGTGAATATAGAACTTCTGGCGATGGGCTAGTGGGCAATTGGGCTTCTTCATAAGGGCTTATGAGCAGGTGGGCTTGTGAAGATGGGCTTGCAATCAAATCGGACTCAGAATATCCAAAATCCCAACCTGGAAAAGGTAGACATAGTTGACTTCTCTTCCTCTGCGTCCCCTTAGAAAAGGCATCCTTCCCATGAAAAGAAATGATAAAGGAGAAAGGTACCAAGTTTCTAGGCTGACGATTTATATTCCCAAGAATCCATTTACAACAATAGATCTGCATTAATTGCGTATTATCTAGGTTATTGTTCATAATGGCCCTACCTTCTATAGCTGAAACATCATTACTGCTAGAGCCATATTCCCAAGTCATTGGGGTTGGATTGTCCTTCATCTGTTCCTGACGAATATCGTCATCTGGGCATTTAAAATCCTTAACTGCCACGTCACTATCTTCAACCTCTTTCTTCTGATGCCATTTAGTGTTGCAGGTTCCATGGAATCTGTACCTTCTGTCATTAAGTTTAAAAAACTTCAAACATATAAATTGACCATCGCAAGGCAGCACCAGTTTTTCCTTAATAAAGCCTCTTGCGTTGCCTCTTAACTGCAACCTAGCATGAGGAAGAAATTTCAACTCTGCAGTTGCATGATCAATGTCTATTAATCCACCACAAAGGTTCCCTATCACCTTAAAAACGTGTATATTCCACAAATGAAGAGGCAGCCCTTCAACTCCAATCCAGCTATGATTACACCCAATCTGTAGATCTTTGAACTGCTCCTGCATAGACCATTTCTGAAACCGGACCATCGCGACTGCTGGCAATCGGATCGTCCCCCAAGATTCTGTCTGCTTCTTTTCGTCTTCACTGGTACACCATAATACTGCCCTGTCATCGTGCATAGGACTGATTTCTGTATATCTATTCATAAAAATATCCAGACCATATTGAATACTTTCCCAGGAATCTGAACTGTCTTCTCTGAACAAGAGCACTGCATTCTTCCAATTCCTTTGATGGGTATCTGCCTTCCTATATTCATGAAAACTACCTACTCGTTTGTTCATGTTGTCATCAAACAAATCACGAAAACTGGGGACTCCTGGTCTAGCTGCAGGTAACTGAGAAGACATACTCCTTCCTAACCATGGTCTATTAGCTCCGTGAGATAACTATGGTATATTAAAGCAACAAACGTTGGATTTATCACATTATAGTCACAACAAACGTTGGATTTATCACATTATAGTCACTAAAAGAATCCAAAATACGTAATTATTTGTATGGATTCTGCTATTTTAATTTGTCATCAAACTGGTTTGGAGATTTAGATGGTGAATTTATCTGTCTCATGAAGATCTCTTAGCTTGGTAGAACCAGTGGAGCCTAAACTGAAAGATTTTTTCTTCTTTCTTCAATCCAACTCGTTTTCATTCAGTGAGACCAAAACTTTGAGCTTCCACAGCAACTGAGATGAATCTATAACAGAGGGAAGAAAATAAAAGGTCTTACACTATAAGCTTCTCTTCAAGAATCGTTCAAGTCCTTTAGAGATGCCTACTATAATTCTGATTTCCTGGAATTCTGTTTTATGAATGTTTGCTGGGAGGATTAGGTAGCGCTGATTAGTATTAAAGTAGAAAAAGAAGTTAAGATTTGTACATTATACTATCTATTAGTTTCAGTTTATACCAAAATGCATTTCATGTTTTGCTTTATTGGTCTTCCTTTCCAGTCTTTGTATATGTTGATGAAGATTTCTGTCCTGAGGCTTCGAGGGATGTGCCATATACGTGAAAGTCAATGTTCTAGGGACTGTAGAATGTGCAATGATCTTTATTATTGGGTAATGCTTCCAGAAAAATTGGTCTAGCAAAATTGATTTATTCTTGGACTTATAAGTTGCCAAAGAGTATAACTATTGAAATATTTATCATCATCTCTAAAATATGTTATGCAATAGCCACTTCTTTTTATACCTTAGGGCTTAGATTAATATTGGATATCCTTTAATTAAGATGTGCTTCATTTATGTGTAACCAGGGAGTCCTGACCTTGAGCATATATCTAGTCCAAATCAATCAAGGAAGGATGTTGAGGAAATTGATGGCGACAAAAGGAGAGGCAGGCATAGGGACTTGGATAGGGATTTAAGTAGGAGTCATTATGGCTTCAGCGGTGAAGATAACCGCTCAGATCGTCAGTCATCTAGAAATTCCCATAGTTATCGTAGACATGACGATTACAGCAAACGAGATAAGCATGTAGATGACTATGATAGAGATTATCCTAAATCATCCTCTCGTTCTGATCGGAACTCACGTGATTATTATAAATCTGATCACTCAAAGAGGGATTATGAGCATCAATCTAGAGAATATCCGCGTGATGTTGACAAATATTCTCGAGATAAATCTGCTAATTTGGGGCCTAGAAGCAGAGATAAAGATAAAGATTTGTCATCTGACAGAGCTGGATCTGGCAGGAGATACAACAGCATTGAGGACTGTAAGTCCGGGGAGAGGGACAAGCATGGAGAGGGTAGAGATGGGAAGACAGACCATAGAAGGGGCTCAGGAGATTACAAAAGTTACTATAATCTAAAAGAAGCTTCTCAGAGAGAGTATAAGGAAATTGATGGCGAGAAGTACAACAAAGAGGAAAAGAAGAGATTTGATGACAGGGTTAAGTACAAAGAGCAGCATTCTGAAGAACCAGAGGAGCATTCTGAAGATGGAAAGGCTTTGTCCAGCAAAGATCAGGAATCCATTGCTAAGAAGCCAAAGTTATTTAGCTCCGATTGCATTTCTTCTGGAAAAGGTGCCAAGTCTTGTGTAGCCCCTCATTGGTGTAGATTAAAAGTTGAAAACAATTAATTTAACCATGCATTTCATTGGATCCACAACTTTTTAATTACACATTTCATCAATTTTTATTAAAATATATGAAAATCTGATTTTAATCTACAGCAAATAGGGGCTTATTATGTCCTGTAGCTACTGCCTTTATATCATTATTATGGATTGGAAGGTGATAACTCTGCTGCAAAACATGAGTGTGTTGCCCATCAATTTTTCACATTGATGTTGCA
Source organism: Ligustrum vulgare (assembly GCA_963555705.1). Classification (NCBI taxonomy): domain Eukaryota; kingdom Viridiplantae; phylum Streptophyta; class Magnoliopsida; order Lamiales; family Oleaceae; genus Ligustrum; species Ligustrum vulgare. Next base: position 3,218,374 of record OY743178.1, on the reverse strand, counting down.
CTCTTATCATATTTTGGAGTGGGAATTATATTTCTCTCCATTTTTTTGTTTTTTTTCGTGTGGAGTCTGATAAATCAACTCCTGAATCAGCAACCTCAGCTGATAATCAATCTTCAAGCTTCAAGCTAGCGCAAGAGGCTTCTGGAAAAGTTCCCTCTGAGCAGGCCTATGTGACAGATTCTGATATTGATGCTGCAAAAATTGCTGCTAAGAAAGCTGCTGAACTAGGTACCTCTTTGTGGCATCTTATTATAATTGTAATTTAAATTATTTGGCCTTTCTGTTAATATTTTAGTTGCTTCTATCTTTCATTTTGTATTTCTTTCTGTGAGGAAGTGTAATTTTAATTATATGCTGCTGCTTACCTGGCTTCTTTAATTGATGAAGTCAACTAGTAATAACTTTTTCTTTTCCTTGATCCCTCAAAGTCAGATTTTTTTATAATTAATAGAGATCTTTCTATCTGCAAGCAGTTTTTACATTAACTACTGTTGGTTGTCCGTTTACACTGTTGGAAAGATTCACAAAAGATGTGTTTATGATTTCTAAGCACCTGTTTGGTCCCGGATAAATTTCTCAACTTTCTCCTCAAATTCATTTTTAACTACACATTTCTTTCTTTGGGACTCACCACTATACGCACTTTTCAACAACATTTCAACCACACGTTCAAAAATTTCTCAAATTTCTCCTACACCAAAAGGCTCTAAATGTGAGTATGTATGCCACTTTGTTCTTTTTAGCATCTTCTTAATAGTTTGTCTGCTGTTTCACTGTTCGACTATAGTAAAACATTATAGTAGTGCTTCTCTACTTTTTCACTCGAATTAGAGCATTTACCGTGTATTATACTTTGTAGTAGTTTTATTTGGATCTTGTTATATTCGATGTTTTCCAAGGAGGGTTTGTATGATAGTTAAACATGCTCTTAGAGTTATGCTTAACAGAATGCAGTGGCTTATCTTTAAGGCTTGGATAATTTCTCCGTTGTATTTCTTGATTGTCAGAATTTAATGGTAATTTCTGAATGATCTCCTAAATGATCTTTCTTCTTACTTTATGTTGAAAATAGACTAAATAGTGGTATTCTTAGAGCAATACTCACTCCATATATTGTATTAGGTGGTTTAAATTCCGGGATCAAACTGTATGTTTTTCCAGAGCTATATTTTTCATATTAAGAAAAAAAACTAATAGGACCATTTGATTACTTTCTCACCATATATATATATATATATTTTGTTTTTCCATGAAAAATAGATGATCAATAAGAAATTAGGTTAAAAAATCTGCATATTTAGCAGTGAAATCATACTATCCCCTTCCATTGTAAAAGATCTAGTAGATGTTCTTTTCTATTGGAGGATTACATGAATGGGTATGGTGAATATCCTGGAAAGATTTTCCTTGTTTAACTTCTAAGTTTTATGTCAATATCAAATGTGGGTGTGGTTTCGAACTTATTCCATTCAAAGAAAATTGGTTATATAATGATTTATATTTAATATATCACGCTAATAAAATGGCCCCTACTTAATTCCTAGTGCTGAACTAGGATTTTTTTTTCAATTGTTTCTTTTCTATGGAATAAATTGCAGTTAATAAGAATTTGGTTGGAACTGGGTACATGTCTACTGATCAAAAGAAGAAGCTATTGTGGGGCAATAAGAAGAACACAACAACAGAAGAGGTATTTTTATTTTTATTTTTATTTTTGCTCTTCTTGTTTACTCTCATCTGTCTCCGTGTCATCCTCCCAAATTCAACTTCTGGTAAATTCGTATTCCATGTTTTGGTCCTTCATTTTTTTTTTTTTTTTTTGACGAACCATGTTTTGGTCTTTATATGGATGAATAAAGGGAAACGGAATCTAAAATGAAATCTAATCAATCTTAGCTACTATATAATATTATAATCTACAGATTAGAAATTGTGACTACTGAATATTTTTAATTTTATTTAAACTATCTGCTCGGAAGCACTCTCTTTAGGCAAGTCTGAAGAGATTTGGACCACATCAGCAAGAGCCTTTTCTTCTAGATTACTGTTTGATCTATGCAATGCTTTTATGATATTCACAGTTTTTTGCTCTCTTTCTGTTTGTGCTGTTCAATGCTCAATGTAGTCCGTTCGTCATTGGGATACAACAACATTTGGTGATCGGGAACGACAAGAAAAGTTCAACAAGCTTATGGTAATTTCTAACCCTTTGTTTTGTATTGTCCAATTTACATAATTGAAACCTATGAACCAGTGGGAATTTTGTTCGTCCATACTAACACAGTTTTAGAGTCTGAGGTTGCCTTGGTACCTTTATCCAATTGTAGGGTGTGAAAGGGGACGCAAAAGTGGAGCAAAAGCAAGACAACCACGATGTAGAGAAGCAAAGGGAGCAGCTCCAGTTGGATCTCGAGAAGCAGTACACTGCTGGATTGCGTCGGAAGGATGGTCGGACTGTTGGTTTGGGTCTTTAAGAATTTACTTTAGGTACTTCCAAACATGTTTTAATGGTTTTTGTGGGGTCTTGTTATTATGTTACACTAGTAGAACATTTGTTGCGATGTTGGTTATCCTTTTCTGCGGAGTATGTTGGTCTGTGATCAGACATGATACATTGGAGATTATATATTGGAGTCTTCAGCCATGTCAGCAATTTTATCTTCTATTTTTTTTTAGGTACATGTATCCAATACCTGTACCTAAAAATTTAAACAAATATGTCGAGCTTTCAAGTAAAAATTTCCCCTACATCGATTTCTTGGCCTTATCTAAATGAGGAAACGAAATAAAGCGACTTTGGCGCAAACGAAGTAAATAGCAAATTTTAGGTCCAACACGATATATGAACTAAACCAAACCTTATTGCCAAATATATATATAAATTATGGCTTATCTTTGACAATTTTATCATGTGATGTACTCAACAAGCATTTCCATGATATACAAAAATTCATATGCCAAGGCTACTTGCTCTAAAAATCGCTCAACGAGGTATCATCACTACGTAGTTCATTGTTAGTTGATACTTTAAAAATGATTAGTGTTCATTATTTCTATCCCCATGATGTGTGGGGGCACAACCTTCGTTGCCTGGGATGGCGTGGTGGTCAAATTGGCCAAGCCATGATTATAGGCTATTGTTAAGTCGACATGCTCAAATTTGAATCAGTTCACCAAGATAAGCTAGTTCAAAACTCAAGTCGGATTTATTTCATGATGGACTATTAAAGGTCTAAGTCACTATTAGACCATGAGAATTATGTTGAATTCATGAATTAGAAAAGACCTCAAAGATGTGTTTGTTCATGTCTCGAACTGAGCTAATTTTTTACTGCACTATTAGTGGTCTTGTCCTGGTCAAGTCATGATCCTCAAGTTTGGATCAGCTCACTAGTACTAATCGATTTCATTGTCAAATTAGAACTCTCATGTTTGTATCAGCCAAGTAGTAAAGATGAACCGGTTCCTGACCTAGACCGAGCCTATTTTAGGCTGAGCCGTTGAACCATTCACGAGCAGGCCTAGCGGGTTGTAAAGCAGCCCAAATTTAATTTTATTTTGCCAGACGTATTAGATACAGAGAGAAAGAATCCACTTTAAAAAATACGGCGTGAAAGCTTGTAGATGCTGACATACTCTATCATTCCCGTGAAGATAGGTTTGCTCGTATTTTTACATAAATTAAGAAAATGTCAATCAATATAATTAGAAATATAAATTTTTCTTATATTTTACTAATATATCTTTACATTAAATAACGTAATAAATATGATTGTTTTATATTTCTTTATAACAATGTGTATTAAATAAGGAAATATTAGAAAATTTAAAAATATGTTGATTTTCGATAAGAAAAGTTGACTATAATTTGGGTAGGACAAATATATATAAATGCTATATATATAGACTATAGATACAACAAAGATACCTATTTTCGTACATAGAGTGGTCGTTGTTTCACTTGGAAGATGAACGGCGGTCCGTCTGGTTTCAGTACGTTTCTTTTCATTCCATCTCGATTTTTTCATATGTTCGTTAATTTATGTGATTTTATTTTTCCTTTTTAATTTGAGTTTGTTGGGTGTAAATTGAAATTTTATAGACAATGCGCCGGTGACAAGAGCAATAGTAATTGCAAGTGCTCTCTTCACGATTCTCTTTGGGATCCGAGGTCGCTCTAGTAAGCTCGGTTGGTCTTATCAGGTATTACTTCTGGGTTTTTCGATCTGTAATATTTTTTTTTTATTTCTTCAAGCCCCCCCCCCCCCCCCCCCCCTTTTCATATTTATTATTGTTTAATTTTTTAGTTATGACTCGAAATTTTGATGGGCTGTTGCTGGGTGATTTTTCTTCCCCTCGTTGATTATCTTGTAATTGTTATTCTCGCGTTGCATGCTTAAAATTGTTTAACTGCTGTTTAATTTTAGAGTATATTTTCCTGGTTATTGTTGTTCTGTACGCTTTCCGTTAGTTTCTAGTGTACTAAAGTTTTCTCCTGTTTCTGTTGGATATTGATGAAGTATCGAAAACTGACTAAAGTGACTTCGTGTCGATTTCGGGGCGCACACGGTCAGGTCGAGTGGGCAGCACCCTCATGGGGGCTCGGGCCCCCGAAAGAGAATTTAGATTTCTTTGCATGCATTAAAGGGTATATTTGGCATTTCGAAATCAATATCGAATGAATGAGAAATTACGGAAAATGACAAAAATATGGTCAAAATTTTGCCCATGCGATTGCACGTCAAAAATGATTAAAATTCTGTTTGGCGTAAAGCCGAGTGGCCGCACGGCTTATAAGCGTGCGGTCGCACGGTTGTTCGGGAAAATGTGTCTTTTTGAAGAGTTGCATGATTTGGAAGGGTTGTATGGCTTGACTCCCACCACTTCGTCCACATCCTTTCATGCTATATAAAAAGGACCCTTGAGGTGTTCCAAAAACACACCAATGATATGCAATATCACTATCACTCTTTTCTCTCTTCCTAAATCAATTTTTTGCATTTTTGTTGCATTATTTTGATTTTTACTTGTTCATTTCATTTTGAAGTACATAAGTAGAAATTCTGATTCGTTGTACTTGTGTTTTGAAGTGTTACAAACACAAGTTGAAGTCGTTGTATCTTGGGAGTCGATTGCCATAACTCATGGGCACCTTTGTGAGGCAAATTCGACTTAAGGACAAAGTGTTCAACACTTTTCTCGACTTTGTCCATATCTTCTTTCTTCTTGTTTTTCGTGTCGTTATTTCGTTTATTTGTCGGCACGGATTTCATATATTCTTTGGCGTCACTATATACAAAATATTCCAACAGTTGTGTGCTTAAATATGATTATGTTTTAATAAACATTAATTTTTTATTTTTAATATTTTTTTTAACTAAAAGATTGAGTTTTTGGCTTATAGTTTGTTTCCTAATTGTGTTGCACTGAAGTGTAGAATATTGCTACGCATGGATTACAAGGTTTCCAAATCAAATATAAATGACTGGACTCTATCTTTGGTTTTTGTGAAGTTTCCTATCTGAAGCTATTTTACAGACATTTCTTTAATTACTCCTGCCATTATTATTTTTCACTGAGTGTATAGTGGTGTTCCTGTGAATTGGTGTAGAATGTTGATCTATGCATAAATACTACTAAAAATATCGATTGTATTCGTACAAGAGATGGGACCTAGAGAGTTCTTTAGTCCCTCAAGTTTTATTCAAGTTATTTTAGCATACAAGAATCCGACAGTAGATTCATTGGTTAAGACAAGAATTAGAGTTAATATGAAGAACCATATAGAGTCAACACAGGCAGCAGTAAATCCCATCATCTGTTCTTTGTACCAATTTTATCGTTGTGAGTGGTTTTGAGCATATGTTTTGATATAAGCCGAAGATGCTATTTTCTAAATCTGCTTCCTAATGGTGACTTTAAGTATAAAATGAAGAACACCCTAGATATTTTTAAGCATGTTCAGAAATGTGGCCTTCTTGTTCCTCTGGTGCATTGGCCTATACAATAGTGTTTGCTTTCTTTATGTATTCTACTTCTGCTGTTTTATTCAAATATATTCTGTAAACTGTGATTAAAAAGAAAGAAAAAATAATCTTTAACTATCTCCTTCATTTTCGCTCCATTAGAATCACTTTTTTATTTTCACATATATTGCATAGATATTTGAATATTTGAATTTATAATCACACTGCATTTTTAATCATATCCTTATATTCTCATGACAGGATATTTTCACAAAATTACAAATATGGAAGCTGATAGTATCGGTTTTTGCCTTTACATCTATACCAGAACTAATTTTCGGAATTTATCTGTTGTACTTCTTTCGTGTGTTCGAGAGGCAAATAGGGTCTAACAAATACTCTGTAAGTTCTCATTCAAGTAAAAACTACTTGTTAGTAATTTGATATTTACAATGTTTATATTGCTCAGTAATGTGCTCGCTTATTACGCGTAGGTACTGGTAATTTGAGACTTGTATAATATTAGATCTATGCTTCCTCATGGATGTTATGCATGAAATGGGAGAGTAAATAGTAATACTAATGTTTCTTATTGCTAGCTGTTGATATTTTTGTCCCTGGCATATCAGATTATCCAAATAGGAAACAAATAAGGCTACTGGGTTTTCTGTAAAGCTAGAAAATAATATATTTCCCTGCACATAGTAACCTCCTTTCAGATGTAGCAATAGCAGTAGTATGATTTCAAAAATGACAAAAACACTGACACCTTCCCAACCTCAGATCCGAAGAACTTGGGCGGCTCACAAATGAATATTCCTGAAGAATTAGTCAGAAATAGTGAAAATTATAACCTATGATTGGTTGGTTTTCTGGAAAATGCAGACATCTTTCAAACTCAACATGAAAAAGTTTCTTAATATTTGGAACTTCTGTACTTGAAATAAGTTCGTTGAGAAATATTTCTCAAATAGTTTCGTTCAGGTTTATTGACATCTACCTTCTTACTTTACATTAAATGATTATTATCTTTTTTTTTTTTACTTCCAAAAAGGATGAAAGAAGCTACTGACAGCCTTTTCTTTTCAGTGTGTTGGTGACCATTCTATATCTGTATATATTCATGCAGGTCTTCATCTTCTTTTCTGTCATTGTCTCTTTAATGCTTGAAGTCCTTGCACTAAAACTACTTAAAGGTATGAACCACTCTTGCTCAAACTCGTGATGTATCAAGTATTTGTAGGGAGGTCAGAAAGAAATCGAATTGAAATGAAAGAGAGAATACAATTACTACAGCAGCAATACAGACGATTGATAGCCAATTTGCTTGTGAAATGCAAGTTTAGTATCGCACAACAACCGCCTTGTGCTTCTTGCATTCGAACTATTGCCTTACTGCAGATATGATCGTCATGAATTCCCGAGAAGGATTTTCAGCGAATGTACCTCACCTGCAGGCTGCATGAGTGGGGTCTAGTTGTAAATAGTCTGACTTGTCTGGTGAAACTGAGTTTGGATTACATTTCTCTCTTGCTTGCATGATATGAATCTGATGAATTGACTTATTTTTTGTGTAGTGATAGCTGCAGTATTCTTTGATTATGTGTCACAAAGATTAGGAGATGTTACTAAATAACTTGCACCCAGGTTTACTGTTTTATTTAATTTCATAGATTGATTTCTTTTTCCTTGATATCTTTTGTTTATCCTGTTTTCCTGTATGGTAATAGGGATTTCTCCTGGGGTGAAATGGTGTAATATAGTCAATCTGAAATATAATTTTACCTGTTGATAGTTGTTATATGTTATTTGGAATTAGCCTCATTCTGTATTCTGATCCTGTCTTTATTATCATAACAGATCCATCTTTGAAGATAATGACATCTGGACCCTATGGTCTTATATTTTCATCACTTGTACCCTTCTATTTCGACATTCCAGTTTCAGCACGATTTCATATGCTTGGGTTTCAGTTCTCAAACAAGACTTTCATTTATCTAGCAGGTCTTCAGGTAATGCTGTGGCCATCACCTTTTTAATCGAAGTTCGATCCTCATCTTTTGACTCTCGCAATTTTTCTCTTTTAACTCTTTTATCTCAACTCATTTCTATATCTTGCAGCTTCTTTTGTCATCCTGGAAAAGATCTATGCTACCAGGGATCTGTGGTGTACTTGCAGGTTTCCTGTACCGCTTAAACATTTTTCATATCCGCAGGCTGAAGGTTACACCTAATCCCATAATTTTTAATATCTTTAATCTTTATAAATGGTTTCGTTTGGCTTGTCTTGTCTTGGGGCTAGGAAACGACCTTGAAGAGTGATGTTTATAATTACTAGTGCTTTATATGTTAAACTTGCTTTTACAAAATTGCATGATAGTTGTTGTCATTGTTACTTGAAATATATTGTTGATGAACCGTGCCTTCACTTTTGTCACTGATAGTGAGATGCCCATATTGTTATATGACCTGGCATGAAAGTTCTACTGGTGCATTGATTTTATCATCCATGATAAATCATGCCTTGTGGGACTAGTTTTGTTATTTGGTTAAACGCAAAGACATTGTCTTCAGCTTTTCTGTCTTCTGCATAACATTTTGACAAGATATTTGTCAAGCTAAGTAATCCGTTCATCATGATGCATTTCAAATATTTTGTACTCATGGTTTAACACGGGATCTTGAATTTTTGTGGAACATATCTGCAAATGTTGTAAATGATTTTTTCAGTCTTCAGTAATACTTAATGCTTCAAGTTTAAGACTCGTCCAATTCATTTTCTTTATTGTCTTTCATATAGTTGTATAGATTTCGGTGGTTACTTAAGGCCTGTTTTGCCAAAACTGTGATATTTTTCTTAAAGCTATCCGTGACTTTAGCATCTTTCTACTTTTCAGTTTCCCGACTTCATTGCTTCATTCTTCTCACGGTTTTCTTGGCCTTCCGTGGGGAGTGCATCACCAACAGGACAGGGTAGGAATGTTCTGGGGAATGCTCCATCCTATGCAGGTCGACAAGTGGAGGTGAGTATTTTTCTGGAGAGTTTCTAAAAACGACCTTACGATGTGCATTGTGAAAATAAGCTTTACTTTTTCTCAATTAGAAGTCCTTTTTCATGGAAAATGTCTTAAAATAATTTTTTATTATTATTATTATTTTTTAAATTAGTCAAATTTACTTCAAGTCGGTCATTATTAACCCTCATTTTTCTCCCTTCTTCCATAATCACTGCAAGGGATGCAGTGGGTGAGAGAGAAGGGACTCTTTTTCTCAAAAAATGTTGAGAAAAACTCGCCATGTAGTCTAGCTTCTTTCCTTTTCCAGAGACAAGGTGTTCACTCCCGCAGAAAAGATAAGAAAAGAAGGAATAGCTGGTATAGCTCAAAGGAATAGGTATGGACATGGTCTAATCATGAGGGTAGTATTTTATCATGTTGTCGGATCCTAAGTTTTTATGGGAGTAGCAAGCGTGGATCTAGCTCCAAAATAAGGGGACTAGTTGAGTTGCAGGGGATGCATGGGATGAGAGCTCTTGAAATTCATGGGGGAGGGGGATTCAGAAGGGCGTATTCCTTACTTTTGGTACTCCCTTGCAGTTGCCCTTGTGTATGTATCGGCCAATGTTATCAGAACCAGAGCGGAGCAGACCGGCTAGTTCAACAGTGAAAATCAGGAACCGAATTGCTAACCGGTCTGGTTATGTATCAAAAACCATATATGTAATACCCAGGGTCAAACCCAGTCAACTTTCCGGTCTACCTGTCCTCGGATTGTCTGGGTTTGCATTGTTTTTATTTTGAAAAAGTATCTGGTCCTTGAGCTTTCAGATCTGAACTGAAATCTTTTATGAAAATTACCTTCAAAATAGAAAAGAGACGGGCATGAATCTTGACAGGAAAAAGAAGTCATTCACCTTTAAAAACTAAAATGTGAAATCTCGGCTGGAGCTTGAAAGGTCTTCACTTGTGTCCATTTTCATTTCCACAGCGATAAGACAAGGGTGGTAATAAGACTGCGATACTGGTGTCTCCATACATTCTGTCTTTTCACTTCTTTGCCATTTCCTTTATTATTATTATCTCTCTCTCTCTCTCTTTCTTTTAATTTTGCTAGTAGGGGAAAAAAATGCATTACTTAATTATTATATTAAATGACAAATTAAAACGTTTACTTATTTACTATTAAGTTGGTATGGATAACTGCATATTGGAACTGATCTATGTTTTGAAATTTTTTATGTTATTAATAAATATACAATTTTATTACTTTAATCACTGGTTCGACCCTGGTTGAACCTTTCGACCTTTGTCTTTCCGCCCTGATGCCTGTTTCGCCTGTTTTGGTTTTAAAACAATGCTATTGACAGCTTGTGTTTTATTATGCCCTCGTTTTCTATATTTTGTCGCCTATATCCAGATTTTTTAGCTTATTCTCTTCCCAGTGACCTCTTTCTCTCCTTTCATCCCGTTGCTGGTATTTTTTTTTTTTCCTCCTGTCTTTCACTTGCAATTTGGTGGGAAGCGCTCTGAATGACAGAATATAAAATTCTCTTTGGCAATTTCAACTTTTGTGCTTACTGGTTTTTTATACTCTTACTACTGTGTTTTTCTCTGCAACTAACTTTCAATGTATGATATGTGCAACACATTCAATTATGAATATATATAATTTCAAATATAGCTTTATATTGTTTTATTAACGAGGTTTGCATAGTATTAGACAAAAATAAATTGAAAAGCAAAGTTAAAATATTGTTGACTATACTTTCTAGTACCATCCCATAGTGCAAGCTACTGTTTCTATTCTTAAATGTGCATACGTTAACGGTAGTGTTAAACTTAGCCTCTGTTTGGTAAGAGTTTTTTGTTTATAAACAAAGAATGTGATGTTACCGGGGTAAAATATATGGTTGAAAAGTGATTTTGGGAAATGTGTGATTCAAAAAGTGATTTAGGAAAATGTGTTGTTTATAAACTTGTTTACCAAATAGAGTCTTAGTTATTTGGTACATATTCTTTATCTCTATGGCCTTAATGAGCTCTTTTTGGTCTAGTTCAAAAATCTTCTTCCTCTGGCTCCAGGGAAACTATTCTGCTCGATCGTCATCCACAATTAATCCGCCTGAAGACTCCATTGCTACACTGGTTTCTATGGGCTTTGATAGGAACTCAGCGAGACAAGCACTCATTCATGCCAGAAACGATATTAATGCTGCTACTAACATCCTGCTCGAGTCGCAGGCACAATGAGAGGGTAGTAAATTGGCTTTGAATGATGACACTCGGATTCGAATTTGAAAACTAAACTCACTAACAGGTTGAAGTAGTCAGCGATCTTTCATTATTGCTCCAGTCGGAATTTCTGCACTCCAGAAACTTTGTAAGGCCCTCGGTATCTGAGTATTGCTTCATTTTCTTCCCATTTTTGTCACAATTATTATGTAACGAAGGCAGGAAAATTAAGTATCTGTAAGTTTACTCTTCTTCAAGTGTAGAAATCTGGGATTGTGTAAATCATGGATGCCCTTTTCCGATGTATTTGCATGTTGATAATTACTTATAAATGCACCAAACGTTAATTTCTGGAGTTTCAAGCTGTGGATTGTTTGCAGTTTAATTATGCCCCGGAGTATATAATCTGGACGTGTACTTTGTTGTATGCGACATTGGTTTCCACTTTTACATCACTCAAAAAGCACATATTCTCAGCCACTACCGGAGCATGTTTACTACCTATTTTACAACCAAAATGAGTTTTAAAAGAAGACCATTACACACAAATACGTCTTCATCTCTTCAAGATGACGTGTAGACGCGTTTGGCCAAAAAGAAAATACGTTTTTTTACTTGTTTTGATACAATTAATATTCTGAATAAACACGTCAGCAAGTTGTTAGTCTACGTAGGTTTTCATTTTGATACAGTTGAATATATTTAAACGAACAATTCAGCAAATTGTTAGTCCATGTAGGATTTTCTATTAAATAAATATTGGTCCAATAATTGGGCGTCTAACGCTATATATATGAAATTGGACGCAAGGGTGGATCTGCCTCATGGTGAGGTAGGTTCGTCGCTCGTGCTGAATTCGGAAAAAAAAAAATTAGTCAGACTTTTTTGTATTTTTTGGATTGCGACTTAAAAAATATAGTTATTTTAATGAAATTTGTCCAAACTGGAATTTTTTATTGTTGTCCGTCGAGCTGAACAAAGTTTCTAGATCCGCTACTAATTGGATGACATGGTAAATCAAAATTAATTTGGGTAATTATGGTGACATTAAGTATAAAGTATAGTGGTTATGAATGGATTTAATCAGTTGGAAGAGATCGATGATAAGAATGCAACAACAAAAAAAAATAAAAAAATAGGGATAAATAAGTATAAAATGAGTGAAGTTTCAAAATCTTCATTGCAATTAGAATGTAGTACAATTAAAAAAAAAAAAAAAAAAAAAAAAAAAAAAAAAAAAGTTATGCTACAAGTATAATTAGCTGGCCTAAAAATTTTATAATTCGAATTTAAATGGGAATTAAAATGGGGTGTGTGTTGGGTTTTTTGATACCCAATAAATTCGGGCGATGATGTAAAACAGTTGTGGGAATAAAACGACACCTCGATAGATAGTTAGGCTCGATAACGACTCGGGGCCACTCGAAGTGACTTAATTGGTAGTCGCTCGTGACCCACTTGGACGGCCCATTTGTTGTGGATATTTTTGATAAAGGCATTGGACTTGGATAGTCGGCCCATTAGGGTGGTTGTTATCTAGCTTGTGAGTTGGGCCCTTTGGGAATTAAGCACAATCATGACCTAGCCCAAATATCACCCTATAAGCCCCTACCGTTGCCTTTTGTGTCTGATGGAATAAGAAAGAGTTTGAACTAAAGGCTGAAGAGGAGGAAACTGCCATTCCATTCTTCAAGCTGGCTTACTGCTGCCTTCATTATTCATTCTCTTCCTTGGTGATAAAGTTCATATACATTTGGAGCAACCAAGGTTGTGGGTTTGTTGAGTCGAACTAGATATCGAGGTGTCTTCGTGGAGTGCTTACTGAGCCCGAGGTGTATCAAGGATCCAACTATATTTTCAACATGGTATCAGAGCCTATGGTGGCTGAAGCATAGAAGAAACGGGCTAAAGAAGAGAAGCACAGACTGCTGGAAGAAAGGAGGAAAGTAAAAAAAAAAAAAAAGGGTTACTGTCCAATTTTTATTTTTTTTTCTGGCCGGACTGAAAAAATGTGATTCCGGCCGATCCAGAACTCCAATCAACGATCGGCCACCGCCATTAGAACGGGCTCTTCGAGGAGAAGACTCTCCTGAAATTTGGGGGCGATCCGACGGTTGAAACAGAAGTTATTCCCCGGAGAAGAAGATGTTGGTAAACTGAAAAAAACAACTATTCCAGCCGGTAGGGAGCTCCAATCGTGAAACGGTCACCACCGTTGGGTTCGTGACGACGAGGAGCATCTTCCTGTGATTTTTTGGAATTTTCCGGCAACGGCGGTAGAACTCCGACGCGGTGGTCCGGCGGCGGTTTCCGGCGAGGTAGTTTGCAATAGCAGACCATCGTGTGAGTTGGTCATTAGGATTTGGGGGTTGTCATTGCTTGACAACCATTGCCTGTTGCTAGAATTTAGGTTTTAATTGTCTTACCTGCTTACGTGCTTGAGGTGTTAAGTTACTCTAAATTGTTTGTTCGGTCTTTTGATTGTGTATTGACGAATTTCCTATTTGTTGTGTTCTTTTGTTAATCCTGTTAGATTTCTTTTGACTTTAGGACTACTTGTTGTGGTTAATTGTCAATTTGTGATTTCTTGCTCATTTCGTGTCTTAAAATGACTGCACGTTTTGATTTGGGGATTTTCGATGGAAAAGGGGATTTTTCATTTGGCAACAAAAAATGAAGGGAATTTTGGTTCAACAAAAAGTTTCAAAAGCTATTAATGGCATTTATCCCGCTGATTTGTCAAAGGAATAAACAGAAGAATTAGATGAGCTCGCTTACACTTCAATTATTTTACACCTATCTGATGCTGTTTTGAGAAAAGTTGGTAAACTTAAAACCACGGAAGAACTTTGGAAAAAGTTATAGGACTTGTATTTGCTTAAAACTACTTCTAACAAAATTTACTTACTCGAAAAAATTTTCAGCTTTAAAATGGATCCTACAAAGGATTTAGATGACAATCTGGATGTGTTTAACAAACTTGTGCAAGATATTGTTAACTGTGATGAAGAGGTGTCTGAAATGTACAAGGCCATTATTTTACTTAATTCTATGCCTGAATCATTTAGAGAGGTTAAGAATGCAATTAAGTATGGTAGGGACAACCTAACACCTGAGATTGTCATAGATTCCCTTAGGAGTAAGGAGATGAAAATTAAGGCTGAGAAAGAGGTTAAGAGGAGTGGTGAGTTGCATATGTTGAGGGGTCATTTTAAGCAAAAGTGTCATATTCAAAACAGTGGTGACTCGAGTGATGACTTGAGTGAGGATGGTGGTAAGCATAATGGTAAGAGTTGGGACAAGTCAAGGTCCAGTATGGGTGGCAAGCGATGTTTCGGCTGTGGCAATAGTGGACACTTTATAAGAGACTGTCCAAAGAAGAAGAAAAAGGGGAGAAGTGAGGCGAATGTGATTGAGTCTAGTTATGACCCGAGTGTGATTGAAGGTGACCCTTATTGATAAGGTTCCTAGTTTCTGCATGTGCATCTGTGTGATCCTGTCTGCATGTGTGTGATTACTTAATTCGATGTATTGTTTTGTGTAGCATTTCACGTTGTTTGATATGTGTTATTTTGCATGAATTTGTATGTAATCAGTCTTTACTTAGTGTAATGGGTTGGCATGCATAGTGGGTTTGTGATGCATTAGTAGTGAGTATGTCTTTTGGTAATATGTGGAGTAGATGCCTGATAGTGCATTGATGAGATGTACGGGGGGTGAGTGTGACATTTGAATGTCCTGTAAATCTTCTATCCAATAAATCCTGGCCGGGTGGAGTGTTAGAGACACTTTGATCACTTCTATTAGGTGGAGACTCATTATCCCCTTAGGTTGAGAGAAGTGATGTATTGATAGAGGAGCATCCCATAAATTTAGGATCTATTCTTGTTTACCAATTAGGCATGTGTGGTGATCAATCTAGTGAGCATATGTGGCGGTGTTTGTGATTTGTGTTCTCGAGGAGAGAGTTACACGGAATGAGATAGGATAATTGTGTGAGATCTTTTCATGAGGTCATTTATGCATTGTGGTGTATATGTGTTGGCCGTCGTGTTTGATTAACTTGGAGTTAGTCTTATGTTCTTGTGTGAGCATGTTTGAAAAGATTTCTGTATTATCTTATGGTTATATCTGTCATTGCATGTTGTATGTTCTTGATTGATTACTGTGATTATCTGTCTTCTGCTTGGATATTTTTGACCTTAGTCCTAGCAAGTAAATGGAGCAGGTATGGTGTGTGTTTCGAGTGCGAGACACGAGGTAAGGTCTGTGATTCCAATTTTATTGGATTACCTTGATTGGACAAGTATAAACATTGTGTTGTTTTTCCTTGCAAATTGATTGGGTATCAAGGTGGAGATTTGTTAGGTTTTTTGATACACAATAAATCCGAGCGATGATGTAAAACAGTTGTGGGAATAAAACGACACCTCGATAGATAGTTAGGCTCGATAACGACTCGGGGCCACTCGAAGTGACTTAATTGATAGTCGTTCGTGGCCCACTTGGACAGCCAATTTGTTGTGGATATTTTGGATAAAGGCCTTGGACTTGGATAGTCGGCCCATTAGGGTGGTTGTTATCTAGCTTGTGAGTTGGACCCTTTGGGAATTAAGCCCAATCATGACCTAGCCCAAATATCACCCTATAAGCCCCTACCGTTGCCTTTTGTGTCTGATGGAATAAGAAAGAGTTTGAACTAAAGGCTGAAAAGGAGGAAACCGCCATTCCATTCTTCAAGCTGGCTTACTGCTGCCTTCATTATTCATTCTCTTCCTTGGTGATAAAGTTCATATACATTTGGAGCAACCAAGGTTGTGGGTTTGTTGAGTCGAGCTAGATATCGAGGTGTCTTCGTGGAGTGCTTACTGAGCCCGAGATGTATCAAGGATCCAACTATATTTTCAACAGTGTGAAATGAGAATATTTAAGGTTCTAAGGTTACACATTTATTTTTTACCAACCAAAACCTTATACTAACATATATTCCATAATTCCAATCTTTGCTTAGCGGCCAACACTTCCTCTGTTACATTTCCATGTATCACGTGGATAGAAGTATCAAAAGTTCTTTTCTTGATTTTAAAGAAATCTAAAATTTATGTATTTTTTTTTTCCTCCAATATATTAAGCCCTCATGACAAATCATATAAAACTCCTCTTTCAATTCCAGTTCTGCTAATATCTCACAAAAATTTGCGAAGATGGGCCAATCCTTCAAGAAAATGGGTAGTCTCTCCTTCTCTATGCGAACATTTATACGAAGTTTAAACGTATATGAACATATTGGGTAGTTCGCATATTTATTAGAGATCGCTCTAATAGTTCCTCGATATAATGAATATTATGCACAGCATGTTTTTTTGGTAGAGAAACGTGTTCAGTTTCAAACATATTACAATTATTTTATTCACCGTTATAGTTAAACCATACAACAGTATTGAGTAGGAAAAAAACGTAGCTCTCACGTTCAGAGTGAATCGGGTTTTTTTTTTTGGGGGGGGGGGGGGGGGGGGTTGGGTTATTATTGCTCTTATTAGTAAGGGATAAAATCGTTGAATCTATAAGACGTTCATGTACGTGTATGTCTAACTTTTGATAACAACTTATAAGTAATTAATCTTAATTATATTGTGCTTATGTTTTCTGCAGGAAATGAGGAGAACAAATATGAAATCGGATATATCATTGGACAATGTTATGAAAAGTACTTTAAAAACCAAGAATTTGGGACCTTTGCTGACTTCTACCATGCAGTTTGCCAATCAGTCGAGTATTTCACTTCCAATATTTAAAGGCGTTTTTATTTAAGAAAATCTTTAGTATAAATGATTTTTGCAAAAAGAAATTTGTTTATTTTTTTGGTTATATTTTTAGGGATATTAATAAAAAACTGGGTAGCACATCATTTCGGGTGCCAAAAACTGCTACCCTTAAGCAGGCATATGAGGTAAGTTTGTATGAATTTTTAACTTGTTTTACTTCTTAAATATTGTCTAGCGAGGAAGTAATGTGAAGCCCCAGCTTATGATATCAATGTTTATAAAAAAATTAAGTTAATGGCCGAAATATGTATGTGTATACTCATTCACAAGTCTACAACCAGCAATTATTGAGTCCATTGATGTATTGGAATCATTTTGAATATTAATTAAATTTATTATTTTTTTATTATTAATCTTAATTTTCAGAAACATCACAAAAGCGATGGAAAAACTCTGACAAAAGAAGAGTTTGAGAAGATCCTTCAAGATATAATTAAGGACACAGGAGTTACAGGATTTGATGCAAAAGATATATTATTCTACATGTTTGGAGTTCCATCAACAGCACTACTTATAAAACAAAAATTAATACCAAAAGCTATTCCAAATGAATTTTTCATTCCTGTTGTTACTTCCATTACTGTTTTTCTGCTTGCAAAACTTAACAAAATATGATTAAGTTGCAGCAGATATATATTTTTTTATTCGTTTGGGGATGTATACATTGTGTTAATAATAATGCTAATCAAGTTTATTCACCATCTATAAGGTCTTGTCCCAATGTCCCTGTTTGGTAATTATAATCTAGATTTTACTCTAATCGACAATTCATATCAATTTTAATCTCCACCAAACAGGGACTTACATAACTCATGTTTGATGAAGTTACTGTTCTAGTGGTGTCTATTTCTTACTTCCCGAACCCAGCATCTTCAACGTTTGCCTCTTCTCCGGAAGGCCCTCATTCAACTCGACAAGTTCTTGGGTGGCCACGGAACACACGTTTAGAATACAATATTAGACCATATTGAACACTAGAATGAACTATATTTTATCAATTTTTCTTTCTTCATAATATTCAACATGTCTAATACACTTTATCTAAACATGCTATAGCTACTAAAGAAATGAGACAACACGAAAGAGAGAGATTGTCCGGAGAAAATCTGCTTAACCTACCAAATATACAACAAATGCACGTTTAGTTCCATTGACTCGACACTATTATACAATATAATAAACAAGATTTTAACTTCATTTCCTTCAATGTTATACAATCGTCGCTAGAAAACGACGTCATAACTGTACAACTCTTCATGCCACCTCTCCCACAAGATGGAAATTGTCAAGAAAATGTGTTGCATTTTAGTAAAATATGAATATGATATATAACACCATTGCAATCCCAAAATGAAGAATATAACATCAGTATGTATTTCATACAGACGAGAACATTAACCAACAAAGTTCATATGTTTGAAAATAAAACATCACCCGATAAACGTTTAAATAACACGGCACTAAAGTATCGTACGCTTATTCCCATCTAATATACGATACGTTTTACAAGTACTATGTTTAGGATTTTTTCATATATATCATTTGAAGCAGAAATTTGTGACTGCCGATAATCTACCTTAGAAGTTTAGCTGTCGAAACTGCTCATCATGGAACGTACGGGGTAACTACTAACACTTAAGGTAATCCTTCACAGCCCGGGTAGAAAATAGCTAGTAATTTTCTCTTGATTCCTCTATATTGTCCACCAAAACCCGATATCCCTGAAGAGTTCTGTCCAACCAATCCAACTAGATAAGGTACTCAAGCTCAGAAAATTTCCAATTACTGCATCTATTTTTGACATCATAAGCACCGTTCAACCAGTCTCGAGAACTTGGCACAAGCTGCACACACAATGGAAGAGACAAAATTAAGGATTTGTTTGCTCCCAACCATTTTTTTCAACATTTCCCTCAAATTCATTTTCAACCACACATATCTATGAGACTCACCACTTTTCACATTTTTCAATCACTTTTCAGCCATACATTCTCACAAAAATACCAAAATTCCCCAAAAACTACCTATACCTACACCGAACAAGCACTAAACAAACAATTGGCCAACACGTCGAGACCCTAAAACCAAAAAAATAGGAAGGAGAGAAGATAGACATACCTGTTCAACAGCAAGTGCCCGCAAGACTGCAAATACCAACCACGCAATGGCTGAAAGTATAGCCTCGTGTCCACAACCTTAATACATAACAATACAATAAAAGAAGTTTTGAGGAAAATGTAAACAAAATAAACAAATTGCTATGTGGCAGAAGGTGAGAAAATTATAGCCAATCAGTGCTTGGACACCCCCCCCCCAAGGGACCCCATAAAAAATAATAATATAAATAGAATAAATGTGTCAGTGCGTCCATTTATCTAATAAGGTAAGAGAAAGACTGTCAAAATATGAAGAGGAAAGAGCTTAAGAGAGAATTCAGCCTACCGTCAATACTCACTAATTCGGGTCACACAAAGAAATGACCCTCCCAGAGAGGTTGACCTTGATACTGCTGAGGCAGTGCAACAGATGTTTGGTCTCCTTTCTGAAGTTGCTGCTGCTGCTCCTGATACACCTTCATATGTTCAGAAAACTGATGATCCTTCTGCATTTCACCCTGGATTTGCACTGGGGAGACTTGTTTTCCAGGGAAAGGGAAGCTTGACATCCCCATTGAACTATTATTCTTGCTCAGTGAACCGAACATCTGCCCTGAATTATTGATCGAATGGTTAAACCCATGACTTTGATTTGACGAGGATAAATGATATCCATCTAGCCAGCTATAATCGTCCATTCGTGGAATTGGAGGATTTTCATTTTTTAAAGTCATACTATTCATTGACTCATCCACAATTTTGGCAGGCACAGAACCAAAGCCAGGTGGAGGACCAACATGCCTAACAGGTCGACTCACGGGATTTTTCTTCAAACCTGTTGACACGCCCAAAGATGATTTCACATACAGACTGTCAGCAGCTGGTCCTGAAGAAATAATGGAATCAAATTTCGATGATAAAGATGTCTGAGGGGTCTGAATTGGATAACTATGACCTGCATCTGGATTGACAAAAGGTGGAAAGGGAACAGAAAGGGCAGTAGCCTGAGAAACTCTTGAATGATCTTGCAGATGAGATTTCATGGCAGGTCTATTTTCCATTAAATTCAAGTTGGAAAATCCATTTACCACAGGAGCTTGTTCTACCAACCACTGTGGAGTGCTGGGTTGAACTGGACTCAGATGGTGGGCAGTGCTGTTAGCAATAGTTGCAGGTGGCTTCATGCCTGTGCTTAAAGCATTATTCCACAGATTTCCAAAATCAAACTTGTCCGCACCAGAAGCAACCTCAGAAGTCATATTTGAAGTAAAGTCGTTTATTGGCTTTTCAGTTACAGATGGCTTGAACACGATCACCTCATCCTCATCCTCTCCTTCCATACTAACATTTGGCTCTGGCTGAATAGCACCCAAAGACATTTGAGACCCAACTGAATTTCCTTGTGTGTTACCACTAGATTTCGGAACTTCAAAAGAACCCACGAGTGCATAATCATCAGAAATTTGAGGTTCAACACCAATTACAAATTTTTTCAAATTTGCATCAAAATAAAATCCCTCGTGCCCAATCCGGACGACATTAGCAAGAGCCTTTCCAGCTGCAAAAATCCTCTGGATGCGGATTTGCTTCTCCTTACTGCTAACATCATTTCCAAAAGAAAGTTTCCTTGAGAAGTCAAGGATGAGTTGGGCAGGAAGAAGAGGTAGAAATCCTCTCAATTCGAAGTCCTCAGGCAACGCAAGACGGTTAGCAGTCTCACTTTCATCATATTTGCTCATATTGGAGAAACATGTTTCATCTGTATCTTCATTAAGAAACGTATATCCATTTGATACAAACTTATTAAAGAAGGTAATGCAGTACTTCCAGAAAACAGACCTGGCATTCACTTGTTTCTCCTCCGTCTCAATGCCTACTGCAACATCATGACAACAAGCTAACCACTCCACAAAAACCATAATCCCGGGTAATAAATAGCTCGATGAGGGATCTGTTAGCTGGTTACATCTTTCAAGCATGCAGGCCATAAATTCAAAGATAGCAGTAAATGAATTTTGAAGCAGAACTGAGCGCTGTAAAATATCAGCATATGATTGATTTTCATTTTCCCTTTTTATATTGTGAACACTGAAAATGAGGATGGCCACCAGCCTGACAATTGCAAGTCTACACTCAGCAGCATCTGAGCCGAAGTTGCATATCTCATCCGGCCCATAGGAAAGGAGTTCCAACAAATCATTTTTAATCACTGCGAAGACTTCCGTAAAAGTTTCCAAGCTGGTTAAACATAGCAATTGGATATGCATCAGTGATTAATTTTAGTGTCCTCCCAATATATAAAATACATTAACAAATTAGGAAAAGACCTTGTACGTGTAAAGAGAATGCCATTTAGTCGAACAAAATGAATGCTGAAGGATTTGAAGACTTCAGGTACAGTAGATACACGTTCTTTGACTGCACTTGAATCCACCTTATCATCCTTAATAGAAGGCCTTGTTTCGCCTTTGCCTCTCCCTTTCCCAGGCATCCGGAAAGATACAGTCTTCAGTGAAGTAGCTTTAGCATCACCAAGTAGTTGGGTATAAGTCTGCCGATTCTGCCAAATAGAGGAAAACTAAATATGAGTCCATAGGAGTGGTGAAGCCATGTGTTGTAAGAGAGGATGCAGACACATTAAAGAATTAAGGCAAGAAAATAATTCCTCCCAAAAATCAACCAGGTAAATACAAGTTTTAGTACATTTGTTCTTAATCAGCATAAAAAACATAAATATCACTTATGGATGAGAGCTATTTCGTGAATGCTGACAGTTATACTGAAGAGCAAGTTAACTTACGGCATGCTCAGATTAGCATCACATTTAAAAATATACCACCCAAAAAAAAAAAAAAAAAAAAAAAAAAACCACTATGTACATGTTTTGCTGCATAAGGAAACTCAATTCTAGGATTTCTAGTAACTCTTTTTTATAATATAATAAAAGATAAGAAAAGTAATACTAGGCATTCACCACGTTTTATTATAAGAAAAAGTAATTCGAATTCTAATAATTATAAAATTGGAAGTACAAATTTGAAGATGACAAGGGAACCATCCTAACACAAACAAATTAAAGCCAACCAGTTTGGTGTAGGAGAAATTGGAGAAAATTTTGAATGTGGTTGAAAAGTGTGTAAAGTGATGGGTCCATAAAAATGTGTGATTGAAAATGAATTTGAGAAAAAAGTTGATCAATTTATCCTTTGCCAACTAAGTATGATTAAAGAGAAAGGAGACGTTGAATTCATCATCTCTAGAAGTCCATAAGGATGCCCAAAATCTAGATCTATCTCTTAACTCAAAAATTTGATCTTTTCCTCCAAAGATCTTAGAGGTTCTCCGCCCAGATCAACCAAAAAATAGCCGAAAATTATCCGTGATTGCACCCTTTCTACCCTTAACCATAGCCAAATTGCATTTTCAACTAATTAATCCATTACACTTGCTCAAGAATGCCGAATTAAAACCAGCTTCTTGAAGAAGTTTATACGATATTCATTTGCACTTGTTGTCTATGTGATGTATCTTTACCTTCCCAAATGGATAGGTGAGACTAGGGAAGTAAAGTACATTATCATTATCTCCAGAATGAAATCGTCATCTGTTGTACTAATAAAAAGACTATCAACCACAGTGATGAAAAGAAAAAACTTCAACATTATAAGTTTAAAACCACCAAAGAAATGTAATTGTCAATCTTGTTCATCTACTGGATTTTTACCTTCTCAAATACAATGATCAAGTTATCCCGTGCAGTGACGAATGGGTTTTCAACTGCCAAACTTCGAAAATAGCGATAGACGGACACCAGCTCATCATTAGAATATGATGCTAGTATAGCAAGCTGAAAATTAGAGGGAATAGCTCCAAGTTAGTTATGAAAAACCAAAAAATAAAACTAGAAATAAGCAATAGAAGGCCCTAAAAAGTTATAATTGCAAACCAAAATGACAATTCAACAAGCATTCACCTGATGATGAGGATTACCACTTGAAGGCCAAAGTGAAGAAGCTTGCAAGTAGTAACTCGATGCTGCTGCAAAAGCCTGAGCTTTAGAATCACCTTCCCCATATAAGCCTTTGTAACGAGCAAGATCCCCCAGATAAATAAAACAGCGATGACAGGATATCAAGCCCTTTTTCACCTCAGGAGATTTATTTCCATCTTTAGACATGGAAATCTGATTTTCTGGATCATCAGAAGAAAAACTCAATGGCAGGCCGTACTTCGCCCTTATCTTCAACATCAAATCATGATAAAATCCAGTGGCCTCTGAAAGGAAAGTCTTAAACTGGGAACGGATTTTCGAAACCCGATCAGGTCCCCCTCTAGTTGGACCTTTCCCATTCTGAGAAGCAGCTAATCCAGAAGAAGCTAGAGCGCCATTCAGGTGTGCCCGGAGCTCCTCAATCCTCCTGTAATGCAACTGCCACAAAGCATACTCTATGTCGTGTTGTTCAGAGAAAGCATGATCTTCCACGATAATGGCTTCATAATTTTCACGCATCTGTTGCCACGCATTTGGGTCTGATGGGACTCTGGCTTGTGCTGCTTTCCTACGCTTGTTCTCCAACTCAACATTCTATAGTAGAAAAAAACTCAGAAAAATGAACATAATTGATTGAAGAGTATTGTGCAGTCATGACAATGACATTTTTAAACCACCAGGTTGGACACGAAAAAGCTACAATCACTCAGTTGATGTTCTAAAAAGGGAAGTATAATCATGGAGGTTTAGCCTTTTTTTCTTAAGTTACAGGGATTTGCATACACATGAATAACAATGAAATGCACAATGGAAGATCAACATCCAGCACATAATAAAGACTTCAATGAGTGATGCACAGGCATACCTTGTTGAAAAGACGCTGAACATGCTCCCTTGTTGAATTTTCTTTGACATCATCCATCAGAATAGAATGGTCATGATCCATCAAAACCAAAAATATGCGACTTCAGTAGCAACATATAACACTTAATCCAGAAGAAATTGCCTGCAGTACAGCCTCTCAATCATTAATGTGAAAGAAGTGTAAGGTGAGATTTCAATATCCATACTTATTAAACACCATATAGTATGTGGGGTGGGGGACTTTAGTTACTTGATGTATATCTGGAATTCAAGTAAGAAAAGCAACTTTATATAGTCAGGAAGTAAAAAATTCTAACCATTAGCAAATCGAACCACAATAATCTTAATATATCTGTGGCATTATTATGAATTTATAAGGTAATGTCAATAACTACAGACTTGTGCCCTTGAGTCCCTACCATTTTTCCAGGTTTTTGAGGATTTTTGGGTTTTTGGAAAAATATGTGAATGAAAAGTGGTGGGTCTCATAGAAATATGTGGTTGAAAATGAATTTGAGGAATGTTTTTAAAAAAACTAAGGGACCAAACAGGCACATAAGTAGCACATAAAGGCATAACATCACCAGAATAAGCAGCCAGAAAGCTGATAAGCTTGATAACATTGAGAGGAAATGTCAATATTAGGAGTCACACAGTGCCCCTTGTAAAAGACTTCCCAATTAAATTGTTGTAAAGGTTAAGAGATACTAAGAGTTTACACTTGGTAAGCAATGGATAACTTTATCGCAATTGAACGCAAAATTCTATCCTTGTTCAAGAAAAGCAAAACACAGGAGACCTCGCAACCCAGGAAGCCAGTTGAAAGAAATCTTATCACACCGCCATGAAGAGAATAGACTTGCAATTCATTTGAGTCCATTGTTTCAAAAAGTTGTTTGATACTTATATCTTGAGAACCCCTCACGTCCGGCTTTCATGATAAGCCTTAAAAGCATGGGCCTTTATTGCCATTTTTTATACTAGGGGAACAATTCCTAAGAGTTATGCCTCGCAGGCATTAAGGTGTGCACTCACTTGTCTTTCCTTTTATGGAATTATTATTATATCAACTTCTTCGGCTATTTTTTACAGGCTAATCTTTTTACCAGTATTGATTTTGTGTTTGTTCGGGAGAAATTATAATGGGGTTATAATGAAAATCAATAGTGGGTCCACAAAATGTATGATCAATAAGTAGCTTATAGCTATGATTATATGGTCAAAAATTCATGTTTGACATTGACGTCAAACTATAAGGAGATTGTAATTTCTATCAAACAAGCACTTTCTCTTTTCTGCCTTTAAGGGGAAGACGCTTTTCCAAGTGACAAGTAATGGCGAAGAATCAGAAGAAATTGATGGTAGTGGTGAGGATGAAAGGGAATAAATTTTTTTGAAGATTTACTTAAAAATATGTGATTATCTGGAATCCAGAATTGTTACATGATTTTTAATATGAAACTTATTATTTTCTACTTCATACTTATTTCCTTAAGTTTGATTTCAAGCTACAATGATTTCCTTTACGTTTGATTTCAAGCAAAACCTTTAATATTGTTAATTTGTTGATTATAAAGTTTCGAGATGATTTATGGTTTATTATAAAAGTATTTTCATATTTTCATTTATACTGAATTATTCGCCTCACAGATGTAAAATTCATCTTATTTCATTGCCCACTTGTAAAAATTGAACATTGGCATTTTCCATAGCTAAATATACACGGACTTATATTATTATACACATTTGTCAATCTCGAACCTCATCATTACCCAAACCTAGATATGCTGACAATCACGGTTTTACCCTATCGACAAAATCAAATACTTTCCAAATGTAAAACATCCCACTTGCAGCCACATAGAAGCAGCATTCAAGACAGCTATATGCAGAAATTATCAATTGCAAACCAGCCAAGCAAAAAGATAAGAACCAGACCTCCAAAGAAAATATGCAAGTGTGAGAATTTCACCCTCTAAAGCAAACATGGGGTCCTTATACAATTTATACATCCTCTAAGGGGTTACAGATATCCGGATTCACAATTCATATTTTGCACACCTGTTACTAGCTAAATAAATTTATTCCAAACCGGTTCCAAATCAAGTTGTACCACCAAAGAAAATTAAAAAATATATCAAACCAAGCTAACAGTAACTAAACCCCAAAAATCAATTCATCCTTTAAAAATCAACAGAAATACGCAGATACACAAAAATCAACACGAGCTATATCCAGATATATATATACAGACATACACATAACTGGGAAATAATTAGTTTCTATTAAAAACTTATTAAAAAAACACCAAATTTTTTAATTATAAAAGATTAAAAAGACAAAAAAATGGTCCAGCAAGCCAAGAAATCCAGAACCCAAAAATCAAACAACTTTATAATCAACAAGATCTTGAAAAAAAAAAGGGAAAATACAAAATTCCAAACGAACCCATCAAAAATTCTTGATGAATCAATTAAATTTCCCAAATAAAAACCTTACCCGAATTGAACCAAGCCCAGATCTGCAATGATCTCGACCACGATAATTCCAACTCAACGAAACAGGTGAATATGTAAATATATTTACTTAAATACGAACAGAAAGACAGGGGTTAGGGTTTCTCTATTTCCATAAATTGGGTCCTTTTGGAGAAATTTTATGGGTTTTGCTAGGTCGCCATGAATTTTGACGAGAAGAAGATGAACAGATACAGATGGAATAATGGAAATAGGATTGAAGAGGCTATGACCTTTTTTTTTTTTTTTCTTTCTTTAGTACTTAAAAATCATCGGGACAGTAGGACTAATTGTAGGTTGCTGCTATGTTTTTTCTTGGCCTGGTCCAAACCGCTTACCGCTATGACCATCCCATTAATTAAAATTAATTAATTAAATTAAAAAATAAATTAATTAATATTACCTCCAAATAATTGCTTGAATGGCAAGTTAATTCGTTAGTGATGAAAATAATAAAATATTAATTCTTAGCCATTGTTTGAAGTTAATTGTCTAAATAATTATTTAATTGTGTTCGTATCTTTGATTGATCACTTAACTTTAAAGTATTGAGTTTTGATCACTGAATTTATGTAAACGTGTTCGACTAGTCACCGAACTTTAAAATGTCGAGTTTTGTTCACTAAAGTAAGGGTTAATTGTATCAATAATCACTGAAATTATGCAAATGTCGAGTTTTGATCATTAAACTTATCAAAATTGTGGATGTTAGTCGTTAACTTACCTTTCGTAACAAAATTGACGACGTGGTAGACGGAATGCCCGTCACCTTCAACCGATTAATTACGGCACACCAAATTGCTAAGTAAGAAATATTTAAGGACGTCTTCGATTGATCACTAAATTTTTAAAAACATTTTTGACAGTTGATTTGTTGTATACAACTTGTAATTTGAAAGAGTAATTATAAATTTTCAGGTCAATCGTGTCATCTTTACGAGTTCAATGATCAAAACTCGATCAACTTAAAATTCAGTGAACAATCAAAAACGTTTTAAAAGTTCAGTGACTAATCGATGACATTTTTAAAGCTTTCTTACATCGTAATTTAGTATGTCGTGATTGGCTGGTTTAAGGTGACATGACGTCATATGTACATTCTGTCTACCACATTGTCGATTCTGTTACGAAAGTTAAGTTAATGATCAATGTTCACCATTTTGATAAGTTTAGTAATCAAAATTTGACATTTACATAAGTTCGGTGATTATTAGGATAATTAACCCATAATTTAGTGATCAAAACTCGATATTTTAAAGTTCAGTGAACAATCAAAGATGTAGATGTAGTTCAATGATTATTGAGATAATTAAATAATAATAAGTTCAGTGATCAAAACTCCACATTTTAAAGTTCAGTTATCGATCGAAGACATGATCATAAGTTCAGTAATCAATGAGACAATTAACTCCCTTGTTTGATACCTATTAAAATTCGGAATTTAATCTAAGTTAAAATCTACACTTAATTTTAATTACATATTCTATTAAAATCTACTAAAAATTCAATTTTAATATCCACCAAAATAGGAGCTTAATTTGTAAGGGTGGGATCTATTCTCGATTTTTCTTGTAGTTGCACGGAGTACCTCGACGCAAATGATATTTACATGCAAATTTATTTTAGTAAAAGAATGTAAGATTATATACGAGTGGAAAAAAAAAAAAGTAAAAAACAATAGAGACAAAATGTCTACGTGACATGAACGATAGTAAATTTATATAAAAAACATTTCTTCTATTCAAAACCAATGGTGCCGTTGTAAATTACATAATATCTTTTTCTATCATCTTCGGACAACATTTACATGTCAAGTGGACATTTAACAACTAACGCATATCCTTAAAAGGTTTACAACATGATGACTGCCGGACCTGTCTTGATTTCAATGAGGCAATGAAATCAGGGTTCATGGGCTTTAGGGGCCAAAAAATCAGGTCATGACAATGAGAGAATTTTATCTTTATTTGATGTAATTTTTATGGAGCTTCTTAAATTTATGCAGACCATGTTAGAATTTTATCTTTATTTTATAATGTATTTTCATATTATTTAGTACATTTGTCTTGTGTGAATTTGAATTTTGTTGTTGTTTTCGATTTTTTTCAAAAATAAAAAATAAAAAATTCAGGGTCCATTTTTCCTAGAATGCAATATTCGTTTCAGGTCTTGAAAAAAGACAGGTCCGGCTCTGGCGACTGCTTCGCTTATGAAAGGTTGAAACCTGGAATGAATTTTCCCTAGTGATATAAATTTTGATGATAGGTGGATTAGTCCAAATATTCTGATATTTTATAAAACCAACTACAAAAGAAGTAAATAAATAAAAAAGAATCATTGTGTTTGATAGCCCAGACATAGGCTCTACGGACGAGTATTAAAAAAAAAAATCGGGAGTAGACGATCCAAACCATGTATCGTTAGAGACCAAAATGGGTAGCGTGTTGTTGGCTCATGCTTGTATAGGATAATGGGTGTACATATGTTTGGATTGACTCGACACTTCTATGGTCTTACATGTTCTTGATCCTTGGTAGAGGACATAAAAAATGTCCATTCTCTACTTGACCAAGTAAATGATTGTCGACGTTTTCTTACTTCTAGATATTCACACACACACACACACACACACACACACACACACACACATATATATATATATATATATATATATATATATATATATATATATATTTTGTGAAGAAACAAAGTTGTACTATTTAGTCAATAAAGGAATACCGTTTCAAGAGATAGATAATTTCTCACGTGATATTAGTTAAGATCTTAGCTTCTCTTTGATATAGACTTGTGTATTCACGAACCACTTTCTTATCATACAATTTTTCAAACTATTTTTAACTACACAATTTACCTCAAAATACCAAAAAGAGGCTTAATAGTTTGTTAACATTGGAGGCACAAAATGTTTCTCATATGTGAGAGTAGCTTATTTGAATGTCTCGACAGTTTGTAAGAATGTTTAGTTTCTTTTTCTTTAGTTATTTATGTTGGGTTTTTTACCCAAAATATTATGAAATAAAGAAATCTTGTTTGACACGAAAAGAAAAAGTGCTCAAATTAGATTGAGATTGTTTTCTTTTTATATATAATATCAATTGAAATTATTATACAATGAAAATAATAAAAGAATTCAATTGTAATTAGGTCAGATTTGTGACATAATTTATTCTTATATACGCGCCCAACCGTGTAAGAGGGTAGTGTAACCAAAAGATTGACGTGAGAGAAAGAAGATGAGTAGGAGAGAAAAATGAGAGGGAAAAAGAGCGTTGATAAGTGATGTTTTGTTAACATGCATTTAGTGTTATGGTGGAGTGCACATGGATAGAAAATGTTATTCATCTATCATCGCGTTGATGACGCATGTTGTGGGTTTATGTTTAGTGTTCTCAAGACGGATTGAACACGGACAGTAATAGAGAATTGACTGTCGTGGTGAATTCATTGTCGAAAGGAAAAATTGTTGACGTGATAGATTAAAAGAAAACGATATGAATGGAGGTACTGCGTGCATTGATCTTTCTTATTTTGTGTGTGGGAAAGTTGTGAGGATGAGAGAGAAAAATATATGAGTGAGTTTTCTTTCATTATCAATAAAATTGTTCTTCTCTCGTGATTGTCAACAGTCAGTTGAGCTACGTTAAATTCTTGTTATTTTTCTCTTTGTCCGCTATTTTAGTTTATGTTGTTCTACTGCCTGATATGTTTGGGAAATTGATTATTTGTCCCAACAATAGGTATTAGAGCGATTGGGTGGAAAATTTGACTTTTTCCCAACAATTTATTTATTTATTTATTTTTGTAAGGGAAGTAATGCTTCCTCATGTATTGCTTTTCTGAACAGAAATATTTTATTTGGACGATGCACTTGACAATGAGTTTGACAAATACTCTCACATATGAAAAGCCCCCACATGCACTTTGAATCTATCTATAAAATAGGGTGTGGAAACCCGAACACCCATTAAGTTTAGGCTTAAGCCTAAAATCCTATCTATACTTCGATGGTGTTTTTATCCACCCCCTCAACCGGGGCCGGGGGGAGGGGGGCGTGGGGAGCCGAGGACGTAATCCAACCCGTTTAAAAGTATTCTACAAACATGGATAGCGACATGTAATAATCTAAAGTGTACGATATGAATTAAACAAATAGTAAAATGAACATAAAGAGTTCAAATTGTCGTTCTCAAGAGAACGATCAATTTAGTGATTGATATAGCTATTCATATCTCCTATGTGAATAAAGTAATCGCTGATTACGTATTTTGATTAAAACTAATATTAACTCATAAACATAAACCAATTAAATTAAAGAGGTTTCATTGGATCGATGATTCTTCTTATTAAGCTAATCAAATTCGATGATCATAAATTTGTGACACACAGTTTTTACTGGAATCATCATATTTAATGGCATCTCAAGTTCAATTCCTAAAGTTGTGCCCCGATTGAATTTACTTACTAAATCACTTTGCATCTCTCAAATTCAAATAAACCATATCCACTTAAGTCAATTTACCGAATCTCCACGTAAATTTGAAGTTTGAATAAGCACCAACTAAACGCATTAAATTACTAAGAAATTCAATCAAAGGCAATAAGAGCGTGTTTGATCAAGAATGATGGAAAGAAAATAAATTTCAAGTAATATGTAAAATCAATTTCCATTCTACCTTAAGAAAATATTTTTCATGGAATTAACCAAAACATGCATAAAAAACTTGCACTTTGGAAAAAATTTCATGAAAATTAATCAAACACCCAAAATGAAATATATATTGGAAAATGGGGCAATCAGATGTAAGAAAATTTATCTCTCTGCCTTTTTTACCTAATCGTCAAATGTTACTACGTAGTTTAAATTTATAACTCAAATCTCAATTTGTTATATTTACAAATCATGAACTAGTAATAATCAAGTAATTCAAACATTAAGAAAATAAGTAAAATCAAGACATAAAACATTTAACTTCATAAATTTTGGGAATTGAAATTAAAGGTTTAAATTCAGATTACATTTGTGCGCCTCATGTAATTTTTTATTACATAATCATAGAAGCATAAAAATACAAAAATGTGTTGGAATATATCACGAGTTCAAATGAAAAATGAGAAAGAGATAAATATATTGCATCGAGTATTTGCATTCTCCTAGTAAAAATCTTGAAACCATAGTCATAGCCTTGTGAAAATAATCCACAACATTCTCTCCATGGTGCATATCCCCTTCCTCGAGAACTCGATATTTTTATGGTGTGAAATTTCTCTCTATGATCGTCCATCATGTGTATTGGTCTTATCCTTTTTATTTGGCACGAAATAAGTATTTATATAGTACATATACTGCCTCGTATATCTTGCTCCATGAAAATACAAAAATACTATTGAAATGAAACATGTAAAAAATCTAAAAATTCTCGATAAGACCATGATCGGAGTGTGGTAAGCAAATTGCGTCTGAACCATGACAATTATTATTATTTTTTTATCTCCGACAACACTCGACTGGTAAAAAATCGTGGTATGAGTGTGGCAAACATGTCATCCCTGCAAATTTCAAATTTTTGCATTTTGATCTCTAGTTCAAGTTTTTGTATGATGTTGATCCTTTTTTTATTCAAATCTTCAATGTCGATCCCTTAACTTCAAAAAGAGTCCACATTGTTCTCAAAGTCTTCTTAATTATCCAAAACAAGCTATTCTCAACATCCCGGAATGTGCAAGTCTTCCCAAGCTTTTCACAAGTTGGATTTCACCATCGAAACTTGTGAAGTTCCTTCAACTAATCTCAAAATTTTCTTTTTTCCTCCGAGTCTGAATTTTACCTACCATGGTCCATGACAATACTACACTAAATTAATTAGAACCTTTGCTGTACAATATAATAAGTTTATAAGTATGAACAATGATGTAAAATACACTTCATCAAGAAACTCTAGAAAAAGTACTCATGTATTTTATTTGTGAAATTAAAGCGAGAAGACGTGGGGGAAGAACATTGATAAGAAGAAGTACAATATGTAAATGGCATGATTTTTGTCAACAATATCATTAATTTCAATAAAAATATTTTTTCATCCATTCACAATCTAAATTCTTCACATTCCAACTAAAAGTCTTTTAAATAAAACCACTAACTCTCAAATAATTCATAGTTCATTATATGAGAAGAATAAAAAAAAAAATGTTTACTCCTTGAATTAGTTCTTTTGCATGTCTACCATAAAAATATTTAGAAAACGTTTGATCATTTTTATCTTCTACTCTAAACATTTCATTCACTATCATTCATATATTCCAATTTCAGGTTTCTCTGTCAAATATTAATTTGATGACAATGATACGTTTACCATATAGGCAAAAATAGAGTGTATGAAGATTCGTTACTTCTTTGTTTTGAAAGCAAAATTTCATGCACGCATGCGTGTAAATTCGCTTCTCTAAATTATTGAATTGTATGGAAAATTCTTTAGGACTTGTTTTCCTATCAAGTTGAATTCTTATTAGAGCAACCTTTTGTCTTGGAATTCTAAGGTGCAATTTCTTGAAAATACCTTTTTTTCTTATATGTAAACCATCTCTATCTTGTGTTTGATTTTTGAAGTTAAATTTTAGTTTTTTACATACTATAAGTTATTTTGAATTAATATTATCCGTATAAGAGTTGCTCAAAAGAAACATGCACAACCATGAGTTAATAATCCATATATTTTCTTGTATTTTTTTTCACCTTGACCCCCTTTTATTGTCTTTGTTTCTGAACCTATTTTATTCTAATGTGTTTATTATGCCGCGTATTCAAATGCTTTTATTTGTCAAATTGATAATTATAGCAAAACTTGAAATGATGATTTCTGGTGGTTCTATAAATTTAAATGTTTGGAGTTTGGACATGCCTATTTGGGACTTGCTACACTGTAAATCAATTTATTTGAGGGGAAATTTGAAGTGCAACTATTTCAGAACAAATTTTCTAATCAAACAATACTCTATCGAATATTCATATCCTAGTAAGGAACCTAAATCAGATACATCTCAGTTTTTCTCAAACATTTAGGATCAAATGTAGTTATGAGTTTTGACTTTACATGCATGATCGAAATTCTTTACGTGTCACATTCTGATTGGTTGCTTTTATCCTGATTCGAAAATCTGGATAAATTGTCAAACGATATTTATCATTATTTTTCTATTGGTAATAGATTGATTGTACATTATATACACACATAAGAGAATTTCTTCTAATAAGGCTGCCTAAGAATATATTCGAGGTGATACAAAATTGAAAGAAGACAACAATCAACAATGAAAAGAAGAAAAGCATATATGCTTGAATAAATTAAAAAATAAAAAATAAAAAAATATTGTCATAATATCTTGTGCACCACATATGTTACACACTAATTAGTTCAAAAGTCAGGTCTTAATTCTATTTTTATATTATTATTTTTAATTTAGAAAAGAATCTAGAAAATTCCCCACCTCGCCCCATCATATCCTACCTAAACCCTAATTATTTCAACCCAAACAAATCTTCACACAGACTTCATCTTCTTTTCTCTAGAGATACAATCACCTTTCTCAATTCTCCAGCACCGACGATGGCGTCGCTACAACAATGGATGATTCTTTCATTATGATTTTAGTGCTGATGATGGTGGTGCTATCCTATATGAATCTGTTTTAGTGGTGGCTAGCTCTTGTGTGAGTATGTTTTGGTGTGGTGTTGATGTTGGCTGCATGAATCAACTGCAGTGCTGTGGTGTATGAATATATTTTTGTGCGGTGTTGATGCCGGTTGCATGAATCAACAGTGTGGTGTTGTGTGGGTGGTATGGTGGATTCATCGGTGAATCAATGGTGGTGCTATGGGGGATGGTGTGGTGATGATGTCGGCTGTTTATGCAATGTTACCGACATAGCTCTCATTGCAGAGCTTTTTTGCAGTGGGTCATTGTGCTTGGCTATTGCAGCGACGCTAGTTGTTGGCTAGTGGTCGACAGTGGTTTAGTTGGTGGTCGATGGTGGTCGATGGTGGTAGTGATGGATTGGAGATGATGTGGGGGTTGGGGGTGGGGGTGGGGGGAGTCATGGTGGGTAGGGTAGGATTAGATAGATTGTGACTCATAAATTCGCAAATTGTGACCAATAAATAATATGTAATGTAGAAAAACTTGAGATAGCGATTAAATTTGTAATTGTTACTTATAATTTTTTGAATCGTGACCAATTAATTCAGAATTTGTGAATTTGAAATGAGTTTTGACATATAGATTTTGTGAATTATGACCAAAAAATAATTAGTGACCTACAAAATTCGATATTTTGTGACTAATAAATAAATTGTGATTTATGAAAATTGTAAATTGTGACAAAAAATAACTCAATACCTATAAAATTTGTGAATTTTGATCATAAAATAAGCAAGACTTATAAATTTTTTGATTTGTGATCGAAAAATAAGTTGCGACCTATAATATTTGTGATATGTGATCGAGTAAGAAATTGTATCCCATTAATTTGATAACTTGTGTTGAAATATAAGTTGTGGCATGTGAATTTTTAATTTGTAACCGAAAATAACTTGTGATCAAATAATTTTATAATTTATGATAAAAAAATTAGTCATCACTTATAAACTTTGTGATTCGTGATCGAGAATAAGTCACGATCTTTAATATTTGTGATTTGTGATCGAATAATAATTTATGACCAATTAATTTGATAATTTGTGATCGAAAGTAAGTTATGACCTATAAATTTGTAATTTATGACCCGAAATAAAGTCGTGACCAAATAATTTATAATTTGTCATAAATCTCGTTATCCGCAACTTCTAAATTTTTTAACATGTGACTATGATCATAAATTGAATAAATGTGACCTTAATCAATTTAATCAATAAAATATATTTAATTAAAGAAGCATCCGTGCAATTGTGAAAAAATAATCGGGCAGCAAAAAAGTTAGAAGAGAAAAAAGGTGGCATGAAGAGGGAAGAAAAAGGGAAGAGAGGAAGGAAAAAAATAAAAATAAAAAGAAAGGTGTATGCCTTTAGGCATGCACTGTGTACATTGTTTTCTTTCTTCTTCTTTTTTTTTTTTTTTTTTTTAGATTTGTATTATGAAGGGAGAAGTTACGAGGACGAGAGAAAAATTGTATAAGTGAATTTCTTTTAGCTAATAAAAAGTATTTTCTCACATGGTCGTCGGTGGTGAGTTAAATCATGTTAAATTCTTGTTTTTATTTATTTAGTCTCATTATTTTGATTCGTGTTCCGCTGCGTTGTATTTTTGGAGATTTGATTATTTTCGAGTGATATCAAATGTTTGAGTGAAAAGTTGATTTTTTCTCAACATATGATTCATCATATGTTAGAAAATTCTATCACAAATAATTGTTTATCTATGATCTAAAATCATCATGCTGAATTATCAAGAGTTAAATAACTGAAGTGGAAGCGTACCTTAATCAAACATGATTCACGATGAACGATTCGGCGGTTGGATCTTCTAAATCAATACGTAGTCCTTATTTTCTCTCTGATGATGGGATGTCAGATAGAATGAACAGTACGTACAATTCAAGGACCATAACCGACTTTATATACTGAATTGCATGTTAACCTAATTCGGCTCATCATGAAATTAGGTAATGGCCTGGTATCTACACATAAAAGCACATACATTAATTAGATGCATAAAAACCTGATATACCAAATCCTTATTAGATCACTTTAAATGGGCTTAACCAAATTTGATAGCCTTTTATTCAATACACAATAATTCACATATAAGCCCACACGATCGATTAAAATTCTTACAATCTCCCACATGGGCTATATGTGTAACCTTACAATTGTGTATCAATCATAACCTTATGAGTACTCAGAATTTTGCTATCATTACTGAATGCATCCCCAAACAATCCGGTCCATCAATTATATCAACATAGGATCAAAGCAGTTTCGCTACATTTATCGTAACTAAACCTATCAATGGTCACGTATATCGACATAACTAAATGACATGGATCAAGTATGGATGTGTAGCATGGAAATTACATGTAATGTGATCTTTAACATGCCTATTTCCAACTGGTCCAACTTTAGTGAGATCATCCTCAAACAAGTTCAGAGATAATAAACCTGAAACCTTACAGCTGCAAATAACTTTAACTTTAAACTGTATCCAAAAGGACAATAAATGTGTCTAATGCACCCAAAATACAAACTCCCATTGAAATCGAATATCCTCAAGAAATGCAACACCCATATGAGCAATGTGCCCATGAAAGACCTTAGGTGGTAATACATTTGTAAGCGGATCCGCAATTATGGAGTTTGTCTTAATGTGCTCTTATTGACACGTGTCAACTCTGAACTGTATCCTTCACAATCAGGAACTTATGTCAATGTATTTTAACTTAGTTGAGCTCATTTGTTACTGGAATATAAATCTGCTGAGTTATTGTCACAATATAACTTTAGTGGTCTTTCTATACCGTACAAAATACGTAGCCCAGTGACAAAATTTCGCAACTATATTCCATAATTAGATGCCTGTAAATGCTATAAATTCTACTGCCATGGTGGAAGAAGCTATAAGTGTCTGCTAAGCACTCCTTCCGGAAATAACTCCTCCAACTAGTAGACAAATATAGTCTGATGTGGATCTCCTACTATTTTGGCATCTAGCACAATCGGAATCATAATACCATATGATCTCCAACTGATCCAATTTTCTGTATGTGAGTATGTAATATTTTGTTCTCTTTAAATACCTTATAACCCATGTTTGACTGCTTTCCAAATGATTCATCTCAGGGTTACTTAAATATCTCATTAGTATCCCAATAATGTATGCAAAATCCGAACGCATACAAATTTGAGCATACATCAGATTTTCTATAGCTTAACTATATGGGATCCTCTGCATTTCTTTAACTTCAAGATAACTTTTCGGGTATTAGTTGAGACTAAATTTGTCTCCCTTAGCGATAGGGGTATCCCCTGATTTACTGTCTTGCATGCCAAACCTCTTAAGTACTTTATCGATATAACCCTTTTGTGGCAATTCAAGAATACCCCAGAGCAATCCCGGTGTATCTGAATCCCTAATACAAAAGAGACTTCACCAAGATTTTTAATCTCGAAATTCCTTGACAAAAATCTCATCATTTTATGTGACATGCCTATATCATTGGTGGTAAGCAATAATCAATATATAAAACCAGGAAAATATACTTACTCCCACTGAACTTGTAATACACAACCATCATCAACAACATCAATCTCAAGACCAAATGAGATAATTACTTGATAAAATTTGTATTACCCTTAATGGGAAGTGATAAGTGTGCATTTTACACACTTATTGTGCTTTTAAATAGACAATTTAATTGACAAATTGAGCAAATATCTACTTATATATTGTGTTTATCTTGTACAATTAGGTACAACCTCAATTGGAAAGCAAATGGACAAGATTGGAGTGCAATCAAGCTAAAAGAGGAGCAAATTTGATGTCCAAGGACCTAATTGAAAGAAATCAAAAGTTCGGGGACTTAATTGCAACATCCCAGAAAGTTGGAGGACTAAAGATGCAAATATTTCAAGGGCATATTTGTGATAAAAGTCAAATTCGAGGACTAAATTGTAGAGGACCAGAAGATGGAAGACTCAATTGCAAATCATGGAATGACAAAGCTGCCGGTGAACCATGCGATCGCGTGGTTCGACTAGATAGCGATCGCGAAGTCAGGCCATAAGCCAACCCGAGAGATTTCAGCTTAACCACGCGATCGCGAGTCTTTCAGCCACGCGATCGCATGAGCATATTTTTACACTGTCGGATTTTATTTTCTGTTTTTAATATTTTAAGTTAAGGGAGCGTTTGGCTCGTAAGGGGCGCGTTTTTGGACCTCTTTTAGGTCAGAATTTTGGGGGTATAAATACCCCCACTTCTCTCTTCAACCCAATCCCCAATTCTTGACAAACCCTAGCCCCCTTTTCTCTCTTCTCTTCTTCTTCTTTTCTTTTCTTTTCTTTTCTTTGTTTTTGTTTTGTTTGTAATTTAGTTTGTAGATTATTTTTGTTTCCAAGTTACTAGTAACCATTTGGAGCAAGGAAGCAAGAAGTGAGGTGAAGATTCAAAACAAAGTTCAAGGAATTTTGGGGCAAAAATCAAGGGAAGTGATTTATTTCATTATCTTGTATTTTTAATCTTTGATTTCTATATTTTGTGATGTATTTTCGTAAACCTCAACTTTTGTGCAATATTTATATAATGGGCTAGTTATTTTATGTTGGGATGATTGATGTAGCTTAACTTAGTTTAAGTAATTTTAATGTTTGTTTATTAATGTTGAGCTTATTTCATGTGTGTTTGTTGTTGAGATTATTCCATGTGTTTGATTGATCACCAAATATATGTTTTGTGAAGTGTATGATAATCGAGAGATATTATGCATTTTAGACCAAATAACAAATGCTCTAGGTTCTTGTTAAGAATAGAGATATACCTTAAACCCTAGATGATCCATTGAACTATTTTCACAAAGAGTTAATGCAATTGATTGGGCCTTAATCGACATAGAGATATAGTAGGTTAGACCAATTGATTATGGTTGATTTCACTCGAGAGAGGTAATTAGCTAAGTTTGAAAAATCGGGTCTAACATTGTAAAATGAGTAATTTATTAATTTGCATGTGTTGAGAAATTACTTAAGCGAGAGTTAAGTGAAATCATGAATCTCAACTATTTTATCTTTCATTTTCCTTATTTTAATTTGGTTTAAAATTAGTTTCTTTAATTTAGAATTTATAAAAATCCATCTTTTAATTGTGTGTTTCCTTTTGTTGTTAGAATTAAATTAATTAAAGTTATATAATCTAGAGTATACATTCCTCGTGGGATCGACAATCCGGACTCAAAAAGTCCACTTTATTACTTGTACGCGACCCGTGCGCTTGCGGTACACTATTTTGAGCGAACAGGAAGCTAGCTTGAGCACATAAATGGATTTCTTTAATTTTCAAACCATTTGCTTTGGGTATCCTGATACAAAGCTTTCTGGTTGCACCATATATATCGTTACATCAATGTTGCCATTGAGAAACGCCGCCTTAGCATCCATTTGATGTAACTCGAGGTCAAAAATGTGCAACAACCTAACTTTCCTGAAAGAGTCTTTCGTTGAAACCAAAATGAAAGTCTATTTGAAGTCAATGCCATCAATCTGTATAAAGCCCTTAGATACAAGACGAACCTTATATCTTTCCACATTACCTATCGAATCCTTCTTGGTTTAAAATTCCATTTAAGACCAATGGGCTCTGCACTTTCTGGTAATGGG
Organism: Ligustrum vulgare; assembly: GCA_963555705.1. NCBI lineage: Eukaryota > Viridiplantae > Streptophyta > Magnoliopsida > Lamiales > Oleaceae > Ligustrum > Ligustrum vulgare. The sequence goes on along the minus strand of OY743178.1, from coordinate 3,178,507 downwards.
ACAAGATCCCAAATTTTATTGTCTTGCATATGCTTATACTCCTTATTTATGGCATCAATCAACTTTTGAGAGTTAGAACCCTGCATGGCCTGATGGAAATTGATTGAACCATCTTCCACCATTACATTATTTTCCTTATGTTCTTGGAGAAATGCTATTTAATTATCCTGAATAGCATTTTTCCATTTCTCTCGTGGATCTCCTTAATGACTTTGATTATTGAGGTTCTTGAGTTTGTACTTCTGAAATTTACCTTATTTTGGATGGGAGGTTCTTCAACATTGTCTAGTTGAGGTTCCGAATATACTTCTTGATCAATGACATGTATAGAAACTTGCACATTATCAAAAGCAATAGGAAGAACTGAAACCGATCCTTCCTCAACTTCTTCCTTAAAGACAATATCTTAACCTTATTTCTCCCCCCAAACTCAACATCCTCAAAAATTGTTGCAGTTCCCGTTTCAAAATTGACTAAAGTGTGGGATCATAAAATTTATAGCCCCTAGATCGCTCAAAACAACTAATAAAGTAGCTGTTTACTGTTTTGGAGTCCAACTTCTTTATGTGACCTATAAGGCCTTGCCTTAGCTGGACATCCCCAAATGTGGAAATACTTTAGACTAGGTTTTCTGCCTGTTAAAAGCTCTTAAGGTATTTTAGCAGCAGCTTTAGTTAGTACTATGTATAATCTTTCTTTAAATGTCCAGATTTCTGGCAAAAGAAACAACTCTCAATATCTTTATGTGGTTTCTTTTGTTTTGGACCCTTAGAAACTTTATGTTCTTTATTTGTTTACTTGCCCTTATCTTTAGAGGTGTTTTCCAAGTCAACACTTTCAGTTCCGTCCTACTTCAACTTTTCTTCCTCTTGCACACAAAATAGAATGAGCTCATTTAGAGTTCATTTCTCCCTTTAACAGTTATAACTAACCTTAAATTAACTGAATTGTGCAGGAAGCGATATCAATACCAAATGTACGAGCAAGTCATTAGACAAGTCGAGTGCCTTAAGTTTTTGAAGCATTGTAAGACATCTATATGACGTACTCCCTTATTTTCCTATAGCATTTATACTTTATTGAAATCAAGTTTTGCATAAGCGTGCTTATTTCAGCCTTATCGTTTTTCGCAAAACGTTTCTTAATTTCGACAAGGAACTCATTGGCATCATTTACCTCCTCAGATACTTTGCCACTAAAGGCTTCTGAAATGCCGCGCTTAATGATCATTAGACTCATGCGACATGAGCAATATCACTTCTCAAAGTTCCTCCTTTGATTATATGAACTTCCATCCGTCAGAGGACCAGGTTGCTCAATCCTTAGTGCACGGTCTAGATCTATGCAGTCAAGAACTATATGAATGTTCTTGTTTTGATCCTTGAAGTTTGTTTCATAAATACAGGGATTGAATTTGAGCTTGTAGATATACTACTAGCAGAATTTGAAACTGATAGAGAACACTTAAACAAAATAGCTCACATAAGTACCTTATTATGCAAATCATATTTTCAAATAATGGTAGGGCCCATCACAAGATACCTAGCACAACATCAATATTTAGTCTTTGGACAGAAATATTGACTTGTAAGTGGTACTCTTGGTGTAGTAATCAAACACTGACAGTAAGACATGTCAACCAACAAACCTTTCTTTGGACCGATTTAGTGATCACACGTAAAACCAAATAACCGTCACGTATTTATCACCACAAGTTCATGTGAAATTCACGCCAAATATTGACCTTCCTTTGGGTCGATCAATATCCGCACGAAATAACACACAAACACCTAATTTTCCCTTGGTGTAGTGATCAAACACTGGCAATAAGACATGTTAACCAATAAACATTTCTTTGGACCGATTTATTAGTCACACGTTAAACCAAGTAATTGCCACGTGTTTATCACCACAGGTGCATGTGAAATTCGAGCCAAATATTGACATTCCTTTGGGCCGATCAATATCCGCAATGAATAACACACACAAATACCTTCTAATATTCAAAGTTAATTAATATCCATAAGAGAGGTTGCTTTGGCAACATGTTACTTCAACTAACTTACTTTCGAATATTATATCTCTCAAAAGATTCTGATGTACCAAGATTTGAAACTGAAATCACTGATTTGCATATATTTTGACTTTAGGATTTGAATTATAGAATTCAAAACTTTAGAATAAAGCAATCCTTAAGTTGAGAGAGTCAATTGCAATATTCTTAAACCTTAGGTGGCCAATTATGTGAAATTTTAAGCTTGAAGAGCTTAAATTACAATTTTTTCCAAAACCTTATTGGCTAATTTAGAGAAATTCCAAACTTTAGGTCCCAATTTGAAAGAAAATCAAACTTTAGAGGTCCAAAATAGTGAATTTGGAAACTTTAAGGACTGAAAATGAAAATTTTATGAAAATTTTCAAACTATATGGACCAAATTAGAGAATTTTAGGACTTTAGATGCTATATTAGAAAATTTTCAAACCTTTAGGGACTGAATTAGAAAATTTTCAAACTTTAGCGACTAAATATGAAAATTTTCAAACATTAAGGACCAAATTAGAAAATTTTCAAACTTTAGGGGCTGAATCCTAAAATTTTAAAACTTTAGCGACTGAATTACATAATTCAGAACTTTAAAAGGCCCAACTTAAAAAAATTTATAACCTTAGGGGCTGGAGTTTATAAAATCCAAACTGTAGGGCTTAAGCTTTAATTCAAAATAAACAGGGAGGACTGGAGGTACAATTAGCCATAATTATCTAAAATTGCAAAAGAAGTCCTTGGAGATTTCTAATTTCCGGCTGAAGTCCCTGTCCCAGAATCGAACAGCTAGGGTTTGCAAACCCTAGCCGCAGCCGCCGTCGCATCCAAATCTGGAGAACGCGGCGCACCCCCTCCGGCGATTCCCATTGCGACGCAGTGCCATTCCCGGCGCTGTTCTCCTGCAGTGCCGCACACATCGCAAGCCCCGGCCCTGCAATGGCGCTGCTTTTCGGCACGCCGCGCACATCACGGTCCGGTAGTGACGCAAATGCCACGGCTTCTGTGTGCGACCGGCCCATACCTCCACCATACAGCCACACTCAATTCAACCATACACAAATTCCCAAATTTGAATGAAATCCCAAAGATCTGAATCTATACCCAAATCCCAAAAAAACCATACACAATATACATATATATTGAATCCATTTCAACCACATCAACAATACATAAATCCCAAATCGAATCCAACAGATCAAGTTGCCCAGGTAGTTTATGATTAAGAAAACCCAATACATACAGTATAATCACCATATTATTCATACCAAAATGGAAAACCATATTGAACTTTGCAGAACCTTAATCCACATACATATACACAGCAATAAGAGTAAACATTTATGTGTGTTGTAGCAGAAAGCAGATTCCGATTTCATGTATAGCAAGGGGGAAGACCCAAATTCATATCAATTCATAACTTTAATCAGATTGATAATTTCCGTTAATCAATTAAAATTTTGAATTTTCAGTCCAAATCATACAAATAAACATAGATCTGATAATCAACACGATGATTAGCTCTGATACCACTTGTTAGAAAATTCTATCACAAATAATTGTTTATCTATGATCTAAAATCATCATACTGAATTATCAAGAGTTAAATAATTGAAGCGGAAGCGTACCTTAATCAAACATGATTCACGATGAACGATTCGGCGGTTGGATCTTCTAAATCAATACGTAGTCCTTATTTTCTCTCTGATGATGGGATGTCAGATAGAATAAACAATACGTACGATTCAGGGATCATAACCGACTTTATATACTGAATTGCCTGTTAACCTAATTCGGCCCATCATGAAATTAGGTAATGACCTGGTATCTACACATAAAAGCCCATACATTAATTAGATGTATAAAAGCCCGATATACCAAATCATTATTAGATCACTTTAAATGGGCTTAACCAAATTTGATAGCCTTTTATTCAATACACAATAATTCACATATAAGCCCACACGATCGATTAAAATCCTTACATCATAAACTTATCCAATGTTGAAATAACGCAATATAACAGGCATACGACTCTTTTAATTCAAAGAAAAGAAGAAAAGTTTGAATGAACCGACTTATAGATTTTGATCAAGCTAAATAAAGATCAAGTCATCTCAAACTTAGCAATTGGACGATCATGTTTACAACCTCTAATTACTAATTTGTACAAAATGATAGTCGCCATGTGTCATCCTAATCTCTAACGCTGCGTTCGACGGCGATGTCGCCAATTTTTTTTTGTTTATTTTGTTTAGATAGATGGGTGAATAAAAATTGAAGAGAAAAAATGTGTGTAGTTAAAAAGAAATTTAAAAAATTGTATTATTTATAAATTAATTTATAAATTGTAATTATTGCGCAAAATGACGGTATGTAAATATTCTACTTTTGATTTTTCGAATTATTGTTTTCATATCAATGTCATTGAACGTAACCTTCGTAAAATATCAACATTAATCAAAATCACCCGTCAGATCATCACCGGATCTATCTTTCGTCTTTTCTCAAATACCTGTTGTTACCGGTCATATCCCAATCTTTCAAATGGAAAGCATCTGGTGAAGCCGGCATTTGCCGGTAAGTCAATGCAATGACAAAAGTCAAACTAACCCACCAAAGTATCGGCTTCCTATGAATTGAATCTTCAATGTTGCTTTCAGTATACGTAAGCATGACATATGCTTACAGGCTTCATGCAAAATTACTTTGCAATAACAGTTAATTAATAATATAATGCATAATTAGGATTTCTTCATTGGCCGAGTACTCTTTGTTTATTTTCATTTTTTTCTTGTTAGGCATGTTCGATTCAATTATCTCGATAATTTATTGAGTTTTTATGAAAAATGCAAAACAAAGTTTTAAAATAATAATAACCATCCACCATCTCAAAGAGTAATAAAAAAAATAAAAAATAAAATCTTTTGACATGGCGAAGGTAATAATATAAGACCCAAATGCAAAAATAAATAAATAAATAAATATTGCATTTGGGTCTTATATTTTAATAGAAATTTAAGTTGTCATTTGTTCATCATCCTATTTCAATTTTAAAGGTTTCATATCAAATTCAACACTTTCAAGTTTTGACATTGTTCGTGTATGTCTATAGTTACACGACAAGAATTTTCATTGTATTGAGCTTAACAAACCTTTAATTATTTAGTTCATTTTTAATGTAAATTAAAATCAGATTTTTAATCGATTTTGATAAAAATTGATGAAATGCGTGGTTCAAAAACTAGGACGCACAAAATGTGCAGTTGTAATTAATTATTAACTTTAACTAATTCGAATTTTAATCACAAACAAACGGGATGAGATCAATGTCCATTTTTTAATTAAAGATTAATGAATTAGTAACTTTGCGTCTATTCGACAAGTTTTTTTTATTTTATTTTTTTAATACACATTTTTCTAGATAATATTTAAATTACTTTTTAATTATACATATTTTTCTTCTTCGCTTTTTAACTACATATTTACCTAAATACAGAAAAAAAATGTTTTTAAACATTTTCTTTGAAGACAAAATTATCCCCAAATTATCGAGAAACACACAAAAAAATGGCTCTTGGTTGCTATAGTCACACTCACTTTAGCATCCAGACAAACAACTGAACCAGAAACACAAAAAATCCATCAGGAAAAAAGGGAAAAAACAGTCGAAAATGATACCAAGAAATTAAGTAGGTGGCGGGTGGCTACAAATCGTTTCTTTTTTATCTTCAAATCTTTATTTCACCATTTCCACACATTATACGCACGTCTCTCCTTCTCTGAAATTTCTCCTTCCGTACCCATTGCCTACAGATTATACAGTAAAATAATAAGTGGTTGGGCGTTTAAGGGGAGGTTGATGAAAGATGTCTGTACAATCAGCGTATCAGGTGGTGCAGTCTGTGAAATTATTTGCTGGGAATGGTGTTGGCAGCAGTAAAGACTTGGTTTTTGTTGATTTTGTTGGGTTATGTAATGGAAAAAAATCGAAGAAGGCTTGTTCGAGTTCTCGCAGGAGAATTAGTGTAAATGGTAGTAAATTTCAAAGGAGTTCTATTGGGTCAAGGAAATACTGGGCATCTTCTATTAATTCTGTTCTTGATCTTGAACGGGTTAATACTGCCTCACATCAGTCCTCTGATCTTAAATCCGAGGTCGGTTGACTTAATTCTCAATAGACACCTTTCGTTTGTGTATTGATTGTTATTTTTTATGTTGATTTGGATTTTATAGTTGTCATTCATATTAGTGCAATGGGGTTACTCTGATAGTATTTCTTTTCCCTTTTTTGGTTAATTTTGGTATCATGCTGTCAATTGTTCTAATGATTTCTGAGGTTGACTTTAATTCTCCTCATCTCTGTCAATAGAAGTGCCTGCCTGAATGTGTTTGCGATTTTATATGTCAAGGTTTAAATGTTTCCTGAAATTAAAGTGTTTATCTGAACTACTGAAGTGTGAAGGTTATTCCGGTAAGTACTACAATTTAATTGTAAGACTAATGGATCACCTTATGAATTTGTTTGTATCCTTTTGGTTTTCTGGCTTATTTGAAATTGATTGTTTTATACAATTTTATGAATTGTTTAATGTTTTGTAAAATGAGTTTTTGTACATAAAAGTTAGAGATTGGCAGATTTCTAATGATACCTTTCATCTCTATTCTATACCTTGAACAAAGAGATCAGATTTGTATTGATTTATGTCAAAACTTATTTGTTGAGAAGGAAACAGGAAATGTTTGTGAAACAGTTATAGACACTTTGACATGCAAAAGATTTTTGAGCCTGTAAGTGGACATAGATGGGGTTCCTACCAGGGACGGAGCTAGAGATTCGAGTGAGTGGGGGCCAAAATTTTCAAATGGTGTGAGGGGGGAGGTGGAGGTCCCCTCCCGGGGGTTCGGGGGCGGAGCCCCCGAAATTTTTTTGAACCAAAATGATTGAAATGACGAAGCAAATATGACAATACATCATCAATAATCAATTTTAAACTCTATTTGAGTCAATCTCATTGTTCTCAACTCTATTTGAACTCTCCTCAACAACATTTTCTTGACGATGTCTTTTTATTAAATATATCTCTCCATAATCTATTAATCTGAAATATCAAATATGACAATACATCATCAATAATCAATTCTAAATTGTTCGCAGTTGCAAATTTCCCAATTTTAATCCATTTTCTTTAAAAAAACAGGGAGATCAATTTTTTTTTGGGCCTAACCGCCCCCAACATGTCCAAACCGAAAACTAGGCTCAAATTTTTTCAGATCCCAGTGGGGGCCATGGCCCCCACTGGGCCTCAAAGGGCTCCGTCCCTGGTTCCTACCATTAACATAAATGACCATTTAGGTATTTAGATTTGATTATTTCAAGGAAAACTTGAAGAGAATGTGTGCATAGAATTAGAAAGGATTACATGAAATGCATATTAGGTTTTTATGTGATCGGAAGATCTCTATAAGGTTATAAAGAAATTTTACAAAAGAGTCATTAGTCTACACATGCGCTGTAAAACTGTGTTGAGACATAAAAATCAAAACGTCTACAAGATGAACGTAGTGGAATGAGGATGTTGAGAGGAATGTCTATATGAAATGAGAATATATGCTAACATGTAGAGGTGGCATGAAGCAAGGATAAATTAAGGAAGGACGACTTATGTGGCTGATGCACATCTTGGCAGACCTAAAAACAGTAGTACAATGCTAGTAGAAATGGCTAAAGAGGGATTAATAGACTGGACCGTGATGACATGGCCCGACGTGGATGTGAGAGCCAAATAATTGGAAATTATGGCTTAGTTTGTTGATGTTGTAAAGCAGGAGTTGAAATTCCTATTTTCAGTGTTTTTATCTTGAGGTTGCAAGGGGGTTAAATACTATCGTGGGCTTAGTTGCAGCCCCACTCTAGTTATCGCTTCTGGGGGTAGTTTAGTGTTCCCATGAAAACATCTCTTTTCTTTCTTGGTCAAATATTTTCAAGTTTCCGATAAGTGCCGTGCTAATGTTTCCTCAACCTCTTGTTTGTATTTGTTGGGCATTGTTACATTCTAAAGCTCATAAGCTCTTGTTTGTAGTATTTTGCATTTCGTTGGTAAATGCTCCTTTCCTTTAATTTTTTGTGGTTAGTTTACTCTTATATTCTTTCATTTTGTTCCACCTTCCCTCTATTAGGATTTTATTTTGTTTTGTTTTGTTTCTCTGTAAGATGTGATGAGAAAGGGTTATATTTTGTCAAAATACGCCATAAATTATCTAAGGGGGGGACATTTGAAGCTCATAAACATATTCTGTTTCATGATTATAGAGTATTAAACAGTAGAATTATTTTTCCAATTATATTGCATTTGAGGTTAATAGATTTCGAGGATCATCCTTATTATATCAATGGTTTCACATGCTGCTATTTATCCCTGTGAATTGGTATATACTTTTAGGTTGTGAACTTAGAGGACATACTATCTGAGAGAGGGGAATGTGGAGTTGGCTTTATTGCCAATTTGGATAACAAAGCGTCACATGAAATTGTTAAGGATGCTCTTACTGCTCTTGGCTGCATGGAACATCGTGGGGGTTGTGGAGCAGACAACGATTCAGGCGATGGTTCTGGACTGATGACTTCAATTCCTTGGGAGCATTTTGACAACTGGGCCAGTGAACAAGGCATAGGTGCTTTTGACCGATTGCACACCAGTGTTGGAATGTTGTTTCTTCCCATGGATGATGACCTGAACAAAGAAGCCCGAACGGGTAAATTGATGCGCAGATAGAATCCCAATTAATATATGCCTTCATGTTGTTATTTGTGCTCATGTTCCCAATAAATGAATTGAATGCTACTTTATAAACACATGTATATGGGATTTTTATGTTTTCAACCTTTGTACAATGGTTTTGCCGAACCACCTAGCTATATGCCCCCCCCCCCACAAAAAAAAAAGAAAAAGAAAAAAAGAGTAGGTCGGATTTAGTTTTTATCACAGGCATGTATGTGCAAAATATAGGTAAAACAGAGAGTTTTAAACTCAGATCTCTTACTAATAAGATACCATGTTTAACCACCTCATCTAAATGCTTAAGATTTTAGAGAGAGGCCATATTTATGTATCAAATTTTGTCAACATATTTAGAGAAAGAAGTTTAATTGCTAAAGAATGGCATGAATTTTTGGACCACAGAAGAAGGTCTGAGGACGAATTTGGAAATTGTCTTGAAATTTGCACCCATATATGTTATCACAGAGCAACTTTGCTTGTCCTTTCTGCGTTTGAAAATTGTTTTTCCCTTTTTCTATTCCTCTTGTGTTTATTTGTTTTAGTATGCCTATCCACTACAACGAGGACATGATTCCTTGGGATTTCCATCTAATGTGTCAAGTTATCAGGCATGCCCTGTTTAGCACGTTCATCTAAAGAGAGAATAATTTGTATAACTTCTTAGACTAATTTCTTTTCTTTCCCTTCTTCTCAGTGTTCGTTCCATTTTCTGTTAGGGGAAAAAGCATGCGGTTTCTTTGTCTTCACAGTTTTCATTTAAACTTATATGAAGTTGGGATTAATAACACATTTAACGCTGTTTGGTATGCCAATTTGTCATTGCTAAGAAAAGAAGTAATGGAAATTACACTTACTTTAGGAGTTGAAGGAGAAACTATTATACGTGGAAGCATTATTATAACTCTAATTTGTTCTTAATTGTTTCTGAAATTTGGTGTATGATTCTATTAATGTCCTTATAAGTCAAGCATTGAATCCTGATGATCTTTTCACTATTTGAGGTCACAATCTGGCTTCTGACTTTTAGCTGCTTATGCAGTTATTTCGAATATATTTAAACAAGAGGGCCTTGAAGTGCTCGGATGGAGGTCTGTACCTGTAAATACTTCTGTAGTTGGTCATTATGCCAGAGAAACCATGCCAAACATACAGCAGGTTTTTGTACAAATTTCTAAAGAAGAAAATATTGATGACATTGAAAGAGAGCTGTACATTTGTCGGAAATTGATTGAAAGAGCAGCAAGTACAGAAACTTGGGGAAAGGATCTTTATTTTTGCTCATTATCCAATCAAACTATTGTTTACAAGGGAATGCTTCGTTCTGAGGTCCTCGGTTTATTTTATTTTGATCTTCAAAGTGATCTTTATAAATCCGCTTTCGCTATTTACCACCGAAGATACAGTACTAATACAAGCCCTAGATGGCCACTAGCTCAACCAATGAGGTTCCTCGGTCATAATGGAGAGATCAACACTATACAGGTAAGATTTTCCAAATTGATGATATGTTTCGTTTTTTACCAGATTTTTCATTGTATTAAGTGAAATCTTTATGCAGGGTAACTTGAACTGGATGCGATCCCGGGAGGCATCACTGAAATCTCCCGTTTGGCGTGGTCGTGAAAATGAAATCCGCCCTTATGGAAATCCCAAGGCATCTGACTCTGCAAATCTTGATAGTGCTGCTGAAGTATGCCCAACTGCTTTTATAATCACATAAATTCTGGGTTATCCTTAGAAATATCGATATAACTTTTTAAATAGGAAACGATAAGTGTAGAAAGTCTGAAGTGAATCTAGGAGATAGTCTCATCAGCAAATATCACTTTTGCCGTCATGTGACTAGTCATAGGATAATGTGGTAAATTTTATGAATGAATACATTTAACTGTATCATCCCCAATGCACGAGTTGAATGTATATCGATTTTTTAAACCTTGCATGATCTCTTTAGTATTTACAGCAAGAATTTTTCGCATTATTTTTTGGTTTATTTCTTCATGTATTGCGTTTTTTTGGAGAGGCATAATTAGTTTCTACTGTATGTTTGATGCAGTTGTTAATAAGAAGTGGACGCGCTCCAGAGGAAGCCCTGATGCTACTTGTCCCAGAGGCATACAAAAATCATCCGACATTGATGATCAAATACCCTGAGGTATTAAGTTTCATTGACATCTATATAAATGCTTTTGATAAAGATTGTCCGTACTAGTGCAGCTTAATTTTATAATGAGTATGTTGAGATTTTTTAGAAGTAACTTTTTTTTTTTTTTTTTTTAAACGCTTTTTTGTGGGATTTCGGTTTAAATCTTACTTTTTGACAGTAATTTTTTACCTGATTGGAACTGTCCTCATTGTTTTACCTGACCTTCAATGTGGCACCTTCTTCAACTAATAGATTAATTCATGAGTCTAGTATTAAAAAAAAAAAAAAAAAACACATTCAACTTCGTTTGCATGTCCTGGGACCAGTGGGCATGACTCATTCTTCTTCTTGTCAGATTGTTGATTTTTATGATTACTACAAGGGTCAAATGGAGGCTTGGGATGGACCTGCTTTACTTTTATTCAGGTGACAGTTGAAATGCAGCTTTTGTCATTCGATGTTTATTATGTAGTTCAGTTATGTCATTCCACTATCCTTACAACTGGGCACTTGTAGAAGGTTGGTGGTTAACCTTGTGAAGCTATCAGTATTCCTAAGAATCACCCTCTTTAGAAATGATGACTTACCGACAGATTTTTTGACCAAATAATGGTGCTTTTTGCAGATAACAAATAGCTGTGATATGAATCTGCTATATGTAATATTGCTATATTCCCATTGGTGATAGTTTTCATAAATTGGTTCTCTCCTCAATCCATTAGAGTACAGAACACTATTGCTGTTTGCATGAAGATGCTTATTATTTTTGAAATTTCGTTAATTATAATTTCAACGCTTTCATATCTGGGAAATAATTTTATGTAATTTCAAGAGTTATATATATTTGATATGCTTGATGATTGACTAATTTTGCCATTATAATAATGTGTATTAAAAATGCCAAGCCATGTCGAAGAGTCAATTAGCAATATATATAATATATATTTAAACCTTCCATCAGCTTCTTCCTGCATTTCAGTGCAAGTATTGATGAGAATTCTAATTGGAAACGGGCTGCTAATTTACTAAATTGTACTGGAGTTCTCGAGATTGGATCACTAAACAATCACATGTTCAGAGACAAGGGTTGCATAGTAGACTAAACTACTTTAACCTATGGCTCTATTTTTCATGTTATGATGTATTGGGAGATATACAATAGAAATGACATTGTAAATAAGTTATGATGCATTAACAGTTATGATTGTCACCTGGTGGTACTGTTGACAAGGTATTGATATATAGCAAATATTGCTGGCATTTTTATAGAATTTACTATTCTTTTCTATCATGGGTCAAGACTTAGGAAGCAGGTCAGTATTTGAAACAATGAAACTGTTAAGATTCTGGGTGTAAATTTGTGTCAAAAAATTTGAATGAAAACTCCTAAGATTCTCAATGCAAGCAGTGTCTGCTTTTATTAATAATAACCAGATGCACAAACTGAACCCTGTTTCCTGGAATGAATTCCGTGAGAAGTAATATGATCTTATATTGGAAACTCATCTCAAATCCAAACAGGTTTAGAGTGTCTCATAGGGGAGATACCAAATTTCTGCTCTTAATAAGAGATAAAATTGCCTTATTTTTAGTCCTATATGAGTTGCTCAGGAGTTCATTGTCAAGATTAAGTGTGGGGTGAGTAGTCTAAATTGTGAATCTTGGCCTCCCAAACAGAGGGCGTGGTCTGTTGTATTTTTTATTTAAGATTCAAAGGAGCTTCAGGTTTCTGTTGGGTGTTTGCTGTCATCTGTTTAGTTACCTAATAGTTGATAAGTTATATCCTTGATTTTTGAGTTCTGAAACTCTAGGTGAAATTTTTTCTTCTTGGATCTATTACTTTTATTTTATGTTTAATCATTTTTGTAAAGTTATTAATCACAAACCATTTGAATTTCTACATGTTACTTAAGATCCTATGAGTTGTTTTTTTGCCAAAATTTCCCTTTCAAGGATTGAATAAATGGTTTAATGCCCCAAAGAATAAGAAATACTGTTCAATGAGTTTTTGTCCATTCTCTAAAAATTAAACTTCGTTAAGAGAGTTTGGATGCATGCTGATATCACTATGTATGCAGATTTTGATTGCATCATTTTCCAACATATCTACAAATATTCAATTATAACACAGCGACCTCTTTTCTGTCTTTGTTTTTTTCTCATAGTCACATCGTTATCTTATTTTCCGTCATTTTTCACAGTGATGGAAAAACAGTTGGAGCTTGTCTTGACCGTAATGGACTTCGCCCTGCTAGATATTGGCGGACAGTAGACAATGTTGTCTACGTCGCATCTGAGGTTTGTCTATTTCTGTATCTCTTGCAGTCCCTTCTCTAGGATTTAACTTTTCTAGAAAGCACAGTAAACTCATTTGATAGCGTGGAAGGATGAATGCCCTTATTATGAATAATGTTTGCATTGGGCTCGTATGGTGCGGAAAATTTAGGGATAGAGCACAACCTCCTTGTATAAGCTTAAAATATGTGCCTAAACTCCAATCTTCAATATCATGCTCAGTATTAACAAATTGGCTGAAGCTCAACACAAACTCAATTGGAGCTTGAAGCCAAACTAAAGCTCTACTTCCTTCACTGCCTATGATGCAATAGAGGAAGGAAGACCTTTAGGATATGAAGTATTAACCATGAAGATAGAAAATATTTTGTAAAAATCATTTTTATCTGCATTAAGAATCTTATGCCAGTTTTTGGGAAAAATCTGATTCCTCATATGAAAGTGGTGGTGTTTGGAAATGGATATTTTCCGATGAACTGAAACCTGCTTTGCCAGATAGTTCAGTATAATGTCTGTAATATCATTTGACATTTCCTAATTGACAGGACTTAATATGTGTTACATCAGAAAATTACTAATCAAATAATGACTAATAGTGTGTTTGGTAAACTTGTTTATAAAAATCACATTTTCTCAAACCACTTTTTAACCACGCACATTTTTTGAAACCACTTTTCGACCACACATTTTACTTACCTCAAAAAACTCAAATTCCTTGTTTATAAACAAAAATCAGCCGCCAAATCAAGACTAGTTTTTCTTCTTAATTATGCTTACATTCATACATTAAATTGTCTTGATCTTTTCCAGGTTGGCGTCCTACCAACGGATGATTCCAAAGTCATAATGAAAGGACGGTTAGGTCCTGGAATGATGATATCTGTCGATCTACCCAGTGGTCAGGTTTGTGCAGAGATCTAATCATTAATTTTGATTCCTTTGGGATTAAATTGTTGGCATTTGCGATTCTTAATGATTATGGAATAATGGACCTTGTATTGCCTTTGCATTGAATTACCATGTTGACATTTCAGACTTAATACTCTGTTTCTTTCCATGATTTAATACATTTTCACAAATACTACTTAAAATGTCAATCCAATATACCAAAGTCAATATATTTTCAGGAAGTTTTGATGGTGTTGCAATTTTATGAGGAAATGCACATTTGATAATGTATGTCTAGACTTCAATGAGGTTGAATAAATGAATCATACATTGCTATTCATGTTAGATTTGAATTTTTAATGTTAAATGGCTTATGATTTATAATACATCGTATCCTTTTCATACTATATTATTGAAATTTTTTCATTATTTACAGGTGTATGAGAATACAGAGGTCAAGAAGCGAGTTGCACTGTCAAATCCTTATGGAAAATGGGTTACTGAAAATCTCCGTTCTATAACGCCAACAAACTTTCTTTCAGCTACCCTAATGGACAATGAAGTAATATTAAGACGCCAACAGTAAGTCCTTGCAAATTTTGAAATTATGAATTCATTTTATTATTATTATTTTATTTTTTATGCTTTCGGGATTCAGATGCTTTATATATGCCAGTACTCTTGTAATCTTGTTCGAGCCATGGGTGTGACTTGTGCCAGACTGCCATATCGATTAATTTGCCTTGTCATGAATTTTTATTCTTTATGACAACAGGGCATTTGGCTATTCCAGTGAGGATGTTCAAATGGTGATTGAAACTATGGCTGGTCAAGGGAAGGAGCCTACTTTTTGCATGGGGGATGATATTCCATTGGCAATATTATCTCAAAAGCCACACATGTTATATGATTACTTCAAGCAACGGTTTGCTCAGGTATGCAACCTCTTTTTATGAGAACAATGCTTAGTGCCATAAAGCAACTTCAATATTTCTGCAGATTTGGCACTTTTAGATGTTCGTGTTAATTGCTAAAGTTTTTTGTTTGATGTTCAATCACTTTCTAGTTAAATATGTGACGTGTGGGACTCTGGAGAAGTTCAATATATTGTTCACTTTTTTTAGTAGCCTTAATATTATTGGTCCTATGAAGTTAATTTCTGTTATTCCAGATAAATAGTTAATTACCTTTCTGAAAATATCTTTGTTGCTAAAATTTTTAGACTTCGCTTTGTTCATAATGGGGTTTTGTGATTGTAAATATCAGGTTACAAATCCTGCTATTGATCCTTTGAGGGAAGGATTAGTCATGTCTCTTGAAGTTAACCTTGGGAAGAGAGGGAATATACTAGAAGTTGGTCCTGAGAATGCCGCTCAGGTTCTTCTTGATTTCTTTATTTTCCTTTAGAACACACATGAAGGCTTCTTGTTTCTTTCATATCTTCTGATTTTACGCTCGGTATGATATTTGATCGTTTCTACACTTCCTCCTTCCTTTTTGTTTCTGTTTTGAGCTTATTTAGTTGAATTATCCAATCAGGTAATTTTGTCAAGTCCTGTGCTGAATGAAGGGGATCTCGAGTCTTTATTGAAAGATCCATACTTGAAAGCCCAAGTATTACCTACATTTTTTAACATAAGGAAAGGGGTTGATGGTTCGTTGGAGAAAACACTTACTAAGCTCTGTGAAGCTGCTGATGAAGCTGTTAGAAATGGCTCTGAGCTGCTTGTGCTTTCTGATAGATCTGATGAGCTGGTAAGCACAATTCATATGTGCCCTCGATTTATCTTCTCGTTGCAGTGACATGACACATCCTTGCTTGCATCAGATCGCCTGATGTAATTACAAATTTAATTTTTGGATCTCCTTCACGAGTCAGTCTCCCTCAGTCCCAATCAAAAATTACTTCTTGGAGTATCATCTTTTCAAGACCTGCCTCCGAATTTGTCCACATCCATTTGCTACTCTACCCTATAAATAAAAGATAGAGGACATTATTTTTCAGGAAAAAAACTCGAAAGATTAGAATCCTTAGTCAATAGATGGTCTGGAACAAGAAAATATTACTGTAACATTGGGGTGAAGGTAGCAAGAATATTGTGGTTCCTTGTTGCTTATACCTTTTTTTAGTTTGTTGATGTTAGAATTTATATAAAAGAGAAATTCGTGCTGTATTCATAAGATTACCATACAATATATAAATACAATAATTGTCTAACTTAGGCTATTGTAGGTGAAGCTACCCTAAATTAGGAGTTATTAATCAGTATCTAAATAAAAATAATTAAAATGATATTGTAAATTATAAATCATAGATAATTTGGTTCCCTTTAAACTTGTTATATCTTACTTTTTATATTCAAATTGATACCCTTTCAACTGATGATATGCACCTCCTATAATAACCAATTTTTTTTTAGTCGTTGCCTTGTTTCGTCCATCGTCTAGCCTTTTTACTGTTAGATTGTGCATCTTGATAAACATTTGATTTTTCCAGGTGGCAACTCGGCCTGCAATTCCAATACTTCTTGCTGTGGGTGCTGTTCACCAGCATCTAATTCAGAATGGACTGCGAATGTCAGCTTCTATAATTGCTGATACTGCTCAATGCTTCAGTACTCATCATTTTGCATGTTTGATTGGATACGGTGCAAGGTTATTTCTGTTATCTATGACCACTATTTGTTTATTTGCTTTCAACAATTGTTATTGGAGAGAATGTTATTGCATTTGACATAGGATAGAATCGTTTTTATGTCCTCCAGGCAGTATATGATATACCTTGATTTATTATTTCTGTTGTAGTTTCTCTATACATTGTTTCTTTTTATTTTAGTTTGGCTGTGCCATTGACTAATTGAAATTATAGTTTGTATAGCATCTCTTCCTTCCTTCCTCCCTCCCTCCCTCCCTATTCAAAACCGCTGCTTCCATATTCTAATTCAATAATTTGTAGAATTTTCCCTCCCTATTCAAAATCACTGCTTCCATAGTATAATTCAATATTTTGCATCTCTTTGTAGTTTCAATTGCCATTTTCTTAGTCTTCTCTTTATATCTTTGCAGTGCTGTATGTCCATACTTGGCACTTGAGACTTGCAGACAGTGGCGCTTGAGCAATAAAACTGTGAACCTGATGCGGAATGGGAAAATGCCCACTGTTACAATTGAACAGGCTCAAAAGAACTTTTGCAAGGTTCTTATGTGTGGTCACAATGTTCTTTATATCCTTGTTGCTTTTGTTTTTGTTCTTTTATCCATGATTTTATGAGTCATGTTTCCTTTGGCTGGATTCATATTTTCTTGCCTCCTGTTGGTTAAAATAGAATCATTATCTATAGGGGCATTCATATCAAATAGTTATAGCTTTCATGTTATTTCTTGGTTTGTGCCTGGGATCTCCTAACATATCTATTATTACAAAGAGAAGCTTCGGTACGTGCATTATTTTATTTGAATATTCATGGATCTCTTTCCAATATTTGTTGAATGTGCGATATTGCCTGTATAGTATTCGAATTCTGGACTCTATATCAGTGCTGCATAGTCTGGATATTCTTGATATCGGTTCACTTATAAGTTCTGAATGTTTAGTGATCCAAACTTACTAAATGGTTCTGCTGTAGACAAAGGCAATTCTTAATCTTTTTTTTTTTTTTTCTTTTCCCGACCCCATTGTTTTGTATCCTTTACCTTCCTTGAATGTATGCTGTATTTCTGTCTTTTAGGATGTGCTTTTCCCTGTGAGGTATTCCTTCTTTGCAAATTTGTGGTATTGGAAGTATTTAACTTGTTAGGCAAAGGAATTGTAGGACGCGCACCAAGTATGTTGGGTTAACTGTAGCACATGATTACACGAACTATGAAACTAAATTATAGATGAAACATTACTGAAATATAAAATTTCAGAAGAACTAGAAGGGAAATCTGCATCCCTTTTTTTAAATAATTTTAGCATCTAGCAGAAAGATGTATAATTCTAGTTTTTTCTATGTAAACTTTTTGGTGTTTCCATGGTTGGAAATTACTGGGCTAATTATTTTCTTGTAAATTCTTGATAAATTATCGATAATTTAATTTTTTTAAGTGTTCTACTATAACTGATCTCTGGAGATTTGTTCTCTTAGTTCTTTGTGGTACCCTGGAGGAACTTTCTGGTTTACTATGCTGAATGGGAAATAACTGTTCCAATTTCTATTTCAGGCAGTAAAATCTGGCCTTCTGAAAATTCTCTCCAAAATGGGCATCTCATTGCTGTCAAGGTATGTGCTTATTTCAAAGCCACCTTTTTTAACTGTCATCTTTTTACATATTAAATATTGCTGAAAAGTACTTGTCTTTAGTTATTGTGGCGCTCAGATATTTGAAGTTTATGGATTGGGCGAAGAGATCATTGATATCGCATTTTGTGGGAGTATGTCTAGCATTGGTGGTTTAACCTTGGACGAGGTAATACTCAAATAGGAATTAAAAACATGTTGTGCTGTTGTAGTGGCCCTTTTTTTTTCCGATTTATTTATTATAGTATTGAAATTTTATTTTGTGGTGGGATGACTACAATTTTTAAACTATGCTCCTGTTTGGTATCACTAAAATTTTGGATTTTAATCTAATTTAAAGTCAACATTTAATCTTAACTACACCTTTTATGGGATCCACAGCTTTCCAACCATATATCTCACCAACTTTTATCAAAATCTGCTAAAAATCTGATTTTTATCAATATCAAACAGGGGCTATACGACTTCAAATTCCTTTTCCTAAAATTTTACCTCTCCTTTGCTTATACATATCATTCTAATTTTTAATCTGTACATATGGCTTTTCACATTCAGCTCTTCTTGAGCATAATGTTGCCAAAAAACAAAGGGATGTAATGCTGCCATTGACTTAAAACATAACTTATTTCTTGAGAACCTATCTTTGATCCTGTCAACTCAACACGGAACTCTATTTTGTTGCTCTTTTGCACTTACAAACATTTTAGAATTGCTTATTGTCTGTGTTATATATCTTTTAAAATATAGCCGAATCTCGCTAAAATGTTGAGAAGATGGTGAAAATATTTAAATGACATGGTTAATATGACTATGCCAAAAAAAAAAAAAAAAAAGGTTATGAAAAAATAGAGCTGTCAATTTACAGTTTAGGTAGGGTGGTTGTGTAGGTGGGTGAGACTAGTACATGACCTTTGGATTCTAATTCTTCTCTCTTTGCTTCTCAGCATTGACTAATATGCAGAGCAATGAATATCAAAGTTTCTCATTATTTGTTGATAAGAAATTTTAACAAAAACATCACATAATGAACTTGATGAGCACAATAAGATTTCAGCATGACGTTGTCAACCTCTGTTAGCATCTGATTGGTGCAGTCACTGAAGTTCTTGCAAAAAGTCTGCATCTAGTGCATACTACAAATGAATGTTCTTTTGAGAAATGTAGAATAATACACCTATGGAGACGGAAGTCAAAGTTGAGCCTCGTAGGTGGTCATGTTGAACCGAAATAAGATTCCAGATTGACATTCTGATACACTGATTTACCAAAACTATACATGGAAGTGTTATGTACTGAGCTTCAGTGTTGACATATCCTTACTGTTGCTTGCATTAACAATTTATAATTCTTGCAGTTGGCAAGGGAGACCCTGTCATTTTGGGTTAAGGCTTTCTCTGAAGACACAGCTAAAAGACTTGAAAACTTTGGCTTCATACAATTTAGACCTGGAGGTATATGTTTTATACAAGTTGAATGTTTGAAGAACTTATATTTTGTACATCAATTGTGATGTATGACAGAAATTTCAAGTTATAATGCGTGTGCGACTTTTGTGTTTTCATTTGACCAACTTTTAGGTTATTTCACTAAGAAATGCTACTCTTTTACCTTTTTAATTCTAAGGCGAATATCATGGTAACAACCCTGAAATGTCAAAGCTGCTCCATAAAGCTGTCCGCCAAAAGAGTGAAAGTGCTTATTCAATTTATCAACAGCATTTGGTTAACCGGCCTGTGAATGTGAGTTGCCGAAATTAATATAATGATTTGATTTATAGAAAGCTCTGTAAACTTGGCATGCTCCTTTGACAACCTTTGGTGCATTATTTTTTACGCTTATTACAGCACCTGATGATGAACATTCTTTGAGTGCTCTTATATTTACCCTGATTGCAGGTTCTCAGGGATCTCCTTGAATTTAAAAGTGATTGTTCCCCGATTCCAGTTGGAAGGGTAGAACCTGCTACATCTATTGTTCAGCGGTTTTGCACTGGTGGCATGTCACTCGGAGCTATTTCTAGGGAAACTCATGAAGCGATTGCTATTGCCATGAATAGATTGGGTGGGAAATCTAATTCAGGAGAAGGGGGTGAGGTAAACAACTACGTTGGATCTGACTGGAATGAATCCACATTCGATATTTTACAATACTGTTGATTCAAAATCTGCGTACAATCAGGAATTTATCAATTAAGCATAAACGTGATAAGCATCTGAAAAGTCAATCAAAATCCTTAATGAATTTATTAAAATTATGATATATTAACTGCCAATTAAACTTCATGGATCACAATAATTCTATTATGTTATGCAACTTAGTTGTAAGGGATAGTTAATTATATATCTATGTGAATTTGAATCGTCATACATTTCATTTTGGTTGTTCTAATCCGAATTTTTTTACGGTATCATGATAATAAATGGGTTTTATTGTTAGATTTTTAAAAAGATTAGAAGAATTTGTTTAAGTTGGAATATGATTAATTTCGGATAAATATTATCTATTTTTGTTTCAGCATAATAAACTTATTGTTCTACATTTACAATATTGAAATTTCATCTTCATCCAGGATCCTATTCGCTGGAGTCCACTTACTGATGTTGTTGATGGGTACTCTCCAACATTGCCACATCTTAAAGGTCTTCAAAATGGTGATACTGCAACGAGTGCCATCAAGCAGGTGTGAACACTGTCTGTTCATGACATGTTTGGTAGGGAAAATTCAGTAGTTCCTGAACCTATTAAGGACTAAAAAAAAGCTAAAGTCTTGTTCTTTATACCGTCCACTCTTTTCTAGTGTTACTTACCAAACATGCACTCGTACTGTCAAGCAAATTTTTTGTACCTGTATATAAGTTGTATTATCATTAACAAAAACCACCATCGTTATTTAATTTGATCTTTCAGGTTGCTTCAGGGCGCTTTGGTGTTACTCCGACATTCTTGGCTAATGCTGATCAGCTAGAAATCAAAATTGCTCAAGGTGCAAAACCTGGTGAAGGCGGACAACTGCCAGGGAAAAAAGTTAGCGCTTATATTGCAAGACTAAGGAATTCAAAGCCTGGTGTCCCTCTCATATCTCCACCTCCACACCATGATATTTACTCTATCGAGGATCTTGCTCAATTGATTTTTGACCTTCATCAGGTGAAGATACACGACATATTTGTACTTTTCTGTAGATGTACAAAATTATGTAATCACAGAACTATGAGATTCATATTTCTTTTTAATGAAATGAACAGGTCAACCCTAAGGCCAAAGTATCTGTAAAGCTTGTGGCAGAAGCTGGCATTGGCACAGTGGCTTCTGGGGTAGCAAAGGCTAATGCTGATGTTATACAGGTATAAATCGAAGATGATCCATCTTTTTTGCTCAAGTTAAAGTGTTGATAGCATGTTTCTGTAAGCTTAAAAAGGCTACTTATAAAGGAAATAAGTTTGAAATAAATTTTTATTTTTTCATCGATGAAAGTTGGAAATAAGTAAAAGTTATCAAAACATGGTTGGAAAATAAAAGTTAGTTACTTTTAGTTTGTTAAGCTTAGCAAAACATTTTAAGACCTCCATATGATACAAGGCATAAATATAGTTTTTTTGTTTGATAACACAAAGAAACCCCGGGATGTTGTCTGTCATACATTTTTCAAAACATGGAATTGTATCCTTGTACGGTAGACAACAATTGTTACATCAAACCATCATTATATGGCAAATTCTGCTTAAGGCTTTTGATTTCATTGTGGTATAAAATAGAATATAATCAACGAAAACATTCACTAATATGTTTGACCCTGTTTGCAGATATCTGGGCATGATGGGGGAACTGGAGCCAGCCCTGTGAGTTCCATCAAGCATGCTGGTGGTCCTTGGGAACTCGGGCTTACAGAAACGAACCAGGTGGCTTGATAGTTTCAATATATGACCTCTTCCTTCTTTTCCATCTGTCTTTGTCTGAAATCAAATTAACTTTTTCCCCCCTTGTTTTTTGGTTCTGGGGGGGGGGTTCTACAATCATTTATAGACACTCATTTCAAATGGACTCAGAGAAAGAGTCATTCTCAGAGTTGATGGTGGCTTTAAAAGTGGATTTGATGTCCTAATGGCTGCAGCGATGGGTGCTGATGAATATGGATTTGGTTCTGTCGCAATGATTGCCACAGGTTGTGTGATGGCTCGTATCTGCCACACGAATAATTGTCCTGTTGGGGTTGCCAGTCAGGTGACAAGGATTCCTGAATAATACTTTCCTTTTTATATTCACCTTGTGCATTGCCAAGACATTTTTGATTTCTTTTATAATATTTAATAATATCGTCAATTTAATTTACTTCAGAGAGAGGAGCTAAGAGCTCGTTTTCCTGGTCTACCTGGTGACCTTGTCAACTTCTTTTTATATGTTGCCGAAGAGGTAATGTGTATTTCTGCATATTCGAATTTTGTGACAATATGCTCCAATCGAATCATGTTTCTGGTTTCTTTGAGTTCTAATTTCTTTGCTTATATAATGTTATTACGGCACAGTAATCTGTATGAAGATGCTAAATCATGAATATTAGTATGTTTAGATTGATCTCCTGCACACATCTGACTTCCTCTTACTTCTGTTAATTTGAGAACTATCAGCCTTGAAAGTATAACTGGGAGTTGAGGTTGGGTGCTCAACAGATGCTCCTGCAGGTTGAATTTCCTTCCTAGACAAAACAAATACGACTTCAAGGGTTATTGGTCTTATTTCTTCCTTCAGCTAATTTCTATTTTCTAGCTGTGTGGTGGGTGGGGCCCCTTTTGGGAATTCCAGGCGGTCAGGAAACTTCTACCTTTTCGAAAATGAGCAATTTCTGAGTAGGCTTGCAACTGGATAACTAAGAGGAGATATTCTTGTAGAAAGAACTGTATTAAGCATCCTAGGGAGATGAAGGCCTTAGATGAACCAATGTTTTGGTGTTCCTTCATGTCTGATGGGATAAATTAATGAATGAAAGAATTAGTTATATTCAATGTTGGAGGCCCTGATTTCCACTTCAAGTTTAACTAGCTTCTAACTTCTTGAACCTTTTGGCATTTGCCTGGTTTGGTCTGTGACATGTTTTACATTCTTTTAAAGCACATGCACATGTTAGTGATTTCATGATAATATTTGTCCAGGTAAGAGGCATGTTGGCCCAACTGGGCTATGAAAAACTGGATGACATAATTGGACGTACAGAGCTACTAAGATCTCGAGATATTTCATTAGTGAAGACTCAGCATCTTGATCTTAGTTATATTCTTTCTGTAAGTATGCGATATATAAGTTTAATCCATTTTTACATGAATTAATTTTGTCTTTCATAAAATAACTTCCACATCTTTTATTTTTAGAGTGTTGGCTTACCAAAATGGAGCAGCACTGAGATTAGAAATCAGGAAGTCCACAGCAATGGTCCAGTTTTGGATGATGCCTTGCTTTCAGATCAAGAGGTAACAATTGTTGTATTAAATTGAATTTCTTTTTTCACCAATGAGGAAAAAGTATGATCAGTTGCTCAGTTGATAATTTCATGAATTTTAAAGATAAATTCTTCAACTACACGAAGTTTCTGTCTAAAGAGAGGGAAAATGACGGTTTATTATCTTTCCTGAAAAGAAGCATGTTGAACTAAACAGATTCCATGATTATTCAGTGGGTGCACATTTAATGATTAAGACTTCCATTATTCTTTCAGTTGGTTAAACATGTAGAGACTCTTTTTTTTTGGCTGCAACAAGAACATGTGCTTCAACCTTAAAATTTGTGCATTGTAGGAAAGCTTGTAAAGTATTATATGATAACAAGTAGTCCAGGATTGAATAGCTAGCAAAGGATCACCGACAGACATATTTTTGCTCACCTTACTTAGGTTTCATAAGGTTCATAGTTGTACTATAACAATATTTACTACTATCAAGTGGTCTCTATATTTATTTTTCATAAAAGAGATTCAATTTTTAAGATTTTTTATGCTTTTTTAAGTTTTGTTATTATTTTTTTTGGACTTTTGTTTTTTATTAATATACTGGATTATCTATCTGAACACCATGTCTTTTAAGGATCTAAAACGATGTTTTCCTAACTACAGGTATCAGAGGCAATTGAGAAAGAACTGGTGGTTAATAAAACTGTAGACATATACAATGTGGACAGAGCAGTTTGTGGGCGTATTTCAGGTGTAATCGCAAAGAAATATGGAGATTCTGGTTTTGCTGGGCAGCTGAATATAACGTAATACAATGGCTAAGATAGAAATCTCATTCCATCAGCGTTGTTATTTTATTGAACAACGACCTTGTTTGACACTAATGATGTATTTCTTTCTTCATGCAGATTCACAGGCAGTGCTGGGCAGTCGTTTGCATGCTTTTTGACACCTGGAATGAATATTCGACTTGTAGGAGAAGCTAATGATTATGTGGGAAAGGTATGCTGATCAACCTTTTACACTTGAATCATACAATAGGTTGATGAACTTCCATTGAAATAATTTTCCACCTCTTTCCAGCATTAAGTTTGATGAGTTATGGTTTGTTTTCCACGGAGGACTATAGAAATTTATCATCCCGTCCTTTTGTAGCATCTAATGCATAAATTTGGTTCAGGGTATGGCTGGAGGTGAATTGGTTGTGACTCCCGTTGAAAAAACGGGGTTTGTGCCTGAGGATGCCACTATTGTAGGGAATACCTGCTTGTATGGAGCCACGGGTGGTCAGGTCTTCGTCAGAGGGAAAGCCGGGGAGCGTTTTGCAGTGAGAAACTCACTTGCTCAAGCAGTGGTTGAAGGCACTGGAGATCACTGTTGTGAGTACATGACTGGAGGTTGTGTGATTGTGCTTGGAAAGTGAGTATCCTCATTACTAATGTCCATATGGTATGGAATGTATATTTGGGGTTTTTCCATATTCAGAGTTTCTGTCTTGTTTTTTGACAGGGTGGGTAGAAATGTGGCAGCAGGTATGACTGGAGGTTTGGCGTACATTTTGGACGAGGACGATACGCTTGTCCCCAAGGTTTGTTGTTATGAACTTTTTGTGAGGCATCGACTTTTAACGAAATATCATGTTGGTTACTTAACCTCTTTTTGTTCCAAGTTCCAAGTATTGTACTTTGTTATAATTGGGTCGCTGAACTTGAACGTTTGTAACAAATTTGCAACTTGTCCATGACTGTTAGTTTGACTTAATTTGACTAACAGAAAAGTTGACGTGGTAAATGGCTAGACCACGGAGTTGCCTTTTCCGTTAGTCAAACTAACATGGATGAACTTTGCAAATTGTGACGAAGTTTAAGTTCAGCGACCGATTTGAAACAAAATGAAGTTTAGCATCCCAAATGAAAATTCATGTAAAACTAACAGGTGAACAAGGAAATTGTGAAGATCCAGAGAGTGGCTGCTTCGGTCGGTCAGATGCAACTAAAGAACCTTATTGAAGCCCATGTTGTAAGTTGAAACATCATTATAACTATCCAGCTTGTGGTTTGTTTAGTTACTTCTATATAAATTTCCAACGTACAAATTGGATTCCTACTTCAAAACGTTAAAATTTGAAACCCAGTCCACGTAATGGAAACCTTTCTGCACCGGTTCTTATACTACATGCATCTGTTTTCGTGTCTAGGAAAAAACCGGGAGCAGCAAAGGCACTGCCATTCTCAAGGAATGGGACAAGTATTTGCAGCTCTTCTGGCAACTGGTTCCACCAAGTGAAGAAGACACTCCAGAGGCTTGTGCCGACTTTGAGCAGACAGTCACTGGGCAGGTGACTTTGCAATCTGCATAGAAATGACATGATTACTTGAAGATCGGCCATGTATGCGCAAACTTTGCGAATCACCATTGTTGGTCGATTGAATTGAAGGTCATCGTTGGCTGACGAACAACAGATCTTTCGTAGTTGCCCTGAGCAGCAGTACAGGATATAGGAAAGAATGCATGTACTAGGTTGTCAGAATTCCAGGCTGCATTTTCTAAGTTTTTTGATCAAATTGAAATCCCCACCCCCCTTATGGTGTCAAAACTCTCAGATGGTACTTCTTCATAGCCATTTTCTCCATTTAATGTCCAATAATTAGAACTTCCCATATTGTATATGCATTGGTTTATAATGAATGCATTTGCCTCCACACTTTTGTGGAGCAGTTACATTAAAATAAGTTATGGGGTACTATGATGCACTGTGGTGCTTTTGTTTGGTTTCTTGTGCTATTGATTTGTTGTTACTGGTCAATTGTGAAGAAGCAGAAAACTTG
This sequence comes from Ligustrum vulgare, assembly GCA_963555705.1. Taxonomy (NCBI): domain Eukaryota; kingdom Viridiplantae; phylum Streptophyta; class Magnoliopsida; order Lamiales; family Oleaceae; genus Ligustrum; species Ligustrum vulgare. The sequence goes on along the minus strand of OY743178.1, from coordinate 3,151,810 downwards.
CAAATAAAAAGCTTGAAATTACAACTTGTTTTGATCTTATCTTTTTTATATTGCAGTGAGTTTAAATGGCGGTTGGGTGGCCCCGCCTAACACTCAATGCCTACTTTCAATTTTTCTTCTTCTTGTGGGTGGGGTGGGGGGTACCTACCTCATTCTACCATACAAAGTGTCTCCTCTCACATGGGTGTGTGGGACCGGCCTCATAATGATTGACCCGACCTTCCATGTGAGGGGGTGTTACCTAGGAGTGGACACATTTTCCCGAAACCGGTGGAACCGGACCAGAACCGATTAGAACCGATCGGTTCAGATCCAGTTCAGCTAAGGAAAGTTCCCAATTTGGTACTTGTATTTAGAACCGAACAGGAATTGGTCTGGTTCCCGGTTCTTATTAATTGGAACCGACGTTACTTCGGTTTCCTTGTATGTTGATTTTTTTTTTTTTTAATATAAATCGTGAAGCGAATAAACCGTTTAGGCAAGTTCCCATTTGACCAAAATTTCTTTCCATTCCCAACTCCCCACATAAACAGAATCCTCCTCCAATTCCACCCAATCTCTTTGATTCTTTACTTTATATAATCAATTTAACTCTCAATTTAAGTTTTAACTAACAATTCTCAACCCCAAATCTAAATATGTCGGCATTACCTAAATCCTAAGTAATTTTACGAACAAAACTCTAAAAGCTGTTGATATGGAATTTCGATTTTCGAAGGCAAATTTGGGCAAACGGTAGAGTAGAAAGAAATTTTTTCAAAAGTAGTGTTGAAAGAAATTTTTAATTTTTATTAGGGAACATTTTATTTTAACATTTTCAAATGTAAAGGACTGAACTGGATCGACCCGAAACCAATTGGTTCGGTTCCGATTCGGTCCCGTAGCCAAATATGGAACCCATGGTTCCATTACTTAGATTCCCATTGGTAATCGGTTTGGTTCGGTTCCTTTCGAAATCGGACCGAACCGGACCGCGCCCACCCTAGTGTTACCCAGTGTGGTAGAATGAAGTGTGTAGAATAGCATAACTCATATAATTAAGTTTACGTCATCTTTATTATAGAGAGTAGATCATTGATAGTAGAAAATAATAAGCCATGTGTTCGGTCATCCTTTTCTAAAACTCATTCACAACTAAACATCTAAAGAAAATAATTTTATATGTGGATGTATTATTTTTCATACCTTAGCCACACATTTTTTAAAAAAACACGTTTCACAATATGTCTACAAAAACACGGCTAATATTAATAAAAAATTGATAGTTTAACATTTAATTTTTTACTACAAATTCTATCCACTAAAGTAGAAATGCAAGTTCCTAAACATGTTTTTATTGTTGCAAAAATGCTAAGATACTTGAATCAACCAACCAACCATTTTTCATCATCACCAAGTAATGAATTTCTAGTTCCCATCATTTGAAGGTTTAGCTTCCAAAAAATAATCAATACACCTAAACACCTATTTAACCTTATTTTTTTTATCTTAAAGATGATTAATATCCAATATTGGTGAATACAAATTATAAGCTCTTAGAAACTTATTTCTTTTGTGCTTTATTTTTATGAATGAATGGGAAAACTTTTCAAGAGAAAATCCACTTTCGAGTTCTCTTATTGTGAAACTCTTTTCAAATTCATCCTTATTGAGTCTCGAGCTTCCATCTTTGAAGGACAAGTACCTTTTTGGGTAGTCTAAACTATCGCACTGATTATTGATTTCATTCTTAACCATGGGAAATTTATTTCTTTACCGTCATTGTCCAAGTCTCGAAAATGGAATATATGATGTTAAATTTTAATTATTTGGTTCGAGACCAACCTCTTTCCTACATATTTATATTTACATTACATCTTAAATCTCATTATATTTTATTATCCCTCCGTCCCGTGAAGATAAACTTGTATTCCTTATTTGTTCGTCCCAAATTATATGTTGCTTCCCTCATTGAAAATTTAAATATTTTTAAGTTTCTCATTTTCCCTTATTAAATATCTATTATTATCAACAAATATAAATTAATCATATGTATTCCATTATTTAATATAGGGATATATATCAATTTGAGGAAGATCCATTGCAAGTGGTAAATTAATTCTACCTTACCTTCATCAATCATTTAACTAACTTGCACACACATTTAATTAATTACTACGCAAATAAAAAAATAAAGAATATTTTTTCACCCATGAGTTACTAAGTCCCCATTTGACTCTTTAAAAAATTTAACATATTTTTCTATTTTTTTTTCAATCATATATTTATCAATACAATAATATTATACAAAAACCCAAAAAATATTCTCTACTTTTTAACCACACATTTTCCTAAAAGTCACTATTTATTTTGAATATACTTTTTAAAAACAACATCAGGGGGTAGATAAAATGCAGAGTTTCTTAATATTTTACACATCTCTAATTGTATAATCGCATGCTAAAGACAAGATGGTAAAAATCCAAATGTACAAAACACATAAATTCAGCCTTCATAACAACTTCAGAGTGGCTGTATCAGGTGGTATCAAGACCGAGTAGGAGTCGAAATGATATATTTATGTATATATATATACAATATATATAGTAATATAGGCATTTATTTGTAATGTATATGGGGAGTATAAAACCAATTGTGGGTGGCACTGACCAGACACCGCATAAAGGTGCGGTGGTGGTCCAAGTACAGATGAATTTGCAGCCCAGTGCAGAACCCTGATTTCTTTTGTTTCAGATAAAAAACATGGCAAGCTGCCAAGTTTTTTGCAATGGAGGATTGTAAATTTAAATATATACCACCACCCTCAATTTGATATCCCATATAAATTGTGTTTCCTCATATGCTTCGTTGTAATCTATTATATTAGGTCTGGAAAACCCCACCCGACCCTGAAAACAAATAAAAAAATAAAAAATAAATAAAAATATCCACTGCCATATAGACTTGAGCTAATTCCTATTGAAAAGATCTTGTTTTCGGCTCATTAAGTCCAATGAAAATCGTCCTATAGTTTTATCCAATCTCATCATAAGCATAAGCAAATGCCAATCTAACTTCAACTCTATTTTTCTTGACAGTTACGTTGTTAGTAGAGCGTCGTTTTCTTCCCATAAAAAAAAACACATGGCTGGCTGGTGCCTCAAGATTTTATTTTTAGGCATTAGCAAAATCTGTTAGACATGTGCCATTGATGTATAGGTAGAGATGAAATATACACGATTGTGTGTATCTGTCAAGCTTGTATAGTTGTATATAAATTAGTTAATAGAATAAAGGAATTTCTAGCCGAGAAAATGTAATCACTGCCTTCTTTATATTTTTAACTTAGTATTAGAGCCAGCTATGGCTAACTCCAATCCTGATATTCAGTCTCCAAACAGTCCAGGTACTAGCCTCCATGAATCACCTTACCCCATTTGGGATGAATCTCACTCAAACTCCTTCCATTAAGTCAGACAAAAAATAATTTCCTTCTCTGGAAAAATATGATTATGCCTATTGTAAGAGGTCACAATCTTGAGGGATATCTGCTAGGGACAAAGAGTGTCCACCAGAGTTCATTGGTACCCACACCATGACTCAAGCAGAAACCACAATACAGATGAAATCCACCACAGTTCTCAAGATGACTTCTGTGGACTAGCTACTTACGGGATGGCTTTACTCATCCATGACCCCATAAATTGCTATGTGAGTTATGGGATGCACCAGCTCAAACAAGCTCTGGGGTGCAATCAATGAGTGTTGAATCAAGTGTGACACTTTTGCTGTCAAAATGTCATGTTTATTTTTGTTAGTAGTTTAGCTAATGATATGGTATCCAGCTGGTCATGTTTAGTTCATGTTTAGTTCCATTGTAAGTTGATGTAAGTGACTAGATTGGAAGAGTGGTAGTAGGTAGGAGATTAGACAGCATACCACTCTCTTTTGTATCAATGTATGGCCATATATTTTGGTAATGCTGTTGTCATTTTAAGAAGTTTTGAATGTTATCAAATTTCTCTCCTCTTTGTCTTCAATAATCCATCAGTGGTATCAGAGCTTCAATAGATCTTTGAGGGATCGAAAATCAGAAAAAAAGAGAGAAAACAAGTCAGAAACTTCCACTACCAAAATCTGTGTGAAAAGAAAATGGCCTCTAGCAGTTTCACAGCACCTTTACCTTCAGTTTTCAATGGAGAAAACTACAACTTCTGGACTGCAAAGATGAAAGCATATCTTAAGGCTTATGACCTCTGGGAGACGACAGAAAATGGAACTGAACCTGAACCATTGAGAGCTAATCCCACTGTGGCTCAAATCAAGCAACACAGTGAAGATGTTGCCAAGAAGTTCAAGGCTCTGTCTTGTATTCAGTCTTCCATTACAGATGCTATATTCACAAGGATAATGACTTGTGAAACAGCAAAAGAGGCATGGGATAAACTTAAGGAGGAATTTCATGGAAGTGAGAAAACCAGACAGATGCAAGTTCTCAACTTGAGAAGGGAGTTTGAGACCTTAAAGATGAGGGAAACTGAGGCTGTAAAGGAGTATGCTGATAGGTTAATGAAGGTTGTAAACCAGATCAGATTGCTGGGAGAGGAGCTGCCAGATAAGAGAGTTGTGGAAAAAGTTTTAATCAGCCTACCAGAAAAGTTTGAGTCCAAAATCTCATCACTTGAAGATTCAAGGGACTTAGGAACCATCTCTTTGGCTGAGCTAGTAAATGCACTTCATGCTACAGAGCAAAGGAGACTGTTTAGGCAAGAAGAGCAGGTTGAAGGGGCTTTATTTGCCAAAGGAAAGCACACAACTCAATCAAGCTTTGGTGGAAAGAAGCCACAAAGCTGGAAGAAGCAACCAGATGTCAAAAGTACTGGAAAGGACTCAAAGTATCCTCCATGTCCTCATTGTAAAAAGAAGGGCCATCCACCTAAATGGTGTTGGTACAGACCAGGTGTACAATGCAGGACATGTAAGGAATTTGGACATGTTGAAAAAGTTTGCAAAAATCAGAAGGAAAAGAAGGAAGTTCAGCAGGCAAAAGTAGCTGAAGATCAGTGTGAAGAACATCTTTTTTCAGCTCTAAATCAGTTGATCAGCAGCAAGAATCCAATGTGGCTACTTGACAGTGGTTGCACTCATCACATGTCATCAGATTCCAGCATATTTGTAGAGATGAATGAAGGTTACAGATCTCAAGTAAAGGTTGGAAATGGAGAGTATGTGGCTGTGAAAGGTATTGGAAAAGTATCAATTCAAACTCCATCTGGTAAGAAGCTTATTCCTGATGTTTTATATGTGCCAAATATTGATCAAAACCTGATAAGTGTGGGCCAATTAATTGAGAAGAACTATACCTTAGTATTTAAGGATAGTAGTTGTAAAATTATGGACCAAAACAATCAGGAATTGATGACAGTGGAGATGAAAAATAGAAGCTTTCCATTGAAATGGGAAGATATGAACCTGCAGGTCACCACTTGTGTTGAAAAAGAGTCTGAACTTTGGCATAAATGGTTTGGCCATGCTAATTACAACTCACTTAAGTCTTTAAGTAAGCTTGAGCTAGTTGAGAACTTGCCAAAGATATGTGATGATGACTGTGTATGTGAAATTTTCCAAAAAGGAAAGCAAACCAGACTTTCTTTCCCCAAAAACCAATCAAAAAGAGCTCAATCTAAGCTTCAGCTGGTACATTCAGATGTCTGTGGGCCTATGAGAACATCATCCATGAATGGTAGTAGATACTTCATTCTATTTATTGATGATCTAACAAGGATGTGTTGGGTTTATTTTCTCAAAACAAAGTCAGAGGTACCTACTGTGTTTCAAAAGTTTAAGAGATATATTGAGAATGAAAGCAATTGAAAGATCAAGGCCATTAGGACTGATAATGGCACTGAATATACAAGCAATCAGTTCAACAGTTTTTGTGAAGATGTGGGGATTAAACACCAGCTGACCATTCCCTATTCTCCTCAGCAAAATGGGATCTGTGAAAGAAAGAATAGGACAGCAATGGAGATGGCTAGATGTCTTTTGTTGGAGAAAAGTGTGCCTAAGGCTCTATGGGCTGAGGCTGTAAACACTTCAATCTATCTACTCAATCGGCTGCCTACTAAAGCCTTAGATAGATCAACACCTTATGAGGCATGGTATGGTGTTAAACCAAACATATCTCATTTAAAGGTGTTTGGAAGTGTGTGTTACATGCACATACCTGATGTTAAGAGGGATAAGCTCAGTCAAAAGGCAGAGGTTGGTGTCTTTGTTGGATATTGTGACAATGCAAAGGACTACAGAATTCTGGAACCAAAAACCAGCAAGATTTTGTCCAGTAGGGATGTTAAATTTGATGAAAAATCTTCATGGAATTGGGAATCAAATGGTGTGAACAAATCAGAGGCTCCAAGGTTGATTTCTCAAAATGAAGATGCTGGTAATGATGAAGAGATGCACAATGAAAATGCTGATGACTATCAAAATGAAGATGCTGGTAATGATCAAGTGGAAAGTGAAAATGAGGCTGAATCAGATTCTGAAATTGAAGTGCAAAAAACCAGATCACTTCAAGATATTTATGCCTCTTGCAACTCTGCCATTCTGGAGCCAACTAGCTATGAAGAAGCATTACACTCTAAGGATTGGATGGAGGCTATGAAGCAAGAGCTAGCAGCAATTGAAAAGAACAACACCTGGCTCCTTGTTGACAGACCAAGAAACAAGAATGTTATTGGAGTCAAATGGGTTTTTAGGACAAAGTTAAATGCTGATGGTTCAATCAATAAACACAAGGCAAGGCTGGTAGTTAAAGGTTATGCTCAACAATTTGGGATTGATTTTAATGACACATTTGCACCTGTGGCCAGACTTGAAACAATTAGAGTTCTATTTGTTGTGGCTGCCCAATCAAGCTGGAGGATATATCAATTGGATGTAAAGTCAGCATTTCTCAATGGGGACTTGGATGAGGAAATTTTTGTTGAACAACCTGATGGTTTTATCAAAAGGGAGCAGGAAAGCAAGGTATATCAACTGAGAAAAGCTTTATATGGTCTGAAGCAGGCTCCAAGATGTTGGTATAGCAAGATAGACAACCATTTATGTAGCTTGGGGTTCAACAAAAGTGTAAATGAGCAAACCTTGTATATCAAATCAGTGGAGGAGGATTTGATTATCATCTCACTTTATGTAGACGACCTTCTAATCACAGGAAGCAATGAAGGATTAATAGCTGAGTTAAAGAGTCAATTGAAGGAAGTTTTTGAGATGACAGATTTGGGAGAAATGAAATACTTCCTTGGAATGGAAATTGATCAATCTAATGAAGGAATATTTGTTTGCCAAAAAAGATATGCTAAAGAAGTGTTGAAAAAGTTTCACATGGAGAATTGCAAACCGGTTGACACACCTCTGGTTTTGAATTTAAAGCTGATGAAGGATGATGGTGCAATCAAGATTGATGGGAAGATATATAGAAGTTTGATTGGTTGTTTGTTGTATCTTTCAGCCACAAGACCTGATGTAATGTTTGCTGTGAATTTGTTGTCAAGGTTCAGACAAGAGCCCAGCTAAGTTCACTTCCAAGCTGCCAAGAGGGTGCTGAGATACATCAAGGGAACAGAGAACTATGGGATCAGTTTTAGGAAATCAAAAGGGCTGGAGATAACTGGTTTTACTGACAGTGATTGGGCTGGTTCAGTTGATGACATGAAAAGCACTTCTGGTTATGCTTTCTACATTGGTTCAAGTCTTGTTTGCTGGAGTTCAATCAAGCAAAAGACCGTGGCACAATCAACAGCAGAGGCTGAATATATAGCAGCAACAGAGGCAGTGAATCAGGCAATATGGTTGAGGAAAATTCTGAAAGATTTGAAGCAAAATCAAGCTGATGCAACCACAATTCTGTGTGATAATCAATCAGCTGTGGCTATTGTAAAAAATCCGGTGTTTCATGGAAGAACCAAGCACATAAACATCAAATATCACTTCATTCGTGAAGCACAGGAGAAGGGAGAAGTGAGGCTGATGCATTGCAGTTCTGAAGAGCAGGTTGCTGATATTTTCACTAAAGCATTACCTAAAGAAAGGCTTGAAACATTGAGGAAAATCCTTGGTGTTTCCAACAAAAGTGTCAAGGAGGAATGTTGAATCAAGTGTGACACTTTTGCTGTCAAAATGTCATGTTTATTTTTGTTAGTAGTTTAGCTAATGATATGGCATCCAGCTGGTCATGTTTAGTTCATGTTTAGTTCCATTGTAAGTTGATGTAAGTGACTAGATTGGAAGAGTGGTAGTAGGTAGGAGATTAGACAGCATACCACTCTCTTTTGTATCAATGTATGGCCATATATTCTGGTAATGCTGCTGTCATTTTAAGAAGTTTTGAATGTGCTAATGAGAATTATGGGATATTTAATAGGTCTATAGTGACCTTTTTCACTGGATAACTTCAAAGGACAAGGATCCATGTCCATTCATCAGTATCTCACCATTATCAAGCAATTGGCATAGAATCTAGAAGTAGTTGGAAAAATTGTGGAATGATTTGGTAACACAAGTTTTGGCTGGACTCAAAGATGAATATACTCATATTGTTGTTCAAATCAATAGTAGAGAAAACATATCCTGCTATGAGCTATCATATGTGCTAATGACCTTTGAAAGCATATTTGAGCACTTGAGTCAGATCAAGAGTGAAATTGTTCACTGATGCGAGATATTCTCGCAAGTGTACGAGTCGTGAAAATTAGTAAAGAGGACCAAGAAGTCCGGATTTTCGTCCCTCAAAGACTGCTTAGTAGGTACCGAAATATGTAAATTCTTATCGTTATTTGAACAAATGAATATGATTGGTTGTTTAAACTAAAATTGAAGAATTAAACTAAATAATTAAAAGTGTGCAGAAATGAGATTTCAAAATTGCTTTTGTTTTTAAAAACGATTGTAAGGTAGTTGAGATTCATTATTTCACCTAACCAATTAAATTAACTCAAATTCCACGTTTTATTTTCTAAATATGTGTTCGGTCGAATTCACTAATTTAAATTGAGATTCCTCTCTCGAGTTTAAATCAATCCTACCTAAATAAGTCAACCATGTATCTCTACAGCGGGTCCGGATATTATTTAGCTAGATGCATAACACACAAGAATTCATACACGACAGCAATAACAACAAGAGTATATCTCTATCTCTCGTTCAATTACTGAATTTATTACCTAGATCTATGTTATTAACTCACCTCTCGGATTATGAAAATAACATATTGAATCATGAATTAGTGGATAGTTAACTCATGCATTAAACACAATAATAAATCAACACATGCAATGAATCATTAAAACACAGGAATTTGGAATTAAAATAATCAACTAGGTTACATCATTCATCCCAATATTAAAATTAGTTACACATCATGAGTAAAGAACAAAAACAATAAAAAAAATAATAACACATAATGTAATTTATAAAATTAATAACAAGAAAAGAAATCTTGCACCAATAGTTGAATTCCTGTGTTAATCTTCCAAACTCCATGCCTTTTGCCTTGCTTGAATCTCCCAATTAATTGATGTAAAATCGTCAAGAAACTTTGTTAGGAGGCTCAACAAAAGTCACCAAATCGTTGCCTCTCATCCTATATATATAACTTAGGGTAAACATAAGCCAAAACTCTGTCAAAATCGCGCAAAACGGCCCAAGTTTGGCCCAGTCGGGAACCAATGCGATCGCGTGGGTTTGAATCCAGTGATCGCGCGAAATAGTTGTTTTGACTTATGTTGAAAAATTACGCACAAAAGTGGCGATCGCGCCTAGGTTAAGGCGGCTATTGCGTGGTGAAGACTTTTTGGCGAATCCCCATCTTTTCTGTGCCTTTCAAGTTAGTTCCTGAGCTTTATTTGTGCGGTGCATCCTCAACTTCTGATTTGTTCAATTTGACCCCAAAATTTCTGATTCTCTTCAATTGAGCCCTCAATCTTTTGACTTCTTCAAAGTTAAGACCAATTTCTCTCCAACTGTATTTAACCTGACCTTTATTTCCCGCAATTGCTTCATTTTCTCTCTTTTTGGATAAAATCTGAAATAATAACATATAAACGCAACTGAGGTAGAATTTATTCTAAAACCACAATGAAATATCCTAATTTTGACATATCCATCAATGGCCTTTGTCAAAAGCAAAAGATTTCCTTTCACTCAGAGGATGTACCCATCTAGGTCTAAGTAGCTCACATAAAGGATAAAAGTATCTAAGTCCAATTGGTAGAGTCTATGCGCCTATTTGATTCTGATTAAAATCTAATTTTAATTTAAAGTCAAAGTCAAAGTCAATAATTAATTTTAATTACATATTTTATGAGACCTACAACTTTTCAACCAACTTCTCATCAAATTTTATCAAAACCTACTAAGAATATGATTTTAATCTATACCAAACGTGGGTTATATTTCAAGACATGTGGTGTTCAATGAAACCTTTTTCCTTTCAAATTTGATTTTCTAAATAAGTCCTCCCAGTCTCAAAACAAAGATACTAACTCATATACCATCTACAATTTGAAATTGAGTCCAATCATACTATAAGACCTCAAGAACTAGTTGATGCAGTCCATCCTATTGCATCTCTAGCACTAAAATCTTCAGGTGACATTCTATAACCCTTTATTATGGTTGAGACAACCGATTATACTGAGGTGAATGAGAAAAAGTTACATGAATACAACATGGAAGAGACACATGTGAGTGCTGAAAGTGAACTAGAAAACTCTGATAATAGAGAAGATAGTCAAGGACTTGGTTTCACGGATCGCAGGTTTAGCTCCCAAGGTTTCTCGCCTCTAGGTAGCTTACCTCTCATTCATTGGCCGGTAAGGCAGAACAACTGGCACACACGCACGTTGATGAGTAGGATGTAAGGGAAAAATACCTGCAATATGATCATATCATTAGAGCACTCCATGGTAAAATAGGCCAACCGCCTAACTGTTGCCGACTTACCGAACCGAATGGGGAGATAAGCATTTTCACTGCGTGACATTCTCCCCCATTCGAATCCGCTTACGTCCTCGTAGCGGGAAGTGAGCTTCCCATCAACACGCACTCCTCAATTGCAGAATTTAACGGCACCATCCCCTCATGGACGAGCATTCACACGGTGGTACTCCCACACTTGCCTGCTGTACCTTGTACATACCGCCTCCGACACCAACCTTCACCATCTGCCCCCATAAGCAGTAGTTCTTCGGTGGACGGCCTCTAGCCGCAGTGCCTCAGCACATGCCGAAGCATATACCCACTACATTCTCGTAGGCCCTGCAAAATGCGCTCCTCAAAACTCATTCAAAAGCAATCGCGCAACGCTGCCCAGCATATCCATCTTCCTCATAGCTTCCTTCTTCGTGTTCCGCACGCTTGCCGACACGATCCGTGGCCCAAAATCTTTTCTCCGCGAGAATTCATGTCATTGATCTCCACAAGACCAACAACGCATTCAAGCGGTCCCGCTCTGATACCAACTTTCATGGATCGCAGGTTTAGCTCCCGAGGTTTCTCGCCTCTAGGTAGCTTACCTCTCATTCATTGGTCGGCAAGACAGAACAACTAGCACACATGCACGCTGATGAGTAGGATGTAAGGGAAATACCTGCAATATGATCATATCATTAGAGCACTTCATGGTAAAATAGGCCAACCACCTAGCTGTTGCCGACTTGCCGAACCGAATGGGGAGATAAGCATCTTCACTGCGTGACACTTGGACAAGAAGCTGAACATATCCTATGATAACCAGAAGTAAGGCTAGAATCTTCAAACATAAAGTATATCGCAATGTAGCTTCAAACAATGAAAATGAGTTCGAACTTGTAAGTGCTGAAGAGACTTTGTCAAACAAGAATTTGAAGAAAGCTATGGAGGAAGAGTATGCAGCATTGTTAAGGAACAAAGCGTGGATGTTAGTGCCACCAGAACCTTCAATGAAAGTGATATGAAATAAATGGGTGTTCAAATTAAAGCATGATTCAGAAGGGAAGATATAGAGGTACAAAGTAAGATTGGTGGCCAAGGAGTTTCTTCAAACACCTGGAGGGGATTTTTATGAGACCTTCAATCTAGTGATTAAAGCTTCTATCTTGTAGATCATCTACTTGTTGTTACGAGAGATTGGAAAATAAGACAAGCATATGTCAACAATGCCTTCCTGAATGAGAGGTTTGAAGAAGCAATTTTTATTAATCAACCACAAGGTTTTGAGGAAAGAAGTAATCCCATGTTTGTTTGTAAGTTGGAGAAGACTATGAAAGACATTAAAAAGCACCATGATAGATTGGAACTTCAAGCAATCTAGGCTGGACAATTCTCTCTCTTATCAAGTGGAAAAAGTGGATGTGATTTATTTATTAGAATATGTTGATGATATAATATTGATTGGAAACAACAGTGGTCAGCTACAAAAGTTTTTTGATAAACTGAACACCAACTTTGCCTTGAAATATATAGGGGTTCTTTAAAATAATTTTGGGTATAGAAGTTTATAGAGACTCAATAGGTCTATATATGACATAAAAGGATGTGATTAACTTGTTAAAGGAATTTGAAACCAAGTGTCACTCAATGGCAACTAGAAAACTTATTTCAAAAATTAAAGGACAAACTCTGAAGAATCCTATTATATGTAGAAGTGTTGTAGGTGTTTTGGAATATTTAGCTCATACAAGACCAGACCTTTTAATCTTAGTCAATATAATGGCCAGTCAGTTTCTTCAAAATCCCATTGATACTCATTGGAAAACTCGAGGATATTCAGATACTAAAGGGAACATTGGATTTTGGTTCGATAATTCAGAGGAATGAAAATCTAGATATTATTGCATTTGAAAAAGCTGATTGGGCGTCATGCCCTGATGACGAAAAATCTATAGTTGGGTATTGTGTATACTTTGGAGATAATTTGGTGTCATGGTGTTCAAAGAAGTAGCATGTGGTGACCAGGTCTAGCATTGAAGCAGAGTACAAAACATTGGCACACACAACATCAGAAATCACCTGGATTAAGTAACTACTAAGCGAGCTCAATGTCACTCAAAATCTGACTCCTAGAATCTGGTGTGACAACTTGGGAGCAAGTTCTCTTGGGTCAAATCTAGTATACCACACATGCATGCACAAATCAAATCGAATTGGATGTGTATTTTGTATGTGATAAAGTCCTAGACAAGCAATTAAACATATGCTATATCCCTTCAGCACATCAGACATCATATATACTAACCAATCTACTAGTGCATTCAAGGTTTCTCTACTTAACGAGCAAGTTTTTAGTGACTGCAGTCCACCCACCTTAGAGATAACAATTTCCCCAGCAAGACCCGATCCTCGCAGGGACCCACCCTGAATGGGGCGAGGATGGTAATGATTTTATCCCTGTTACGAGGATGGGGATGGGAATGAGGTCCCTAACCCATCCCCGCCCTGTTTATAATTTAAAAGTTAAAAAATAATAAAAATTAAAAAATTCAATACATTTTGAAAAATTACATATTATTTTGAATTAAGTTAGATGATTCTAACCTAGATTACTAACTTAAAGGCATTGGATAATTAAGGTTTAGTTTTAGTTTTTATTTTTGATTTTTAAAAAAAAGGTCGATCCAAAAAAATAATAATAACGGGGATTTAAACGGAGAATTTTAACCCCCGCCCCGCCCCCGCCCTACATGTAACGAGGATGGGGATGTGGATGTGAATGAGGTCCTCGACCATGCTCGTCCCGTTGTCATCACTACTCCACCTTGAAGGGGAATCACTAGTACAATAAGAGTCAAAGACATCGGTTGTAAAGCGGAAAAGACGTCAGTTGTATAGGAGATGCCTATAGTAGCGACGCTAAATGTGCATACTTAAGGCGTCGGTTGTAATTATCATAACTTAAGGCGTTGATTGTTACTTAACAACCGACGCCTTAAGTTATGATAAGGCTTCAGTTATGAATTGAAAACCGACGCCTTTATATGACAAAAGGCGTCGGTTGTTATTGAACAACCGAAGCCTTAAGTCAGATTATAGGCGTTGATTTTTAACAACAACCGACGCCTTTTATTATTAAATTATTTATTTATTTATTCATTTATTTATATTTCCATTATATCTATATACACTATAACAATCACATACACATCAACAAATTATCTTCAACAAATATATAATCGAGTAATGCAGAACAAAACTTAATAACTCAATAAACAGAATTTCGAATTAATTAATTTTGTATTCACTAATTCAAGTTTTCCTACTATTAACAATCTATCAAAATTAAACCAATACATCAATAAAAAAGAACATTGAATTTCAGATTTAAACAACTTTATTACCTATAATCCCGTTTTGTCATTTCGTTACATCCATAATATAATTAGTAGAATATAACGATCAAAAAATAACTTGGAAAAGAGTTTTAAATAGATAAACTTGGGTTCAACTACATTAATCCGAGAAACTCTTGAGCACACACGACAAGAGTTCAAAATACCTGGAGAATGCTTTATGAACTGACGTCCCTATATCCCCAGTCAAATATGCTTCGTGCTTGGGCACTTGCTGATGAAGATATTTAACATAAAATTTGACAAATACCTTAGCTACAAGAGAGGCAGCAACATAGTTATTGTCAAATAATCTCTCATTCAAGAAAACACAACCCTTGGATGCATACATATGCTTCATATTAAATTAAAGGCGAAGCACAAAATTCTATAATTGTTCAATAGCATCAGGGTTACGAGTATAAAGCTCATAATGACAACCTTTGTTTAATAAACAATCAGGATTTTGCAGAACTTGTAAATGCATTAATTATAAATTCGACGGAATTTCAACCCCAACAACCTGATTAAAACAATACAAAAAACAATATCACAACCTATTTCAAATGTAATTCATCAACACCTTCCTTCTTTCCCTGTTGACTATAGTCCACGATCATCTTGACCCTCTCTCACTTGAATGAATGCAATAATTTTGTCCCGGATTTTTAAGTCCAAAAGTTACATATTTTGAAAGTATCTTACTATTTCCATCTTTCACCAATAAAAATTATTTAATTTGAACTTATTCACTTATAAATGAACTTATTAGTTACAAGCAAAGTAGACATGCTCTAAGTTTAGTAATGGAGAAAGCCTATGGTAATTAAGAAGAAAGCTCAAGAAAGAGAAAGTGAACAAATAGAGAAAGCAAATATAATCATCAACAAGATCAAGTTATAGGTGGGAATTTGAGCTGAAGAAACTACAAATATCATTATCCAATGCAGTATCACCGAGAAAACACAAGCATTATATACACCAGCATTACATACACCAAATAATTGCACTAATATTTAAACACCATAAATTATTTTACACTTGGTACAGATTTCACATGAATGTGGTGAAGATCGAACTCAATCCAATTAATAGAATCTACCAATGATTTGATGAAGATATCAGTTTGTGCATTACTATTCTTTTAAGAAATCAAAAAATAAAATAAAAAAAAAATCATACAAAAGCTAAATCCTTATTTCTCAATTCGAAGCAAAATCATTCAAAATAAGGTAAAAACTGGTAATAAAATCGATAAAAATAAAGTTCACCAGGATAGGAGGTTATGATATACCTCTTCTTCGAGTTCCACATGGCGAGCGCTGCCTGCTTTCATAGCTTTAGCCTTTTCGGGCTTTCCAAAGAGGAGACAAAACTCCATTTTCTTTTCACACCATTCCTAGATCAAACATAAAATAGATGATTAGAAAATAAACTAAAAAACTTCTAATTACAGATGGGTTGATATTTTTTATACTAGATCAAATTAAGGCAAAACATAAATTTTTACAAAAACAAGCAAAACAATAGAAAGGAAAGTAGTAGATTTTACCGTGGCAGTAATATCTGTAACAGAGAGACCACTTTTTCGCCGGAATCTACACAGAAACGAGTTGAGACCTCTGTTTCTCTTCTTCAGGGGGCTGCTGTCCAATCCGCCAACACGACCCGAGCCCTCAATATCAGGCGACGACCCAGTTCCCATACAACCCAGAAGGGTGCGTTTGGATAAGCGAGTTATCGACTGAATAGATCTCGAATTACGAGGGAACTGGGCAGCGGTGGAGGCGAAGGCAGCATCGATGAGCGGGTGAAGGTGTTATGGGGCTGGTGGCGCACGACGGTAATGAGCGGGGTGGCGGCGTGGTAGAGAGATCGCCGGATGGCGGCGGCGGTGTGAGAAGAGAGCTAGGGCGTAAGCAGGTTTGGGAAAAGAGAGCGAATGCCTGGAAAAATTGATGAAAAGCCGGGAATATAGCGGCAAGTATAGGCATCGGTTCTATATAAGAACCGACGCCGTTTATGAAAAGGCGTTGGTTCTTATGTAAGAACTGACGCCCATACTTGAGCCATTCAATTGGCGTCGGTTGTTTCCTAACAACCGACGCCTTTGTTAAAAATTTATTTACAAATTTGCCACCGCATTTTTTATAGGCGTCGTTTTCCTTGTACTAGTGGATGTTAGAAGTGCATCGTTTTCCTCCCAATAGAAACACCAGGTGCCACAGGATGAAATCAGAGCATCTCCTTATATTTAGGCATTAGCAAAATCTGTTAGACACTTGGTATTGATGTATAGATAAAGATGAAATATACCCATTGTATACATTGTGTGTATCTATCAAGCTTGTATATAAATCAGTGAATGGAATGAAGGAATTTGTAGCCGAGAAAATATTATACTCCAAGTCTTCAACATATTTTTAACTACAGTTTATAGAATAGAATGAGTTTCACGTGGCGAATTTCTCCATGGGATTTAGCCTCTTTACCCAAAATATAGACGAGAAAGAGGGGAAATCTAACATTATTCAAATAAGTATTGATTTGAGCAAGCATATTGGGAGAAAAGCTACTCCATAATAGCAGGAAGAGGTGATAACCTATACTAGATTACATCACTACTCTACCTTTTATTTGAGCCCACTTTTTAAATTCTTCGAATATTTCTAGGGCATTATAATTTAAACCATGTTGTTTACTTCACAAAATAAGAAATATTTCGTTCTAACTTTAATTTGTTTGGCAAGAATTTTAAAAAGCCAAAATTCCGTTTCAGAAATTAAGAAGCCGTTTTAAAACATATGTGATCCTTCAAAAGAAACTCGTCTAAAGTAACTTAAGAAAAAAATAGCAGAAATCATGTCAAATAGATTCTAATTGTAATATTTCAATGATATTTTATTATTTTTTTACCAATCTCACTCATTAACCTACTGCCATAGACGATAATGAAAATAAGTTCAGAAAATAATGAAAAGAATATGGTATGATATCATCAATATATACAATATCATATGAATAAATTGATCAAATCAAACGGTCGAGTTAGAAGAATTCTATGCATGATTTTCGTAACACATAATTCCAGTCTTCCACAGCGCACACATATATATACATTATACGTATTTTACAGAACAGAAGTGCAGAAATTCTGGGACTTGTTATCGGGAAAAGGCCAAGAATATCAGCACAAACATGATAAAAACTGGGACAAGTAGGAGAACTGGAGGCGGCGGCGGAAGTGGTGGCAGAACCAGTGGCAACAACAAGAGTGATAAAGTTAACAAAACCATTATAATCACCCCTCTTAAACTATAATACCTTAACATCAAATCCTTCAATGGCCTTTGATTTTCACTACTTTTTAGTTTTTACCTCAAATGCTAGACTTTGCTCAATCCTGTACAGCTTCTTCTTCATCCATTCCAGTAAAACAAACCTCGAATTTCCGTTTATAGTTTATACTGTGCCACTGTGTTCCACTGTTAACTTTTAGTTCCTTGTTCTGCTCTGCAAACTGGAATTTATAACGTTATTATAAATGAAAAGAGATTATTCCGTTACGAGGGAGAAGGTGGGACGGGTTTTCGTCAATTCGACACGTCATCATCTACCAAAGCACAATCGTAATGTCAAAGTTTGGGTTAGATTCATAGTACCAGTGTCTGAATAATGAATATTTTGTAATATTTAGAGGTAGGAAGAATTATAGTTGGAGTCCCCAACTAATTAAAAGTATAGCAAGTAAGACCTCAACCTAATATTTTTTTAGTTTTAGTCCTTTTTTATTTTTATTTTCTGTTTTTTTTAAATTTATTTTAACTTATTTAAAAAAAAGATATAGATTTGCGGATTTATACTCTTTTTTTTTTCCTTCTAATAATAACTTGGATTTTTAATTAATGGTAAGGTAAGGGATGTCTAAAATAATTAAAGGGTGAGGACTGCGGCTGCTAAAATAATAGTTTGAGTACCTATTTGCTACATCTCCAATAGGTTGGGTGAGACCTTAACAAATTGGAATAATTTCTCTCTCACGACAAATAGGTCTATGATTAGGTTTAGATGTCCCTACTTGGTTTTATTTTTATTTTTTATCCCCAACCCATTTTGGTGGCTTAATTCTATTGACAACTTGGATATAAAACAAGGAAAAAGAAAAACTTTTGTTAGTTTATATTTTACTTTTACTCTGTGACTATCCTTTGGGAATAATAATGTTACACCATGAATCCTCTGAACCCCATACAAAAGTCACATAAGTTATCAGTCAAAATTATTACAAATAATTACAAATTGAGATAGAACTAACATAAAAAATTTACCTGTTTATTTGGATTGTTGGTATTCTGGCCATCTTTGAGCTTTGGATGAGATTTGACTAGTTTAAAGTAGGATATAGTGTAGCATATATTGTTAAGCTAGTTTTAAAGTACCCAAAGTAGATTGGTCTTGCTTTATGTATAAAATATATTACCTACATGTTAACATTGATAATAAATGTGGCTTAGTTTGTCCTGTTCATTAATTAATGTTCCAGTGAAGCACTACGAAAAAAATTCGAAAGTTACGAAGGAAGCTTCGAGGTTGTTTTTGTCATGAGTTGAGAACAAGAATTAAGTTTTATGACATCTAATTTCCTGTTATTTCTCAGTAGCCCAGTTATAGAGTGATCAATTGTTAATTAATTGATTGTAGGTTCGAATCTTTGTTGGGGATATTTGATTCTGAATTAACGAATTTATAATAAAGTGGCTCATTGTGATCGTTAAGATTAGATAACATGTTTCTTATCTTTATTTTTATCTCATCGTATCATGACATTCAACTTGACCACATATAAATATCAAATATGCAATTGCTCGGCTATCTTTATCTCATTTAATTTTCAGTCTTTTGTTTTATGTATGTCTATCACCATATATTCCCAATTACTGTTTCAAATCACTATCAACTATAATAAGATTCATGCATTTAGACAAGTTCAACTCTCTACTTTAAATATAAATTAAGATATAATTTATGACTAATGAACTTTTCACCTCTACATAGAGCTGAGAATTGATGGAGATATATATGACAATGACCTTCAAATATATTATGTGTGTTCGGTAAATTATTTATAAATCAATTTATAAAGAATACAATTTTCTAAACCATTTTTGAACCAAAATTATTTTCTCAAATAACTTTTCAACCACATATTTTATCGTGAGAATAACAAGCCGAACAGATGTTATGAGTCAAAATTGTAAGTGAGCCATGACATGGTATTTTGATATTCATTTCAGTGCCTAATTATTTGAAGAGAGCCAATTTTTACGAGGATCATACGACAATTTAAGATAATTTGAACGGCCTTGATAGTTAAATTTATATGTAACTATTGAACAAATGTTATGAGTCAATATTGTAAGTGAGCCATGACACGGCATAGTATTTTGATATTCCTATCAGTGTCTAATTATTTGAAGAGAGTCAATTTTAATTTTACGAGGATTATATGACAATTTAAGATAATTTGAACGGCCTTGATAGTTAAATTTATATGTAACTATAATGAAATCCCGGGAACCGAAATACTCCTCCATAAAGTGGAGGACCAATTTGCTACTAAGAATACAGTTTGAGAACCTAGGGTGCAACTTTTCCATAAAATTAGCTTAAAAAAATTAATTATTATCCGATTCCATAGCCACCCCCACCCAAACACAAGCACTAAACATTGGGCCTATCTTTAAAATAACGACTCTTCTATTTCCTATCTATAAACAAGACTTGGCTCTTCAGTTTTTGTAAAAATACTTAACGAAAACAACATAATTGAAAGAAATGAAATGTCCGAATTTGAGATTTATATGATCAATAAGCTAAGGTTTATAATAGATTTTAATAAAATTTAATAAAATGTATCATGATAAAAAATGTAAATATTATAAAATGAATGGTTAAAAATGAGTTTTAAAATGTGAACCAAACATAAACATAATAATTCGGTAAATTTTATAACCGAGCTCATGAAATTACTTACCTAAGTATATATATAGCATTATCGAGAAACACGCTTCTCGACTTTTTTCGTATTCGGATTTCTTGTTTGAAATGATGATTTCTTAAGTGAGACAAAAGGAAAATATGTTTCGGGGAAAACAAAGCTGCATCAATTATCCAAATTCATCTCTAAAGTCAGTGACTTTCTAGTTTTTGTCGTTCAATACTCTTTATTCAAGTTTGGATATGTTTCACGAGTTAAATGCCTCCATTGTCAATGAACTATTATAAATGCACTTCAAATGTCATTAAATTTTAAATTGTTTGTGGTATGCCCTTGAACTTCAAACTTTAAACCTCCATGGTCACTATACTATTTCAAAGGTATCCCAAAAGTTATTGAATTTTAAATATCATTTGGTATGCCAACTATTAAAATTAAATGTGCCCCATTTGCAATTCTTTTCAAATTCTTTTATTAATTAATTAATTTATTTGTTTGATTCATGTAAAAAGATTTATTCATAATTTTTTATTGTTTATTTTAAAAAGAATTTTCTCTTCATAATGAGAATATTAATGATAGATAAAAATATATTTATGTGGAATCTTTCAATGATTTTTTTTTTTATAGAAACGTGTTGTCCGTATTAATCGAGAAAAAAATTTAAATCCATTTACAATAAAGAAATTGAAACAACATAATGAGTTCTTTTTTTATAGAAAAGTTTATGTATAAAAATTATATAAATCCATTAGCACAATGGAAATAAACTTCTCTTCATTCTAAGAATATTCATGACATATAAAAATATATTTGCGTAGATTCTTTAAATGATTATTTTTTATAGAAACTTGTAATGCTCAGATTAATCGAGCATTGTTTCAGACAAAAAATCAATTTAAAATGACGTTTAGAATTGTATTTGAATTGATACATTTCTAATCAAAGAAGAAATGTAATAAATTCATTTACAATAATGTCCAAAAGATTAACTCTAATTTTTTTTATTGTAAATAATTTTCTTTTTCATAAAAAATTAATGATAGAAGAAAACGTTTTTCAAGAAGAAATGCTAGATTAATATGGACAGTCATGTTTCTATTAAAAAAAAATCATTAAAAATTCATATAAACATATTTTTATAAAACATTAATATTCTCACAATGAAGAGAAAATTATTTCTTGAATAAAGAAAAAAATGAAAAAAATCCATTTTTACAATAATAAATAAAAAATTAATTAATAAAACAATTTAACCTTTTTGAAGAGAATGGCAAATGAGACACTCTTTTAATAGTTCAGTGACACATTAAGTGTCATTTAAAGGCATTTGAAGAACCTCTAAAATAGTACAATGGCAATGAGAGTTTTAATTTTGAAATTCAATGACACACCAGAGACAATTTAAAGTTCAATGACATTTGGAGAACATTTGTAATAGTTCAGTGGCAGTAGAGGCATTTAATATAAATCTATTTTTCACTGTCGCAACTGTTTCAAGTGTACTCTTCATCTCCTTTTAGTCATCCTTCTTGTTTATAATGAGGAAAATATATAAAATTATTTTGTTTTTTAACAATTTATTTTTAGAAATATATTATTTGACAAGTTTTGATATTCGATTCCGCTTGGTAACACTATAACGGTTTAAAAATTGGTTTATTTATGATTTTAAGGTAAAATGTATGATTGAAAATTGAAGAAAGAAAATGTGTTTGATTAAAAAGTAATTTGAAAAATTATATGATTTATAAACTATTTACCAAACAATTTCTAACAAATATAACCAAACACAAATTGAATTATGTGATATTGACCTTCCTCAATAAACTCATTAACCTAAAAAGGTTACTTTTTGTTTCTAATAAAAATTAATTCTTCTTTATTCAATATTTTATTGTGTGTATATATATGGATATAATCAAGTGTAGGATTAAGGAGAACAATCTTCTTTTTTACTAGAATATGTTGGATATATTAAAATTTGTTTATAGATTTTGTTTATAGTTTATAGATTTTGTTTATAAATGATCACGTGACAACATATCATGCATTGTACAATTTTTTTTTTTGAAAAATTTAATAATTTCGACTAATCAAAGATACCCGTCCACCATTTTCTATTTTTAAAAAATATATCAACAAAATATTGACATGTCGCTATTTAAAAAGTATTTATAAAAAATGTTTTTAAACGAAATACCAAATAGAGGTTTAGAAGTGAAGTTACTTTAAGGAAAATTTAATGGAGTTTTTTAGATTCATGAATTCTCATGAATTTTATGGATTTAAATAGAATTACATAAAATCTCTCAAATTCTAATAGAATTCTATTTCACGAATTTTAGTAGATTTCATTAGATTTTGGTGAAATTTGTTAAATGCGTCCTCAATATAGAATTTAATGGATTTTAGAATTTCATCGACTTTTACCTCTTGTTGGATTTATTTTTTATTTCTTGTTCTGCAAGTTGAATGTGAACATCTTGAGTAGAGAATCTAGAGATTAGTAGTTGCAGAATGGGAGATCATAGAGAAGCCACATTTCTTGAAAGGGATAAATATACAAATCATGTGATTACAATACCACATTTCAAAGGTAAGAAAAAAAGTTTAAAACTCCAAAAATCGGGTTGTAAATATAATAATTAAATATATTATATAAATCACCCATCCACCCCACCCCAATTCAAATATTTTGTAATTAGTCTGCACCTACCTCATCATCGTTGACACCAACCACCACGTCCACCACCACCAACCACCGCCATCGTCACCACTACTTCGTCCTCGTCATCATCACCATCGCCATCACCACCTCCAACGTAACCTTTGACTCATCGCTACCACCATCATCTCCGACGTACCACTTCCACCATCACCATCATCTCCGACTTAAAACCACCACATTTTTAAAGATAGGAAATGAGAAAACTGATGTTTATATATATATATATATATATAAAATTGGGAAATTAATAAAAAAATATAAAATCTGTAACTTATATTGAATCGGTAAATTGTTGATATTGATCAGTGACCACCAGTAACTTGTAATAGATGAATTATGACCTTGGAACTTAAGTCAATAACAGTTCATCTATGCACAAAGAAGATGTGACCATGATCTGTGAACCAATAGCACGTTTGAGATATGAAGTGTGACATATGAACTTGAATTTGTAACTTGTTATTAGTGCAAAAAGAAAGTAACATATGATCATATGAAGTCTGTTTGACGTATAAAGTGTGACATGTGATCTGACCAACCACCACCTTCGACACATCACCATCGTGACCACAACTACCATCACCACACAGCCCAACAACATAACGCCGCCATAGCCCAACAACATCAACGCCACCAACTCACCACCTCCAAAACAGACAACAACCGCATCAACCACCACCAGCACCACCACTAACACACTCCACTGCAAAAAATAGAAACCCCCATCATCAACCCACACCACAACCAACTCCACTACAAAAAAGCAACTTCACAAATCCAAATCAAGCACAACAATTTCAAACAAACAACCACCCAGTGAAGCCACTGAGTGGAAGATTTGCAGTTGACGCTGAAACTATCGAGTGAAGCCACCGCTATGTTGGAGTCACCGAGGATTATGCCACCGAGTTCAGCTCATCGGAATTAGGAAATGTTTGAAGATCTCAAATTGGAATGCAAATCACCACTTCCACACTACCCTAACTCCACCTCCTTGCAATGCTGCTAGTACGACGTTGCTTCTCTCTCTCTCTCTCTCTCTCTCTATCTCTCTCTCTCCTTCCTCTACACCGCTATCTCGTTTGCATCACCACTAATCGACAATATTGACCTCAGTTTACTGGAAGGGGGAGAAATTGAAGGATGGAAATGGGGTGAAAATGTGAAATCAGTCGATTTGGGTAGGGTTGGGTTAGATTATTATAATTTTAATGTTTTAATTAAGACATGATTGTTGTATAAAAAACCTATAAACTTCACTTTTGAACTGTGATATGTTAAACCAGGCCTCCCTGTAATTTCCACTCTCTTGAAATGCACTTAATTCCAAGTATAAACACATAGCCTACAAGTTACTAGTAAAACCAAAATTCCTCAATTATTCAATTAGAACACAATAAAATACAATCATTAGGAATTTAATTCCAATTGAATCCAATCGTGTCTATTTCTTTATTCAACTCACCGGCTGCTCATATTCTAGTGGAAGCCCAAGCTCTTGCACTGGAGAATTCTCCATCACCTTTTGCGAGTTTCGACTAGGAAGTGGAACCGCCAAAAAACTGTTGCTCTTGCTAATGGGCTTGCTTTTTTTTTTTTTTTCCAATGGAACAATATACCCAACTTGGAATTGATTCAATGTGTAATGGGCTTATTACTTCTTCTTAATTCTAACACGGCGGTTGTATATTGGGTGTGGAGCAAGGCACACAACCTCGACGGCCATAGTCTTGTAGTTGGTGGCACATACAATCTTGCCTTGAAAGGTCCTCATAGCTTTGATCATAGGGAGGAATGCTGGAGACGAAGGTGGTGGTGAGACGACGGAGGGTTTGAAGAGGTGGGTGCAGGGGGCAGAGCCATGGAGGATGAGGTGGTGAGGGATAAAGGTGTCAAGATGGGCGGACTGACCATACCTGTGAAAATCATTATTAAGTAGGCGTCAACCTGGTTGTGATGTACTGAAAACTATAAACCCTTGTTTGGTAAAAATTAAAATCTAGCTTTTAATTTAAGTCAAAATCGACAATCAATCACAATCACATATTTCATAGAACTCAACTTTTCAACTAAAGATCTCATTAATTTTTTATCAAAATCTATTAAAAATCTAATTTTAATCTCCACCAAATGAGGGCTAAATTATAGTAAAGTAAATGTCAACCTAATTGGAATGTACCTAAACTATAAATATTTGAAAGTAGTAATTAGAAATGCAATTAAGTTTGTATTTCTTTATATTGTATTTAACTTTGTAAAGTTAGAAGTAATTTAACATAAGATATAAATTTGAATTCTATGTAAACTTTTGTTTTTATAAATATGAATTCATCATTTTGTTCATTTCGTATTTAATAATTTAACAAAAAAATTGTTATAAATATGAAAAATTCTATATTTTTATTCATACGGGTCAAATCGGAACTAACCACAACCCGTATGTGCCAACAAGTGGGCCTGGATTGTAGTTCAAAATTTGTGGGCCGACCCGAACCAACCAGTAAACCTGCAGCGGGCGGACTTTTTCCATATGGGCTGTTACCAGACTCATATGTTTGCGGACCGACTCAGCTCGAACCACCTGAATTGACATCTCTAGTAAGGGAAAAGGATTTGAATTGGGGGATTGAAGTAAGGGTTAGAAACATTGTTGTAAACTGTGGAGAGTGGCTTTGAAGAAATGGCGTGGTTGTTTTGGTGATGTTTTGTTTATTATTATTATTATTATTATTATTATTATTATTATTATTATTATTATTATTATCATTATCATTATCATTATTGGAGGAAGAAAATGGTGCAATTGGAAATGCGAGGGGTCATTGTTGGATTAGTTGAAGAATGTTGCCTTAATATTTATGCTTTTAAATACATCAGAATCCTTTCAATTCCATCTATTTAAGAAATTCACTTAAATCCATAATTTTTTTAGAACACTGGAATTTTATGGAATCTATTGAAATCCATATTGAGGATCTTGAATTTTGACGGATTCTAAAAATTCCTAATTGAGGATGCGTAGAATGTTATGGAATTCTAAAATCCTTTAAAATTCATGTTGAGGACACCCCCAAGTATTAAAAAAAAAAAAAAAAATGTGAAATTCCTAAAATAATCAGTACATTACTAACAAAATAAGTAATTATTTATTCTCAATTTTAACAAAAAAAACCTATTTATATTCAAAACTTTCTTATGGTTATCAACTTGCAAGCAAATTTAGGGTTAATCACCTAACTATAGTGATTAAAATTTACGAAAAGTTTCTAAGGGTCACTGAACTTTAAAAATTTTAATATTTCGTTAATCACTGAACTTTATAAAATGTAATCCCATCACTCATTGAATGATGAATGATATTATATTTTGTAAAATTCAGTTATTAACTAGAAAATTTTTGATGTACAATGACCAATCTAGTAATTAACATCATTTTTATCAATCTTTATTTTTTTAATATATATATATATATATATATATATATATATATATATATATGTATGTATGTATGTATGTATATTTTTTTTTTCACTCATACCCTATAATTTTAGCAAAGTTAGACAAGTTTGCTTACATTTCTCTTTCTTCATTTGAGGTAGCCCTAGGAGAGAGATGCTCCTTAGGCGCCGCAACCTCAAAAGCATCAAATACAAGTTTTCTTCATTACGGCTGGCACTCAAGAAACCTATAATCTTCTCATCTTAAACTATAGATGAACGCTACAAAAGCCTTAAGAAGCGGACCTGTTTGTGAAAACGGACTTCGTAAACTCTCTCTAACATCATGAAATTATTTAAAAAAAGAATAACTTTTTATCTCGAGTAATTGACAAGGTTGTCTGCTAACCTCTTTAATATCAAAGACCATCAAAGCAAAAGCAATTCATTGAACTGTTACATGCTTAGTAGAGTTAACCAAAAAAGAGGTTAAAGCAAATTGTTAAACTCAAAACTAAATTCAGTTACCTATGTACAAACCCAAATATTGAAGTAATGTTGCTTGTGCTGGTTTTACATCCTTTTCGGTTACCGTTTGCATATTTGATTGTAGAGAGTTTAACACTTGCCAATTACCTCGGGATAAAAATATACTCCCTCCGTCCCACAAAGATATGCATGTTCTCATTTTTATACATATTAAGAAATGGTAGTTAATTAATATAATTGAAATAATAAATTTATCTATATTTTTCCAAATATACCCTTATGTTAATTTCAAAGACTCATTAATTAATTCAAACTACATGTCATTAAATTGACATTGAAATTAACTACCATGTACATTAATAAAGGGTATATGAGGAAATGAAAAATTAAATAAATGCTCATTATAGTAAGTTGGCCTATATTTGTGGGACGGACAAAAATAATATACAAGCATATTTTTGTGGGATAGAGAGAGTATTCATTTTTTAAGTTTGGGGATACTAGAAATGATAAAATTATGGGGTATGAGCACAATTAAAAAAAAAAAAAAAAAGACTTCAAAAAACATGAAGACGGGTAAAATGTGACCAAATTACGTGATGGTCACCGAACTTTGCGTGAGGTTTTCAAATGGTCATTGAATTTCAAAAACTTTCCTGCTAATCACTGAACTTCAAAGATTTCCCTATTAATCATTGCACTTCAAAAGTCTTCCCACTAGTCACTGAACTTTTCAAAAGTTTCCCCATTAATCACTAAGTGGTGGATGAAATTGCATTTTGAAAAGTTCAATAACTAATAAAGAATCTTCGAAGTTCAGTAACCCCTTAAAAATCTTTAACAAAGTTTAGTGATAAATCAGGTAATTAACCTGCGAATTTAAAGTTAAGTAAATTTTCATATATGCACGATATATTTTGGTGGTGGAAGTTTCCTTGACACAATTAATTCGTTCTCTTAAATAATTAGTATTACACCCGTGCAATGCACGATCATTTGTTACTCACATATATTGAATTTATATGTTAACATATGAGATAGATATTTAATTAAAAATGACAAACGATGGAAGACAATTAATTACAAAAAATGTACATTACACATATCTTAATTTTTTTAAATTTGTTTTACGGTTCCTATGTTTATCATTCCAGGAATTTCTTTGAATATTGTAATTTGAATTGATTTAAAACTTAAAATGAAAAAGAAAACTTACATTTATATAATTGCACGAAAGTTGTTATCCATAATATTGGGAAGTACTTTCCCTTTATATATAGCTAGTATTTTACTCGTGCGATGCACGAAAGTTGTTATCCACAATATCGATTTCAATAAGTCTTCATATAATTTTAATGCTTATCATAGTCAACATATGTATAAATGTATAAAAAATAATTTTCTATTACAATAATTATTAGAATTTAAAAAATAACATAACTAATTCAAAATATTAAAAAGTTCTTTGAATAATAAATGTCAATTTATATATTTAAATAAATGATTATTGATTTCAATAATTTTTATGAATTTTTATTAACTTCATTAAAAATGCAAACTTAGTAGTTTTTTTTAATGGTATATCATGTTTGATATAATATTATGTGTATAAATATTGATGCATGTGAAATCTATTAATATATTTCTCTTAACTTCTACATTTGACTCTCGTATTTAACATACTTTTCAATTTCATTCAAAAACACCAATCACAATAATTAGAAAATAAGTAAACAAAATATTTGAATTTAACCAATAAAAATTTATTTACTAAAATAAGTAGTCAAAATAATAATTTGAAAATCTCACAATTATCATAATACGACAACCGAGTAAAGTTGGAGATCACGAAATTATACAAAAAAATATTATATCCTATAATCTTTAAAAATTATTAAAATTAAGAATGATAAAACAAATATTAATCATTCCATTGATATTATTAATTAAAAAGAAATCAAAGCATTAATTATTCAATATTAGTTTTCATTCAATAACTTTTTTTTATAAATTATTTATTATAAGCAGCGTATTTTTTCAACTACATATATATTTCAGAAAAATATGATTCTTAATATTAAAGACAACAAATGACTTGACCATTAATAATAAAAACACAATTTTTATATTGATGCCTAAACATAGAATTTATAATATTAAGAACAACAAATAAAAAAATAATAATTTAAATACTGATAACTAAAAATATTAATTGAACTCATTCAGTATTAGAGTTAGTAATAAAATTAAAATTGATAAAAAAATATTAACCATTATTTAGTATTTACCATAATATCTATATCTATATATCATCATCATCATCATCTATACTATACTATATATACTCTCCCTTTATTTATTTATTTTATATATATATATATATATATATATATATATATATATATATATATATATATATATATATATATATATATATAAAGGGAGAGTATATATATAATATTATTTTATGGTAAATACCAAAAATTGGTTATTATTATTATTTTTAATAATTTTTAATTTTAATAATTGTGCAAAGATTATTTGATATAATAATTTCTTGATCTTCAATATTGTTCAATTGTCATACATTTGATGAGTTAAGATTAAATACATATTTATAGTTTATTGTAATTTTTGAATGAAAATTGAGAAAAAGTTAAATATGTAAAGTAAATGCAGAAATTATAATAAATATATTTATATCTTGAACAAGCATCAATATTTGTACTAATAATATTACATCTAACATGATGCACAATTAAAAAACTATAGAATTTGCATTTATCATTCAACAAAGTTTTCGATAATTTAGATAATTGTTTTTAAATTTTAATAATTGTTGTGATAAAAGATTTTTTTTTTTTTATTTGTGTTGACTATGTACAATCATTAAATTTTATGAATGCTTATTGCGGATAACAATTTCAGTTCATCGCAATGGTGAAAATCTATACTTTATATAAAAATAGGATAGTTTGACAAAATTTAATTCTTAAATTCTTTATGTTTTAGTATTATAGTAAATAATTAATTTGATGTTATTGTTATTTATATATTTTGGTTATAATTATAATTATTTTTATTATTAACATTAATATTCAATGAGTTCAATCAATATTTTTAATTATCAGTATTAAAATTATTATTTAATCATTGATTTTTAATTTATTTGTTGTTTTTAATATATGTGCAGCTATCAGTAATTAAATTGTATTTTAATTATTAATGTTCAAATCATTTGTTATCTTTAATATTACAAATCAAATTTTCTAAAATATATATTATATATTATTATTAAATATTTTAATAAATTCACCCTCTGTCCAGCAACTATATTTTTGTTTCGAGGTAAAATGTGTGATTGAAAATAGTTTTGAAAAAATATGTGGTTAAAATGTGGGTTGAAAAATGTATTGTTTATAAATAATATATAGAAAAGGTTATATACCGAATGTTAATATTGAAAAGTTAAGCCCCTGTTTTCTTTGCTGTTTTGAGGTCGTTTTCTGTTTTTATTTTCGAAAACGCTAAAAACGCGTTCTCTTTACCATTTTCGAAAACGCATTTTGGAAAACAAAAAAAAAATAAATTTGTACACAAAACGGAAAACGCCCGAAACATCGTTTTGGGCGTTTTTCGACAAAAAATGTCCAAAACACGGAAAACGCGTTTTGGCATTTTTTTTTTTAGAATTATCTTAACTTAGAACTAAGCTTAATATAAAGTTTTTATTTTTTTTTATTTTTTTTAGAATTATCCTAACTTGGAAATAAGCCTAAATAAATTTTTTTTTTTTTTTTTTTTTGAGAATTATCCTAACTTGGAACTTAGTTTAAATAAAGTTTTATTGAATTCAATATCAACATTACAAAAAAAAAAAAAAAAATTAAATGAGAATTCTTGTTGTTATATTTCAAAAAATGCAATGATAAATGAACTCTGGTGGTTTTGAAAAAACTTGCATTTTCTGGATTTTAATAAAAGTAGAGCTTTCTCAAGTCCCGAACCTGACCAAGCTGTGTTAATATAGACTCTTAATGTTCACATTAGTGTGTTTCATGTAACCATATTTTTAGTGTATTGTGAAAGGAAATTTGAGTTGGAGTTAGTAGTATTCTGCAAGCAAATTAATTAAAAATAGTTTAAATAGTGTTCTGCAAAATTTCAAACAGAACGTGTTTTCCATCTTTTCATTTTCAAAAACAGTTTTCAGAAATGACAAACCAAACGCGTTTTCAACAAATTTGAAAACAAAAATGAAAACACAAAACACAAAACATTTTCGAAAATGAAAATACAAAATAAAATACAAACAGAACGCCACCTAATGCTTTGATTTTCTAGTTAATAATATTAATAGAACGAGTAATATTTTTTAATCATTCTTAATTTTAATAATTTTTAAAGATTATAATGTATAATTTTGTAATCTCCAACTTTTCTCGGTTGTCGTATCATTATAATAACGAGATTTTCAAAATTATTATTTTGACTACTTTTTTTTGCAAATAAAGTTTTATTGGTTAAATTCAAATATTTTGATTATTTCTTTTTTAATTATTGTTATTGATATTTTTGAATGAAAATTAAAAAGTACATTAAATACAAGAGGCAAATGTAAAAGTTATGAGAAATATGCTAATACATTTCACATGCATTAATATTCGTGCACATAATATTACATCAAATGTGATATACCATTAAATATCTGAACAATCATTTGAAAACATAATTTTTCAACAGTTCCTACCATATCTGAGCCTCATCTACAGGCTCCTATTGAGGTACCTCATATCTTTATCACTCCTATGCCTATTGGTGTTGTACCTGTTATAGAGGTACTATCCACAGCTACAGACACTAGCTCCCCACAATCTTCAGAGATAACACAGTCTTTTCATGGGTCAGCAGGGACTGTTTCAAGGCTTTTTGCACACGATCTACTGGTAGAGCTAAGTACAAAGAAATCAAAGGTTAAGCAGCTTTTGTTAGACCATTTTAAGGAAAAGAACCGTATGAAAATCATATCTTCCTTGAAATTTGTCATTGAGGACTTGGTCACTAATCTTTTTGGTGAGGAGAAAGCTCCTCAACCTTCTACCGCTCAAACTTCCACACTGTCACCTACTCCTACCCCTACCCTTACCCTGTGGCAGGATAAGGTGAAAGCACAAATTCAGAGTGATATTGACGGGATGGGTTTGGGAAACTACTTGCAGAACACCGAGGTAGACTTCCCATCACCTACAGGAGCATTTTCATTTGGATCGCGCACACCAAAGGTCCCTTTAGTCACTACTCCAATTGCATCACACATGAGCCCCACCTTGAGATCAGAGGCACCTGCTTGTCATCCGTCTAGTAGTGGTCATTCACCTAGGTGGTCTTATTGCACCAGACGAGATCATTCAACGATGAGCGACCAAGATCATTCACCGTTGAGCAACCCTGACTATTCTGACTTCTATGATTATTTTCAATCGAGATGGTCACGACGTACGACTCGCTCTATGTATCACTCTGAGCATAATATGAGGATCATTAAATATTTTACACCTACTTCTTGTATTCATTATTTTTCCATAAGCTCGTAATTTTTAAAAAAAATGACACTCTCTAATGTGTAATTAATTGGATACTCAATACGCATATTTATAGGTAAAGATAATCCCAAAAAATTGTACACATTCCGAGTATCAAGATGTATCCTTGTTGAGGTAGAATAAACCAGAATAAGGAAAGAAAATCTCTCAAAAATTTGCCCAGGTGACACCCTGCGATCGCGTGGTTACCGAAAAATCACATTGCCTTTCAAAATGTCAACAGCTTGATCACGCTTCTGTGTAGCGCGCGATCGCATGCCTATTTCCTTTTAGTGGAGCTTCAACTTCATTTTTCCCTTTTTCTTCCTTTTTTCTCACCCCATCTCCACAAAACCCTAATGGGCTTTTCTACCATGACCTAAACCTCCTAATTTGGGCCAATAACCCAACAAATTGTACTTGAAAGTGCATGATGAAAGTTTGTAGTTGTCTAATTTTGTTGCAAGTTAAATGAAACCGATTGTAGCAGATTTGTCTAGATAGGAACGTATAAACAAAAACACGTGAAGTTTTGTTTAAATAGATTCAGATGAATCTAGTTATCACAAATTCGTCTAGATAATAAATTTTGAGCGAAATTATAATGTGATGCAGAATAGAAAAGAAATAAGAACATAATGTTTGAGCTTAACATGGAGAAAAAAGTTCAAGGAAAATCTATGTGCCCGTACCCTGTGGACAAAAAATCAATAATTAGTAAGAAAAGGATGTTACGCAGTTCAATAAAACTATATGACAAATTTAAGCATAAATTTATCAAAAACCCATAGAATTAAATGAATCACTTCAACAAAGCCAACTCCCGTTCAAACTTGATCCAAAACTCCCATCTTCTTTGCCAGAAGTTCTTTCTTAGCTTAGTGATTGAGAATCCTCCTAGAAATCCTTTCTTATTTATCGTTTGAAGGTTGGTTTTTGCATGAATATATAAGAACTAAATCTTTATGGTTTTCATGCAATGGAGAAGTCGCTAAAAAGGAAGCCTTGTATTGTTCTTGCTCTATCACAGATTTTCGGCTTCCAAGGCTTAGAGAAAACATCCCTTGTTTTCTGTATTTATGCAGACACGAGTTTCTTATTCACCAAGAGTTCTAGTTGTGGAAGATTTCTTTCCTGCAAAATCAAAGGTAATTATAAATCAAATAGAGATAAGTAAGATAATGATTTATTAAAAATAATTTTACAAAAAATGAATATCTTACCAACTAAGTGATAGAAACAAACTTGAACTTTAAGAAATAATCCTAGAATTTTCGGCAACAAGAATATTGGCCAAGCTAAAACATTATCTCACACATAAATATTTATTATAAATAATAAAAGATAAGTGTGTCGATTTTATAATTTATCTCAAAGTATTAAATTAATATCATTAGAATATGAGATAAATACAAACTCAAGTCCAAGTAAATTAACTAGTAATTTAATTAAACTTAATCACTTATTAAACGGAAAAAATATTTAGCCCTTGTTTGATTCTATAAGTTTTTCATAAAATCTACTACTTTTTTCTACAGTAATCAATTTCAATCATCCAAAAAAGTTAACCCACAACTTTTTACTTTTCAAACCACTTTTTAACCACACGATTTCCCAAAACTTTTTCTTTTCCCAAAAACTAATAAAATCAAACACACACTTACTAATTAAATTAAATTTACCAAATTATAAAACTATAGGAAAATAGAAAAATGACAACTTAAAGTAAGTTATCACATGATATAAAAGATCATTCATTCATGAAGACTCAAAATTAGCCCTTGTTTGAGCCCCATTATTTCAATTTATAAGTTGAGTTTTGAAAATCTAATAGTTAAAAAGTGGTTTGAAAAGTAAAAAATTGTAGGCTTCACTTTTTTGAATGGTTGAAATTGATTACTGTAGAAAAAATTTGTAAAGATAATGAGAAATAATGGGGCTCAAACAAGGGCTTAGATGGATTGAGTAAAACCATGTCATTCTCCTCTAGGTCGACATCTAAAACCTCTGGTAATAAAGTCCTCTTAACCTCAGCTGAGGATAATCTTTATTGAGATTTCTCCATTACCAACTGGCCTTACAGAAACATTAGTCATCGACAAACTTCGGGTCGAAAACCTCTCAAGCTTTCATGGTAAATGATGTCTCCTTGCCTGGATTTGGTTGATAATATCTCTTCTTTTGTTTGAGTCTACAGCCTGTCCACTTATAGAGTTCTTATCAATTTTCTTTGAATTTGACAGGAACTAATGAAAATGTAAAATTTTAAGGGTAAAAGCCAAAAGGTTCTACATTTTAAGCAGTATAAATTTGACTTTTTTAAAATGGGTTGAAATCCAAGTAGAAAAATGTACTAAGTTCAGGTCTTGCAACCACCAATAATTCGCATGTCACGTCTCTAAATTTATCTCCTTGTTAGATGAATATCCGTTAATTGATTATTACATGACATATTGATGATATATCAAAATTCTTGAGTTTAAGCTACGACTCTACTCAATTATGAAAATTGTGTTGTGGAAAATTTAGATAATCAAATAAAATAAAAACAAACTGAAGGCCCGTGAGATACGATTTTCTTAAATCGAATTCGCCACCTCATCGGAGTGCAAGAGGTTTTGATCGGTATTCGATTTCTAGGATACAATCGGTCATCGGTTTACGCTGCACAACGTTAACCACCTACAAACTAGTTGTGTTTATACTCAATCTCTCAAAGAAATCAAAATGAAAAGAAACGACGGAGTGAATGCTTGAAGGAAGAAGCAATTTTTCTTGGTTTTTCCTTTGTGTCTGTTATATTTCTTTTCTACCGAGAGAGACCTCTATTTATACTTACACGAGAGGAGCCTGCTCATTATTCCAATTGAAGAGGTAAATAATTCCAAATGAATATAGGAGTTACAATATTGAAATAACTTTTGAAACTGAAAATTCTGATAACCGAAGTTTGAAGTTTGTATAACTTTTCATTCAATATCATTTTTTCCAACAAATTGTTTATGTAATTTGCTTTCGATGAAAGAAAACTAATAATTGTGAATCTGGATACCATGCGATGGACAGCATTGAATCATAAATAAATAAAATTAATGTCCTCTTTCGCACAAATTTAAATTTTTAGATAAAGGGATTTCAACATATATAAACAAGTTATTAAGGTGGGTTCAATTATTTATTCCATACAATGACGTACAGTTTGTTCTGTAGCTGGAAGCAATGAACGAAGAGAAGAATATAAGTTGTTCATCTTTTGACGACGATTTCGCTCACTAGAATTATGGCTAAGTTTCTTACCTTTTTGCTATTTGGATTTGTACCCTTTTTACCAGAACTTTTGGACTCTTAGACTTTTGTTTGTGTGGAATCTAACCATCCCAAGTTTGAAAACATTGGATGGTGAAAGTGCAAACATTTTTAGGTTTTTTGAGGTTGTTAGGACAGTGCATTTATATAGACAAGTACTCAGATAAATCCATCTAAATATAGGATTATATATATTATATTAATATATATGTTTTTATCCAAATAAAGAAAATAACATATATTTTATGCAAAGAACATATTCTTTTACGAATCGGGCTGAGTGAATGGATAAAGGTTGAAGATACAAAAAAGAAAAGACGACAAAAAATATTTAAAATCGTTACAAGAAAGTGAAAGTTTTCGACCTCGCTAAAATGATTCTAACCTACAAAATTGAAAAGAACCTCAAATCTCAATATGATACATCAAAGTTAAAAGGTTCAAACGTGTAATTAAATCAATTTAAAAGGGAAAAAGAATATATAGTTTCTTTTAAGTTGACTTTCTCAAACGAATCATAATCTTACAAAATTTCACACCAGTTAATTATAACTTAATTCAGATTATTATTTATCTCCATTGAGCAGGCTTCGAGAAAGGGATATGTGCAAAGTGCGTGTATATGCATGAACTGCACAAGTTGAAAGAAAGCGTGGTTTACTGTCTGTCATTTCCATGTGGAA
Source organism: Ligustrum vulgare (assembly GCA_963555705.1). Lineage (NCBI taxonomy): Eukaryota > Viridiplantae > Streptophyta > Magnoliopsida > Lamiales > Oleaceae > Ligustrum > Ligustrum vulgare. Next base: position 3,115,236 of record OY743178.1, on the reverse strand, counting down.
AGCATACTCTAATTTTCATTACTCTGTGCTCCAAAGCTTCTGGCAAGAGTCCATTAAATTAATTTAACCCCAAAATACTTCTAAAATCGTGCTTTTCTCAACAACTAACATGTATGAGAACATAATATAGTTAGTAGCTATCCACAATTATAAATAACTTAATTAATTAGTAATTACAATCATTTTATTATGTATAAAAAACACTATACAATCACATTTAAATAAATATATTTGGTTCTTTTATAACAGTTAAAATATTCTAAAGTCATGTCAAGGTTAAATTCATATGTTATCATTGGGTTCGGGAATGCACGTTGAAGATAACGTTTAAATAACTACATGTCATTCGTTCTTACAACGAATTTTTTTAAACGATCTAGATGGTAACACGATATCAAAGTCATCATGTAAATCATATAAGATCAATTCTTGAAGTCACTTTTTATAATTAGTGCCAAGTTTTTATATATTATAAATAGATGAAGCATTTAGATGAGATGCAACTCAATTCATTTTACTAGTTATGTTATAGACATTGTTCAAAATTTTCAGAATATTTAGTTTGCGTAGAATTTTAGCACATCAAAGAGTCGTAGAAAAAAAAAAAGCCAAATTTTGGGAGAAATGATTCTTTTTCTACCTTTATATATGATTCATAAAATCAACGTGTGGGCTACACCTTTTTTAACTATCAAAGTTCATAAAATATGTGAGAAAGTTTGGAGAAATGATTCTTTTCACACCTAATAATGGTAATAAATTCGCTGGTCTGAAAAGAATTATAAATTCAATGTACAAAGATTCTGGTAGAATATTTAAAGGTAATAAATTCGCTGGTCTGAAAAGATGATTATAAATTCAATAGACAAAGATTGTGGTAGAATATTTAAAGGTTTATTCATGTACACCTCACATCTTACCCATTTGGTTGAGAAAGTAACGTTAGAGAAGTGATTGACAGTTGTATATAGAAAGGCAAATTGGGAAATGAAGGGCATTGTTGAGCTTGCAACCTCAACGTGGGGAGTTCGATTCCTGGTAGGAGCAGCTGAATGATGTAATAACTAATATTGGTTGGAACAGTTTGATGATATAATAATTATGGAGGAAGGTTCTCTTGGGGTCAGGAGTATAAGTGGTGCTCGAACCCTGGTCAATTTGGGTATTACCCGCGATTTACATTCGTCAGTTACTGAGGGACCGGTGACTGGTGGTTCAGGATTAAGTCTGGCTAAGTTGGGATACCTGAGTTAACAAAAAAAAAAAAACAAATTTGCGGGGAGATATATATATATATATTTTCGACATAATGATGGTAAAATCGAGTACAGACTTGTGTGAAAGGTGAACGGCAAATTTAATGATCGAATATTCTAACCCATGTGAGAACTTCTTATTCATTTACTTTAGAAAGTTAGGAGTATAGCGTCTATTGGTTTTAGTCTAGGTAACATGGAAACGAAAATGGGGTACGAAACTGGAAACTTGATTTTTGAAAAGTGTAAGAAACAAAACTCGATATTAAAATTATTTATTTAAATGGAATATTTAATTTCAAGTATTATTTAATATAATTTTAATAACAAAAATATTGCAATCAAATAATAATAAAAATACTGCACTCAGATTTATTCAAATGTATCATCGCTATCAATATTTATAACATTATCACTGCTATCAATTTGTTTAGCACTATCAACTTATTTAAGGTTTTGTGCTTAAAAATATGATTTTTTTTTAATGTTTTCTAGGTAAAAATGTGATTAAAAAGTGATAAAAAATGTGTATGATTAAAAAATAATTTGAAAAATTGTGTATTTAAAAACATGTTTATCAAACAGAGGCTGAATAACATGGCGTCCACCTCTGGTTCATCTAAAGAAAGATTTGCAATATAAAGTGTTTGAATATCTTCAAAAGAGTCAAACCGATTTTCAGTTATATCCCATATTTTAGTTCCCTTAATGTAGTATCGTGGGCTTCTTTTTTATAGAAGACGTAGGTTATTGTAAACAGAAATCAAATCTTCAGCACGTTTTGATATTAATTTGTTTCTCTTCATCGAATGAATAAAAAAATATGTACTCTAATTTCATTCACAATATTATGAAGAACTAGGTTGTCTTAATATCTTGAAAGCTATACCTTAAAGTAAAGGTGCACTTTAACCATGAGTAACCAAGTAACTTTTTGCTTTCATAGTGCACCAACTTTTTGAATCCATGAGTAGTCCACCAACTTTTTGCCTTCGTGTAATTTTTTTCAAGCAAAGTTTTCTAAAAATTTCCGTAGAGTTTCTAAAATTATTTAAAAAAGGATTTTCTTTTTTTTTTTTTAATTCTTTGTGTAGTTTCTGAAACGAAACAGTTGGATCATAGAGGTTCCGTGCTTCCTAGGTTTTATTGTATATAACTAGTCCATCCACCCGTGCGATGCACGGATTCATAACATTTTAATACAAAAAGTGCAATAACATTTTATATTTTATTTCATTATATTTCAATTGTTTATTATTATTTTATATTTTATTTCATTACATTTCAATTGTTTTCTCTTCCCGAAACATGGACTAACTTTTGGAGATACTTGTTTATTATTATTTTATATTTTATTTCATTACATTTCAATTGTTTATTATTATTTTATATTTTATTTCATTACATTTCAATTGTTTTCTCTTCCCGGAACATGGACTAACTTTTGGAGATACTCCTTTATTATTATTTTATATTTTATTTCATTTGAATTCAATTGTTTATTATTATTTTATATTTTATTTCATTACATTTCAATTGTTTTCTCTTCCCGAAACATGGACTAACTTTTGGAGATACTTGTTTATTATTATTTTATATTTTATTTCATTTGAATTCAATTGTTTATTATTATTTTATATTTTATTTCATTACATTTCAATTGTTTTCTCTTCCCGAAACATGGACTAACTTTTGGAGATACTTGTTTATTATTATTTTATATTTTATTTCATTTGAATTCAATTGTTTATTATTATTTTATATTTTATTTCATTACATTTCAATTGTTTTCTCTTCCCGAAACATGGACTAACTTTTGGAGATACTTGTTTATTATTATTTTATATTTTATTTCATTACATTTCAATTGTTTATTATTATTTTATATTTTATTTCATTACATTTCAATTGTTTTCTCTTCCCGGAACATGGACTAACTTTTGGAGATACTTGTTTATTATTATTTTATATTTTATTTCATTTGAATTCAATTGTTTATTATTATTTTATATTTTATTTCATTACATTTCAATTGTTTTCTCTTCCCGAAACATGGACTAACTTTTGGAGATACTTGTTTATTATTATTTTATATTTTATTTCATTTGAATTCAATTGTTTATTATTATTTTATATTTTATTTCATTACATTTCAATTGTTTTCTCTTCCCGAAACATGGACTAACTTTTGGAGATACTTGTTTATTATTATTTTATATTTTATTTCATTACATTTCAATTGTTTATTATTATTTTATATTTTATTTCATTACATTTCAATTGTTTATTATTATTTTATATTTTATTTCATTACATTTCAATTGTTTTCTCTTCCCGAAACATGGACTAACTTTTGGAGATACTTGTTTATTATTATTTTATATTTTATTTCATTACATTTCAATTGTTTATTATTATTTTATATTTTATTTCATTACATTTCAATTGTTTTCTCTTCCCGAAACATGGACTAACTTTTGGAGATACTTGTTTATTATTATTTTATATTTTGGGGAAAAGTTGGGCTACTAAGCTCCTTTATAATAATAATAAATGAGTGGTGGAGTGGCTATGAGTTGCGTATCCTGAAAGATTTGTACAGATATTCCTTTTGAATTTTTTCATCTAAGAAGTGACTTTTTTTTGGGGAAAATGCCAACTTTTCTATTTTTATTTTGACTCATGACTTTTGAAGATTTGTTAGGCGGGAGTTTTTGGGGGGAAGAATTGGCCCAACTATCCTTCTTTATAATAATAATATTTTATATTTTATTTCATTACATTTCAATTGTTTATTATTATTTTATATTTTATTTCATTACATTTCAATTGTTTTCTCTTCCCGAAACATGGACTAACTTTTGGAGATACTTGTTTATTATTATTTTATATTTTATTTCATTACATTTCAATTGTTTATTATTATTTTATATTTTATTTCATTACATTTCAATTGTTTTCTCTTCCCAAAACATGGACTAACTTTTGGAGATACTTGTTTATTATTATTTTATATTTTGGGGGAAAAGTTGGGCTACTAAGCTCCTTTATAATAATAATAAAGGAGTGGTGGAGTGACTATGAGTTGCGTATCCTGAAAGATTTGTACAGATATTCCTTTTGAATTTTTTCATCTAAGAAGTGACTTTTTTTTGGGGAAAATGCCAACTTTTCTATTTTTATTTTGACTCATGAGTTTTGAAGATTTGTTAGGCGGGAGTTTTTGGGGGGAAGAATTGGCCCAACTATCCTTCTTTATAATAATAATAAGATGTTTTGATGGAGGAAGAGTGCATGTTTGGAGGTGGAGGTGGAGGTGGAGGTGGAGGTTCGGGGGGGGGGGGTGTAAGGATGTGAGATGACTCGGAGATTGTAATTATTGCATACTAGGATTCTATCTTAAGCCATGTTTGGTACAAATTAAAATTTAGATTATAATTTAAGTCAAAGTCAATCTCAATCACAGATTTTATGGGATTCATAATTTTTTAACCACACATTTCATTAACTTTTATCAAAATCTGCTAAAAATCTGATTTCATCAATCTTCACCAAACAAAGGCTTAAAACGTTTGTTTTTGGAGATAGGGTGTGTGTGGATCTGAATAGTCATCTCAATGGGTCTGGGTTCTTCTCTTATATTCTGCTTCTCGTTACTAAACTCTTGTTTGCTGTAGATTTTATTTGGAGTTTTTGTGATTTTTTTAAGAATGTGTGATTTAAAATTATTTGAAAAGTCAAATATTGTGGGCTTGACTAAGAATGGATGATTGAGATTGAGTGTTTGTAATTGTTGTTTTACAAAAAATGGGGCTCAAAGAGGGACTTATTTATTTATTTTTGAAATTGAATGTGGATTATGAATTACCTCTTAGCCCCTGTTTGGCCTCCATTTTTTACAAATTAAATTTATTCAACACTCAATCTCAACCATTCATCTTAGTCAAGTCCACATTTTTTGACTTTTCAAACAATTTTTGACCCTACATTCTTCTGCAAATACTATTCAAAACCAAAATTTTACCCAAAAAATGGGGGCCAAACAAGGGCTTAATAAATTTGGCATCTAAGAGTTTATATACCATCTAACACTAAAAATTGAGAGAAACTGTCAAAGAGAATACTAGTACAACAACGATTAAAATTGAAAATTAAAACGTTCCCATCTAAAAACTTGTGGACTAGCTTGCTACTCGGGGCATAGGTTGGAGACTAATGCTACAATTATTTCCAAGTTTACAAGAGACCAAGTTAATAAACTAGATAAACATGGTCCATCTATAAGGTCCTATTCCAATTAGATTATAGACGTGTACTTCAACCAAGAATTTCTTCCCTCTTCTCATACAATGACAAGAGCTTTTCCTTTAACATTTCAACATCAATGGCTTGGCTTCCTTGTACCTGTTGAATCCAAACCAACAAGAATATAAAAGCATTAGAGGTTATATAGATAAATTTAGGGGTTAATTTTAATTTCCTGGCCTTTTTGGGGGGGTTTTGTCGATTTAGGAATATCGAGGAGAGTTCTTTGAGTACTTCTTTTTAAAGAATCAAAGTCGATTATCACTTGTGTCGATCGACAGTAGACTCTACTCTTCGGACGTGTATTAACTTCTTATAAATTTGGGTCGATTGCATGAATTGTTTATAACCCCATTTGATGGATCACTACCAAATCCTAGCCTACTTCTTACAACTGTAAATAAATTTTACCATATATATACTTGAGCTTTGAAAATATTAACAGTACCTGAAGATGCAAATTGCAGAAAACCCTTCCATCAAAAGATTCAAAAGTAGATGCATTCAGTACATGAATCCCTTCCTGCTCCAAATCCAGGAGAGCTTCAGCAAATGAAACCCTTTTGCTCTTCACCGTTGATACCTGAACCAATACATCTCGGTCACCTATTCGACTTGCTGAAACAGCTAAAACTGAGCTCTGATGATCTGATATTGTTCTTCTTTGCTTCCTATATCGAATTGAATTTTCTTGCCTGGATATTTTTGCTTCAAGGTTTTCTTTCTTTTCGACTAGTCTCTCAACTTCTTTCTGCAGCTCTGGTATGTATTTTAGCACTCGGGATACTGTTGAAGGAATGCTTAGTTTCTTCTGCAAAGAAAAAGTTTATTCAATTGCCGACATCTTAACTAGAGCTTTGATGAAGGACTTGCAGATAAGGGGCGTGTAAAAGTTTAATTAATGGAATTTAGCTTCAGAAATCTATTGCTGATACCCTCAAATAATCATAATTTTCACACTCTGATACCTAATATCTTGACATAATTAATTGGTTAATATGTTCTTTCTTGAAAGAAAAATGCTCAAAGAGTAAATAAACTTAAAAACAATGATGTTACCATTTGATCTGCTGCCGGGAGCAGTGACCGGAGAGTATAATACAACGTATTAATTCTTTTCCGGCGATCTCGTTCGCTGGCATTATGGTTGATCTTCTTCACCGTCTTCAAATCTCCATCAAAATGCAATGACTCAGCACTGTTTCCACCTTGTATCTTGGACGAAGGAGAATGAAGAATATTAATGGAGTCTGAAGTTTCTATTCTTTCTCTATACAAATTTTCCTGTTCATGGCTCATGATTGGATCTTCCAAAAGCCACCCAAAATTCGAAAACTGAGGGGATATTTCCAGCATTTTCCAGTCACTAATTTAAATTGGAATCTAGGACTTCGTTTGATAAGAAAATGCAGTTTATTAGTTAGATGTATTTATATACTATTAGATTACTAATTAACTGATCTCAGCACGTGCATCAGCATAAAATAACAGGATTTTTAATTGTTTTTGTTCTGGGGATTTAAAATATATTACCTTATTAGTATATGTTTGTGGATTTTAGAATCAACCAAAATTTTGATTTTTGATTTTTTTTCCTTTTTTCCTTTTCCCATTTTCCTGCTATATAGCGATATCGATCTATCATTTTTTATTTGCTAAAAATATTTTAAACACAAAATAGTGTATACCTGCATGGCTATTGAATAATAGTTTGCGATTTCTGCATCTCTAAAAATGTTGAAAACACAATTAATATGCTATTACTACTCAATTAAAATAAGTTAAAATCTTTTCCTTGATTGTATCTTTGTTCAACCTGAGTCGAGAAAGCTTAGCTTTTGATAACTGGAAATCTTATTAATTTCTTGTAGCTTGATTGAATGTAATTTGTGATTTAATGTAATTTGTACATCCTAAGAGCATCTCTAAAGTTTTCCGTCTATTTTAGCTTATGAGTCATGTGGTTTTAATGTTTAAAGAATAGATTATCAAACTCAAAATTCGTCTCCAATGAATCATGCTACAATCCAAAAAATATGCTCACCTACAAATGTGAAGAGATTGACTAAAAACTCTCTCTAGACTTGAGGGATTTTGGGTGATTTTTTCCCCCATGCTGGCATCTCTTCCAAATCCAGCCAAACCGTTGGATTTTCTATCGAAATTTGTTTCTAACATTGAAACAACACTATTACATCAATCTCCATCAATCAAATTCCAAAAACTTCCACAAAATCAAGCTAAAAATCAATTCAAGAAAGTGAAGAAATTTCAAAATCCACTTTTGTTCCTATCCATGCCTCAATCCAGCCATTGGACAACCTCCCTACTACTAGAGAATACATCCATGAAGAGGTTTCGTCTTTTGAAGCACCCCAAGTAGCGAATTTGAAAAATGAGGTAACTAGGGTTCATACTCTTAGATCTAAAAATCGGCCCACTTCGAATCTGATTCAGGCCATGGGACAACTTCCAATCATCTCAGAAGCATAAACAACCCCTGGTATGGTCTCCCCCTTGCTCGATTTAGCCAAAAATTAGTTTTTACAGTAAACCCGCTGCAACCGAAATTTCCTACAGCTTCGGTTTCTGCTATCACAGCTCCTAAAATGCCTAAATTCAGCCTCGAAAGTCATATGTTGCCACATTTAATGGGTGACCCATGATTACTCAGACAGAAAGAAGCCAAAATAAATCATTTGCTTCAGTCACACAAGACCCTAGATTCTGCTTTGCATAGGTTCGCCATTAATGAACCTTTTCTATATCTAAATGAGTTTGCCATTGAAGTTAGTGAGGAGGATGGAGATTACTTATCTGTGCCATACAAGTTGACACTCGTTGGTAAATTCTATCGCCTAAGCCTCCAATCACCAAGGTACGTAATAGCTTTTGGTGATTTTAGCATTGAGCTTATAGATGCTCATCATATATTGATTCACTTGAATCATGAGGATGACCATGCACGGCTATTACTTAAGCCATCTTGGTATGTTGAGGGATGCCTCATGAGGGAAATCTGATGAGATCCAAGAAAGTCAAACCTTGATGCTCATGCTAGTGGGTCCCATGACGAGATCCAATGTCAAGGAGCTTAATAGTCGAAGTTGGGACTCATTCATAAGCTATGGAATCATGCCAACATGGAAGCTACAAAATCAAGTTGGAGTCAAATTCTAGGTTTCTGAAAATTACATTGCGTGGCCGCGCAGTGTAAAACACCAAGCGGCCGCAAGATGCTTTGTTGGAATTCTAGATTGTAAAAATAATGCCTGTGCGGCCACGCTGAATTACTCTGTGTGGTCGTGCCATTGTCGAGAAGCTAGAATGCGCGAGATTTTAGCTTATTTCCGAGTTTCTTAATTCCTTTTCAGTAATTGTACTATAAATACCCAATATTCTCCATAACTCTAGGTTGTTCGTTGAAGCTCTTATGAGAGGCTCCTCTTGGGTGAGGTAAATACCTCATTTCTTTCTTTTGTAATCTTCTTGGAATTTTTTCAACTATATTTCGAGTATATTATTCTTGTGCTGTTGTTGATATCAACCATCTTGAAATTTGTTTATTTGATATTCCTTGGGTTAGGGTTCTTAACCTTTGAATTTTGGATTAGATTTGTGACGACCCGAATTCTCGACCATTCGAGTGCCACTAAAAGTGACTCATATCATATTATCGAGACTTAAATAGTAATGTAAAATTATTCAAAAGAATAATTAGAATCCCATAATTTTATTTGTGAATAAAAATAGAACATAATTTTCTTACATAAAGTTCAACATAATTATCTCATCAATCTTAACCACTTTTGCCACTTCCATGTTGACCGCCTCGAACTGTCAATTATCTGAAAATGGTAAATATCGTGGAGTGAGATTTATAAAATCCCAGTAAGTATACCAAGCATAAATTTTCTTTTGAAAGCATATGGATCATTTTCATCATAACATAGGATAGGATCGAAATACTCATAAACATAGGGAGACACAAGAATTTTACCGAACTTAAATGGCAAGAATTCTTATGTGTAGCGCTACTAAACTCCGGTCCCCTTAGCATAATCATAAACATATCATATGGAACCCATAACAATCTTGTGAGATTGATTTCATAGCAATGATCCAAACATTTTCATAAAAACATAAGATATACTTACTTGTCATAAAAACATACTTACTTTTCATAAAAATATAAGGTGTATTTACCTTTCATAAAAACATACTTACTTTTCATAAAAACATAAGATATACTTACTTGTCATAAAAACATACTTACTTTTCATAAAAACATAAGGTGTATTTACCTTTCATAAAAACATACTTACTTTTCATAAAAACATAAGGTGTACTTACTTGTCATAAAAACATACTTACTTTTCATAAAAACATAAGGTGTATTTACCTTTCATAAAAACATACTTACTTTTCATAAAAACATAAGGTGTACTTACTTTTTAAAAGATTAAAATGAAGTGTAGTAGTAAATGGACCAAAACTTTCTTGACCACCTTGAATTTCTCTTACTTGTGGATTTTGTCAAGAGATTGGAAATAAGTGTATATGTGTAGAGTTGTGTGTAAAAGAGATGGGTTTAAATAGATGTATAAAGTTGGCATATTGTAAACATAATCATTCAATTCTATTAATTTTAACACATCCTTTTCTTAAAGTAAAGCACCATTCATATACTTTTCCATATTTATACAAATAATATGCTCTTCATGATTATATATAATGGAGTCTTATCAATCATTCATATACTTTTCCATATTTATACAAATATTATGCTCTTCATGATTATATATAATGGAGTCTTATCAATCATTCATATACTTTTCCATATTTATACAAATATTATGCTCTTCATGATTACATATAATGGAGTCTTATCAACCATTCATATACTTTTCCATATTTATACAAATATTATGCTCTTCATGATTACATATAATGGAATATATAATTCATTCATATACTTTTCCATATTTATACAAATATTATGCTCTTCATGATTACATATAATGGAGTATATAATTCATTCATATACTTTTCCATATTTATACAAATATTATGCTCTTCATGATTACATATAATGGAGTATATCAACCATTCATATACTTTTCCATATTTATACAAATATTATGCTCTTCATGATTATATATAATGGAGTATATAATTCATTCATATACTTTTCCATATTTATTAAATTAAGATTCTCATAATTATTATATATAATGGAACCTCTCATGCTTGCATATATTTTCTTAATTTCAATAATAAAAATAATTTTTGTATAAATAAATATTGGGATAACATTGAATTAAGTACTTGGACTTAATATACTTTAAATCAAGAGAATGGAGATATTTTTAGAAATTCGGAATTTAATTTAAAATCGAACGATCTCGATTATTTCTTGACTTGGCTATACGAATACGTCACGGCGTTACTTAATAAAAATGGGTGAAATAGTAGCGACACGATTTTCTATTAAAATAATTATTAATCGCGTAAAAATTCTTGGTCGCTACAAACTTACCCCCTTAAAATAATTTCGTCCTCGAAATTAAACTTACTTGATCTTATGATTTCTGAACACTTAATCAGAATCTCTTCTCTTCTTCTTATGTAGCATCATCGCTACCATATTTAACCCAACCATATTTAACCCACTGGACTTTGACTAAATGCATCAATTTGTTTTCTTAAGACATGGACTTTTCTATCAATAATAGACATATGTCTACTCATAAATTCTTCTGAATCAAAATGAAAATTCCCAATCGTATGTGATATTTCATCATATCTTGTAGTATTCATGTAACCTGTCACTTATCATAGTATCATGTAACCTCAAATATTCGTATTAATATCTCTAAAATTTCAATAAATCTTTACTAACATATCATACCATAATAATTTGTCATTTCTTCTTATCACCAAATATCCCAAAATAATTAAAACGATTACCTGAATATTCTCTATGTAATATATCCAAACATGTTATTCACATATCAACATAATCATCAGTTTATCTTTCCAATATTTGTAACCCAAAACGTTCTGCAAAATTCAAATAAATAATTAGCTCCCAAACTAAGATTCTTTACTTAAATATCACCACATTTCCTGCAAAGTATTTCTTTCACTTGTATATACGTATGAATTCTGATTCAATACGGTCCTTATTTCTCTTTCACGTATTCCCGTATTATTTCTATACCTTGATTATTATATCAGAATATCAGTACCCAAAATCCAAGAAAAATATTTTATATCTCAAATCTTATCATCAAATCTTCCTTTATCGATAAAATTTAACAGTGCATTACTTCTTGTCTCCTCTTTTCATTAAAATAATCCTGCGCTTTCTTGCTGGACACAACATCACGCGGATTCACTCAGATCCTTTACACTTTTAAATAGTTCATGCTGGGAAGAGGTTAGAATCATCAAACAATGGATATCATCCTTTCTAACATTCGCAAGTATTATTCCAATCTTCCTATGAATGATCTGAGAAAGATCTATAGAATAAGGCTCGAAAGATTGAGGTTGCTGATGGCTCATGATATTCCAGAAGATGTTCGCTGGTTGATCGAAGCAAAAGTTCGACTATCTGGTGAATTACCTATGACCTTTCCAAAACATATGCCTGGTTTAGGCAAAAGCACGTTTGCAAAGAAACAAAGAGCAAAAAGACTGGGTGGTTGCTACAAATGTGCTCGTTGGAACTGTAATACTCGTTGCAAATCATTAGGATATTCTTCTACTAATCGAGATGATAAAATCGAATTCATAAAGGGTGGACTGAGTAAGGAGTCTTTGGATGATATTCGATTGACTCTCGAGACGCACCCAAGTGGGTATGTGCAACGTGAACTCCTTTCCTTATATGCTCAATTTAACGAGGACAAAAATCGTTATAGTCTCAAAAATATAATCGCAAAAGATCCTGTTTGCCAGTCTGTTTTACAAAATGAGGTTGTGGCAATTCAGCATTGATATAAGGTAAATCTTTGATACGCATTTAAAAATATTCTTCTGTTTCCTTTCACACGTTTTGATAAAGCTGGTAAAAATATATTTTCCTTTCTCGAGTTTTTATAAATATTGAAAAAATATATTTTCCTTTCTCGAGGTTTGATAAAGCTGGAAAATAAATCACCGAAAGGTAATATCTTTGATAAAATAGTCAAAAGTTGGCCGATTTTGTCAAAAGTAAATCTTTACTTTTTCAGAATCAATCAAAAACAGTAAATTTTTCCGGCTTTAAATAGCCAAACATATTTCATAGTTCAGGTATCCCAAAATCACATCTTCTTCGTAAGTTTTCCCTTCTATACTATCAAAGATGGAAGCACCAAAACTTCGACAGATCAAAACTATTTGTGTATTTTGTGGATCAAAAGTGGGGAAAGGCTTCGGTTATCTAGAAGCGGCCGTAGATCTTGGAAAGAAACTGGGGGAAAAAGGTATCACTCTTGTATATGGGGGTGGTAGCAGTGGTCTAATGGGTTGTGTTTCCCAATCTGCTCTTGCAGAGAAATCAAAAGTAATCGGTGTCATACCTGTCCCTTTGGTAGATGTTGCAGGAAAAACACGAGGGCATGAAGTTCAAACCTTATCCATCCATGAACGTATAACTTGTATGCTATATGGTTCTGATGCCTTTATAGCCCTGCCCGGAGGTTTTGGTACCTTAGAAGAAATCTTTAACATTACCTCGTGGGCTCAACTAGATCTCCATACTAAGCCTATTGGGCTTCTGAATGTTAACAATTTCTTTGATGGCTTGTTAACCTTTCTTGATTATGCTGTGGAACAGGGATTCATCTCTCCATTTTCCAGAAGGCTCCTTATTTCTGCTCCTACTATTGATGAACTACTGGATAAGCTGCAGTCATATATCTCAATACAAGATCCAGCAGGGGTTAAGATAGATTGGTCGCAAGGAAGGGGAATCAAGCGAAAATGGAGTCCGGTTAATGTAAACTTAACTTTATGAATCTTAGAATAGGTGGGGGTAGAGTACGGAGTATTCTTACTCTCGAGACACCCCTCGAATTTCCTAGGATTTCCTTAATGTTTAAATCTTGTGTGTACCTCAAAGGTTCCAGATGGTAGATTACGGAGTATTCTTACTCTCGAAACACACCTCTTTGAAGGTTTCTTTATTTCCTCAAAAGGTCAGAGGTGGTAGGATACGGCTACTCCGGAAACACATCTCTCAATTTGAGGAATTTCCCATGTTGCTTTCTTTTGCTTTTGCGTGTTTCATGTATTTCTTTCCAGTGTGACTCTTGTGTGTTCTCCTTACGAGAAAATAATAATATCTCTGTTATCATCTACTAAATCTCGTTTGTGATGTAAATGAATTTACATGTCTAACCTCAATTCTCTTAGTGATTGCATACCATACTATGCTCTTAATTCCAAACGATAAAATTCTAGGCAGAGTTTCCTTTGAAATTTGGACTTATTCAAACCGTAAGCATACTTCATAACTCACAATAATAAATAATTCCACATTTGATCACAACGATTTAAAAATTGACCACAATTTCATCAAACTTCAATATCATAAAAAAATATTCCAGAAAATCAATTCATAATTCCTGAACATAGAAATTTCAAATCATAGTCGTCAATATCACAATATCACTTCCTTCAATACCTTAATTGGCTCAAAAGATTACTCATACTTATATTTATAAGTCATAAATCATATTCCCAAAATTTAATCACAAGGCCAAAGTTCATAATAAATTTCTCTTCAATATAGAGGCATAATTCACTTACTCAACATAATAGCCATTACTTAATTCCCAATAACCAAATCTTTAAATCTCTAACTTCATAATGCTTCTCATAAAAGTCTCATTAAAATCATATCACTTATAATCTTAACATCTCATAAAACTTCATAAAATTGGCTCGCTATTTCTCATTAAATCTAAATGATAGATAATCTGAACATATTTCTAATCATTTCTGTTGACTTCTTATACTTAGTGCCATGTCTAAAATCAATTATGCAAAGTCCATTTAAGGTTCATCATTTCTAAACTCAAGGACAACAATTATTTTGAAAATCATTCTTAAGTCATATTATTCCCATTAGGCTCAACACCCGTTCTCTTTCTTTCTTTTCTTTCCGAATTTTTTTTTTTTCAGAATTGAAACTTGAAGAGTGGTACCAATAATCATCCACAGTTTTTCCTTGCTTTTAAGCAAAGGTAGTGATAAAGGGATAAATTATTGAACCGAAAATTGAAACTTGAAGAGGAAGTACTAATAACCATCCACAGTTTTTCCCTTGTTTTTACACAAAGGTAGTGATAAAGGGATAAATTATTGTACAAATTCATTATTAATTTTGTTTGTTTAATATATTATTCCATATATTTTTTTTTTGGCAAAAGTTACGAACCAACTTATTTTTCTAATTTAGTCAGTCTTACTAAGCTTAATATGAACCAAAATTCATATCAATATCCTCTATGTCTCATGATTCTACATAAAAAGGAATAAATTAAAATTCAGGCTTCTATCAATTCATATCATACTCAACATGTATATTTCACTTAAAGATTCATAACATATGAAGATTTCATACTTAACATGTCTTAATAAAATCGTAAATGACTTGCAAAGCATATAACATACCTGGTTCGAGGAGTCAATACGTGGAGAGTGACATAGTAGAGTGATGAGTTAAAATATTTCATATAATCTTATTTTCCTTTAATCAACAATAATTTAATGTGGTTGTATCCAAATCAACATTTTCTTGAATCATAATTCCTAATTAATCACAGTCTTCAAAACAAATCCAATATCGATATAGTAATTATCTCCCCATCAATAATTAATAACTTAACCCAAATAAAATTTATCGTCAAATCTTATTTTTTTCCTTTAGTCCCCGAACTTCTAGAAATTTATCAAAGACATCAATATAAACATCATATCACTAACTAATTATATTCCATAAAATTTTCAGGACATTACAAACTCCCTTGCTTAAAATGAATTTTGTCCTTGAAATTCGCACATCAAATTTCATCATGCTTTTCAAAATCATAACCATACTTGACATGTGAAAATTTAACTTTTTTTTTTTTTATAATGAATAGTGATTTCGTTCACTGTTCATCATGAATAGCACATCGTTTTACTGTTCACGTGAATAGTGATTTTTTTTTTTTTTAAAGAAATAAAATTTCAAAAATCTACAGAATCGTTTTTAAAACTCTTTTCTCTGATACCAACTGTGACGACCCGAATTCTCGACCATTCGAGTGCCACTAAAAGTGACTCATATCATATTATCGAGACTTAAATAGTAATGTAAAATTATTCAAAAGAATAATTAGAATCCCATAATTTTATTTGTGAATAAAAATAGAACATAATTTTCTTACATAAAGTTCAACATAATTATCTCATCAATCTTAACCACTTTTGCCACTTCCATGTTGACCGCCTCGAACTGTCAATTATCTGAAAATGGTAAATATCGTGGAGTGAGATTTATAAAATCCCAGTAAGTATACCAAGCATAAATTTTCTTTTGAAAGCATATGGATCATTTTCATCATAACATAGGATAGGATCGAAATACTCATAAACATAGGGAGACACAAGAATTTTACCGAACTTAAATGGCAAGAATTCTTATGTGTAGCGCTACTAAACTCCGGTCCCCTTAGCATAATCATAAACATATCATATGGAACCCATAACAATCTTGTGAGATTGATTTCATAGCAATGATCCAAACATTTTCATAAAAACATAAGATATACTTACTTGTCATAAAAACATACTTACTTTTCATAAAAACATAAGGTGTATTTACCTTTCATAAAAACATACTTACTTTTCATAAAAACATAAGATATACTTACTTGTCATAAAAACATACTTACTTTTCATAAAAACATAAGGTGTATTTACCTTTCATAAAAACATACTTACTTTTCATAAAAACATAAGGTGTACTTACTTGTCATAAAAACATAAGGTGTATTTACCTTTCATAAAAACATACTTACTTTTCATAAAAACATAAGGTGTACTTACTTTTTAAAAGATTAAAATGAAGTGTAGTAGTAAATGGACCAAAACTTTCTTGACCACCTTGAATTTCTCTTACTTGTGGATTTTGTCAAGAGATTGGAAATAAGTGTATATGTGTAGAGTTGTGTGTAAAAGAGATGGGTTTAAATAGATGTATAAAGTTGGCATATTGTAAACATAATCATTCAATTCTATTAATTTTAACACATCATTTTCTTAAAGTAAAGCACCATTCATATACTTTTCCATATTTATACAAATAATATGCTCTTCATGATTATATATAATGGAGTCTTATCAATCATTCATATACTTTTCCATATTTATACAAATATTATGCTCTTCATGATTATATATAATGGAGTCTTATCAATCATTCATATACTTTTCCATATTTATACAAATATTATGCTCTTCATGATTACATATAATGGAGTCTTATCAACCATTCATATACTTTTCCATATTTATACAAATATTATGCTCTTCATGATTACATATAATGGAGTATATAATTCATTCATATACTTTTCCATATTTATACAAATATTATGCTCTTCATGATTACATATAATGGAGTATATAATTCATTCATATACTTTTCCATATTTATACAAATATTATGCTCTTCATGATTACATATAATGGAGTATATCAACCATTCATATACTTTTCCATATTTATACAAATATTATGCTCTTCATGATTATATATAATGGAGTATATAATTCATTCATATACTTTTCCATATTTATTAAATTAAGATTCTCATAATTATTATATATAATGGAACCTCTCATGCTTGCATATATTTTCTTAATTTCAATAATAAAAATAATTTTTGTATAAATAAATATTGGGATAACATTGAATTAAGTACTTGGACTTAATATACTTTAAATCAAGAGAATGGAGATATTTTTAGAAATTCGGAATTTAATTTAAAATCGAACGATCTCGATTATTTCTTGACTTGGCTATACGAATACGTCACGGCGTTACTTAATAAAAATGGGTGAAATAGTAGCGACACGATTTTCTATTAAAATAATTATTAATCGCGTAAAAATTCTTGGTCGCTACAAGATTAAACTTGGATCAATGTGTTTTACTATCAATTTTAGCTTTCTTGAATTGATTCAAATAGTTGTGGGAATTTTGATCAAATACCAAGGGGACTTACATCACAATCAAATGGACAGTAGGATTTTCCCCTAAACACGAGCCCCCCATTGTTCCCATATAGGCATCATTCCCATTACGTCCGATTCATTTTCGAGCCAAGGGGTTTTTGTATGCACTTGTTAGGGTCATTGAGGTCCCACTGCGCATTGATGAGGCCACCACAAATCTTCATAGGCCTAGTGAAGCTCGAGTTTGTATTGAAGTTGATTTGGAGTGTGAGCTTCCAGACCGAATTTTGGTTTAGAGAGAAAAATACCATGGATACTGGCAGCTAGTAGTTTATGAAAAGAAGCCAGATGTCCAGTGTCATATTGGGAGACCACCAGCACCAGCTCACCATACACCACCATCACCTACTTCTACGCCAGCAGTCACAACACCGCCTCCCATACAAAAGAAGAGGTGTGTCCCAGTTTCAGCAGCCCCCTCTTTCTTCCCCACTACTTTCACTCCAGCGTCTTCAATCACCCAGTTGATACCATCAGTGATAGAGACTGCACCCACACTTACAAAGGTTATACCAAAAACTAAAGCACATATTTGTACAGCTATTAAGCCTACCACAGAGATTCTCCCTACATCTCTTGAGCAGAATACAGAAGCTCCTATTGAGGTATCTCCTCCTACTATTAAGATCATACCAGAGGTTCATATAGGGGCTACACAGACCATTTCTACATCTACTAAGCCTATTTTAGTGGCAATTCCTACCATATTTGATTCTCCTCTACAAGCTCCTATTGAGGTACCTCCTATCTCTATCACTCGTACACCTACTGGTATTGTAACTGCTATAGAGGCACTACCTACAGCTATACACACTAGCTCCCTACCATCTTTAAAGACACCTCAGTCTTTTTGTGGGTCAGCAGGGACAATTCTACAACTTCTTGCACATGGTCTACTGGTAGAGCTAGGTACAGAGAAATCAAAGGTCAAATAGCTTTTGTTAGACCATTTTAAGGCAAAGCGCCGTATGAAAATCACATCTTCCTTGAGATTTTCCATTGAGGACTTGGCCACTAATGTTTTTGGTGAGGAGAAAGCTCCTCAGCCTTTCACCACTCAGACTTCCATACCATCACCTACTATGGTGAATGCACATATCTAGAGTGATATTAATGGGACAGGCTAGGAAACTGCATGCAGAACACCGAAATAGACTTCCCATCACCTACTGGAACATCTTCATCTGGATTACGCACACCACAGGTCCCTTTAATCATTACGCCAGCTGCATCACACACGAGCCTCGCCTTGAGATCAGAGGCACCTGCTTTTCATCCGTCCAGTAGTGGTTCTTCACCTAGTCGGTCTCATTTCATCAGACGAGATCATTCACCGATGAGCGACCGAGATCATTCATCGTTGAGTGAACCTAACCAAGACCTCGACTATTCTGAGTTCTATGATCATTTTCAACCGAGACGATCACGACGTACAACTCGATCTATGTATCACTCTGAGTATAATATGAGAATCATGCTCCATGAGTATCATTAAATGTTTTACACCTACTCATTGTATTTACTATTTTCCCATAAGCTTGTAATTTGGAATTTGAGTGTTTGTCGCTCTACCATTTACTGGAGATCAGGTATATGTCCCCCCTCCATTTTCTTATTTTTTCTTGTTATCTAATAAAAAATTCTCTTTTTAGGGAAAAAAAGAAAAAAAAACCAAAAAATATGCCTACATGGCATTATTTTTTCTAAAATAATAATAAATAAATATATCAATATTTTAGAAGATTTTTTTTTTTTTTGAGAAGGGTTTGGGAATATGAATATCAGGTTTCTTCAAATAAATTGATGACCAAAAATGGAAAATTGCTCAGTAAAGATCGTTTACATCTAGAAGATGTCTATATTTTTTTTACGACACTTCATTTGAAAGGCATCCCAATTAGCAACTCATCATGCATTGAAAAGTGAATTTTTGTTTATAATGTACACTTGATGATAGGATACAATTTTTTACTACATTACATAGTTGCATTGCAGTTACTCTAATATGGAAGAATCAAACAAAATAATCATGACAAATCAGGTTAAATTTCAAGAAAATAATATAGGTTATTATTATTATTATTATTATTATATTTTTTGGGTGTGGGAGGTGGGGTGGGGTGTGGAGACAATCAAGCCTTTTCATTAAGTTACAATTAAACTTACGTAGGAAATTCAAAGATCTCCAAATATTTAACTACAACCTCATTTTGAATAAATTATTGTTAAAATAAAAGAAATTAATGAATTGATATTATTCTATTTTCATATTTGGAAATAATTAATCCATTATCTGATTAGCTTTTCTTAATTAATCAAATGCAAGAGCACACGCAGGCGCCGCAGGCAACCCCGTGCTAATTATAAATTATTGACATAAAAATTTAGTAATGCGATATAATACATGGTATGCACGAGCTCAGTTGGCTTTGTCATACATTTGCTCGAGCGAAGTGTCATCAAATCACGTGGAAACGCGTTTTCTTTAATGAGGCATAACACAAAAGCTCTACACCACATTATAAATATCTATTACTATACAACATGTAATTAAATAATTTCTGATATTTGTTGAGTTTTTGACTCAAAATATTATAAAATAAAGAATTCTTATTTGACAAGAAAATTAAAGTGGTTTGATTAAATTAAGAGTATTTTCTTTATATGTATAATACCAATTGAAAAAGGAATAAAATATTATTGGTATTATTATACTAGAAAAGTAATTAAGGAAATTAATACAATTAGGAAATTAACCAAAATTGTAATTAGGTAATTTTTTCACAGATTTTATTATATATGGAGATGATCTGCAGTTGAAGATAGAGTAGCCAAAAAGATTGACGTGAGAGAGAGTAGACAAGCAAGAGAGAAAAAGAAGAGGGAAAAAAAGAGGCGCGTGCCCGAAGGCATGCGCGTTGGTGAGTGATGATTTTTTTTTTTTTTTTTTTAAAGTTGCGTTGAGTACTGTGGTGAAGTACACATGGGTAGAGAATGTAATTCGTCTACCATGGTGTTGTTGACACACAATAAAGAGTTCAAAGAGTGCATGTTGCATATTGCATGTTATGTTTAGTGTTCTCGAGATGGATTGCACATAGACAGTAATTGAGAATTGACTGTCGTAGTGAATTCATTGTCAAAGGGATAAATTGTTGACGTGATGAATCGGAAGAAAACGGTACGAGTGGAGGTACTACGTGCGTTGTTCTTCTAGTTTCTAGTTTTGTGTAGGATAAGTTGTGAGAATGAGAGAAAAATTATATGAGTGAGTTTATTTCATTATCAATAAAAGTGTTCTTCTCCCATGGTTGTCAGCGGTCTGCTGAATCACGTTAAATTCTTGTTCTTTGTTCTCTTTTGTCCAGTTATTTGTGTTTTGTGTTTCCGCTACGTTTGGTTGATTTGGGATGGGAAAAACTGATTTTTCCCAACAGTGGTATCAGAGCTTATGGTTCATACACTGGGATATTAAAGATGATATGTATTTGTTTAAGGTGGAGCTGACGAGCTGTGGTGATGGAATAACCCTGAGCTGGAGCATGATGGTGATCGAGTCATACAATGGGTTGTGGTGATCGAGTCACATCGACTAGTAATACTGAAGAGAAGTTCCAGTGATCAAGTCATATAGATGTGGAGCTATGGTGATCAAATCATGCAAACGAGTTTTTTATTGTCATTAAAGATGTTGAAGTGGTCAAGACAGGTGCTGAATCTAGTGATTAAAAGAATTGAAAACTGGAGTGAGAAGAAGTCAAATTGCAAAGTCAAGTTGAGGAGCTTTTTATTTTGATTCTGTCCACTGCAATTAGAGCTTGTTTGGTAAAGGAAATTTTTTTACCATAACTTTTCAAATTCAATCTCAACCATCCATTCTTAGTCAAGTCCACAATTTTTTACTTTTCAAACATTTTTAAACCACACATCAATCAAAAAACAAAAAAAATTCACAAAAATCAAAAAATTTCACGTTACCAAACAGGCTCTTAATTGGAGATGTCCTGGAGGATTTTGGGTCAAATTGGAGATTGCTCGGTTTTTTACCCAAAATATTATAGAATAAAGAATTCTTGTTTGACAAGAAAATTAAAGTGGTTTGATTAAGTTAAGAGTATTTTCTTTGTATGTATAATATCAATTGAAAAAGGAATAAAATATTATTGGTATTATTATACTAGGAAAGTAATTAAGGAATCCTAATATAATTAGAAAATTAACCTAAATTGTAATTAGGTAAATTTTTGACAGATTTTATTATATATGGAGATGATCTGCAGTTGAAGAGAGAGTGGCCAAAAAGATTGACGTGAGAGAGAGTAGACAAGCAAGAGAGAAAAAGGAGAGGAAAAAAAAGAGGCTCGTGCCTTCGGGCACGCGTGTTGGTGAGTGATGATTTTTTTTTTTAAAGTTGCGTTGAGTGTTGTGATGGAGTACACATGGGTAGAGAATGTGATTCGTCTACCATAGTGTTGTTGGCACACGATAGAGAGTTCAAAGAGTGCATTGTGCATATTGCATGTTATGTTTAGTGTTTTCAAGATGGATTGCACATGGACAGTAATTGAGAATTGACTGTCGTAGTGAATTCATTGTTGAAGGGATAAATTGTTGACGCGGTGAATTGGAAGAAAATGGTACGAGTGGAGGTACTGCGTGCGTTGTTCTTCTAGTTTCTAGTTTTGTGTAGGAGAAGTTGTGAGGATGAGAGAAAAATTGTATGAGTGAGTTTCTTTCATTATCAATAAAAGTGTTCTTCTCCCGTGGTTGTTAGCGGTCTGCTGAGCCATGTTAAATTCTTTGTTTTTCTCTATTGTTCTCGTTATTACGTGTTTGTATTTTCCCTATGTGGTATGATTGAAAAATTGATTAATTATCTCAAAATTGGCATCTGAGAGATGTGGGTGGGAAAGTGAATTTTTCCCAACAATGTTTTCCTCTAGAAGTATATACTCTTTGTATGACATTCTCTTGTTAATAACTTTGGGATACATTTTTTGTGGTTACACCACTTTATATCGGTTGAAACCCTATGATTTTATGTCAACGAAATCACTATATTTAACCCGTCAAAAATGAGAATGAGTTACGCAATCGAAACATTTGTACAACAATTTCGACGCAATAAAATTGTTATAAGAGCGGCTGGGGAACGTGTATTGCAAGTTTTAATGTATCATGAGAGTGCTAGATAAAGTTGAATAATAGAGTAATATCATGCACACATCAAACGGTTAAGGAAGTGATAAAACCGCGAGGAGGAAAAAGAGGAAGACAAATTTATTCTGGTTACATAAACAACATATGTTAGTAAAATAATTACTTACCTCGAGAGGTTGGAGACGAAATCATCAAATGCCACATGAAGAATCACAATCCAAAACACATGAAAACACCCACTTGAATTCTTGATATGAATGGAAGAACACCGAATGGTGGAATCAAAGGAGGGGCTTGAACACGTAATTACACGTTGTCCTAAAAGTACATTTGCCCCCTCTCATTTGAGATGTTTAAAGGGTTAGATAGCAAATTCTTTAGCAGATTAATCAAGCCTTCAAACCATGTATTTATTAAGCACTAATAATCTATGTAAAAGGAACAAAAAACAATTTGAAAATGAGTATTTATTTTGGTGGAAAAGATCTCTATATTTGATAGATGTTCTCTCTTGTTTTTCACATATTGAATTGATCAATATAACATCATTTATATAGATGTTTATCCACATTTTACTAAAGTACACACCTCTTGGACAAAATGGCACCTTTTGGTACCAAAAACCAACTTAGGCACCAAAAGGTGCCTTTCGGAAACCACCATGCGATCGCGTGGCATAGCAGAAAATCATTCTGCTTTATTACAATCCTTTCATGCGATCGTATGAACCCAAAGCCACGCGATTGCATGGTTGTTTATGTTTCGATTTTTCTTATCCTTTTGTCTTCCTTATCAATACCTCCTTGTATTGATTTAATTGTGTACTTCATCTATCATTTTTAAATATTTGAACAACCATTTGGAAACACAATTTTCCAACAATCCCCCACTTGTTCAAATATCTTCATCAACTCATTTTATAACGGTGTTATGTATAAAGTAAGGTATCTTTCGATTTGAACCTTACCTTAGTGTAAACGTCGCAAAGTATTATCGAAATCCCGGGTAGCCTTAGCTTTGAACCCGTTATTCCATGTGACAATACCGGAAACATCACACACACAACGCTCAAAGTATTTTGTTCCACACAAGTTTTTGCTTTAGCACGTTAATGGCCTTGCGCTTATCTGATTCGTGAACTTTTCAGAAAGTAACTCCAAACTTTTCTTGAAGCGGTACCAGTTCTAAGTTCATATATGTGAAGTTCTTCTAGTATCTTTGTTACATTTAGAGGTACTTGTAATTCTGAACTTCATTAAGAGTTTTATAACTTAGCCTTTCAACTGTAACAACCAACACTTTTAATCTAGAATGAGGTATGTTTTGATAAAGTGTTGAAACTATCCACATATCGAATAACTTGTTGTTACCCTTTGAACCCGTGAATTACTCATTTAGTAATGACAGGTAGGGTTGCCATCATTGTCGGATCTTTTTATAAAGGAGTTTCACCTCATCCTACTCGATTATTTTCTTATGATTTTACATAAGATAATAAAGTTAAGTTTTAGCTTAACTTTTTGAAAAATTATTGAATCACTCGTTGATTCAATTTATGTCTAGACTTCTTTAGAATATTTAAATGTGATCACTTCTCAATTATTTGACAATAATTGTCAAATATTTCACAATATTTTGTAGTCTATTTTGTGCACTTTATAGACTTCAAAATAATATTACTTTAAACTTTATTTAAAGTTTAGTTGTACTACCCCCACACTTATAGGGTAGATTCAAAATTATTCTTTCACTCAATGAAAGAATCTAACTTTATATTACAATTTATTTACTTCATAAAATAAATTGTTTTTCGTAATTCTTTCACTCAATTGAAAGAAATAGAATCGTAATTTCATGAACACAATTGTTCCATCCATAATTTAATTGTCTCCTCAACGAGTACAATAAATTTTTATAATATTTGTTTGAGTGTTACCCCCACACTTTGGGATAAACTTCAAATTTCTCAATTTCATTTAAGTGAATGATTCTCTTTGTGAACCACAATGTTTAACAATAATCCATATTCACTTGTATGTTTCATATTATTACTTCTCCATTAGTAATAATACTTTTCATATATGATATCAACCATTGATATCAATATTAATTAGATAGACTCATTCTATCGTATCATCTTGCACACTTTCTCAAATTATATAAAAATCAAATTTGATTATTCACAATAGTATAAAATAAGATGATAACAAATTTGAATAAAAATTTCATAAAATGTATTTATGTATTGTAAATAAACTTCTATTTGTTCAAAATTTTCAAATAAGACAAATTTATAATACTTCACATAAGTATTTGCAAATGATTCACATGTTAAAATACTTTATTGTCGCGTGATAAATATTTATCATTTGCCTCATATCAATGCATTATAATTATCTCATATACCAAATCCATATAGTATGTAGCAATTTATACTATGAATAAATGTAGCATATATTTATTCCTCAAAGAGTCCAAGCAAATGAAATTTACATGTTTCAACATTTATATCATATTGTTATAAAGAGTAACATATTATCATTATGAGAATTTTAAGGAAACCACTAATGTTATTAAAATCTCATGATTTCATGAAACTCTAGTTTCATAAATTTAAAGCTTGAAAATCATATATTTCATAATTTTCAACTAAATAAGCAATATCCAATAATCAAGATAGATTCTCACATAATCAATGCACCGACAATATTATTAAATATGGTATTTAATAACTAAATCCAATTTCAATGATATGTTATATGTCAAGATAAGGTATAACAATATAGTATTCTATATTGCAAATTTAACATATATTCTATGCAAGGAATATATTATATAAATTCATAATGCACGACAACTTACTTACCTTTGTCATTGCACTCCCTGATTTTCTTTCTCCATTTCTTGTATCCATCTTCTCACAACTTCTAAAAGTCTCTTTTAGGACTTAATCATATTACCTCCACATTTGAGGTGTAACAAAATTAAATTCAATATTCTTTTCGCTAAAAGAATGAATTTACAATACATTTTGTCAAATGTATTTTAGTTATTACACTTAATCACTTCTTCAATTGACAACAATATTGCCAAATACATAAAGTGACTCTATCACTTTATTAATTTATACTTCTCTTTTTTAGAAGTATAGATATGTGATCCAACTTATCATTTGTTTGCATTTTAATATCCTTTAAACTTGTCAAAGTTTCTGCTAGGATATTTGATCACAATCACAATATAATTTCACTTGAAAGTTATAATTTGAATCTTTTGCCAAAATGTCACTCTACTTTTTAGGCTAAATTCAACTTTTATGTATAATATTTCAACTCAATTGAAAAAAAAAATGTTTTGTAATAAAACCTCAATTGTTTTACTGATATTTGCAAAAGATTATTGTCTCCACTATGAGCACAATATAATTTTCTTTTGTAATACGCCTTATCCCCACATATTTGGAATAAGCACAAGTTTCTTAATTCTTTCACTTCATTTGAAAGAAATAAATTAGTAAT
The DNA here is from genome assembly GCA_963555705.1 of Ligustrum vulgare. Lineage (NCBI taxonomy): Eukaryota > Viridiplantae > Streptophyta > Magnoliopsida > Lamiales > Oleaceae > Ligustrum > Ligustrum vulgare. The sequence goes on along the minus strand of OY743178.1, from coordinate 3,088,719 downwards.
TATAAATCATGAATTCTATCCCTATTTATAGAATTCCATCACCCATTTCTGTTGTTCATGCAATTCTTCACAAAAGAGTACAAGTTATTGTTGAAAAGGTGCATGAGAAAATCTGAAAATTTTCTCCAACGGTCAAATTTATAACCGCGCGATCGTTTGGTATGAATCCTACGCGATCGCATGATGACCATATCTTTTAATCAGATAATAAATCGCTTAACCACGCGATCGCTAGACCATGAACCACGCGATCGCGTGGTTCATATTTTGGTCAGACCCTCCAAGTCCGGTCCAGACCAACTGGTCTGTCCGATTCGATCTATCCGGACTATATGGTCCGGTTTTTGCACTTTTTAGACCGGTTCTCTATGTTTTAATCCAGTTCTTGCACTTTTCAACATTTATAAATATATTTGAACAACATTTCATAACAATCCTTCATAATTCTTTAATTAGGAAAATAACATTTCTTTCATAAGCAAAATATGGCATCTCCATAATTCATTGTAGAGCCATTTCACATTTCTTAATACAACAATAAGTATCAAGATTTTCACTACCAATTTGGCATATCCGGTCTTGGTTGAAGCTACATTCCTCATTCCTTTGCTCCCAATTTGATTTTTGGCTTGTTTTCCTGACTCTAATCACTTGTTTAAGCCTTGAATCTTCTTATTTGATGTCCTAGGCATCCTTCAAAATAGACATGAGAATTGTTTGGGTGGAATTATTAATTTTTTTTTTTGCAAGCCTCCCATGATTCTCATTAGACCCTCCTTATTCAGGATGATTCGTCCTGAATCAAATGTTTGTCCATGTTACCTCATAGCACCTCCTAGATCAAAGGGGAAATTATGGCCTCCATGTCTCGTGGTCAACCAATAGTACTCCGTCACTTGGGATGCAAGAATGTATTGAAACACAAGTTGGATTGGTCAATGTTGGTGGGATTCAAGTTCCCATTTATATTCAACATGCAAGAAGTTTTTAAGCAAAATGGGGTGGTGATCGTTAGTTTCACAAGGTACAAGATGTAGATCCTTGTACTTATGATATTTCAACTCCAACTCCCTTTTCTGAACCACGAGGCTCTTCTCTTTGCCCCCTTCGATCACCACCTCCAATTTATCAATCTCAATCAACTCTCCCTGTAATGACCCGAAAATTTATGACGTCCTTAGTTGTCTATTGTGACATAATAAAAGTGTTTTAGAATTTATTTAGTTATATTGGAAGTTAAATAAATAAAAACGGAATTTTTAATTAAATGGAAGTTACGAAAAATGTATTTAAACTCCTCTCTTTAGGAGACTCTTTTGACCACTTCCGACCTCCAATAAATGCATAATTTATATGTAGGGATAAGTACTCGAAGTGAACTTCGAGAATCTGAAACCCTTTCATAATTCCGATTAATGTACAACTCGTGGAGTGATAAATACGTTTTTCGTACTTATTTTGATCTCAAATTTACACAATAGTGAGCATTTTAAAGTTTGATATTGCTTAATTATTTATTTATTTTGATTGTTTTAGGAAAAATTCGAATTTGGAAGAGATTGAAGCAAAACGAGGAATTCATGTGTGGAGTATGTGAATAAATCAATGCACGACTTTCAATACAAATATCTTCATGGAGCCCATAATATATCATTGAACACATAATTGAATTTAGAGTCCAACACAATAAACAATGCACAAATCAAATTTGTAAATCAAAAGTTATGTTCATTTGAAGTTTGACTGACGAACCAGAATTTCAACCGCGGTCCGACCGCGGCCCCATGTAGGATTTTTCGTGAATTTTTTGGATTTTTCCTTTATTTTTTTCATTTGTTTTCAAGCCCAACAAGGATTTAACCACTTTCTTGACTTCTAAACTATAAAAAGACCTATTTTAACCTAGAAAAAGGGGAGTCTGTATTCATTATTCATCTAAATTTTACAAGAAATCAAGGAGATTTTTCAAGAAGCCAAAGAAGAAATCAAGATTGGGTTGAAGATTGGATATTGGTGCAAGAATTCTTACCTCTTCTCAACTTATTTCTAGAATTTGGTGATGTTCTTCTTTTTACATCTTCCTGTATTTATTTAATTATGTGTAATTAACTATTTTTGGGGCAAACGATGTAATTTTAATTTAATTATTCAATTTCAATCTCATTTGTTTATGCTTTAATTTGATGTATTGATTTTATTTACAATCTTAATGCATGAATTAATTGGCCACTAATTCATTGACTTTGTGGGTTATTTTCATAATCCGAGAGGTGAGTTAACATCCTAGACCACGTGATAAATCTCAGCACTTTAACAAAAAAGTAGAGATACATGGTTGTGATTGTTGTGATATTTGTGAATTCTTGTGATTAAATGCGTTTAATTAAGTATTATTTTGACATAATATAGAGATATGTGGTTGACCTAATTAAATAGAACTAATTTAAACTCGAGAGGGAAATTTTAGATACAATCATGAATTCGATCAAATACTACTTTAGAAAGAAAACATGAGATGAAAAATTGAATATGAAAACTAGGATGAAATCGTGAGTCCCAACACTTTTAATTCACAAAAACAAAAATCAAACTTTTCATTTTTTTTATTTTCATATTTCATTTCTTTCACTATTTTAATATTTCAATATTCCAAATCTTTGAATTTATTTGTAGTTTTGGAACTAATTAATCAAAGCTAGTAATAAGTAAATTAGTCATCGTGGGATTGACATTCCGGACTCAAAGAATCCACTTTACTACTTGTTCGTGATATCGTGCACTTGCGATATTTTCAACAACATGGAGAATTTTCAAAGTTGGCGCTGTAACCGTACGACCCGAAAAGACAGTTTCGAATGGCCAACTTTGAGAAGCCTTAACTCTCACCTCAGTCAACCAAATATTATGAAACAAATTCCATATGAAGGTATTATATGAATACTTTGAAATAAGACCAAGAACACCCAATTTGGAATTCGTTTACTACCTCAAATCTGACTTCAAACATTGAAACTGTAAAATCTGGAAAGCAAGAACCATGAGCTGGACATTAAACCTCCATATCCGGTTTTAGCTCACATGAGTCACCTTCTATCTCCTTAGGACACCTCCAGCTGCATGAAAATGGAGTGAGACCTCAAGCTTGGGCATTAAAATATGATTTCTTAGCCATGAAGGAAAAGAGAAAATCCTCTACACCTTAGTTTCTTCCTCAATTCGTACAATCTTCTTTCTCTATAAATAGAGAGGACTTTGAATGAAGAAACATATCAGAAATCAAATCCAAAACATTGCAGAATCTGTTTCCCCTCTTTCAAACCCTATGTATTGATTTCATGCCAAAATCATGTTTTAATTCGTTATAATCCATCATTTTTATTGGGAAACATGTTTTTTCAGAGCCCTTTATCAAAACAAATGGTTTTAGATCAAAGAAATTAAGAAAATCGACTTTCAGATTCTGGAATTACGTTAGTTTCAACACCTACTGGTTTTTTATCGACACCATGTTCATCTGAATTTAAAAATGGCACTCTGACACTTTAGTGTCGACACCAAATCAGTTGGTGTCAACACCAAATGGACAACCTGACTTCATTCAACCATAACTTTTGATTGACATCTCCGATTTGCAATCCGTAAAGTGTGTTGAACTCCTGATTCGATTATCTTTCTGTTGATATGTAGTACAAATTGTGGAGATTTATGTACTAGGAGTTATGTACTTGTTTCTTCACAAATTTCGTTCAAAGCTAGTTGAAGGATCCTCATTCCAAAATGAAGTCATTCTAGGAGATGTTAATGGATAGATCCATGCAATAAACTGTGAGTGAGATATGTTTAATTGCTTATTAGATGTGATTAGATATGTTATGTGAAGTATTTGATTAAGGAAGTACGTTGAATATGTTTAAGTGAATTAGGATTCATTATAATGTGAGTTGAATATGTTTACTTGAATCATTGGATTGATAAACTAAATATTCGATATACCTTATTATGCGATACAATGTGATAACATGATATGTTGAAACCACATTCGGTTCATATTTTGAAAATGCAATGAAATGTGATAGATGATGAATCATGAAAGAAACTTTATACATAAAGAAGAGTATTGTGCATATGGATTATAGATTTGAACTCTAGCCCTCTTGGTAATTAATGTTTTTTATTGGATATCGATGTTGATGATGTCGGGAGCACCTCGCGACTCCGAGGGTTGTGAAGAACGACATGGTGATTTAATATCCCTGTTGGAGTCGAACATGGTGAAAGATGACAGGAATGTAGAAGCCTTAGATGATGAAATAGTCCTATGCAATCTAATGTGTTATGGCCATTTTATCGATATCCAGATTATGGAAATGATAAGCGCTTTGGGGTAGAGGAGATAATCTATAATCGGGCCCTGAAAACATGGTTTTTGAAAGGAACATGCATGTGCATCGGATACTCATCATACATTTGAACTTGTCTTGAGTATGTAAAGTTGACTTGTATATTTCAATGTACAATAACACGTGTGCACCATATTATACTCACTGAGCAAGTGTATACTCACTCCCACGTCATCTAAACTTTTAGGTAACTATTGATATAAGATGGATTTGCGAAAATCTCCAGATAGCTTGATAGAGAGTGCTGCGCTAGGTGATGATCTGTGAGTTGTGGACTTGCCACCGAATAAGAACTTTTTTAATTGAACTGCACACTTTTATTGAACTCGAGAGCTTTATAGAAATGTTTTAAAATTAATATGGTTACCTTTTATATAAATGAATTTTATTTTAAGTGGAAGGATTTTAAATGAAAGTCTTGAAAATTGGGGCGTGACAAGTAGTATTAGAGCCTTATTCAACATTCTTCCCAATCTTCTTTCTCTCTCCTCCACTTTCCTAGCAAAAGTAGTGGAAAGATCTTGCAACATCTCACACAATTCTTGATTCATGTTGTGCAAGTGTGGAAGTGTCCTCACAAAGAATTTATTTCACTCGTGTTTCACTCAATTCCCCAAAGAATACAATCAACTACACCGAGAAAATTATAATTCTTGTGAAGTATGAAACCACAATAAAGGAAGAGTTATAGGAATGGATAAACACAAGAAGGTGGCTATGAATTTATGGACAAATATTCAAGAGTTCAAGGTCACAAAGGCTTGACAATGAACAAGTAATTGACTAGGAAGTGTGTGGTGTAGAGAAAAGTAGATTTTAACATGAAAGCTCTATTTTTGGGCAATTTATCAAACACTTTGTAGACAAAGTTTGAGTAACATGGAATTATGAGTGTTTGATGAATTGTAAGCCTTAACAATCTCAAGAATGAGAACAAAGATAATACCCAAAATGTAGAAATTAAGAAATGATCAAGAACAACAATTTTTCCCCAATTTTTTTAAATTTTTTTTAAATAACAACAACAAAAATTGTAAATGATAGGTTTACCAAATTAGAGCCAAGTTCTAATACCAAATGATGAGAACCCCCTTGGTATATTGACCAAGAATTCCCACAACTAGTTGAAATCTTCCCAAAAAATAAGATGGTAAAATAAGTGATAAAACACCTTAACATAAGTTTAAATATAACCCAAAATTCATTGATTAAAGAATTAAGCCCAATGAGTATCAACTAAATAAATTTCAAGGTGGCAGAAATCAACAACAACACAAGAATAAACAATACTCAAGTAAAGTTGATTAACTTTCGAAAGATTGCAAGAGCAAAGTGATGGGATTTTACCTCACTCAAGAGAGAAGCTTCTCACGAGAGCTATCATATGAACATCATAAGTTTGTCTAGGGTTTGAGTTATAAATGGTATTTAATGTACAAAATTTGGGTAAAAGAAGTAAATTCGAAAATTGCAAGAAAAGTCCCTTTTTTTGAAACAGCGTGTTTCGGTCGACCGGACCGATCCACTTTCAGTCGATCGAAAAGACAGTTTCGGTTAAACATTCCTTAACCAAAACTAACTGAGGTTGAACAATTTTTTTTTTTTTTTTTGCAGAAGTTTGGTCGACCACAAGGAAGACTAGTTGATCGGTCTTAGCTGAAGCTTTATTCTTCATTCCTTTGCTCCCAATTTGATTATTGCCTTGTTTTCTTGACTCTAATAACTTGTTTGAGCCTTGAATCTTCTTCTTTGATGCCCCGAGAGTCCTTCAAATAGACTTGAGAATTGTTTGGTTCGAATGATTAAATTTTTTTGGCGGCTCTATGATTCTCATCAATTCTACACTTTACAAAAGGGGCCCAATAGCAACTATTAGATTCAACTCATCATGAAAATTAGTGATGGTAACGGGGTGGGATTCCCCGACCCGTGCCTTGTGAAAATATTTCAATTCCAAACCCGCGAATTCGGGGCGGGGCGGGGCGGGTTCAGGGTAGGTCAACCAAGTCACCCCGTTTACCGCCCATTCATTTTTTTTCTATTATTTTTTTCAGTATTTTTTTCCTTGTTTTTTTATTAATTTATTTATTCGGGAAGGGGGGTTTGGGTCGGGGCAGCCAAACCCGCCCCCATCCTATTGACCCAAGGGACGGGTTTTTTCGCCCCATTAGGGGTTGGTTCGAGTCGGGTACTCATCGAGTCAAGTTTTTTTGTCATCTCTAATGAAAAAATCACAATCAAGATTTGAGGAATTATATTGCCAAATCATCAACAAATGTCCAAAGTTAAGCTACTTACTTCGGGAGGAAACTGAGACTGTTTGGTGTAGAAAGTTTTTGAGGAATTTTGGGATTTCAGGAGAATGTGTGGTTAAAAAGTTATTGAAAAATGTGAAAAATTAGGGAGGGCAAAAAAACTCGTTTCGACGCGAACTTAAGGGGCCCCGACCCTAATGGGGCGGAAAGAAACCGCTCCCTCGGGTTGATGGAGCAGGTTTGAGTTTGATATGAATTACCCGAAACGGGTTTGGGGCGGAGCGGGTTTTGGTTGACCGGCCCCGCTAATTTATTTACATTAAAAAAAATTAATTCAAAAAATGCAAACAACACACATTCAAGATATAATTTTTTGCTTATGATAACATCTTTGATTTTGTGATGAATTGGGTACTTAATTATTTTGACTTTTACTTTTTTAGGGGGGAAAAAAAGTTAGAAATTTGAAGAAAACTATGTTTAAAAAAAGACTATATATATATATATGATCGGGTCGGGGATGTCACGTTTTGATACAAGCCCCGCCCCGCCCCGCCCCGCCCCTTTTTGATTTAACGGGTATGGTTTTGATAATCTACTCATGGGGCGGGACGCGGGGCAGGGTACCCGCCCCGAATTCACCCTATTGCCATCTCTATGAAAAATGATATGTCTCATAGAAAGTGTGTGGTTGAAATGAATTTGAAAGAAAGGGGTTCTTAGTTAAATAGGTTTGGTAGACAATAACTTTAGTAAAATAGATCTTTCTGTTGAAATGTCAAGATTACCCTTAATGAAAAAGGATTGTTTAATTTACAAGATATACCCCTGAACTTAGTCAGGTTGATTTAATTGAGTACTTCTGGTTATATTTATATTTTTTAATCTTTTAAGTTCTTCTAAAAATGTTCTATATTGTAATAATTTTTCAAAAGATTTAGGATGATCTTCTTTAGTTATATATCCTAACGTTATTCCTTCTGAAACTTCATCTTCTATATCTTCGTATTCTTCTATAATTTTATGAACCGTATTTATATTTTTTGCTGTTTCAACAGAACTAAATTCTATTTTATTTAGGATAGCATAGTCAATATCTTTGTATATCTCTTTTAGTTTAGATTGTCCAACATAATGTATATTTTTAGATTTTTCAACGATAGTTAATAAAAATGAAATTTCCTTATTATTTAAATATAGTTTATGATCACAGTTATTAGATGTTGATGTTTGTGAAGTATTCATAGATTATTGGGTAGGTAGATTATTATACAAAACTCTCTGGTATAAATCCATTCTTTGATCTAGTACTATACAATAATCTGCAATATATTGTTCGTATTTTTCTAAAAGTTTATTATATTCTTCAGAAGATATGTTTTCATTTTCCATCTGTTGTTTAATATCTTCCATTTTATCTTTCAATTTTTCTAAAAGGTTATCAAGTCCTTCGATTGTATATCCTAGCATTTAATTTTGGAATGTACTTGTCGTATTTTTATCTTCTAATTCCATTTTGATTTCTAATATCTCAGAATAATCTATAATGTATTGATCATGATTTTCTGAAAGTATATAATATTGTTCAGATGATTCTTCCATATCTATTAAATGAGATACAATGTTATCTATTTTTTCCATTATTTTTTCTAACAAATTGTTTAATCCTTCAATAGTATATCCAGGCATTATAAACACAGAGATAAATAATTTATAAAGTTTCAAGTAATTTTTCAAATTCTATCAATGTTTGAGAATTGATAATATCTATGTCAGTCATGATATCTATACTTGGTTCAAATGGTATATTATATTTTGAAATACTTTTCTTTCTCTTTTCTAATTTATCAATTATATCTTGAATATCATGTATCATTATAGATCTTACAGTTCCTCTAGCAAAGTTTTCTATCAAATTTTCTTTAAAACTTTTTAATATCTCTTGTGATGCATAAAGCTGCTCTTGGTATCCTATTTTATTTATTTCATTTCATATTCAATACCTTTTTTACTTTTGATATGTTTTTTGACTTTATATGGACCTCTCTTAGTTCTGGATTTTTTCATGATATAATTATTTTCATTCATGATATTAAGATTTTCAAAAACTGGTAAAGAAAGATTCATCTCTTCCATCACTGTCATAATCTATTACGGGATCATAATCATTATAACTACTAAAAACATATCCTAAATATAATTCATTATTAATTTCAGTGTTATCACTGTCAAGCCAAAAATAAATAATTGATTTTGTAATTTCTAATCCTAATATTCTTCTTAATGTTGGAAAGATAACTAATAAACATGGCATATACACATGATATAACTTTTTTATTTCATTATTAGGTCTAGTAAACTGTTTATGCATGAATAAATGTTCAGTTATGCTATGATATTCATCATTATAAGGACTGTTTTGATAATTAAACTTAATAATCCTGAATTCTGTCATGTTAAAAACTCTTCTTCTTCCTAATTCCGTAAAGGTAGATATATTAAGAATACTAACCTCTTTTCCCGTTCTCAGTACCTTTGTATTTTCCTTCTATTGTTAGTGACCTTCAGGCTTATAGGTTTCTGCTCCACACCCTCCAATGGCTTCCTGCCTTTACGGGTTATTAGCTAAACCTGGATGCCTTCACTGTATAACTCTTTAGATGGAAAATATTTTAGGACAGAGTGTAGGGAGTTTTCTTAATAATATATCTTCTTTTTGGAAATAGGATTTAGAAGACAAGAATTTAGAAACTCATCATAATATGATAAGTAAATTGGGATTTTATTGATAATATGAGGATTGTGGCGACGCTCCGCAAGTGCACGGGTCGCGCAAGTAATAAAGTGGATTTTAAGTCCGAATATCGTTCCCACAGAGATTGTTTTAAATCGTATTTTTAGACTACAAGCCTTAACCGGAACAAGAAAATTTAGGATTTGGAAATTTTGTTTTTGAAAATTCAAATTAAAAATTAAACTAAAGAAAGTAAGAAAATTTGATTTGTTAAAACGATGAGATGAATTTGTTAGAATTATGAATCCACATTAATCATATCAACCATGTATTTGACTTAAACATTTAATAACAATGTATGAGTATTGAAAATCCATGTTCCTATATTTATTTATGTCCCCTTTCGAGCGATGCATAAACACCTTTCCCTACATGAGATGAGCCTATATTTCTATGACAAATCCAAACATGTAGAAAAGCATTAACGAATTATGAACACTTTTAAGGATAACACGAAGCATAGGGGTATATTTCTATCCCCTATCGGACTTCGCGGCAATTAATCAAGGTCTAATAAATTTCTACTCTTTCGAACATAGAAATCTATCCCAAGCATCAATAATTATGCGTCCACAATCATAGATGATATTAATAACATAATTAATTGCCTCAATCTCATAAATTGCATAATATAAATATAAAGTCAAAACATGGAATCAATAAATTAATGCTTCATCACAATTCTAACAATTAAAACCTAGCCTAAATACATGATTGAAATTAAATCACAAGAAGTATGAAAAGATGTCACCCCGTTCATATTCTTGATCCTTGTTCTTCAATCTTGAATTTGGCCTTCAATTGATCCCTCAGCAGTTGGACAGCGTTTTGGCATGAAATATCACAGTTGGGAACCCCTAATTTCGTGCCTTAGGTCTGGTATATATAGATGCTCATGAGAATTAGGTTAATTATGGAGAAAACTGCTGAATTCCGCGTAAAAAGCCCAGTTGAGGCCCAGTCGGGACTACCGTGCGGCCGCACGGTTCAGAAACACGCGGTCGCATGACTCTGCAGGTAAACTTCAGTCGCCGAATTTTCTGACCGTGCGACCGCACGCCTTTTTCAACCGTGCGGCCGCACGGTTGTAATTCCGGCTGCAATTTTTATCTTTTAAATTCTGCAACTTGGTCCCTGTCTTTTAATTGCACAGCAAGTCCTCCAACTTCTGATTGTTGTAATTTAACCCCTGAACTTCTGATTTCTTCCAAATTCGATTTTTTCTTCAAATTAGCTATTTGATTGACTGCATCAATTCTTGAATTGCTCACTTTGATTCTTTTATCATCCAATTTGCTTGTTTTTGCTCCAATTCCATTATTTTCTCGACTTTGAGATTATTTCTGAAATATAAACAAATAACACAAAATAAATAGCAAATATTCTAAAACAAACATATAAAGTCCTGCTTTTAGGATAGAAATAAGTGTATAAAATACACTTATCAACACCCCCAAACTAGAACTATTGTTCGTCCTCGAACGAAATAAAACTAAACTATAAATGTAAAACGGCAAAATAAAAAATTATGTTTTTGCTTTTGTCAACTTATTTACCATGCGCTTCAATAATCCAAATTGACGGTTCACTTTAGACAAAGAAATATGAACAACATAAAATATTTACATTCATCTGATGCTCAACTTCATTGTGTGTGTGTGAATAGCCAGAATCAGATGCAAACTTATGCAAAAATAAACTTGATAATGTGTGACTTTTTATGCAAGAGTAAGCCCGAATCCCGTGTGGTCAACAATGATTTTCTTTTGATTTTCCTTACCCTCCCATGGATGATCACAACCTTATTGCTTTTCTCTCATATCCCGAGGTCTTTCCTATTGAGGTGGTTTCTAAACATGTATAAATTGCATTTTTCCACACAAGGCAGTTAGGACTAGACAAGTATGCACGACATACCAAGAATAATTAACAACATGTTAGGAATTTCAACCAACAAAGCTTATACCATTTTATTCTATTTTTCTTTCATATGGACGACTTTTTCTTTTAATGTCCTTGTCTTTTACCATCTTTGTGCAATACTTTTCATACTTGCTTTCTATATGACCCCTGTAGCGAGCTTTAGGTCGGCAGCTCCCAACTCAGTTGAGCTTAGGGTACCAGGTTCAGAGAACCCCTCAGACTTAATTACCCGAGTCATAAAGGCATAAACAAAAAAGTTAAAGATGTTTTAACGTCTTATGTGTAAGTCCACTCTCCGTACTTGCTTTCTAGTTGACCCCTGTAGCGAGCTTTCAGATCGGCAACTCCCAAACCAGTTGGCTTTAGGGTACCAGGTCCAAAGAACCCCTCAGACTTACTTGCTCGAGTCAAAAAGGCATTTGAAGAGTAGAATAAGACCTTCAGCATTTTTCTGTTTTTATGCTGGTTATTATGGTTTATACCCGTTGATCGAAATCCCTTACACTAAAGATGTACAATTAAAAATTCCAAATCTTAAATCCATCAATGCATACTCATACTAACCTTCCCACCCCCAAACTGTTCTTGAGCAGTTTGGTTCTACATTTCAGGTCGGGATCTAAATTACTTAAGGTTTGGGATTTTTCAATCAATACTATGTTCAAAGTGCACAAGTTTACCCCACAAGTATCAAGCATCTCCCCACACAAGTCATTACTTGAAATTGGCTATGTGCTCCAATTTGATTAAAGTCTTACATGGATGAATGTTTAGAAAAAATTTAGTTTGCATGTTGTCCAATTTTCTAACTAAAGCACAAAAGTCAATTCAAATCATGTCATAAGCAATAAATAAGTTAACAAAATTTTTCAAAATTTTCACTTTTTATGATTTTTTTCCACATTTTTCAATATATTTGAGTTTTCTACCCAAAATCGAATGAATGTGTACATGAAGCACATGAATGAGATTCCCACCCCCAAACTAGAATCATACATTGTCCTCAATGTGTTCAAAACATATAAAGAAAATAAACACAGAAATAACAAAGGGGGTTAATGTACTTCCCGGGTTTAGAGAGTTGGTGTTCCCATTTTTGAAGCTATGACTCGAATGTTTGTTGGATGAAATGACCCCTTACTTCCTTGTCCATGTTTGACGTAATTGTCCCATGATGATATGTTCCTTGCAAATAAACATTAATGATCATTAGAAATATAATTATTACATAGGAACTAAAGAAAATAAAAACAACACACCCAAACTAGGACTTAGAAAATTTTTGAGATTTTTGAAAAGTGGTTGACCCCTGATTCTCAACCCTTGACATCGCCTCGAAAAAGTGAAAATTTCCCGAGACATGTCCCGGGCATATGAAAGTACATAACTTGGTCTACAACATATCAAAAATTCATTAATTTAGAAGTTCATTTGGGTCATGAAAAGATGTGACAAAGTAGGTGCAGTGAAGCTGAAAACAGGTGCATTGGTGCAGTGGTGCCTGCAATGGCCTTGCAATGAAGTGCTTTGTAGTGCAAAGATGTTCATGTTGAGTTCTATGCCTTAAATCTTTGTAAACAATGAATGGATGATGCACAAACGATGTTTAACATGTAGTGAGGGTGATCATCCAAAAAGATTTACCAAAACTCAATAAAAACCTCATTGAAACATTTTATCGAGCACCTTGAATGCATATGAAGAAATCAATGAAAATCATAGAGTTGGAGACTTGAATTAAGCCAAAAATTTTCACCTATTAAACACAATTCAATACCCCAAGTTCTATCCTAAGCCTATCACTATCAATCCATAATATTCAATTTCCACAAAAATTTGAAGAACACAAAAATTATGCATAATCTTGGAAATTGGTGAAAACTTCTTACCTTTGGATGATTTTAATGTAATGCAAGGTATGATTTTGAGTTTTAATGATGTGAAAACTTAGGGGAACAGTTGGGGACTCAATGTGGGATGATTTGGGGGAGGAATTTCGGGTTTGAAGTGGTTAAAATGAAAGAAGAATGCATTTTAAACAATCTGCCGGTTCTGCCCAGTTTCTAACCGTGCGACCGCACGGTAGCTTTTGGCAGAGGCCTGTGATTTTTCAAAATTTGAGTTTTGGACCCCGTTTTCGACCCCTAAATGCTTTCAAATGCATGCAACCAAATTCTAAACAATATGTTCATGTCCTAAGCTAGGTGATCAAGTAGAAGATTGTGATAAAAAGCAACAAAATAAATTAAAATGCAATTAAAATTAAAAGTGCTAAAACATGCAAAATGGAACACTAGAATTACTTAAAACACATAACAATTCAATGCATGCATTTTAAACATACTAGTACCCCTAAAATGCAATGTCAAGCATCTAAACAACTATAAAGTAATAAAAGCAATAAAAAGCAATAAACAAACAAATAAAGAAAAGGGTTTTAAAAATAATTGGGTTGCCTCCCAACCAGCGCTTCATTTAAAGTCTAGAGCTAGACTTTTTGGCAAACTCTCAAGGTAGCTTTAGATTAGATGGTGTAGCCTCATCATCTGCCCTTACCTTGTATTCATACCTCTCCCAGTACGCCAATTCCAACTCGACATCTATCCTGGAGCAATTTTCTAGTTCTGGTTCATGGACATCAAATTGCATCATTGTGAAAGTCACTTCTTGATTTTCAGCCCGCAGCACCACATCTCCTTTTTCTACATCAATTAATGCTCGTGCAGTGGCTAGGAATGGCCGACCAAGTATCAAAGGCAAATTCTCATCTTCCTCCATATCTAAGATGATAAAGTCCGCTGGGAATATGAATTTGTGAACTTTCACTAATACATCCTCCACAACTCCATATGGGTGACAGATTAATCGATCAGCCAGTTGCAATCTGATATTGCTTTCCTTCGGTTCACCCAGTCCCAGTTTCTTGTATAAAGACAGGGGCATCAGATTTATACTTGCACCTAGGTCATATAAGACCTTGTTGAATTTTAAATCACCTATAATGCAAGGTATTGAAAAGCTCCCTGGGTCTTTGAGCTTAGGTGGCAGCTTGTTTTGCAGGATTGCGCTATATTCTTCATTCAAAGTGACCTCCTCAAGTTCTTCAAGCTTTTTCTTGCTAGACATCATCTTTTTTAGCAGCTTGGCGTAACTTGGGATCTGTGTGATGGCTTCCAAGAAAGGAATATTTATGTGCAGTTTGCTCAGCATATTCACAAACTTATTAAACTGCTTATCCTCTCTTGTTTTCTTCAGCCTTTGTGGAAATGGAATAGGAGACTCGTGAGGCTTAATTTTTGATTTCACCTCATGGTCACCTTCCTTTTCAACCATCTTCTCAACATTATCCACAACTTTTTCAGGAACTCCAGCTGGCTTTTTAGCATAAATTTCAGGAAATTGCACACCACTACGCGTAGTGATAGTATTTATCTCATGTTGCACTACATTTATAGCCATTAGTTGTTCCTTTGGGTTTACCTCAGTATTTGCAGGTAATGTACCCGGAGCTCTAACTGTGATCAACTGTACTATCTGTCCCACTTGAGTCTCCAGATTTTTGATTGAAGCTTGATGATTTCGCAATGTAGTTTCGGTCATCCTCATGAATTGGTCAGTTTTTGTCATGAACTGATCAGTTTTAGCCATAAATTGATTGGTCTGGCTCATGTACTGGTCAGTTTTCTCCATCAATTTCACAACCATCTCCTCATGTTGAGGTTTCTTCTCCACTACCTGCTGTGGAGGGGCTTGCTGTCCAGTTCCATTTTGATTATCCCTCCATGAAAAGTTAGGGTGATTTCGCCAACCAGGATTATAAGTGTTGGAGTATGGATTATTTTGGCGATGTCCCCCTTGTATAAAGCTGACCTGCTCAACTTGAGCTGCCAAAATTGGACAATCTGAGGTATTGTGATTGGCCCCACATTCCTCGCATCCAGTTACTAAACTTTTCACTGAATGGTTGGTTTGTATGAAATTCATCAAAGAGTCTAATTTAGCAGACAATGCCGAAACATCATCCACTGCATAAACTCCTGCTGGTTTCTTTTGAATGGTCCTCTCAGACGCCCACATTGCGTTGGTATTGCCTATTCTCTCAAACAGTTCAAGTGCTCCATCAAGAGTTTGGGTTGTTATTGATCCATTGGATGACGAATCAACAAGACTCTTGTATTGAGGGAGCAAGCCAATGTAAAAGTACCTTACCTGCTCATTTTTGGGTAATCCATGTTGAGGGCATTTCCTAAGCATGCTTTTAAACCTATTCCATGCTTCATCAAATGACTCAAACTCTTGTTGTTGAAAAATTGTTATCTCATGTCTGAGTTTAGCAACTTTGGCTGGGGGCATGAATTTTGTGCAAAATTTTTGGGCCAAGTCATTCCAGGTTGTTATACTTGCAGGAGGACGGGAGTCTAACCAATCTATTGCCCTATCTCGTAAGGTGTATGGAAACAACCTAAGTCTTATGGCGTCATCTGACACACCCTGATATTTAAAATGTTCACACATATCTAAAAATTTAGACACATGTGCATGTGGATTTTCATCGGGTTTGCCATAGAATTGATGTCCATTTTGAAACATATTTATTACATTGGTCTTTAATTGAAAGTTTGCAAGACCAAAAGGTGGATAAACTATGCTTGATTGGTTTTGGACAATTGGTGGGGTCATGAAATCTCCTACAAGTCTATTCCCCTCATCTTCTAGCTCAACACCAGGTAAAGCCATATTGTTTGCCATTTGATATTCTTTTTGATTTTTAGATTTATCTAATTCCCCAAGTTCTCTTAACCTACGGTGTAATGTACGTTCTATTTCCGGGTCAGCTACGAAGAGATTCCCTTTTTTCGACCGTAGCATACACAGCTAAAAGAAAGGAAACTAGTAACTAACTAAAACAAAGAAATTAAAATCCTAAAAATTAAAAAAAATAAAAGTAAACGTAAAAATAAAATTAAAACAAGTAAAAAGTCCGAATTAGTGAAAGTAATCTAAAAATAAATTTAAAGAACAATCCCCTGCAACGGCGCCAAAAACTTGGCGACGCTCCGCAAGTGCACGGGTCGCGCAAGTAATAAAGTGGATTTTAAGTCCGAATATCGTTCCCACAGAGATTGTTTTAAATCGTATTTTTAGACTACAAGCCTTAACCGGAACAAGAAAATTTAGGATTTGGAAATTTTGTTTTTGAAAATTCAAATTAAAAATTAAACTAAAGAAAGTAAGAAAATTTGATTTGTTAAAACGATGAGATGAATTTGTTAGAATTATGAATCCACATTAATCATATCAACCATGTATTTGACTTAAACATTTAATAACAATGTATGAGTATTGAAAATCCATCTTCCTATATTTATTTATGTCCCCTTTCGAGCGAAGCATAAACACCTTTCCCTACATGAGATGAGCCTATATTTCTATGACAAATCCAAACATGTAGAAAAGCATTAACGAATTATGAACACTTTTAAGGATAACACGAAGCATAGGAGTATATTTCTATCCCCTATCGGACTTCGCGGCAATTAATCAAGGTCTAATAAATTTCTACTCTTTCGAACATAGAAATCTATCCCAAGCATCAATAATTATGCGTCCACAATCATAGATGATAATAATAACATAATTAATTGCCTCAATCTCATAAATTGCATAATATAAATATAAAGTCAAAACATGGAATCAATAAATTAATGCTTCATCACAATTCTAACAATTAAAACCTAGCATAAATACATGATTGAAATTAAATCACAAGAAGTATGAAAAGATGTCACCCCGTTCATATTCTTGATCCTTGTTCTTCAATCTTGAATTTGGCCTTCAATTGATCCCTCAGCAGTTGGACAGCGTTTTGGCATGAAATATCACAGTTGGGAACCCCTAATTTTGTGCCTTAGGTCTGGTATATATAGATGCTCATGAGAATTAGGTTAATTATGGAGAAAACTGCTGAATTCCGCGTAAAAAGCCCAGTTGAGGCCCAGTCGGGACTACCGTGCGGCCGCACGGTTCAGAAACACGCGGTCGCATGACTCTGCAGGTAAACTTCAGTCGCTGAATTTTCTGACCGTGCGACCGCACGCCTTTTTCAACCGTGCGGCCGCACGGTTGTAATTCCGGCTGCAATTTTTATCTTTTAAATTCTGCAACTTGGTCCATGTCTTTTAATTGCACAGCAAGTCCTCCAACTTCTGATTGTTGTAATTTAACCCCTGAACTTCTGATTTCTTCCAAATTCGATTTTTTCTTCAAATTAGCTATTTGATTGACTGCATCAATTCTTGAATTGCTCACTTTGATTCTTTTATCATCCAATTTGCTTGTTTTTGCTCCAATTTCATTATTTTCTCGACTTTGAGATTATTTCTGAAATATAAACAAATAACACAAAATAAATAGCAAATATTCTAAAACAAACATATAAAGTCCTGCTTTTAGGATAGAAATAAGTGTATAAAATACACTTATCAGATTGGTATGAAAATTTTTTGAAAGACAGAAGATTTTTGGCTTTCTCACAAACTGAGTGCTCAAGAGTGTTCTGCCTTTTTTCTAATCAGAAGACTCTTATTTATACAACTTCACGAGGTATTACTGTATAACCTCTTACATCATTGCTTATGTAATGGATTCAATAATTTGAATTTTACAAGGACACACCTGTCCATCTATTCTTTATTACAAGGATACAGCTGTCCCTTTATTTCTTCACATGGCTACATTATAGGGACACCTATCCTTCTATTTTCAGTCTTCTCATGGCCCTTACATTGTGCTGTCTTGTTCCATTAAATCAGATTTATCAATTGGCTTCCATCTGTCCATCACTTCTATTGGTATGTAAAGCAGACTTATCAAATGGCTTCCACCTGTCCATCAATTCCTTTGGCATGTGGGGCAATTTCTAGCTATGCACGCCTCTTGCAAAGTGGCAAAACTTCCATGGATTTGATGAGTATCAAATTTATTGATGTATTCTTGCAAGATTGTTGACTTTTCTTTTCCTCCATTAGTGAGTAAGGTCCATCCATTGTACTGGCATATGCATTTGAATTTTTTCTCATACAGGTTTTTGGCAATGTTGTAGAGAACTTTAATTCCCAACACCCTTCGGGATCTAAACCATGATCTTGTAATGTTTGGTACTGGCTTGGTATTTTTTCCAACTTCAATTTGAAAATTTCGAGCAACATACCCAATCGTGATAATATGCTCAGCAGGATAATATATCATTCCATCAATTTCAGGAGTGATCGAATAAAATTTTAAATATATGGATCTTCCTTGAGCAAACTTTGAAATTTCTCCTTTAAGTAAATCATCAAATTTTTCGATTTCTTTTAGATCTTTTCCTGGATAGATAAGATCCAAGAATCCATAATCAGCAGCCATTTTTGTCATGACGGGATCTCCTCCCTGAGTAACGATCAATCGTGGGTATACATGGTCTCCAGAAGAAATGTAATAGCAATCACATTCTTGAAGTTCATATATAACTTCAACAGTAGTTTTATATTCGTTTTCTTTTGGTAAAAAAGGGGAATCATCTTCCTCTTCAGCACGAATTCTGACTACCCTTGTATGTTCATCTTTGGCATTGATTGTGATTTTTCGAGGACTGGCTTCATTTATAACAACTTTTTTGGGACTTGGTTCATCTCTTTTAATTGTTGGTCCACCACTGCTTCCAGAAGATGTACCTGTTTGTATTTTTGATATAACCTGTTTGGTATCAGCCTGTTTGGTAATCAACGATTCAAACTGAGATTCAATCTCAATTATGTTATCGCTCAATTCTTTAGTATAATTGTGATGAAATGTTGAGATTTCCATCAATTGCTTGAGACTTCCTTGGAGAGTTTCTGCAAGTTGTTCAATTCCAAGTTTTATATCTTCAGCTTCCTCCATGAGGAAGTTCATTCGCTTTTTGGCATCTATCAGGGATCTTTTGATATTATCCATCTACAAATTCAATATTTCTGCTTAAAAAGTCCGCAAGATAATTATTAACGCCTTTAATATGAACTATATCAAAATTATAAAATGCCAAATAGGGCTGCCATCTATGGAGCCTTCTATATTGAGGTTCTGGTGGTAATTTATTTTTTACTAAACCTGCAACTTGAGAATTATCAGTTTCAACAATGAATTTCTTAGATAATAAAAATAATGAAAATTTCTTTATTCCTCTGATAATTGCTAACAGTTCTTTCTCATGAGTAGTATAATTTATTTCTGCTTGATTAAACGTTCCACTTGAGTATCTACAAATTTCATTAAGATCTGTTTTTAATATTGCTGCCCAATACTTATCCGAGGCATCAGTATTAACTATCAGATTATCTTTTTCATCTGGTAATCTTAATTTTGGTAAATTTTTACATTCTTCTTTTAGTGATTTGACAATTTCTGTATGTTCATCACTCCATCCTTTGGTATTTGTTTTTCTGAGTAAAATTTGAATTTTATGTCTCTTTTTTGATAGATTTTCAATAAATCCTTCTGCATAATTTAAACATCCTAAAAATTTTTGTATTTGTTCTTTTGATTCTAATTTGTTTGGAAAACTTTCTATCTTTTTAGATATATGGGTTTGTAATTTTATCCCTCTTTTATCTATTGATAATCCAAGAAAATCAATTTCTTGTTTTTCTATTATAGATTTACTTTTTGAAAGAACAATTCCTTCTTTTTTGCATTCATTTATAAATTTAATTAAATGGTTTCTATGTTCTTCTTTATTATTAGAACATATTAATATATCATCGACATAGACAATTAAGAATTCATTGAATTTTCTAAATATGTTATCCATTCTTCTTTGATATATTTGTGGTGCATTTTTTAAATCAAATGACATAACCATCCATTCATACTTACCTTGGGGTGTACTAAATGCTGTATATTGAATACTATCTTCTTCCATTTTTATTTGCCAAAATCCTGATTTGCAATCAAATTTAGAATAATATTGCTTTCCTTTTGCAAGATTTATTAGTACCTCTTTATTTGGTAAAAAGTATCCATCAAATTTAGTATATTTGTTTAATTCTTTATAATTTATTACCATTCTAGCTTTTCCTCTTTTTTGTTCAGAATGTTTCATGATCATAAAAGCTGGACTACTATGGGGTCCATTACTAGGTCTGATTAATTTTTGGTTAAGTAATTCTTTTATCTGAGTTTTAAATTCTTGTGTATCTTGTATGGTATACATCATTGGTCTAACTCTTATAATAAAATTTTCTGTTAATTCTATTTTAGCTTTTGGATAATGTGGTTTCCAGAATAATAATGGATTTTCTCCACAAATTTTTTCTAGTTGATCAATGATTTTTCCCATATTTATTTGTATGTTCGTTTTTAAGGCTTTTTTTATACATTATTCTTTTATTTTTTATTTCATTTTGTATAATTGGTTTTTTCTCCCATTTATCACCACGCTGTGTTGGCTGAACTCTGTAAGGTCTAAATTCTCTTGGTATTTTTAGTAAATGTGCACAAGGTGTTTGTAACATTATCATGTAATTATTTTGTTTATAATATTGAAATTGTTGTATAAAGTCATTTCCTAGTAATATATCACATTCTAATTTGTTATAATTATATATTTTATTTAAAACTACTTGTTTACTTCCAAGTATTATATCTACTTTATCAGCACTATTAATTATATGAGTACTTTCTCCTGTTACTCCTGTAATTTTTATCTTTCCATTAGCATTCCATGATTTTATTAAGAAACTTTTGAATATTGTTATATTACTTCCCGTGTCAATTAATGCACATGTTGTTATATTTGTTTCAACAATTGTAACTTGTATATAAACGGCTAATGGAAAACTTATTTGGTTATTCATTTATTCAGCTTTTCTGCATAGTATAGTTTGACTATTATGAGTTATATATAATCCTTCACGTTTTATACTATAATCTTCTAGTCCATCTAGAAAGCTCATTCCTAATAACACATGAGGATTTACCATACTATTATCTACATGACATGGTACTAAGAGATTTATTCCTCCTATTTTGATTGGTACTTTTACTTCAAGTTCAGTTATATGTACTTGTCCATCAAAATTTATATATCTATATGGATCAGTTCTATGAGATATTAGTCATTTATTTCTATTTGAAGCTATATGACATTCACTAGCTCCCGTGTCAATTAATATATTGGATCCTTTTATATGTTCTATTCCATTGAAATATTCGCCTTCGATTTTCATATTTCCAGCATTTCTATTAAGTTTTATTTCCCTTGTATTACTAGTTTCTCCTAACTGTTTTCTATTAGGTAAACTTGTTGATCTCCTAATTAATCTACCATCTTCAAATGTTATGTTATTATTAGGGTATTCTTCTTCTCTTAACTCTATAATTTCTGGTTTATTTTTTGTTATAGTAAGTTCATAGTTTCTTGGAACTAAACTTATTTGTTTATCTGGTTCTACGGCTTTACCAAAGTCTTTACATTCTTTATGAATTTCAATATATGGTTTTTTAGAATAAATGTTTCCATAATTAGAATTAGTAAATGTGTATAATGCTCTATATTCTATAGTCATAATTTTATCTCCTGGTTCCATTATGTCATCTTTATGTAATTTGAAATGTAGTCCTAAAACTTCATTAAAGTTTCTATCTTTTAACGATATACAATATTTTGGATAACATGTAAATATTAGCTTCTTATATGCTAGATTTCCTTCCACTGTT
The DNA here is from genome assembly GCA_963555705.1 of Ligustrum vulgare. Classification (NCBI taxonomy): domain Eukaryota; kingdom Viridiplantae; phylum Streptophyta; class Magnoliopsida; order Lamiales; family Oleaceae; genus Ligustrum; species Ligustrum vulgare. Next base: position 3,066,610 of record OY743178.1, on the reverse strand, counting down.
CCTAAATGACTGTCTTTTAAATTTATTATTCTTCCATCATGTAAACTTACAGTTAAAGGTGAATCTAATCCTTCTCTAAACAAGGATTTAAACATTATTTGGATACCTGCTAAATAAACATATTGGATCTTTTCACTTTGTTTTCTATTGATTTTTGTTAATAATTCTGCAACTGTATTTTTTGTTAAAAGGTTTAATTTGTGTGTTCCTTGGGTAGTTCTAACATCTATTGCCCTTTCAATTTTATGGTATTCATTTATTGCTACTTTTTCTCTTTTCCATATTCTATCTAGTATTTCCCATTTTCCTATTTTCAAATCTAAAGATAATTTTTGTATCTTTCTGAACTTATTATTATCAAAAGTTACATTTAATCCATAACCTTCTATTCCTTCATATTCTTATTTATCTATATTCTTGTTTGCTTCTATTTCTTCTATTTCTTTATTCTGATTCTGATTCATCACTTTCTGAATCTGTTTCACTTATATAAACTTCTTGATCATAGTATTTTTCAATATCTGATATTTCACTTAGTTCACTTTCTATTTCTAGATATTCTTTTTGTAATATTTTAACTTTCTTTTTATTACAATCAGGGTTTATATGTCCCATTTCTCCACAATTCCAACATTTACATTGGCTTTTGTTTTTTTTATAAGTTTTATTTTTCTGTTTTTTATTTGGATTATATCTTCTTTTGTAATATCTTCTTTCAGGTTTTATATATTTTTTTTTGAAGTTTCTAAATTTTTTAAATTTTCTATTTTTAAATTTTCTTTTATTATTATTTTTTCTCCTTTCAGGGTTACATCCCCATTGGGTAGGTTTTTCCATATCTTCACAACATATTCTAGTTAATTTTCCTGATTTCTTTAATAATTGTCTTTGTTGACATATATATGCTAATCTTTCAAATAGGAATTTTATCCTTGATCCTAATGTTCTAGGTGTTCCAGGGTTATCTCTAATAAATTTTTCAAATTCTATTTTAAAGTATATTCCCCATGAACCTGGTAATTTATTGTAATACATATCTCTATATACTTCTTGATTTTCATTACTATAGAATTGGACATAATAGTATTCTTTAAACTCACAAGTATATTCTTTGATTTTACACATATCACATATTGTTAAATTTATTAATCTTACTCTTGCATTATCTTTTTCTTTTATTGATTCTGCTTCATAATTACTTATCCAATTTTCTCCTAAAAATTCATCTGCAATATAATCTACTAATTTTTCTATTCCCTTTCTATCTGATTTTATTAGTTCCGTCTGTACATTTCTTCTTATTAATGTTTTTTTATCACTACTTATTCCTTCCCACCAATATCTAACATGTCCTTCAAAAGATGCTACTAAAAAATTTATCATTCTATCAGTATTTTCCCATGTATCATCTTTATTGTATAAAAAGAATAGTATCATTGAATCTGCCCAAGTTAATAAGGCTTTTTTAGTATCTATTTTACAATCAAGATCTAATTTTGTTCCTCCATGATTAATAGGTTTATCATAATTATTATTTAGTTCAAATCTATCTTTATATTTATTTCCTCTAGGTGGTTGTCTATCTCTGATTCTATCATAATATTGTCGGTGTGGTTTGCTATATAGGGGTGCGTAGCTTTCATCTGGATCTGGTAATTCTTGTTTGGAAGTTCATATTGGAGATGGGTTAGGTGCTCCTCCAGTATTCATTAAAACTTGGTATTCATTAAAATTTTCTATGCTTAACTGGTCAAAATTTTTTATAAGTAAATCTAATTCTTCATTCATTTTTGTCTTGTTCTTCTTCAATTTTTTCTTCAGCTTTTAATTTTCCTAAAGTTTTTTCTATAGATTTTTGTAATTCTAATTCTTCCTCTAATATTTTTGGTAATATGTTTCTTCTAAATTCATCATCCATACTTCCTGCTTCTATTATAATGTTTTCTTGTTCGAAATGCTTCTTTCCTATTCTAAGTATTTCTTTTTCTATGAGTTTTTTGTCTATTTTCTTATCTTTGCTTTTATTATTTTCTTTGAATTCTCTAATCTCTAGTTTTAGTATATTTATCTCATTTCTTACTTCTTTTAATTCATTTTTTACTTCTTGTACATCACTTATTAATGTTTTTATTAATATTTTTAGATCTTCAATATATTCACTTATCGACATTTTATACTCTTGGTTTTTGAGTTTTTTGTACCTTAAATAGTCTGTCATACATATCGTCTATTTTTATTTCTAACTTTTTGATTCTTTCTTCTATTGATATGATTTTTTCGTTTTCATTCTTTCTTATTTTTTCATTTAACCTATCTATTTTTTCTATAATTATTCCAATTTTATCTTGAATAATTAATTCTCCTGATTTTCTTTGGAATTCTTTTAAAATTTCTTCATCTATATTTTTAGCTTCTCTTATCATTTCCTTTAATTCTTTAAATTGTATTGTTAGTTTATTTTGAATATTTTGTAATTCTTCTTTGATATTCATGTCCTGTATATTTAATTGTTGTAATTCTTCGATAGCTAATTTATCTTGTAAATTTATGTTTTTATATGTTTGCCATAAAAATGCACTTATCCAATTTAATTGCATGTTAAGAAATCCATCAGATTCTCCCCATGAGCTTAATGGTTGAAACATAGTTGTATTTGCTCCTTTTATTTGATAAGATCCAACTGGAAGTCTTATATTTTCTATTATTTGTTTTTCAAATTTTATTTCTGGAAATCCTGTCATTAATTTCTTCCTTTAGTATGTTCGATTTCTAGAATAAGTTATGTTTCATATTTTGCTTCTTTATAATTCATTATTTGATATTCACAATATTCTTCTATTGATCCAATCATTAATTTTCTATGATATATTCTATAATATTTTAGATAGTCTTCCAATGTGTTTGTTTTATCATATTTTTCTTTTCTAATTTTTTCTTTGTCTTCTAAACTCGTTTGAATTTTTGGTAATTGTTTTAAAATTTTATCAAAATATTCTCTCTTTTTCTCCAATAATTTTAATCTTAATTTTTCCTATCGTTTTATATTTCTTTCTTCTATTATTTGGTCCATTAAATTTCTTCTTTGTTCTACTATTAAATCTAATTTTTCATTTATTTCTATGTCTAGATATCTAACTAATTGAGGATCAGCCCTATGATAATCCATTTCTATAATCTCTATATAATTCTTCTAGTATATCTTTATGGATTAAATCTAATATTTCGTTTATGATAAAATCTTCTTTTATTATATCGAAATTTATTAGATCGTATATTTTTCTTCTTACATCTTTATCTAAATCTTTTAATGTGTTCAAGATTTCTTTTTTATAATTATCGGGTAGTATTAATGTATGCATAATTATAAATCTTGATGTATATATTATATATTCATTTTTATTTTTTGTCATATAATATTTATCTTTTAGATCTGCCATTTGGCTCTGATACCAGTTTACGGGATGCTACTATGAGCGAACTATGAGCGAATGAAAATCATATAAACATAAATCATTTAAAATTATATAAACAAAATTGTTTAAGGACTTAAATGAAATCTTTCCATACTTGAATGGTTTGTATTGCAAATTCTATATATAAGGGTATTTTTGTAAGTTTAAAGAGTCAAAGTCTATTTTTACAATATTATTGTTTCAAAGTCTATTTTACTAAATATTATAGTTATTGGATCCATTTACAATTATTTCCCTGAAAGAAAAGTCGGAAAAAATCATCAAGACCAATCATGGCCTTAATTAGAGTAGTTTGCTCCCACAAGTTATATCTGTGAAGTGTCCCAAATTGGATGCTCAAAGAGCCTCTATTAAGTTGTCCGACTAAGAAAGTATGTTTGGCAGGAATAGGAATGTGTAAGATCATGGAGTATACTAATTTTCTAACGAATAAAGGTAAATAAATAAGTTCTGAGATAAATAGTTATTTTTGTTGATTAAAGTAGGAAATAAGTAAATTACTTGTTATAATAGTAAGATACAAGTCTCTTTGAGTCTCCTCCGTGGAACTCCCTCGCGAGTTTCTCAATGGGAGTTTTGTTTCCTCGTGAGGTTTCTTCTCCGGGCCTTCATTGGTCACGGAGTCTTATGACTTTGTTGGAGTCTTTTGTTCCTCCATGGGAGGTTTTCTTCTCTGGCGGATTCAAGGAGAGAAGAGGGCAAAGTTGAGGGTTCTTGTTTAGCACCACTCGCAAGTAGCGATTTGGCGAAGGGGTTTGGCGGGTACAGATGGTGGTGGCTTTGGGCAATGGAGTAGGCAATAGAGATGCGGTGGATTTGGCAGCGGGGGCTAACGTTCTGAATTGGAGCCTAGGCGGTGGGGGTGTTCTGGAACTTTTGCTTTGCTGCTTGGGGAACAGGATCTGGTGGCGGCTTGGATTGGTGCTCCACTTGTAGCTTTTTGATTTTTGTTTTTAGTTTTTAGTATTTTGTTGTTTTCTTATTACGTTGTTTGGTTGAATTTTTAGGGCACGTGTAGCCTTTTCCCCAATAGGGAAGTCCGGTTACTCACTACATAACCTTTTGCTCATCTTTCAGTGTTTGATGTTCCGATTGTGTTGGAATGTATTTTCGTCTGCGTTTGCAACGATTTGAGAATGAATTTACAGACTTTCAAAAAAATAAAAAAAATAGTGAGATACAAGTTACTTTCTGAATAATTAAATTTTTACTTTAAAGTAGGAAACGTAACAAGTTCAAACATTTTTGAAAAAATTATCAAATTACTTAAAAGCAACGTTACTTGAAAATAACCATTACCAAACATTGCCCCTCAAAAAAATAAAAATTGTTCTCATTGTAACAAGACTAATTACAAGGTCCAAAACAATAAGATACAGAGTTATGCTACATATACATTTATGGATAGATTAAACACTTGATAGAAATCTATTTATTTTTCAATTTCACATCATTTTCAAAATCAACTGTTACAAGTCTGTCACATCGTCATCTGTAAACCCATTTGCACAGAACACCTGTACAAATCCAATGACCTTAAGATGCATTGCACTTATGTTACAATTGGCTAAGAACTCTGTATGGAAGGCATCCATTGTCTAGCTGAGATAAAATGAAATGGCCCAATTTTGGTATTTTTCGTTGTAGCCCCTCTATCAGTTTTGGGCTTCGACTGGGCTACAATATACTTTTGCCCAGTCAGTTTTGTCTCCTAAATAATAAATAATTAATTAATTCAAATTAAAATACAGCCTTGAACATTATAAAATAATCAAATGAAATACTGTTATAAATATTATACTATTTAGTGAATAACATTCATACCCCTGTAACTCTAGGGATAATTACTTTGTATATCCCTTTCTTCCCCTATATATATGGGACTCTAATTCTTAATGAAACACAAATTTATTTGCCTCTTTATTTTCTTCTCTCTCTCTCTATTTCATAACACGTTATCAGCACGATTCTCTAAAATTATTAGAATGTAATATTTTTTTTATATAGTCATCTGTCATGTGTACCAAAATTAATTTGGTTACACGTGAATTTTTTTTATATGTGTGTATCAAAAGGATGTCGAATCTTGTTCAAGTTACACATATGAATTTCGTATGAACTCCATCCTCAATTCAATTTCGAATCTGCACACGCAAACCAAGAATTATCATTTTAATCATTTCCAAACATTGAATTGGTCTCCAATTTGGAATCTGGCAGCTTCAAACTTGATTTTTTTTTTTTTACTCAAAGTTTATTGCGTGCAATTATCATTAGTTTCCATGTTGAATTATAATCCTAGTGCCATTAATCGTTCAGAGTCAGAATTGAGGCTGGATGCGATAATTTCTCTAATTTCTTTTCGTTTCCAATAATAATTGGTTTATTCATGTTCTAAATTATGTAGATTGTGTACCCATGTTATTATGTTTAATTCATGCATTATTCACATACATATTTATATGTGTTTAATTTATATATATTATGGTTATTGTTGAATTTTTTTTTACATTTAAATTAATAGTTCATTACGTTGTTGCTCCTGAAGTAGCGCAACTGTATAATTAATATTCCTGAAGAATATTAATATGACTATCATGAATAATTTGTTGTTGCTCCTGAAGTAGCACAACTGTATATAATTAATATTCCAGAAGAATATTAATATGACTATCATGAATAATTTGTTGTTGCTCCTGAAGTAGCGCAACTGTATAATTAATATTCCAGAAGAATATTAATATGACTATCATGAATAATTTGTTGTTGCTCCTGAAGTAGCACAACTGTATATAATTAATATTCCAGAAGAATATTAATATGACTATCATGAATAGTTTGTTGTTGCTCCTGAAGTAGCACAACTTTATAATATTCAAGAAAGATTATTATTTGCTCCAGAAGAGTATAAATTATAATTGTCAATATTTCAGAAGAATATTTGACCTATTATTGAAGAAATAATAGAAAAATACAACATGCTCCCGAAGTAGCATATATATCGAAGAATATGTCATAATGTTTATCCCTGAAGGAAAATATACAACTTATGTGATGTTGATGATCTGATTTATTATTATGTGGTTTAATCACATTCTTCGAAATTAATTGTATTTTATTTATTTATTGTGTAGTTATACAAATGGCCAACATCACTAAACTCGAGTTTGTTGCACTCGACATATCTGGAAAAAATTGAGAATATCGATTAATTTAATTTTCAGTATCTGAATTGTTCTTTTTCTTTAAAAGTTAGTATGAATTATGTTTTTACTTATTTTTTTGAAGTTAGAGACATTTACATTATTAAGCATTTTTAGTTGATTAAAAATGTCGCTAAATTTCTTTTTATGAAATCAAAGTTTTAGAATATTTATTTTGTTTTGTTTATAAATTCAGGATGAATGATCAGGATATCTGTTTAGTCGATAGTGCAACTACACATACTATTCTTCAAGACAAAAAGTATTTCTTGAACTTAACATTATCAGAGAATAATGTTAATACAATATCAGGTGCATCAAAAATCGTTGAAGGCTCTGGAAGAGCTTGTATTATTTTATCAAATAATAAAAATTATATATTGACGATGCACTTTATTCTAGCAAATCCAGAAGAAATTTGCTTAGTTTTAAAGATATTCGCTGCAATTGATATCACATTGAGACGATGCATGAAAATAATGCAGAATATCTTTGCATAATTTCTTTTATATCTGGCCAGAAGCAGATAAAAGAAAAACTTCCGGCACTCCCTTGTGGCATCTATTGTACATCTATAAAGATGATTGAATCAAATATTATCACGAACCAGAAGTTCGTTGATCCAAAAAGTTTTATACTTTGGCATGATAGACTTGGACATCCAGGAACAATAATGATGCGCCGAATAATTAACAACTCACATGGACACCCCCTAAAGAACCAGAAGATTCTTTTACCTAATGATTATCCATGTGCTGCTTGTTCACAAGACAAGTTGGTCATTAGACCTTCAATTACAAAAGTCAACATTGAATCTCCAACTTTCTTGGAAAGAATTCATGGAGATATATGTGGGCCAATACACCCACCATGTGGACCATTTCGGTATTTTATGGTTTTAATTGATTCATCTACTAGATGGTCCCATGTTTGCCTACTTTCCACTAGGAATGTAGCATTTGCTAGACTACTTGCTCAAATTATAAAATTACGAGCTCAATTCCCTGATTATTCAATCAAGAAAATTCGTCTTGATAATGCTGGTGAGTTTAGATCACAGATATTCAATGATTATTGTATGTCAATTGGAATTGAGGTTGAACATTTGGTTGCTCATGTCCATACACAAAATGGATTAGCTGAGTCGTTTATCAAACGTCTACAATTAATTGCTAGACCATTACTCATGAAAACAAAACTTCCAACTTCTGTTTGGGGTCATGTCATATTACATGCTGCATCATTGGTTCGTTTAAGACCAACTGCGTATTATCAATATTCTCCTTTGCAACTTGCAATTGGTCATGAGCCTAATATTTCTCACTTACGAGTTTTTGGTTGTGCCGTTCAAGTCCCAATTTCACCCCCACAACGTACCAAAATGGGTCCCCAACGAAGACTTGGAATTTATGTTGGTTTTGATTCACCATCAATAATAAGATATCTTGAACCTTTAACGGGTGATCTATTCACTGCACGTTTTGCAGATTGTCATTTTGACGAAATGACTTTCCCAACCTTGGGAGGAACAAAATTACATCCTGAAAAACATGGTAAAATTTCATGGAATGAAACAACTTTGTCTCACTTTGATCCCCGCAGCAATCAATGTGAGCAAGAAGTTGGAAAAATCATTCACTTGCAAAGAGTTGCAAATCAATTACCGGATGTATTTGTTGACACGAGAAAAGTGACAAAGTCACATATACCAGCAGAAAATATCCCTGCACAAATTGATGTCCCTGAAGGACAATCTGCTATAGCAAATGAATCTCAAATACGCCAGAAGCGTGGTCGACCAGTTGGTGCTAAAGACTCTGTACCTCGAAAAAGAAAAGTACAAGAGAAAAACCAACCAAAAACTTCAGCAGAAGTAGTATTTGAAAAGATTGATCAATCGGATATTGAGAATATGGTTCCTGCAGAACCACAAGTATCCGAAAATAATGAGATTTCAATAAACTATTTAGTATCTCATAAACTATGGGAAATGAATACTATTGTCATAGATGACATTTTCTCCTTTAATGTGGCTCTTGAAATAATGAAAGATGAGGATCCTGAACCACTATCTGTGAAAGAATGTCAGCATAGAAATGATTTGCCAAAATGGAAAGAAGCCATACAGGCGGAGTTAAATTCCTTAGAGAAACGAAAAGTATTCGGACCTGTAGTTCGAACATCTGAAAATGTAATCCCTGTAGGATACAAATGGGTTTTTGTAAGGAAAAGGAATGAAAATAATGAGATTACAAGATACAAAGCTCGACTTTTAGCTCAAGGTTTCTCTCAAAGACCAGGAATTGATTATGAGGAAACGTATTCTCCCGTAATGGATACTATCACTTTTAGATTCTTAATCAGTTTGACTGTGTCACAAAGGCTTGATATGCGCCTTATGGATGTAGTAACTGCCTATCTATATGGTTCACTTGATAGTGACATATACATGAAAGTCCCTGAAGGACTCAAAATTCCAGAAGCAAATAATACATGCCCGAGAACTATGTTCTCTATTAAATTGCAAAGATCATTATATGGATTGAAACAATCCGGACGCATGTGGTATAATCGTCTTAGCGAATATTTGTTGAAGGAGGATTATAAAAATGATGACATTTGTCCCTGTGTTTTCATAAAGAAAACAAATAGTGGATTTGCAATTATTGCAGTATATGTGTATGATTTAAATCTGATTGGAACTCCTGAAGAGCTCAATAAAACTGCAGATTATTTAAAGAATGAATTTGAGATGAAAGATTTGGGAAAAACTAAGTTTTGTCTTGGGTTGCAAATTGAACATTTCCCAGAAGGATTATTTGTTCATCAATCTTCTTATACAGAAAAAGTTTTAAATCGTTTTTATATGGACAAAGCACATCCATTGGCATCCCCTATGGTTGTTCGATCACTTGATGTGAAAATAGATCCATTTCGTCCACCTGAAGATGGAGAAAAAATTCTTGGTCCTGAAGTACCATATCTTAGTGCAATTGGAGCGCTAACATATCTTTCAAATTGTACTCGACCTAACATAGCTTTTTCTGTAAATCTCCTTGCAAGATATAGCTCTACACCAACTCAAAGACATTGGAATGGTGTTAAACACATTTTTCGATACCTAAAGGGTACTATTGATATGGGATTATTTTATTCTCAAAAATTGGGATCTTCTTTAGTGGGATATGCTGATGTGATCCGGACCAGGCATCGAGGGGCGAAGTCGAGCCATCGGCAATATGACAATGATCTACGTGCAAAACGGAGCAAGTTCCGTGTTGGAGTCGAGCCGAGAAGGCGAAAGGATCAAGCCGAGGCAAATAATTAAGAAATTGTGCAGAAAGTGATTCACGGCCGTAAAGATATTCCTCACGGCCGTAAAAATGGAATTGAAATTGATCACGGCTGTAACCTATTGATCACGGCCGTAACACCAAACTGAAATTTGAGACAGAATATTAGTTACGGTCGTAAACTAGATATTCACGGCCGTAACTCAAGATTTTCCAGATTTTCCGGTTTTTTTCAATTAATTTATTTCCTTTTATTATTTTAGGTTATTTTCCTAGTTTAGAATTTTAGTATAATTAGAATTCTATTTTGAGTAAATTAGATGCTAGGTTATTTTGCTTATTTATACGCTTTTCAATTCATTGTAAAAAGAGTTAAGATTGATTTTGAGATTAATATAGTTGAGAGAGTTTTCTCCAATTGAAAGGTTGAGGAGTCCCTTTTGTGTTCTTCAAGAACAAATCCGACCTATCAAATATTGTGGAAATATTTGTGGCGTTGTACTTATCAAATATTCGCGAGAATATTTGTGGCGTGTCCGATTAAAATCTTATCAAGGAAATTGACAAGTCCTTGTGGTGTTTCGAAAACCTTGGATCTCGATTCCGCGTCGTCAATTTCTTGCGTCGTGAATCTTGGGTCAAGGTCCTATCGTCAATATATCTTTCCAGTATTTTAATTCTTGTTATTTTCGTGTCAGATCTGATTTAGATCTTTCCTAGGTTTTAAATTTCGTTATTCCGCGTGTTCGACGAGAATCCCCGACTGGGATCGCGTCATATGCAGATGCAGGTTATCTCTCTGATCCACATAAAGCTAAATCGCAAACTGGATATGTGTTTACACGTGGAGGAACAGCTATATCATGGAGATCCGTGAAGCAAACCTTGACAGCAACATCTTCAAATCATTCAGAAATTATTGCAATCCACGAGGCAAGTCGAGAATGTGTATGGTTGAGGAACATGACCCATCATATCCAAGCATCATGCGGATTAACTTCAACTAGAGACAGCCCAACAATTTTGTATGAAGACAATGCAGCTTGTATTGCACAACTCAAAGGAGACTTCATCAAAGGAGACAGAACAAAGCATATCTCTCCAAAATTCTTCTACACGCATGAGCTTCAGAAAACTGGGGATATTGATGTTCAACAAATTCGCTCGAGTGACAATGTAGCTGATTTATTTACAAAGGCATTGCCAACATCCACATTCAAGAAAATGGTTCATGAGATTGGAATGTGTCGACTCAAAGATTTACAGTGATCAGTATCAGGGGGAGTAACTGTACTCTTTTTCCTTCGCCCAAGTTTTGTCCCACTGGGTTTTCTTGACAAGGTTTTGACGAGGCAGCATTTATTGTAATACTCCAAAATAACTGTACTCTTTTTCCTTCGTTTGATTTTTTTCCCATTGAGTTTTTATCAAACAAGGTTTTAACGAGGCAGATATTTTGTAATATGTCATTCAAGGGGGAGTGTTATAAATATTATACTATTTAGTGAATGGCATTTATACCCCTGTAACCCTAGGGATAATTACTTTGTATATCATTTTCTTCCCCTATATATATGGGGCTCTAATTCTTAATGAAACACAAGTTTATTTGTCTCTTTATTTTCTTCTCTCTTTCTCTCTATTTCATAACAAATACACATTTATGTTAAATTTCTCTTTTATTTATGTGTACATTCCTTTTTATTTTTTTCTCTCCCAGAAACTTAAATGGTATGTTTAACATGTCGACAAGGTATATGATTGCATTGTTGTAATAGTGTAGGATGAAGATGGAAATACATGTATAAAATCCATTAATTGTTCATAAATTGAAACAAAAAAACCTTTTTTTTTGTCAAAAAAAAAAAAAAAAATCCCTATGAAATTTTAATGTTTCCTTGCAAAAATAATTAGCAAAATGCTTCATTTAATATTTCAAAAAGTAACCCAAACAAGTAAATCCGAAGGAATATATAGCACAAGCAAAATAAGTGTCCCATTGAATCCGCTTAGGGACATTTGCCCCTACACTACTTCCTAAGGGCACAATAGTTTTCTTGAATTCGAGTAGGGTAGCCCTTAATTATTAGCAATACGCAATGCTAATAAAGAATCACAAAACAAAAACAAGAAACTAAATGTACATGACATGTCCCTTAATTAATGGTGCAATTAAATATAAACAAACACCAAACACGAATATAAATGTACAACCTGGCAAAAAGATTTTGAATGTGCCCCAAAGATTTTGTGTTCGTGTCTGTGTGTCGACGTTTTTATTGTATTTTTTTCTTGAACAGTCTTAACAAAAATTGGAAATAAAAAGTTTTAGGGGTTCGATCTATATGTAAATACATATTTAAAAAAATGAAAGAGTAATTTGATTTTATAAAATAAGTATAACTAAAAATATCGAAGATTAGGGTTTTATGATGTCAAAGAGTATTTGCTTAGACAATCCATCTTGTGATCTATTGATCAAGTTATCAGTCGAAAAGATTTAATTCCAATTTTACATATACGGTTTTTAGCATTTGCTTAGATAGTTTCTTGATTTTTTGGGGGTTGCACCAATTTTTGGTCATGTCTTTATATTACATTGGTTTATATACATTTTCAAGAAGATCGAAGTAATTTAATATTACTGGAAATGGTTGTAAGTTTGCATTTACTGAAGTTTAGTTCATCTAAGATTTTTATAATTCTATGAAAGATTTCGAGAAAATCAATTTTAAATACATTTTCATTTTTTAATGAAAATTTAAATATCAAATTGTTTGTCACTGAAGAATACTGCAACAAATAATTATTCGATCCAGTCCAATATACAATCTAAACAACTCTTCAAAAATTAAGGGTATATAGGCTTATGAGACATGGATTCCACAACCCCACAAAACCTTTTGTCATGTTCTTTATGTAAGGCAACCTGACCCACAATACCAGGCAAGAATCATGAGTTGATCTCACAACCAAGAAAGAATCCTTAGTTTATAAGACAAAATTCTTCCTTGGAATGGGAGTTTGGGACCATGGCATTTACATTAACTTAGCAAAAGTTTTTTAGTACTATTTGTTCTTATGAGTTGGATCAATTGGTTCACCCCCACTTCACTTTTGTCGAGTGGATTAATAGGATTGGTTCCTAGGTAAGCATTAATCTTTTTTAATTACATTGAAAAAAAAAAAAAGTAAACCTATTGAAGTTCTATTGCTAATTGTCAACCAACTCAAGTGCAAAAAAATACAATACAATCAAGCAACATACGTTTCTGCTGTGATTCCCGCTTGTAAGGAAAGAAGAATGACAAGCTTCGATTAAAAATTGAATGTTTGCAGTTATGCAAATATCCCTAGAAACAACGAAGCAAGAAATCACGACAATTAATCAGAAGTTTAGAAGATTGTATTGGTAAAATCCATGAGTTACAAATTTTACTTATTTTAAACTTTATTTTTCTAACAAAAGTTATCCTTCATTTCTAAAATGCAAAAGATTTATGAATGTGGGTAGAATCTCTATGCTTACATTAAATTAGTGTTATCTATTCATCAATAATTTGGGTCTAATTAATCAGCAAATGACATGCTAACTTGTATTCTCTCTCATTTGACAATATATATTGTGTTTTTAATATGCAAAATGGGGGAAGAAAGGAATCAAACTTGCATCATTTACTTGGTGGATGAAGCATAGGTGATGGAACCAACTTAAAGTTCATTATCTAATTTAAGTGATTTGTATAGAGATACCTTATAAAATTTGAATTGACTAGGATAATTCTTTCACTTTCTATAAATGAAAAAGTTAACTTTTTAAAGTGTATGACGTGTTTTATACTATTATTATTTTCTCCCTTCGTGCAATTCTACTATAATGTTAATGAGTTGAACGTATAAAATTTTTTATCTTTGTCAATATGTTAAAAAAAAAAGTGCATTAAATAAAATTTCAAATCATTTTTGCAGCATTAGACATGGAAAGATAATAATATTGCGCTTACTCACGTCTCTATAAAATTTATGTAATTTGTTTATTTTGTGTGAATGGTGTCATCGTCCAATATTATTTAAAATATTATGCATTAGCTAGGTTTTTCACATATAGATGTCTAACATGTTCAATTAAGTTGGCGCCTAATTATTTTCAATAAAAGAATATTCAGAATAAAATTTTATATTATTTTCCTTCTTGCAAGTTCATTAGCAAGAGGTGTACATACATAGAGTAATATTATATACACAACATATCTTTTATTTAAACTAAATTATATAAACAATACCATCCGATCTTTAAGTACAAAGCAAATCTCTTAACATAATTTCCACAGTGGAGGGTTCAATGTATCAGCATTTTCTACAATATAGTTTGTTAATATAGTAATCAGTCCACCAGCTCATTTACACATTATTAATTATCTCTATATTTCTTTAAGATTCTCCCTCTTCCACGCGCCCCCCCCCCCAGCTAGCGACTGTATATATAAACACATTACTAAAACAACTCGATATTTTTTACCGAGTCGATGTAGGAATATATTTTATATATGGGCACTCGCGTATATATTGAGAGAAATGTAAATAATATGTATATAAGATGTTGAGTTTCCTAACCTAATATTATAATCTTTTAGGATGAAACTTCAATTCTGAACAAGTAACGTATATGAGAGTACTGAATTCCTATTTCACTCATGTAGACATACAAGATGAATTCCAAATTGTAGCCAAATGAAGGTGTTGGACCCTAAGTTGATTCATGACAGCTGAAGAAAAGAAACTTTTTTTTCTCTCGATGCGATTTCACCTGCATAAGTTGGTGCTCTTGATGATGTACTGTAAAAAAAGTTGGTTCTTTAGAATCTTTTCATCTTTTAGGATGAAATTCTCATTCTAGACAAAATATTATTTTCAAGTATTTGTGAGAGAGAGAGAGAGAGAGAGAGAGAGAGAGAGAGAGAGAGAGAGAGAGAGAGAGAGAGAGAGAGAGAGAGAGAGTATTTATGTATTCATTTGAATATCTATTTTTTCTTATTTAATAGATAAATCTTGTTTAACCATATAACAAGTTTGGTCCAACCCACTCTTCCACCATCCGCCAAGAATCACATCATCAGAGTTGGTATATATGCATGTGTGTATGTATACATGTATATACATAAATATATGAAAATATTATTATATAAAATTGATCACATGATTTGTCATGTCTATCTTGGATTGATATTGACATTGAAATATAAATTAAGAGTATCACTGATATCAAATATCTTATAATTTCTTGGAAAGAACAAATTCTAACAGTGTAGTAATTTGATTCTCGAATTTAAAGTCTAATGCACTGACGAATTAAATAAGGGCTGACATTCGCTCAATTCAAAGTTAGAAAGTCAAACTTCGATTTTTTTTTTTTTTTTGTAAAATATAAAATGAAATATAACAAAATGTTCCTTATAGTGGGATAAGTTGATATTGACATTTTTCGACATCTATTATGTTATTGAATAATAGTAAATGTAATATTTAATAAATTATTTTATATACTATAATCCAATATAATATACTCTTTTGGTCTAACAAGTAAAATTAAAATAAATCTGATTAGATAATATTAAAAAAAAAATAATAAGTTTGATTACTCATATGATTTAATTATATATATCGAATAATTAATATGCACAAATTTTTTCTTTATATGTAAAACTACGATTCACATAGGAGCATATATAGTTTAATTTGGTTAATGAGGTGAAAGAAGTTATGAGCTCCAATTATTTGGAGTTACTATACATAGTGGGTTTTCCATCCATAGGGTACGGGGAACATTTATCCTACCCCCACAAAATATATTTCAATTTAGAGCGAAATATAATTTAGGTCAGCTAACATCGATTTGTTTTATTTATTCTTTTTTCTTTTCCAAATTAATGCTCACTAAATATTGAACCGTGAATTCTTGAAAACAACTATCGTATATCCGTATATTCTATAATAGTAAATGGATTTTTATTTTTATATTGAACTGAATTAAATTACATTGTACAATCCAACATATATATATATATATATATATTATATGTGTCCTAGTTTTAAAAAAATGTTATCTTATGCATTTGTTTGAGCCTCATTATCGTTTAACATATTATTCCCTCTCTAAATTTCAATCGCATATTCTCCAATGCATTCTTTTTTTTCTTAATTTTCAACCACGCATTCTTAAAAATCATTATTTCAAAATACATTATCTCAAATAATCTAATTATATTGGATCTCAAACAAGTACTAAATATTCTACTTTATAAGCCCTTGTTTGATTTTGATTAAAATTTGATTTTAATCAATATTTAATTATAACCACATATTTTATAGGATTCACAACTTTTCAAATTTCAAATACATATATAATCAACTTTTATGAAAATATATTAAAATTTTGATTTTAATATATACCAAATGGGGACTTAATTTGATTAAAATTTTGATTTTAATATAGACAAGAAGTTAAGTATCACATTTGTATATTTTCTTTAAGAAAAAATCTTCCGTAATAAATATATATTCAAAAAAAAAAAATTACATAAAAAGAAAAGACTACTTAAACTAAAATTGAAAGGCAAAGTTATTTGATGTGATCCAGAATCGTGATAATACGAATCATAGCAGGCTTGACGGAAAAATTTAAATATTTACACCAAAACAAGAATTCAGCAGGTTCAACGAGTTTTGAAGATCAAACCGTGTCGAAAAGAACTAAAAAATTAAGCAAAAAGCCTTTTAC
Source organism: Ligustrum vulgare (assembly GCA_963555705.1). Lineage (NCBI taxonomy): Eukaryota > Viridiplantae > Streptophyta > Magnoliopsida > Lamiales > Oleaceae > Ligustrum > Ligustrum vulgare. The sequence continues at coordinate 3,049,863 of OY743178.1, read as the reverse complement.
GGTAGTAACCATTGGAATTACGGCCGTAACGCAGCTATCGCAATTTTTGGACAGAACATGACTTACGGCCGTAATCAATTTCGTCACGGCCATAACTTCGGCATCAATTTTGGACCCGAGAGGGGCTTACGACTGTAAGCCCGGTATTTACGGCCGTAACTGAGGAGTTGATCAAATTTCATAGAATCTTGATTATTTTTTTTCATTTTTCCAATTTTAGTTATTTTAGTATTTTAGGTCAATTAGGAGTCTGTTTTGAGCCCATTCGCGTCTAGGGTTTTTGTTTGTTTATTTATACGCTTTTTCCACTCATTGTATTTTAGACTTTGAATTTGAATAAAAGAGATTGAATGTTTTTCAATTGTTTAATGTGTGGATTCACATTACAAACTCGAACTTATCAAGATTGATTATCTTGTGGTGTTCATCCAGAACTTATCAAATATTAGCGAGAGTATTTGTGGCGTTCAAAACCAGAAACTTATCAAGGAGATTGGGCAATTCCTTGTGGCATTTCGAAAGTCTTGGTTCTTTATTCCGCATCGTCGAGCCATCGTGTCGTGAATATTGGGTCAAGATTCCACCATCCATCCACAACCTGGGTTCGGAACTTTCCGGCGTTTCTTCCGCGCTTCGAATCTTATCATTTGGTATCAGAGCTGGACTCTGAATTCAGGTTTTTATTTTATCCAGTTTAATTCTTATGTTTATCATCGAGTCTGCCATAAGAATTATCCATATCTTATTGTTGAGTCTTTCTTTCTTGAGTGTTCTTCGTGGTAGTAAATTTTTTCAGTTTTGATCTATATAAAAATCCAACAAAAATTAAAAGTGTTTATTTTGTTCGATTCTTATCCAAATCCTGTTCCGTTTGTTTTGTTGTGATCGTGTCAAATTTTCGGATTTATTTAAAAAACATATTTTTTATTATTATTTAATTTCGAAAATTCATTATTCAAAAAAAAAAAAAAGGTTACTCCAAAATTCAAGAACCACTTTCTTGAATTTCTTTAAAATTCTTGGTATTCATTTCCTTCCAAGTCAATAAAAGTCGTTCTTACTATTTGATGTCTAAATCCTCTTCATTCTTAAATTTTTTTTAACGCCACATAAGGAATGGATTAAGATCTGGGTTCTTTATTCCAAACTAGATGTTATGTGGATCATAGGGGGTGCAGTTTGACTATTGATGGAAAGTGCTTTACTAATTTCATTAGTAGCACCGTGGTTGAAAAATTAGGATTGCCCCTAGAACCACACTATAAACCTTATAGGATGACATGGATGAGGGAGTTTTGGAATTTCAAAGTAACCAAACAAGTTCTAGTGCCTATCACCCAGGGAAGATATAGTGAGGATGTATGGTGTGATGTAGTGCCATTGAAATCTTATCATATTTTATTGGGAAAACCTTGGAGGCTAAGGAGGGAGGATGTTTATGATAAGAGTATTCACATATACAAATTCCTTAAGAACGGGAAAACATGCGCACTATATGGATTGACATTAGAGGAAGCACTAGAAAATTCACGGAGAGTAAGAAAGGAGAGTGAAAAGTGGTGTAATAGGAGGCATTGTGGGGATAAGGATATTGATAAGAAGGAGGGAGAGTTGAAATTAAAAACAAATAAACAAACTCCAAAATTTGATGAGGAGAAGGTGGAGTTGGGTAGCGAGGAAATGATTAAGAATGAAATTTTTGATAATGAGGGGAATGAATTGGGAGTTGAGGTGGAAGTTCATGATTTGAGCGTTGAATTGGAAGATCCACATTTGAGTAGTAATGAGGTAGTACACGAGCGTGGTGATAAAAAAGTGGAGATAGGAGATGTGGTTGAATTTGAAAGTAAAAATATTGAAGAGGTGCTTGAGTGTGTAAAGTTAGGAGATGTGCTTGAGAGAAAAGAAGTAGAGGGGAATAAACAAGAACTTGTAAAGGAAGAACGAGGTGAAGAGAAAGACCTAGTGGTTCTAAAAGAGGATTTAGAGATAATGATTTATCATGAATACAAGGATCCGTACCTTGTACCTTGTGAAACTAACATTTCTCACCCTATTTTATTTAATTCTTTTTTGCAGGTTAATTGCACTTGGAACGATTGGTCACGCTACTTAAACCCAAAGGTGTTTCTACTTCGAGCCATTCATGTGACCCCTGTTGAAGAATATTATTGATTGATTATATGCAATGGCAGGAGGAGTTTTCCATTTGATCCGGGAGGAGCAACGGTAACTCATGAACAAAGCTATGATTCGGGACGAATCATCCTAAAGAAGGAGGGTATGATGTGATCCAGAACCATAATAATACGAATCATAGCAGGCTTGACGGGAAAATTTAAATATTCAAGTCAAAACAAGAATTCAACATGTTCAACGAGCTTTGAAGATCAAACCATGTCGAAAAGAACCAGAAAATTAAGCAGAAGTCATTTTACGGCCGCAACCATTGGAATTACGGCCGTAACGCAGCTATCGCAATTTTTGGACAGAACATGACTTACGGCCGTAACCAATTTCATCACGGCCGTAACTTCGGTATCAACTTTGGACTCGAGAGCCCGGCAAACTAATTTCATCACGGCCGTAAGCCCGGTATTTACGGCCGTAACTGATGAGCGGATCAAATTTCGCAGAATCTTGATTATTTTATTTCCTTTTTTCAATTTTAGTTATTTTAGTATTTTAGGTTAATTAGGAGTCTATTTTGAGCTCATTCGCGTCTAGGGTTTTTGTTTGTTTATTTATACGTTTTTTCCATTCATTGTATTTTAGACTTTGAATTTGAATAAAAAAGATTGAATATTTTTCAATTGTTTAATGTGTGGATTCACATTGCAAACCCAAACTTATCAAGATTGATTATCTTGTAGCGTTCATCCAGAACTTATCAAATATTCGCGAGAGTATTTGTGGCGTTTAAAATCAGAAACTTATCAAGGAGATTGGGCAATTCCTTGTGGCGTTTCGAAAGTCTTGGTTCTTTATTTCGCATCGTCGAGCCATCGCGTCGTGAATATCAGGTCAAGATTCCACCGTCCATTCACAACCTGAGTTCGGAACTTTCCGACGTTTCTTTCGCGCTTCGAATCTCATCATTATTGTTGCAGTGCAAGTTTCGATGGCGTTTTGAATAAATTTCCGATGAACATGGCAATGACGGTCCATGTGACTAATGAGCTGCCTAATTTTGTTAGACCCATTCGTTTGGCCTTTCTCAGTCGTTTATTTTCTAGAATAGATGAGAAAGATAATTAATGTGCTAATTAAATCAAAAGATTAGAGAAAAACTAGAGATTTGGGTTGTATACAATTAGAGTTCCTCAAGCATGAAACAATTGGATGTTAATGTTAACAAGAAGTCAAAAGTATTTTTCAACATTCTAATGGTTTTGATATTCATGAACAACTAACAATGTCCTATATATCCCATTTCAAAAAAAAAAATAAAAAAGTGTCCTATATATCTTATTGGTAAATGACAAAAGAAATTACGATATATTAGTCTTCTAATAAGTTAACGCATTGAATCCAAATGTAATACGTACCATCGTTAATTAGAAGACTGATACATTAGAGCCCTCTTCTTAGACGCACACAAAAAAAATGTAGTATTTTTGGATAAGATGCACATGTATTTACGCATTCTTTTAGAAGTCAGTTCAAATGTGAGTATGATAAATACAAACGTGACATTTGTAAATAAACTACGATATGTCTTATAAGTAACACACGTACTTAAATTGTGGTGTCAAATTATATTGCATCACTCTAACTTTAGACAAGATGATTATAATTAAGAATAATAATAATGTATACAAAGTAAGATGACATGTCTCTAGGAGCTCGTTTGATCTTAACAATTATTTCAAGTTTATGAAAAATTTTGAGTTTGTTAGAGAATTATTGAAAAGTGATTGAAAAATGTGAAAAGTGTTTGACCCATAAAAATATGTGGTTGAAGATGAATTTAAAAAAAAAAAAAATGGGGAAAAAAAATAAAATAAAATTGGGAGCAAACATGCTCTAACGTAAGCTAAACTTCCCTAGAATTCTTTTTTCACGCCCTTCAGAGAAATCTTGGTCATCATTACCATACAAACACAAGATCCAAGATAAGGTTTGCATATGTACGAACATGTGAATTATATTGAAATTGTGGTAGGGTAAAGGAAATGATGAAATTTGAAAGGCAAACATGCAAGGTTCCTATGGTGTGGACACAATCTACTGTAATCTAACTCCCGTAATGGTGGATGTTTTTGTCCAAAAAATGGTGGGGGTATATTACCACTTTAAATATAGAGGAAGGTACAGTTTTTGTTATGAATTCGTTTGACATCTAAAAGGGACTTGTAAGTTTGAACTTATTCGATCGATTTAGTAGATACAATTTAAAAAGTATAGGCTAAATTTTAAAAATTAAAACCCATTAAAACACAAAGAATTGGCATGGCTAGATTCGAAAAAATCCCGATCTCGGATCCGCCCCATTTCACTTAAAAAAATTAATAATTTTTTTTTAAAAATTACTTTAAATTATCTTTAAAATACATTAAAAAAATAAAAAATTTGCGGGCTGATCGGCCCACAGTTCGGGGACCCGACATCCCCTGAAGTTTGGCGGATCGTAGGGAGGATCAGATCTTATCCATTTTCGTGCGGGGAAAATTCGAATCTGAATCATACGCTCCGTTGCCAACGGTAGACAAGGCTCAAATCCTAAATTTAATTTGTCTATTCTTATATTTAGAGATGACAAAAAACCTAGACTCATCTTGAACTGGATGGATACCCGACCCAAAATGGAGTGAAAAGTCCATTTACAAAGAGCTGGTTCGACGACTTAAATGAGTCACGAGACGGGTTTTGGCCATCCCACCATGAACCAAAACCCACCTCACCTACGAGGAGCGGGGAGGGATCGTTGTCACTGCTTATATTTTTATTTTAGTTTTTCCTAAATGGGATGTTTTGTAGGACAATTTTCATTTTGAATGCTCATTAATCACCACAACAATAATCTTTTGGAGTATTGTGTATCAAACTCTCAAGTAATTTTATTCGAACTTTATTTATTAAAATTTTGTAATACTTCAAGTTTAAAAATCACTTTGTTTATGGGTAATTATATTTGCACCACAATTTCTTATAAATACATCATATTCGAATTGCATTATTGGTCCCTAATCGTTATAGATTATTACATTTATGTTCTTTATATTTCTCATCAAGTTCTTATCATTAAATTTTCAACAATTATCAAATTTTGTTCTTAATGATGTTTCGTCCATTTTTTTTATTATTATTGTGCTTTAAAATATGAACAAGTATTCAATTAAAATTTTGATTGTTTTAACTTATTAAGTGTACAAGTAGTAAATAAATCTTTTTAATCCACAATAAAAGAATTAAAATAAGAATACAATGAAAAAAAGTTGGAGGACATAATTGCAATATTGATTAAAGATTATGAACATTTCTTGCAATTAAAATATGGTGACAATATAGCCTTAGATGATTGATCTTTCATTCTTAAAATACTTACATTTAAAAATAATGTTATTTTGTGTGAAAAAAAGGTTCTCATTTCACCAATTCATCTTGTCTCAATTGATTTAAATTGTTGTTTCCATAACAAAGATCAAGAGTTCAAAAATTGGTGCCTCCACCCCCATAAAAAAGTTGTTGATTGGGAGCTTGGTGTAAGAGAAATTGAATTTTTTTTTTGAATGTGTGCTTGAAAATTTATTGAACCATAAAAATGTATGGTTGAAAATGAATTTGAGAAGAATTTTGGTTAGTTTTTTCTCAGACCGAACAGGGGCTGAATGATCTCTATCCTTGAGCTTGACCATTTGTTTAACAATCATAAAATAAACTTTACGTTGGATATTTGTCGATAACAAGTTCGATCAACTTTTCTCAGTTTTCATACAAAAGTAGAATTGTTAGTCTCTATTCGATGTTTAAAAAGAGTTTATTTGAAATGAATAAATTTTTAGGAGAATGTGTGGTTAAAAAATAAAGAATCTTTTATGAATTTATGAAAACATTATTTTATTGATAATTGAGTGATTAAAAAAATAGAGAGAAAAATATGTTAAAAATTTAAAGAGAATCAAACAGGTGTTTACGAGAGCATAAATCTTTTTAAACATCTTGCTTTTGACATTTGTATCTAGTTGCATAATAAACCACAATTTTCATTTATACTTTTGACATTTGTACTGAACAATCCTGAAATGTTGTCTATCGTGAATAACATAATAATTGTTCATCGTGAAAATATAACAATTGTCTATATCTAATGAAAAATAGTCAAGTGTCGAATTTTAAATATTATGAACATTTAACTATTTTATATAGGGTGAGCAACAAAGCATTTTCATGGTACTGAATAATGTTATAATAATTTATTTGAACCTCAACTTGAAAAGAGTAAAGATCGGAATTTGGTCATAAAAATAAAAAACACAAACAATTTTTTTGAAATTAACTAGTCAACTATGGAGTCAATTGTTCATCGTCGACAATATAATAATTTTCTAAATCTAATGAATAGTAATTTTTAGGAAAATTAATTGTTGAAATTTGATTGAAAAGTCAAATATTATGAATTTGACATTTAATGAATGGTTGAAATTGAGTACTGTAGAAAAAAATTTATCAAAACCAAACAAGGCCATAATAACTGGTCGGTTCTTATGTTATTTTTTATTTTTATTTTTAATTCTCGTAAACAGTTTTTGACTTATTTTTCTTCATATTTTTTTATTTTTTTATTTTTTTTTAATGGAACTGACAACACCAACTGAATCTGATTTGGGACGGGACATTCTAAGAGCAACAAACCTTTTTTATTGCTTTTCCTTACAAAAGTTCAACCATCAATATTGACCGTCGACCATAATGATAATTTCACTCCTACGAAATACAAGTTTTACAAGACAATATTCCATGCCTAATTGAGTGCTTTTGAAGAATAATAAAAATTGTTGCATAATGACCTTACTAATGTATAGTAAATTCCATCTTGTTATAAAACTATTAAAATCATAACAAAGATATGGAGATGGAGAGAATAGAGAGGAGAGAATTCTCTTCCAAGGTGTATTTATTACAAAGGAAATGACTCCTATTTATAGGAGTGGACAATGGCACAATCGTAATATTGTAAAGCTTACAGGGATATAATGGTAATGTCATTCACATATTTATATATTATTTATAACACTCCCCCTTGAATGACATATTCCGCAATTGTCTGCCTCGTTAAAACCTTGTCAGTAAAACCCAATGGGACAAAATCTGAACGAAGGAAAAAGAGTACAGCCGCTCCCCCTGATATTGGTCATCGTCAATCGTTGAGTCTAATGTTCAAGTAGAACAAATCATGTATTGAATCTTTGAAGTTCTGAAGTGCTTCATTGTTTCATTGCTTTATTTCTGTAGTGCTTTAGTGCTGCCTCGTTAAAACCTTGTCAGTAAAACCCAATGGGACAAAATCTGAACGAAGGAAAAAGAGTACAGCCGCTGCCTCGTTAAAACCTTGTCAGGAAAACCCTGTGGGACAAAACCTGGACGAAGGAAAAAGAGTACAGCATGACAGCATGATTCTCCCCCTGAAGTGTGCATTCAAGTATTCATGAACCTTTTGAATAATGATATCATATTTCTTCTGGAATATGAAAATCTCCTTGCATAGCATTCTTCATAAGATGTCTATGATTTTCTTCATTTGTTGATATCATTCCAGTATAACAATGTGTTGCTAAATTATAGCTTGTCAATAGCTATGATAATGCCTCAAAAACCTTTGCTAGGAAAACCCTGTGGGACAAAACCTCAGCGAAGGAGAAAGAGTACATTATTCTCATTAATTTTCATCAATACACCTCAGCTGCTGCCTCATTAAAAACCTTGCTAGGAAAACCCTGTGGGACAAAACCTCAGCTAAGGGAAAAAGAGTGCAACGCGTATTTATTCCTTTCATGGAATATTACAAGTATATTGGTGCAATCACGAATCTTTTCATCGTATAATTTATGATGAGCTTTATATAAATCGTTCATAGCTCATGATGTCATAACATGCTATATTAAGCAATGTTGTACTAATTTATTGATTGCATCTTTCACTTCTGGTGAATAATCAAATTTAGAATTCACTTCTGGTGAATAATCAAATCTATAATTCACTTTCATAGATTGCATCTTTCACTTCTAGTGAATAATTAAATATTCATTTTCAAATTCACTTCTAGTGAATAATCAATTTCAAATTCACTTCTGGTGAATATTCATTTTCGTATTCACTTCTAGTGAATAATCAATTTCCCAGATGTCATAAATAGTACACTCCAATTTCACTTTCAACATATTATATCATGGAGTCATTTGTATCATTCTATAGTGATACTAATCTGGGCATATTGAATCTTTCAATGATTTATACATGTATGTTCTTGCACTTTATAAACTGCAATTTCTAATTTTGCAGGAGCATAATCAATCATTGAAATAGATATCAATTTCGACATATAATCTACAATCATTTTACTTGAAATCCCAACGTACCGCGATCAACTGGTACATCAAAGAATACTCCCAAAGTACCGAGATGAGAATCATACATTTTGATCTCACTCATTGGTATATCAAGGAGCTCAAGCTAGTGATTTAGACTATAGTCTATCCACCATATGTCATGCCAGTTCTATGAAAAATTTCGCGCGCAACTAGTCGTCTTTTACGACTGTGAAATATTTTTCATTTGTACATATAATTACTGGCTTTACACATTTAAGCATTTGGACTTCAGGTCCTTGAACAATAATCCCTACATTAGGGTTTCATACTTGGCCAAAGAATTATGATTTCATCAATCTTATTTCATAAGAGGGTATGCAGTCGACTTATTTATCGATTCCATCTCAATATAACGTGGAGAGATCTCTTTATATGTTCTATCATCAGGTACCTGAATATCTCATCATTTGACTATGTCCCTTTTACTTACTTTGGGTATTTAGCCTCAAAGGAATCATTTCAATCATTCAAGAGATATTTATTTTTGGAATCGATAGTCATTATGCTTCAGGCATAATTACGCTTCAGGCGTGTTTTCACCATAATGTTCTCAAATATTATCAATCGGCTAAAATGCCATAACACATGTCATTCTTTTAGGGATGTAATTTCAATCATATATCTCAGTGCGCTTTGGTGGAGTGTATGCATATCGCATTTTTACAAATAATAAAGCTTCTTGAGCTATTCCCTGTTTGACATAGAATATTGTTGTATGATAAACAATTTCTGAATAAGTTATTCTCATAGAAAATAATTTGGAACTTTTGATAATCTAACCGTTTATTATAGAACTTCTGGTTCTATACGGTTTTATTTCATTTCTATGTATGAATATTTGATTCAATACAATATCGCTAAACTTCTGGTTCAATACAATGTATATTTCATTTATGAGCTTCTGGTTCATACTATATACATATTTCACTTGTACGTATGAACTTCTGGTTCAATAAGATATTTCACTTGTACATATGTATGAACTTCTGGTTCAATACAACATTTATTTCATCAGTATTCTATATAGTTCAAATCAGTATACCTTTATTACTTTTAGTATACCGAAAAATCTGGTACAATATCCAAGGAAATATCTCATAATCTCAATCTTGTCGCCAAATCTTCCCTTATATCGAAAAAGGTAATGGCATATTATCTCACCTTTTCAATAATTTATTCCATTATTTCTTGATGGAATCCATATCACTGACACGCGGAGCCGCCGCTCTTTTACGCGTTGAATAATGCATTTAAATAGATGATTTGGGAAGAAGGCTAGATCCATCAAAAATGGATATCATACTTTCAAATATTCGCAAATATTATTCCAATCTTCCAGTAAATGATTTGAGAAAAATTTATCGAATTAGGCTCGAAAGATTGAGGTTGCTGATGGATCATGGCATGCCAGAAGATGTTCGCTGGTTGATCGAAGCAAAAGTTCGATTAGCTGGTGAATTACCAGATTCATTTTCTAAGCACAAGCCTGGCTTAGGTAAGAGTACTTTTGCAAAGAAGCGAAGAGCAAAAAGATTAAATAGTTGCTACAAATGTGCTCGATGGACATGTGATACCCGTTGTAAATCAATAGGATATTCATCCATAAATCGAGATGATAAGATAGACTTCATTAAGGGTGGACTGAGTAAGGAGTCATTGGATGATATCCGATTGACTCTTGAGACGCACCCTAGTGGATATGTGCAGCGTGAGCTACTATCTTTATGGGCTAAATTCATCAGCGATAAAGAGAGATATAGTCTCAAAAATATAATAGCAAAAGATCCTGTTTGCCATGCTGTTATAAACAATGATGTTTTGGCTATGCAGCATTAATACAAGGTAAATCATTTGATATATATGCACATATAAAATATTTTTTCTGTTTCCTTTCACGAGTTTTGATAAAGGCTGGTTAAAAATATTAAATCGCCGAAAGGTGAGTAGGATGATTTTGTCAAAAGTAAATCTTCACTTTTTCGAAAAACGACCAGTAAATAGTGAAGTTTTTCGGTTTTAAATAGCCAAACATTTTTCATAGTTCATGCATCCCAAAATAACATTTTCCTTCTTTACTTTCAAAAATGGAAGGACCAAAATTTCGACAGATCAAAACTATCTGTGTATTTTGTGGATCAAAAGTGGGAAAAGGTTTTGGGTATCTAGAAGCAGCCGTGGATTTAGGAAAGAAATTGGGAGAGAAAGGTATCACTCTCGTGTATGGAGGAGGTAGCAGTGGATTGATGGGTTGTGTTTCACAATCCGCTCTAGTAGAGAAAGCAAGAGTGATAGGTGTTATACCTACTCCTTTAGCTGATATTGCAGGCAAAACACGAGGGCATGAAGTACAAACCTTATCTATCCATGAACGCATAACTTGCATGTTATATGGTTCTGATGCCTTCATAGCCCTGCCTGGAGGTTTTGGTACTTTAGAAGAAATCTTTAATATTACTTCATGGGCTCAACTAGATCTCCATACTAAGCCTATAGGGCTTTTAAATGTAAACAATTTCTTTGATGGTTTGCTAACATTTCTTGATTATGCTGTGGAACAGGGATTCATATCTCCATTTTCTAGGAGAATCCTTATTTCTGCTCCTACTATCGAGGAACTGCTGGATAAGTTGCAATCATATATTCCAATACAAGATCCAGCAGGAGTAAAGATAGATTGGTCGCAAGGAAGGGGAATCAAGCGAAAATGGAGTCCGGTTAATGTAAATTTATCTTTGTGAACTCTAGAATAGGTGGTGGTAGAGTACGGAGTATTCTCACTCTTGAGACACACCATAAATTTCTAGGATTTTATCAATGTATTAATCTTGTGTACCTCAAAGATTTAAAGTGGTAGAGTATGGAGTATTTCTTACTCTTGAAACACACTTTTTTCTTTATTTCCTCAAAAGGTCAGAGGTGGTAGGATACGGCTACTCCCGAAACACATCTCTAATTTTGAGGATCATAAATGTTTTCCCCTTTTGCATTTTGCATGTATGTCTCGTTTATGCTTCTTCAGGAGCAATAATAATATCATTTCATTATGTTTAGATGATAATTTTTACTTCTTCTGGAGTAAATATGTACTTCTTCTGGAATATATAAGTGCTCGTGCAAGAACTTTTCCAGGCACTTATCATCTAACATTCATCTCATAATACTGATGAGATTATTTTCACATTAGCTATATCCGTGCTATCATGTGATATTATCTTATCATACATCAACATTCTCTTGTTGAATAATTTTCATCCACCCATTCAAATTCAGATATTGGTAACTTCTGGTACCATTGGATAAAACATTTTATTAATATTTATCAACCTTTTGGTAATGATAACTTCTGGTATCATTTGATAAAATATTTTCTAACTTTAGTATTGATAACTTCTGGTATCATTTAATGAAGTATCAAATAACAATAATATTGTATATATATATTAACAATAACGATACTGGGATTATACCACCAAGTATATATGTTGACAACAACCCTCTAATATGTTAGAATTAACCAACAACTGAGGTGTTTATATGTATTCAATTGATATACCGACCATATAGGCGGTGTCAACGTGATGAAATAATTAAACCAGCCATATAGACGGTATCAACGAGATGAAACAATTAAACCGGCCATATAGGCGGAATCGACATAATGAAATAATTAAACCGGGTAAAGCCAACCATGTAGGTGGTAAAACCAACCATGTAGGTGGCAGCATAATATAATTCAATTGATCACATATTAATCGTTAATTTACGATTATTATACTTGTATGTATTATTAAGGGCAAAATCGTCCATATTTTAATATATTGCTCATATGAATAAATTGAAACCGTCAATAGGTTTAAAATTTAATTTAGAACAAACTTACTTTTGGTCCGAAGTTCAAAATCTCGTCGGAAATGCTTCAAAAATAATATTTACGAAGCCGCCACGTTCAACCATCGGAAAATGTCCAAAACTGTATCAAACAGAAAAGTAAGATCATAGAAAAATTCAAAACGTCGAACTGAACAAACTGCCTTTTGACACCGTCGCCAGAAACGGCTCCACGCGCCCGCACGCGCCCGATCGACGTCAGCGCGTGGGATTCACGCGCCTCACGCGCCGCCGCCGTCTGTCGCCGCCGGTGACACGCGCCGGTGTCGGAGGTTCGTCTTGCCACCGTGATTTCAGATCCGGTCTCCGATCGTTAATTGGATATACGGTTTTGCGTAAATCGGCTTTGAAAGTTTCGAGTTTTTCAGATCTACAATATGTGGGTTGTTTTCTAAAGCCAAAAGTATTTGATTTGAGAGAGGAAAACATTGATTTGTAAAAATCAGGTTTCTGATACAGAAGCTCATCATTTAGATGCAACTGTAGAGCATACTCCCGTCGTATTACTCAATTGACTAGAGACTCGTGCTGATAACGTGTTATAAAACTATTAAAATCATAACAAAGATATGGAGATGGAGAGAATAGAGAGGAGAGAATTCTCTTCCAAGGTGTATTTATTACAAAGGAAATGACTCCTATTTATAGGAGTGGACAATGGCACAATCGTAATATTGTAAAGCTTACAGGGATATAATGGTAATGTCATTCACATATTTATATATTATTTATAACACATCTTACATTAATTTACAAAATAACTATGTATAACAGTAATTACTGTTGCAATATTTTTTGTATAGTGACGTCAAAGATATAAAGTATAATTATATGAACAGGGTAAAGGTAAGGAAATAAGAAAAAGAAGCAAAGTTGAGGTAAGTGTTAAACACTTTGTCCTTAAACCGAATTTGTTTCTCAGTGGGACCTAGGTTTATGGCAATCAACTCTCAATATACAATGACTCCCACTTTTATTTGTAGCACTCCAAAATATAAGCCCCTGTTCTCTTTGCTGTTTTGAGGTCGTTTTCTGTTTTTATTTTCGAAAACGTTAAAAACGCGTTCTCTTTACCATTTTCGAAAACGCATTTTGGAAAATAAAAAAAAAATTTGTACACAAAACGGAAAACGCCCGAAACATCGTTTTGGGCATTTTGTGTGTATTTCGACAAAAAATGTCCAAAACGCGTTTCCGCGTTTTTGGATTTTTTTTTTTATTTTTTATAGAATTATCTTAACTTAGAACTAAGCTTAATATAAAATTTTTATTTTTTTTTAGAATTATCCTAACTTGGAACTAAGCCTAAATAAAGATTTTTTTTTTTTTTTTTTGAGAATTATCCTAACTTGGAACTTAGTTTAAATAAAGTTTTATTGAATTCAACATCAACATTACAAAAAAAATTAAATGAGAATTCTTGTTGTTATATTTCAAAAAATGCAATGATAAATGGACTCTGGTGGTTTTGAAAGAACTTGCATTTTCTGGATTTTAATAGAAGTAGAGCTTTCTCAAGTCCTGAACCTGACCAAGCTGTGTTAATATAGATTTTTAATGCTCACATTAGTGTGTTGCATGTAACTATATTTTTAGTGTATTGTGAAAGAAAATTTTAGTTGGAGTTAGAAGTATTTTGCAAGCAAATTGATTAAAAATAATTTAAGTAGTGTTTTGCAAAATTTCAAACAGAACGTGTTTTCCAACTTTTCATTTTCAAAAACAGTTTTCAGAAACGACAAACCAAACGCGTTTTCAGCAATTTTGAAAACAAAAATGAAAACACAAAACACAAAACATTTTCGAAAATGAAAATACAAAATAAAATACAAACAGAACGCTACCTAAGCACTACAAACCAAAATATAGCTTTTGTACTCCAAAAATGAAATTGAAAGAAAATCAAAAGTATGCAACAAAATGCAAGGATTTTGATTCAAGGGAAGAAGAAATAATGATATTATATTTGCGTATCATTGGTGTGAGGATTAAGACATCCCAAAAGTCCTATTTATAGGTGATGAAGGGTTGTAAATGAAGTGATGTGAAGTCAAACCATGCATCACTTCAAAAAGACATGACTTAAAAAATATATATTTTTAGGCGCGATCACACGGCTTTACGTGAAAAAAATATATATTTTCACGAGTGATCGCACGATTAAAATTCCACCAAAATTTTTTCATTCTCGGTAATTTATCATCAATTCGATATTGGCTTCGAGGTGCCAAACTTCAACACATGTAGAGAAATCCCCGATTCTGCCCCCAAAAGTCGTGAAATGGCAAACTAATTTGCCTAAACGGATTGTGTTAGTTTTGAATATTTGGCCGAAGTTGACAAGAAATCACTTTAATCGATTTTCAACACTTAATCAATTTCTCGAATTATTAAACCAATATCCAACAATTACTTCTGTAACACAATTCTAATGCTCATTTTACTACCAGAACTAAAAAGAAGCAACTAAACTATAGGGTACATCAAAAGCGCCAAACATGCATAAATCAGTGTTCTAAAAAGCGTGACGAAACGTAAAGCCGGATAATCAAGCTTTTCAAGCTTAAGCGGGAATAAGTGTTAAAAAACGTTAAAAAATATTTTTCAAATCCTACATACAAGATTTTAACTTTACACATAGTTTAACGCGTAAAAAAAAAAGCTTCGGATGTGCTTCGGACTTGCTTAAGTGTCTGTTTGGTAGTGTAAGAAATTTTGATTTTTGTGTTTTTTTTGTGGATGTATGGTTGATAAATATTTTATACACTTATTTATATGTCAAAAGTAGAATTTTATATGTTTGTTTAAGAATGTTTGATATTCATTTAGTTTATATTTGTTTATATTTTAGAAAACAACCCAAAATTGAGAAATTGATGCAAATGAGGCAAATATGAAAGAATTGGATGATTAACGAAGCTAATTTTTGAACTTGAAGAAGTGCAAGGAATCAATCAAAAAGAATAAGAAAGAAAAGAGAAGAAATCAAAAGTGTAGGTTCCAAAACATCGCAATTGAAAGTTGGAGGACATGAATGCAAATAAAAAATGAGGACTAACTTAAACAAGAATGAAAAATTGAAAATTACATTTCAGCGGAGAACTGCGCGGCCACCAGAAACAAGAGGCATGGCCGCGCAAGAAATTCAAATTAAACAGAACCTGATTTGGCATAATTGCTCAGCCACCAAACGCATAACCATGCGGCCGCTCAGCTTTCCTGCCCAGCGCAAGATCATGCCTATGCGCAATTTTTTGTTCCAAAAGTCTAGGTTTTTCCCCCTCCTATATATTTTACTTCTCATGCACGAATTAGGGGTCCTTAATATTGTTCTCAAGAGTGCTTTCATGCAACTTTGCTGCTCAACAAAGAAGGGATCAACGCGAGGCCAAAGAGAAGATTGAAGACACAAGAACAAGAAGATGAACGTGGTTATCTCTTTTCATATTTCTTGTAATTTATTCACAATCATGTATCTAGGCTAGACGTTTAGTTTTGGGAACTGTGATGAAGCCTTATTATTTTGATTATATGTTTTGACTATTGTTTAAATTATACAATTCATGGGTTTGAGTAATTAAAGTGCACTTTTTCATCTTATGCAAATTTCCGACCAACTTTTGTATAATCAAGTGGCTTTTTCCCAAAATTGAGAGAGTAGGACGATGTTGACATGTTTAATTACTGCTAGGTCCGATAGGGGGATAGA
Organism: Ligustrum vulgare; assembly: GCA_963555705.1. NCBI lineage: Eukaryota > Viridiplantae > Streptophyta > Magnoliopsida > Lamiales > Oleaceae > Ligustrum > Ligustrum vulgare. The sequence goes on along the minus strand of OY743178.1, from coordinate 3,033,675 downwards.
GATATACCTCTATACTTAGTATTATCCTTTAAAAGTATTCACAAAACTAAAATGCTTTTCTAGTGTAAATTCGTCATAGAGATATAGTCGGGTTGTAATTTAGCAAAAAAAGTTTTTAATGCATCCTCGAGGGGACTTAAATAACATTTGGAACACGGATTTTCAAATCACCATGAGCTGTGGTTAAACAAGTAAGTCAAAGCATAAATGATAGATGTAAGATGTATTCCCAATTTCCTACGCGCTTGCTTTTATTGATTTTAATTAAAATTTTCATTGCTTTCATAATTAATTTCTAGTTTAAAATTCATTTCACTAATCACCTTGAATTTCTTGTTCCGATTAAGGAATTTGACCTAAATACAATTTGCTCAATCCGTTGGGTACAATATCCGGAGTTTTGGTCCACTTTATTACTTGTGCGATCCGTACACTTGCGAGTTTCATCACACCAATGGTTTAAAAATGTTTGAAAAGTAAAAAACTATGGGTTTGACTAAGAATGGATGGTTGTGATTGAGTTTGAAAAGTTGTGATGAAAATATTTGTTTTACCAAACAAGCTCTAAGCACGTCTTTTGGATAAAAAAAAATTTCTAACTCTTTTCGTTGATTTGACGCGTGAGAGGTGTGTGTTGCACATAGACGTCGCGTTTTCGCGCGATTTAGAACTCTAGCATAAACTATGCTAGTGATGTTGAAACTCTTGTTTGATACCACTAAAAATTTGATGCGTCTGTTTGGTAAAAGAATGTGGTTTATAAATTGATTTATTTATGTTTTTAAGATAAAATATATAGTTGAAAAGTGGAGAGAAAAAATATGTGTAATGAAAAAATAATTTGAAAAATTAGGTAATTTATAACCCAAAAAGTAACTTTGATGCTAAAGTCACTATTTGTTAAAAATTTGTTTATAAATTGTGTTTATAAATGACTATGGGTGTGTTCTTTAAAATTTAATTTAGAATGTTTTGTGTCAAATCAAAGAATTGAAATTATTTGTTGATTTATTTATGTTTTCTAGGTAAGATGAAGTGTTAAAAATTGGAGAGAGAAAATGTGGATGGTTAAAAAGTAGTATGGGAAATTGTGTAAATTAAATTTTTGTAATGATGACAAATTAAAATTTAAAGAACACACCCTATATGGGAATATCTCATTGATTCATTTTTTGAAAAATCAACAATTTCGTTTGATCAAAGGTTCAATTTCACCATTTTTGACTTTTCAAAAAAAAAATAAAAATAGACCAATGATTTTTTGACACGTCGCTATCCACAACTTTTCAACAACATATTTCATCAACTTTTATCAAAATCTACTAAAAAATTGATGTTAATTTCCATCAAACAAGGCTGAATCTAGGGATGATAAAATGGTTCACTGGCTCAAGCCCTTGGACTCGGTTTGAAAAAAGTTCGGACTTAGCTCGCTTGAGCGAAAAGAAAAAAGTCAACTCAATAAGCTTGAGCCTTGAAATTCAGTCACTAACATACTATATGCATTTTCAATAACAAGTTTATAGATTTTTGTTGTAAAAATAAAATAAACTTAAAACTAGGGACTCGACTCAAAAAAGTTCAACCAAAAAAAAAAAAAGCTCAAGCCTTGAATTTCGACTCGTAGCTCGGCTCAGCTTGTTAAGATCCATAGTTGAATCCATTTTAAGTTAGCATCTTTTCAGTAAACTATACTTTTTTGTTTATAAACCAGTTTATAAATTACAGAATTTCTCAAATCACTTTTTGATCACATATATTTTTTCTCCTTACTTTTCAATCATACATTTTACCTCAAATTCATAAATAAATCAATTTATAAATCACATTCTTTTACCAAATCGAAGCTTTAGAAAACATAATTTAAAGAATCATAATCACATTTACAAAATGAATGAACAAGACATACTTACTTTTTTTTTTGAAGGAAGACATATTTATACATACGTATGGAGATGTACCTTTTTTTTTACATATTGATAGGGCTCAAGTTAGATGGCCATGGGAAGCAAATCTTAAAAGGGGATCAAAAGAAATTGCCCCCTCTTTGCCTCTTTGTACGTAGCCCCACTCCACCACCCACCCCTCCTTCCCCTTACCATGGTAGACAAATCATGAAAGGGAGAATCAAAAGAAATTGCCAGCACCCGGCACCCCACCCCACCCCACCCCACCCCACCCCACCCCATCAGCTTAGGACATGGCTGTTTGTTTGATAATTTTTTTTTTTTTTTTTTTTAAATCGAGTTAAAATATGTGATTAAAAAAAATTTGAAGAAATATGTTTGGTTAAAAAAGAGTTCAAAAAAATGTGTTGTTATTAATAAACTTATAAGCCCTTCTTTTGATACAAATTAAAATATAATTTTTTTAATAAAGTCAAAATTTATCACAACCACGTATTTTGCCCTTGTTTGATCCTCTTACTTTTTTATAAAAAATACAATTTTCTTTTTACAATAATCAATCTCAATCATCCAAAAAAGTCAAACATACAATTTTTTACTTTGCAAACCACTTTTTAATCATTAAATTTCTCAAACCTTTTTTTTCCCCAAAGAGTACGAGCATAAAATACACACTTTATAAGACTCACAACTTTTTAACAACACATCTTATTAACTTTTATCAAAATTTACTAAAAAATTGATTTTAAGCTCTACCAAACATGGCCAAATAATGATTTGTTTGTCAAAAATTTTGTATTTAAAAATATTTTTTAGATATAATATGTGGTTTAAAGTGAAAAGAAAAAATGTGTTTGGATAAAAAATAATTTGAAGAATTTATTATTTTTAAAAACATTTGCCAAACATAAGCTACATTTACCAAACGGTCGTTAGAGCACATGATTTCACATAAGAAAAGGGCAGTAATGCTTACATCACCCGTATCTATATGAAGGATTTTTATGGGTCCCATGTCCACCCCCTTTTGCTTTCAATCCCAAGAACTCTCTCTCTCTCTCCCTCTCAAACATTTTTAGAAAGTTTATTAGTCCCCATCTATTGTTTTAATAGCATTTGGCCCCTACCTTAAAAACGGAAGCATATGAATCACTAAGTTTCATTATAATTGAAAATCGCTCACTACTCTTAGACCTGTCAAAATGTCAATTAATGTGACCCTCAATAACAAAATCTTATGATGCTAAGTTTTGTTGTTCAACTTGGATGGTTGTTAGGACTTGGAACTTGCCAAATCAATGAACCAATCTATTTGGTTTGAATTTTCCATTATTTGGTGGTAAAGAGTTTTCTTATCGATATAAGTTAGATTTCTGGTTGCTTTTCAAAACTCAAAGCAACTCATGGTTAATTAAGAGATCATTTGTTTAATTGACAACGTAATTTAAAATGATCAAGTTTGAATGGGACTCAAGCCCAAACCCACCACTTCGGTTTGGTGCTTCCATTTATTTATTTATTTTTGAACATTTACACACTATTTAAAAGAAATTCCACTCACGCACCTGGTAGGACTCGAACTTAGGCATTAAGCCTGGTAAGGTGGACACTTTTCCACCGTGGTAACCCCTTGGTTCGTTTGGTACTTTCATTTATTGTTAAGGTGGACACTTTTCCACCGTGGTAACCCATTGGTTCGTTTGGTACTTTCATTTATTGTTTAGGTTGAGTTGGTACTTTCATTAAGCCTGTTAAGGCAGACACTTTTCCACCGTGGTAACCCCTTGGTTCGTTTGGTACTTTCATTTATTGTTTAGGTTGAGTTGGTAAAGAGAAAAAGTGATATGATCGAGCTCAACGGCTAAACTAAATCAAACCATGCTCCAAAGTTTTGAAGCATTATATTGCCAAAAGGTCAAGAAATTTGGTTATTGACGTCAATAGAGTTGGTGACTGAAACCTCAATAAATGACGATCAAACTTTAACAATCTTAAGGTGGCAACATTCCTTGTCAAGTATTTTTTGACATACAAGAAATGTGCAACAATTTGAGCACTATGTTGGAGAAACGCTCAAATAAACTCTTGTGAAGATGCGGAATAGTTCACAATTTAGTGAATATGTATACGATTTTTATCATTGAAATCTGATTGATATTCAAAGCCAGTTTACTCTTCTTTGAAAATGAAAGATCAAATTAGTACTAAGACAATAAGTTAGGGACCCTAGTGCAATTTTCCCTGAACATTTTTATATCTTGCATATAAAACCCAAACCCACCAAGGTCCAAGGATCACTAGAAATGAAACTCCCTGTTCCACACTATTCTTTATTTATTCAATATATTCTTTATTTTATTTAACTATATACAAATCCAATTGCTTGCCTTAAAATTCAATTCCAAGTTGGAAAAATCTTGCAAAATCTTTGGATGCAATTTGGTCAGATCTTGCGTTGTGGATTGTGGATTTTTCTTGAGTCTTATTCCAATTCAACAAACCTCATTTCCTCTACAAAAACGCAAATGGAAAATCCAAAGCAATCCCAATAATCAAAGAGAAATTGTCTCTCTCATCTCTCTCTCTCTCTCTCTCTCTCTCTCTCTCTCTCTCTCTCTCTCTCTCCTTTAAATTCATATTCTGTTTTTGAAGATTGAATTTGGAGCAATGGGAATGGTTGCCTCAGACTCACAGTTTCATGTTCTTGCTGTTGATGATAGCATAATAGACAGAAAGCTCATTGAAAGGCTACTTAAAACCTCTTCTTATATAGGTAAATATTTTACTTCAATGAAATTAAAATTTATTGGATTTATTTTTTCTTAAAACCACGTTTACAATCCTTTTTTATTTTTAATTTTTCTGGGTTTTGTGCATTGTTCATAGCAGTTACTACAGTTGATTCTGGTAGCAAAGCTTTAGAATTTCTTGGTTGGCATGAAGATGACAGAAGAAACACAGATGGAACTTCTGTTTCTCCTCAAAACCATCAGGTAAGTTTGTTTATTAATTACTTTTTTGCCAATTTTCTTTCATTTTCTCAAGTTGTAAGGATTTATGGGAATTGCCTAAGAATTTTTTTTTTTTTTTTGTCTGAAAATAAATATTTACAGGAAGTGGAAGTAAATCTTGTTATTACAGACTATTGTATGCCTGAAATGACCGGCTATGATTTGCTCAAGAAAATCAAGGTATACTTTCTTGATTTCTATTCTGTTCATTTTTATGTCAATTCTTCCAATATATATTGAGAAATTAGTGTCATGGTTTAAAGTTACTTTTTTAGATTAGGTATAATCGACTCTATGGAAAAGTAAATTTTCTTGAATTCAGTTTTATGTTAATTCTTCCAATACATTGAGAAATTTAGTGTCATGCTTTAAAGCTACTTTTTTAAAATGGGTTGTAATCGACTCTATGGAAAAGTAAATCGACTTGGAAAAAGAAACTTTTTAAAATAATCTTTGCATTAATTCAACTAATAATTAGATCTTTAAATAAATCTAACAATGGATTGAACCAAGCAAAAAAAAAATAAAAAAATCACATAGTCGAATTCCGAATTCATTGAAAGTTCCTGTGTATTTCACTAACGGATTAGATAATTAGGTCTTTAATAGATCTAAGGATCTAATGGGGGAAAAAATTCATTTAGCTGATTCCAAATTTATTGCAAATTAGCCGCAGTTTGTTGTCACATTAATATCTCTGGACTGGAGAACAACATTAGTAAACAAGTGGGCTACCATGTTTTTTTTGCAGGAATCTTCATCCCTGAGAGACATACCAGTAGTCATTATGTCTTCTGAGAATGTTCCCTCAAGAATCAATAGGTAAGGATAATTTTCAATTTGGACATAAATTCAGTAAATTTGGAGTCAACTATGTAAATTATTTGTTTTTCATCTGGCTTATAAATTGTCACATTTACAGATGCTTAGAAGAAGGAGCAGAGGAATTTTTTCTCAAGCCAGTAAGATTGTCAGATGTAAATAAGCTTAAACCCCATATGATGAAAGCTAAAAACCAAGAAAAAGGAGAATTGGCCCCACTGTCGCCACTCCCACCACCACCACCACCATCACAGCCACTGCCTCTGCCACCACAATCGCAGCAGCAGCCACCAGAACCAACTGCGACGCAGCAGCAGCCACAACAATCGAGTAATAACAAGAGGAAGGGCATGGATGAAGGGATTTCCTCCCCAGACAGAACAAGACCTAGATACAATGACCTAACTGTGGTGTCTAATTGATCATAGCAAATAATTTTCTTCAAAGCATGAAATTTTTTAATGACAGTTTTCCCTTTATCTTAGTTTAAATTAGTTGGTTAATACAAACCTCAAGAGACGTGTACAGGGAGATATACATTGAGAGTTCCATAAAATATGATGAAAAATCTGTCACGTTTTACATGAAAAACGTCCATCCAACTTTGTGTCGATATTAGTTGTAAATTAAAAACGTCAAAAGTTAAAATGAAAAAAGCTTGCGTAGTTTATGAAATTTATTAAATTGGACAGCTTTGTGTCGATATTAGTTGTAACATGAATATAACAAAGTTGTAGCACATGCTTCTTGATGGGGTCTTTCCTTTACTGGTAAAAGTTGAAGCTTCTAAGTATCTTTTCTTTGGAGGGAAGAAGAGGTCCATTTAATTTAAGGTTTATAATATCCTAACCATGCATATTTTTATTTGCAAAATAAAATATTCGATTTGAAAATGATGACAGTATTAGTTAAATCATAAATGCTTATTCTTCTTTATAAATTTAAATTTTAATATGAAGCAACTGATAATATTTCGATATTATGAATGTAATTTATATTATGCAAGGAGACATTATTTTTACTAGTATGAATGATTCAATAAATTAATCTATTTTTGATATCATATTCATAGTTAACACATTCATTATAGTCCTCAGTTCCAATTAAGTATCATAATCACGATCGATCGATGAAAAGATGTAGCACGATTTGTTCATCAACTCATTTGAGATCCTACGATTTATTCATCAAGTCGTAAACTTTTAGTACATTGTAGTTAAAAAGACCATTTTATCCTTTTTTATTGCTACCCTCTTAGCATTTTTAGGCCTAATATAAATGAAACTTTATTGGTATCAAAACCATGCAAAAAGTAGTTAGATGTTGATCATTTTTTAAACCACTTGAGCTAGCCAAGAACCCAAATGATCAATTTCAAATGCCAACCAGTAATACTGAAAATTGATTTTGAGTAGCTTGTCCCCCTAATAAACTAATGTTGCACCTGCACATAGAAGAAAATATATATGGAAAATGAATGTGGAAATAAATAAAATACTAAATCTAATTTTATTGAGTGATGACCAAATGTCATGAATATTATAACATAAATTGACTCTTATTTATAGTGAAATGAAAATAATAATTTTCACAAGATAACATCAAATAATAACAATTATCAAATCGACGTGATCTCGGACTCTACATTCTCATCTTGTTGCACTATTTTTTGTTTAAATTTGAATTTGAATTTGAATCTCATTATCTCATTTTATCTTCATCCTCTTTTGATATTTTCTAACACACATTAGTCACATATAAATGTAGGGATATGTAGGGATACAAGATAAAAGGAAAATACTATTTCGTATAGATTGAATTGTAGGTATTGAGTCGGTTTTGTTCTATAGTGCCGAGAAGTAAATTTACATTATGTATATCTTTGGAAAACAAAATTTACTTCATCAGATGTTATTATCTAAATTTTAAAATCAACTCAAGGGGGAATAATTCGCTCTTTGAAATAGTGTAGATTAATTTTCAATAATGTCATACTTTCAAAGAAAAAGATTAGTTGTCTAACGAGATGGTCTCTTTCAAAAGTCAATGATCAATAAAAATCTCATTACATTTCAGGAATTCTGAATTCACTAACTTTTTAATTTCATTCCCTAATTTAAAGTCCAATTTTTTTGACAATAAACCTTTGCAAGCTATTGCCAAAATAATAATAATAAATAAATAAATTGTTTGCCTCAAATAACTATGAAAGGAAATACATATATATCATGAGAAAAATAGCATCATTCCTTTTCAATGTTATCGGGGAAAGGAAAGGAATAATAATAATAATAATAATAATAATAATAATATTTGTAACTTTAATCAAAATACTTCGTTTGAATGAAATGAGGAAATATTGGTGGAATTCTTTTTACAAGGTCCGAGTACAGATGACCAATGTTCCTGACCCTCTTAGCAATTTTCTTTCTCGTTAGATGCTCCGTCATTCTAACTCATCTTGTATTAGGGTCTATTATGGTGTACTTTTTTTCCCTTATTTTATTATTGTAAATTAATAGTGGTATATATATATATATATATATATATATAAAAAAGATGGGTTTTAAGTGAGGTGTACTAAAAATATGGTGCGATAAATAAAAAAGTCATTTACCTTTAGGAAGTGTAATATTGATAATATATTTGTATGTACAACCATTTAACTGGTTGTTTGGTGTCCAACTTAGGATTTTTTTATTTTAATATTTTTTTAGATAGATGTGTGATTTAAAATTGAAGAGAAAAAATGTGAATGGTTAAAATATAATTTAAAAAATTATGTTATTTATATATTTATTTATAAATTATAATTATTGCGTAAAATAATAGTACGTAAATCAGCCGCCGTACATTAACTTTGACCTGTTTTGTCCTTTTCTTACACAGAAGTACGAATGTCAATGCAGACCCGATATTATAGATTGTACAATCTGGAGTGAAACTTGTACATTGCAATGGCAATTTCAAAGTTTTCATGAAATTTTGAAACCCTGGAAATTCGACCCACAATTGGTAAAGCCAGTAATCATTGGAGGTGCCTCAAAATTCCGATTAAATTTATGGTAAGACAAGTTATACTTATTTTTCAACCTTATTTTTTGCTTAAAGTTGATATTTACATCTAAATGTGTAAATACATGCATATTCTGATGCATATGTGATGTGAATTTGTGATTTTTGAGTTTTTTTTTTTTTTTTGGCGGCTGAATATTAATGGGTTCTTGTTTTTTGGAACAAAGGTTTAATTTTTTCCCGGTGTTCTATTGAGTTTTGTGGTGCTTCAAGAGTTCTTAATTATTGCGATTTTAGAACCAAGATCCCTATATTAAAGCAAAAAGGATTTATGAACTTTAATGGAAGAAGGTTTCAGTTTTAAAATTGGTTTGATCATTTTTCGTTTATACTGAGAATTAAGGGGATATTCTGGATTGTAGAGTAACAAGCTCCCAGTTCATCCTACGGGATTATGACAGCGGGTGTTTGAGCATTGATTAAGGAAAATTCAAAGGCACGGAGTACCAATTTGGTTTGTTGCCCGGGAATCTTCTTCTGGAACCGATGAATCTGTTTCGAAGATAACATACCATAGGATGTATAAACAAGTGCTTCTTTGGCGTGCTAGAGCTAAGAAAGAAGTGTTAATATATAATCGAGTAGTAATTAGTGTGAGATCTAGTGGCAGAGTAGTTGATTAAATTTTTATATTTTATATTTGTATCCATATTTTTATAGCTTTTATTATAGGACATGGCACAAGCTATATCATAAACTTGTCCAAGAAATATTCCACTATCTTTTCCTTGCCTGGGAACTCAAAGAAGTGATACCAATTAAGGATAAACTAAGGAATGTCAGTTTAGTTGGTTGATTAGTAGTGCGAACCTAAAGAAGCTTGTCACGAGCGATCAAAATCACTAGAACATGTTAGATAAGAGAGCTACACTAAATTAGCGAGGATTGACATGTTGCAAAATATTTGACTTTATTGGACTTTTGGTAGATGTAGCTATAGATTGAATATAATGACGGATGATATTCATGAAGCGGAACCGAAATTTATTCAAAACAATGATTGGTTTGTATTAAGTACTAAATCTAAAATGTTAAGTGTGGGTTTTCAGTTGTACCATCAACAATCAATTCCTTCATCATTATTCCTTTTCTTCATGCATTTATTAGGAAACTAAACCTGTGTGCCGTACTTTTCCTGCTTCTCTTTTTCCAGTCCTCCTTTCATTTCTTCATACGTTATTTACCTAAGACATGCAGAATTGGTGTAATGCTTCAGGTATCATAGATTGCATCCCTAGATCTGTAACAAAAGCCTTAGCGAGGTACTGTGGCATAAAAAGCTAATCGCCTCAAATTTAAGTGTGTATCTGGTTGGCAGAGTTGCAAAATGTCCAATGGAGAAGTTAGAAAAGTCTCGCTTGAAGATATACAACTTGTAAGTTGTCTAACTTCAATTTTTGCAAATTTTATATGTGCGATTTGATTCTGTAAGTTCATATAGTTTTTTCTTATTTATAATATAAAATTCTATATATATATATATATATATATATATATATATATATATATATATATATATATATATGGATGTCTGCTGATTTTGTTGAACCAAATAAAATTTTAAAAACTATTTGTTTAATATTACAATCGTTATTAGATTCGACAAACTATTGTTCTTTAAAAGAGAGGGCACAAAAATTTTAGCTAGTTGTGCGGAGAAATTCTTCTATGCTTGCTTGAAGAACTAAGTTTTAAGAGTTAATCTAAGTACTCGATTAATGAGTTAGTGTGCTACAGTGCTATTACCTATGTTGCTCGGACACTCGGGTATGGGACATAGGTATGGGATCCTTCTCGAAACCTTTTAACCAAAAGACAATACTTTATATCATTTAAATCAAAAGATAATCATTCATATCGACAAGAAATGCATCTATTATTATTAATATATAAATTTCTAAAGTAATTTGAAGTTTATAAGACGTATTCATGCATTATGTCAAGATTTTGTGTCTTTTTAGTCATGTCCCCGTATCCTAGGTTTTGAAAGAAAAAAAAAAAAGGGGGTCCGACACTTGGATACGTACCGGTACCTGAGTCCGAGCAACATAGGCTACTGAATCTATTAACATTTATTTCTCACAAGCTGGGATCTCAGTATATTATTACTTATTAGTAATTTTGTTTCATGTGCTACATTGGTAATAATTCTAAATACTGATTTATTGGGACTAAATTATTGGCATCACACATTTGCTTTGCCCTCCCTCTTAATCAAATTTCTGTATTGCAATTTAACTGATACTCAGGATATAGGAGGGGTTGCAATATATAAAACAGGGACTTGGAAGGTGAGAATGTGAGGATGTCAAAATCTTGGTGCATAGAGCAACACATATTGTTGTTAACTAGCTTTGTCTACAAGTTCGAAGTTATCTCTATAACAGAGAGGCAGTTGACGGCGCACGAATTTAGTTTGGTTATCAAGGACATTATTAAATAGGTGACGGAAATTAGCATGAAAGTTGTGCAATTTTTCATGATGAATATGATCCTAGTTTGTTTTTAGTAGAATCAATGTTACAAGTACTTCCCTGGATAACATTTTTTGAATTTTATTAGTATGATAAGGAACCAATACTGTCTGCTTTTAAATATCTTATCCGAATTACCACTTTAAATTTTACTTACAAGTCAATTAGACAGATTCATATGTCATACTTCTTTGTTAACGAGTAAACAAGAATCCCAAGAAATTATGACTGAGAGACTAATTTATTTGAATGACACAATTGATTCCTCCAAAAGGAAATAATTATATGTACTTCATCGTTTTTACGGAAAACAAAGAAATGTTTCTCTTTGAAAAATAAAAGGCTAGTTAAAAGTTTACAAGTTTGAGATAAACCATATCACTGCCCTTCCATTTGAACCATATATTTACCTCTACCTCCTTCTCTAATCATTCTCTATACTAGCCTGCACACCATGATGTTCTTCCTTTTTTTAAAATTGACTAATAATTTTTGCTCTGCAATCCCTCAATCCCTATGATTTCTTATCCCATTTACTTCTGTCATTATGACAATCACTATAATTGAATATCAATTGCAAATAGAGGATTAGGACGAGTGAACATCTGATTGCTGGTAGAGAATAAAGGATTGAATGACAAGATGCTGTTGATTTGAAGAGAATCTATGTGGAGAAATGGAGAGAGAGGAATTTTGCATGATCTATGCATGTGGCCTTTTCATGTTTTTGTTGTGAAAGAATTTCTAGAAAGCTTATGGTGGACTGATATTTACTATACTCGTAGAAATTTAAAAACCGTTGATGCGGGACGAAATTGACCATTATTCAACCAAGTGCAAAATTTGTGCGGCTTTGATGACTGAATTTCCAGTAAAGACGTCCTACCGTCATTTGCCAAAATGAAAAGATTTTTTCACAATGATTATATTCTCTTGAAGTAAATAAACTTACTGCATTGAACATCGTTGGTTTCCAGAAGGATGGCATTGCCAACTTAGATTTTTAAAGACTAATAATGTTTCTTTGTAGTTAGTTTTTATTAATGCACTTCTAGCAAACATCAGTTCAAAATATTTCCAGCAAAATAAGCACCTTTAGCAGCCATCCTTTTTTCTTGTGTGGTCTGTAAGCATCTGCTGGCATGATTGAAAACTTTTATCACCTTTTTAACAGGTACAGAATCTTATCGAAAGGTGTCTTCAGCTTTACATGAGCCAGAAGGAAGTTGTTAGCACCCTCTTACACCAGGCAAAAATAGAGCCTGGTTTCACGGAGCTCGGTAATCACGGTTTTCTCGATTATAAGTATTTTTATCTCTATTTTTTTCAGTTCTTCGAAGGAAACTGAGTCATTTTGCAGGACAAGGCACACAGTGTATAAAGAAATCATGGAAATCAAGTTAATCAAAATAAATAAATAAATAAATAATATATATATATATATATATGTGTGTGTGTGTGTTTGTGTGTGTATCCAAGTTAAATATAAAATTAGATCAGTCCTTATTGAATTTAAATTAATCCTGCAGACCCAAAATTCCTAATTTTGTAAAACCCTTATCCTCGCCGTTTTTGAAGATTTGTTATACTGAGAAGATAAGTATTTGGTATGCAATTTACTTTCTCATACAGAATGGAAACTTTGAGATAACATTATAGGTGTGTTTAGAATATAGTGTTAACTGAAGTTGTAATTGGTATGCAATGTATTTTCTCATACAGAATGGAAACTTTGAGATAACATTATAGGTGTTTTTAGAATATAGTGTTAACTGAAGTTGTATCAGTTTTGATGTTGATATAATAGTGGTGAACTTGCATCCCTTTTGGTGTTGTATTTCGGTCATGTCCTCACTTTCTGAACCTATCTTCTTTTTTTGTTCAATAAATAGCTATGTTGCCTAGCTTAAAAAACACATTCACGAGGCATGATAGACCTTACAAACATTTCCAGTGCAAGATATCAAAATTATCGAAGTGGGAGCCAGTCTTGTAAATTTTTATTCCTGCCCTTAATAGCGTGTAAAACTGAAATTTATTTATTTAATTGTTGGATCTTCTTCCAGTGTGGCAAAAACTTGAAACTGAAAATCAAAGATTTTTCGAGGCATATTATCTAAGGTTGTTAGTAAAGGAGCAGATATTGCGATTCAATCAGTTGCTCGAAAGACAGGTTGAGCTAATGCGCCAAATATGTCCAACTGGAGTTGCTTCTACTCCACTGTCAAATGGATCTCAGATTCACCCAAGTAAGCTTACTTCTTGATATGCCTGAGTTTTCTTTATGACGGTAAACAACCAGGCCTCGACTATCCTACATGCACAAACCACTATTTGATGTGTACATATATTGTGGCAATTGCCTTTCTTCCTAGATCTAATCGCCAAGTATATACTATTACCTACATATTTATCTTTTGAAGTGCATCTGAAAGTTTTCATTTGTTAGCCCTTTCTCTTTCCCATTGTTTTTTCTTTTAGTAGTTTCTGCGTGTGTGAGTTTGAGGTGCGCCAGGGTTTGAAATTAATAAAATAAAAACTTGGACAATTCCTTCACTGGGACCAAATTAATAAATTAAAATTAGTATGTCTCTTAAACTACAATAAGCCCATGATGTCCAGCTTATTCCAATTGTAATGTTACTAATTAGAGTTGTGTGTAGAATTTTAAGAGAAAATGATAGGTGAATTTAGTTCCAGGCATTGTCATTCAGTAACCTTCTTCCAGCTTCATATTTAATCTCTCTATTTGGTCTTGATGTATAATGGATATTAGCTTATAACCGTTTCTTATTTTTTTTTCAGTTAAAGAGTTTTGTTAACTATCAATAATAATTGATCATATTTACAATGATTCTTAAAGCTTTAGAGCATGTTTGATATACAATACTCAATTTGATTAACAGAAACTCGACATATACGTAACAAGATTTTAGTTTTTTCTTTTCCTTTTTTGTCCAATGCTATCTAAACAATCTTGCCAAACGTGTCTTAAAATTTATGCGATTCTTCGCTTTGTGTATCTATCAAGTAATTCTGTTCAGACATGTGCGCATGCACACATGCATACTTGGATAAAGAAATACTCACCCATACATGAATATTGAACCTTGAAAATTTTTATTTATGCATGTTGATAATTAGGATCTATTTGGCAACGCTTCTGCTTTTGCTATTGCTGCACCTGCTTGTAAAAGAGTTCTCTGAGGAAATTAACTTGGGTCAACTTCCTCTAAAAGCTTTTCTAGTTGAACAAAATACCTTAAAAAAATTATTCAAACATGTTCAAAAGCAGCTTTTTAATCTCAAAGCAACTTTTGACTTTTCAAAAGCTCTGCAAAATGGGCCCTTAGTATTGTACTAGAATCTGATATTGCTTTTTTTTCTTTCTAATTTTGTGGCTATTGTATCTGAAACTACACCCTGAGCTTGACTTGAATAGAAAATTGTTGTGATTACATTTTGGCAGTGCATATCAACTCCGCTTACCATATTCCAGAATATAGTGCAGCTTTGAAGCCAGAAAACTTGGACCACTCCATTAGTATCATTCCTAATCCTTACACTAATGGTGCATCCTCGCGACAACCATCGATCCAAATTCTTGACAATATTGTATCAGACGACATGCTATTGGCTCAGAGTTCAAATCCAGAAACGATACAGGGAATAGATAGTGGAATAATTAAAACTGAAGATAGCTATTCAGGTGATTCACCTTTCAATTTTGGTGGAGACAGTAATCTTTTGGAAACTCGAAATGGAATGGGAGATGCATCTATTTCGTCTTTCAGTTCTGTGGTGTCCAATTCACAACCTTTGAATGAGAATATCTTGGAAGCTGATACAAATATGTTTGGATTCTTGGGACAAATTCCTCGAAACTTCAGTTTATCTGACTTGACTGCTGACTTTTCGAACAGTACTGGTTAGTCCTCTCTCTCTCTCTCTCTCTCATCATTGATCTAGGGAACTTCTCTGGCACAAAATGTGGGCTAGAAAACGCTCTTAGTCATTCAACTTATGGCAAAGTTTCAATAGTCACTGAACTTTATTCTGTTTCAAAGTGGCCTGGCCTGGCCGCTGGAATTTTTTCAAACCACTTTTCAACCAGATATTTTAATTTGAAAACAACAAAAAACAATTTACAATCTCCCTTGCAGCTGCTGCCAAACACAGCATAATTTGTTAGTTTGAGTGAACTCCTGTGGGTAATTTCTTCAATTTTTTGTGTTCATGAATTACATGACTTATCATCTTCAGATATATTGGAGAGCTATTCTAGATCTCCCTTCCTAGGAACAGATACAAACTTCTTGGATCCCCATATTAAGGAAGAACTGCAAGGTACGAGTTTCGACCTTTGACATTGTTTTTCACATATTAAGAATGTAGCTCATGTATATTCCTATATGTGTGACCAGACATTAATAAATTGGACACTATATCAGAGGGCTTGAGTTACGAAGATTTTGGCAGTGAGTGATTGAATAATTTAAACGGTAAACCTTTATCCAATATCGCGTTAACTTTCAGAATTTTATCTTCCTTTTTCATGCATTTATGCGTTTGTACTGCTCGATTAGTATTATATGGTCTCAATTGAGTACTTGTGCTCTTCGTATAAATTGAGTACTTACGCTCTTCGTTTCTTCTTCACAGCATTATTGCCAAACACTTGTTTTCTACTCGACTTGTGAATTGAATATAAACGATCTAATTCTCTTTTGTCCTTTTCATTATGTGTTGCAGGTCGATTTGGTTGATAGAAATTTCTAAGATATACTTGTAAAATTAGAGATGCTTCAGGGTTTTTATTTCTTTGAAGGTATTGATCAGTCGTGCTGAGGCGATACTATAGTCATAATATGCGATAACAGTGTTTTATGAACAATCGAGTTGTAATATATACAAGCAAATGCCCCTTCTAGCCAAATGAGTCTTCTTTTAGTCATATATAGTGAAGTTTATAGGTGTCTGGATCAATTTTCAAGAAGGGGAAAATAAGGAGAATAAATCTTTATGTTCTTTTTTCCCCTTTTCAATTGGTACTGAATACCACATTACAGAATGTAGACTCGAGTTGTTCGTTATATGATATTTGACATTTCGATTAGTCTAATTTCTCTGGAATGTGAATCATTTGAAGAAATTTCTTGTGACACATGCGTCGTTTTCATCACTCGACCTTATTTTCCCATTTTTATACCTTTAAAAGATAAACGAAAGATTATCCTTAGCAGTTGTCGACGCCTATTTAATTTATAGACATGATTGATCATATCTACTTTTTATCCACACATGTGGTAGGATTCAGATCTATTTACTCATTCGTCACTCATTTTTATCTATTTTAAATTGATTATAAACACTCGCAAACATGCACTTACATATTTGATACGATCATGGAGTAGCACCTTCTATTAAACAAAAACTACCAAAATTCGATAAAAATGAGTGGTGAATTAGTAATTAGTTATGAATCTTAAAGGACGTTACACGGGTCCAGTTCGTAGTGCATTGTCTAAATTGGCAATCAAATCGTTGACATCTTCGATCCCCACAGATATATTTGGACAAGATCCTCCGTTAAATCTCTGGCCTCGCGCACTGCAGCCGGCATGAAGTGGTCGAAGGGGTGGTTTCAACTGCTCGAGAATACTATGAAACAGGCTCCACGGAACACTATGATGAGGAAATGTTCAACCGAATGATGTTTCTCGATGCATGCTTTGTCCTCCACAGTATTTTCACGATAAATTGTTTTTCCCGTTGTAGCTCATGTTGTGGCACTTGAAGATGTAGACGCAAAAGTGTAAAACTATCAAATAGCTATTATGAGGGACTTGATACTGCTGGAGAATCAAGTTCCATTGATCGTGTCAAAAGTTTTGCTGAATCTCAAGTTTCAGAACATTGGAGACTAGAAAGAGTTTATTTGGAATTTATTTGAAAAACAACCTTATTGCCACGGCCACCTAAGGGGAATCCATGCACTGATGCTAGTATGGAATTGCATTTCGATACAAGCCCTCACCTCCTACATTTGATGTTGGAACATTTGGCCTTGCCAAAATAGTATTATATAACCAACCCGATTTCCATAATTACTGGTCAAGCTTAGCACGTTTTCATTATAATGGAACACGAAAAACAGTATCAATGACAAAAAAATCTCATTTCATCAAATGGCTTTAGTTTCAACTCCATTGAAATACATTCACTACATGAGAACCGACTGGATTATTAATGTCCATCTAGCACGAAAGTGGATTGTTCCAAGAGATGACTTTTTGAAAGCACCTCCAAGTTTAGAGTTGGTATTCTTGGACAAAGAGGGTTGTTTACAACCGACGCCTAAACCTAACTTTAGGCGTCGACCAACAACTAACGTGTTAACTCAAGGCTTTACACATCTGCACCATATACATCGCCTCTACAACCGATGCGTACTGTATTTTGCAACCGACACGAATGAGTCTGTCCGTACTAGTGTATCATCATGGTATGGCAAGTCTCGCATCATTCGAGAACCTAAAAATTTCATTCTCTCTTAAATTCTGGAAATCCGATCTTAATAACGTATCGATCAATGAGTTATACGAAGTGGTCGAAGGGGTAGGTTCAACTGCTCGGGAATACTATGAAACAGGCTCCACGGAACACTATGATGAGGAAATGTTCAACCGAATGAAGTTTCTCGATGCATGCTTTGTCCTTCACAGTATTTTCACGATAAATCGTTTTTCCCGTTGTGGCTGATGTTGTGGAACTTGAAGACGTAGACTCAAAAGTGTACAAGTACAAATAGCTATTATGAGGGACTTGCTACTGCTGGAGAACAAAGTTCCATCGATCGTGCGAAAAGTTTTGCTGAATCTCAAGTTTCAAAACATTGGAGACCAAAAAGAGTTTATTTGGAATTTCCTTGAAAAAACAACCTGCCACGGCCACCAAAGGGGAATCCACGCACTGATGCTAGTATGGAATTGCATTTCGATACAAGCCCTCAACTCCTACATTTGATGTGGGGACATTTGGCCTTGCCAAAACGGTATTATATAACCAACCCAATTTCCAGAATTACTGGTCAAGCTTAGCACGTTTTCATTATAATAGAGCACAAAAAACATTATCAATGACAAAAAAATCTCATTTCATCAAATGGCTTCAGTCTCAACTCTATTGAAATACCTTCACAACATGATTACAGACTGGATTATTAATGTCCGTCTATAACAAAAGTGGGTTGTTCCGAGAGATAACTTTTTGAAAGCACCTCAAAGTTTAGAGTTGGTATTCGTGAACAAAGAGGGTTGTTTACAACCGACGCCTAAAGCCTAACTTTAGGCGTCGACCAACAACCGACGCTTCAAGTCAAGGCTTTATGCATCTACGCCATATACATCGCTTCTACAACCGACGCGTACTGTATTTTACAATCGACGCGAATGAGTCTGGCTGTACTAGTGTATCATCATGGTATGGCAAATCTCGCATCATTCGAGAACCTAAAAATTTCGTTCTCTTAAATTCTGGAAATCCCATCTTAATAACGTATCGATCAATGAGTTATCGAAGTGGTCGAATGGGTGGGTTCAACTACTCGAGAATACTATGAAACAGGCTCCACGGAACACTATGATGAGGAAATGTTCAACCGAATGATGTTTCTCGATGCATGTTTTGTCCTTTATAGTATTTTCACGATAAATCGTTTTTCCTGTTGTGGAACTTGAAGATGTAGACTCAAAAGTGTGCAAGTACAAACAACTATTATGAGGGACTTGCTACTGCTGGAGAACAAAGTTCCATTGATCATGCGAAAAGTTTTGCTAAATCTCAAGTTTCAGAACATTGGAGACCAAAAAGAGTTTATTTGGAATTTCCTTGAAAAAACAACCTTATTGCCACGACCACCTAAGGGGAATCCACGTACCGATGCTAGTATGGAATTGCATTTCGATACAAGCCCTCAGCTCCTACATTTGATGTGGGAACATTTGGCCTTGCGAAAATAGTATTATATAGCCAACCCGATTTCCAGAATTACTGGTCAAGCTTAGCACGTTTTCATAATAATAGAGCACGAAAAACAGTTTCAATGATCAAACGATCTCATTTCATCAAATGGCATCAGTCTCAACTCTTTTGAAATACATTCACAACATGAGAACCGACTGGATTATTAATGTCCGTCTAGCACGAAAGTGGGTTGTTCCAAGAGATAACTTTTCGAAAGCACCTCCAAGTTTGGAGTTGGTATTCGTGGACAAAGAGGTTGTTTACAACCGACGCCTAAAGCCTAACTTTAGGCTTCAGTTCGACCAACAACTGACGCGTAAAGTCAAGACTTTACGCATTTGTGCTATATACATCGCCTGTACAACCGACGCGAATGAGTCTGCCTATACTAGTGTATCTAATGGTAAGGCAAATCTCCCATCATTCGAGAACCTAAAAATATCATTCTCTCTTAAATTCTGAAAATCCCATCTTAATCACGTATCGATCAATGAGTTATACAAAGTGGTCGAAGGGGTGGGTTCAACTGCTCGAGAATACTATGAAACAGGCTCCACGGAACACACTATGATGAGGAAATGTTCAACCGAATGATGTTTCTCGATGCATGCTTTGTCCTTCACAGTATTTTCACGATAAATTGTTTTCCCCTTGTGGATCATGTTGCGGAACTTGAAGATGTAGACTCAAAAGTGTACAAGTATAAAACAGCTATATGAGGGACTTGCTACTGCTGGAGAATCGAGTTCCATTGATCGTGCTAAAAGATTTGCTGAATCTCAAGTTTCAGAACATTGGAGACCAGAAAGAGTTTATTTGGAATTTCCTTGAAAAAAAAACTTTATTGTCACGGCCACCAAAGGGGAATCCACGCATTGATGCTAGTATGGAATTGGATTTCGATACAAGCCCTCACCTCCTACATTTGATGTGGGAACATTTGGGCTTGCCAAATTAGTATTATATATCCAACCCCATTTCCAGAATTATTGGTTTAATAGGTACGTTCTTCTAAGCACTTATTCATTTAATTTATTGAGATGTTTAGTAACAATTTTTCCTCAAATCACAAAGCAGATGTCATTGGAGAGGTTGCAAGTAAGGGAGACCTAAAGTATCAACAAACCAATCGAGCTGTGAAGAACTCTAAGTTCATCGAGGTTGAATTGGAAGATCTGCAGTATGTCTACTATCTTTTGTAATTATTATTTACATATAACATATCATTGTCACAACCTGGGTGTTTTAATAGTTATTAATTTATGTTTTGTGTAGAAGGAACGTGCTGAAATGCGCATTATGGGGTTCGTATGCCGAAGACATTTGTCGTCATATTGAAGTTGCGGGGAATGACGTAGTAGTTGTATTGTTGCAACTGTGCAAACCAAAAATATTTCAAGGTAGTAATTTAATCCTAGCGTCGGCAATGGGGCGGATCGGGCCGCCCCGAAATTATTTCAGCAGATTCGCCCCACGATCCGCCATTTTTTAGGTCGGGTCGGATCGGGGCAGATTGGCTTCTCGATCTGCGACGATTTTTTTTTTTTTAATTTTTTTTATATATAATTTAAACTAAATCTTTTTAAAAAAAATTAAAAAAATCTTTTTAATTAATCCCGTTGACCCGCCCCGCCCCGATCCACTCTGCCGATCCGGGGATCGGCATTTTTTCGGATCAAATCGGCTCAGGTCGGCGGATCGAATTTTTTTGCAATCTCTATTTAATCCATTTGACAGTTGCATATTGCAGTCTTTTCTACCTTATACAAATATACCTCTAATTTTGTTTTTACTATTATATTGTAGGTCATATCACTTTGACAAATGCATTGTACGCTATCGAATTATTAGTGAATTTGGGGTTTCCAGAAATTGAAGAATTCAAGAACCAGTACACTTTAATACCCAATTTTATAATCTTCCTGAGGATTTTTTATTCTTTCTTAATACTTTTTTTGGATTCTGCCCAGTCTGTTCAGGTTATTGTTCTACGGTGACAATATGTCACAAAAAATTACTCAATCATCGTCCACCAGTACAGAAATAGGAATTCGCGTCGGTTGGAAAACGGAATACGCGTCGGTTGTAGCGGCGACGCATATGACACAGACGCGTAAAGTCTCGACTTTAGGCGTCGGTTGCAAACCGACGCGCAAAGTCATCTTTGGGCGTCGGTTCTAGTTTAAAACCGACGCCTAAAGTCAAAAAAAAAAAAATACACTTTTGGCGTCGGTTTCTGGTTAAAACCGACGCCCAAAGTCGGTTTTGGGCGTCGGTTTTAATTTTTGAACCGACGCCCAAAACAGCTTTAGGCGTCGGTTTTATCTTTAGAACCGACGCCTAAACTTTTTTTTTTTATATTACATGACCTGGACGTGGCCTGCAATGACCCAGGCCACTGCACGTCGTGCCCTGCAGTGACCTGGACGTAGCCTGCAATGACCAGGCCACTGCACGTCGTGGCCTGCAGTGACCTGGACGT
The DNA here is from genome assembly GCA_963555705.1 of Ligustrum vulgare. NCBI lineage: Eukaryota > Viridiplantae > Streptophyta > Magnoliopsida > Lamiales > Oleaceae > Ligustrum > Ligustrum vulgare. The sequence goes on along the minus strand of OY743178.1, from coordinate 3,011,879 downwards.
AGCCTGCAATGACCCAGGCCACTGCATGTCGTGACCTGCAGTGACCTGCAATGACTCAGACCACTGCACGTCGTGGCCTGCAATGACCCAAGTCACTGCACGTCGTGGCCTGCAATCACCTGAACGTGACTTGCAATGACCCAGGCCACTGCAGGTCGTGACCTGCAGTGACCAGGACGTGGTCTGCGATAACCTGAACATGCGCATCACCAAATAAATATATATAATCGATATATACGTAATAAAATTAAATTAACAACAATTATACTTACAAATTGTTAATTTATGATACAAATTAAATATATATGTAAGTGCAAGTTTTGATTACGCTTCGATTTACACAAACCTATGAACAAAGTATTTTGCCCATAAGTTTTGAATCTCGATTACTTCCTCCGTTGAATAATATTCTTTAAATGCCTACAAACAATCAAAATGAATTATTAGTTATTTTTTCATAAAATATAAAGTGATTATTAAAATTCTCATTTTCAATGACTTATACCTTTTCTAACGAAGTAAGTTGAAAGTGTTCTGTGACTATCTCATACATATTTCTCATAACGTAGTAGCCACACTCAGACCCTCCAGGTTGTTGAGGACACTGAAATATTCACATTGAAAAATAACAATATTAATATTCAAAAATCTAATACATACATCATCAACTACTCCAAGTTTAATTTGAAATCCATTCTCAATTCCTAAAAAGTGAAGCTAAGATTTCATGACTTAATATCTCATAATTTCAACTCCAATAATTAAAATATTAAAATTTATCTATCTACTAACTTAAAATCAACAATATAAATTTAACACCCAAATTTATATATATTAAAATTTAATTAACACTTTTATACATATTAACATGTAATTATCATATTTATATAATAACAAATATATATAGATTATATATATATATATAGACACACACACACACACACACACACACACACACACACACATATATATATATATATATACACAGAGGCTAATTACATATACATATCTATAGATTATATATATATATAGACACACATACATACATATCTATATATATATATATATATACACACATACATACACACACAAATATATACACAGTCATATATATACACGCACACAAATATATATATGTACACGCAGACACATATATATACACATAAATATATATACACAAATACATATACATACTTATAAACAAAAATGGGAATCGGGTCTTACAATGTCGGTGAAGGCGGCGGCGGTAGAAGAGTGAGGGCGGTGGAGGTGGCGACGTTCACAAGAGAGGGAGAGCCGGCGTGAGAGTAGAGAGAAATTGTGAGAGTGAATTGTGAGAGAGAGAGAGAGAGAGGCGTGAGTGTATAGCTAGAGAGAAGTGTACTGAAAGAGAGAAAGAGGCGCGAGAGTTATGAAAATACCGGGAATAAATTATGAGAATGCGCGTCGGTTTTTGCAAAAACCGAGGCGGTTTCTCGCGTCGGTTCATGGAGAACCGACGCGCAAAGTCGGACCGTCCGGCTTTGCGCGTCGGTTCACCTTAAACCGACGCGAGAAACCGGAGTTTCTCCCGTCGGTTTTTGAAAAAACCGACGCGCAAAGTCGGCGGTCCGACTTTGCGCGTCGGTTTAAAATAGAAACCGACGCCTATTCCTAAATTTTAATTACGAAAATGCCACCGTCCTATTTTATGCGTCATTTTTTTGAAAAACCGACGTATTTTCCTCATTTTTTTTATGCCTTTTTGTACTAGTGGTCCCCAACTATTGGGAGTGCAGAAGGCGAAATTGAGAATGGAAGTTGTGCAGTAATGACATTAGCTGATGTTTTAAACTGCTCACAGGTTACTAACAGATAACAATAATTTTACAATACAGAAATTATTCAAATTCGAAGATCCAAAAATCATATATATAGTGCATTTATCAATTGTATAATTCTTTATTGTTTTGGAAGGTTTTTATTGGTTTGTGGCCCAAATCTTCGAAGTCATAACGGACGAAGACTGGTCATTTATTAGCTGTAGAAGGTGTATAAAAAAGCTTACCAACCAGCCCAACGGGTATTATTGCGAGCAATGCAATAGGCTAGAGACAAATGCCACACCGATATACAAAGTGAAGGTAAACGTCCTAGATGGCGCACATTGCGCACCATTTCTAATGTGGGATCAAGCTTCCAAGAGACTCATTGGAAAAAATGCACTAGAGTTAAAGTTATTGTTCTACAGTGACAATATGTCACAAAAAATTACTCAATAAAGTACGTTAACCAATTGCAAATACAATTTACTCTGCATTCTATAATTCAATGGTGTTAATTTAGGGAGATTTATTTTTTTTAATTGTCCTGAGGTCCGATGTTCTCTTTCAATGCTGGCCGAGGCAGGTGAAGAGGTGATAGAGGTATATTATGTTATTTGAATGCTTACTCTTTTTTATGGCAGTCATATTAATCTCAATGATGCGAATCTTGTTTCGTCTCTCAGATAAATGATTCTGTTGGTGAAAATGAAGATATCACGCCAATAAACACTACTATAAACGAAGACATATAGACTCCTGTGATGTTGCAAATATTAGTAGAATCCATGACGATGGTGGATCCTCCACAAAGAATACATTCACAACTGGGGTCCAAGTCATAAAGGTTGAGAAAGTTGTACGTAGGGGAGACGTAGAAGACCTTCTAATGAAGTGCACGAATTGTTAAACATCATGTGTTTTCATAAGTATTTCCCTATGTAATGCGTTTTGATGTCTAATTAAGAATCTTCACAAGTAATTTTATTCCCTACTAGTGAATCATCCCGTGCGATGCATGGGAAGAAACGTCTGGATAAAAATAATCCTATACGAAATTAAATGAATCTTTAAACAAAATAAATAACATTCACACATAAGAGATAAGTTCATCATTTATTAGTTTCATGCATAAACATCAACCTTTTAGGGAGAAGTCATACATGAGAAAATGATTATCCCTGACTCTTATTGATAGTCATGGCATAGGACACCATCAATGAAAATTGTTTTTTTTTTTTTTTAATCTAATAAGTATTCTAGAATTCGAAGAACTCAACGACAACCTTAGAATAAAGAATTAATTAAGAATTAAATGTAATTGTCATTGAAATTATTTTGATAAATAATGCGATATAGAAAAGAACTTTAATATGTATATGTAATAAATAACTAAAAAATAGGATTTTTTCAATGCAACGTGAGTTATAAAAATACGAATGTGTATAAATTCTCGATATAATTTTAATTGAGAATTTGACATTGGATCAGTATGACTGAACCAAATATTTATCTATAAAATTAAGACCAATAAAAGATCACAATTATTAAAAAAAAAAGTAATTATGTATTAAATATAATTATATGTAAAAATATTTAATAATACGCTATAAAAAATAGCTCCAATTTTTAGATTTACTAAATAATTAAAAATAAGATTATTTATAAAAAAATTATGCGTACTGTGATTTATAATTTAGTAATCACTCGGTTCCATAAAAATAGTCCTCTACTCATTTTCACATAGATTAAGGATAAAATGGAATATAAAATATTAAGTTAACTCTCAAAAAATAAAGTGGACTATCTTTTTGGGACCAACGAAAAAGGAATAATGAACTATCTTTGTGAGACGGAGAGAATATTATCTAGTAATAAAATTTCGACATAATTTTTAACTGAAAATTTTGCTTTGGATTTGTATGACTGAACACAAATATTTATTTGTAAGATTGAAAACATTAAAAGAACATTTTTTTATGAAAAGAGAGGTTTCGACACAAAAAGTCAAATATAAATAAGTAAAAATAAATAAATTATCGTTCTTATATCATAAAAAAATAAAAACAATTTCTCCGTAAAAGCAAATTTAAAAAAATAATAATTTTAGCGTCTTGTTTTTATTATTTTTATATAATGTGATATACATTTTCATCCAATATATATACTGACCCATGAATAATATATTTTTTCATCACTCAACCACAGAAACCATTAACATATCTATCCAACCCAAAGCTATTCTAAATAGCCCGATATTAGTTAACACATTGCAACCCTAACAGAGAAATCTAGAACATAATATAACTAGACTATTAACGAATTCTCATATTCCAGTGTATAGTTGTTGTAATGAATAAGAAATATGTGTTTTCCCAGAAAATCTCTTAACAATCATCTTGTATTATCAAACTATGTCAAACTGAAAACTTTATGTGATTTGAATATTCTCATATCGTGTTTTCCTATATGATTTACCATTGCACAAAAAAATTACATTAATAAACTGTGGTTAAACCAAAAAATTGCAATAAATCTTTGTGGATCGAAGATGTTTCGACGAACTCCTACTCATATCCAACCTGAAAAAGATAAGATCTAGTAGATCCATTATTAGTCCTATATAATTTTGCATTCTATATCGTTTTTGAAGCTTTCTCTACAATATTATTTTTTTAATATTTTTTCTTTTTTGTTAGAAACTCAAATCTATGTTCAACGACTCAAAATATCACAGATCTTTAAGAAGATAGCATGCCAATCCTTTTTACTTTTTCAAAAAATAATTTACTATTTTTTATTTTCAACTAGTTTGTAATATTAATAACTAATAAGCATTACCACCGAATCGAAAATTTTGAATCATAGAACATGATAAATAGAAGATGGAGTGGAGGGGTCATGTTAAACAGTACACATTTTTTCAAAGAAATAACCCTTTAATTGAATCTTTTATTATTTTGTATATCTTCATAATTATTATATATAGCATAAATGAAAGAGGTTGAACATAGGGAAATGGGGGGAAAAAAGAATATAGAAAACAAAAATGAAAAAAAAAAAAAAAGATTTTGAAAAACGGGGAAAAAAGAAACAAATTCGGAAAAAATGAAAAAGAAAAAAAAAGAAGGAAATAATTGGCTTTTCAGTGTGATTAGGGGGCGAGAAATAGAAACTATGTAAACACAATAAATATTAAAGATTGTAAATAGACGTCAGAGATTTTGAAAATGATAAATAAATATTGAAGGTCTAACTATTTTTGAAGTGGGATTTGAAGTTGATTATTGGGTGGGGAGAAGAGTAGTGTGAACATGATAAATATTGAAGTACCCAAAAATTGGAGGGAAAAAAAAAACTTACACATAGCACAAGAATTTTGGCGGGAAACTGTGTTGTTGACTACCATTGACTCAGTTTCGTTAATCTATATATAAACAGAAGTGCCGTCAAAAAAATTTTCCCGCCCATTTTCAGTTTCTATTTTTGGAATTTTTTTTTTTTCAATTGAATTTCCGGAATTGGGAAATGAGTTGTTGACAATTAATGAGACATTTAATGTGAGAAAGTGTGTAATGCATTGTAAATAGGCACTTGACTACATGTATTGAATGCTAATAATTTGTCTATTCGTATTCTCTCTCTCTCTCTCTCTCTCTCTCTCTCTCTCTCTCTATATATATATATATATATATATATATATATATATATATTTCCTACAATTTTTATGGATCCTACAAGAAATAATTGTTGACATAACATTTATTTATATTCCAATTCATTCACTTCACTCATTAATCCATCAAAATTTGTAATTGTTTTAACACCGATGAATCATTTCATTGTACGTGTTTTTCATATTTTGAAAATCAAGCTAATTATATTTAGGTAACAATATTCGTACAACACATTTTTTTTAAATTTACACCATAGTTTAATTGTAAGATAGATCTTCGGTATTTGTTTAGTTATGCTTTTCTATCCTTATCTTTTTTTAATCGCATTGTTATTTATAACATTCAATTAATTAATAAATTTTATTTCTAATCACAAATTCTATTCAAATATTCTGCTAATTTGCATTGAAAGGATGTGCAAATATTTTTTTAACTTTTGTATTAATTATTTATTTTGATTATTTAAAAATATGAGAGATAAATAAGTGTTTTTCGCCAACAAAACAAATATATTGAATGAAAATCGTCTCAAAAGACAAGATGTGAAAATTAATAAAGAGTTGATGATAAAAAAATTACAAAAAATTTTAATATAACTATTATAATTTGAAGTAGTTTTATTGTTTGTTCTTTTTTGTTTAGTTAAAAATATTAGTGACAAATAAGTTTGTTTACACTTTTTAATAGATTTTTTTTTCCAGAAAACGGTAAATTTTTTTTTTTTAAGAAAACGGTGACTATTCATTTTTTTCTTAATTATTTGAATTAAACTTGCTAAATCAACGTAAGATGTACTGATGATAATTAATAATTTATTGAAACTAAAACTAATTATTATGTCATCACATTAATAAAATTTGAATGATATTATGCAAATCATTTTACGTAGTAAAATTAATTACTATGTTATGGATGACGTGTTGACTGTATTTGGCCCCTGTTAGAGACCCATTATTTGGAATAATGTGGTTTGAAATAGTAAAATTTTTGGAGATATGTAGTTAAAAATTGGAGAATATTTTTGGACTTATGTGTAGATTATTTTTTTTGTATAATGTGTGGTTGAATATGAGTTTTTAAAAAATGAGATTTAAAAATAATAGGTACCAAACAGGGGCTTGATGATGCGTTTAGTGCAATGGGAAATGAAATTGAAATTATTAAGAATGTTCATTTTAATACTTAACAAGGCAACTCCAAACAATGTGCAAATATCCGTTATTTTCGATAAAAAAATAATATCAATTTTTTCTTGAACAACAACTTCAATATTTTTTTTTATTTTTTATTTTTTTGTGAAAAAATGTGGAAAACTTAATAATCATTTACTACTTAAAATCAATTTTTTTTTTTAATTCGTAAAAAAAAAAACTTTGTTAATATCGTATAAATATTTTTATTTAAAAATAGAAAATGAAAAAGGATAAAATAAGAACGTTCATCAATCTATATTTCTTTTTCTTTACCTTTTCGTTTTAATAATATTCTGAGCATATATCACAGATAAATCTATTTTTCCCACTTATTACAAATTTTATTTAAATGTAATTTTTCTTTTCCATTTTAAGTTTTAAATCAATTCAAATTACAATATTTAAAGAAATTTCTAGAACGATAAACATACGAATCGTAAAAAAATTGAAAAAAATTTAAGTTATGTGTAATGTACATTTGTAATTAATTATCTTCATTCATTTCTCATTTTTAATTAAGTATTAATTTCATATGTTAAAATATAAATTTTGATATATGTAAGTAACAAATGGCCGTGCATCGCACGGGTGTAACACTAGTATATTATATAGATTGAAGTACTTACATGTTTCTACTAATATTTTCCATTTTTGATTTTTTGTATCTTATTTCAACTAGGACAAATTTTAGGTAGAGAATTATCAAATATTTTATAGTTAGTTAAAATTCTATATGAACATTATTTTTCTTTTTTGTTTTTCTATTGGGTTTCCATGTAGTTTTATCTAATACTTCAACTTTGATTTAATTAGTATCTTATTGTTATTATTTTTCTTTTTTCGTGGATTGAAAAACTTAAAAACTTAATTACTATTTTTTTAACCTTTTTTTTTTTTTGGTTTTCAAAATATAATTTTAGAACTTTACAACATATAAATCACAAATATTTTATGATGTAATACCCGTCAAAAACTTTATATGTATTTAGTATCATTTTTTTAAACTTTTTTTTTGGTCTTGAAATTATAATTTCAAAACTTTATAAGATATAAATCACAAATATTTTCTAATATAATAACGGCCAAATAACTTTATATGTATTCAGTATCATTCAGTCCCATTCTAGACCACAATTATCCGTTTCATTTAACCTCTCATCCCTAAATATTTTCTGATATTAACTTCATCTGTATTCAATATCTTTTTTTTTTGGTTTGGTTTTGAAAATATAATTTAAGATCTTTATATATATATATATATATAACATATAAATCACAAATATTTTCTAATATAATACCCGTCTAATAACTTTATATGTATTTAGTATCATTAAGTCCCGTTCTAGACAACAATTATCCGTTTTCATATAACCTCTCATGCCTAAAATATGATTCAAAATCACTAACAGCTCATATACTTCTACCGTAGGTTCTCCAATCTAATTATGTGGTGAAATCACAGGAAAAAATATGTATTCCTAAGAGTCTTAATATTAGAACAACATACATCGACTTATTTATGCTTCTGTGTCACAAAACAAAATTGTTTTCCTTGAATCTTTACCCTAACAGTCTGTAGTATAATTAAGATTATGAGCCATAAATATTTATTTACACTGCCAAATGGAAAAAAATAGTAATAATTCAAAAGAAAATTACAAGATTTTTAAATGTTACGAATTTCCTATGAGCCATTAAATTTCCCATGATGAACATTATGGTTCTCTTACCGATATATAATTCCATTTCTCCTAATAATATTTTATTGATATCTGTTATCCTTTTGTTCGCTACGCTGCCCAATAAAAAAAATAGCAAGGAAAACCTTACAGTACTAAATATTCCGATATATAAATTCTAGAAATTTCCTAATCATATTTTATTGATATCTGTTATACTTCTGTTGGCTATCTGGCCAATATAAAAATAGCAAGAGAAACCTTACAGTACTAAATGTTTCGATTTCCTATGAACTCCAATCGAATTCTGTCCTTGGAGCCGGATCCCCAGATTTGGGCTTGGATCTTACAAATAAAATGGTTGTCAAGATAAATGAAAATATACAGACCCTCATCACTTCGCTTGGTACGTTTTATCATATATACTAGTAGGATCTTCGTGGGTAATATATTTATATTTATTCGCGTAAAATTAGTAATGGAAAAAATATCCATATGTGAGTGCGCATTAACAATAAGATTAAAATAAGCTAAGCCATTGTGTATATATAACATTTATGGGAGAGAACGGAAATGAAAACAATGAATCTAGTACTCCATTACCCACCTGTAAAAAAGAACATGCAAGCAACATAGAGTCATTCAAAATGCAAACACAAAATCAAATTATAAATGAGCTTACAAAAATGAGAAATAGAAAATAGATCACAGGGAAGATTTCAAGAAATTTAAAGAAAACTCCAATGTACTATAGAGTTTATCAATTTAGATAGAGAGAAGAAAGTGAAGCACATCATGAACAAGAATAAACCCTACAGCTCACTCTCTTCTGATATTATTTTAGTAAAACGGATTATTTACTACTATGTACAAGTCATTGGTACTTCAACTTCAAGTAATTCATTAGAATAGGTAGATTTCTATATTTCTTCGAACTTATCAAGATTATCATCTTGTGGCGTTCATCCCGAACTTATCAAATATTCATGAGAGTATGTGGCGTTCGAAACCAGAAACTTATCAAGAAAGTTGGACAAATCCTTGTGACGTTTCGAAAGTCTTGATTCTTTATTCTGCATTGTCGATTTCGCGTCGTGAATATCGGGTCAAGATTCCACCATCTATCCACAACTTGAGTCTTTTGTTTCTTGAGTTTTCTTGTTCTTCGTACCAGTAAATTTTTCCAGTTTTGATCCATATAAAAATCCAATAAAATTCAAAAGTGTTTATTTTATTCGATTCTTATCCAAATCATGTTCCGTTTGTTTTTCCGTGCTCGTTGTCGAATTTCGGATTAAAAAAATTCATTTATTTTATTATTATTTTTATTTCGAGATTTTTTTTTTAAAAAAAAGCATTCATTCCAAAATTCAATAACCACTTTTTTGAATTCCATAATTCCTTATTATCGAATCTTTCCCGTTCCTTTAGACAATCAACTCCACCATATTTAAATTCGGAGAAAAATCTTTAAGTAGGAAAGAGAGTGATGAGAGGACGATTTTGAGGATACATCAGGAATATATGAAGAAAGAATGAAGAGTGAAAAGAAGGTTAGGTTGTAAAGGAGCGAGAGTGAAAAATTGAGAGATGATAATTCAGAAATGAAGGACAAGTTCAAGGAGATGGAAGATTATGGAAACAGCTAGAGAAGAAGATGATTGCACAAAATAAGAGGAAAAATTAGTTAAGTTGCAAAATGAGAGTGAAAGGGAGGCTAAAGCTGAATACAAAATATTGAAAGTGAGATTGTAAAGGGTTTACAATTGGAGCCTCGGGGTAAGAATATTGAAACTGAAGAGTTGAAGGTAGAAATAATTGAAAGTTCAAAATTAGAAGTAGTTGAAGAAACTCCGAATTTTGAGGTGGGAAATGAAAAATCGGGTAGTGAAAAGATGAAAAATATTGGTGAGGGGCATGAGTTGAAAATTGAAATAGTTGAACAACCTCTGAATTTTGAGGTGGCAAAGAATGAAAATGTTCAAGAGTTGGTAGAACCCAAAAATTTAGGAAAAGTTGTTGAACATGATATTGTGGAGTTAGAAGAGATGATTGACTGTGAAAAGAAAGAAAATGAGATGATTGAGCAAGAAGTTGAAAAGAATGGAAGAGGTGAAGAGAAGGGGCTCGTTGTTGGGAAAAGTAAATTGGAGCAAATGAGCCATGAGTACAAGGATCCATATCTTATATCGCTTGAAACTAACACTCCCCACCTTATTTTATTTAAATCTCTTTTTCATGTTGGTTACACTTATGAGTTTGAGACACACACCACATATGGCTAAGGAAGCTCATGAATCGATTCATCTATGCCACCCAAGTTATAGAATACTATTGGTTATTCCTATTGCATGGACGTAAGAATTTTCCATTTGATCCAGATGAAAAAATTCTACATCAAGCCCCCCAAAGCAAGACGCATTTGAAAAGCAGACTAGAAGTTGATTTAAGGTCGAATCCTTTTCAAAATAAGGGAAATGATATAATCCGAGAAAGGAGCTCAAAGAAAAAATCAAGACACGGGCGATGCAACAACAATCTACATGAAAAATTAAGCAAGTTTTGTATTGATCTCGAATCGAAAATAAATCAGATCAAGTTGTTTCAAAGGGACGAAAAAAGGTACATCCAGATCGCCCATGTGACCACATGGTGAAAAAGAAGCTCGATCGCGCGATGACATAAAAAATCAACCTGTGAGTTTCATGCATAAGCACGAGATCGCGCATGTTAAAACTACGCAATCGCGAGATTGAAATTAGAACAGAATTTCTCTTATTTTATTTCCTTTTTCAGTTTTAGTTATTTTAATTTAGTTAGAACTCTAATTTGAGCTCATTAACATCTACCCTAATTGTTATGTCATATTTTATTATTTATATGTTATTTTCCATTCATTTTAAAAACAACTTTGATTTGATTAAAATAGTTTTTATTATCCCATTTTTATACCTTTAAAAGATAAACAAAAGATTATCCTTGGTAGTTGCCGACGCCTATTTAATTTATAAACATGATTGATCATACCTACTATTTATCCACACATTTTGTAGGATTCAAATCTAATTACTCATTCGTCACTCATTTTTATCTATTTTTAACTGATTATAAACACTCACAAACATACACTTACATATTTGATACGATCATGAAGTTGCACCTTTTATTAAACAAAAACTACCAAAATTCGATAAAAATGAGTGGTGAATGAGTAATTAGTTACGAATCTTAAAGGACGTTACACATGTCCAGTTCGTAGTGCGTTGTCTAAATCGGCAATCAAATCGTTGACATCTTCGATTCCCACAGATAGACGGACAAGATCCTCCGTTAAACCTCTAGCCTCGCGCACTGCAGCCGGTATGGCTGCATGAGACATGAAGCAAGGCAAGCTTATGAGGGACTTGACACTTCCTGTCAATTCAAGACAATAAATCAGTGAGTCGAACAAAGGTAGAGAAAATAATTTGGAACAACATCGATAAGTTAGTGGAATCTGATTGAACAAAAAAAGAATCAAAGAAATTGTAGATTCGACTTCAAAAATTTGTCCAGAAGTACGATTTTTAATGGGAAATTACCAAAACTGACGGTTATGGTAAAGTACTTGGTAACCTCGGCTACATGTTTAGAAAGTTCCAACGACCCCGTAAGGAAACTAAGCACAGATCCTGCACCCTTAGCCTGCAAGAAGTATAAGATCAGGGCATATAGGCAAAAAAAATTGTTTTCGGTTGTTTTACTATTTAATGACAATACCTGAGAATAGTGTAAAGATCGTCCTCGATGGCCAGGAAGGCCAGCATAATTAACCTGTTTCACCCGTGGGTGGGAGGCGAGAAATTCAGCAATTTTTTGCGCGTTCTCCTGCATAAGCATTCAGTAAAAACTGTTGTCCACTAAACACAAATCTTGGATAAGCCATTGACAAACAAAAGATAAATATATTGGACATCAATGCCAAAACAATCATTCTTAGAAACAAGATAAGGTTTAAATGGAACCTGTTGCTTCTCAACACGCAAGGCCATAGTTTTAATGCCTCTTAAACAGACCCAACAGTCGAATGGAGCTAATCCTGCGCCTTCAGCATTTTGGATGAAATACAAGTCCTTCGCCAAACTAATGAGTACAAAATTACGGATGCGTCTAAGTACATGAATGTTAGCACATGTTTGGTCAGGGGTAAATCTACCATTTTTTTCCTTAAATTCATTTTCAACCACACATTTCGATATGACTCATCATTTTACCCACTTTTCAATGACATATTCAAAAACTTCTCCAATTTCTCATATATCAAACAGACACTTAATATATAAATATGGCCGAGCTTAGGATGTGAGAATGCCCCTGAATGGAATAGGCATTCCCGTGCTCTCATTCATAATCCAATGTTTCTATAAATGATTATAGGAACAACCATGCCTAACCCCATTCTCATTCTTCATAAAACCACTATTTTAATTTTATCACCATTGACCTCCCACTGGTATGGCCAAAATTCCAGAACCGCTGTCTCTAACTAGACTATTGCCAAACAAAACCAGTCGGATCAGTTTGATAGGGATGCCCTCGAAGGTAACTATTATGATAAAGACACTTCTCATTTAAAAAATTATACATACCCTTATGGTTTTGAAATCTTCTTTTACAAAAAATAAATAAATAAATAATATAAACAAATAAATATAAATGCATAATATACTTCACAGTCAAACCTTTCTCCTTTAATAGCAAGAACGCCTGCCATGACATCGCTATGGCCAGATATGAATTTAGTAGCCGAATGCATCACGATATCTGAACGATTGATATATTAATATTGAAAGTAGATTCACAGTTTGTAACCTTAATACTTACGGGAGCCAAAAAATGATTAATACCTGCTCCCATTTCCAAGGGTTGAGACAACACAGGAGACATGATGCTGTTGTCCACCAATACAAGAGCACCGTGAGCATGAGCCATCTCAGATATTTTCTGGATTAGAATAGGTAATTTTAATTTTTAAGCATGTTTGGAAGGTAATTATAATTTAATTTAATACTTCTAGTAAAAAATACTTCCAATCCACGCATTTCATAGTACCTACAAATACTACCCACTTATTACCATAGGACCCACATCTTATAATCACTTAAATTTTAATTTAATCACTTCCCAAACAAGCAGTGTGATATTAGAAAGTAACAATTTTCTGGAGAAGTCAAAACTGTAGAGTAGACACAGTGTTTTATATTATTTATGGAAACCTATAAATATTTGATCACCACTATATTCACCAGTATAAATGGATATAAAGAAACATATGGAAAAACTAAAATCTAAAATTAAGCATGCCATGACCTACGCGAATGTCAGAAATTTGTTGGCGTGGGTTGGTTGGACTCTCCAACCACACAAGCTTTGTCCAGGGGCCAATTGCAGATGCAACCTCAATGAGGTTAGTTGTATCCACACGCCTGCAGCAACCATATTTTTCTAAGATTTCCAACCTAGTGACGCTAAAGGAAGTCATTTGAAAGCAAAAGCAGTACTGACTTGACCACAACTCCAGTCTTTGGAATTACTTGTGATAACAACCGATCAGAACCACCATACATATCATCTCCAGCAACGATTTCCTCACCTTTCATCAAGAAATAATAATCTTCACTATATGCCCACACAAATCTCCAAAAAAATATACACAATTTTCATCAAAATAGATTAGTCTAGATTCTTAAAGATACTTGTTTACACATTTCTAATGAAAATTTGTGGAGATTTGGAAAGGATACTAATTAAAATTTCAGTGAACAAGGAATTCATAATCTCGGCTGAGAAAATTCTATCTCTGGAGTCAGTAATGGACATAGCTTGCAGAGTTAAACAGGATGAAACCAGATAACCAGATGGTGCAGCTCGAACACTTAATTAGGGAAACTAAAAAGTACCAGTCCCTACAAGACGAGTCACAGCTGCCAACGCAGCCATTCCACTAGTAAAGCATAAAGCTCGATCTGCCTTGTCAAGCTTTGCAAGAAGTCTGAGAACATGCAGAAGAGTATAAATTTAAGAGGGGAAAATGTGCAGCAATTATAATCATCTGCATAACTGCACAACCACATTATACATGGTGAAATAGCAGAGACCTTTCTAAGGTGTCTCGAGTTGGATTTCCACTTCTTGTATAGTCATAAGGTCCATATTCTACTGCAGAAGGCTGCATAACAGTTAAGCTAATCATAAGAATCAAATGTCAAATTTACACTACAAGTTTCCAGGATAAATAAAAAGACACAAAAAATACGGCATTTATAAACAAAGGTAATCATGAGAATCAAATGTCAAATTTAGTAATTCACTACCACCATGAATGCTTTAGTTTCCAGGATAAAAAGAAAGAAAGAAAGACAGAAAGATAATAGGGCATCTGTCAGCAAAAGCATGCAGAGATAGTACAACTAAAGGTTCTTGTATTCTGACAGTGAAGAAAAGTACCAGATGGCTTGCAACAACAAATAACTATAAACTTATGAAAGATCCAAGGAAACCTTCTCAAAGTTAAAGACATCCACGGAATATTACACCAGAATTCAAATATGAAGATTTTTTACTCCAAAAGTTCAAAGTTCTACAAAGTTCCATAGAGACCTATCCGCAGAGCAGCAACAGAGATCTTATAATCATGGGTGGTGACCAAGGTCAAAACGGGATCAAAAATTGGAAATATAATTTGAAATCAAATTATATCAAACCCCGACAAGGTCAAGTTCAGAGTAATGAACTTTCTTGGCTATGTAAGCATTTATCTTTTCTTCTTGTGGAAAATCTAAGATTTTATATTTGAACTCTTAAATACAGCCCAGATTGTGTGGACTAATTGCTGGCAGCATATTTTCCATACACAATTTCACATGTCATTTCAATGGAAATTCTAATCAATAATTACATTAAAGATTCAGCAGATAAACAGTTAGAAGTTTATATCTCCTTTGTTGATGAAAGATAGCCTGAGTAATTACTAATAAAAAACAACATTTTACATGAATATAAAACATTTATATCATGTTCCCGAGTGAACTAACATAAAAACACTCCTTAAACAACTTCTCAAATGGGGCTCATAACTTCATTACATTCCATATCAAAAACAAAATATGTATTTTTTTCAACATCGAGTGGAATAAAAAGTTACCTGCTTGAAAGTTGCTGTTTGATAAATAGGCGTACTTAAGGCATCATAAGGATCAAACTCATTACCAAAGTTCATCAACATTGTTGAAACACTTGGCTCCCCTTGGACAGTCAGCTCCATAACTTCTGTTTCTGCCATCAATTATTATATTAAGTATCTGCTGATATAATCAAATTAACAAATTCATATATACAGATACATATATCTCTAGTAAAATAGACTAACCATTTGAGCATTCGGAAATACCATCAACCAAAGCCGATGCACTCACATCCATCTCTTTGTCTTTCAAACAATTCAATGAGAAGTTCTTGCCACTCAGCAAGTGCCTTTTGCTATCCAGCACCGTTGTTTTGCACCCATAAACTAAAGGGAAATTTCCAGTCACAAAACCCTAAAAAACAGTAACGTTAATTAGGAACAAATTAGTTCAAAAGTTCATACTTGAATGTTATCTCGTTTGTACATAAGTGTAAAGGGAAACTCTAAATTGTCAATTGGTCTGAATGCCCATTCTCTTGGGTCTCCTTTCATTATATAGAAGAGAACATACACATACAAGGTAAGAATCTACAACCTAATTGCAAGCAATTTACCATATATACAATTTACCATATAAAGAATTCCTAAACTATAGTAAATCAAATATTACGTATCCTAAATTATATCTGGTAACATCCCCCTCAAATTGATGCTGGGAGATCAATAAGCATTAATTTGTCAATCAAGAACTGAAGACGATGCCGAGAAAGGGCTTTTGTGAAAATATCTGCAGTTTGATGTTCGCTAGAAATGTGAGGCAAAGCAATGACATGCTTATCGAAGGCCTCGCGTATGGAGTGACAATCGACTTCGATATGCTTTGTACGCTCATGGTAAACCGGATTAGCAGCTATCTGAATCGCACTAGTGTTATCAGCATGGAGAGGAGTGGAATGCAGCTGAGGAAATCCAAGCTCCCCTAATAACCCACGGAGCCATGTGATCTCAGAGCAAGCAGAAGACATAGCACGATACTCGGATTCAGTGGAAGATTTGGAGACTCTGTCTTGTTTCTTGTTTTTCCAAGAGATGAGGGCACTTCCCAAGAACATACACCATCCAGTAACAGAACGACGAGTATCTGCACAGCCCGCCCAATCAGCATCACTATATCCCACCAACTTTAAGGAGGATTCCTTAGGGAAGAACAATCCACGTGAAGAAGTGCCCTTCAAATATCTGATAATACGACGAACAGCAGCTAGATGAAGATGTCGAGGGGCCTGCAAAAATTGACTGACCTGTTGTACAGCAAAAGAAATGTCGGGCCGAGTAATTGTCAAGTAGTTCAAACTTCCAACCAGCTGTCGGTACAAGGAGGGGTCTGAAAGAAGTTCGCCATCCTCACGAGAAAGCTTGAGATTTACCTCCAACGGGGTAAGAACAAAGTTACCCGATTGGAGACCAGCCAAAGAAATTACTTCCTATGTATATTTGTGCTGATGTAACAACATACCAGACGGAGTATTCTGGATCTCAAGGCCGAGAAAGTACTGCAACGGACCAAGATCTTTCATACGAAAAGAGTCCTTGAGATGCTGTTGTAACTGCTGTAATAATTCAGTGTTAGATCCTGTAATCACAATGTCATCAACATATACTAGGAGTAACACAATTCCTGCAGAAGTCTTGCAAAGAAAAAGTGATGAATCAAACTGACTTTGAGCAAACTGAAAGTCAAACAAAGTGGAGCGAAATTTATCAAACCATGCACGCGGAGCCTGTTTCAATCCATACAAGGACCTGCGTAGCCGACAAACATCTGATGAAGGTGTATTAAACATTCCAGGAGGTGGAGCCATATAGATTTCTTCCTTTAGATCTCCATGTAGAAAAGCATTATTTACATCCATCTGCCTGAGAGACCACCCTTGTGAAGCTGCAAGTGCTAAGACAGTCCTAACAGTAGTCATCTTGGCAACTGGGGCAAATGTTTCTTCATAATCAATACCATATTCTAGGCGATTCCCAAGGGCCACAAGGCGAGCCTTGTATCAATCAAGGGAGCCATCAGATCGAAGTTTCACCGAATATACCCATTTACTGCCAATCGGTTTAACACCAGACGGACAACCAACAATATCCCAAGTGTGATTTTCTTGAAGAGCATGAATCTCTTCTTGCATAGCTTCCTGCCAGCATGCCTGAGAAGCTGTCTGAGCATAAGAGTGAGGAATAGAAAGCAGTATCGAGAGTGGCAGTCAGCGAGGTATGAGAAAAGCCATACCTATCAGGTGGATGTGTAACCCGAGTGGAGCGCCGAGGTATAGGAGTCACAGGATCAGGCATTGGATCAGTATCTTGAAGGGGTGCTGGTCGAAGACGTCGTTGATACACAAGACCTGGTTTAAACCGCTCAATAGGAGAAGACATGTCATCAAAAGCTGGAAGAAGAACCACAGGAGGATCGGGATTAACCTGAGACTGAAAGTAATATTGATTTTAAAAAAAGATCACATTTCGGGAGATTCGAAATTTATTTGCTCGCCCATCGTAACAAACAAATCCTTTTTGGGTAGGGCTATATCCCATAAAGGCACATGTGACAGACTGGGCAGAAAGTTTGTGACGATCAACAGGCGGTAAGTGAACAAAACAAACACAACCAAAAGTATGAAGGGATTGATACTCGGGAGATTTGCCAAGTAAACGAAAATAGGGAGAATCAAAATTCAGGGTAGCAGTAGGCAAGCGATTGATCAAATAGACAGCAGTAGATAAAGCTTCGACCCAGAACCTAGATGGTACAGATGAATCAATCAACAAAGTACGAACAACATCTAAGAGGTGACGATTCTTACGTTCAGTGACTCCATTTTGTTGAGGTGTATAGGAACAAGAACGCTGGTGGATGATCCCTTTGTTTTGAAGATATGTCTGGAAAGAATGAGACGTGTACTCCCCCCCTGAGTCGGAACGTAAGATTTTGATATGAGTACTGAATTGTGTCTCGATAAGTGCAACAAACTTTTGAAAGACAGAAAACACTTCAGCTTTAGAACGAAGAAAATATATCCAAGTGAAGCGACTAAAATCATCGATAAACGTGACAAAGTAACGATATTGCCCATGAGAAACAACAGGACTTATACCCCAAACATGAGTATGTATAATCTCAAAACAACTAGAAGCACGACAACCATGCATAGGAAGTGGCAAAATTTTACTTTTACCAAGACGACAGATAGCACAATCAAAAGAAACAGGAGAAGTAAAAGAATTTTTATTGCCCAAAAAACCATGTTTCAAAAGGTGAGTTAAGACAACAGAATTGGGGTGACCCAATTTTTTATGCCAAACTTCATTATTATTGGCAGTCGCCGTACATGCAAGAGAAATAGCATTGAAACAGAAAACTGAAAAGGAAATAGACGTCCCACTTTAGGCCCCTTCGCGATCACTGTCCCCGACACCTGATCCTGCACAAGACAGCCACCACGAGAAAAATGAACATTACAGTTATGATCCACGAGTTGTCCAACAGAAATCAAATTTGTAGATAAACCAGGAGAGACAAAAACATTTTGTAATGAAGAGCCCAAATTACCAACAGCAGTAATAGGAAGAGTACTGCCATCAGCAATCTGAATGTTTTGTGTCCCTCCGTACTTACGAACATCATGGAGGCCAATTGGACTACCAGTCATATGATTAGAAGCCCCCGAATCAACAATCCAAGAAGATATGAGGTTAGTACCGGTACCTTGTAAGCCTAAAGCGGAAAAAGCTTACACAATCATCTGTTGAACCATGGCAGGTGTGAGAACAGAAGAATCAGAGCTTACTGCGGGTGGAGCAGAAGAAGACGAGGATTGAACAGCAGCTTGAAATGCATGGGGTTGGCGATTCTGAGGCCGTACCCGACAGTCCTTGATGATATGTCCTTCTTTCTTGCAGTAGTTGCAAAACTTCTTGAGACAGTTGCCACATTCACAGCTTCAGAAATGACCTTCTGAGGAGTCATACCCATTTGAGTGAATAATCGTTGTTCTTCACGAAGTAACTCTCCCAAGCAAATATCTAGAGATGGAACTGGATTTCGGTTCAATAATCCAGCTCGAACAGGCTCAAATTCAGGACGAAGTTTCATCAAGAATTGATCACGCTGGCTTTCAGCATGAACCGCTTGAAGAGCTTCAAGTGCCGCAGTCGGAACCTTAGAATGTACTATAGCCGAATACTCGCTCCAAATATTAATAAACTCGGAGTAAAATTGTTCAACAGTCAAATTACCTTGACCGAAATTGTTTATTTCCAATTCTAACTGAAATTTCCGAGCACTGTGATCTTGATGATAAACCCGCTGTAGGTAGGCCCACATAGCCCGAGCCGTAGTAAAACTCCGAAGATTTGTGATAATATGAGGCTCAATTGTTCCCAATAAGTAAGAAATTACCTTAGCATCCTTAACCTCTCATTGGGCAAGTTCTTTTAAATCAGTAGGAGCAAGAAAAGTACTGTCAATATGATCAGATAATTCTTTCCCTTTTAAAAACATTTTAAATTGAAATTCCCATGTAGGAAAGTTCTTGCCAGTGAAACGAACGATAGTATTCTCAAAAGACATGGTGAAAAAAAAATCAGGCAGGTACTAAATGTATTCTTTTGAGAAAATCCAAACCAAACAGAAGCCCAGGTATTAAATCAAAGCCCAATATTTCTAACAACTCCAGCCCAATACTAATGACCGGCCCAAGAGAATCCTTTCAAAACAAAGGCCCAAGCCCTTATTATACCTGTCTGATCCAGTTGGCGAAGGAAGACGCCGATGCTGAAGTTCCGTTCCAAAATCAGACTCCACTCTTCTGCGTTGTGCCTTGCTGAAAGCTGCACTGCGAGCTAGGAAATACGGCGACCGGGCAACGTTGATGTGCGACAGTGCAAGGCCAGCCAGTCCGAGGTCGCGCTCCAAAAACAGACCGTAATCCGAGGTCGCGCTCCAAAATCAGGCCCTAATCTGAGGTCGCGCTCCAAAATCCGACCTCAATCCGAGGTCGTGCACCAAAATCGAGCCCGGACCCGATGTCATAGCTACTTCGAAAACGTCCGAACACTGCCGAAATATGCTTGACTGCGGCCGAGTAAAGCTGATGAACACACAACCACAGAAACTGCGACACAGAGGTTAGCTTCCACTCTGCAGCCACCGAAAATCAAAGAACTTGCACCGAGAATCAAAGAACCCGAGAGCAAGATGCATAGAAAAGAATTTCTTTTCTCGTTGCACACGAAGGATTGAGACCACACAGATGAATATCAAAGTAGAGGCTCTGATACCATGTCAATTGGTCTGAATGCCCATTCTCTTAGGTCTCCTTTCATTATATAGAAGAGAACATACGCATACAAGGTAAGAATCTACAACCTAATTACAAGCAATTTACCATATATACAATTTACCATATAAAGAATTCCTAAACTATAGTAAATCAAATATTACGTATCCTAAATTATATCTGGTAACATAAATTACATGCCAAAAAACAGAAACTATTTTTCTATTGAAGATTTCTACTTTAATTTCTGCTCTTAAACATAATAAAATATTCATTTAAAAAGCTGCCTGTTACCACCATTGTTCAAACAACAAATTCAGAGACTATAAATCACAATTAAACATACCAGAATTTTAATTAAATAAAATAAATAATCAATTAAGTATGGAATTCCGTAAATTTCCCACATTTTTTGGAACCGAATTACTTGACTCGATGGATGGTTTTCTACTCTAATTTCTGCTCTTAAACATAATAAAATATTCATTTAAAATGCTACCTAGTTACCAACATTGTTTCCCACATTTTTTGGAACCGAATTACTTGACTCGATGGATGGTTTTCTACTCTAAGAAATCCAACTCAATTACTCAAGCGTGGAGTAGAAAGCCACGGGTCGTGAACTTCTTTTCCCGGAGCCAGAAAGAAGCGACGAGGAAGCGAAGCTGTCTACGAAGCAAAGCTTCTAGCTCTCTAAATGAAAAAAGAAAAACATAAACTCGTTTCTTTTCTTTTCCAACATTTTCCTCAAATACAGAAACATTTTTTAAGGCCAGTGACGCAAAAATCTGGTGTGAAATCAGAAATGAAGATGAAAATTTAAATCAAATAAAACAAGCCTACAAAGATTAAAACTTTCCTAAATTTACAACCATTGCAATTCAAATTCAAACACAAAACCCTCCCAGTTTCACCCCAAATAAACAACAAAAGAACCCTTTTACAGATGCAAACTGTTACAAATCTATGTTCGTACCCAAAACCCAACTATATATGCACTCACGCAATAATTGAGGCGGATACTTACATGCCCGTCAATCAGGTACGGTGGACATTTAAAGAGTGATTTGAAAGCAAGAGATGAAGACGCCATTTATTTTCTGTTCGGAAAGTCATTTTTTTTTTTTGTTTTTAAACCAAACTAGTATATACCCGTGCGACGGACGGATGACATTATCGTTATATTTACTTGTGACTAGAAGTGTCAATGAACAAAGTAACATAAAATAATAAACACAAAAAAATATAATTTGATATTAATACCAATATTCAAATTTGGTTGGTTGAAAAAATCAAACTAAATTTTTAAAAACTTCTTCAAAAATAATAGTTATAGTGAAACTTGTTGGGTGCCCATCCTTATCAAAAATTAGTATGGTAACTCAATACACTGCTACATATAGTTGTTCATGACTGAATATTGGCCTTTTTAAATAAAGCCCAACATCACCCGTGCGACGCAAGATTTTAGATATTCACAAAATATTTGTTTTAAAATGTAAAAAATTAAACTTGCAAAGAAAAAACTAAATTCTGAAAGTGAAATATTATTTCTCATAGATACGTGCATATTTATGAAGTATAAAATAAATTAAAATTGACAAATTATTTCAAATTCACGAAATCCATTGGATGTCATTCCAGCAAATTTGAAAATCTAAATCACTAATTATATCTAATATACATCATGGATGGAGCTCTTAAAATACTTTCGTATCATATTCTATGTGAAAACCATTTAAAAAAATAACAACAGATGGCAACTATTAAGACTAAATATATCACATAAAATCTAGCAAAGTAGTGTGATGAGACAAAAGTAATGGGATATTCAAATATGAAATAAAAAAAAAAAATTAAAATCAGTTCCCATATATATCCACTAATTCTCTCCTCAAAATGATACTTAAAATGGCTGATTGACTTCCCTTTTCCATCATTTCTCATCTATTTTTGTCTCACATGTTATGTTGCCATTACTGATTCACTTTTATGGAGGAAACAAAATGTGATAATAAAGCAGAAAATAGAAGCTTTCATCGAGATCAATAAAAAATAATGGCTATAGAATTGAATTAAATCAACTTTCAAACCATGCAACAGAGAGTCCAAGAAGTGATGCTATTCTTGGATTAACCAATGAGGCAGATGCATTGGAAGACCAAGGAATCATCAAGAACTTGATCAGCGGTCTGAGATGGATGCACACTGGCCCAAATACATAATCAACTGAATTTTCTTCTCTGACATTTTATCAGTATAGAGCCTTTCATTCGTAACCTACAACACTAACATTCAATGAAAAGAGAAGCTTTAAACATTTTGCATAGTTCAAATTAGAATATAGCTTATGAAGGTGAATTCAACCTTTTTATTGAAAAATTAGCCTTATGTCTATCCACTTTGCTAAGATTTTGTCCTCCTTTCTGTTATCTTCTATTAATTGGCTTTAATTTATTTTAAAATTAGCCTTAAGTCTATCCACTTGGAACCAATCACTCACTTATGATGGAAAACAATTAGAAAATCCCACCAAAAAAATCAAAACGACTTCTCCTACTTTACATAAAAATTGGACTGTATGTGCAAAACATAATTTAATTTCATGTATAAGATGTTACTGGAATTATGGATCTGATGATCATTTTGTTGACACTGTACTAACTAAATAGATTTTATTTTGTAACATCAACCAAACCTCTAAACCCAAAACCTTGTCTGGTCTTTCCTTTCCAGTTTTTAACTTTCAGAAAAGGTATGAGAATAATATATTCTCAAGTGATCAGCTTTACCATCAAGCAAGGCATACCCAGAGAACCACATACAGCATTTGCATAAAAAATCATGAACATTTTCTTCATGTTAAAAAATGGTCAACCAATCTTACTTTACTTTCAAGATCTTTTATTGCTACAAAAGTGCTATCTACATTAGTTGAATCTCCAGAAGATCCATCTCCATCACTGAAAATAGAGTACAAATAATATCAAAAAGGCAATAAGAATAAATCATAAATGCATTTCTATTATTTGGAGAAAAAGATTTCGCAAAGTTAGAGTATATTCTAGTAACTGATGAGCAAATGAATCATGATATAGCATGCTACATTGCTAGCCACTGACACATAAGGCATTCTGAAAATATTTTGAGTCTCTTGGAATTACAGGATATTTCAAGGTCATTCACTAAGGTTATTGATCAAAATCAGGTTGGCAGAAGTAAATGTTGACGTTCCTATCAAATTTAACAGAGATAAACAACTACGAAGAGAAGTTATTGGAAGTTTCATCAACTATAAGTGAAAAAATTGGGTCTGGATCTCCTTCTGCTACTGGAATGGTTTGGAAGATCCCAAAATAAAAAAAGAAAGAAAGAAAAAATAGTGATAGTTGCTAGGAACAACATCATGAGGAAGTCAATAAATATAGATAGATCCAAAATCTAATTAATGGAATGGAGATTGAGTTGGAAATACCTAAGGACAGCCACACCCCTTTTCAAGTTCTAACAAATTATACCCCTTCAATAGTTAAAAGTTATTTTAGAAGCAAATTGTGCAAAACCTAATAATTTTTGCAACACTAATTTGCATTACAGAAAATTGTATAACATAGTTCATTTAATAATAAAAAACCTGAACCACATCCAATCACGTAAATCAACAATTCTATCGTGCAAATTATTGGGACTTGTGGCCAATCAAAGCACAAGGATGTCCAGAATTTGTTTCCAAGTGCTCATTTGAGACAATAGTAAATGTTATCATAAATGGTAATAACTTATGGTACTTTATAAAATTAAAATTTCACTTTCATTCTTTCTTGTTTAGTATCATTAATATTTTCTAGACCCTTTAGTCAATGTGAACCAAAGTGAGCATTGCATGTCAGAACCAAAAAATAGTTGATACGATCATGTCAATTACAAAAATGAAGGGAAAATGTCTAATTCAAATAAAATTCGAAGGTTTGATAAGGTTATATACCTGCTCGGAATTTCTCGACTCTCGCAACTACCCTGTAGGTTAGCCATTCAAGCTATAATATTAACCTGAAGCACGTCACAATGTCAACATCTCTTCAAGCACTGTCCCCTGGCCACAATTCATGACTTACATACAGTAAATGAAATGCATTAAGAGATGTATAAGCCTCTGAATGACCCCTAAACATGGAAACACTGTGTATAAGAACTTCAACAGGGCTGTTTACTGAATCTCCAGTGCAATCAGAGACAATGGTTTCACAGTTTTTGATGAGATCTTGGGCATAATCTCCTGGATTGACCCCCTAAACATTAAAAGGGAAAAGAAAAAAAGCACATATGTAATTACAGATAAATATTATTATCGGGATAAAACCATCTTAAAAGTACTCATTGATCGACTCCAGGCTCCGGGTGTATATAAAGAAACAGTACCTTCTAGTGACCACTCACTAACTCCATTAGCTACACTAAGCCAGGTTTGTCCACTGATGAAATATGCATCTTCTCCACCTGTCAATACCTGGAATTTATTATTTTTGGATTACTTCCCAGCAATCTTACAACATCAAAAGATTAACTGACTTCTAACACATTTCACAAAGTATTTTAATTCAATTCCAACATCATCAGATGTTGCTCAAGTCAAGTCATCGAGAAAATTGCAATTATTCATTTTTTTTCTTTTCCTTCCATGCTTTCAAACTTGAAGTTATACAATTACCACAATTAAAACAGGTTTAAGTCATACAAACCACAAGGTCGTTCATAAATTCCAGTCAACTGCCATTCTAAAAGCAAGCTAGTCATAAAACAAATTGAGAATAATTCTTAAAAAGGGTCACTTCAATGAATTTGGAACTGGCACTGGAGAGGCCATAAAATATTATTAAGCAACTGACTCTATTGATAGAATTCAGAATGTTCATACTTTATCATGGGAGTAATATATGTACAAAATATTATTGGTAGAAAGTGAATATTGTCTCAGAATTAGAAGGAAAACTGACATCTTCTTCTGTGCAACAGCTTTTGTGCACTCAATAAATATGGCTACAGAACAGCAACTTCAAATCAGAAAGACAAATGCACAAAATCATTGTTGATTAAAAAACTTGACTCCAACCTCAAAAATTTATACAAACATGTTCAAAAACATCTTCTTAATCTCAAAAGTAGCTTTTCATTTAATTTCAGCCAAATAGACCCTAAATGAGGCGGGTTTTACCTGCGAGTGTAAATTGAGGCCATGGAGATCGATTTTTATTGTTCTTATTGTAACTGTCAAAAAACCATAGAATCAGTCACCCACTTACTTGAAAATTAATAATGTTAATATTCTAATCATTTTGTAAGGATTAGTAATAAAACTCAAATGCAATGCAAATTCAAGGGATGCATCCTCACCGTATGATCCAGCAAGCCCTGTATCAACAAAAATATTAAAACCAAGAAGAAGTGAAGCATCTTTATTTCCCACTTTAGCAAAAAATCTTTATTTTTTATATTTGAGTCTATGTTTTTTAACATCATGAGCAAACTAAAATTTCGAATCGAGTGTGTACCTTAAATGATAGTAGCACCATTGAACAATTTCCTGAAGAATTAGAAAAATGTCTTCATTAATGGTTCCACATGTGAAATAATTTGGAAAAAAAAGGAACCAAACTCTCTACAGAAGAAACCATCCCCATCCTCTCCCTTCCTTTTACCTAGTAATAGAACCAAATTCTCTATAGTGCATAAATATTATGAGGATCACTTTTCCCAATCTTGTAATATTCTCATTAGGATTTTCCCTTCTCTGTTCTTGTTGATCTCTCCTTCAATGGGGAGTTGTTGCTCCAGGAACACCAACAAAGAGAGCTTAAATAAAGGAATGATTCAAAAGTAACCCACAAAAGAAATCAAGAGGTGGAATCCAAGAGTCAAACTACCCCTTTGAAAGGCCAAGAACATTATCAACCTCTCTTATTAGGCTCTTATGAAAAATGTGTAAAGGCACGAAAAAAGCAGGAACTCTAAAAAATAACAGCAAAGTTCTTTGTTTGAATAAAGAAAATAAGTGGACTTTACATAGAATAATCACCAAAAATCAAACCCCAATAATAATAGGAAAATTATGTAAAATTATACTTCTAAACAGATATGCCAAAGAATCAATTAAGTGTGCAACGCAAGCTTCACCAGATTATTAAGTGTTACCACTGTGGGGACCACCGAATTATAAAGTGTGCAACGCAAGCTTCACCAGATGTTTTGAGCGGGATTCTGCCAAATGTTTCTCCCTTGAGTTTGTATTCCAGTTTCAGCATTAGTAATAAATATTCATAAATTGCACAAAGTCAGAATTCCACACCAGACTCGGAGTGCTAAGTTAAATTTATAGTTGAATAGAGAGGTTCAATATAGGAACTATACAGCATAATATATCTACTAACATTAGCATAAAAACTAACTACTTGGGCTTTATAACAGGCACCTGCTCACAAGTACAATTTCCAATTTCTTCACTCAATGCTTGAATAATAGAGAGGTTGATTCATATTCTGCAATTGGCAGTTGGACAATGAGGAAATAGAAAAAAAGAATCAGTTAAATATTAGATACAACAGCTAAAACATTTTATCAATCCAATAAAACTGAAAATGAACAACAAATTTGCAGCATTGAAACATTCACAGAAAATAAGCTCAAGTGACAGCTCACAGGAAAACTAAAATATAAGTTTCAGAAATAAGCTCTTCAGTACAAATCAGTATTCTTTTCTCATTCAATGACAACTCCCTTTTCAATAAACTTATCCCCAGATAAATGTGGCATTTTAAACCACGTAATGATAGAACAATTATCATTTATATTAGATGATCCAACCAAAGCACAACTAACATCACTTCATTATGTACATAAACCCGTGTGAGAAATTCAATAGTGAAGATAACCAACAGACAACAGTGATTAAACCATTGCCACAAACTGCAACACATTAAATATAAAAACCTTTATTCTTATTTAAAATGGTAGATAAAATCCCAGTATAGATCATCATGTGGAATATACATCCTAATCATCAATATCATAAAAGTACACAAAAAGATTCTTTTAGTTAGACAAAAAGTAGGGTTAAAAGTTAGAACCACATGAACTGAAACTTAAACAATCATATAATGCACCAAATATCATTAAAATCAGCAAAAAATTAAATTTTTAGAGTAAAAATTGTCTCACCTCTATCGGTCTATCCAAAGGAGTGTCAACAGAGTTGCAATTTAGAAATTTCTATCTACTACTGATTTTCAATACACAACATAAATAAATACATTTATTATAATTCGCAAACCTCACACGTTATCATCATCAAGAATTGTGGACAGCGGCATTCCTTAAACAAACTTGCATCTCTGCCTTTTCCTCTACATCTTTGATACACATTTTTCTGCTAATAGAAATAGAATCCAAGTGCAAGCCAGAAGCCGACTTGATTGGGAAATCGTCCATTTCGACTGGATTGAAGTCCTATTCACATCTTGCAATAAAATAAAGAAACCAAAAATCACTTAAAATATAAATAAATCAGATAGAAGAATATCTAGATCTGAGAAATAATGGTATTTTTCGAAGAATAGCAGTACCAGGGTTTATCTTCTCGATCCATCGTTGCAGTACGAAACAGTCTCAACAATGACAGTGAATCCCTTCTCCTCACATAGCGCCACCGTTGATGAAAGATATCTGGACAACCTCAAGGAGTGGAAAATGGAAAAGCTAAACTCACTTGAAGCATCCACAAGTGCAAGCCAGAAGCCTACAGTGAGAGATGGCAGGGGACCGACCGAAGGAAAAGAAAAAGGATTTCTGACCTAAAACTCAATATCCGACCTCGGCTATCCAACTGTTAAAAAATCGAGCGTCTGCGATTTGGGCGAGGATTGGAATGAAGGATTCAAGAACACTGAAGCGGCGCTAGGTTACGGGAGAAATCAACACAGATGAACGTAGCGAATTTTTTTGTTTTATAAGAAACACAAAACGACGTCGTATCCTATGGGAGGGATATCTTGAGCGGGAAAACTTGGACAAGTACTTCTACTTTTATATATTAAATAGATTTTAAAGTATACAATTCCTAAATTAATTTCTAATGTTATTCATTCTCATTTCACTTTTTAACCATTCATCTACCTAAAAACCTGCGTAAAAAACAGATTTTAATCCCAAAAAAAGGATCCGATATACCAGAAAAAATCAAACACAAGAATATGAAGATTAAAAAGGATTTATTTTGTTTGTGAATAATGCTTTCAGTGTAGTTGACACCCGTGATAAATAGGAGGGCTGATAACACGCTCAACGCGATCAGGTGTAGGATTTGAATTCTGAAAATGAATTTGGCATTGTGACAAATGAGAGTTATCACCACTCGTGTGATCTTCAGTACCCTCCACCCTAACTTTTGGGAGGCACATCCTACGATTTACCACTCGAATTAATGGCTCAAGACAGAGTCGATTCGGACCCTCAAGGTGTGAGTTACAAAAAAAAAAAAAAAAAAAAACTTAACATGTTGGTAAATGAAATGGGTTAAAAATATCTTTCCAAGAGCATCTCTATTGGTCTATCAATCGGAAAAAAATACATTTGCCACATAGGAAAAAACAAATAATGATATGAAAATTTAATCTCCAATGGTAAGTTTGGATGCTTATGTGACGTTGACGTGACATGGACATTATTTGGTACTATGTCCAAATATTGATAACTTACTAGACAAAATATTGAAGACACATGTATACAAAAAAAATTATAGTCAATGACCATTAGAAATAAGTTTTAAATCCCACTATCTATTTTATCAATATGGGTGTGATAATTATCAATTTAAGTGTTACATAGATCAAAATATCTATAAACCTTAGAGATGCTCTAATCCATAATATCAATTACAATGTTAAGTTGACGATGTTGAAAAAAATTGACAATATTGAGTGCTCCATCTACGCCTCTGTTCGGATATTAGGATTTTTTGGTTTATAAACCAAATTATAAAGTACATAATTTCTCAAATCAATCTCCAACCATACATTTTTTTTCTCCACTTTTTAACCATCCATTTACCTCGAAAACACCAAAATAAACCAGATTAATCTGGCCACTAATCCGAACAGAGGCTACATCTTGACGCTCTATCTTACCTGATAAGTCAGCATTTATTTTTATTTTATAATTACTTTAACAGCTTAATAAAGGAATGTTATAGATAAATATGTACATACATCTTCTGTCTATATATTATTCTTATTTTATATTTTAAAAAAAATACCACATAATCAACAATATTTAAATGTAGACGGAACCATTGAAGATGGAATTTTATACTCTCCGTCAATTTGTCTACGTTCTCTAGATGTCCGTCAATTTCATTAATACGTCAGCCTCAATCTGCTAAGTGCATTGGAGATGCTCTTAATAGTACATGTGGCTTGATCGTTTGTGG
Source organism: Ligustrum vulgare (assembly GCA_963555705.1). Classification (NCBI taxonomy): domain Eukaryota; kingdom Viridiplantae; phylum Streptophyta; class Magnoliopsida; order Lamiales; family Oleaceae; genus Ligustrum; species Ligustrum vulgare. Next base: position 2,981,549 of record OY743178.1, on the reverse strand, counting down.
AAGCTGCAAGGAGTTATGAACTGTGATTTTGCAAGTGCTTGGTAAACAAAATAAATTAATTTATAATTCAGTTTATAAACTACACAATTTCTTAAATCGTTTTTTAACGACATACATTTTCTATTTCCAATTTTTAATACTGCTTTTCACCTCAAAATCATAAATAAATCAGTTTATAAACCACACAGTGTTATCAAATAACAGGCTTTATTTTTATTTTTACAAAATATATTATTTATAAAATAAAGTTACTAGTATACAACTTTACAAATAGATTCAATCGTAGGAATTACTCTATTGGTGCTTCAAACTTATTCATCGGTATCTTTTTATCAAATTCTCTTCGTACAACTTTCAGTAGAGAATCAAATCCTGACCTTTGACTTCTAAAAATGATATATAGATCCTAGACTTAGCGTTGGGAATGGGACAATTGACCCTACTAGGCTTCTTAAGCCCACTGTTCGACTAGCCCAATGGACAAGTCGAGCTTGTGGCTCCCTAAGACGAGCCGAGCCGAGACGAGCTTCGAGTTGTCTCGTCTTGTGAGCTGTGAGCCAAGCTTGGTCCACGAGCCATTATTATTATTATTATTACAACACTTTTATTCAAGAAACTAGTATGTTCACCCATGCGATGCACGAGATTATAATTGTGATAGTAATTTCGATCAAAATTTATAAAAATATATTAATTATACAATCATATCAAATAAAAATATAGTACAATAACATTTTAATACAAAATATTATCGAATTCAAAACTTGAAAAAAAATTAATCAAAATAGGAAATACAACATTTACAAAACTAATAAAAAATAAGAAATTATGATCATTATAAAAAAAAAAAAATTCTTTTCTTTTTAAAATTGTTTCTCTTTAAAAAAACTAGTTTCATTTACTATTTATTTGTTTGTTAAAATTTCTTTTTTAAATAAGTTATTTTTATCTTTTTTTTTATTATTTATTAAATTATTTTGAAATAAAAATTAATAAATAAAATTAACAATCATAAATCTATATTTGCTTTGAATTAGTAAAGAATATTGTTGTTATATTTTTTGTTTATTTAATTTTACTCCAAATAAGTAAATGTCGTTTTATTTGTAGAATAATTTTTTTTAGAAAATTTTCTGATATTTGAAATAATTATTTATTTTATAATTAAAATCAATTCGTCCCCGGTTCAACCCGATTCAATCTTCTGACCTTTGATTTGTTGCCTCTTTCAGGTCGAACAATTTCAGGTTTTTCTAAACACGGAATATTATATAACTTAAATGATATAATTTAAAATGAAGTAAAAAAATATAAAGTAAAACTTTGATATTTGATCTTTTGGATGATTTTACGGACAATATTTTTACAGTTTCCTCTCACTTGTTATATTGTATTAAATTTTTTGTTCAGATTTTTCGATTTGACGCCTATATTACATATTTTTTTACTTCAAAATAATACAATAATGTATATGGTTAAAAATTTTGTTTGGTTTATAAACCATTTTTGCAATTTTATCGAACACATTCTTAAACATAATTTTAATGCTGATAGTTACCCATAGGATTTCTCAAATAAATTATAACATGTGAGAATGATTACTTTTAACTCTTTTTAATTGTCATTTCATATGACGGAAAATTATATTTAATCAAGTATGAAATTATTCGATTTGAAAGAAAATTTCTGGATTAGTCATTTAATTTTTTATTTTTTTTATATAATCTAATTGAAAAACTTATAAAAAAAATACACAATATAAGGAATGTTCTTAAATTCTTTAAACTAAAACATTTTTCGTTATTTAAACTAAAACATTTTCGTGTTATTTAAATGTTTTTCAAATCATTTTATAATATAATTTTATAACTTTAGAAATAATTTAATGTTACTTTACCAAATTAGTTACATTATGATTAAGTAAAATATTTTTGAATAATCCTTTTTTAATTAATTTAACAAAAATTTTAAATTACGGATCTTGAATACTTTTTTATAACAACATAGAATTATCTATTTATTTTTTAAATTAGACTTATGATGCTTTTGATGTAATTTTTTTCGCATTTTTCACACAAAAAAAAATGAAGTTAGGATACATAATAAGATTAATATTTATATTAAAATCAATCATCCTATTAAATAAAAATAAAAAAACAATTTTAAATTTTCCTTTTTTGGAATGAGAACTAAGCATCACTGTTTAACAAAATATTTTTAAATAACACGCTTTTAAACTACTTTTTAATCACATATATTTTTTTCTCCACTTTTTAATCATTAATTTTTACCTCGAAAACATTACATTCTTTATTTTTAAACAAAAAAATTTAACAGTGCTTAAAACCTTTTTAAAAAAAATTTGTGAACAAATGCATGTAGTACTCAAAAGTGTAATTCAAATTTGCAATAATTATACTTTCCAAAATGTAATCATTTTTTTTTTTAATTCTTATGTTTTTGGCAAAATATTTTCAAATTTAGCAAGTACATTTTGGCGAGAAAGAGTGTGCGTGTGCGTGTGTGTGTGTGTGTTATTTTTGGTAAATACAATTTTTTTTAGATAAGATATATATAGAGATGGTTTTTTTAGATAAAAAAAATATGAGCCACGAGTCAAGCTCTTGGTTCGCTTGCTTGGCTTGTGTCCAAGCTCATGGACTGGATGAGCCGAGGCACACGTAACTCGTGTTTTGGCAAGCTCAGCAGTCTAATTGTCCGTTTGTCATCTCTATCTAGACTCAGTAAGCACAAATTTCAAATCATTTAAAGACCATGAAAATGGGAAAAATAGATTGGCAAAGATGGAGAAAGGGTGAAGACATGGGCGTATATGATTCTTTTTTGTGTGCGCAGTGAAGAAAACTCCATACAGTCGTGATAATGATTTACTGTCAGTTTCTATCATGAAACGCATGACATTTTAACAAAATCAAAACAAGTAAAAGCTTTTGCATTGGATGTTTTAAATTTAGCCACATAGGCAAAAAAATTAGATGTTTAATGACACGTATATATGATAAATTTAAATACTTATTATTGCCACAATGAATGTGTTAATTTTTAGTTAAGCCCAAAAATATGATAAATATTTATTTTTAAAAAAGAAATATATATATTAATATGATACCCATTTTGAAGATATCATTAAATCATATAATATGAAACCAATAAAAAAATTAATTTTTTTATCCATATTAAAAAAATTAAGAAGGAAGAACAAAATGAATAAATAGGGAATTGAGTCGGTGAGTGAGTGGGGGTGAGATGTATTTACGCTATGACCTTACTATATGTACTAACAATACTGTACTAACAGTTGTACTAACGGCTAAAAGACAAAAAATTTGAATATACAATTACTATGTTATCCTTTTAGTTATAATTCTTTTAGTTTTCTGATGTTATGTCTATATCTCTAAATTTATTGTTTACATAAAATGCGTAATATATACTATTATATGTTAAACTCTTTTCTTCAATAGTTATATTTAATTCTTCAATTTTTTTCTCTAGATCACTAATTATTCTTCTTTTATTTACTATAATTCTAGTAAATTGTGAAAAATCTGTAAATGAGGGTTCTTTTATTGCGTAGTCTAATAAATTATAAAATCTTCCTAAATCTTCTATTATAATTTCTAATTGTTTAATTGTTTCTTCTCTTAAATACTTAAAGTCGTTTACTTCTAAAGGATTTAATTCTATTAAATGTTCTGAATTCATAAATTATAAAACTAAATATTTAAATTTAAGCTATTAATTCAAATCCTCTTCAAATAGTTAATTCTTGGAATAGTAAAAAAATATTTTCAACATATGTAAAAACATGTAAGAGATATCATAAGCAAAATGATAAATTTAAAACTATGATAACAGTACCTGGAAAATATCAATAAAAAAGACGATATATAATCCACAATAAATAATCAATAATACTTCTTTCTATCTATGGGACCATCACGATTCTTTGTAAATCTGATTTTAAAAGATTTTTGACCAAATACTCTTCAGTTATTTATCTAAGTATTAAACACAACTCCATAGGAGATCGTTGCTACTCGAAAGACTTCCGCATTAAAGGATGCTCGAAAGACTTACTCCAACACTTTCTGTTTAACACTTAAACAAATACTTCAAAGAGGTTCAGCACAATCCAGTTTCGTTTCCTACCTCTGGATGTACTCTTTTAACAAAAGTTTTATAAAGAATAAACTTATGGACTCATAAATAAATAGAGTATTACTAACTATTTTATGAGTTTATATATATCGATGTGAAGTTTAGTTACTCATACCTTCTGCTAACTGTTTCTGGATTGATTTGATGAAAGAAAATTTTGAATTAAGAAAGAAAGACAATAGATGGAGAGAATATAGATTTTTATTGCTGAAAACCAATATGATTTTCGGGATGCTTACAATGAGGAGAGACTCCTCCTTTTATAGTTGGTAAAAGCAAAGTTTGGGAACAAGATAATATTCTCTATCTTTTACATACTTGGCTAAGAATTAAAGTAGATAAAGTTACAATAATTTCTACTGCTTTTCTAAAGTTTTACATGGGTCTGGACCCCCATGCCTTGAATAATTCATGTTCAGATAAGGTAGGCTTCATCTTCATTGTAGTTGAGTAGGTCCCCACAATTATTACACTTGTGACCCGTTTCTACCTCCATTAGGTGATGTAGATATTCATAGGCTCCTTTGCTAAGATCCAAATTGCTGACATGTATATTTTCAGCATATTCTCTTAATTTCCATAATTGACAATTGACTTGATTAATTCTTGCAATGCTATAGATTAATAATTTGTCATCATTAGATATATATACCCAAACATTAGTTTGTGTAAGGGTATCTTTTAATTCGGTATACATGACTCTAAATCCCAATGCCCTTTTTCTGGAATAGCTTGTATCTGTTCTTCTTTGTTAAATTGTTTAATTTCTGGTTCTGAAAGAATAGCTTTGTTAGTTACTCCAAGTTTTACAATATGTTCTGCCCTTATAAATTCTTTATTAATAAATTCTGGAATGGTTGAGTAAATCCTGACATAGATCTTTTCAGCTTTGGTAATTCCAAAATATGTTTCAACTGCTACCTTGATAGAATTAGGTAATAATGATATTTCCTTCATATCCTTGCTAGGGTAGATGCACTGAATAAGTCATTGGTCAAACAGCCCCTGACTGTTCTTGGTTCTGCTCCTGGAAAAATAATTGCTTTATTGATTTTTTGATGGCTAATTGTCCTTAACCATTCTCCTTCTTTTGTCCTCTTGTTTAGATACTCCACATACTTCAAGAATGTCTCTAGTTTCTTCATAACTTTCTCCTTTTCTGATAGTTCCTTTGTTACGACTGCTGGTTTCTTCGCAGCTTCTAAAAAAGTTTCTTTAGATGGTTCAATAGTTTTGCTAATGGCTTTGGAAGATGAACTTCCAATAATTGATATATTAGATACTTCTTCCTCAATAGGAAGTCCTACAGATAAATTCTTCACTGAAGAGGATTGAGATCCTCATTTGTACATTTCCTCAAGAGAATTAACCCTTGACTTGTAAAAGGCTGGTTCACTGTTAATTTGTACAATCTGCGCCATACAAGTATTCACATGGTTGAATAGATTTGAATAGTTGATATTCATTTAACCCATGGCCAAGTTAATTTCTTCTACTTTCTTAAGTATATCTTCTATGTCTTGATAAATAATCCGCAATAACATTGTTAGTACCCTTAATATGAATAATTTCAAAATCATAATGGCTAAGTTCTACTTGCCATCTAATTAACCTTTTATTTGCAATAGTTGGGTCAATTTCTTTAATTAACCAATATTTGACTTGTGTATTACCAGTTCTAATTTTGAATTTTGTATTAACAATAAATAATTCAAACTTTTTAATAACAAATTTTACAGCTAATAATTCTTTTTCATTTATATGATAATTAGTTTGAGTTTGAGTAAAACTGCCACTAGTATATTGTGCAATCCTTTCCTCATCCTCATTTGGATAAATATATTTAAGTACTTCTCCCCATGCTGTTTCCCATGCATCGGTTTCTAAAATTCAATCACATTCTTTTTTGGGTAATTCTAATTCTGGTAAATCTTTACAAAGGTCTTTAATTTTTTGTACTTCTTCTTCTTCATCTTTAGACCATGGTGTCCATCTAGTTTTTCCTTTTAGTCCTTTTTGTAATGAGATTAAATGTTTTGCTAAGTTAGGTACATATTTCCTAATCTGGTTTACAAGTCCTAAAAAACTTTGTAATTGTGTTTTATCTTTTATATGATTGTCAAATTCTTGTATTTTTGTACCACTATGTTTTTTAAGTTTTATTCTTTCTTGGCTTATTATAGATCCCAAAAATTCTACATTTTCTTTAGCTATCTCCATTTTTGTAGTTGAAAAAATAATTCCATTATTTCTTACAATATCTATAAAAATATTAAGATGTTTTAGGTGGTCTTGTCTAGTTTCAGAGTAAATAAGAAAATCATCAATATATACTGTAATAAAATGATAATAATTTTTAAATATTTTATCCATGTACATTTGGAATTCTCCTGGACTATTTTTAAATCCAAAAGGTAATACATTCCATTCATAAAATTCTTGTGGTACCGTAAAAGCTGTTAAATGTCTAGATTCTTCAGTTAACATAATATAATAAAATCCTGATATAAGATCAAATTTAGAGAAATATTTCTTTCCTCTAATTTGGTTAAATAATACCTGTTGGTTTGGTATTAGATATTTTAATTCTTTTGTATAAGTGTTTAACCTTTTATAATTAATTATCATTCTAAATTTTCCTTTTTTTTATTCTGAATGTTTTATTACAATGAAGGCTGGACTACTATGTTTACTATTAGATTCTCTAATGAATTTCTTTTCTAGCATTTCTTTTATGTGCATTTCAAATTCAGGCAATTTTTTTGGTGTATGTTTAATTGGTTTTACACTAATAATCTTAGTGTCTTCTTCTAATATAATTTCTGCCATAGGCTTATTTATGTGCCATTTTATCAAAGGATTATCTCTTGATAATTTTAATAATTTTTCTGTAACATTTTTTATTACTATTTGATCAAAATGTTCTTGTACTAGATTTATTCTATTTTTATTAAGCATAAATTGTGTTGTTTGTGTTAATTTTTGTCTATCCTCACCACGCTGAGCTACTATATGAGACATTTTTTCTCTACAGTAAGGATCATTAATTCTAATTGCTATTGCTATATGGTGAGAAGGGGTAGATAAAAGTACAAGCTTTTCATCATTTGTTATTGGATAATATTGTTTTATGAAGTTATTTCCTAATAATATATCCCCTAGCATATCATCAAATTGATATACATAAGGTATTTGTAATTCATATTTTCCTATTTGTATTTTAACATTCCTTGCTACTTTAGTTATTAGGTTTGTGCTTCCATCAAATCCTGCAAGTATTACTCTTTCTTTATTATCTTTTTTATTACTCCACATTTCTGGGGGTAATACATTTTCTTTAAACAAACAAGATGATGCTCATGTATCAAACAATGCATGATAATTTCTACTAAGATATCCATTGTAATTCATTTTGGTTAGTATATAAATATATTCTCTTCCTCCTTGTATTTTATTCATAATAACCTTGGTATAACTAGATTCTCATTTTGTATTATTAATAACATTCTATCATCTTTTATGTAATATGATTTTACTTGCTCTAAGAAGTTTGTTCCTAATAGTAATTTCGTATTTACCTTTCCTGTATGCTCTACGTACATGTTTATGATTATTTCATTTCTTTTATTTATTCTTATTGGTAATTCTACATAAGTATCTATGTGATGAATATTTTCAAAATAATCTTGTATTTGAATCGGATTATTCGTTACTTTAAGTTCTAAATCTTCTATTATGTTTTCTTTTATATGAGATATAGTTGCTCCAGTATCTATTAATACTTTTTGCTCTTTTCATTCTCCATTTATTCTAATTTCTATCATAACTTCAAATTGTTTTGTCTCATTTCTTTTAGATAGATTCATTCTTGGCATTTTTCTATGTATTTTTGTCATTATTTGTTTTTCTAAATCATTTCTATTTTCTATTTCAGGTAATGATTTTGTACTAGTATTTCTTCTTAGGCTAATTGATCTTCATTCAAATTCTATTTGTGGTTTATCTATATTTATTAATCTTCTAACTAGATTGAAATCTATTTCTATATCTTCTGGTATTGTCATTCTTGGATTTTCTTTAGCTGGTTTGTATTCCAACAAATTTTTAAATATGAGTTCTATATATGTGTTCTCGTAACATTCTTAATTTTTACTTCATGTTTACTAGTAAAAGTATATATTATTCTAATAGTTAAACTTATAGTTTTAATTCCTGGTTCCATATCTATTCCTCTTAATCTGTAATATAATGTTAAGGCTTTATTTTTTATTTTGTTCTCCCATATTTATGCTGAAATTTGGTCTTATTGTAAATTTTACTTTTTGGTACATTAAGTTTCCTGTTACAATTCCTATTAGAGCATCTTGTACTGAACTTACAATTCTATCATCCATAATATAGAATTCTATAGGTTTATCTATTCCTTCTCTGAAATAGGCTTTTGCTATAATTTGTACGGCTCCTAAATATATGTTCTTTATTTTCCCTTTTAGTTCATGATTCAGTAAGTTTATTTCTTGTCTTATTATTTCTTCATTTATTATAGGTATTAATGTATTTCTTGTAGTATCTCTTATGTCTATAGGGTGACTATGGTTTCTTGCTACATATGTTATTTCTTTGTTTTTCTGCCAAAATGGTAAATTAAATATTTCTTTTGGTTCTATATCTAATTTTGATTTTAAGATCTTTTCATACATTTTAGGATTAAATATTAATCTTTCATTTAGTTGTTCTTCATTTTCTTCTAATTGGTATTCATATTCTTTAGATGTACCTTCTTTACTAATTTGTCTAATCATATTTATATATAAATATGATTCTTCACTAGATTCATTAGATTCACTTTCTTCTAAAGATTCTAATTCCATTATTGTATTTATTACTTCATGTTCTTCTAATTCATAAATTTCTTTATCTTCAGGAATTTCTTCCCATTCTTCTTCTTGTTCAATAAGTAATAAGTTGTAATTTTCTTTTTCTATGAATGAGATATACATCATATTTTTCTTTTTATTTTTCTTAGGACATTCTGGAGATATATGTCTTACTTCTCCACATGAATAACATTTACATTTTCTAGGATTTTTAGGGTATGTTTTAATTTTGTTTTGTTTTTGCCTTAAATATCTCTTATATGGTATTCTATACCTTTTAAATGTTTTATTATATGGCTTTTTGTATTTATTGAATTTTTTAAATTTGTTTCTAAATTTATCTTTTCTATAATATTTCTTTTTCTTATATTTTCTTTCTAGATGACATTCTCATTGTGTTGGTTTATATTGTAATTTATCACACAACATAATGATTTTTTACTTGTTTTATGGAGTTTTATCATATTATTTGCTTCCATACATTTTTCTTGTTGTCTCATTTCTATAAATTGTATTCTTGCTCCTAGACTATTATTACTTAATGGTATTTCTAATTTTTCACAGTCCTTAAATAATTCTAAATTCCATGAGTTTGGTAATTTAAAGAATATTTGGTTCATAATTTCCATACCATATGTTTCCTGATTATATTCTGTCTTTTCAAAATATTCTCTAAATTCACATGCAAATTGTTTAAAGTAACACATATCACATATTGATAAATTTTCTAATAAATATCTATTTCTTAGTTTTGAGCTAATTTTGGTATTTCTGTCTATTACTAATGTATATTCTCTTTTTAATGCATCTTCATATCTGCTTAAAATAGTTCATATTTCATCTTGATAATCTCCTCTAACTTGTCCTATATAATTTTCTGTTAAATTTTCCCACCATCTTGCAGTGGTTCCTATAAATGTATTTTCTAATATTAATTGTAATTACTTTCCTGTTAATTCTCTAGTATAGGCCACCATAGCCATATATTTCATTCATATTTCTAATTCATGATCTACATCTTGCACACATCCTAAATCTATCAATCTTCCTTCTGAACTAATTTGTGTTTCCATACTTCTCCATGATGTATATTCTATAGGATAATTTTTACTTGACTTGGTGTAATATTTTTGTTGTATAAAATTATTTGTTTTAAAATTTTGGTTTTGTCTTTGATTCATATAAATTTTTGGTGTGTTTTGTGGATTATTATTACTTGTATTTTCTTTTTTAACTTGGTTAGTTCCTGGTTGTTGTATATATTCTGGTGGATTTTGTCTTGTTGATACTAAAGCTCTTTGTTGTTCATTCATATTAATTTCTTCTATTTTAAGGTTTTTAAATTTTTCTATATAATCTTCTTCTGTTATGTAATCTTCTCCATCTTCTTCTTTAGGGTTTTCCATAAATTTTTCTATTTGTTCAGTAATCAGATTTATTCATAATCTATTGATGACTTTAAATTCTTTGTCAGTTATTATTGTTTTAGGTTTTCTTTTTTCCATTTCATCATATATTTTTGTTATATTTTGGTATACAATTTCAATATTTTGTTGTATATTATCTAATCTTTTATGTAAATCATTTTTCCCTATTTCTTCTTCTTTAATTGTTCTTACTATATTTATTTGTTCTATATTAGTTTTTTGCTCTGTAATTTCTATTGGGTTTTCATATACACCTACCATATTTCCTATTTTATTTATTTTATCAGTTATTTTCTTAATTTGGTTTTCTAAAGTTATTAATGTTTTGATAGGTTATTTACATATTGCTTTACTTCTAATATTTGTGTGAGTATATTTTTGTTTATATCTTTATAATCATTAGTTATTTCTATCTTTTGTCTTATTTCTAATGATAAATTATTGATAATTTCTTGAACTTGTTCTGGGTTTTTTGTTTGTTCTAAGTTTTTATTCTGTAGTTTTATCTAAACTTATTCCTAATTTATTTAGTAAAAATAAATTTGTTCAATTTAATTGTTTATGTTCTCCAAATCCTCCTTCTTCTAATAGTATAAATGATATAAATTTTTCATATGTTTCAGTTATTAATGGCCAATGACTATTATTTGGTAAATCTTTAGATTTATAATTATATACTCTAGATTCGATTATTGGTAATTTTTTAGACATTTTTCTAAATATATTTCTAAGTATAACTACTAGCTCTGATACCACTATGGCTCGAATCGTGAAATTTTATTTTTCGAAATTATAATCTTTGTTTTATTCTTCTTAAAAATCTTTCTTCAAATTCATCCATTTATCTAATATTTTCTTGTCTAATTAAGTTTTCTTCTTTTAATCTTAAATATTCATTATGTTGTAAGACTAGTCTTTTAATTTCTCTATAATTTTCTATGGCAATAGGATCAGTATTTAAGTTTCTTCCTATTCTTTCTAATTCTAAATATTCACTATGTAAATTTCTAATTAAATCTTTTCTTTTTTCGTGAAGTATATGGGGATCATAAACAGGCATAATATTTTTTAATTATGAAATAAGTAATAAAAATTTTAAAGTAATTAAAATTTTAGAATTTATTATGTGTTAAACTTAATAAGATAATATGTGAAATAAGGTATTAGTTATATTTTTAGCTAAAGGGTAAAATAGATATTAATTTATGTTTGTACACTAGTTAGTAGGATTTGTTAGTACAAGTAAAATTATTGTTTACGCTATGGGAAGATTTTAAGACAAAAGTGAAACATCACATGTTAAAAATTTAAAATACTAATTAAATTTAATAAGAAAATTAACATGTTGCTAAAAGATTTATTTAGCGAACAAGTTAATATATTTAATATATAGACATAAAATTGACTATTAATTAATATTTTTTACTAACAAACACATCTAATGTCGATGCTCTAATATTTACATGAAATTTCATTTATCAAAATTTGGAGCTCAAACAACAGATAACGTTGATAAAAGATAATTTGGTTGGTGGCTAAAGAAAGAAATAATCAATGATTGGATAAATAAGAGTTTAATATAAGTCAATTATTTTAAAGTTTAATAATTTAAAAATTGATACCTAACTAATTATTTTTTATGAACAAGTTCATTTAGTAGTTGGAGACCTCCCTTGGTGTATACTTTTTCACGATGTTTAGTAATTAGGAATTCAAATATTTAATCATTTCGTCAAGTAATCTCTATTTAAAGATTCTATGTATTCGTACAACATATTTAAATAGTGAAGTGCGTTGTCGAAGTTCGTTTTTCTGAAGGACTCGTCACCGTTTTTATTGCTATCCACGAATGATGGATCGAAAAATATTGATTATAACGCGCTTTACTAACTTATTAACATACAATAGGTTTTCGAGTTTGTCTCACTCTTGTAGGGAGTGAGACTTCTTGACTCCTCACCTCACAACCTTCTGAGGCTCAAGGATGACTTTGGTACAATTTTTATCAGCACAATAAAATTTGGAATGTATAGCAAAATTGCAAACAAGTTTATAAAGCAAAATTAGTAAAGTTATACAATTTTAGATAACAAACACGTACTTTTCTCACTTCACTAAAATATTTTAGCCCCTCTTTGATATTAATAAAAATCAGATTTTAATATATTTTGATAACAGATAATGAGATTTGTGGTTGAAAAAGTTGTGGATCTCATAAAAAGTATGATTAAAATTAAATATTGACTTTTAATTAGATTAAAATCTAAAAAAGTAGTGTTACTAAATAGAGGCTTAATTTTATCTTGTAAGTTGATTTATAATTTGGTAATTTTTATGATATATACTTTTGATATAATAAAGACAATACTTACACTTTTTCATATTATTATATCGAAATTCTTGCTTAAAATTTATAATGTCACTTATGGGAAAAGTTTTATATATATATATATATATATATATATATATATATATATAAAAGTGGGTAGTCTGAATCTATTGTCTGTCGTGAGTAATATAAAAAAATACTTGTATTAGAAGAAAGAACCCATTTGCGATGTCTCATATTTTTTTGAGAACTCACGTGTGGATTCTTTTAATACACGAATTTTTGATTTGTTGTCCGTGACGGGTAACAGATTAATTCGTGTAAGAGGGTAACCTGAAAAAAAAAATCGAAGAAAATGGGGGGACTATTGCTACATTCTTGAAACATTTGTTATCATTGCAACTCCATCATTGTGTTTGTGTACACGATGACGGACTTCATAGAGTCCAAAATTGTCAGAAAAACCCAATCTTTTCCACGGATTGCACCCACAGAGATTTCTTAAACCTTACCCCAAAATAGATTACCCTCCAATTTCAAACCATCTACACGTTTTCTATTTATAGATACCATTTGGAAGAATCAAGAAACAGTGTGGTGGGTTGTGATATTGTCTGTTTATGTAATCTGAAGAAAGAATATTTGAGGGCCAATCTCTAAAGTATTGTCTTCAAATTGAGAAATCTGATTCTCGGCTTTGATTATTTAATCCAATTCAAGAGAATCAAGAAATTGTGTGCTGTTTTCTTGTAACGATTTTGGATTTAGAGAAAGAGTTAAGAATTTGATGGTTTGGAAAATGGATCAGAGGGTTTGTTCTTGATATGGGCTCGTCTTAAATCAGTAACAATCTCAATTTATTTTGTTTGTTTGGTGAATCGGTGTGTGAAATTTGAAGTTTTGGAGAATTGGGACATAAAGACAATGGCGATGCCATGGAATATGACAATTTGGATGGCAAGGATGATATGGATGGCACTGAGTGGTTGGGTAGTTTCTTGTTTAACTGTTGCTGATGAAATTGCTAATTCTCTGCGAAGTGGGGAAATAAGCCCTTTCCATGTTGGTTGATTCAAGAAATGGCTGTGAATTTAGCTCATTCTCTGGTTTGATCTTTTCATTTTTCTTCTTCTTCTTCTTTCGTCGAATTTTATCAATGTGAATAGTGATTTGAGTGTTTTTACTGATGTGAATTTTGAGTCTCTGAATGAGAAATGTCAGGATACATGATCTATTTGAATGGAGAGTTTTGTTCGGGTTGCTTTGGCACCAACTTGCCTTGGTGGTACCAGAAGTCCACCTTACAACCCTAAGAGGTCAGGTTCCATTCGTGGGATGCGTTCAGCCATGTCTAGGACAAAACCCTCTAGGGGACAATACCGGAAGTCCACCTTACAACCCGAGGTCGGGTTCCATTCCTGGTACGCGCCCAGCCATGTCTAGGACAAAACTCTCAAGGGGGACAATACCGTGTATTACTCGTGTACGACGTCCAATGTGGCTTCCTCGTCAACAGAGAGTATGTTAAATCATTTGTTCAATGTATGGTGCCTTAGAGAGTCAAATTTGAGGTTTCTTGTGCCATTTCTGGGATTGATTTATTGTTTTTGAGCTCTGAAAATCCGAATTGTTGACTTTTATATCTTTGTTTGCGCTCCGGCTTTTTTTTTTTGTTGTCGAATGGTTGGCAACTTAAGGGCAACAGGGGAAGTGTTTACAGAGGTTTTTCTTCCATTTCACTCACAATGCTGCCCATCTATCAGTAGATAAATTTTACTCTTTTAAGCTCTTCTGGTTTTTTCCGTCCTAACTGGGCGTGTGTTGTTCTTGGGTTTAGAATAAAAGCTCCAAATATTCAGAGGTAGAAATGGGTGTTCGCTCTTTACTCGTAGCCTATTTTTGGCTCATGTTTATAAATTGTTTATGAACGCTGAAATCACTTCTTATACACGCATTTTGAGAGACTTGTTATTTTCCAAATATTGATCCTCCCATGGCTTGATAGCAATTTTCACCCACACTCAACCTTTAAGTTTATAAATTGTTTATGAACGCTGAAATCACTTCTTATCCACGCATTTTGAGAGACTTGTTATTTGCCAAATATGGATCCTTCCATGGCTTGATAGCAATTTTCACCCACCCTCAACCTTTAAGAAGATGGGAAAAACTGTTGTCTATTCCTTATGTAGCAGTTTAGCAGATGAACTGTAGCCTCCTAGAATTGAAGTGTAAAAGCATCTTCGATGCATTCTATAAATTGTGAGGTGGCGTGTAAGTCGAACTCGAAAGACTTGATTTACCTTAACATTGATATATCTAATCAAATGAATAAATACTCAAGTTCAAATTTAGCTCCGTTTGATTCTTTTTGGTTTTTTAAACCCCTTTTTCTCATATTCATTTTTAATCACACATTCACATAGTAAAATATTTTACACCTAAATCCATAACTTTTCTCTTTAAAATGAGCATCATACATGGGCTTAATCTCGATGAGTTTTATCTACATACTACAACAATATTGTCTAGTCTTACAATAAAAATAAAATCAACTAAATCTACATAGCAAATGAAAAATTTGTTGAGTTAGCATGTTTATCTGAGCTTCCAAATCTTGATGGGCTTTTAAACAATGATTTGATTTTTTTTTAATCACTTTGTCTATTTTCCTCCCCTACCTCGAGCTGTCACGCGATACCCTCTACATCTTGATCGGAAAAAGTCCTTGACCTTCTCCAGGTCGAATAGAAGCAAGCCCTACCTACGATAACAGCAGTAGCATACCGGCTTGCATTCGAGAAGATTTTTTTAACATTGTAAAAGCTTGTGGGATTTTTTTTTCTGTTAAGTAACAGTTGCATTTGGCCCAAGTCTTCATTTTTAGTACGTTGTGGGATGGGCGTAAATCATTTGATTCTCCATTTATGTTGATGAGGAACCTGGTAGTTGATATGCACTTCGAGATCCACCTAAGAATCTTCCCTGGAAGATGAACAAAGTAGCTCAATCGTAATGGAGAGGGGGAAAGGCAATAGGCTTACTAGGACCGAATTGAGAACGATCAAGGCGAGTTGCAGCCTGCAATCCAAATTAAGGATGGGTTTTTGGTAGTGTTCTAAAATGCCCGAAAATGCTCCGTCTAGGCGCGATGCGTGGTCAAAACGCGTTGAATAAGTGGTATGAGCTTAAAAATGCGGTCAACGTTTGTTTTGACCGCCTAGGCGCGCCTAATCCCATCTAAGCGCCGCCAATTCTCTTTTTTTTTTTTTTTTTGAAGGGTAAAAAATCTATTTTTTTTTAATATAAAAATATATTTAATGTCTTAAAATAATATTAAAAATACGAAACGCATTATGACGCTTATTCTTCTTATTGACACGCCTAAACTTGTGATTCTTGACCTTGACGCATCGCAACGTATTACGCATTTTAGAACATTGATTTTTGGTAAGAAGCTAAAAGAATTCTTTCAAGACTTGCATAGACAATCACTCGAATATTTGAATATTTGAAGCTTTCGCATAGCTTAGAAGGAGATGCTCTTGTAGCATATTTTTATACGTATCATCAGATGGTATTGAACTGCTTTAAGAAAAATAAAATAAATTTTTGTTCATCCTTGTCTAATTTTTATCACGGTTGTGTTATATGAACATCACAACTTACAAATTTGATTATCAAAAATATTCAATAAAGTAATTGCACGTGCTTTTAGTTGAAAAAAGTAATTTTTCTTTTATTTCATGTAGAACATTTATAACCAGTTTAATTATTTTATCTATTGAGAAAAAAATGAAAAGATTTCAGGCTTCCTTTCAGTGGATAAGAGGAAAATTCACATAAAATTATAAATCAAATAATTCAGAAGCACATGTTTCCAATTTTCTACATTGAAGATAAGATAGATTCAACTAGAAAGTGAATTCTATACAGTTCAAAGTTTAAGTCGTCAAACTTTCTAAGCCAATACACTGTAATCATCACTCTGCATGGAAAGCTTGCATTCTCCTTTGTCAGGTTCATCGGAACCAGGCGGCATATTTTGATCTGAGCTGTGAGAAAGCTTGCCTCCGTCTTTGTCAGCCTCATGATCCGAAGGCGACTCATCAACCCCATCTGTTGCATCGTCTGTTACATCACAAGGCTGTCCTCCATTAACTTCTCGAGCTATAGGAGACGCATCTCCTTCGTCACCTGCATTAGCCTGAACGGATAGATGTTGATGATCATTGACATCACAATCCACATGATACACTTGTTCATTATCATCATCATATGACTGGGAATGGGAGTTCACATTAACTGCATAATACTGCTCAGAATCATCTTTTCGTCTACGTTTACCTATTTCCCTCCTCCTAACCCTTTCCTTCCTTCTTGTCCTTTTCCCGACATCATTTTGTGGATCCGCTATAACAACTGTCGAACTTCTGGCATGGTCCCGCAAACATTCATGTGCGATGTACCTGATTCTCGTCACTGACTGTATCTGTAGTTCGTCCATCCCATGAGTCGAGAGGGTATCTGCCAGATGTGCAATGTCCCTCAATGCAGCATTCTGTAATGTAACAAAAACGGAAGGGAAAACGTGATGAACTACAATGAAGAAAATATGTGAAAGAAAGATATATGTAGTCAAGCTATTAGTTGTTCAAAACATAACACCATGGTTTAAAAATAATAGTTTCTTCATATATTCTTCTTCCGTGTGTTTGCACTTTATATTATTGAGTTGTGAATTTTAAAGATTATTTTATGTTGTATTATTATTTATTTTGCATTTTAATAATCTTTTGATATTTTTTGATTTACGGCGAGGCTTAGGCCTCAAAACGCCTCAAGGCTTAAGACTCGCCTCATGAAAGGAAAACACCAAAGTACCTAATTCTGCCTTTTTAAGTAACACAGAGGCCTACCATTCTCTGAAACTCTGATGAGATAGGTTCAGGCCTGCCAACCAACTTGCGCGTAATTTTCAAGTACCAATGCTTGTATTCACTTTCATCCAGATCTTCTTCAGCTTCCACAATATGAAAACGACGACATGACCATTCATTGAGTTCTGATTCCATCTTCGCAGAGAGATCTACTCCACCATCAACCCCACGAGTCTTCCTTTCCCATCTCTGCACTTCTTCCGGGATAGTTTGATGCATGCCAAACTGCCTAAGGCAACGATCTGGTAGGTGTCTTTCTGCCTTGTCAAAACAAATCAACATTGTCTTTGATCTTCCAAGAATGAGTTGATTTAAAATAAATTCCGGTATAACAGTGTGACTGATGTTTGCGTAAGGACACCAGTCTGCCTGGATATCAAAATGGCACCAAACTGTCATTTTGATTCAAAAAGAAAGAAAAAATGGAAGTTTGGACCCAAATAATATTTCAACTTACATCAGAAGATTGTAGTGAATCCAAAGCTTTACGATAGAAGGAAACATCACGATTTGATGTTGGACCGTTGTGTTTCCCTTTCCACCTAAGGACAAATGGAAAACATTCATGGATTGGGTCGTGATGAAGTTTGGGTCGACCAATGTTCAGGTGATAGTAACTCCAGCACTAGATAAAAGAAAGCACTGCTAGAAATTAAAATTTAACCAAAATATCTTCTGGATATAAAAACAAATAACTGGCTACCAGAGTCCATGTTATTTCTTTAGTACACAAACTATTATTGATGCAAGTTAAGCCAAGGTCTAATTCACCTGTAGCAGCGTTAAACAACCACTTATCGTGCTTTGAGATCTGAGGGAGGCATTACCGAGTGCTCTATACAAGAAGGATAATGCTGCTGCACCCCATGCATACTTACCAGCTTCATCGAAATTCTCAAACAATGGAAGGTACATGACAGGAACTTTATTACCAGTGGTGGTGGAAAAAATTGTACTACCAACAAGGTATAGAAGGTAAGCTCGAGTATGGCACTCAACATCTTCTATTGAGGCGTTCTCTGGACACTGGGAGAAAGTCTCTTTCAGCCAACTAAGCTTCACCATTCCACCACTTGCATACCCAGAATCTGGTACTCTCCCCAGATACTTGACACATAGTGAATCACATGCTGTATATGTTACACCAATAACAGGTTCACCATCAATTGGAAGCCCAAGCAAGTAAGCAACATCTTCCAGAGTCACTGTCATTTCCCCAACAGTCATATGAAATGTGTTTGTTTCTCTCCTCCATCTCTCAACTAGAGCAGATATAAGTGGATTATCAAGACTGATTGCTGGTATTAATCTCAAATAGCCAAATCCAGCTTTCTTGACTAATTCGATTTGTTTCTCAGTGAGCATCCACCGGTCAAGCTTTGAAGTATGTTCATGACATCTAAGTGCGCCACGCTCCTGTTAATATCCAATTAACATATGCAAGTTATAAAATTTTTTACATGCAAAATAAGAGAGGAGAAATTATTTCTTAGTGACACCTGTCCCTCCCAAACTGCAGCTGAGACGTGCTTATCTTGATCATACAAAACAGATTCATCAATTGGTCCCGGGATGGTTGCATAAAAGTCCATTAGGTTGCTGCTAATTACATCTGTCCAAAATGCAAAAAAAGTCAAGTGAGGTCTTGGCAAATAATCAGATCAACGTACGTAAGTTCTCAGTTGTGATACAAACCTTATATCTCTTGAATGAAACTAATAGAAGCATAGCATTTCAGTTAAGATCTAATATAGTACATTGCCCATATTCAAAAAAAGAACTATTGGATGAAAGCAAAAGTTGATGAATATACCTCATCAATTGTCTAGTTGAGAAAGCCAAACACACACAGCCATATTGAACCCCAAAAAAATACAATCAAGTACTTTGAGATCCTATTTGGTAGGAAAGTGTCCTAATGAAACAGAGCTTTATTTCGTATAGTCTAATCAAAAGCAATTTTGTTCCTCATAAATAGGATCAATGTGGTAGAATTATTATGTTCGGATGACTAGGTAGTAGCATTTATCATATTTGGATGATTATGTAGTAGCATTATATCAAGTTTGGATGACTCAATATTATAGTCAAGAAATTGAGACTATCTTTGTCTTGTTGAAAGAATCCCTGTCAACCAAAATAGACAGAATTCACACGGAAGATCTTCGCACCATGGAAAAATCGTCATCTGATTAACCAAATCCTATAATTTTCTTAGCATATGTGCTAATATCCTTCCCGTCTCTGGATCTGATGTACCGTTTACAACATTTAAAGTATTTGGTCTCTATGAGCTTGGAAAAAAGTTCCTCTGCAGTAAACTTTATCTAAGGCCTTGAAAAATAATTTTCAAATCTGTCCATGGTGAGAAGGAAATGCATGTGTAATTATGATATTGACCATCATGATCAGTCTAAGCCACCATTTGTCATATCTCAATTTCAAGCTTTTCATTCTTTTGAGAACTATGTAGTTTTTGAGAAGCGGGAAAAGAGAGAGAGAGCTATGAAGGAAGCATATAGGAGATTCTAATCAACATTGTTAAAATGATGGCTGCAGGGGTGAAGCACACCATCAGCAAGAAAGAGAGGAAAAATAGATACGAAATATAAGGAGAAGCATTAGCAACAATACAGAAATGGTAATGTTGGAACATGAACTTTTAGATTTTTTTTACCATTACCACTTTAATGGAGAAAATCTAAATTGCTCTTGTTTGCCCCATTGGAATCGTTTTCCTCCATCTGTGCTAGAGAATTTCCTCTTTTTTAAGAACCAGATTGCATTCCTAATTTTGTCATCTCCTTGTCTGACCTTTATTTTTTAGCGATCTTAAGACACATCTTTTACATTTTCATGAACAAGCATGACATCAGCTCCAAAGGATAATTTGTGAAATCCAGTTATTCAAAGATTTTAGATACTCTGACTAAATCACGTGTTCCAACCTCCCTTTTGCTGCTTTCACCAACTCTCGCTAGCTAAAAAAGACCCTTAACAGCAAGAATGCCTCTGCATGTAAGCACAATTCTCTTATGTTGAAAATGACTTAATATGTAGACAATTAGAGAATGAAAAGAAACTGACTTCACATATGTGCATAATTCCCAGACCTCGGCAAATTTCAAGTCGATATTAGGAACAAAACTCAGATTGCAGTTAAAACAATTCCTTCGACAATCGGATCACACCATGGTTTATTTCTTAAATGATACCTTTCTACAGAAGAAATGTTAAAAACTAACACTAAATGTTTTCAATTTGGATAAGCCAATATAATCCCATTAGAAATAAATGAGATGCCTCTCGAACCTCAAAAATATCTCCGCCCTAATTTACACAAATCACACGACTTAACAAAAAGGCTAAATGCACTTTCCATGTTTTTAGCCCACCTATAAAAGTACGATCATTGAAATGGTAGGAACATAAAAAATAAACTTCTGAATCAAAACCAGGAAACAAAAATTACCTTCCACTGAAATATCATAGCTCCTTCATAACTCCAAAATTGTAGAATAGTTTCAATCGAACTGCTTACAGGGATGCCAACAACCAAAAATCTTCACTACCCCTCATATGTAAAGAAAACCCCTTATTTATAACACCCAACCACATAGCAAATGCAAGTTGACTTTTGCATTCAAGAAGAATCAAAAGCATACATAGTCCATGCATATATTAAACTTACGTGTTTTCCTTGACCTAACATATTTCAAAACTATATATATCTAAGGCCCTGTTCGGCTAGTCATTAAAATACAAATTATAATGGACACAATTTTTTAGGGGTGGACATCGGGTGATTTAGTTCGGGTATCTCAAGAAACGAAATCGAACCATACTTTTATGTTCTTGTAAAATGGAACCATTCGGTTCCATTGAATTGTAAGAACCAAACCATTCGGCTTCGATTCTAATTCGGTTCTACAATAATGATTATTTTTCGGGGGCCTTATCAAGGAATATCAGGCCTCGGGAAGCGAGTTAATAACCAAAAATAAACTTCTAATATACCAAGATCAAGGATTTCGAAAATTCTTTCATCCCGAAGAAAGCATATAATTCTCCATGAAACAAAAGATATTCATAAACCAAAATAAAAAAAATAAAAAATGGTCTAGAAGGTTTTTTGAGCATGGCAAGAAGCCATACAAATTGATAAATTTGCATAACAAAGTTGTGGGATGAATCATGAGTTTTAAATGCATTATTATTAATTTTTTTATACTTGCATTTAAATATTTAATTAACTCCATCGTGGTCATTTACATCTTCGCTTAATTCTATTTTCATTTACTAAGAATTTCGGTCCAAGTGTGAAGTTAAAGGTTACAATGAGGTAGAGACGTAACAAATTTCAAAAAAAGAATTTAATCATTTTCACTTTACACAAAAAAAATACAAATTCTTTTGATTTTTAGTTTTAGGACAACTAATCAAAGGCCTGGTTCTAACTTCAGTTTTTCAGTTCTAAAAGCGGAACCGAGAACCGAACTGAGAACCAATCGGTTCTAGGTTCCAGAACCGATTTCTTATTTTATTTTTTTAAAACCATACGGTTCTGATTTTTTCGGTTCGGTTCCAATTTTTTGGCCCACCCCTACAATTTTTCATACAACTTTTTAACCACACATTTTCTCTCTCCAATTTTTAACCACACAACTTACCTAGAAAACTCAAATAATGCACTTTATAAATTAAATTCTATTTATTTCAGCCGCCAAACGAACCCTAAGCTATACTCCAAATCTCAATATATGAACTAACCTATGAAGCACTCTTAGGCCTTGACGTCGGGTAGGTCTATTTGGATATTCCAATACCCGGAACCACCCACTACTTCGGGTATATCATAAATGTAACATTTTAGGTCCATATTAACATTTTTTTTTTAAAATAGTGTGCTGACCATACAAATTATCTTTCGGCCACAAAATAACATCCAATACCTAAAGTAATAGCATCCGATTTCAATTGTGGCTCTATGTGATGCCTCAAGAAGGATTTGCGCAATGGGCAACGTGTAAAGTGCGTTGAGGAGTAGCCATGAACGAGAGTGCAATGATTTAATTGTTTAAATGAATAAATTTGATTGATTAGGGCACTTATTACTTGGACCTTGCAAATTACTACTTGTTAGGCCATGTAAACTTGCTACTTGTTGGGTCGGGTCATTGGGTCAAGTTCAATAAATTTGGAGAAATTTTAAAAAGGAAAAAAAAAGGACAATTTGGATTCCAATGTCGGGTACCATGATTTTGTTTCAAGAACCAAAAACCGTTCTAGACTTGGTCGATTTACGATTTCGATTTTTAATCTTTTATTTTTTTATGGACATCGAAAAACTCTACAATGATCCATTTATCTCTTATTATTTCCGTGGAGAATGGAAAGTATAACTGAAGAAACTATCGATTTGATGGGAAACAAACTTAAGAATAGAGAGTATAACAAAATAATATTTTAATTATATATTAGGAACTAAAGTCACATAACAGTGAACAAAAAAAAATGAAAAACTTCATCCATGCTACAAAAGTCATTCCTTTAAAAGGGAATTACGAATTTACGATACGCAAAGTACCCATTAAGTTAGATTGAAGCAAATACCTCTCAATCACTAATGGGAGATAACATGCCATTGAGTGATTGAACTCAAATTAAATAGATTCCATATTAAAAGACAAGTGGGTAATTTAAAATTATGAGCTAAACTTCTCCTGTGTTATGTAAGTTCCTTTTCATTTATTATGTCATCTTTCACAATGGCCAGACCCTTTACCTTAGTGCCTCTAGAAAACTAGATTAAATTTTATAGTCTTCATATATGAATTCATACATATTTTTTTTCATTACCACAACTATTGCTCCTGTTTGCTCCATTCTTTCATTCATGTTATAAAAATTCCTATTCTTTAGCGATACTGGCTTTCAAAAACCACCTTTGGGTGAGCAAGCATAGTATTAGCTTCACAAGGTAATTTCTGATGTTCAGTTTTTAACATATGCTAGAAACCTTGACCACTGAAAAGGTCACATAGTGTCCAGAATCTCCCACTCACATAAAAGTATTAAACTTTCAACAGAGTCATAGACAGCAACAACCTCCCCTTCACACTATCCTACTAAATCATGTGTTCCAACACATCTTTTGCTGCTTTCACTAATTAAGTGTCTGTTCGGTAAATGAGTTATAAACACATTTATAATTGCTCCAATTTCCAATACAACTTTTTAACCACACAACTTTTCTCTATCCAATTTTTAACCCTAAATTCACCTCGAGATGCATGCAATAAACTGATTATAATCAGTTTTCATTGATCCGAACAGAGGCTAACTGAAAAAGAGGCTTGCAATAGAATTCCTCCACAGTAAGCACTTTTTTCCCCCAACGCATTACATGAGGCTTAAATAGAATGCCTCGAGCTTAAGCCTCAAAGGTAATTGCAGGGCACAAACCTCAACTTACTAAGGCCTACACCTCACATGAGACTTTTTTACTATTTTACCAATCTAGTTTTTATTTGTTGCAAGTTAGACTTTTAATATTTTTAACTTATTGTATTATAAATATTTTTAATATAGTTTATGATATAGCATGAGGATATTTTCATATTTTATATTATTTTATACTTTTTAGTTTGTTTTGAGGCTTACTCATAAAATGTGTTGGTACCTGATTACACCTTTTTAGATTACAAATGACCCTTTACATGGGGGAAAAAAATCCTTATTTATAACATTTTACATTTGCCATATAGTGAATGCAAGTTAACTTTTCCACCATGGAACATATAAAGATATTAATAACAATGCAAACATTTTTTAAAACTTCTTCGGCATTTTCATGACCAAACATATTTCAAAACTAAATACATTGAAGTTGCAATCCAGTCTCTAGATCTTCTCATAAATCTGCCATCCAATTCTGCATTCCTGAAATTCTACCTTTCACAACTATATTTTCGTTTCTCTTTTCTCTGAAAACCACTAGTTATCTTGATTTCACTATTTCCATATCACTACAAAAACCCGCAGATATGAATATTCTGAAACTGCAAATACAGAACATAAAAATGCCTTTTATCTGTGTGTTAATAAGCGCACAAAATCACACTTCAACCAGAGATATTTCCTTTCAGCTCGTCCTGCTACGGAATGTATAACAGAACCCATTTAACTAATCGCGTCCCAGAGCATTGAATGCATGGTGAACGTTTTTTGGCAGAGGATTATCCATAATTTTCAATCTTTTTAATTTCCATTTAGTCTTCACCCACATTCACATACACACAGAGTAAATAATTCCAACACGAATCAGCGAAAGCATTTGGGGGCGATGCAATACTTCAAGAAAATGGTGAAAAAAAATGTATAAAATATCACAAAATAACCATCTAATGATAATCGGCCGAAATTTTTAGAACAACCATTTATTTGAAAAGAAAAGGAAAAAACTTTATTTAACAAGAAAAAAACAACTTTATTACTCACCGGAGGCAGAATAATAATCAAATGAATTTAAGAAAATGAAAGGAAAAAAAAAAGAATAAATCAAAACTTCTAATTAAAAATGAAATTTTCAATTGTTATGATGTGTAGGAGAATACTCACTAGAGACAGAATAATAATCTTCAAACTTCATGACCCGGCGAATTTTCGTTTTTCCTATTGAAATTCATAAAATGAACATGAGTATTTTTACTGGGTTCTTATGAAAAAAAATGGAGAATTGTGCAGTGAAATTTGGGTTTTAACAAATTAGGGTTCCTTTGAGATACTAGGAAGAAGATGATGACGCATAGAAGAGCGACAAAGAGTGAGATGGGGATCGTTTGCTGGGTTGGGCCAGTCCAAGACTACAAGGCTCAATGAAGTTTCTCTTAACACGATTTGTGACCCAATGGATGTGTCGAGATTGACACAAGAAGAAGGGTAACTTACACAATTACCTTTAAAAATTAGGGATCTTTCAAAAATATCTTTAAAAATACTTAAGAGGAAAATTACATAGAGATCTACATTTTAATTACACAATTCAAGAATAAGATTTAAAACCTTTTTTTTATTCTGAAATCAGATGATAATTTCATTTTTAAAATTAAATAATAATATTACTCCCCCCGTCCCACAAAGATAGTCCCCTATCCATTTTCGCACATATTAAGAAATGTCAATTAATGTTGTTTGAAAAATAAGTTTTACAATCCCTTTTCTTAATATGCCTCCAACAAATTTTGTAGTTTTTCACAAAATTGAAAGAGTATAACTTTATTTAGACTAATAAAAAGCACATTAAATAAGGACAAATGGAACATAAAATTTAACTCTACTCTCAAAAAAGAAAGTTGACTGTCTTTTTAGGATGAACGAAAAAAGAATAGTTGACTATCTTTGTAAGAAGGAGGGAGTATAATATTAAATTAATCCACATATCCTTTCTCCCTTCTCTCGCTACCATCTCTCTAACTATACTGTCCCACCTAGACTCCACACACTCCGACAAATTAGCAATACTTTCCCACTTAGAACCACACACTCCGACGAATTAACAGCGATATTGTTGCCTTCAAGAGGTAGCAAGGGCGAGATTTGGTACGCCATACGACTGGTACCCAAACGGCAAAGATGGTTGACAAAGGGAGGGGATTTGGGAGATATAGTAGTTTGCACATGCACTTGGTTGGGTGATTTTGTGGTACAAGTGATGAAGGAGCCTTAACTTGTTTGAAATGATCTCTATCTCTATCTCTTTATGAAGGAACAAACATCAATGCAGAGGTGAATATGAAGCTATTTCAGTATTCAATATCACTTGCATATATGCACGTAAGGGGCCACAAAGCACGTCAAATGGAAATTTTAAGTGGATGACTTTGTGTTGTGTTGTTGATGGTGTTTAGAGGGTGGTGGTAGAGTGAAGCTAGGTGCTAATTGTGGATATAGTTGTGGTGGTGGTGCTTGACGATGGGGTGGTTGTGGTGGGGTGGTGGTGGTGGTAATTGTGGTTGTGGCTATGGAGGAAAGGGTATTAGGCTAGGCTAGGCTGGGCTGGGCTGTGTTGGGTGGGTGGGGTGAGGGGGTGAGGGACTTGAATAGTGTCCGTGAAAATTATGAGCGATTATGGCTGATAAATTATATAAATTGTAATCAATAAATAAAGTGACTTGAAATAATTTAGATTGTGCTCAATTTGTGATCGTGACTCACACTTTGCAAATGTCTAACCAATTAATTTGAAATCTATGACTGTAAATAAGTTATCATCTACATAATTCGATATTTGTGATCTAAGAAATTTGTAAATTGTGATAAAAAAAAATAAGTCATGATCATTATTTGTGATCGAGAAAGAAGTCGTGACCTATAATTTGTAATTCGTGACGAGAAATAAGTTGTGACTTAAGAAATTTATAAATTGCGTAAAAAATAAGTCATAAACGTTATTTTCGTTATTTGTGACCGAAGAAGAAGTCGTCACTTATAAAATTTGTGATTTGTGATCGAGAAATAAATCGTGACCTATTAATTTAATAATTTGTAACTAAGAAATGATTGTGACCAATAGAATTTATGATTCGTGACCTATAAAATTTGTAATTTGTGATCGAGAAATGAGTCGTGACCTATGAAGTTTGTGATTTGTGATCGAGGAATAAATCGTGAACTATGAAGTTTGTGATTTGTGATCAAGGAATAAATCGTGATCTATAAAGTTTGTGATTTGTGACTGAACAATAAATCGTGATCGATTAATTTAAAAATTTGTGACCAAGAAATAAAATGTGATTGATAAATTTGATATTTTTTACTGACAAATAATTTGTTAAATATAAAATTTGTAATTTGTGAATGTGACTATAAATTGTATGTTAGTGTGATTTTGACCTATTTAATTAATAAAAGAGTAATTGGCGCAAAAGGTCCATACATTTGGACATTCTTGTGCAATTCATCCCAATGTTTGATTTATTGGCATTTTCACCCTCACCTTCACATTTCTTTGTCGAAAACGTCCCTGCCGTTTGATTCCTTCCAAAGAACCGTTAGTTGACTCAAAAATTATATATTGACCACTATAATAAAGGACAAAAATATCATTTTATATTGGGTAATTGGCGCAATTAGTCCCTACATTTCACATTTCTTGTGGAATTCGTCCCAACGTTTGTTTTTTTTGTTTTTTGTCAAATTCATTCTTACATTTACCTTTTATTACTAAAAACGTCCTTACCTTCTAATTTAATCCAAAAATTCGTTAGTTGACCCAAAAATCACCTATTGACTATTTTTTTTGATAATCTCATTGACTATTTTAATGAAGGGAAAACAAGTCATTTCCTATTATTTAATTTAAAATGATGTAAAAGAAAGAATAAAATAAAAACAAACAAAAACAAAGAAATATTTGTTACTGTTCATCTTCTTCCCAACCCCCATTCCCACTCGTTCAGTTCAATTGAACCATCTTTATTTTTTTTTCAATTGCTGTAATTGGTATGGTAGAAAACAACTCTGTGCATTTAATTTATTAGTGGAGATGATGGAAATTTAGGGTTTCACATGGTTGGTCTGAAATTGACGTAAAGAAAATGACATGCTCGAGGAAGACGATTAGGGTTATAGTCTGAATCATTTCCTGCCTTAACACCAAAAAGATGCCCTGGGCACAATTACAACAATTGGAAAAACAAAATAAAGAGGGTTTAATTGAACTGAATGAGTAGGAATGGAGTTGGGAAGAAGATGAACATTAACAAATTTTTTTTTTGTTTTTGTTTTATTCTTTTTTTTACATCATTTTAAATTAAATAATAGGAAATGACTTGTTTGACCTTCATTAAAATAGTCAATAAGATTATTAAAAAAAATAGTTAATAGGTGATTTTTGGGTCAACTAACGATTTTTTGATGAAATTATACGATAAGGACGTTTTTAGCAAGAAAATGTGAATGTAGGGGTGAATTTGCCAAAAAAAAAAAGGTTGGGACGAATCCCACAAGAATTAAAGTGGTCAATATGTAATTTTTGAGTCAACTAACGATTCTTTGGATGGAATCAAACGACAAGGACGTTTTCGGCAAATAAATGTGAAGGTGAAGATGAAAATGTCAAAAAATCAAACTTTGGGATGAATTGCACAAGAATGTCCAAAGGTAGGGACCTTTTGCTCTAATTACTCTTAATAAAAATATATCGAATTACTTATTTTACTCATAAAATATAATTAATTACTTGTTTTTATTAAATATGACCTGATTTTTAAAATTAACTTTTTTTTTTTTCAAGTGTGAAGCATCTTTAAAGCCTTGCAATTATGTATTTTCCCCTATTTAAGAAGTAAAAAATACCTTGTAAATTATTGTGTCACTTTTTAAAAATTTTGTCATTTTTTTAATAATTTTGTCATTTTTTATTTTTACAAAAATGTGGCATGTATATAGTGATCTTTATCAAATAACACAAATTAAAATCTTAGAACAAATCCATGACATTGTTAATTTTATTATACACATTGTCTATTTGTGATTATGCTTCAATTTAATTAATTACCTAGACATATAAAATAATTTCATTTTAGGAACATAACATCCTATAAGTCGAAAGTGACAAAAACTCGAAAAATTAACAAACATTCAAAAAAACATTAACTCATGTTTAATAAACAATTAGAATATATGCATTGGATGGTAATTTTATTATGCACAATATATCTTTGTGATTATGTTTTGCTTCTATTAACTAACATATAGACTTGAATTTGAAAGTTAATCAATAAGGTGATAAATATTCAAAAAGTGACAAAAATTAAAAAGTAACCAAATGTTACTTTTTAAATAAAAAAGTGACAAGAAAAAGACAAATAATATTTATGATCGCTCCGCAAGTGCACGGGTTGCGCAAGTAATAAAGTGGACGTGAGTCCAAGTATCGATCTCACAGAGATTGTGTTAAATTGTATTTTAGATTACTACCTTAATCGGAACTAGAGATTTAATTGAGTTTGAAAATTTTGTTTTTGAAAATTAAAATAAAAATTAAACTAAAGAAAGTAAGAAAATTTGATTTGTTAAAACGATGAGATGAATATGTTAGAATTATGAATCCACATTAATCATATCAACCATGTATTTGACTTAAACATTTAATAACAAGGTATGAGTATTGAAAATCCGTGTTCCTATGTTTATTTATGTCCCCTTTCGAGCGATACATAAAAACTTTTTCCTACAAGAGACGAGCCTATATTTCTATGACCAATCCAAACATGTAGAAAAACATTAACAAATTATGAACACTTTTTAGGATAATACGAAGTATAGGGGTATATTTCTATCTCCTATCGGACTTCGCGACAATTAATCAATCCACCACAACAAGTGCAACACCACAATTTGGAGATTTGTACAACCACGAAGGAAGTACGGGTAATCACAAACCGAAACTGTTCACTAAGAAAGGCAGCCCACGAAGGTCACGAAGAGCACAAAAATTTCACGAAGAAGGCAAGAAGAAGTCATACTGGATACATAGCTTGGTTCGGCCATTTATAGATGAAGAGTCCTATCCCACAGATGAAGCCAAACGGAATGGAGGAGAGTAAGGGGAGCGGATGAGACTTATCAAAAAAAGAGATAAAGATTATCTTGATACTAACCAACTGAGAATAATGAGAATACTAGATAATGATAAGCTTTGTTCGGTTTTATCTCATTTTTCCAACATTTTCTCCAAAGTCGGGTATCGAGCACTAATCTCAATTGGGTTGACTCCCTCAAAATAGCCGACCAAATGGGCTACAAACAATTGTGGTGTGGACTACAATATTCTTCAATATTGGCTTATAAAAAAACCTGAAGATAAAAATGAGCCTCGATTTTTCATCATCGTCAAAGGGGGTTAATTTGGTAACACATTTACCTAACATATGTAATTGATATGTATTACGAACTATTAATTAACCTTACCATATATGTAAAAGAATATATAATATGATGTCAATCATAAAGAACACGGGATTTATTATCAAATGAAATCAAAATGAATTTTAAGGAGAGATCTTTCGGAACGAGCATGCACTTGTGACATAACTTGATTTAACATTTACACCTTAATAATTTTGCTTGCTCAAGTCGAACTTTAATATTTTAGTACTCAAGCTCTTATAGAAATCAAGTCAATAATTCTTTAAAACAATACAAACCCAAAGTGCTAATCATTGTTCGACAATTTTCCATATGTTGTAATTTTTTTCATGAAATATATTTAGCAAGTTACCACCTATCATAATATTTGTAGTTTATGTTTTCTTTGGCAGCTGTCAAATTAAGAGTTTGTTTAGAGGAGTTTATTCAATCTAAAATAATTTTTGTAAAGGAAATAATATTATAAGTCCCGTAAAATATGTGATTGGAAATGCTTTTGCGAATAATAATTTTCAAAAATAATTTTTCAAACAACCTCTTAAAGTATTGTTTGATGGTCGTAATGTTGCTCGACTTCATAATTTATCTTTGTTAGAGAATTGTGATCCGAATTTCGTTTGGCCTGATCCTAAAAGTTCATGATGCGACCTTTATTGTGAAATTAAATTACGGGGAACAAATGAGGGTTTTGGTGGTAGCGGATTAGTCTGATCCTATAGCCCACCACTTACCCTACTGATCCCGGTATGGATCTATCTTATCTTCGACTAATATGTAATTTAGAGTTTCAATATTGTTATAAATAAGAGTCCCCATAACACAATATGTTGTACTATCATGTTTTAGTATAATGAATTATTTTTCATCTGTCCATGAATTTCTTTCCATGTTCTAGGATTTTTCACGTAAAATATGCGCGTTCTTTGTTTTTGTTACTAGTATTCTGTTTATATCATAACAATCTACGAGAATTCGGCCATACAGAGGCGACAAAAGTCGTCTCTAAAGGATTTAAAGTCGTCTATATTGGTTATTAGAGATTGTTGGATCGAAAATAAACAATAACGAAAAATAAAATGAAAGTAACGCAAGAACACAAATAATTTTTCGGTCCTAAAACCCCGGATGTTCGATAATTGAAAGAATTTCCTGCTCCCCCGTTGAGCAATCCACAAAATTTGGATTCACGTTCAAATCCACTAGGTACAAAGCAATGTTCAAAGAAAATTACAATCAATCCCAAAATTTCTCAAAATCCCCAAACCTTAAGCAAAGGCACGATAGACAACATCCAATATTTCACCAAGAAATACTCCCTTCACTAATGGAATACACCTATTGTAAACTACACTATATTCACCAAGAAAAACCCAAAATCACCCAAAATCAAAGCTACAATCGGTAATATAAATCAACCGAGATATCACCAAGAAAAACTCTCTTTCACAAAAGATTACACCTATTGCAATCTATCTAATCACCAAGAAAAGAATAAAGGAAGAGAGAGCACCAATTTATCTTCATCAAGAAGAATCGCACGAACACTTTCGTGCCCTAAAATGTCGCCTGGTTTTGAGAGAGAAGAGAGCTGCGTTTTGTCTTGCCCGTGTTCTGTCTTGCTTCTTTTTTCTGCCTAATCCTGATTAATGAAGCCTGGGAAGTCCTTTTTATTATGACCAGTAGCCCATGTTATGGGCTTTACCCATTTTTCAGCCCAATAAAGAAATAAAACGCGTTTGACTAATTAAGTGAAGTAGCAACTCTTCAGAGATGACAAAGTCGTCTCAATGAGTCGTCTCTGTAGGTCCGTAGCTGAAAATAAATAGAAACGATTCTCCAGGACAATTGAGACGACTATTAGAGACGACATTGTCGTCTCTAATTTGTGAAAATATTTAATTATTTATTTATTTATTTATTTTGATCCGATTCAATCCCTTTTTAACCCGACCCAAATCTCGATCCGTATCGTTGACCTGCGAATTTTCTTTAATTCATATGATAATTGTATATGATTAGGATTCGAACTTGGGACCTAAGTGTTGTATGGTGATGTCTCAACTACTAAGGCAATTGAATTCTTGTATTAAATTTTATTTTAAATAATATATATTAATTAAATTAATAATATTTTCTCAACAAATTAACTTTAATATTAATTATATAAATGTAAATAATTAAAAAGGTAAAAAAAAAAAAAAAAATTGAGAAATTTTAAAAAATAATTATGCCGTTTCTAGATCGACTAATAAAAACGACAAAAAAGATAATTAACCACCACCACCAGAGCCATATTTCTTGCCGAAAACAAGGACCTGTAATTTGTCGTAACCCGCAAGTACACCAGCACCAGCGACAGCACGCAGAATGTTGGCTCCAGCACCCTTGAAGAGTGATTTAGCCCCTTCGTTCTTGATGATCTGTGAAAATGCAGCCACTGAGCTCTTATATTTGACAGCCTCGCCCGAGGTCATCATCATTCTTATTTCTTCTACGCACAGTATCAATTGGGTAAGAGGCCAACCCGGCACCGATGGTGATACCCCATCCCAGCAAGAAACTAGCGAAGAAATTATCCTGCGGTTAACAAATTTGTTAGTAGCCTGCAAACTGGCAACTTTGGTCTAGAATAAAACTTGCTAGTGCTACCGGCCAATATAAGCCCATGTTTGGCCACCATTTTCTAAAACTGATTTTTATACTTGGTTTCTCGCCTTGAACCGACGCGCAAAGTCGCCCGGTCTGACTTTGCGCGTCAGTTTTTAGGACAAATCGACTTGTATTCCAAAAAAATTTTACGAAAATGTCACCGTCCTTTTTTATACGTCGATTTTTTGAAAAACCGACGTGTATTCCCCTTTTTTTTATGCTTTTTTGTACTAGTCTCTAATTATTCTATGCTTGTAATTTGCTGAAAAATTAAGTAGGAAGTTTTCTAAAGTTATTATTCTATAAAATTAAGTTTGTCTAAGATATTCCCCATCTTATGACAAGTATAAATACAAGAAAATGTTTCGTATGTTTTTACAAAAAAAAAAAAAAAAAAAAAAATTATTACTCATTAGTCAAACACTATATTTCTCAAGTCTCTTAGAAATCCTGCTGCTTATCCTCGACGGGATCGAAAGGTACCCTACTCCACTCTACCCCCTCAAGGATTTTTCTTAAATATTGTTCTTTGTTACTCTTTTTCTCTAGCTACCTGTATAATGTCTAATTGTTATTAATGTAGACACATTCTATAACTAACCATTATTGCATATTATCTAATCTTTTTTAGTAATGTTTTTCAAAATCCTCATCAAGTTCTAAATCTAATTATATTATTGTATCTCATATAGGCAATAATTCTCTG
Organism: Ligustrum vulgare; assembly: GCA_963555705.1. Taxonomy (NCBI): domain Eukaryota; kingdom Viridiplantae; phylum Streptophyta; class Magnoliopsida; order Lamiales; family Oleaceae; genus Ligustrum; species Ligustrum vulgare. The sequence continues at coordinate 2,947,506 of OY743178.1, read as the reverse complement.
CCAATATTCTAATTTATTTGCATAAATTCCTCAATATGGAAGATAACGTATGTAATGGCCCACTGATAGTTGGGATGTTGATATAATTGATATCATTGCGAATCATCAAATTAAATCTTAATTTCTTGTGAAAGTGCATCATTGTTGAAATAACAACCTAGCTAGCTTGGAATTCTTGCAAAGTTGTTAAGCATGCATGTCCTCATTCTAGTAGTAGTAAGTACGTATTTACTCAAAACCTTTTTCTCAAAGTACATGACGATTGACCTAAAATTTCAATCTAGGAGTTTTTCGACAAAATTCTTGATAGAAGTTTTAGGAAATTGTAATGGTTGAAGCTCAATTAATTCCAGTGGATCTCAACCAAAACCAGCAATACAAATAAACTGAAAATAGTCAATTGAAGAAGTAATTCTAAACTATTTTTCATTTTATATAAATTGTAAATGCATGATTTACAATCAAAAGACAAACTAACAGAGAGAAGAAATATAGCAGAAGATGAAGATGCAGAGAAGAATTTTTAAGAGTGGGGAATTAAAGAATATAAGTGTAGAGGGAAATGAAATAACCGTGACAGAGATTTGAAATAAAAATAAAAAATGTAAGTTTAAAAATTAAATTACTAATTGATAAAAAATTATAAAACAAGCTGCTAATAATATGTGCTAACACAAATTCATGCTCATGTGCAAGGGATGACTGAAACCAAAGAAGATAACCAAATCAGTCAAATTGATCAAGAGTCAGAAGTATCAAGCAAAAATAATGTCGTTGGCCACTTGTTGATTTCTATAAAGGAATATACTTGCGACCCATACAAGAAACCCCAAATTGACAGGGTTCCAACGCGGCTGCGTGAGAGTAAACTATACAAAGATTGTTGTGATCCTCTCGTAGTTTCAATAGGCCCTTATCATTCTGGAAAGCCACAGCTCCAAGAATTCGAGAAGCTAAAAATCCCAATCGCACAGAAATTCTGTGATGTCTATTGTAAAGAAAAATCCATCCAACAATTATATTTTGAGGTGGCAAAGCAGGGTGGCATTGCCTTCGAATACTATGAGAAAGACCCTACTAAACACTATACGGAAGAAATGTGCAACAATATGATGTTTCTTGATGCCTGCTTTGTGCTTTATTTTATATTCTTCTTTGTAAAAGATGAATCTTCTAACAGTAAGACAGATGAGGTACAAAATGAAGTAGATGCACGACTGAACAAGAGTTACTACCTTGTGTTGAGAGACTTGTTCTTGCTAGAAAATCAAATTCCTTTATCAATTCTAAAAGTCTTGATGGAATTAAGTTCCGAAACTGTAGAAACAGCGATATATAATTTCATTAGGGATTTCTCTAAGCTGATAATGACACGTCATAGAATTTCATGCACTGAAGCTGTCAAGAAATTTCTTGCACGCATGGGATCCAGTAATCAAACAAAGAAGAAACAAAAATTAAATTTGGATGGCGGCCCTCACCTTCTACATCTAGTGCGGGAAAAGCTCATCTGGTCACCCAGTGCTCACCAGAAATGTGAAAGTGGTGAAACAATAAACCAGGCAGATGCACGGAAAGTAAATTTACAGGAATCTTATCGTTCAGTAACCGATCTCGAATCAGCAGGAGTTTATTTCAAAGCAAGTAAAACTGGAAATCTTTCTGATGTAAATTTCAATTCTGGTCTTTGTTTTGGTATCCTTACACTTCCTTCAATCAAGGTTGATCATTTAACAAAACCTTTGCTATTAAACTTGGTGGCTTATGAAACGTGTCCTCATGGCCCTCTTGATATGCGCATTACGTCATACATTTGTCTAATGGATTCACTCATTGATCATGCTGATGATGTTAAAGAGCTCAGGAAGAGAAGAATTCTTGTCAACAAATTAGGTAGTGACGACCATTTGGCACACCTCTTTAACGAAATAGCTAATGATTTGGTACCTGTAAATGATCCTTATGCATATGTGCATGCTAAGTGGAAGATTGGTAAACATTGCAAGAGTCAAAGACATATCTGGATGGCTGAATGGATGCACAAATATTTTAGCAGTCCTTGGACTCTCATGGCTTTTCTAGGTGCACTTTTGGTCATTGCCCTTACTATGATACAGACATACTTTACTGTTTATCCGCGCTGAACCACAGACGACAAGACTTCAAAAACCAATGTTCTTGAATAAGCTCTATAGTTGCAGAAGTTTGTTCTTTTAGTGTTTGTTTCCATTTGTTTGGTTTTTGCTGTGTGTTCCAAATTGTATGCTAGCTGGTTTAATAATCGTATGATGTTCCATTGTTTTGGACCAATTCCTGCTTTTCTAGTTGATTCGACCCTTATTTATTGAAAAATATTAAATGAAATAAACTAATCTATCAAAATTTTGAATAACTTTCACCATCCATGGAAAGATGGCAATTCTTTCTGGATCCAAAGTGATACTACAACTCCAATTACAAGAAGTTACCATTAGTTTAATTCCATAAGCTAAGGCGCACCTATTGAATATGTTGTTGTGAATTAGGAATCCAAATTAAATTTTATCGAGAGCAATTAATATCAATAAATAACAAAAACAATCGAGGAAAAAAAAGATTTATAGGAGTTTATCTTAATGTGAAGTTAAGTCTCTTCTACTGGTGCAAGAATTTACTACAATGAAAAAAAAAAAAAAAAAAAAATTTACAAGAGAAAATGCATACCAATCTTCTCTAACCTCTCTTTTCTCTCTAATTTTTCTGGATGATAAATGCCTAAGTATTGCGCTATTTATAAGATTGAATAGAGGTAAATCCGAATTATACAAGGACTCTAATTTTGTAATAAAATTTTACAAGAACATAATCATCTAAGCTTTCTGATAAGTGTATTTTATACACTTATTTGTACGTCTAAATTAGAATAAATTATTATCGTTTTAGAATATATTGTATTTATTTGTTTACTTTGCAGAAAATATCTCAAAAGATGAAGAATGAAGTAATTGATGAGAAAAGTGCATAATTGGATGTTAATTGGAGCTAAAATGAGCAATTGATAAGTTTGTGACGTCAACCGGAAAGATGCAATGTGGCGAAGTAAACAAATCAGAGGTTGAAGGACCCAGTTGAAGGAATTGAGAGCTGAAACGAGCGAATTGAGAAGATTCCAAAGTATGGGGACTATATTGTTACAATTGGAAGTTGAAGGACTGAAAAGCAAATTAAACATGAGGTACCAACTTGCAAATATCCAATGATTGATTTGGATAATAAGAAGATATTTTGAGAATTTTTAGGAGTTAATTGGATGCAAGTATAAGTCAAAAAGGAATGGAATATGATAAGAATATTACCATAAAATTGATTCCAATCCTAGAAGATTCTGGACAGAATTCTAGTCGGACTTTGAGACCAAATTTTGGGGAAGTAAACGTTCGAATTAGGAAAATTATATTTCAAGAATAATTGTAGACCTTTAAGTTATATTTCTAAATAAATTTGAATCATCGTAATCGGATAAGGAAATAGAAAGATATGGTCGAAATACTGAACGCTGTGCAGATACCAAAAAAAGACTCTCGCGCTGATTTGATGAATTTCTTTCCTTCTTCAACTTGATCTCTTCACCAACTATAAATACAACCTCTTTGCACGAAAATCAGACCTTTGCCTCTCCATAGAACGAGCTACAACACAGAATTCAACATCAAATCCTTGGAGATTCCACATCGCAGAGGGGCGTGAATTGAAAACAATTGAAGAATTGATAATTGGTGCAATCTTTCCATTCTTTATATTGTTTTTCAATGAACGTTTACTTTTACTGTTTTTGTTATTTCTTGATGATGTGTAACTAATTTTAATGTTGGGATGAACGATGTAAACTAGTTAATTATTTTAATTCCAAATTCCGTTGTTTTAATGTTTTGTTGCATGTATTGATTTATTATTGTTATTAATGCTTGAATTGCTTGATCACTAATTCATGATTTATTGAGTTATTTCCATAATCCGAGAGGTGAGTTAATAATTTAGAACGTGGTAATAAATCTGATAATTGAACGAGAGATAGAGATATACTCTTGTAATTATTGCGGTCGTGTGTGAATTCTAGAATGTAATGCATCTAGATAAGGAATATTCAGACCCGCTGTAGAGATACATGGTTGACTTATTTAGGTAGAGTTGATTTAAACTTGAGAGAGGAATTTCAATTTAAATTAGTGAATTCGACCGAGTGCATATTTAGGAAATAAAAATGGAATTGGAATTGATTTAATTGGCTAGGTGAAATCGTGAATCCCAACTACTGTAAAATCATCTTTTAAAACAAAACAATTTAACAATTATTTTAATCCATTAGTTCCATTTCTTAATTCTAGATTTTTATTCTTAAAACGATTTTCCTTTGTTCAAATAAAATTAAGAACTGAAATATTTCGGTAATTAATAAAGTGGACCTAAGAGTCCGGATTATCGTCCCACGAGGACTGCTATTAAGTACCGAAATATGTTAGTTCCTAACTCTATTTGAACGGACGAATTTGTTTGAGATTGTTAACTACAACTAAAGAATTAAACTAAAGAAATAAAGTTGCGAAATTGCTTTTGTGTTTAAATACGATTGTAAAGTAGTTGGGAATCCCAATTTCACCTAACCAATTATATTAACTCCAATTCAAGTTTTTTTTCCTAATTATGCATTCGGTCGAATTCTAATTTAAATTGAAATTCCTCTCTCGAGTTTAAATCAATTCTACCTAAATAAGTCAACCATGTATCTCTGCAGAGGGTCCGAATATTCCTTATCTAGATGCATAACACGCAAGAATTCACACACGACCGCAATAATTACAAGGGTATATCTCTATCTCTCGTTCAATTACCGGATTTATTACCACGTTCTAAATTATTAACTCACATCTCGGATTATGGAAATAACTCAATAAATCATGAATTGGTGATCAAGCAATTCAAGCATTAAGAACAATAATAAATCAATACATGCAACAAAACATTAAAACAAGGAATATGGCATTAAAATATTTAACTAGGCTACATCGTTCATCCCAACGTTAAAATTAGTTACACATCATCATGAAATAACAAAAACAGTAAAAATAAACGTTCATTGAAAAACAATATAAAGAATGGAAAGATTGCACCAATCATCAATTCTTCAATTATTTTCAATTCACGCCCCTCTGCGATGTTGGAATCTCCAAGGATTTGATGTTTAATTCTCAGTTGTGGCTCGTTCTTTGGAGAGGAAAAGGTCTGATTTTCGTGCAAAGAGGTTGTATTTATAGTTGGTGAAGAGATCAAGTTGAATAAGGAAAGAAATTCATCAAATCCGCTCGCGAGTCTTTTTTGGTATCTGCATAGCGTTCAGTATTTCGACCATATCTTTCTATTTCCTTATCCGATTACGATGATTCAAATTGTGTTAGAAAGATAACTTAAAGGGCTACAATTCTTCTTGAAATATAATTTTCCTAATTCGAACGTTTACTGCCCAAAAAATTGGTCTCAAAGTACGACTAGAATTCTGTCCAGAATCTTCTAGGATTGGAATCAATTTTATGGTAATATTCTTATCATATTCCATTCCTTTTTGACTTATACTTGCATCCAATTAACTCCTAAAAGTCCTCAAAATATCTTCTTATTATCCAAATCAATCATTGGATATTTGCAAGTTGGTACCTCATGTTTAATTTGCTTTTCAGTCCTTCAACTTCCAATTACAACAATATAGTCCTCATACTTTGGAATCTTCTCAATTCGCTCGTTTCAACTCTCAATTCCTTCAACTGGGTCCTTCAACCTCTGGTTTGTTTACTTCGCCACATTGCATCTTTCCGGTTGACGTCACAAACTTATCAATTGCTCATTTTAGCTCCAATTAACATTCAATTATACATTTTTCTCATCAATTACTTCATTCTTCATCTTTTGAGATATTTTCTGCAAAGTAAACAAATAAACACAAATTAAATAGCATATATTCTAAAAAGATAATAATTTATTCTAATTTAGACGTACAAATAAGTGTATAAAATACACTTATCACTTTCCTTAATTAGGATTTTCGTTCAAGGGCTCCGTCCCTATCCACCGGGAGGGGCTGCCTGTCTCCTCCAACTCCCATGGAGACCTCACTTAGGAGGTCAAAACTAGTACTACTCCGCGAAGTGACAATAATTAGATTTGACAAATAATTAGGCTTCACACAACTTAACAATTATCGATATCATATAGTTGCTGGAAATGTTCAAGTTGTTGATTTACACATTCTGTAAGATCGACATCTTATAATTGCAAAAGGCTTTAACAAACAAACACGAAATCCAAACATGTGCGTATATTCTATCAATATTGAGTAAGATCGAATCCAACAAGAATGTTATAATCCTCTCGTTGTTTCTATAGGCCCTTATCATCATGGAAATCTTGAGCTCAAAACATTAAACTTAAAATCGCATTTTCTTAGTGATTTTTTCGTGCCTGTATGGATTACAATGAACCGAATGGAACAATGAATCCTTATTACGTATCCGATAGAAAATAATTATAATAATATTCGATTTTTTTGTTATATGATATTGCTATTTTATTGTCCCTCTTTAATGTAAGTTTTATTTCAATCAGACTCCACTTACCTGGGTGCAACCATACTAGCAATAACGCACCGCATACCTCAGAACTCCGAAGTCAGATGTACTTGAACAAAAGTAATATTAGGATAGATTATAAATGTACTTGAACAAAAGTAATATTAGGATAGATGATCCCCTGAAAAGTCTTCGTGTTGCCCCAATTGCCTAGCATGCAAAACGTATGCCAAATTTAATCTACAAAGACGACATATATTGTGGTAGATTACCTTAAGAGCGATGACATCATCGTCACTGTATATTAGATTATGAACGACAATAAATTTCGTCGCTGTACATTTGAGCAACAATTACGACAAATGTCGTTGCTGTAAATTTGATCAAGAGAGAAAATATGTTTTCGATGTAAACTGGAGAAAGGTCGACGACTTTTTGATCTTAAAAAGTAACGATGACACTTTTGGCATCACAAAAACGCAATAGGCACGAACCTACTTATAACGATCTGAAAAATTTTGACGTCCTTTATTGTCCATTATGAAGTAATAAAATTATTTTATAATTTATTTAATTATTTTGAAGTGTAAAGAAAGGGTAACGGAATTTAACGAAAGAAAAAACGAAAATATTAAATAATGAAAGTTACAATAAAAACGTGTTTAAGTGCCTCACTTCCTGAGATTTTTCCGATCACTTCCGACCTCCTTTTAATACATGTGATATATGTTGCTAATTTCAAATGTATGAATCACACAAGTAATAAAGTGGATTTTAAGTTCTAATATCGGACCAACAGGGATTGTGTAAATTGTATTAGAGATTAAAATCCTTAACCGGAATTAAAGAAACTTGATTTGAAATTTTTTATATAAAAATTAAATTAATGATTAAACTTAAAAGATGGAAAGATTTGATTTTTATAAAACTTATGAAATAAATATATTAGAATTATGAATCCACTTTAACTCTATCATCCATATCTTGACTTAAATGTTTAAATGCAATTCATGGAAAATTGAAAAACCATATTCCTATTCTTATTAAAACTATCTTTCAAAACGATGAATTAAAACATTTTTCCTATAAGAGATCCGACTATATTTCTATGACGAATTCAAACATATAAGAAAGCATTATCGTTTTATGAACACTATAGAAGATTACACAAAGCATATGAGTATATTTCTATCTCATATCGAACTTTGTAAAAATTAATTTAAGTCTAAAAATTTTCTACTCTTTCGAACAAAGAAAAAAAATCACATGCATCATATAATCATGCGTCCAAAATTATAGATGAGAAATAATCACAATTAATTGCTCCAACCCATAAATTGCATAAATTAAACATGAAGTAAAAACATGGAATCAAGAAATTAAAATATCACCACAATTCTAATAATAAACACCTAGCCTAGATACATGATAGAGAATAAATCACAAGAATAATAATAAGATGTCACGCCGTTTATGTTCTTGATCTTGTATCTTCAATTTTGAATTTGGCGTTGTGTGGCTCCCTCGACAATTAAACAACGTTTTGGCATTGATCGGTATTTTTTTAATCATTCCATTATCTAAATATTACATCTTACATTTATATTTGAGGTCTAATATCATACTTTGGGTCGGCCTCTTCTATGGCCTGAGATCACATTTTGAGCCGATCTCATTTACAAAAATCAGCATAAATCCTGAGCTATATTAAAAGCACATGTTTAATAAATGATTTATATCAAGGTCGTGAATATGGCCAACCTATTCCTTTTGGGCAAGCCCGACCTCGTTAACCAACCTGTCTCTTGATAATTATAGGATAAGCCCGGCATATAGGTCCATCTATTCATAACTCGTCATGATCTTGTAATGGATTGGACCTAACTCTAAAATATGTTAATCGATTATGTCTTGGGCTTACATCCTAGAAAATCAAGGTAATGATGTAATTAAATTCTCTTTACCTAAAAACGAATCTCATTCACTTAAGGAGTATTCCTATATAAGATAACTTTTTTTAATTAAGAATTAATTTTCCTACTAGAATAGGGAGACTCACTAGTACAGAAAGACTCATTCCTATCGGTTGTAATAGGCAATACGCGTCGGTTGTAGAGGCGATGTATATGACGCAAACACGTAAAGTATTGACTTTACGCGTCGGTTGTAAAAATCGATGCCTAAAGTCGAACTTTAGGCGTTGGTTGTAATACTACAATCGACGCCTAAAGTTCTTTTTTTTTTTGGGAAGCACCACATTTCTTTCATCCATTCCGCTACTGGTCAATACAACTTCAATAATTCAAATATCGCAATTATCCATCTACTAACTAAAAATCAACAATACAAAATTAATATCCAAACTAAACTAATAAAAAATTCATTTAAACCAATTAGCATATAAAATCATAAATTCAATCATACACTAAAAAATTAAATCAATTAACTAATTAAAATACCCATACATATATACAAACACATCTATAATATAAATACACATATGTGTGTGTGTGTGTATGTAAATCTATGTATTATACACACACACACACACACACATGTATATAAAGAGGGAGGTGGGTCTCTTACGAGGTGGGAGGGAGGAGACCGGGGGGCAGCGGAGGTGGTGGAGGCGCGCGGCGGTGGTGGAGGTTCGAGTCTGGTGGTTCGGGTGAGAGAAAGAGATAAAGAGCGAGGGAAGGAATGGGGCGGTGAGCGTTTTCAGGGAAATGGAGGAATGGTGGTGGTGGTGGTGGCGACGACATAGTGCGGTGGTTCAGGTGAGAAAGAGATAAAGAGCGAGGGGAGGAATGTGGTGGTGAGCATTGCCAGGAAAATGGAGGAATGGTGGTGGTAGTGGTGGTGGCGGCGACGGCATAGTGCGGTGGTTCAAGTGAGAGAGAGGCAAGAAGAGATCGAGTAGTGAAAAAAATAGAGATGATCTGCACGTTTTACTGATAAGTATATAAAGGAATAGGCGTCGGTTCTTCATAAACCCTATTTTACGCGTCGGTTAATACGTCACGTATTATTTAGCCATAAACTTTACGCGTCGGTTGTAATATTACAACCGATGCGTATTCTTCGATTATATTTACAAAAATGTCACCGTCCTTTTATAAGCGTTGGTTTTATTAAAAACCAACATATATTTCTCATTTTTTGTTTTTTTGTCATTTCTGTACTAGTGACTTATTCTAATTCTTATAAATAGGTTTCCTTCGTTCATAATTAAGGAGACACGGACAATTATTCATATTTTCACAAACTCTTGAATATTCTTTCTCTATTATTTTCTCCAATAAAATACCAGCTTTTGATTTTTTCACGTCAAGGTCAGAAAAATTACCGAAACAATTGGCGCCGTCTGTGGGAACTCGATCAAAAAATCTTGTTGTTTGAAGATCGATCCCAAAATAAATAAAATTCAGAAAATTTATTTATCTGAATAAAGGAAGTGGATTCATTTTTTTCCAAGTCCGAATTCACTTGAACAGAAGGCATAAGATCATCACAAGGAAGAAAAAAGAAAAAAAAACCAGCCACCCACCTCCGCACTCGTTGAAATCTGTGACTTCGGAGAGCTTCGAAGAACATTGAGGAAGGGGAATACCTCCGCCGCCATCACTGCGCAGCAGCAGCACCACGCACAAGTGGTAGCTTGCTTGAGTCTCGCTGCACCAGTTGCCGGGAAGTAACTGAGAGGAGGCAACGAAATTCATTCAACTGGTTCTATAGCTGTCGTTGTCGCTATAACAACGCATAGGTAGTGGTCACAACACTGCTGTGCCGCAAGCAGGTTGAAGGTGAGATTGAGGCACATGGATCTTCAAACCTGAAACCACAGCGTCACCTTACGTCCATGCTGCAGCAGTCAAGACGAGTTCGCGGCACCCAAGGTGCTGCCATCAATCTCCGACAGCAACGACAGTACGCATAGGCGCTGTTGCATCCCTACCTGCCTCCAGCGGTGGTCATGGGCGATTTTTGATAAAATTGCACTGTAGGTCCTCTTTCTATGAAGAAGATGAAGTTTAGCCTAATCACTAAAATTTACAAGCCAGGTCCTCACTCTGCTATAACCTCCCGATGAACGTCAAAACGAGGATTCACCCTGACTACCGCCGCCAAGATTGTGGTGAAGATGCACCTCACCTATGAAGTCAGAATTTTGAAGGACACCCCATTCCTTCGTTTTTTTGGCTATTTGAATTGGAAACACAGCATAGCCCATGTCTGGATTCAACTTACACAAGATTTTCTCCACCCTCAAGCAGTATCTCTGCACATAATTATTATCAAAATCTTCAAGACATTCTAATAGGGCTTCTTGCATTGGATTGGCATACGAGGAACACTTGCTTGTTCCTTATCTTGAAATGGATCTGAAAAGGGATTGGAAGTTAGAAATTTATCAGAGGCCCTTGATGGTTGCTACTACCTATGGTGGTATTGATGTTTTGAAACTGATGGTTTCCCTGTCGGAAGTTGATTTGAATAGAATGTGCCGGTCATTGAATCCAATGATGAGTCAAGTATGGAAGAAACACTTGAAGATGATGAAAAATCAAACATAATGAAGCTAAATGGAGATTTGGACATCAATAAGGAAGAAATCAACTTGCATGGTTTTGACCTTGTTGATTGCCAAAAGATTGATTTTGTGATTAAACCTGATGAGGAAGTAGAAATCTTCATCGTTGAATTTGAGTTAGGTGAGATGGACATGTTCTACAAAATGGAGAGGGGCAATGTCGAGTCTTGGAGATCAAATGAGGAGTGGAACAAAGCCAAAAGAGAGAAGATGAGCAAGGCATCCAAAGTCTTCTTTAGGTGCCCTTGAATCATTTGCTAAAGAGTCGAGCTTTAGACTTTAAACGGATCGCTTGTTGGGAGGCAACCCAATTTCTATCATTTATTTATTATGCTTTCTTATTTGCTTTATTAGTAGTTTTATGCTTTTTACTGCTTCAGTTGTTTATTTCTATATGTTAGCATGTTTGAGTTATCAGGTAACACGGCATTCTTCCATCACATTGAGAAGTTATAAATGCATGGTCCTAGTTTGAGTATGTTCTTCATGATAATCATCAATTTCTAGCCTAAAACATTGAGTCATAGTTTGTTGCATATTGAGCTTAAATTACGTGATCATTCCATGGAAATCATGATCTTCATTGCATGCTTGAATTACAAATTTTACATAATGAGCACAAGCATAACATGTAGTTTGAGACATGAACATTGTGTAAGTAGTCGAGTGAATGGATAACGAGGTGTTTTGGGGTCAAAAATCAAGTTTGAATTTCAAATGTCATTTTTTTTTTCTTTTTTAAATTTTGGCTTCAACCGGATTACCACGTGGCCACCACCATTCAAACCAGGTGGCTGCGTGTTGAACAGTGAAATCAACAGTGCATAAAATATGGCACTGCGTGGCCACGAAGTATTCAATTGCGTGGCCGCACAAGCATTTTGAAGCCAATTCGGCAGTTTTTAAACATATGGATGTATTTTTCAAACATAACAACTTCAAACACGACTTCTCTCACCCAAATTCACCTCTACTTCTTGCACTACCTATATTGCACATTGTCACATGGAATTGAGCATCATGCCCATTCACATCACATTCAAATTCCATCAAAAGGTAAGATTCTCTTCCTTTATATGGAAAGTTTGCAAATTTTAATGGTGTGAATACTTTTGTGGAGTTTGCTTGTGTACATAAGTAAAGCATGGGCTAAGCTAGTTATTGGTGTTTGTGTTTGTACTTGAATAGGTGAAAATTTTTGGGCAATCCCAAGTTTCCAATTCATTGCTATTGTTTTCAATAATGCACACGATGTGTTTGATTAAATGCCACAGTGAGCTTTTCTTAAAGTTTTTGCAAATCTTTTTTGAATGAGCACCTTTAATTCATGTTCTACATCTTATATGTTTCATTCATTCATTCATGAGTTACACTGATTTAATGCATAAAACTCAAAGTGAACATCATAGGCATCACATTACACTCATTGCAAGCTCACTGCAGGCACACTGCACCCATTGCACTTGATTTCCAGCCTTCGGTTACTATTTCACCATCTATTTTCATGATCTAAATGAACTCCAAATGGACTGAATTCTTTATATGTGATAGACCTTGTTATGTACTTTGACATGCTCGTGACATGTCTCGAAAATTTTCACTTTTTTGAGGCGATGTCCGAGCCTGAATATTAGTGGTCGACAATTTTTCAAATATTTCAGAATTCTTCTAAGTCTTAGTTTGGGGTGTTTAGTTGTTTTGTTTCAGTTCTTATGCAACTGGCATGCATTCTAATGTTATTTATTTCTCTTTTACATGGAACGCCATTTGAAAACACCTCGAATCAAACTTGGAAAGTAAGGAAAGTGTTGAATCATCCATAGAACTTCAAGTAAAGCTTCAATCAATGCTATTACCTCTCCAAACCCAACAGTGAATCAGGTCCATGCGCGATTTTCTTCTTCTATTTACCTAGGTTTCTTTGGAGAATTAAGGAGAACAACCAAGGCTACAAACCAAAACAGAGAGAGGGACAATTGAGGCATCTTGGAGGCATACTTCAAAGAGGAAAATCCAAGGAACCAAGACGGGGATAGAAGATTATCAATGGGGGTCGAATCTTGGTGCAAGAATTATATTCTATTGTTAATTTGATAAACTCGACATGCCTATATTTTATTCTTTATGCGTTTTTTATTACTTTGTGATGAGTAGTTAAATATTTAGTTGGGATATTCGATGTAGCATAAGTTTTACGCTATTAATTTCATGAATTGCGTTTTACGTAATGTTTGCATGTGTTGAGTTTATTTTCGTATTTAATGCATGAATGAATTGATCACTTGTTCACGATATCATGAGTGTTTTCATAACCCGAGAGGTGAGCTAACACTTAGATCTAGGGATAAAATCCTGTAATTGGACGACGATAGAGATATACGTTTATTATTATTGCGACCGCTACATGAATTCTTGTATTTCATGTACTTAATCATTACGGTTTGTTGTTCGTCAACACGGTCAACTAATTAGGTAGAGTTGATTTAAATCCGGGAGGGGAATCTCATATGCATAAGTGAATTCGATCGAGTACATAGATATGAGTAAAACTTGATGAATGGTATTAATAGTATTGACTGATATGAAATCGAATGTCCCGACACTTTCAAACATCACTTAAGAAAATCATAAGTTCGTATTGCTATTTTACGTTTTATTTTATTAGTTTAATCCAAACAAAATCCAAACCAATTCTCTAGTTCCGATTAAGGGTAGTAGTCTAGAATACAATTTACTCAATCCTCGAGGGATCGATATCTGGATTCTAAGTCCACTTTATTACTTGTGTGACACTTACGGTTGGCAACAATGACTACACAACAAAGAAATCCAAAATAGAAAGGGTTTCATCAAAGCTTGCTTATGATAAAATCCAACAAAAATTCTTATGACCCTCTCGTAGTTTCGATATATAGGCCCTTATCATCATGGAAAGATGGAGCTCGAACTATTCTGTCGTGACTGTTGTAATCAAGATTCCATGCAACTGTTATAAAAAGAGGTGGCCAAAGTAGGTTGCAGTGCCCACAAATGCTATGACGATGAAGTGTTTAACAGAATGATGTTTCTTGATGCTTGCTTTGTTTATGTTCATGTTACAAGATGAAAATCATTCCAATGGGGCAGATGATGAGGAACAAAAAGTAGTAGACCAGTACAGGATAGGATTAGGAGTTGCTACCTTGCTTTTGTGTGGAGGGACTTGTTCTTGCTAGAGAATCAAATTCCTTTACTAGCACTAAAAGTTTTGATGAAATTCTGGTTCAAAAGTGAAAGCTAGGGGACACAGTTGATTCAGAAATTCCTTGATCAGAAGGCCACCATAACGCCTCAGGAAAATACATGCACCAATGCTGCCAAGAAATTTCTTGCACGAATGATGGGATGCAGTGAACGAAAAGAGGATAAATGGGAATTAGATTTGAATGCAAGCCCTCCTCACCTTCTACATCTAGCGTGGGAACTGCTCATCATCTGGTCATCTCTTCCTAAAGACTAAAACAAGAAATTAGAATAATCTGTAATGTACAGATTCTATACATATAACAGTTTTGTTTAATATGTATTCATTAAAATTTTCTCATTTTTCTACAATGTTTAATCTTAATCATCCATTAAAAGTCAAGCTCACAATATTTGACTTTTCAACAAAATTTCAATCATCCATTCTCCAAAAACTCACTATTCATTTTTAAAAAACTCTTTTTAAATAATACCAAACACACTCAAGGCAAATTATTGCATCGATCATATTTATGAGTTGTTTGCTCTCCCCGTTTTAACTTACACAAGTACCCCGTAAAAAGACAAACAAAAGAAATAGACAGGTAGTTATTGGCAAGCATGGAAATTTCTCAAAACTTTTAACATATTTTTCTTTCTTAACAATGTCACGTAATTAGTACCGAATATTAATACATTTATATATGAAAAATCATTATTATATGTGCCTGTATAAGTCGAGCCAACTTAATCCCATAGCTCCATGAGGAGGACGAGATAACCATCCTTCAATTTAATTGGTTACACGTTATTTCTCAAGGTCATTATATATTATTTTTATTTATTTAATTGTGTTTTTCTTAACGAGTACTTGAAGGAAGATCCTACCATTATTCGCAATTTTGTTGGACGCCATCATGAATAATATGTTTGGTATACAATATTGAATAAGGTATATAATACCTCGATAATATTATAGATTTTTTCTTTTTAGATAATAATATTTAATACTATTTGACTATCTTATTAAACATGCCTCGAACATGCCTCCCCGGTCGTTTACAAGTGGTCTCGCCATATCTATAAAAGCTTTCAAACCAACTAAGAATTCTTGAGACTTTCGATTTCTAACATTCGTCCAGCTTTTATCAATTTCCATCTCCGATAATAATGTATATTATGTGATTATTTTGAGTGACGTGAATGTTCTAAGTTCACCTTATCACTCCATGTCTAATAAAAAGGTAAGGGCCCTAAATATTCATCATTGATACGTGAAATAATAAATCTTGTTCATTTTTGGTGTGTGTGTGTGTGTGTGTGTATGTGTCTATATATATATATATATATATATATATATATATATATATATATATATTCACGTATAAATTTCGGCAGCATCTCTCCTAAATTCTCCTTAAGTGTGTAATCTATTATTGAATGTAGTCCATGCAAAGAATTACATAGAAAAATATGTATGCATCAATAGAAAAATGAACAAAATTCATTATCTCGCATATCAATGAAAAATCCCCAAAAATGGGAGAATTCAAAATTCAATTTGTAAACTTCAAATTTTCAACAATGTTTACAGTTTTCGATTTACAAATTGATTTTCAAACGATTTTTTAAGTTTTTTTATGCAAATGCAGTGTATACAATAAAACTTGTAAAATAAATAATATTTATTAAACACTAAATATATCTAAAAAAAAATTAACAAAAACATGTTTAAATGACGTACCATAGGTCCAAACAGTGCTTGGTTTTGAATTTCTACTTTCAAGTTCGATTGTGTTGATGAGAGGCACGAAAAAGTGAAAATGTCGAGGAAAAGAAGTCTGAGTATGATTATTAAAAAAAAAAGGAGATATAGGGGCGACTTATGTCGCCCCTATAGATACATACAGCGCCCCTATAGATTAAAAAAGGCGCCAAAATTACCGCTAAAAATTTATTCCTATAGGGGCGACATATGTCGTCCCTACAGTATTAAAAAAATGCGGGACCATTTCCCGCATTTTAAATAATATGGGACTATTGGGGCGACATAAGTCGCCCCAATAGGTTATAAGTCTATAGGGGCGACATATGTCGCCCCTAAAGTACACAATGTCGCCCCCAATTTATTAAAAAAAAAGTGGGAAAAATTCCCGCTAAAAAATGAAGGTATGTCGCTCCTATAGGGTTTTGAACAAATAGGGGCAACCTTTTATTGTCGCCCCTGTAGGCATACCATCTATAGGGGCGACATAGTTGTCGTCCCAAAAATGTCGCTCCTATTGTTCCGTTTTCTTGTAGTGAATTCCATTATTTTATTCTCAAATTTCAATGGTGTGTCTGTTGGCAGGGGCGGAGCCACCTATAGGCGAGGTGGCGCGACCGCGCTACCTCGCCGCCGGTGGTCCGCCACTGGCGCGCGCTGCGCAAGCGGCGCCTGCTGAAATTTTTTTTTTTTGGCCCAAATTAGTACCCAACTCTCAAGCCCAAGCCCAAACCACAAATACAACATACAAATTGATCTTCATTTGGTCCAATAAGCAAAATCAGCAAAAAATCCCTAACCCTTACCAGCTAAGCTTACCTCTGTCTCAGCTCACTCCTCTCCGATTCTCTTCTCTCTGTAACTCTGTTAGGCTAGGCGCAGGCGTTGCTCGCGGCTCCGGCGGGCGGCGACCACCACTTTTGAAGCGGCTCCAGCGCTCCCAGGTCCCAGCCAACGTCGACGGTCGGTCCATCCAGCTCCAGCCTCCGCCCTCCAGTCCATCCGTCCAGCGTCTAGCGCTCTCAACTCTGCCTCTGCGACTCAGCGACTGCGCCTCTGCCTCTCCAGCTCTCTGACTCCGACTCGGTAAGGGTAAGTATAAAGTAATTGTTGTAATTTGTAAAATGTAATTATGTAAATGTAAATATGTAATGTTTACTTTTTAAATTTTAATGGTTTGTTGTCAATTTATAATTAGTTAAAGACTTAAAGTTATGAATATATTATTTTTTTATTGTATAATTTTCAGATTTTATAAAGTAATTAGGTTAATGTCCAAGACTCCAAGTTTTAAACATTTTAATAAATATTATTGATGTTTGATTTATTAATTTTTTTGGTTAAGTTAGATGTCATTTCCCAATTTTTTTATCAATTTGTAATTTTTCACTAAGGCTAAACTTTAATTTGTTATAATTGATTTGAGAATTATACATAAATGTTACATTTAAGTTTTTGCAAAGTGGATTAGATTTGTAAATTGTGACTATTATGATGAAAATATGATTTGATTTGTGAATTGTTATTATTGATTCATAGGTTGTGAATTGAGATTTGGTGAATATTTGATTTGATTTGTGATCATTGATTTACAGATTATGGAACGTTTTTTTCAACAGAAACGAAAATCTGAACTTAGTGGTTCTAGTTCTAGTAGTCCTGCAACTGCTTCTAGTAGAGCAAATGAGTTAGTAGATTTTGATATCACAAAGAAATTTCGCACTGAATTCAATATGGATGAGCTTGTATCGGATCCAGGAATACGGCCCCCAATTGAGTCATATGATCCTAACATTAGAGATGATGTTAGGATGGCATACTTAGAGAAAGGTCCTTGTCAACCACATGGACATGACTTTCCAAGAAGACTGATGGGAAGGGATAATAGATGTTTTAGGAAAAAATGGTTTAATGAATTTTATTGGTTGGAGTACAGTGTAGAAAATGATGCTGCATATTGTTTGTATTGTTATTTGTTCAAACCTGATAGGGGAAATCAAGGGGGTGGGTATACATTCACTAAGATCGGGTTTAGAGATTGGAGTCACAAAAAGATTTTAAGAGATCATGTCGGTCTTGTGGATAGTGCTCATAATATAGCTTTTGAGAAATACAACAACTTGAAGAATCAAAGACAAAATATCTCTTATGTTTTACGTAGCCAAAGTAGTACACAACAGAAAAGTTATAGGACGAGGTTGACTGCGGTACTAGATTGTACTAGATACCTTTTGATGCAAGGGTTGCCTTTTCGTGGTCATGACGAATCAGAAGATTCACTTAATAAAGGTAATCTACTTGAGTTACTAGAATGACATGCAGCTCGTTGTGAGGAAGTCAGGACTTCGGTATTTGGTAATGCACCAGCAAATGACCAAATGACCTCACCCCCTATCCAAAAGGATTTGGTGAACTGTTGTGCAGTTGAGACGACCAAGGCGATAATGAATGAGATGAATGATTCTTTATTTTCAATCTTAGTTGATGAGTCTCGTGATAATTCCGTGAAAGAACAAATGGCGGTTGTTTTGCGATTTGTAGACAAATTTGGACAAATCAAGGAGCGTTTTTTGGGCATAACACATGTTAAAGACACTTGTGCACAGTCACTTAAGAATGCGATCGATGCAATGTTTGCTAATCATGATTTGAGCATATCTAATTTGAGAGGTATGGGTTACGATGGGGCAAGCAATATGTCTGGTGAGTTCAACGGATTAAAAGCTTTGATTTTAAGGGAGAATCCCTATGCTTTTTATGTTCATTGTTTTGCTCACCAACTTCAATTATCAATTGTTTCGGTGGCACGTAGAACTATAGTGGTTGGTGATGTGACGACCCGAATTCTCGACCATTCGAGTGCCACTAAAAGTGACTCATATCATATTATCGAGACTTAAATAGTAATGTAAAATTATTCAAAAGAATAATTAGAATCCCATAATTTTATTTGTGAATAAAAATAGAACATAATTTTCTTACATAAATTTCAACATAATTATCTCATCAATCTTAACCACTTTTGCCACTTCCATGTTGACCGCCTCGAACCTTCAATTATCTGAAAATGGTAAATATCGTGGAGTGAGATTTATAAAATCCCAGTAAGTATACCAAGCATAATTTTCTTTTGAAAGCATATGGATCATTTTCATCATAATATAGGATAGGATCGAAATCCTCATAAACATAGAGAGACACAAGAATTTTACCGAACTTAGATGGCAAGAATTCTTATGTGTAGCGCTACTAAACTCCGGTCTCCTTAGCATAATCATAAACATATCATATGGGACCTATAGCAATCTTGTGAGATTGATTTCATAGCAATGATCCAAACATTTTCGTAAAAACATAAGGTATATTTACTTTTCATAAAAACATACTTACTTTTTTTAAAAACATAAGGTGTATTTATCTTTCATAAAAACATACTTACTTTTCATAAAAACATAAGGTATATTTATCTTTCATAAAAACATACTTACTTTTCATAAAAACATAAGATATACTTACTTGTCATAAAAACATACTTACTTTTCATAAAAACATAAGGTGTATTTACCTTTCATAAAAACATACTTACTTTTCATAAAAACATAAGATATACTTACTTGTCATAAAAACATACTTACTTTTCATAAAAACATAAGGTGTATTTACCTTTCATAAAAACATACTTACTTTTCATAAAAACATAAGGTGTATTTACCTTTCATAAAAACATACTTACTTTTCATAAAAACATAAGATATACTTACTTGTCATAAAAACATACTTACTTTTCATAAAAACATAAGATATACTTACTTTTTAAAAGATTAAAATGAAGTGTAGTAGTAAATGGACCAAAACTTTCTTGACCACCTTGAATTTCTCTTACTTGTGGATTTTGTCAAGAGATTGGAAATAAGTGTATATGTGTAGAGTTGTGTGTAAAAGAGATGGGTTTAAATAGATGTATAAAGTTGGCATATTGTAAACATAATCATTCAATTCTATTAATTTTAACACATCCTTTTCTTAAAGTAAAGCACCATTCATATACTTTTCCATATTTATACAAATAATATGCTCTTCATGATTATATATAATGGAGTCTTATCAATCATTCATATACTTTTCCATATTTATACAAATATTATGCTCTTCATGATTATATATAATGGAGTCTTATCAATCATTCATATACTTTTCCATATTTATACAAATATTATGCTCTTCATGATTATATATAATGGAGTATATAAATCATTCATATACTTTTCCATATTTATACAAATATTATGCTCTTCATGATTACATATAATGGAACCTCCCATGCTTGCATATATTTTCTTAATTTCAATAATAAAAATAATTTTTGTATAAATAAATATTGGGATAACATTGAATTAAGTACTTGGACTTAATATACTTTAAATCAAGAGAATGGAGATATTTTTAGAAATTCGGAATTTAATTTAAAATCGAACGATCTCGATTATTTCTTGATTTGGCTATACGAATACGTCGCGGCGTTACTTAATAAAAATGGGTGAAATAGTAGCGACACGATTTTCTATTAAAATAATTATTAATCGCGTAAAAATTCTTGGTCGCTACAAACTTACCCCCTTAAAATAATTTCGTCCTCGAAATTAAACTTACTTGATCTTATGATTTCTGAACACTTAATCAGAATCTCTTCTCTTCTTTCTCTTAGTAATCTCATCATTATAATATCTAACCCACTGGACTTTTACTAAATCATCTCTTTGTTTTCTTAAGAACATGTATTTTTCTTATCAATAATAGACATATGTGTCTACTCATAAATTCTAACTCAAAATGAAAATTTCCAATCGTATGTGATATTTCATCATATCTTGTAGTACTCATGTAACCTGTCACTTATCATCGTATCATGTAACCTCAAATATTCATATTAATATCTCTAAAATTTCAATAAATCTTTACTAACATATCATACCATAATAATTTGTCATTTCTTCTTATCACCAAATATCCCAAAATAATTAAAACGATTACCTGAATATTCTCTATGTAATATACCCAAACATGTTATTCACATATCAACATAATCATCAGTTTATCTTTCCAATATTTGTAACCCAAAATTTCTGCAAAATTCAATAAACAAATATCTCCCAAATAATTAAAATTCTTAACTCAAATATCATAACATTTCCCGTAAGGTATTCCTTTCACTTGCACAAACTTATTAATCCTGATTCAATACAGTCCTTATTTCACTTTCACGTATCCCCGTATTATTTCTATACCTTGATTATTATATCAAAATATCAGTACCCAAAAATCCAAGAAAATATTCCATATCTCAAATCCCGTCATCATCAAATCTTCCTTTTATCAAGAAAGTAAACGGCGCATAAACCCTTGTTCCCTCTTTTCCATTATTCTATTCCGCGCTTTCTTGCTGGAATCAATATCACGCGGATTCCCTCCGATCCTTAATGCTTTTAAATAGTTCATGCTGGGAAGAGGTTAGATCCATCAAAAACATGGATATCATTCTTACAAACATTCGCAAGTATTATTCCAGTCTTCCAATGAATGATCTGAGGAAAATTTATCGAATAAGACTCGAAAGATTGAGGTTGCTGATGGCTCATGGTGTTTCAGAAGATGTTCGCTGGTTGATCGAAGCAAAGGTTCGACTATCTGGTGAATTACCTATGACATTTCCAAAGCACATGCCTGGTTTAGGCAAAAGCACCTTCGCAAAGAAACGAAGAGCAAAAAGGCTGAATGGTTGCTACAAATGTGCTCGTTGGAACTGTGATACTCGTTGCAAAACAGTAGGATATTCTTCTACTAATCGGGATGATAAAATCAAATTCATAAAGGGTGGACTGAGTAAGGAGTCTTTGGATGATATTCGACTGACTCTTGAGACGCACCCAAGTGGTTATGTGCAACGTGAACTTCTCTCCTTATACGCTCAGTTTAACGAGGACAAAAATCGTTATAGTCTCCAAAATATAATAGCAAAAGATCCTGTTTGCCAGTCTGTTTTACAAAATGAGGCTTCTGGCAGTTCAACAATGATATAAGGTAAATCTCTTGATACACATTTAAAATATTTTGCTGTTTTCTTTCACGCGTTTTGGAAATAAAATATATTTTCCTTTCTCGAGTTTTGATAAAGCTGGAAATAAATCACCGAAAGGTGATATCTTTGGTAAAACAGTCAAAAGTTGGCCGATTTTGTCAAAAGTAAATCTTTACTTTTTCATAATCAATCAAAAACAGTAAATTTTTTCGGCTTTAAATAGCCAAACATATTTCATAGTTCAGGCATCCCAAAATCACATCTTCTTCGTAAGTTTTCTCTTCTATACTATCAAAGATGGAAGCACCAAAACTTCGACAGATCAAAACTATTTGTGTATTTTGTGGATCAAAAGTGGGGAAAGGCTTCAGTTATCTAGAAGCGGCCGTAGATCTTGGAAAGAAACTGGGGGAAAAAGGTATCACTCTTGTGTATGGGGGTGGTAGCAGTGGTCTAATGGGTTGTGTTTCCCAATCTGCTCTTGCAGAGAAATCAAAAGTAATCGGTGTCATACCTGTCCCTTTGGTAGATGTTGCAGGCAAAACACGAGGGCATGAAGTTCAAACCTTATCCATCCATGAACGCATAACTTGTATGCTATATGGTTCTGATGCCTTTATAGCCCTGCCCGGAGGTTTTGGTACCTTAGAAGAAATCTTTAACATTACCTCGTGGGCTCAACTAGATCTCCATACTAAGCCTATTGGGCTTCTGAATGTTAACAATTTCTTTGATGGTTTGTTAACCTTTCTTGATTATGCTGTGGAACAGGGATTCATCTCTCCATTTTCCAGAAGACTCCTTATTTCTGCTCCTACTATTGATGAACTACTGGATAAGCTGCAGTCATATATCTCAATACAAGATCCAGCAGGGGTTAAGATAGATTGGTCGCAAGGAAGGGGAATCAAGCGAAAATGGAGTCCGGTTAATGTAAACTTAACTTTATGAATCTTAGAATAGGTGGGGGTAGAGTACGGAGTATTCTTACTCTCGAGACACCCCTCTAATTTCCTAGGATTTCCTTAATGTTTAAATCTTGTGTGTACCTCAAAGGTTCCAGGTGGTAGATTACGGAGTATTCTTACTCTCGAAACACACCTCTTTGAAGGTTTCTTTATTTCCTCAAAAGGTCAGAGGTGGTAGGATACGGCTACTCCGGAAACACATCTCTCAATTTGAGGAATTTCCCATGTTGCTTTCTTTTGCTTTTGCGTGTTTCATGTATTTCTTTTCCAGTGTGACTCTTTGTATGTTCTCCTTATGAGAAAATAATAAAATCTCTGCTATCATCTACTAAATCTCGTTTGTGATGTAAATGAACTTGCATGTCTAACCTTAATTCCTTTAGTGGATGCTTATCATATCATGCTCTTAATTCCAAATGATAAAATTCTGGACAAAGTCTCCCTTGTAATTTGGACTTATCCCAAACCATAAGCATACTTCATAACTCACAATAATAAATAACTCCACATTTGATCACAACGATCTAAAAATATTGAAAACGATTCCAACACTTCAATATCATCAAAAAATATCCCATAATTCAATTCATAATTCCTCAACATAACAATTTCAAATCATATTTTTCAATATCACAATATCACTTCCTTCCATACCTTAATTGGCTAAAAAGATTACTCATACTTATATTTATAAGTCATAAATCATATTCCCAAAATTTAATCACAAGGCCAAAGTTCATAATAAATTTCTCTTCAATATAGAGGCATAATTCACTTACTCAACATAATATCCATTACTTAATTCCCAATAACCAAATCTTTAAATCTCTAACTTCATAATGCTTCTCATAAAAGTCTCATTAAAATCATATCACTTATAATCTTAACATCTCATAAAACTTCATAAAATTGGCTCGCTATTTCTCATTAAATCTAAATGATAGATAATCTGAACATATTTCTAATCATTTCTGTTGACTTCTCATACTTAGTGTCATGTCTAAAATCAATTATGCAAAGTCCATTTAAGGTTCATCATTTCTAAACTCAAGGACAACAATTATTTTGAAAATCATTCTTAAGTCATATTATTCCCATTATGCTCAACACCCGTTCTCTTTCTTTCTTTCCGAATTTTTTTCAGAATTGAAACTTGAAGAGTGGTACCAATAATCATCCACAGTTTTTCCTTGCTTTTAAGCAAAGGTAGTGATAAAGGGATAAATTATTGAACCGAAAATTGAAACTTGAAGAGGAAGTACTAATAACCATCCACAGTTTTTCCCTTGTTTTTACACAAAGGTAGTGATAAAGGGATAAATTATTGTACGAATTCATTATTAATTTTGTTTGTTTAATATATTATTCCATATATTTTGGGCAAAAGTTACAACCCAACTTAATTTCTAATTGAGTCAATCTTACTAAGCTTAATATGAACCAAAATTCATATCAATATCCTCTATGTCTCATGATTCTACATAAAAAGGAATAAATTAAAATTCAGGCTTCTATCAATTCATATCATACTCAACATGTATATTTCACTTAAAGATTCATAACATATGAAGATTTCATACTTAACATGTCTTAATAAAATCGTAAATGACTTGCAAAGCATATAACATACCTGGTTCGAGGAGTCAATACGTGGAGAGTGACATAGTAGAGTGATGAGTTAAAATATTTCATATAATCTTATTTTCCTTTAATCAACAATAATTTAATGTGGTTGTATCCAAATCAACATTTTCTTGAATCATAATTCCTAATTAATCACAGTCTTCAAAACAAATCCAATATCGATATAGTAATTATCTCCCCATCAATAATTAATAACTTAACCCAAATAAAATTTATCGTCAAATCTTATTTTTCCTTTAGTCCCCGAACTTCTAGAAATTTATCAAAGACATCAATATAAACATCATATCACTAACTAATTATATTCCATAAAATTTTCAGGACATTACAAACTCCCTTGCTTAAAATGAATTTTGTCCTTGAAATTCGCACATCAAATTTCATCATGCTTTTCAAAATCATAACCATACTTGACATGTGAAAATTCAACTTTTCTTATCATAAAGCAAGCTTTTAAAGTCATGCCAATAGACTAACTTTTCATTTCATCACATGTGTAAAAAAAATGTGCAAATCTTTACAATGTTTTATACTCATAAATCTTATAAAATAATTAACCCAACTAAAATTTCAAGGTCAAATACATTAAAGAAGAAACTAAACTCTAGAAAATTTTGAAAATATGTCTTTGAAAAATAATTTCCCAGATTTTTTTTTTATATAATGAATAGTGATTTCGTTCACTGTTCATCATGAATAGCACGTCGTTTTACTGTTCACGTGAATAGTGATTTTTTTTTATTTTTTTATTTTTAAGAAATAAAATTTCAAAATCTACAGAATCGTTTTTAAAACTCTTTGCTCTGATACCAACTGTGACGACCCGAATTCTCGACCATTCGAGTGCCACTAAAAGTGACTCATATCATATTATCGAGACTTAAATAGTAATGTAAAATTATTCAAAAGAATAATTAGAATCCCATAATTTTATTTGTGAATAAAAATAGAACATAATTTTCTTACATAAATTTCAACATAATTATCTCATCAATCTTAACCACTTTTGCCACTTCCATGTTGACCGCCTCGAACCTTCAATTATCTGAAAATGGTAAATATCGTGGAGTGAGATTTATAAAATCCCAGTAAGTATACCAAGCATAATTTTCTTTTGAAAGCATATGGATCATTTTCATCATAATATAGGATCGGATCGAAATCCTCATAAACATAGAGAGACACAAGAATTTTACCGAACTTAGATGGCAAGAATTCTTATGTGTAGCGCTACTAAACTCCGGTCTCCTTAGCATAATCATAAACATATCATATGGGACCTATAGCAATCTTGTGAGATTGATTTCATAGCAATGATCCAAACATTTTCGTAAAAACATAAGGTATATTTACTTTTCATAAAAACATACTTACTTTTTTTAAAAACATAAGGTGTATTTACCTTTCATAAAAACATACTTACTTTTCATAAAAACATAAGGTATATTTATCTTTCATAAAAACATACTTACTTTTCATAAAAACATAAGATATACTTACTTGTCATAAAAACATACTTACTTTTCATAAAAACATAAGGTGTATTTACCTTTCATAAAAACATACTTACTTTTCATAAAAACATAAGATATACTTACTTGTCATAAAAACATACTTACTTTTCATAAAAACATAAGGTGTATTTACCTTTCATAAAAACATACTTACTTTTCATAAAAACATAAGGTGTATTTACCTTTCATAAAAACATACTTACTTTTCATAAAAACATAAGATATACTTACTTGTCATAAAAACATACTTACTTTTCATAAAAACATAAGATATACTTACTTTTTAAAAGATTAAAATGAAGTGTAGTAGTAAATGGACCAAAACTTTCTTGACCACCTTGAATTTCTCTTACTTGTGGATTTTGTCAAGAGATTGGAAATAAGTGTATATGTGTAGAGTTGTGTGTAAAAGAGATGGGTTTAAATAGATGTATAAAGTTGGCATATTGTAAACATAATCATTCAATTCTATTAATTTTAACACATCCTTTTCTTAAAGTAAAGCACCATTCATATACTTTTCCATATTTATACAAATAATATGCTCTTCATGATTATATATAATGGAGTCTTATCAATCATTCATATACTTTTCCATATTTATACAAATATTATGCTCTTCATGATTATATATAATGGAGTCTTATCAATCATTCATATACTTTTCCATATTTATACAAATATTATGCTCTTCATGATTATATATAATGGAGTATATAAATCATTCATATACTTTTCCATATTTATACAAATATTATGCTCTTCATGATTACATATAATGGAACCTCCCATGCTTGCATATATTTTCTTAATTTCAATAATAAAAATAATTTTTGTATAAATAAATATTGGGATAACATTGAATTAAGTACTTGGACTTAATATACTTTAAATCAAGAGAATGGAGATATTTTTAGAAATTCGGAATTTAATTTAAAATCGAACGATCTCGATTATTTCTTGATTTGGCTATACGAATACGTCGCGGCGTTACTTAATAAAAATGGGTGAAATAGTAGCGACACGATTTTCTATTAAAATAATTATTAATCGCGTAAAAATTCTTGGTCGCTACAGGTGATTTCTTTAATACGCTTTCTATCGTTGTAAATCTAGTGGGTGTGTCTTGTAAGCGTGTAGATGCACTTCGAGCAAGTTATCATGACGAGATTGTGAAGAGGCTCAATCTTGGGGAACTTTGTAGTGGCAGTGGAAAGTTTCAAGAAATGAATTTAGCACGACCTGGTGACACTAGATGGGGCTCGCATTTACTCACAGTCACTCGTTTTATTAATATGTTCAATAATGTCTTAGACGTTCTTGATATTGTATCACAAGATGGGCCAACTGCAGATCAAAGAGCATTGGCCGACCATCAGATGACCACTATGCAAAACTTTCAGCATGTCTTCTGTCTCCATTTTATGTTTGACATTCTTGCCATTACAGATAATCTTTCACAAGCGTTACAAAAAAAGGAACAGGATATTCAGAATGCTATGGGATTGTTAAATGTGGTCAAGCGTTCATTGCAGAACATGAGGGACAATGGTTGGAATAAATTGTTGGATAGGGTGATCGAGTTTTGTGTTGGTAAAAATATCAGAGTGCCTATCATGGAGGATATTATGGTTTTGGAAGGTCGATCAACAAGACGTGGAGTTGCTCAGCAGGTGACGTATTATCATCGTTTTTATGTTGATTTGTACTGTCATGTTATAGACTCAATTTTGCAAGAGTTGAACGATCGTTTTCCAGAGACAACTACTGAGCTCCTTATCTGCATTTCATGTTTGAGTCCAAAAGATTCATTTGCAGCCTTTGATACTGCTAAATTGTTACGTCTTGCTGAGTTCTATCCTTCAGACTTCAACGCTGAAGAGTTGTTATTACTTAGACCCGAACTTGACAAGTTTTTTATACTTGTCACAATGGAGAATGCTTTCTTTAATCTCAACAGTATATCATGCGTAGCAAAGAAGTTGGTTGAAACGGGGAATTCTTGTTATTTTCCATTGGTTTATAGGCTCATTACATTGGCTTTGATATTACCTGTGGCCACTGCATCTGTTGAAAGAGTATTCTCTGCAATGAATTTAATCAAGAGTGATTTGCGCAACAAAATGAGAGGTAAATGGTTGAAT
Organism: Ligustrum vulgare; assembly: GCA_963555705.1. NCBI lineage: Eukaryota > Viridiplantae > Streptophyta > Magnoliopsida > Lamiales > Oleaceae > Ligustrum > Ligustrum vulgare. Next base: position 2,918,986 of record OY743178.1, on the reverse strand, counting down.
GACAATTTGGTTGTGTACACGGAGCGAGACATTTTTAAAAATATTGAGAATGAGGCAATATTGCAGCATTTCCAAAATATCAGACCCCGAAGAATGCAGTTGTCCGAGCCAACGAATACCAACTGATGTCATTATTATGTATTTTGCATCTATTTTGGTTTGTATTGGACTATCTGTTCATATATTTAATTACGACTTTTTATTCTTATATCTATTTATTCATTTTTGAATATTATTTCATTAAATAATATTCACAATCTCGCTACTGTCATCGTTCACGTTAGTAGGTCAACGGCCAACGGCCGACGAGGTCAACGGTCAACAGTCAACGCTCTACCTGGACTTCTCGGCTGGCTCCGCCACTGTCTGTTGGGTTTTATAAATCTTCATGTTTTATCATGATAATATTCTAAACTTATGATGCTGAAAAAGTAGTTGCTAACACAATTCTAAGCTTGGTTAAAGTGGTTAAAAATATGTCCTTTTGTGCTACACACAATACTAGGACAGGAATACTTTTACATGGTACTTATGAATTGTTTGGTCTACTCGTTCTTAACTCGTAATTACCCACGGAAGTGAAGAACGAAGGAGACCATAACAAAATTTATGTAAATATATATGTGCACTATATGACTTTGACTCAATATTATTATTCTTCTATGGTTACAGGATATTCCTATATTTACTTTGGAGAAATTGTAATATTTTGAGAAAATAGTAAATAAGTGACGATTACAAAAAAATTGATATGGCTATATAGTTTGATTGAGTATTCCTGTGTTTAGCATGTTCATATTCTTAATTTGTGATATTTCAAAGAGTACCAAGTGGGCACATAATGCTTCAACTCATACCTCTCAAAACTTTCATTAACTTATTTTTCTTTCTTAACATCGTAGCATAACTGGTACAAAAAAGTACACTTATATATTGAAAGATACATCATTATACGTGTCTGAGTCGAGTCAACTTAATCCCAATTGATCGAATCTCCTTAAGGAGAGCAAGATAACCATGTCTCAATTTAGTAGTTACGCTTTATTTTTCAAGTTTATTATATTATTTTGTTAATTAATTATTTTATTCTTGTCAAGTTGAAGGAAGATCATCGAACCATTTTATTCTCCATTTTGTTTAATTCCGTCAAATAATTATATCTTTGGTATACATTATTGAATGAGATTATATAAAAAATATTATAATTTTTTTTAGTTATATATATATATACACACACTCCACCTTACTGAACATATCTCGAACGAGTCGTCGATAATAACCTTCATGCACTCATGAATGAAAATTACATTCTTTTATCTCAAATTTCAATGGTGTGTCTGTTGGGTTTTATAATTCTTCGTGTTTAGCATGTGAATATTCTAAACTTGTGATATTGAAAAGTTCACGGCACAATTCTTATAAGCTTTGTTAAAGTTGTTTAAAATAGATCCTTTTGTGCTACACGAAACATTGGGATTGGCATACTCTTACATTGTACTTATAATTGTTTGGTCTACTCGTTTACTCGTAATTACCAGCGAAAGAGAAGAACAAAGGAGACCATAACAAAATTTATGTAAATAATATGTATTATGCACTATAATTAGACTCCACTGCATATTAACGATCAAGATTGCAACTTTTTTCTTTAATTTTGTTAAATATTATTTTGTTTAGCTTACAAAATATGTAAAAGAATATTATTCTGTGTTTATAATTTGCTGAAAATTAAGTAGGGACTTTTCTAAAGTGATTCTACAAAATTTAAGCTTGTCTAAGATATTCTCTCCTCTCATGACAGTATAAATACACGAAAAATGTTTCATATGTTATTACACTAATTAAAGAAACATCTTTTTACTTGTCATTCAAACACAAGTTTGCTGCTTGTCCTCCACCTGATCAAAAGGTACTCCCACTCCACCCCACTCCCTTGAGGGATTTTTCTCTACCTTATGTATTTTTTCTAATTATGTCTAATTGTTAGTATAGAAACATTTTACAACTAATCATTCTTTTGTTGCATTTAATAATCATAGGTTGTCTTTTTTCGAAGGAGAATTGTTGGATGTATAAAAATAAAGATTTTCAAAATTCTTGTAAAGTTCTAAATCAAATTTGATTGTTGCAAACTCATATATGCAAAATCCTAGACCAAAATTCTAATTTATTCGCATAAATTCCTCTATATGAAAGATTGTAAATAATTTGTAGGTTATAAATTATTTAATTGATGATAGATAGTTTCGAGCAGGAATATTGGGGGAGAGGACAGCTCCCTGGGCAACCAAGCCCAAAATGAAATTTCTATATCAAAATGTGTAAAATAAATAAATTATAGCTCGTCCTGACTCTGCCACTGCCACTGGAATTTAGAGTATATATGTAATTAATATTTAATTTTTTAAGAACATTCAAATTTGAAACGTAAGATAGATATGATTTTCAAACCACAACAATGGGATGCAAGTATTTCTTGTTGTTCCTTTTTTTTTATTTTTTATGTGATGATAGAAAGTATTAAATAATTCATATTTACTGGATGCTAAGCTATATGTGCTTTATAATTTGCTTAATCTTTTTTTTTATACCGTGGATTCCCCGACCCCCCTCTCCTTTTTTGTCTTCAGTAGACTTATTCAAATTGATGACAGCGATGTGAGTTTATTTATCATCGAAAAGCTCTGATATGTTGCCTGAATCAAATAGGATATATATGTTACCCAAATTAAGCACATGTTCACCCATGCTCGCATGAACATGAACTTAAATCAAGCAGCATATCCTACCCCGTACGAGCAACATATGATTGCTATATCAAAAGCAAAATCTTAATATGTGTACCACTTTCTTGTACACGTGTATATCACATCATGTCATGAGCCCTTCTTGTTGGAATAATCCCAGTTGTCGGAATAACCGCGGTAAGTTGCCTAGCCTAGAATGCTTGATTTTTTAATTCTTTTTTTAAAGTACATGACAGTTAACCTAAAATTCCAATCTAGGAGTTATTTGACAGGTTTTTTTTTTTTTTTAAAATTAAGTTGAATAAATATGTAGTTAAAAATTTAGTTATCAAATTTTATGAATCTCATTAAAATGTATAGTTAAAATTAAATTTTAACCGGTTAAAAAGTTGATAATATTTATCAAACATGCTGCTAATTATAAATATGTGCTAACGCAATTCATGTTCACGCCCAAGGGATGGCAACAGTTGAAGCCAAAGCAGATAACCAAAGTGCTGAAGAAACAAGCATCTACATTCGCGGGGATGATGATATTGATGAGTGGTTGATTAAGAAGATAGAGAGCTATGTTGAAGAAACAACAAAGAAACCCCAAATAGGAAGGGTTCCATCACTGCTGTGTCGTAGTAAATCATATGAAGCTTGTATTTATCCTCTCAAAGTTTCGATAGGCCCTTATCATCATGGAAAACAAGAGTTAGAAGCATTCGAGAAGCTAAAAACTCCAATTGCGAAAATATTCTGCCGTGTTAATAAAATATCCATCGAACAGTTATATAAAGCTGTGGTAGACGTGGGTAAAAGTGCCCGTGAATGCTATGAGGAAGGCTCGGCTGGGAACTATGACGATAAATCGTTCAATAGTATGATGTTTCTTGATGCTTGCTTTGTGGTTTATTTCATCGGAGGAGGGAATGTTACCACCGAGGAAGATGGAGAAAAAAATATTATCGATGAGACAGATGCACGATTGAGAAAGAGTTTCTACCTTGTGTTGAGGGACTTGTTCTTGCTAGAGAATCAAATTCCTTTACTAGTACTAGAAGTTTTGATGAAATTTAAGTTCGGAGGAAGTGAGAGCCAAGGGAAAGAGTTGATTCAGGATTTCCTTGATCAGACTGCCACTATAATGCCACTTCAGGAATATTCACGCACTGATGCTGTCAAGAAGTTTCTTGCAGGAATGATGGGATGCTGCCGTAAAAGTGAGAAAAAAATGGATAAACGGGAATTAGATTTCAATAAAAGCCCTCACCTTCTACATCTAATGCGGGAACAGCTCATCTGGCCAGCTAGGCATGACATCATAAACCTGATGACATTTTTCCGAGAATCAGAAATTCGTGAATCGTATCGTTCAGTAACTGAGTTCGAATCAGCAGGAATTTATTTCAAACCAAGTCAAACTAGAAGTCTCACCGACGTAGATTTCAAATCTAACCTTGTTTATGGTGTTCTTACACTCCCTCAAATCAAGGTTGATTATGTAACAAAGCCTTTGCTATTAAACATGGTGGCTTATGAAATGTGTACCCATGGCCCTTCTGATTCTCGCATTACGTCATATGTATGTCTAATGGATTCACTCATTGATCATGCTGATGATGTTAAAGAGCTCAGGAAGAAAAGAATTCTTATCAACAAATTAGGCAGTGATGAACAATTGGCACAACTCTTTAATGAAATAGCTAATGATTTGGTACCTGATCCAACTGCATATGCACATGCTAGGTCGCAAATTGATAAGCATTGCAAGTCTAAAGGACATATCTGGATTGCTGAATGGGTTCACAAATATTTTAGCAGTCCTTGGACTCTCTCGGCTTTTCTAGGTGCATTTTTCATCCTTACCCTTACTGTGGCACAGACATATTTTGCTGTTTATCCACGTCAAACCTCAGAAGACAAGGCATCCTAAATCAACGGTCTCGTACAAGCTCTTAGGCTGCAAACGCTTGTTTCTTTCTTTTAATGTCTGTTTTCATTGTTTGTATTTTGTTGAGTGTTCTTAATTGTATTGCGTTTCATTGTTTTGAACCAGTCAATGGTTGTCTGGTTTTTCAGTTGAACCAACCAGATTCGACTCTTGAGATACTGCAAAATGTTTCCTTTTTATTTTTATTGGACCAAAAGTTCTAAAGAAACTTCATTTGCTAACCATTCTTTTGTAGCATCGATTTTTTATTTTTATTTTATTTTATGTGGCTGACTTTAGCGGAATTAGAGAACTTTAATTGATTTATGTACATTTAATTAAAGTCTTTTATGACTGATATTTTTTAAAAGGTTAAAATAAAGAAATATTTAATGGAACCTAATTTCAAGGACCCGCTCTTTAAAAAATTAATTATACTTTACTTAAAAGAGATTTTTTTTTTTCATTACAAGTACAATTTTTTTTTTTAAAAAAAAAAAAAAAAAACCCAATTCCTCCCTCCCCATGGCTCGTACCCAGGCAGGCATTGAGCCTGATAATGTTGGGAATTACACACAAATTTCCTATCTAATTAACCCAAAGGAATTTTTGATCTTCAAGAAATAATTGAGCCAACAAAAAAATAAAACAACAACGCAAAATTTACGGACCGCCAAATCCTTTTACTATATAATAAATTGTTACAATCATATAGAATTTGCACTCACCAAACTTTATGTGATCCGAAGTAGGAGACCAAAGGAGAAGTCGACCTATGGGCAATGTGACAGTTATCTACGCGGGAAACGACACAAGTTTCATGTTGGAAGCGAGCCGAGAAGACAAAGGGGTCGAGCCAAATCAAAGGGACAAAGTTTGGAGGCCAATGACACATTCACGGCCGTAAAGTCTGTTGTTCACAGCCGTAACATTCCCTCGGGTCAAAAGCAAGAATTCCAGGATTTTATTACTTACGGTTCACGGTCGTAACTCCTTCTCTGGTGGAATTGAGCAATTCAGCAAAATTGATACTTACGGCCGTGAGAATTCTTGTTACGGCCGTAACTCACTAACAGAAAGTCACTTACGGCCGTACGTGACATTTTTACGGCCGTAACACCTAATTTTCCAGAATTCGCGTTTTGTTAATTTAATTCCGTTTTTATTAATTACTTTTATGTTTTGGGCCCAAATTAGTGGCAAACCCTAGTTAGGTCAGTTTCTACATTATATTGCTTTGTTTTTCATTATGGAACAACAACTTTGACATTATTGAATGAATGTGAGAATTTTCTCTCTCGAAAAGGAGGATTCCTTTTTCTTGTTCTTGAAGAACAATTCCTAAAACTTATCAAATATTTTCTTGAATGTTTGTGGCGTTCCAATCAGAAACTTATCAAGGAGTTTGGCATCCCTTGTGGCATTTCGAAAACCTTGGTTCTTCAATCCGCATCGTCAATTTATTGCGTCGTGATTATTGGGTCTAGGTCCTATCGTCAATTTTATTTATTCCTGTTGAATCCGGGCCCAAAGAAAGGTACAGTGATCCACCAGCGGAGGCCCAATAGTGGCCCAATGGACCTTGACCCACAGCTAAGGCCTAGAATATCACCTTGGGATGAATGCCGAGGTGGTATGTCAAGCAAACCTTTTTAGCCGACCTGGTTAACGCCCAACCGATGTGCTTTATACTCAGCCGGAGCGCTGTATGGCGTTGACCAGAAGAGAGAGATGGAGTCAGTGATGGGACACTGCCTTTACCTAGATGTGACAGGCGCCCATCCCCTACAAAATGTAGCAATGATTACGGTTGAAAAGCAAGATTGTCACATCCATAAGCTAGGGTGATGACAAGTGTAAAGTATGCCACGTGTTGCAATCCGAGACAAGAAGTTTCACTATAAATGAAGCACAATTGTCTCCAAGTAGAGGGTTAGCAATTTCTCACTCTTAACTCTATACTTCTCTCACTCCCTTTTCTCTCTTCTACACATTTATATTTCCCGCACCCAATATACATTTGCCCAAAATGAGTACTGACTTAGGCATCAGAGTGCAAATGGGAGCCACCTCGGCCCCCTTTGCAAACTGATTGTTTGTCACAGTGCGTAGGAGATCCACGTGTTCAAGAGGGAGGAGTTGAGACGTGTTGGTCCAAGGTCCATCCGGATTTTGTGGTCAACATTCTGGCGCCGTCTGTGGGAAACCATACTGCTAACCACGAAAACACATGGTAAAAAGCCACACATAGAAAGGTAGTCCTGAAAAAGGACGAATAACCTCTTACAATAGAGCGGATAACTGCAAAGAGCTTTGAAAGATAAACTGATTGGCCTTGAAAAAGGTAGGAGCTTTGAAAGATAAGCTGGTTGGCCTTGAAAAAGGTAGGAGCTTTGAAAGATAAGCTGGTTGGCCTTGAAAAAGGTAGGAGCTTTGAAAGATAAGCTGGTTGGCCTTGAAAAAGGTAGGAGTTTTGAAAGATAAGCTGGTTGGCCTTGTAAAAGGTAGGAGCTTTGAGAGATAAGCTGGATAACCTTGAAAAAGGTAAAGAACTTTGAAACATAAGTCTAAATATCCTTGGAAAAGGTAAAGAACTTTGAAACATAAGTCTAAACACCCTTGAAAAAGGTAAAGAACTTTGAAACATAAGTTTAACAACCTTGAAAAAGGCTTGAAACAGCGAGACAAAGGTCTATCTATCCTTGAAAAGCAATCTAAGACCAGAAACTCTTCTGAAACATGAATGAAAGTGACGGTGATGTTAACCCCCGTAGGGGAAGAAGTGGCCGACACAGCGAGGACGAAGTTCCTCAAGAAATCCATGAAAACGCCAACGAGGAAGTGGCACAACCTAATCCACCTCGCCGGCACCGAAATCGCCGCATGATGCGAGACATGACACGTATGGCGGCCCAAATGCTGGAGATGCAGAGGCAGCAAATAGAACAGACTGCTGCAATGAATGCCTTTATAGCCAGAGGGTATGCTGTGAACGAACCCGTGATGCCTCAGCAATACTCACAGCCACATTATTCACCATCCGAGGCGGCCACTGTATCTTATTATTATCAGGACCCGCAGGCATACACCGAAGTGGAATCCGAGCTCTTCTACTAGAGAGACCCAGAACATGAAACGCATGGGGAACAAAACCCACTCCCAGCTAGATGCAGGGAGGCTTCTCCCGCAAAATCCGACAGTGTTTTCAGCCGAATGGGAGGGTTATTCAGGGGACAACGACGGGGACAAACGGACCCAGGTCGGCATAATGCAGCAGAGCCCAGAAATAGGCGCGAGCGACGCGCTGAAGAAGCCTTGTCGCAGGATCAAATGTACAGGGACCAACAAGGTATGGGGGGAGAAAGGATGGCATCAGTACATGAGCCTAGGAATAGGCAAGAAAGAAGAGCCGAAGCAATTCGGACTAATCCTCGTAATGAATTACAGAGCCATGAAAGGCCAAACTACGGCCGCGTTCCACCACCACAAAGGCAGGGGCACGCTCCGCCGCCCTATGGCCAATACCGAGACCCGGAGTATTCCGGTCACGACGAGAACAGCGAGCTGCCGTCATACGAGTTGGATGACGAAGAGGAAGTAAGTCCCTTCACAGAGGGCCTCCGTAGATGCCCCGTTCCCCATGACTTTGAGATGCCAGAAATAGCAAAATACTCCGGCCGAGGTGACCCTGATGATCACCTGTTAAATTACCGCGCCAGCATGGAAATAGCCGGGGCGACCCCAGCACTGAAATGTAAAGCTTTCGCTTTAACCCTTGAGGGGAGTGCCATACGATGGTATAAAAAACTCCCTCCGGGCAGCATCCACAGTTGGAGGGATATGAAAACTGCTTTTAAGAATGGTTTTGTTTCTTCGAGGCCTGGCCAACTCCCCCTCCAACGCCTTCAGGATCTGAGACAAGGAAGGGACGAATCTCTGAAAAGTTACCTAGATAGATTCACTGAAGAAATGCATATCTGCGAAAATATCACAGAAGCGGAGATGTTTTCCGCCTTAAAAGGAGGGCTAGCTATGACCAGCATGTTTTGGAGGGATGTCCGGAGCAGGAAACCAAGGGATTACAATACCCTGGTAGACCTGATGAAGGAAGAGATTGTATAGGAGGAAATGGCTAGGGCCAGAGATAATCACCCCCAAGGGAGATACAACCTTGGGTACTCCAATGAAACGGACCTCAAAAAGGGTGGAAACAAGGATAGGGTCGGCAGTAACCGAGGTGGTGCGCCTCGTCCATTCCCGGGGACAGGATCTAGCTTTGCAGCAGAAATCACGGAAGCTATCCCTCACTTTTACTCTAACACCCCTTCTCAAAATCCTCCCACGGCACAAGGGAGAGTGGAAAGCAGCCGAAGCGGGAAACAGCCCATGATTGGGGCTTACTGCGCCTACCACAGATATTACGGTCACGCAACAGAGGATTGTAGGGAAATCCATATGCTAGCTGAACAAAAGGCGCAGGGGAGAAGGGGAGGTGACTTCCCCCCCGACACAGGGAGAACTCAAAAATCTGGTGGCCAGAAGTTCAACCGAGCTGATAGGAGAGCCCCGTGGAAGAATTCAACCAAAGAAAGGATTGACAATCGTCAAAGAGACAGGAATAAGGGTCAAGATACTGCCTCGACACAAGCTAAAGATACACGGGAACCACCTATGCCTGTGGCCGACCTCCCCATTCGTGAAATCGACACAATACTGGGAGGCCCCCACCCAGGTGGGAGCACAAACAACTCCCAAAAGAGGTATATAAGAGAGGCCAAGCAGCCCGCCAACGTGAACTATCATATCCATTCCCATCCTGTTGGGATTCCTCGGACGGAACCTATCACATTCACACAAGACGATGCCGTTGGAGTGCACTTCCCACACAACGACGCATTGGTTATCAGAGTGGTGGTGGCTCAGAATGGGCTATCACGAATGATGGTGGATGATGGTGCCTCGGTAAATGTGATATACGGGGTAACTTTTGATAAGATGGGGATCAGCACCCCACTCATTCCAGTCCCTGATCCAATATACGGTTTCACGGGGGACAACATAACCCCCAGAGGATCCATAACACTTATGACTGAAGTAGGGCAATCACCGACCCTCTCCAGAATTCCTATGGAATTTTTGGTAGTTGACAAAATCTCCTCCTACCATGGTTCAATTGGAAGGCCTGGCCTTATTGACTTGGGGGCTGTAACGCATACCAAATACATTTAAATGAAGTTCCCCACGGAGCATGGCGTTGCAACCGTAAGGGGAAGCCAAACAGAATCCTGGGCTTGTTACACAAATGCGATCCGGAAGTTTCAGGATCGAATCCTGAACATGATCAGTGATGTAGCTATGGCCGAGGTTGCCCCAGACCCTGAAAGATTGGGTGAAGGGCCATCTGAAGATAAGGATGTCACGATGACCCTAGAAGAGGATTTAGCTTATCTAGACCCCAGGATGGCAGGTGACAATTGCCCCACCCCGGCCGAAAAGTTGGAATGCTTCGGTGTAGACCCACTTGATCAAATCAAAGAATTACAGATCGGACTGGACTCGCCAACAGAATACAAGAGTCAATTGAAGGACTTCCTACTTCAAAACCTCGATGTATTCGCATGGAAACCTGGAGACATGATTGGGATTGATCCTAAGGAGGCCTGTCACAGGCTCCAGCTGGATCCCCGAAGTCCTGGGCACAGGCAAAAGAGAAGGCCCATGAGTTCGGACAAGTATGAGGCCTTGAAAGATGAGGTCGCAAAGCTATTGAAAAATGGCTTCATAAGAGAGTCCCGATATCCGAAGTGGATATCAAATCCTATTTTAGTACCAAAACACAATGGGAAATTGAGGGTATGCATTGATTTTTCCAACTTGAACCAGGCATGTCCCAAAGACAGCTTTCCATTGCCCCGGATCGATCAGCTGGTTGATTCCACAGCAGGACACGAGTTGCTAAGCTTCATGGATGCATATTCCGGGTACAATCAAATCCCCATGTTCGAATCGGATGAAGAGCATACTTCGTTTATCACAGATAGGGGACTCTATTGCTACCGAGCTATGCCATTTGGCTTGAAGAATGCGGGAGCTACCTATCAGAGGCTGGTAAACCGCATGTTCTCGAAACAATTGGGGAACACTATGGAGGTATATGTTGATGACATGCTAGTCAAAAGCATGGTCGCTGCGGATCATATCCACCATTTTTCAGAAGCATTTGATGTTTTGAGAAAATATAGGATGAAACTCAACCCAGCGAAGTGCGCTTTCGGGGTAGCATCTGGGAAATTCCTCGGATTCATGGTGAATAAGAGGGGAATCGAAGCCAATCCGGACAAAATTAATGCTTTTCTAAACATGCAGTCGCCTCGAAACCCAAAAGAAGTGCAAAGCTTAACGGGGAGAATTGCGGCCTTGAACCGGTTCGTATCAAAATCCACGGACAAATGCTTGCCATTTTACAAGGTCCTGAAGGGAGAAAAGCGATTTCAATGGACACCAGAATGCGAGCAGGCGTTTGTTGGCCTAAAAGCTTCTTTAGGCCGTCCCCCATTGCTATCAAAACCAAAATCTGGCGAGCCTCTCTACCTATATTTGGCTGTATCCAAAGAGGCTGTTAGCTCAGTGTTAATCCGAGAGGAGGATGGGAACCAGTTGCCAGTATATTATGTAAGCAAAGCCATGCTGGACGCCGAGACGCGCTACCCAGATATGGAAAAACTTGCTCTCTCGTTGATCACAGCCTCTCGTAAGCTTCGTCCCTACTTTCAGTCACACTCCATACAAGTGCTCACCAATTTTCCCATGAGGCAAGTGTTGCAAAAACCAGACGTTTCTGGGAGGTTACTGAAATGGGCGATAGAAATCAGCCAATTTGACCTACATTATGCGCCTCGGACCGCCGTAAAGGGTCAGGCGTTGGCAGACTTCGTAGTTGAATTCACCCATCCACCTGAGGTCAAAATGGTAGATAGCACCGAGGACAGCGAACATGATGGATAGGAGTGGAAATTGTTCGTTGACGGGTCCTCGGCTGATGGACGATCCGGTGCAGGAATATTGCTAGTAAGCCCAGAAGGGTTTAAATTACACAGTGCAATCCGCTTTGGATTCAAAGCCTCCAAAAATGTTGCTGAATACGAGGCGTTATTAGCTGGGCTAAGACTTTCAAAAGCGTTGAAGATTAAGTCCGTGGTGGCGAACAGCAATTCACAGCTTGTTGTAAGCCAATTCAATGGGCAATTTTCTACCAAAGAACCTTCTATGGTCGCTTACTTGAAGAAGGTAAAAGATTTAGCTATGCACTTCGGAAAAACGGAGTTACAGCACATCCCCAGAACAGAAAATTCCAACGCTGATGCTTTGGCCAAACTAGCAAGCAGCAGCGATTCGGAGCTCCACAATCTTATCCCTGTAGAGCACATGATGACCTCTTCCATTGAGCCGGGACCGGAGATCCTGGCGATTGAAGAAGAGGGATCCTGGATGAACCCCCTAATCGCCTATTTAAAGCATCAGACAGCTCCGAACGAGCCCGAAGCAGCTCGGAAATTGCTGAAATACTCTGCGAACTTCGTGCTCTTGGATGACTTACTTTATAAGCGGAGTTATACCTCTCCTTTGCTGAGATGTGTGGGGCTATAGGAAGGGCAGTATGTGATGAGAGAAATCCATGAGGGCATCTGCGGCAACCATGCCGGGGCTTTATCGCTAGCTCGGAAAGCCCTCAAACAGGGATATTTTTGGCCTACAATGCGAAAAGATTCCCATGACTTTGTGCGGAAATGTGATAAATGCCAAAGACACGCGGCCATACCACATCAGCCGCACCATGAGTTAACTGTGGTGACTAGCCCTTGGCCCTTTGCAAAGTGGGGGGTTGACATTATTGGTCCTATGCCCAGAGGAGCTGGTAACAATTGCTTTGCGATAGTAGCAATTGACTACTTCACCAAGTGGGTCGAAGCGGAACCTTTGATGAAGATCACCGAGGCCAACACCACCAAGTTCATTTGGAAAAATATCATATGCCGGTTCGGAATACCACATTCGCTGGTTAGTGACAATGCAAAACAGTTCAAAAACAGAAGCGTGGATGAGTTGTGTGACGATTTGGGAATCAGGAAGCTATTCTCATCTCCACATCACCCACAGGCCAACGGGCAGGTCGAAGCGGTGAACAAGACCATAAAAAATACCCTGAAAAGGAAGTTGGAATTCAGAAAGGGCACGTGGGTAGATGAGCTACCACAAGTGTTATGGGCGCTTTGAACCACCTCGCACACCGCTACTGGTGAAACACCCTTCTCCCTGGCTTACGGAGCCGAGGCGGTATGCCCCGTCGAAATCGGAATCCCTACGCTTCGTCAAATTCATTATGACGAAGTTAGGAACGAGGAAGCACAAAGGGCCGGTTTAGACTTCCTCATGGAAAAGCGGAATGATTCCCAAGAGGTAATGGCTAAATACCAGAAAAAGATGGCTCGATACTACAACAAAAGGGTGAAGAGCCGACGCTTTAATATTGGGGATTTGGTCCTCAAAAAGGTTCTTCCTTCAACACAGGAGCCAGGAGTAGGGACTCTGGGTCCTAACTGGGAAGGCCCTTACAAGGTCGTTGCCGAGGTGGTACCCGGAACATACATAATTGAGGACTTGTCTGGAGTATCTCTATGTAATCCTTGGAACACGGACCACCTTCACCGTTATTTTCAATAAAACTAAATTCCTCTATAATTGCAACATTATCATATTATTTCAAAAAATCGTGGGCGAGCTGCGTTAAAAATTACGCCACTCTCTATTAGAAAACCATAATGGATAAACGCACATTCTAAAATTATTTTGGTCATGACGCCATACGTCCATACTATGCATAAAAATTGTTAAGGACAAGGGACTCTCATAAGGCTAAACTACGATCACCACGTAAGGATTGGGAGTTTTAATACAATAAATGCTTCGAACCACTCAAATCTAAGGTGCTGCACTCGTTCACCGTCATTCACCGCGCAATATGTTTGGAGTCATTCAAATATAACCAAATGTTGTCACATAAACCAAAATCCTTGGTGCGTTAAGTTAGTTCATACATCCGGACAAAGTGTTTGCAAGATATATATATATATATATATATATATATATATATATATATATATATATATATATATATATGCTAAGTGCTGTATGCATAAGCGTAAAAGACAAACGTAAAAAATTCTTATGTTATTTTGGCCGCAAATACCACACGCCTCCGCCAGGCAGGATCTTTGTTAAAAACAAGGGACTTCGGTGAATTTACACTGCGACATTAACAGAGGTTCATACAAAGTTGTAAATGTAGACGTCACATAGTTTTAAGATGAAATCGCTCAAAGGTTGGTCAAGATCAGATCTAATTAGCAAACGTAAGTACATCAACTGTGTCGGATCTGGGGGTATAACGAATGATTAAACTTGAATAGAATTATTGCTTCGAAGTGATGACAAATTCTATCCGCTCATGAATGACCACATCGGATTTGAGGGACTAGCACGCCCAAAATATGGCCATATGGCCATCCATGACCAAAGTTTAGATATCGCCTTGGACTAATGGCCGAGGAGGAAAGGCACAGAAGCTCCTTCAGCCCCTTCAGCCGAACTAAGTTATGCCTATCCGAGGTGCTCTAAATCAGGTGTATTTTACAAATCAAGACATTTACAATATGTGCATTTCACAAATCAAGACATTTACAGACAGACATTCACAATGCCCCACATATCATCGTACAATTAGGAAACACTCGCACTTGGAAATATTCATGCTTAAACAGTTAGAAATGTTGCTACGCCGAAATATAAGTAGACCATTCCATTCATGAAAATGAGGCATTTACAAATCAAATAAAGGCTACACTCACAATATTAGGTGCTGGGGCACTCACAAAAAAAAGGGGAAGAAGAAGAAAACAAAAATGAACATACTAACTAACAAAAAGGTAAAAGATGGAAGAGGATCATTGTGGAGGAACGCCTTCTGGAGAACCCTTGCTGGATGCGTCTAAAGGATCTGCAGGAGCATCTTGAGGCTCAGGGTAAAATGCTTTAATGGAGGACAGGTCCAAGGTTGGAAAAGCTTCCTTCACGTCCCCCAAGGCCATCCTAACCCCTAAGTTCCCAAAAACCCGCTGCATAGCCTCATACTCAGGGGTCTCTTCAAAGGTGTCCTTGAAGTCCTGGACAGCTTCCGACACTCTAGTTTTTAAAGCATTCTCCACCCGTGTTGCGACGGTCTGTTCCAAGACTTTAGTGATCCTCGTTTGCATGTGTTTTTCCAGCGAGGCAAGGTCCTCCTCTGCTTTCGCCCTAGCCTCCAGCTCCCTCCCCAGTTTTTCGTTTACCGCTGCCACCTCAGCTTCTAGCTTCAACTTGGCTGCATTAGTGGCGGCCAGGGCCTCAGAGGCAATAGACTGTTCACGATTGGAATCATCCAATTTTTTGCATAAGGCCGCCACGTCTGATTCAGAGGCATGGAGGTCATGCTTCAATTTGTCATTGTCCTCTTGGAGGCGCTTCGCATTAGCCCTCTCTTCTGAAGAAGATTTGCGGGCTATGGACAGCTGGGCCTTAAGGTCATTAATCTCCTTGAGCATATTGTCAGCGTGGCGGAGAGCAGTCTCAGCATCCCTCTTATCCCGTTGATCTACCTCCACGGAGGACTCTACCTCGTCAATGAGAGCTAGAGTTCTGGCGTTCATAGCCTTGGCAGTGAGCAGCTTCCGAGACGGAGTAGCACTGGAGGAAAAGGCGGCCCAACTCTCTGTCCAAAACTGTTCGGTAATTAAGGCCGCCCTGGCTGGAGGCGAACTGGGTGAGTCGAACAATGAAGGGTTGAAAGTGACATCTCTGGGGAGGATGCTGGTTTTAATATGCTTAAGCTCTTCCGCCTCTTCTGGTGTCACTTCATAAGCCAAGCCCGGCATGGGCACGGATGGCTCGTCCTCCAGTTCCTCGATCATTGATGGCGGAGGTGCGGAAGTGGACTCCTTGCCTTTTCCCCTTCTGAGCCTTTTTAAGGGAGCAGGCTCCTCCTCAAGTGCTTGCTCAGAAATGTCCTCGGACAAGGAATGTGGCACTGGGGCATCCTTAGTCTCCTTGCCCCTCTTGGGTCCGCCTCTATCCGACCTCTTCCCTTTCCCTTTGGCGACGCCTTTTTCAGGATCGGCCTCTCCAGCAATGTTGGGTTGTTGGGGACCCACTGGCAGCAAAGTGGGCGGTGGCAGTAGAGCTGGGAGAGGGCCCTAAAGTTGGGCAGTAGACTTCTCAGACACTTCTCTTGCCACCCCAATTTGCAGGTCGGCCAAGACCGCTTTCTGCTTTCTTTCAACCTCACTCCCATGGCGCAGAGCCGGAGGAACCTTCGTAGCCATGAGGCCCTTTAAAGAAATCTTTGGGAATTCTTTGGAACCTAGCAAGGAAAGGAGGACAATGGGGGTTATATATATATATATATATATAAAAAAAACGAACAAACACAAGATGTAACAACAATAAGGAGGCGAACTTACTCATAGCTCGCATAAGACCGTGTTTAACGAATAATTTGTTCTGTTGTATGACCCCTTGGAAAGTGCCCTTGTAGGAAAATAGACGCCTCACTGCCGCTAGATTCGCGTCAGGGAGGAGATGGGCAAAAGTGTCCCCTGCCATAAGCCAATAATATGTTAAGAAGCAGTCAAGAAAAGTGAGTATGGATGAAAGAGCAAAAGACGCATGACACTTAAAGACTCTAAAGCAAATATAAGACTCACTAGGTAGGGAAAGAGTTCGGGGAACTGTAATTTCTGGACTAGGGTCCACAGGGGAACTCTGCCACTCCCCAGCAACCCAGAACCACTGGTTCCTCCAGTTCTTTATTGAGGTAGGGTGACCGGTAATAACGGGAGTATAAGAACCTCTGGGGGACAAATAATACCAATCCTTAACATCCGATCTCACGTCTCTCTCCCTCCTAACTGATTTCTTCAAAGTATAGAGAGTGTGAATGATGTGCAGTGAGATGGGATGATCCGGGTTGACCTCTTGCCACGCCAACCAAGTCCCCACAGCCTGAGTCCAGAAATTGGGGGCCAGCTGGTAGAGGCACAAGTTATAGCTCCTAAGCAGTGTCCTGAAAAAGGGATGCTGGGGGAGCCTCATCCCGCAAGAAAGGGCATCGTGCCATATAGCCGCCTGGCCCGGGGGAGGGCTGCAAGGTCGGCAGGAAGGGGTAGGGAGCACCAGATGGACTCCTTCTGGCAACCTGAATTTTGTCGAAGCCGAGGCCAAATCGATCCTTCGGATTTCAGTAGCAACCTCACTGCTTTCCCATGACTCTGGGTTTGGATCGGGGTCGACATGGTAGCCCGAAACTTTGTTGACCTGGTCAACCCAATCTTCTACCTGAGCGATCTCCTCAGCAGTCAAACCCAACTCTTCCCTATGCGCCCTAAACGGTGCCCTAACGATCAAGCCGAGGTCCTGGTGACCTGAAGAGGAGCCCGCCGCCATTTCTCCTCCCAAGTCCCTGTCTCGTTTGCTTCGGAATTCCCTAAGCGCGGATTCCTCCTCGGATGACAGATGAGCCATGTAGTTCTGGTATTTTTCTTCTGCGCTGTCAGAATCACTCAAACAAATTATGCCACTGGTTTTCCTATTTCTCCTCTTAACCTGCTCCCTAAAGAAACGGGAACTAAAAACCGATAAAGAGATGTGGCAGAAACCTCTGATGGGAACTGTCATCGCTAACATTTCCTGTGAACCCGTTCCCCCAACTCTTTCCATTTTTTCGTTTTGTTTTAAAGGAGAGTCAGACTCAACAAAAGAAAAACAAAGTGCAAAAACAGAATTCTCAAACCTACAATGAGAAACTAAAAATAAGAAAGTCTTGCATATACATGGATCAAGAGATTTACCTTCAAAAGACGAATGCTTGACACTGTGCACTTGAAATGAAGAACTCGCCAAGGAAAACTGTGGAACGTTAAGGGTGGATGATGGGTAGAAAACCCTTGAAGAAAAGACAAGAAACTCGCAAGGAAGAGAGAGACGGCGCAAGTTTTCGCGAAAGTATGGCTGCAAAGATTCTAAGAAAATGGTAAAAGGTGAAATGGTAAAATGAAGAAGGATTTATAGGCATCCTAACGGTCTAGATTCCTTGAGTTTCGTGAGCCGCATGATTAATGTGGGTAACCCATGCTTCTTGGAAAATGAGCTAATCAAAGCGCCAGCCGTCAAAGGGAGGGACAAAAACCTTTCAGCTACCACAGTGCATGCCAAGCGCTGCGAAATGCTGCCCCACTCCCATTTTATATATATATTTCTTGAAAATAAATACCGATAGCTCCTCCGAATTGAATGCACCGCCTAGGAAACGTGCTGATATTATCCTGGCCAGTAGGGAGAGAAAATCCGAGGCAGAAGGTCGGCTATGATATGGATCCGAGCCTTACCTAAGGAATTTCATTATTGACTCCCTAAAAAGTTAATGCTGTGAAATCATGGCAAATCCTACACGACCATGAATGATCCCTTCGGATTTGAGGGACTAGTGTTGAATCCGGGCCCAAAGAAAGGTACAGTGATCCACCAGCGGAGGCCCAATAGTGGCTCAATGGACCTTGACCCACAGCTAAGGCCTAGAATATCACCTTGGGATGAATGCCGAGGTGGTATGTCAAGCAAACATTTTTAGCCGACCTGGTTAACGCCCAGCCGATGTACTTTATACTCAGCCGGGGCGCTGTATGGCGTTGACCAGAAGAGAGAGAGATGGAGTCAGTGATGTGACACTGCCTTTACCCAGATGTGACAGGCGCCCATCCCCTACAAAATGTAGCAATGATTACGGTTGAAAAGCAAGATTGTCACATCCATAAGCTAGGGTGATGACAAGTGTAAAGTATGCCACGTGTCGCAATCCGAGACAAGAAGTTTCACTATAAATGAAGCACAATTGTCTCCAAGTAGAGGGTTAGCAATTTCTCACTCTTAACTCTATACTTCTCTCACTCCCTTTTCTCTCTTCTACACATTTATATTTCCCGCACCCAATATACATTTGCCCAAAATGAGTACTGACTTAGGCATCGGAGTGCAAACGGGAGCCACCTCGGCCCCCTTTGCAAACTGATTGTTTGTCACAGTGCGCAGAAGATCCACGTGTTCAAGAGGGAGGAGCTGAGACGTGTTGGTCCAAGGTCCATCCGGATTTTGTGGTCAACAATTCCAGTATTTTTAATTATTGTGATCTTGTGTTCTTGGCTGAATCTGGGTCTTTCCTATCTTTATTTTGTTTAATTTCGCGTGTTCGTTGTGACCCCCTCCCGGGATCACATCAAAACTCCCTAAGTATTGTAAGAAAAATAACTAAATTTTACCACATCTACCAATTTCTACTTCTTTGTACAACCCACAAAGAATTCAAGAAAAATCAAGATGCTAGACAACATTTTCCCCCCCACAAAATTCTCTAGTCAATGTGTTCTACAACAAAAGAGATCAACACGTATTTATAGAGAATTTATGCAGTGCACTTCTTCTAAAATTCACGCTACTGGCACCTTCAACTCGGACTGGGAGATTTCTTTCCTTGGTTAACTGCTCTACTTACAATAATAGTTGTTTCTGATTGTTCCACTAGAAAACCTAAACCACTAGGAAACAAAATCTGACAATCTGTAGAGTAAAACACTACTAGGAATTAATTACCTCAGTTCAATTAGGACACGTCAATCATAATTTACTTCCATTAGGATTTCAATCATATTTCAGATGAATCACAAAACTTATTCTCCAATTATAATTAAAGTCCTTCAACTTTTGACAATTTGAGACAACCCAATAGGTAAAAGGGGTGCCCTCGCCAAAGTCTCTAACTTGAATCTCCCAAACCGCCAAAGCAATTAACGATTTGTGAAAGGTCGTTCAACTAGAACTACGATTCATGAAATAATGCAAACAAAATGTCGAAGTCCGTGACCGGGCCAGCAAAAATCATGACACATCTAGAAAAAGGGCCATATATATTAGGCCACCTTAAAATTTCTCTAAACTCTATGTCTCGACTCGCAGTTCTAGCTATTCACTTAGGGTCTATTCGATAATATTATAACATTTATAAATTTAGTCATTAATGTTTTCTAGGTAAATGTGTGATTAAGAAATTGATGTATATGTTAAAAAAATTGTTTGAAAAATTATATTTTTATCAATGGATTTATACATTATAGTAAGAATTTTACTACTTGAACAGTAATATTAACAATGAAGATGACAATTATGTGATGTTGAAGTGTTGTGTTTGTTGATTTAAAAAATGATGTGATGTGTGAAAAAATAGAATTGTACCACATAAGCTAATTATTAACCTTATTGTCACACTTATTACGAGCGTAGCAGAGTTTTTATAATAATTAAGTTAAAGAACGAAATATAAGCCACCTCGAAGGCTACAAAGGCATTCTGGAGAACAGTGTTGATCTGTTGGGCATTGTGCCCATTTCTTATAATGGGCACGGCTGACATTGCTCGTCCATTCCATTTTTATAATCCCCCTACCCCAAACCAACAAACAGTCACCCTCCTTATTTACACCTACTCCTATTTCTTCTTAATTTTTTATTTTTAATATCGGCAAAAAAAAATTGTTGATTTCATATTATATGATTTAACGAGAGTTTCAATATGATTAAAATATTAATATATAAATTATGTTTTAAGAATTATTATAAATTTTGAAAAACTTCATACACAACATTTCTTGAGATCTCCTATATCGACATATTCTACTAGCTAGCTCAGAAAACCGAAATAAATTTCAACACACCAAAATGAATTACATGAAATTTCTAAACATCAAGTACGATGCGTTAAAACTATTTCAGTAATGTATTATGTAGAATACAATGTTAAGATGAAATTGCTTCAAAACAGTAGACAATGTGAGGTACTCCTTCTATATCTACACAATCTGTAATATTTGATGACTCGGCATTTTTTAATTTTACATATTTTTTTATTAATTAGTCATTATGAATTTTTTTTAAAAAAGATACATATTCAAGAAATTTTAATTAATATTAGATTAATAATTTTAATAAATATTTGTATTTCAATAAATCTAACTAAAAACAAATTGTCTCCAAATTATAAATGTATATAAAAATAATAGTCATTAAATGTCTTAAGAAAACAAAAAAATAGTAATTTAAGATTACTAAACATTTTTTCTCTGTAATAGTCTTTTAAAAATGTTAATAATAAATTTAAATACAGAAACAAAATTAAAAAATGAAACACTCATAAAATCTATATTTTATAATAATGAAAATTTTAACTTTTTCCACCTTATTCTGTGAATAATTTATTAATTTTATTTTTTTTAATAAATATCACATAAACAACATTATCTATATCTAAAACTCTGTTCTAAAAAGTTAGCTTACGCTTAAGCACACTTAGACTTGACCTTCATGCTTCCCACTTTACTCGCGCTTCGCTCGTGCATTGTCATGCTTTTTCGCTCTTAGACGCACTTAAGCTTGAAGCTCGACCGCACCGTTTTGTCACACTTTACGCTTTTTAGAACATTGATTTAAAACGAACAGTTTGATAATGTTTCAGACTTCTCCATTTCTTTATTGAAGTTCTCTAGAAGTTCTTTTATTACATTGTCCATTTATTTATGCTACTAGTATCACACCCTGCAATGCACAGGATTTCTATGATAATGATTAGAATTCATGAAAATATGTTAATCATACAATCATATAAAATAAAAAATATAGTACAAATAATATTTTATTACAATATATTATCGAATTCGAAATTTTAAAAAAGACAACACTAATCAAAATAGAAAAAAATACCCACGCTTCTTAAAATTTGGTGATTAATTAAATTTGTTTTAATTTTATTTGTATTCATCACAAATTTTGCTTTTAATGTATTTTAATTTTTTATTAAGTTTAATTTTTAATGTATTGATTACATATATTTTATAAAAACTTCAACATACATACATACATACATATATGGTGACGGTTATCATATTATTATATGCACATATATTTTATAAATTTTTTTAACATACGTACATACATAGATATATTAATGACCCACATTTATTATTGACTTTTATCTAATACCAACATTATTTAATACTAACTTTTATTAATTACATTTAATACTTGTTTTTTTTCTTTTTGGCAAAAAATTTCTGATTTAGAAAGAATTTTGAGCAGGAAAGTGTATGCGTAAAAATGGTGACGATTATCATATTATTATATATATTATATAGATAGATAGATTACTAACGAACAATCAGTTTTAATCATATTTCATGAATTGACCATAAAAGAGTGAACTAATTTTTACTAAGAATTTGAAAAAATAAGATATATTAATATTAATAGTATCTCAAATACAAAAAAGCTATACTTGCAAAAGATGTGCGAAACAGATCATAAGTTTCGCTTAAAATCCGTTTGATAGCGGGTGTGAAATTAGAGTGAAAAGGAAATGAATTCTAGGGAATTGAATTCCTCAGAATTCATTTTCATGAGAATTAGAAGTTTAATGTGTTCGATTGGTTTAATTTTTTAAATGGAAAAAGTGCGAAATTTTTCAAGTTTTGTTGTTTGATTGATATTATTTTTCATGACAAATAAAGTAAAATTTAAGTATTTTAATCAAAAATATATATTTTTTCTTAATTTTCACATATTTATACTTGATAATAATAATGTATATTTTGCACCAGAGAAAACAAGTTTAACATTAAATAATCGAATAATCTTTTGGAAATGACATTTTGAACCAATGACTTCCGTGAGGAATACTAAACAAGTTTAAACTTTAAGAAGTTTTTCGAAAAAGAAACTTATAACATGCTCATGCTTCCCCTGCACACTCTGATTTTAAAAAGAATGACACTATCAGGAAGAAACTTTCAATATTTTTACGCTTTTGCTACGTATTTTGATACTATAAAGAATGATATTATCAAGTCTCGATCTTCAAGCACTTACTTTTCAGTCCCAAGGCATGTTAAGGTGGATCAAAGGACAATATGAAAGACTCAAGAGAAGGATGACCTCTATCTAGAAGGTCTTAACTTAATGGCTAATACATTAGGTTGTGGTGTGAGCATTTCTATGAAGCTAACATTTAGAAGCTAGTCACACATGTCAATCAGTATTCAAACATGTCAATCATTATTTCTTAAAAATAATAGAGGCAAAGTTCATAGATTTGACTTGTTTAAAGTCAATGTATTCAAATGAACTGTTACTTTGCCAAAAAGTGTGAAACACTTTATGCACATGTTTGTAAAACAAGCTTCAAGTACGTGGAATTTCTCAAATTCAAATCTTGTCTTTTGAAAAGTATCTTTTATAGTATGTTAGTCAAAGCAATATAGTGCAATACATTGACCCAATATCCATATATCCAAAATAATTGACAAATTAAAATCGTGATATGTTGTAGGCCCGTATCATCGGCTGCTCAAACAACAGATCTATATCGTGATGGTCAATTATAATTGTGATATATTGTAGGTACCGTATCACCAGCGACCCGCACATCATAGATATTTTTCGATATTGATGATTGCATATTATACTATATTGCATCACACGATGGGTCCCCTACGGTTCTCGTCTCGTACCCCGAGATATATACCCAAATTAATCCTACCTGGGATTTTACGAGTTTCCTTATCAATATACCACCATGTCTTAAGATCATTAGATAAGCTCCAGATATATGACAATATATTAAAATTCACAAGCGGGGTAAATAGGAGAAATCGCAGTCCAATATGCACGTGATAAATTCTTTTATCAAGATGAGCCATAAAATCTCACATATTCAAATCAAGTTCATATATTCATGCAGGATTTTAAAATAAATAATTTTCGCGGGACCCTTATTATGATCACAATTTCTATCCCGAGTACTTAATACAAATAACATGCAAAGATGGAAGTTTTGCCCGAAATTGGATTTCCAAGATTCATAGGACCACGTCAAGTTGAGATGAGACTTTTGCCCTAATTATGGTTTCTAATCACGGAAATTTTGCCCAAACTAGGGTTCTCGATTCTCACAAGATCATGTCAAGTTGAGATGCAAATTTTTCCTAAAAATAGGGTTTTCGAATCTTACAAGAGAATACAAGATTAACAAGATAGATAGAAATGCAAGACATTTTTTCCCAGAACCGATGGAACAGAACCGGAACCGATTGGAGCCGGTCGGTCCGAATTGGATTCGACCAAAGAATAAATCAATTTTGGGACTTATAGGTAGGAACCGAATGGCTCTGGTCTGGTTTTCGATTCTTTTTTTAGAACCGAAATTTAATTCGGTTCTCAGGTTGGTTGTTTAATTTATTTATTTATTTGGTAAACTATTAAAAGATCACGATTCACGTCTTCTATCTTCCTCCAATTTAGGATCTTGTTTCCTTCTTTATCTCCAACAGATTCCTTCTTCTTCTTTATTTCTTTAATTAATTTTTAGTTTCTTATAATCAAATCAATTAACTTATTATCTATCAATTCCCAAATACCAATTACCAAACCAAGTCTGTTAGCACTACCTAATTATTTCTTTAATTACCAAATATAAATTCCTTAATTTCTTTAATTACCTGATGGCGTACAGGACCAGACCCTCGCATTTATGGACCGTTGGGATCACCAAACGTGAGGTGTTGGGCTTCGCGACTTTAAATGGCCATAACTTTGTCATACGGTATCAGTTTTGGGCCGATAAGTACTTTCCAGAATCGTCTCGACGAGCCCTACAAGACACACTTCTATGCTATGACGACGATGGATTTTAGCTGTTTGAAGTCGTTTACTAAGTGAAAAAACTGCATTTTGTCCTTTTTTATCATTATTTTGTTCGATTTACTTGTTTTCGACGTGTCCAGCCCATTGTTAGATAAAGCCCGTTAGGTTTTCTCTATTTAAACGTTTCCTTCATTGTTCTAGGTTTTTTGGGTTGAATTCAAATAAAAGTTTGGGGTTTTTGAATTGCAATCCTTTCTTGAGAAATTGGCGATTGTTTGAATCGTGAAAAAAATTATCGTAGGCGAGCCTACATCAGTTGGTGTCAGAGACAGGCGATATCTCGGAATCATGGTTCGTGGAAGGGGTAGAGGGCGTGCAACTGTTAACAGAAAAGATGAGGAGTTGGCTGAAATTAGGCAGCAGATGCAGATCCTGACTGAGCAGATGGCAGGTTTGATGGATCTGGATGATCACTTTCGAGGGGAGGCTGGCCGTGCAGCGCCTAATGTGGGTAGGGTTGCGCGTAGGCAGCGGCATCCAGAGGTAAATAATGATAATAATAGTGATGGTGAGGGAGGTAGCCTTCTTGCATCAGATCCAGAAACGGATGAGGATCACAATCCCCCTCATCCGCGACGGATCAGGCAGGCTACACGGAGTGAATCACGAAGCTGGGAGGCTGGATTTCGAGTAGAGATCCCAGAATTCAATGGTACCCTCGATGCGGATGAGCTTTTGGATTGGTTATGTTCTATGGAGGAGATTTTTTAATTTAAGGAAGTGTCGGAGAATAAAAGGGTATCATTGGTGGCGACCCGTTTTCGGGGTCGGGCGGATGCATGGTGGCAGCAGGTTAAAACAAGCTGTGAGCGTCGAGGAAAGAGCAAGATTAGAGAATGGAGCAAATTGAAGAAACACATGCGTGAAGCGTTCCTGCCTTTTAATTATTCGCGTTCATTATACCAGCGTCTACAAAATCTGAGACAGGGGGCGCAATCTGTGGACGAGTATGCTACTGAATTCTTTCAGTTAATTACTCGAAATGACCTTGATGAATCGGAGGACCAGTTGGTTGCACGTTTTATTGGGGGGTTACGCCTTCCCTTCCAGGATACCCTTAACATGTTGGCTCCTGTTTCAATTTCTGAGGCGCACCAGAGGGCTTTGCAAATTGAGAAACAGTTGAATAGGCATGGAAATCAAGGAAACAGTCCTAGTGGGGGAGGACGAGGGCAGCCACCAGCGTCACCGAATACGCCTGCGACAATGAAACCTCGACAGGCGCCTGGTAGTGGGTTTGGAAATAATGGGGGAGCTATAGCAGCATGCCGTGGGAATGGGGGTTTGAGGTGCTATGCTTGTGGAGGTTTAGGGCATAGGCAAGCAGAATGTCCCTCGAACATGCAAAACAAGCCGCATCAAGGCTTGTTGATCGATGAGCACACCCCTGATGTCGTGGTTGCTCCTGACAATACTGCAATTTGAGAGGCTGTATTGGAGGGTGATACGGGTCCAATGTTGGTGGTTTGTCGCTCTTGTCTAACTCCTAAGAACTCTTCGGATGACTGGCAGCGAGGTAACATTTTTCAGTCCACTTGCACTGTTGGGGGGCGGGTGTGGAAGTTCATAATTGTTGACTCTGGTAGTTGTGAAAACGTCATCTCCGAGGAGGCTATTTCGAAATTGGAGTTGACGCCGGAACCACATCCTCACCCTTAAACTTTGGCATGGCTTAAACGGGGCACGGATATCACTATAAGTCATCGTGTTTTGGTTACACTTTCGATTGGTGCAGTGTACAAGGATATAATTCCCATGGATGCTTGTCATATATTGTTAGGGAGACCTTGGCAGTTTGACAGGCATGTTTCTCATGATGGGCGGCTGAACACTTACAGTTTTACATTCCATGGGACGAAGGTGGTACTACTACCCACGAAGGAAACAGCGTCTCCTCCTTCACCTGGGGTTAGTAACCACCTTCTCACTCGTGCGTTGTTCGAGCAAGATATGGTTACGGAGGGGATTGTGTATTTTCTTGTGGAGTCTGGGCCTTCTGGGGCACCCAGGCATGATGAGGCTTCAGGGACAGAATTGCACCCTTTGGCTTTAACGTTAGTTGAAGAATTTTCAGATGTTTTCCCAGCGGAATTACCTGAGGGTCTACCTCCATTGCGTGACATTCAGCACCATATTGACCTGGTACCTAGTTCATCTCTACCGAATAGACCCCATTATCGGATGAGTCAGACGGAACATGAGGAATTAAGGAAGCAGGTGGAAGAATTATTGGCTAAAGGATACATTCGCGAGAGTCTCAGTCCATGTACAGTTCCAGCCTTGCTTATTCCTAAGAAAGACGGCACCTGGCATATGTGTGTGGATAGTCGAGCCATTAATCGCATCACCGTATGGTACCGTTTTCCGATTCCTAGGCTTGATAATTTACTTGATCAGTTGGGGGGTTCGACTGTGTTTACCAAACTGAATTTGAAGAGTGGATACCACCAAATTCGTCTTCGCCCTGGAGATGAATGGAAAACGGCCTTCAAAACTCACGAGGGGTTGTTTGAGTGGTTGGTGATGCCTTTTGGGCTTTCGAATGCTCCGAGTACTTTCATGCGTGTCATGAACGAGGCATTATGTCCTTTTATTGGACGATGTGTTGTGGTTTATTTTGACGACATTCTGGTTTATAGTAAAACAGTGGATGAGCATGTTCGACATCTAAGGGAAGTTTTGACAGTGTTGCATCGGGATTCATTCTTTGCAGCGAAAAAGAAATGTGTATTTTTATCCGACCATGTGCTGCTTTTGGGTTATGTCATTTCGGCAGCCGGAGTCGAGGTGGACTCGGCTAAGATTGAGGCCATACAATTGTGGTCGCGACCACACACAGTGACTGAGGTGCGGAGCTTTCATGGTTTGGCGTCATTTTACCGACACTTCATTCATCATTTTAGTTCACTGGTCGCCCCTCTCACAGATTGTATGAAGGGTTCCACTTTTCAGTGGTCGACAAAAGTGGAACAGGCCTTTTCGTGTATTAAGGAGCGCCTAACTTCTGCTCCAATTTTGGTCCTCCCAGATTTTAATAAACCATTCACCTTGCATTGTAATGTTTCAAAGGTCGGCATTGGAGTGGTTCTGAGCTAAGATGGGCGTGCAGTGGCGTATTACAGTCAAAAATTATCCAGTGCTCGTGGTCGGTATAGTACGTACGATGTTGAACTTTATTCAGTGGTGCAGGCTGTTCGCCACTGGCGGCATTATTTATTTCAGAAGGAGTTTGTGTTGTATAGTGATCATGAGGCGTTAAAGCATCTTTCGACACAAGATTCCATTTCTTCTCGTCACGCCACCTGGATATCTTATCTCCAATAGTTCACATTTGTCCTCAAGCACCAATCTGTAGGGATGGCAAAAAAACCCGAACGACCCGAAACCCGGAGGACCTGAAACGACCCGCCCCGAAAATTACCCGCCCCGTCGGGTTTGCGGGGTGGACCCGCCCCGCCCCATGACCGGAGATTTTTTTTTTTTTTTTTTTAAGGGGGAATGAGAACTAAAAATAAATTTAATGAGGTCTAGAAGAATTGAACCTTGATGGAATTTAAGGGTATGAGAATATATAACCACTATACCATTATGTTGTTTATTGATTTTTTTCCCCTTCAAATATACATATTATGTTTAAAGTTCAAACTTAAAAACTCTAACTAGTTCGACTCTTAAGGCTGCGTTCTCTTTGTGTTTCAGTTTCCTGTTTTCATTTTCGACAATGTTTTCTGTTTTCCATTTTCTGTGACTTTTTTCGAAATTGCTGAAAACGTGTTTGGTTTGTTATTTCTGAAAACTGTTTTCGAAAATGAAAAGCTGGAAAACGCGTTCTGTTTAAAATTTTGAAGAAAATTATTTCATATTGTTTGTGAATATAAATGAAATAAAAATATCATATTTTGAGTTACACAACAAAAATAAATGAAATAACCCCTATCACACAATTTGGTTATACCAAAAAAGTTCAAAAATTCATGTTGCCCTTCTAAAGTAATCGTTCAACATTTGAGTAGTAATTTTCCCTTCTAAAGTAATCGTTCCATTTAATACTTTATATAGATACATCCTTCTAGTAAGCACTCATAACGTTTAAAATTTAAGTTTCAATAAAATTTGCAAAAATCAATTTACGTTAGTTAATTATGCCCTTACAAAATAAGTGTCTACAATACAAAAGTAAAAAAGAAATGTTTAATAATTAAGCACATGATACATCATCAGAAAGATGGTTGAATTTGAAGTTCTACGCAAAAAAACAGAGTGTAATTCGGAATTGTACATCAAAAGTTATACATGTTTGAAGACAATGACCTATAAAGCAAATACGAAAAGGACTAAATTGAAAGAAAAGTAAAATTTGTGAACTAATGTGCAACAAAATCTGAAGTTGAGGGACTTAAGTTGCAAATAAATTAGGATATTTTCGAAAGAAATTTCAAAATTTGAGGATTAAAATGACAAGTTTTGAAAATCAGGGACCAATAATGTAATTAAAAATGATAAATTTTGACAAATTTCAAATTTTTTTGATTATTTTAATTTTTTTTTTAAAGTGGAAAACGCGGAAAATGCGCGTTTTCCACTTACAAGGCAAAAATTTCGAAAAACGTGATTTTCACGTTTCCATTTCCTTTACAAATTTTGAAAACGTTTTCGAAATTTTTTTCCGAAAACGACGCAAAAGAACGCATTTTCCAAGTTTTCGGAAATGGAAAATGGAAAACGGATGGAAAACGACAAAGTGAACGCAGCCTAAGTTTTTCACCTAAAATTTTATTACCAATTTAATAATAAAAAAAAAATTTGGGTCATTTGGCTGGGCGGGGCGGGACCGCGACCCGCCCCGCCCCGAGACACGCCCCGCGAACAGTCTTGGGGCGGGGCGGGTCGGGGCATTTCGGGTCCGGGGCAGGTCGGCCTCGACCCGCCCCGAACCTGACCCATTGCCATTCCTACCAATCTGGTGTAGTGAACAAGGTAGCAGATGCCCTCAGTCGGCGACATTCGTTATTGGGTCAATTGCGGGTGGCTGTTCCAGGTTTTGATACGTTTGCGGACCTTTATGAGTCGGATCCATTTTTTTGCCCCATTCTGAAGAAAGTCCTGAGTGGTGAGACTTCGGAATATATATTGGATAGGGGTTTCCTTTTTAGAGGATTGCAGCTCTGTGTTCCAGATTGTAGTTTGAGGCTCAAGATCATTGGGGAATCTCATGGGGAAGGCTATGTAGGCCGTGACCGCACCTTTGCGTTGATCTCAGCGTCATTCTACTGGCCTACTCTTCAGCGTGAAGTGTCCAGGTATGTCGAACGTTGTCGCATTTGTCATATGGCCAAGGGTTGCGCTACCAATGCAGGGTTGTATAGGCCACTTCCTATTCCCGACATGCCTTGGACAGATGTGAGCATGGATTTTGTGGTGGGTTTGCCACAGACACAGCGTGGTAATGATTCAATTTTCGTTATTGTCAACCGTTTTTCAAAGATGGTCCATTTTGTTCCCTGTAAGAAAACAGCGGACGCGATGCATGTGGCACAGTTATTTTTTCGGGAGGTTTACAGATTGCATGGTTTGCCCGCTTCCATTGTTTCTGATAGGGATACTCGGTTTTTGAGCCACTTCTGGCGTAGCCTGTGGAAGCTTGTGAATACGGCCTTGAATTTTAGCAGTGCCTACCATCCACAGACGGATGGGCAGACGAAGGTCGTTTACTAAGTGAAAAACTGCGTTTTGTCCTTTTTTATCATTATTTTGTTCGTTTTACTTGTTTTCGGCGAGTCCAGCCCATTGTTGGATAAAGCCCGTTAGATTTTCTCTATTTAAACGTTTCTTTCATTGTTCTAGGTTTTTTGGGTTGAATTCAAATAAAAGTTTGGGGTTTTTGGATTGCAATCATTTCTTGAGAAATTGGCGATTGTTTGAATCGTGAAAAAAATACCAAATACCAATTCCTTAATTTCTTTAATTATTTCTTAGTCTATATATACATGCATGGTTTTCTATTTTACTTTTAATCTTTATAGTTTGTAAAGTTGGTGCAATATGGCATGTCACATTTTTTGATATTATGTCATTGCGTGTTACATTAAAAGTGTAGACAGCTTCCATTATCAGTCACAGGCAACTTCTAATTTTTAATACTAAATAATATTTTATTTTTGAATATAAAAAAAGAGACATTTTATTTTAACATTTTCAATGTAAAGAACCGGACCGAACCGAACCAAAATCAATTGGTTCGGTTTTGGTTCGATTCCATAATCAAATTTGGAACAAATGGTTCTATTACTAAGATTTTCATTGGTACTTGGTTCGGTTCGGTTCCTTTAGGAACCAGACCGTGCCCACACCTAATGATACATGCAAGAAAAATCAATTTGTGCAAGTTTACAAGATCGTGACTTTTACTAGAACATTACTTTATCGAGAAAATTTACGGGTGTATAAATTTATATAAAAGTTTACTGGATCACAACTTTACAAGAACTTTTGCAAGAAAGGCAAGTTATGCAAATATTTGAGCACGTAGTATCACGATTATAATACTTAGAGTTTCTATAATATGTGAATGTACTCGAAACAAGGTGAAAACTTTCAGAAATGTTTGAAACTATTCACGTTTACACACAAGGAATCAAGTGTTAATACTAGATCTTTAAGTAATGATATCTAGTGTATCACATTATTTTCAAGTTCAACTATTGTTGACATGTGACATAAATATGTATTTATATGAATTCTTATTCTATCGTCTCAATAAATCACATTGATCACAAGTAGGCGTGTCAAAACGGCTCGTTGGCTCGGGTAGCTCCTGCTCAGCTCATTAAAAGCTCGGGCTAAGCTCGGCTCGAGGCTCGTAGGACCGAGCCGAAGCTTGGGCCGAGCCCAAAAATACTCACTGGGCTCGAGCCGGGGCCGGCCCATGTGACGGGCCAATTTGGCTCGAATACACAGGCCAGAATGGCCCGTGTGTGCAGCGCTGCTTCCTGCCTGTAGGCTGCCTGCAACACGCAACCGTGTTGCAGGAAGCCTAGCTGCCTGCAACATGGGTTGCTACTAAGTACTAATTGATCTGATTTTTGATCTGATTGAATTATGCAGATTTTTTTTTTGAAAATTTGAAATTTGAAATTTGAATTTTTTTTTGTTTTCCCACGTTTTTTTTTTCTATAAATAGGTCGTATTTTGTTTGTTAATTCACAATTCACTTACAAGTTACAAGTTTTTTCATTTCGTCATAATATTCATTTGTTTGCTATAATTTCTATTCAATTCTCTATTTCTCTGCATTCTTCAATTATTGTGATAATATTTCTCGGTTTCAACTTTCAACTTTCAAATTTGAAACTAACTACATTCTACACTACAATATCGATACGTATGGAGTTTAACAGCGATGAAGTTAACCAATTCATGGGTAGTTCTAGTACTCCCTCTCATATCGATGTCTCCGAAAATGCTCCCATTGACTTGGATGATATCCAAGAGGAGGAAATTGTTGAAATCAAACGAGTTAAAAAAGAGTCATCGGATTGCTGGCAACATATGACAAGGAAAAAAGTTGGTGTTGAAAATGGAGTTGATATATGGAAAGCGTGCTGCAATTACTGTGGTAAGGAAATGAGCTAGAAGCTCGGATCAAGCACGTCACATTTGAATCGGCACATAGCAAGGGCGTGCAAAGCGAAATCGGTTGGTGACCCAACACAGTCCCAGCTTGTTTTTGGTGGTTCTGGACCTTCTGGCACTACTACTCTTTCAACATTTGTGTATTCATAAGAAAGATTTCGCGAAGGTATGGCTGCATATGTGGCGGCCGCTGAGATGCCCCTTTCCTTAATTGACTCTGTTCACTTCACCCGACTTGTGCTGAATTATATTTAACCCAGGTATACTCCTTACTATAGAAATACACTTCGTGCAGACACCGTAAAATTATATAACAGAAGGAAAGAAATTACCATTAAAGCCTTAAAAACATATGAGACTGTTATTTCATTTACATCTGATTTATGGACGGGTGGTAACAAAAAAGGTTATATTGCTGCCACATCTCATTACATTGATAATCTTTGGATTTTACACAAAAAAATTATTGCATTTAGATTAGTAGAATATCCTCATAATGCCGCTAACATACATTTAGTTTTAAAAGGGATTATACAAGAATTCAGTATGCAAGATATGATTCGTAGTTTTACTTTTGATAATGCTAGCGTTAATAAGGTTTTTATTGATAAATTTGTTTCTGATTTTAACCCTGCATTTGATAGTTTATTTTTTCACCAACGTTGTGTTTGTCACATTATCAACTTAATTGTTAAAAGTTGTTTAAAACATATTGAAAAATCCTTAGATAAAATTAGACAAGCAATAAATTTCATAAATGTATCACCATCAAGAAAACAAACATTTAATAGTTTGTGTGTGGAGTATAGTTTAGAAGAACATTCATTTACTACGGATGTATCACATAGATGGAACTCTACATACCTTATGTTACACTCATGTGAAAATTATGAAAAAATTATTTCAATGTATTATAGTGGTAGACATACGTATGGATCTGACAATAATTTAGAAGAGTGTGAATGGGAAATTGCATTCTGTGTAAAAAGATTTTTAAAAGCCTTTTATGATGCCACAAATGCATGCAGTGGTGTTTATTACCCAACATCTTCACTTGTTTTACGACACTATTTCATATTGCACAAACATTCAATCAATATAGAAATTTGCCAATTTTTAATGTTGTAGTCAGTTCCATGAAGTTAAAATTTTGCAAATATTGGGAAGAATTACCTTCTTTATTTGTTTTAGCATCGGTGATGGATCCTCGATTAAATTTAATGGGCACCAAGAATATTATAAAGGGAATTTCACAAAATTTAAATATAGAATTATCACATGTTAATGTGGAATCTTTATTATGTGAAATGTACAATTATTATACTGCAAAAAAAGATCAATGTAGTTCTAGTTCCCAAACTAATGTTTCCCAAAGTACTCCAATGCATTCTAATTCTTTATGGGACTTTATTAACACAAATGCAAGTGCTCCCTCAATTAGTTCCAGTGGAAACACATTTAGATCGATAGGTGGTACAAACGTTGAAATTCCATTTGAATTAGTTAGGTACATGTGTGTGGACGTTCGCAGTGTTTTAACACCACAAGAATTAGAGAATTTTGATGTTTTAACTTGGTGGAGGTGTAATGAAAGGCAATATCCAGTTGTAACAAAAATTGCACGTGATTTACTAACACCTCCGGTGTCCACTGTGGCATCGGAGGCTGCATTTAGTTTAAGTGATAGGATTTTGTCAGACGAACGATCAAGACTGAAGGAAGACATATTAGAAGCTCTTGTATGCTTGAAGGATTGGGAATGTGCAGATTTACGACTTCAAGATAAAGTTGATAGCATCATGGCCGAGGACTTGGAGCAATATTTAAGATAGAAGAAATTGTAAGTTTTTAAAAATCATTTTGTGTAATTTAAATTATTATATTTTTAAAAAAATTGTACACGAAATTTTTTATTCGTGTACAATTTTTAACTCCGCCTATGTTGATCATAGCCGGTCCCAAGCCCGGAAAAATGAGGATGGTTGTAACTTGTAACCTTTATTGAATATATATAACACAACTAGTAATTTAATTTTAGTATAGATAGACTTTGCGAAATCTACGTTTACATTTTTATTAAATCTTATGTTTGATATTTTAACTACATTTATTGTGTATAATTCATTTAAGTAATTAAAAATACTATTCATATTCATTCGCCGTAATAATAAAAAAAAAACGGGCCGGCCTGGCTCGGCTTGGCTCGATGAAGCTCGAGCCGAGCCTCAATTTTTTGGCCGAGCTTTGGCTCGGCTCGGGCCAAAAAAAGTTCGGTCCTAAAAAGCTCGAACAAAGCTCGAGCCTTGATGTTCGGCTCTCGGCTCGGCTCGTTGACATACCTAATCACAAGTACTAATACCACATACTTATTTTATGGGATCTAAATTTTTCTAAATTGAACTGTCATTTCAAATATCACTGATGATAGTTACACATCGAGTTTATAAATTCAAATAGCTTCACATAAATCAAGTATAACAAGTAATTGCTTACTTGAATAGAGGAACTTCAGATGACGACTAGATAGATATGTGCACTAGGCAGTCTACAGAATCTATGACCTTTGCTCTGATACCACCTTGTGACGCATGGTCGAATTTTTCTTTTATTTTCGAATTTCATGC
Organism: Ligustrum vulgare; assembly: GCA_963555705.1. Classification (NCBI taxonomy): domain Eukaryota; kingdom Viridiplantae; phylum Streptophyta; class Magnoliopsida; order Lamiales; family Oleaceae; genus Ligustrum; species Ligustrum vulgare. Next base: position 2,884,179 of record OY743178.1, on the reverse strand, counting down.
CAACACGTGGCACATAAAATTTGCTAAATTACTTTAATTTTCTTTTCATAAATTAGTGACATAAACGATGTTACTTAACTGAAATTTCAAAATCATTTTATTTTAAAATAAAATCCATTCTTTTAAAAAGTAATAAAAGATTTTGACTTTAAAATATTTTAGATAAAAGTAACAATAATAAAATATTGAGTTTAACAGTTCAAACACAAGACTTTATTCAGTGAGTCCACAACTCATAGATCGTCATCTAGCGCAGTACTATCTGTCTCGCAGTCTAAAGATCCGCGCCAACATATTTTATTTCATTTCTAGCATTACCTGAAATATTAAATATGTCGTGGAATGAGCATACACTTGCTCGAATGACGTATGGTGCACACGTACTATTGCACATAGACAAGTCAACCTCACATATTCAAGATTCATGCAAGCTTTACTTATTAAACCAGTCAACCTTATATTCACGTTGTGTCAAGTTTTAGTCGAGTTCTATATTCATGTCAAGCCATGTATCCAAACCAATTTCAGTCCCAAGTCAAGTTAATTTCGATTGTATGTATTTTAAGTTATATCTAGTCCAGTAAATACTTGTCTTACATATTTAAACCAGTTAATTCCTATACTTAGTCATATAATCAAGACGAGACAAGACAAGACAAGTCGAGTCAAAATATTTATTCAAGTCGGGTCAAGATAATATATTCAAGTTCATATATTCCAATCAAATCAAACTCATATCTTCAAGACTTATGCAAATGTATGTATTTTCAAGAGAGCATGACTTTTAATAGGGCCCATATTACTAATCAACTACTATCCCGAGCGCCCACAAGCAGGGAATTTAACCCCGAGTTCAAGCGTGGAATTTATTACATGAGTTCTTTTACAGGCATGTTTTCTATACCACGGGTTTCAAATAGGGTGTCGAGATCCCTGAAAATTCATTAACAAGCGTAACCACGTCGTGATCCAATTACTAGCTAGCTCACAAGTTGAGGGCTCAGTTACTTTCATTTGTCTTTTCCTAGCCCGAAGGCCTCTATTTATACAACTACATGAGGTAAAATTATTTAGCCTCTTACATTATTACTTACATCATTGATCAATAATTTTAAATTTTTAGTTACATCATAGGGACATCTGTCCCTCTATCATTGTCCTACTTCACATGTCTTCACATTAGACTTTCTTGGCACGTTACATCTCCTTTAATAAAGTTGATTCCATCTGTCCCTCATTTTTGTTGGCATGTGTTTTTTCAAAAGTAGATTCCATCACCTTTGTCGACATGCTGGACAATCTCTGGCAATGCACGCCTCTTGTATTATTATAAGACTTCCATTAATCAGATGAGTGTCAAACTTGTCAATATATTCTTTCAAATTGTTGATTTTTCTTTTCCTCCATTTGTGAGGAAGGTCCATCCTTCATATTGACATAAAAATTATAAGTTCTTTCCATACAAATTTTTAGCATTGTTGTAAAGGACTTTTATCCCCAACACTCTTCGGGACTTGAACCATGATCTAGTAATATTTGGTAAAGGCTTGGTATTATGTCCAACTTATGTTTGGAAATTTCGTGCAATATAACCAATTGTAATGTTCAACGGTATAGTAAATCCTTCCATCGATTTCTGAACTGAATGAATAAAATTTTAAGTATATTGATCTTCCTAGAGCAAATCTTGAAAAAAATTTCACCTTTTAATATAAGTCATCAAATATTTCGATTTCTTTTAGATCTTTTCAGGTAAATAAGATATATAAATATATATACTATTGAAAATTCATTAATTTTTCTAAATATATTGTCCATTTTTCTTTTATATATTTGTAGTGCATTTTTTAAACCAAAAGGCATCACTATCCATTCATATTTACCTTGAGGTGTACTAAACGATGTGTATTGTATACTATCTTCTTCCATTTTAATTTGCCAAAATCTTCATTTGCAATCAAACTCAGAGTAATATTGTTTTCCTTTTGCAATATTTATTAGAACTTCTTTATTTGGTAAGAAATATCCATCAAATCTGGTATATTTATTTAGTTCTTTATAATTTATCATCATTCTTGCTTTTCCTCTAATTTGTTCAGAATGTTTCATGACCATAGATGTTGGACTACTATGTGGTCCATTACTAGGTCTAATAAGTTTTTATTCTAGTAATTCTTTTATTTAGGTTTTGAATTCTCGTGTATCTTGTATGTTATACATTATTAGTCTAACTCTTATAATAACATTTTTCGATTAGTTCTGATAAGTGTATTTTATACACTTATTTATATGTCCAAGTTAGGATAATATGTTGTCGTCCCAAAGTTGACAGAATGAATTAATTGAAGTAAATAAAGGCCAAATGGATGATAAATGAACCTTAATTGTACACATTGGAGAAGTGCACAAAGGAAATTGGGACAAGAGGGAAGTTCATTGAAGAAATCAAGAAGTTTGGGGACTTTAATAACCTAATCAGAAGTTGAAGGACTGAATTGCAAATAAAGTTTATGGACTTACTTAAACGGAATTCAAAGTTGGAATTCGCGCTGAAAAGTTTACACTGCGAGGCCACGAGCTTCACTACTGCTCGGTCGCGCGATAACATTGAAATTAATAGAACCACTTTTGGTTCAATTGTGCAGCCACCAAACTTTACCCTGTGCGACCGTGCAGTTGTCCGGCCCAGCAGCAAAGTCAAGCCCATGAGCGGATTTTCTCCTTGTTTGCCTAGGTTTCTTCTCCAACTACATATACAACCTAGGAGGCACAAATTAAGGACATTTGCACAAATTCTAAACATCATATTCCTGCATTCTCAACATCAAATTCTTTGGAGGAAATCAAAGGCAAAGGCTTGGGGATTGAAAATTATCAACGAGGAGCGAATTCTTGGTGCAAAACTTCATTTCTTTTGTTAATTTGATAAAATCAATATGCGTAGTTATTTATATTTCTGCGAATTTATTTCTTTATTGATGAACTATTAATTTCAAAGTTGGAATATTCGATGTAGCCTAGTTTTACGCATTTAATTCTATAATTATAGTTTTGAGTTATTGATTGCATGTGTTGATTTTATTTTGTGTTTAATGCATGAATTATTTCACAACTAATTCATGATATAATGGGTGTTTCATATCCGAGAGGTAAGCTAATACTTAAATCTAGGAATAAGATTCGGTAATTGGACGAATGATACAGATATACGTTTGTTATTATTGCGATCGCTACATGAATTCTTGTATTCTATGCACCTAGTCATTATGATCTACCATCTAGAAACACAGTCGACTAACTAGGTAGAGTTTATTTAAACCCGAGAGGAGAATTTCATATGCATGAGTAAATTTGATCGAGCACTATAATAAGAATAAAACTAGACAATTGAAATTAAAAGTATTGATTATGTGAAATCGGATGTCCCAACACTCATAACATCAATTTAGAATATTTAAATTTCTTTTATTCTATTTTGATTTATAATTTAATATTTTAGTTCAATTAATTCAAAAATCCAAATTCTATCGTTCAAATGAGGCGAGAACTAACATAATTTCGGTACCTAATTACAATCTTTGTGGGACGATAACTCAGATTCTTTTGACCACTTTATTACTTGGATGCGATATCATACGCTTGCGATTTAACACATCAACTTTTTAGTGCCATTGCCGGGGATTGTTAATTAATACTGATACCAATTAGTTTTTGCTTTAGTTTGAACTTTTTCTTTTTCTTTATATGAACAACCAGTATAGGCAGTTTAGGCCGAAATTGAAGTTTTTGACAAGAAGGTTTGATCATACATGCATTGCAAAATCAACAAGCTGAGTTTAATGAAATCAAGAAGTTGATGAGGCAAGTGACAGTAAGCATATCAAAGAGAAAGCCAGTGCAAATGCCAGAAATTCAGGTGACTAGATCAGATGACTCAGAAAATTTGGTTGAAACAGTTGATTAGATCAGCTAGAAGAAAATGTTTGTAATGTAGAGACCATTGCTTCATTGCAAAAAATTGAAATTCTGGACATCGAGCGCGAGGAAGCTTCTATTAAAAATGAAGACTAAGTGGGGAGAGAGGAGTTGATCACAGAAGGGCAAACAAACAAGGATGAACTTAAGAGTGCCGACCCTATTAATGGTTATTACAAAGTATAGACATATTGAAAATTATTTATCTTAAATTTGAATGAATATCCTTAATCATTTGCTTGAGTTAGTAGGATATAATGCGGACTCACATAGCAATTGAAGCTAAAAAAAAACCCACACGAGATTGATTCACAACCCAAGAAAGTCAATAAACCAAAGTTTTGAGTTTGATTCAAAAATATTGGACTGAGCAACCAACAATCGTCAACAATATATTGACCCCTTGATCACAAAACTTGAAAATCTCACTCCGTTTGTTTAAACGCTACAAGACACAATTCTTGATAAGTTCGGGATTAGTTCAATGAAAACAAAGCTTTGAAAGCAATTTTGACTCTCGAATTATATTCTCAAAGTTGATTAATTGAATAATAAACAAGGTAATCCATTTTATATGAATAAGGGTTTGAACAAGAGTTTGTAGTTGCAAAGTGGCTCAAAAAATGAATTAATATATTGAAAAATAGAAAATATCATAAAAAACGCAAAAAAAAAAAAAAAAAAAAACATATAATCATGTGATCATATAGTATTGAAGTTGGCGATCACGTGGTACCCCAAATTCAATCACCGCGCTTGAATGCAGCGTTCTATATGCCCTTGTTTGCTTACGACGCATAATTCTTATTTCCTTTTCAGTTTTCATCCTTTCATTTTCATGGAGTGATTTCACGAATTTGACCTTCTTCTTTCCATATAAACTACCACGTTCATTAAAAGGTAAAAGAATTAAATCCAAATGTGTTAGTGGATTAAAACCATATGCAATTTAAAGTAGTAAACAAGAAGTGGTAGAATGCATGGTCCTACTATATGTAAATTCAATGAATGGTAAGCACCCAATTCTTCAAATTTTTATTGACTATAGTGGGCAACAATTGTATCATACTCTATTAATTACTTCGATTTGTCCATAGGTACAAGGTGACAAGTAGTAGAAAATAGTAACTTAATGTAACTTGTTCCACAAAATTCTCCAAAAGTGACAAATGAATTTGACATCCTTATCCGAGACAATACTCCTAGGAATCTCATGTAAGCACACTATTTCTTTAAAGGATAGATCTACTATATTGTTGGCATCATCGATTTTATGGCATGAAATGAAATGTGTCTTCTTACTAAAGTTATCTACAACTATAAAAATGGAATCCCATCCTATCTTAGTCCTAGGTAAACCTAATACAAAGTCCATAGAAATGTCAACCTAAGGTTTACTTGGAACAGGTAAAGGTGTATACAATTCTTGAGATAAAACCTTAGACTTAGCATTTTTGCAAGTGATGCATCTACTACATATTCGATCAACATCAATTTTTATCTTAGGCTAATAAAAAAATTTACTTAGTATTTATAAGGTCTTCTTAATCCCAAAATGCCCATTAAATCCCAACCATCTGTTTATAAATTTTGTTTATAAAAGGTCACATAGCAACATTTCAATGGACAATTTTTATTTTATTTTTTAAGAAAAAAGTCAATAATTTCGTGGATCAAAGATTCTCACCCACTATTTTTGACTTTTTAAAAAAAATGAACCAACGAAATATTGCATATCGCTATTTATAAAAAAATCGTTTACAAACGATTTACCAAATAGAGTCCAAGCCTCTATTTGTAAAATATTTTTTTTATAAACAAAGAATGTTACGTTTTTTTAGGTAAAATATGAAATTGAAAAATGATTTATGAAAATGTATATTTTTAGAAAGTGATTTGAGAAAACATGTTATTTATAAATTTCTGTATAAATATTTTACCAAATTTATCTCACAAGTGCTATTATAAAAAGAGAACTTGAAGAAAATAATTGATTAATATGATAAACCGTTAGGGTCCATTTTATTGCGATAGTTGAATGTGGGAAAAATACATATGTCAGGTTTACAACATTTTGGTATAGAAGGCAAAACAGGTCACAAAAGGTACCCGAATCGATTTTATCACAATACCAAAATAATTCATCTGTGGTTGAATTTTCGAACAAAGCATAAATCATCAAGAATCAGTAAGTGGATAGGGGTAGCAATAACAAAGATCCTATACAATTGCTACCATCTCGGTCGAGAAGAATTTTCAATAAGCTGTAGATTGTGGGAAAATGACATGGAAATGGAGAGAATAGAAGTTATGATACTTCTGGGAGTTCTCAAAGCCCGACTTCAATGATTCAAGGGAAGACAAAATCCACTTCAAGATATAGAAGACACTCTGTTTCTTAGAGGATTTATTTGTAAGTAGATCAATGGATGGAAATTGAATCGCTAAAATGTAAAGTGGTAAGAATTCTTTTACAGTAGATAAAGGTGTTTTTAATGTTGTTTCTTCCATATGATGTTTATTTTATTATGACTCATGTTTCTGTATTAATTTGATTTACTTTACAAGGATCTTCATTTGCATTGAATCCATGTTTCAGCCTTCTCTTAAGTTCAAAATGAAGGGTAAATTGCTCTTTTATCTCAATAACAGAGGTCATGGAAATAATATGCCCAGTTAATGTGTATTTGTGACCTCGTTGTATTGTGTGTGTTTTACTTTGTGACTCGGACGCATATGTTACCTTTTAAAACATGCAGTCGGTGTGTCTTTTCAAAAATTCAAATGTGGTTGTAACCTTGCATAATGTTATCCCATGAGATGATCAACTAGTAACACTGTAGCATACGAACCCTCGAATAATGTGACCTAGTTGATCACCTGTTTCTATTAGGTCACATATTATGCTTTTTCAAAGAAATATGATCTAAAAATGACAAAAGAAAGAATAATTACACAAATAAATTGTTGGAAAGTAGGCATCACTGATTAACATGACACTGTGATTTACAAGATAAATCTGGCATTGCCCTGGTAAACATGTGACCTGATTGAGCTAACATGTGACCTACGTGTAATAACATTTGACAAACATGTGACCTGATTGCATAAACATGTGACTTGGTCACCCTCAAATGCAATCATAAACATGTGACCTAGTATTCTTGATTTGTCACCTGAACAAGTAGGGCATGTGTGCATTAATACAAATAACAAATGTAACTTTTTGAATATATGAACAAACCAGACCCATTCCTTGGAACTAGTGACGTGATTTATGTAAAGAAAAAATATCTGGAATGGTCGTCCAGAAGACTTGACTTGTATGAGCTAACGTGTGACACGAATATTTTAGCTTGTGACCTGAACGAAAATTAGGCAACTAGTAATTATATTTGGAAAGAAGAAATTGCTGAGTAAATGGAAAATTATTAACACTGAATAAACTAACAACGTGCCTTGCATTGGTATTTTAACAGGACCCACATATACATCTAACTTGGTGGAGATAACATGTGACCTGATAAATATATTTGGAAAGAACAAATCACTGAAAAAATGAAAAAAAATATTAACAATGGATTGACTAACAGTGAGCCATGCATTGGTATTCTGCCAGGACCTATATGTACATGTGACCTACCTACATGTATATGTGACCTTGTAGAGATAACGTGTGAAAACTATTAACACTGAGTAAACTAACAGCGTGACCTGATAATTTTGGCAGGACCTCTATATACATGTGACTTGGTAATTCTGGTAGGACTTGGTAATTATATTTGGAAAGAACAAATCACTAAGTAAAGAGAAAATTATTAACACTGAATAAACTAAAAGTGTGCCATACATTGGTATTTTGGCAAGACCTACATGTACATGAAAGTTAGTGGAGATAACATGTGACCTAATAATTATAACAAGTGACCAGAAACTTATAACATGTGACCTGGTAAAGATAATATACGAAAATTATTAACACTTAATAACTAACTATTTGACCCTGTCAACGAACGTATCAAATGTATCTATTTGAAAATATAAAGTACTGACTACTGTGAATATCAATTCCACAAGGCAATTTTAATATATAAGTTAAAATAATGTATTTCACTGCATAGTGTCAATTCCATTACAATTATCAGAATAAAGTTTAAAATAGAAGCATGGGCAATATACAAATTTTTGAAATTAGCATCATAATTCTTTGGCATGGACTTGATAGCAATGTGCAGCAAGTATTGGGCGTATTCCAAAATCGTGCCTAATGACAAATATACAAGTGATATTAATATAAATTAATATATGAACAATGATTTCTTGAATGGATATCAAATGCATTTTGTATATGTGAAGTCACAGTCAGCTAATTGTTTGTTGTTGATAACCTGAAATCGCAATAAAAATTTATGATAGGACTTCATGTAATATGGTTAACAATTTCTTGAGTTAAAATGACTCCACCCCAATTCAACCTAAGGTCACACATCCAAGAAGAGTCACAATTCATAGGTAGGGTCCCATTAAGAAAATGCATTTTCATGTAAACTAGTTCACATTCTAAGACTAGATGACAGAACATGAGTTCACATTGCTAAGACCAGAATTACTTGCTATTCCATGTAAGCGAACGTGAGGTCACTTTTATAAGACCAGATGATAGAAAATGAGGTTACATTTCAGAATAGCTTGCATGATTCATAAGACACAAGTGGGAGGTTTCACTGCTAAGACAACATCACATTCATGAATTCAAACCACCACCTCGATGCACATTGAATGCCTATGAGACAATTTCGTGAATGGATATCAAATGCATTTTGTATTCATCAGGTCACAGTCAAAAAAGATTTATCCTTCTGCTAAAAGAAACACACAAACTTGCAAAAAAGAATAGAATTATATTAGATTGATAAACACACTCACTCAACAATTAACAGCATCTAGCAGAGAATGAGGCACCCTAGATTGTCAATAATTATTTCGAAAATAAAATTTACAACAAATACCTAAAAAAACCAAACTCTGAACCAAAAAATACAATAACATCTTGACTAATTTATTACAAAGCTAATTAAACAAAGTCAAATCACGCATAAATCCAATAAAACCATAATTTAACAATCCAAAGAAAATCGTAAAATTGCAAGCATTTAAACAAAGTTATACTCAAAATTTATTAAAGCATATAAAGAGAAAGTGAGTTGCCTACTGTTTACAATCTCGATCTTCAAGATGTATGTGCGTCTCTTTGAGAACTTTATTTGCCTATTGTTTACTGTCTCGATCTTCTTGATGTCAATTTTTCCTCGATCCATTTATCTCTCCAAACACCCAGAAAAATAAGGTGATTTCCACACTTTGGTATCTCAAACATCGCAACAATTTTTTTGGAAAAGTGTAGTTCCTGACTTGTGTAGTCTCTTATATGGGGAATCGATATTGATACTAGCAAGATTATGGAATGGGAGAGAGAAGATCCGTGTAAAAAACTGAAGAAATTTGATGTATTTTGGAGGATTTTAGGATGAATTTTGGGTGATTAAGACCAGATATTTAGGGATAGTGAGATCGTGTTATTGTTTTCAAAATATTTCCTTCTTCTGTTATTTACGAGTATGGCATTAATTGTTGTTTTATTAATATCTTTTGTAATATTTCAATTTATTAATTATTTATTAAATCCAAATTACAACTTGATATTTAAATTTATACAAGTTTGATATCATATTTGAAATTGATTCTTAAAAAACAGGGTAGCCTATAATTTCCTCTAGTGGAAGGGAATTTGGGTAAAAAGAAACGAATTACAAGAAATTAATTTCAAGGAACTGATTTTCGTGAAAAATATCAATTGAAAGTATTTGATTGGAACAAATTTTATCTCACGAATTGTATGTTAAATTTGGCTAGCAATTTAGTGGATGACATGACAATGTTAAGTTAAAAAAAAATTCCAAAATTTTATTTATTTTCTTTTCTTCTTTCTTTTTTAAATTTTTTAATATTGATAAATAAAATAATTTTATTATTAATTTCATATTATATAATTTAATGAGATATTCAAAATAAATTAATATATAATTTTTTTTATTTTAAAAATAATTTTTTTTTTTTTTGAAATTAATTAAAAATTAACATATTCATTATAGCAATATGTAAATATTAACTTTAACATAAAGATGAAACATTTAACATATAACTTTATATTATGTGACTAGTTATATTTAACTTGTTCATCGTGGATGCTCTAAAATCTAACCTTTATCATTCTCACCAATTTCTCCACCGTAGATTCTTTCATTAAAAAAACGAGGCGGAGAGCAGCAACAAAAAGCACCAGCCACCAACAGACTCCTATTGGACCAGTTCGTGGCCTCTGCAAATTTACGAGTGCCGTGATCGAAGGATTGAATGGGTCATTGCACATGATGTCATCAATATTGAGTTTGACGAGGTCATTACAATTTGGACATATGTCATAAACATGCTTGGTAAAAGTTTTTTTGAAACAAACATTAAGAAAAATATATTTTTTCAAATTATTTTTTGATAATTTATATTTTCTCAAATTATTTTTTTAATTACATATTTTCATACCGTTCTTTTACGTAATGATTACAATTTATAAACAAATTTATAAACAACTCAATTTTTCAAACTACTTTTTAATCACATACATATTTTCTCTCTCCATTTTTCAATCGCACATATACCTAGAAAATACCAAAATAAACAAAAAAAATTGGCTGCACAGCCGCTAAACACATTGTTTATCTCAAAAATATCATATTTTTTCATTTATAAATAAAAACCTTTTACCAAAAAGAGGCTATAATTGTTTTAAAAAAAAAGTGAAGCCCTCACCTTGGGGGGTCCACCTACCCTGCCCTGAGCCATAGTGAATGATGTAAATTTTAGGATATGCCTCTACTGGTCAGGGATTGAGAGTTTAGTCACTGGTCAAATCTACAAGAAAATCAAGTCCAAAGCGTTGCTGCCAGGACTCGAACTCCCCACCCTGTAGATTGCCAGCGAAATTTGACAATACGTCATGTCGCGCATCGTGCTGACATGGATGATGTGTTCAACATTGAAAGATGTCAACGCAGTCAACTCTCAACTTCCAACTGCATGATTTAGTTCGTCGACCTCAACTTGGATATAGAGGTGATTTGGTAAAATCAAGGTGAATGTATGACCGAGGTAATTTAATGAACCGACCTCAACTTGGAGAGAGAGGTGATTTGGTAAAACCGAGGTGATGTTAACCGAGGTGAACACCGATCGAGGTGAGACGGAGGCACTGCAGAAGCGTCAAATCAGATGTATTATGTGTCAGTAATTATGGTGATGTGTTATAATCATCCGTAATCATTTGTTGTCATGTTGTCAGCAATGTCATCAGTCAATATCAGTCATATACTGCAAACGTGATGTGTTGTAATAATTATGTTTTGTCTCATCTCCTACTATAAATAAGGGACATAAATGCTATTTGAGGAGAGAGAGAAAAAGAAAAACCTCTCAAAACTCTTGTTATTTGATTTCGTTGATTCGACCTGGCTGTCAGATCGCTATCGAACTAGACGTGAATTTATGTAACTTTGACCTCAGTTCGCTTTTGATCTGTTACCTTTTCTATTTCATTTGGTATTTAAATTTTATTTCAACGGTGGTAATTAAATTCAAGAGCTGTACACATAGCCAAATTATCCAAAAATATACGATTCACCTGTAAATTTGAAAGAATTTACTACATTTATTTGTTGACAAAAAGTGACGTCAACACGTCCCCTCAGCCTTTGTCGTCAGCAATCACATACTCGCTCCCCCATCATAATGAGTAGCAGACAAGATTCGGGAATTCATCGGGTACAACGGGGTAATGATTCGTAAGGGGATGCTCGTGGGTAGAGGAAGTCTGCCCTTCCGTGACCCCCAGCGGAGACAAACATGGAAATGGTCCTCGATCGACTTGAACGGATGCAAAGAGAAATGGAAGAGATGAGGAGAAATCAAAATCGGGGTCGTCACCAAGAGGAGTGTGAGGTGCAGTTTCAACTACAAAGATCCAATGGACCCTCCCATTACGATGAACAACAAACCGGATACTCGGACAACACAAGGAGTGCAGTAGGCGAAAGCACACCTTATCTACGATGTCGAAAATCGCCGGGTTGGATGGGACCGAATCCAACAAAAAGGAGTGAAAAAGAAAGGGAGAGTAAAGCTGTCAGGACTAAGGGAAATGGGGACAGATCTCCAACGAAGAAAGTAAACCTAGAAAACCAGCCAGCTGGCAGCTCGACTCTTCACTTGGGTCAGCCACCAACTCTTCCGTCAAGCAAACCAGATCAAACTGAAATGTTTATGTTTATGAAATGTTTACATTATGTATTATTATTTGATTGGTGTTTTTGAATGAAAATTGAAAAAGAAAAAAATTAAAATATGAGAAGCAAATAATGAGACCTATTATTTCAAAAATACGTGATTTGCATGTCAGGAAATAAACAAAAATTTCTGCTTATACACGGTAAAATAGAGTTATTGAACATATCTTTATTTTTTTTCTTTTAGAAAAGAAAAGTGATATTTTAAAGTAGTTTAACATATTATGTTTCTATTTCATGTTAATTTTATAGTTATTCAATATTATTATTTGACGAGGTATTTTATTTATTTGTTGTTCTTATTTTAATTTATTATACATCATATGTGTAGCTATCAATATTATAATTATGTTTTGATTATTATCATTTGTTATCTTTAATATAATAAATCATATTTTATGAATTATTTATCCTATATATTATTATGTGATTGGTGTTTTCCAATGGAAGTTGGAACAAAAAAAAAAAAGTAAAAATACGAGAAGCAAGTGACTGTAATTTATTAAATCACTATATAAATTGTCTTTTTATTATTAAAAGAAGTTACTATAATTTAAAAATAATGACACTCGGTATTTCAAATATACATGATTTGCATGTCAGAAAATGAACAAAAAATTCTATTTATACACGATAAAATAGAGTTATTGAACAGATCTTTATTTTTTTCTTTTAGAAAAGAATAGTGATATTTTAAAGTAGTTTAACATATTATGTCTCTATTTCATGTTGATTTTATAGTTATTAAAATTATTATTTAACGAGGTATTTTATTTATTTGTTGTTCTTATTTTAATATATTATAAATCATATGTGTAGCTATGAATATTATAATTATGTTTTGATTATTGTCATTTGTTATCTTTAATGTTACAAATCATATTTTATGAATTATTTGTCCTATATAATATTATGTGATTGGTGTTTTCTTATGGAAGTTGGAAAAAAATGTTAAAATACGAGAAGCAAATGATGGTAATTTATTAATTCATTATATAAATTGTCTTTTATTATTCAAAGAAGCTATTATAATTTGAAAAATAATGAGACCCATTATTTCAAAAATACATGATGTGTATGTCAGAAAATGAAAAAAAAAAATTCTGTTTATACACGATAAAATAGAGTTACTGAACAGATTTTTATGTTTTTTTCTTTTAGAAAAGAAAAGTGATATTTTAAAATAGTTTAACATATTATGTCTCTATTTCATGTTAATTTTATAGTTATTAAAATTATTATTTAACGAGGTATTTTATTTATTTATTGTTCTTATTTTAAGATATTATAAATCATATGTGTAGCTATCAATATTATAATTATATTTTGATTATTTTCATTTATTATCTTTAATATTACAAATCATATTTTATGAATTATTTATCCTATATAATATTATGTGATTGGTGTTTTTCAATGAAAGTTGGAACTAAAAAAAGAAGTTAAAATACGAGAAGTGAATGACAGTGATTTATTAATTCACTATATAAATTGTCTTTTATTATTCAAATAAGCTATTATAATTTGAAAAATAATGATACCCATTATTTCAAAAATATATGATTTGCATGTCTGAAAATGAACAAACCTAATTATTTGAAATGGTGTATCATATTATTATTAGCCCCTATTTCAGACCCGTCATTTCAAATAATGTGATTTGCAAAATTTTTAGAGAATGTATGATGAAATTCCGATCCTACATTCTACAAAAATTTTACAAACCAAATTCTTTAAAATGACAGGTCTCAAATAGAGGGCTAATAATAACATGACACATCTATACTTATATTTTAAAGTAACAAAGTGTTGACCACACATTGATCCAAAAATTGGCCATTTACTGTTCCCTTTTCCCATTTTTTTAATTTTAAATGGGATGTGACTGACATCCTGTTATTTTATTATTATTATTATTATTATTTTGAAAATATGCGGCTGTCCTTTTGACAGTCGCATGCGTTATTTTAAAATTTTCAGAACTTAAGGTTAAAAGAAGAAATTTTTTATAGTTTGTATGTAGATTATTTATTGATAAAACATGGCAAAAAATGAGTTTTGGAAAAAAAGTATATTTTGAATAAATGTAGAGAAAATGTGTGATTAAAAAGTGGAGAGAAAATGTATGTGGTTAAAAAGTAGTTTGATAAATTATGTTATTTATAAATTGATTTATAAATTGTAATAATTGTATAAAAATAGAAGCTTATATTTATCTAATTTATGTAACGTCTATTTTGTCCTGATATTCATTATTCAAAACATAATTTTTAAAAAAAAAAAAATCTGCTCATTTTACTTCAATAAAATAATCTACACATAAACTAAAAATAATTCTTTACTTCTTTTTTTTTTTTTTTTAAGAAAGTATATATTTTTTATACTATGGAAAGCGAAGAAGTGTTTGGTTAAACTTTTTATATAAATTTATTATTTTTTATATTTTTAAATTATTGTTCTCTATAATTTTCTATTATGTTATCAATATTTTTTGAATACAAATAATATTTCTATTTAAGTATTATTTAGATTTAAGTATAAAAAACATATAATTAAAACACATGTTTTTAATTATTGTGATTGATGTTTTTGAAATAAATCTGGATAAAATGTTAAATACGAGAGACAAATGCAAAAAATGTGAATACTATGGTTAATAATGAATTATATATATTTTTAATCATTCTTAGTTTTAATAATTGTGAAATATTATATGGTTTATGATTTTCCGTATAATTTTTTTTTTTTACTCCAACATTGCATGTGCCATATCATGATAATTGTTAGATTTACGTAATTATTATTTTTGACTATTTAATTTTATAAGTAAAAAAATATGATTTTATTGATTAAATACAAATATTCATGAGTTTAAGTTAAGCATGCATTTATAATTATTGTGATATTGATGTTTTGAACGAAAAGTGGAAAAACTTAAATACGAGAGGAGAATGCAGAAATCATGAGAAATATATTGATGTCTTCTACAAAATCAATATTATACTATAATATTACATCAAATATGATATACCATTAAATAAAGTACTAAATTTGTATTTTCTTTGAACTTAATAATAGCTCATAAAAATTATTAAAATTAATAGTCATGTATTACTTAAATATATAAATTGACTTACTATTCAAAGAAGTTATTATAATTTGAATTAGTTTTAATATTTATTAAATTTTAATAGTTATTGTGATATAATATTATTTTTCATGCATTTTGAATTTTTGTTAATTATGTATAAATATTAAAGTTTTAAAAATACTTATCAAAATTGATATTTTTGAATAACTTCCGTGCATCGCACGAGAGAAATACTAGTTCCTTCTTTATAAAAAAGCATATGTTCGAAAGCTTGTAGCCTCGGTAATAAATGGAATATTTGTGATTTTTGAGTAAAATTTATGGTTAAAAATAAATAGATTGTCTCCTTTATATTATAAAAAACAAAATGAGAGAATGATTGATTTGAGGACCAATAAAAGACACCAACGGTAGAGTGACAGTAACATATGGGTGAATTTACTTGAACAATCCATTTAAACTTCATTTAGAATTTTTTATTTGGAATTATAGCTCATGTTCTCCTCCCCGCAGTGGGGTTCCCAAAACGCTGCAACCTTTTGTCATATTTATTTATTTTTCTTTCTTCTTTGCTGCAGCCTTTTAACTCTTGAATTATTATTTTTTTCCTATAATAATAACGTTGCAATTGTACCGTTGAAAATCAACGGCACAATTGTAACGGTAGAAAAAAAACTATTCAATTTTTTCCTATATAAATCAAATAAAGTCAACACTATTTTCATAACATTCTTCAAAATTCAACATAAAATTTTTAGAAATAAAAAAGAGTAAAGTGTGCATACTAAGAAGCAATTTCAGCAAGTGCCAATCAAATAATTTTTTGAAGATTACTACATATTTGAATTGGGTAAGTTGTTTAATTTTTTTTTATATATTTTTTCTAAATTTAATTTTGTCAAATATTTTAATTTCAAATATGATTTTTTGCTAATTTATTTTCATATATTAATACGGTGATGGAATGAATGATAATATATTTGTGTCTCAAGTATCCGAAATTTTTATTCCAGTCATTGGCCAAAAATTCTAATCGGCAGAAGATGCTTTTAATTTTTACAACGCTTATGCAAAGGAGACGAGTTTCAGTACTCGTATTCATAATTTGAAGCGAAGAAAAGGCACAAATGAGCTTTACTGGAAGGTTTTTACATGTTCGAATGAGGGAAAAACAAATGAAAAGTATTAGAACGAAATAAAGTACTCCAAACAGAGGTCCGGAGAACGCAGTCGAGACCACACACGGTGTGGGTGCGAGGCTAAGATATCAATCGTAAATCGTTTGGGCGATACGTGGCAAGTTAGCCATTTCGTTGTACCTCAAAATCATCTCCTCACTACACTGAGCAAAGTTCACTTGCTATGTTCCCATCGTAGTGTCTCTGCTTCAAAAAACTCATTGACCGAACAGTTTACTCAAGGAAATATTCCAACTTGGCAGCAGATGGGTTTATTTGAGATCGATTCTGGTGGTCCATCATCTCTGGGTTACACGGACAGAGATTTAAGAAATCATCAAAGAGATATGCGCATGGAACTTATTGGAGGTGATGCGAAGTCTTTCGTACAACATATGGTTCATGAAAAATGAAGGGATGACAATATTTATTTCTCACATGAGATTGAGAATGATATTTCACGCGTTGTTTTTGGACAGATTCTATTTCGAGAAACAACTATGCATTTTTCGGCGATGCTTGTTGTGTCCGACAGTACCTACAACACGAACAAGTACTCAATGATTTTTGCTCCTTTTGCTGGATTCAATCACCCAGGCAAACAATATTATTTGGATGTGGTTTTCTAAGCGACGAGAGGATTGAGTCGTTCGAGTGGTTGTTTTTGGAGTTCATAAAGACGATGCCTAGCCCCGAAAGTAATTATCACTGATTAGGATCAAGCTATTGGTCGAGCCTTCAGAAGTATTTTCCCATCATCATTCCATCGACTCAATTTGTCGCACATCATGTACAAGTTTCCGAAAAAGCTAGGACTGGTTCTTTACAATGCACATGGTAGGGACTTGAAGCACATCATTTGGCATTCCGAGATGGCACAAGAGTTTGACCAACGTTGGCCAGTTCTTATGCATAACACCAGTTTGGGTTCCAAGGAGTGGTTACCAACTATTTACGAAATTAGACAAAAATGGATGCCAGCTTACGTGAAACACATATTTGCAGCGAGAATGTATAGTAGCCAATCTATCGAGAGCAACCACACTTTCTTTAAGCGTTATGTGGATAGGCGAAATGGGTTGATGTATTTTATTTCCAGATTTGCGAGCAGTTGATCACCAAAGACATGAGGACTAATGGCACCTCATACAGATTTGTACCAACGCCCATGAATGATTACAGGGGTCGATATAGAAGTGCAAATGTCCCAGGTTTACACAAAAGCAGTTTTTCGACTCTTCTAAGAAGAACTCGTTGAGAGTACACACTACGCTACAATGAGGAGATCAATCAACGAACACATGAAGGTTTATGTAGTTCAACGTAAAATGTCGGTAGGGATTACGATCGTCAAAGGGACTTTTTTACCATCCTCAAATGGAATTCATGACTTGTAGTTGCATGTTATTCGAGCTTGCGGGCTACCCATGTCGTAACATTCTTCACATGTTGAGCAAAAAAGATATAATGCTTCTACCTCAAATGTACATTATACTCAGGTGGACCAAGAATGAGAAAGCGAATCCTATGTTTGACCTCGTGGAGACATTCATCGAGGAAGTCTCAGTTGCTTCACGACTTCGCATTTTGAGACATGAGTCTAATGACCTGATCGAGGAGGTGTTATTAACTTAGATTTCAAGCAATTACGTACTCAAAGGAATGAGAGTGAAAAGAAATATTCACATGTCAACAGTAATTACAAGTGTCTTTGTCACTATCAAATAATGGTAGTTCAACTTTGGTTCGTGTGCATAATGTACAACATTCCTTGATTTGAGGCATGTACGGGAGATACTTTGGAAACTATTCGAACATCTGTTTTCAGATTATTGGGAAAATATATCTTAACTAAATAAAAAGAGTAGAAGAGTCCAAACAGTGCATTTCGCCCAATACGATGCTCCAAGTGTTTTTTCCCCTTTTAATGTTGCAGTTACTTTACCTTTGTTGTCTCTATCTTTTCTCATTTGCACACGCAACATCCATGCTCTGCACTCCACCATTTTCAACACAAAAACACTTATTGTCTAGAAAATGCTATTTGGAATTAACACAATGCCGCAAATCACCACCATTCACCATTTCCATTTCTTCGACCTCATCTGAGAAAAATAGAACAATACCGAAGGTCAGTACATGTCTGTAGAAGAAAAAGATTTGGTGAGTGCTAAAGGTTATACTACTCAAAGAATGCCCATCACCACCGTTCACCATTTGAATTTCTGTGTGGCTTTCCCTTTTTTGTATTTGTTTTTTTTCAAGTTTTGATTGATTTTTCGTTATTCCTTTTTTGTATGAAGTTTCTGTTGTTGATTGTGTATAGCTATGAAGGTTGAAGAATCCCCGTTCTCGTGACCCTTTTGGAACTTTTGGGTAATTTTTTTCACGCTTTCTTCATTTTCTCACGTTACTTATTTTGTTTTTTCCCCTGTTTTGTCATCAATTTTTCGATTTCTTTCTTTCCATGTGAGTTTTATGTTGTGTAGCTGTGAATACACAGTTTATCATCTCAAGTGAGTAGAAAATGATACATCAAAGGTACTTGCAAATCAAGGTAATTTATGTAATCATACAACAATTTCTAATTCGCCACCGTTCACCATTTCACCATTTCTAATTCATTAATTGATATCAAGTACTCAAGTTTCGAATACACTAAAAACAATTTATATTTTCTAATTTTTTTTTTATATAAATTGAGTTGAAACTGGGTCATTGGAAAGTCTTCAGTGATGCTACTATTGAGTTGGGCACTGAATTGGTGAGTTCTTATGAGTCAATCTTTGATAGAATTTTATCTTACTTTCACGTGTGTGTTTTCTTGTTGAAAAGATTGAGTTCTTTGTTTTGCTTATGTGATTCTCGAGTTTTGACTCTCTATATTGTTGAGTATACATTTTCATAGAATCCTATTTTATGTTTTGTTTGTGGAGCTTAATCCATTATATTTGCTTATTGTTGAGATTATGGGTTAAGCCAACATTCCTGACTTGATTATTATGCTAATGATTTGATGCTTTGCGAACGTTGATGCAAGGTTAATAGGAAGATTTAGTTGGTGTATGGGGAAGGAATTGTTGTATTTTTTTTATTTTTTTTGTTCCAGAAATTGAAGATCGGTGTCGTGGTGAGTTGATTCACTGTCTTCTCTGAAGTAAGGTAAATATTTTTACATAAATGTCGCCGATTTGTAAATTTACTTTGAACATGAACAAGAAATGTCATTCTAGATCTAGAATTCAATAATTGGTATTGGGTATTTGGATGATGCTGCATTATCTGTTGAATCTGTAAAAGTGAGTTGGATTGTTAATGGAGTATCATCTTTTGCTGTGAAGGAAAAGGAGGAGAGTGATAGGTTTCAATTTAGTTGGGGCATGGTCGTAGAGGTTCAAATGTGGAGGAAAAGAAGAGGGAAAAAATCTCCACCCTCTATTATCTACAAAAGCATTTTAAGGTGTTTTGTTTGTGGTTTCTTTCTTTAGGCTCTTCCAGTTACATCTCAAAATAGTAATTTAGCTAAATCCATATCGCCTTTTGTGAATATACGATATACCACATTTTAATAGGTTTTCGAACTTGTTTATAGATTTTAGGAGGGAAAATGGTAGAATAGGCAAAAGGATGCTGAATGGTAAATTGGGAACTTGTATTTGAATTTACATTCTGTCATTTGTTTAGTTGGTGGGGTGCAGTTTCTTGAATAATTAAAGTGTTAGTCCATTATAAACAGTAGGGGGAAGGAGTTTATATTAGTACTAGAAAATGCTTGAGAGCATGGGAGAGATTCAGGCCTCTCGAAAGTTTGAACATTCCATGTCTCTTCATTTATGTTCTTCGCAATTTGCAATTACAATTGTGAATACAAAATATATAGAGAAAATTACTGCAATTGTCTCTTTGACTCTTTCCTAATATAATTCTTCCTAAATATTTGTATCTTCATTTCATCTTTCTCAAACTACCTCAATAAAATGATGAGAGCTGGATTATAATAAATTTTCGAAGGTTTTAGCTTTTTTTTTTTTTTTGAAGTAGACAATTGCATTCAAACAAAAGCAAGGTTCAGTCCCTAACAAAGAGACTCTGGGAGATGAACATGGGAATAAAATCGATCCACAGTTGATTACATGTAGTAAAAAAAGAAAATTGCGCTAACTTGTGGGCTACAATATTCCTCTCTCGAGGAATAAAATAACATGAACCACAAGTACTACAAATCAAAAGATCTCGATTTTCACTAAGGATGCTGGCATTCGGGTGACAGCTGTTATGCGAGTTGAGGCCTTGAATAACCTTTAATGCATCACTCTCAATGGCTTTGATGGGGATCTGTCTTTCAATAGCAAGTGAAATACCTTGTCTGAGTGCAAAGGCTTCGGTCATCTCCGCGTCTCCGAAGCTTCGAAGTTGTTGAGAAAAGGCTGCATGCACCAAACCTTGCTCATCCCTGAACCAACCTCCAAATCCAAAAAGGCCATCCTCCTTCCGAACGGCCGCATCTGTTGCCAAGATCAGACCGATCGGATTTGTGATAGGACCTTCCCACACTGCTTCGCTTTTGGATATTATTCTTGTGTGAATCGTGGGCTGTCTAATTTCCTATTTAAAGTCACGAATATTCACTTCCACCGACCAGCTCAAGAACTCAGCAGGATAAGCTCTCCCGTCGTGTAAAGTTTCATTCCTAGATTTCCATATACTCCAAAGGCCAACACAGATGATCTCCAAAACAGAAGATGGATGGACGAGAAGGATCATAACGAGTTGGTAGTGGAATTCAATATCCTTACCTGAAAGTCGTTAGTCTTTCCACAAGTCCCAAACACCTAAAAGCTTCCAGAATTCTTTAGTTCAAGGACAATCAATGAAGATATGGGTGTTAGACTCAAAACCATCGCATCTTGGACAGTGAAGACGGCTGAAAATATGTCGATGTCGAAGGTTACTCATGGACGGGATGGCTCTGTGAAGTATGCGCCAGACCAAATGTTTGGCACGAGGCACTATTTCCAATTTCCACAGAATATTCCACCAGGAACCTGTGCTTGAAGCACTGCTAGTTTCTTCAGTCTGAGATTTGTTCATAAGCAAGTAATAACCACTTTTAACCGAGTATTGGCCATCATTCGAGAAGTTCCAAATAAGTCTGTCTGGGGCTGTGGGATTTCCTGGGGGAAGTGAAAGAATTCGGTAAACGTCGATGGGCCAAAAGGATGATTGAATAAGGTCAATGTTCCAACCCCCACTCACAGTTTTAAGATCCGCCACAGTTTGAATACCTTGCATCCGAGGAGAATAGACTGTCATTGCTATTCCATTTGCTAACCATGCATCTTCAAAGACCCTCACCTTTTCACCATCTCCAATTCTCCATTGGCATCCCTTTTCCATAACCTCTCGTCCCCAAATAAGACTCGACCAAATATGTGAACATCCAGGTTTGTTCTCAGCTTCCATAATACTACAACTTGGGAAGTACTTATTCTTCAAGACTCTACTGACAAGTGACTCTGAAAAATGGATGATTCACCAAACTTGACTAGCTAACAAGCACTTATTGAATGTGGTTAAATCTCGGAATCCCATTCCACCATCCCTTTTATTGTTACACAAAACCTTCCAGTTGATCCAGTGTAGC
Source organism: Ligustrum vulgare (assembly GCA_963555705.1). Taxonomy (NCBI): domain Eukaryota; kingdom Viridiplantae; phylum Streptophyta; class Magnoliopsida; order Lamiales; family Oleaceae; genus Ligustrum; species Ligustrum vulgare. The sequence continues at coordinate 2,861,895 of OY743178.1, read as the reverse complement.
CTGTTCTTTTCCCCCGTGGCTCCCCACCAAAATCTCGAAATGATGCTACGGATATCGTTACACAGATGAACTGGGAGCTTGAAAACCCGCATAACATAGGTTGGGATGGCTAGAAAAACAGCCTTGAGCATGACTTCTCTACCTGCAGTGGAGAACAAATTATGATTCCAGCTTTGAACCTTCTTCCAAATTTTATCTTTCAGTGCTCCAAAGGTCTTTCTTTTGTTTCTTCCCACCATTGAGGGTAGTCCAAGGTATGAATCATGATGTTTAAGGATTTGTAGTCCGAGAATTGCACCGATAGAATTGCGTCTCACGGTGGGCACATTGGGGCTAAATGAGATACTCATTTTCTGCATGTTCACCTGTTGTCCAGATGCCGCCCCATACTGATGAATAATTGCCATGATTTCGTTCGCATCTTCCTCCTCAGCCCTGGAGAAAAGAATTGAGTCATCTACAAAAAATAGATGGCCAATTTGTGGACCCCCACGCTTACATCTCATTCCCACCATCTTTCCCTGGGAAACAGCTGAATGGAGAAGAGTAGAGAATGCCTCTGCACACATGATGAACAGATATGGAGAAATTGGGCAACCTTGTCTCAGTCTTCGTGAAGGAGTTATTCTTCCCCTAATCTGGCCATTGAAGGTGAAGGAGATCTCAGAGGTTGAGATACAATCCAATACACGTGCAATCCAAAGTTCAGGAAAGCCCATTTTACGCATGACGACTTCAATGAATCTCCATTCAATCCGATCATAAGCTTTACTCATGTCGAGTTTAAGGGCCATGAATCCTTTACTCCCATTATTTCGTCTGCTCATAGAATGTAAAAGCTCAAAAGCAATAATTGCATTATCCGTGATAAGTCGATCAGAAATAAAAGCACTCTGGGTATCAGAAATTAGAGACGGGAGTATAGTTTTCATTCTCGTAGCTAAACATTTAAAAATAATTTTATACAAAACACTGCATAAGGATATAGGTCGGAATTCAGAAATGTACTCCGGGGAAGATTTCTTTGGGATAAGCACAACCGTCGTTTTATTGATTGATCGAATAGAATGCCCATCATTGAGAACCTTAAGACAAGCTGCTATAATTTGGTGCTTAAGCGTCTCCCAATGGTTCTGGAAGAACATAGCATGGGAGTCATCCGGTCCAGGTGCTTTGTGAGTTCCAATGCTGAAAAGTGCATCCGAAATATCCTCCATCTTGAACGGCTTCATGAGGAATTGGAAATCTACCGCCGAAATCTGCCTGTGAATATGTTGAACACCAGCATCCAAAATCTCCGAAGATGGATAAGAACTCATAAATAGAGTGGAGAAGAACCCCTCAATGTGATCCACAATATGTTCCTCATCTTCCAACCAGATCCCATCCTCTCCCTTTAATCGTTGAATAGAGTTTATCCTTCTTCTCTCAGATGCTCTTCTATGAAAAAAATTTAGTATTGCGATCCCCTCCTTTCATCCAATCTGCTCGAGCTCTTTGTCTCCAAAGAATTTCTTCCTTCCTGTTAATATGTGAAATCTCCTCCTCCAATTTCTTCACCTCTAGCATCACCAATCCTGGGTAGTCCGAGCTAAGAAGCTGATCTCTTCGATGTATGCATTTAGCCCGAAGTTTTTTTGTACCGGCCATTTTACCTGAGTTCCAATCAGTTAATTTGCCTAGGCATCCTTCAAGAGACTTATTGATGGTTACGAAAGGGTCAACCTTATCATCAGATTACATCCCCCCATTCATGGTTTCATCAATGACCTGAAGGTACCCAGGTTCTTGAATCCGGAGAGGTTCGAAGCGCTTAAGTTTTGCAAGCCCAATCTTACTTCTTTGAACTTTATGGCGAGCGATATTGACAAGGATGGGTCTATGATCAGATCTTGAGAATGGTAGGTTAACAATCTCAGTCAGGGGAAAAAGGTCAAACCAATTAGAATTACACACTGCCCTGTCTAGACTAGCCTGAATATGTGCATCACCCATTCTCCCATTATTCCATGTCATACATGGTCCAGAGAAGCCCAAATCCGAAAGGTCGTAATCCACCAGAGCTCTACAGAAGCTATCACAATGTTGATCGGATCTACTCTCACTCCCCGACCTTTCTTGAAGACTAATGGTTTCATTAAAGTTCCCAACACATAACCACGGAAGATCAAATATCCCATGAAGTCTCCTCAATAATTCCCATGATTGGTCCCTATTATTAGACACTGGATTACCATAGAAGGCAGTAAGTCGCCAAGGACTAGTATCCTTCTTACAGATAATTGCATCGATATGGCCTCTAGAGAATGATTTAATATTGACATCCCAGTCATCTTTCCAAAGTAACATGAGACCACCGCTTCTACCCTTACTATCAACAACAAAATTTGATTCGAAGCCCAATGCAATCCTCACATTAGCTGCCTTCAGACCTGAAAGTCTCGTCTTCGATAAGAAAATGACACTAGGGGAATGCCTACGGATTAATTTCCGTAGAGAAATTAATGTGCAAGAGTTCTCCATCCCCTGCACATTCCAGCTAAGGCAATTCATGGCGTCCGGTGGTCCTGATTCACAGGACTCTCCAGTTTATAGTTGGTCATCAAGACCTCCATCTCCTTGATATCTTCTATTATCTGTCATCTTTTGCTTTCTCCTAACTCCTTCCCCGACCATGGTAATTTCCTCTTACACCTAGTACCATTGTTACCATCACCATTTATAACGCCTTTCCCATCCAACAATAAATTCTCTCCTGAGGTACAAATAGCTAGTCCCATGGATCCCCTAGCCAATCGTTTCCAACTCTTTCCCCCAGATGACTTATCTCGATTATTAACCTCCTCACGAGAATTGTCAATAAGCGGTTGTTCCTGCGAAATTATCTGTCCTTCCATACCCACCCTATCCTTCTATACCCCCCCCCACAGAGCTATTAACCTTCTCCGCAGTATTGGGGGCTCCTTATCAACTTTCCCTACGGCGGCATGTGAGATTTTGCCGATGTTCTGGCCCAACGCGTCCGACTCAATGTTATCCTCTCTAAGATGGTGTGTGTTCCTCTTCACAAGCTCCCCATTCCCATCGTTAGAGGCCTCCTTTGCTCCATCTCCTTCTTTACTAGCAACCCTAGAAGTACTCCCCGTCCCAGCATATTTTATGGGAGATCATTGTCTGGGATTCCCTCCCTTCGCTACAGCTCTGATTTTGTCAGTATACTTAAGTATTTCCCTCCCACCTTCAAATACTCCTTCCTCCATACATTCAATCAATCGATGCCCAATTATCCCGCAACGGAAACACAATTGTGGTAACCTCTCGTATTGCAGTGGAGCCACAAACTCCTTACCCAATGATTCTAGTCTGACCAATACTCCTCTTTTAAGAGGTTTGGTGATATCCAATGTGACTCTGACTCTTGGAACAATATTTGCATAATCACTACAACAAAAATAGCCTTTTGCAACACTCAAAAAATGTTTCCAAAAGGTTTTTGCAACGTTTGACAAGTGTTACAAATCGCAGTGTTGCCGTAGAGAAAAAAAATTTTGCAACGTTTTTTAACGTTGCAAAAGATTGAAATAAACATTGCGGTAGACCTTTTGCTATGTTTTTTAAGTGTTGCCGTAGATCCTTTTGCAACGTTTATTAAGTGTTGCGGTAGACCCTTTTGCAACGTTTTTTAAGTGTTGCCGTAGACCCTTTTGCAACATTTATTAAGTATTTCCGTAGACCTTTTTGCAACGTTTTTTGAGTGTTGCCGTAAACCCTTTTGCAGCGTTTTTAAAGTGTTGCAAAAACTTTTAACCCAACATTTTGCAACATTTATTGAGTGTTGCTGTAAACCATTTTGCAACGTTTTTTGAACGTTGCTATATATATATATATTTTAAATATTATTGAACAAATTATAAAACCCAAATTTTTGTAATTACTTCATTAAAATGGTACTTTAAATAAAAAACAAAAGTAAATACATTATGAATTTTCAAATCCATACAAAATAAAGTGTTGATAATGTCTAATAAATCCACAATACAGAATAACAAATTCACGAAAGAAAGTGTTGATAATGTTTAAAAAATTCGCAAAAGAACATCATCATTTGACAAAAGAAATATTTTACTACGAGAATATCAACTTCATCCAGCAATATAACCGCACCTTTAGATCGCAAAATTCGGCCTATCTTCAAAGTTACACCTATAACAAATTTGAGCAAAGTTATAAGTGAATGTCACGCTTTACTTAATAAATGGTAGAAAAAATAAAAAATAGAGTTAAAAGCACAAATCACATTCTATTGAAAGGGATCTTGAAGCAATTTTGTTTATATCATTGTTGTCCTAGTTTCTCTTGACCAAAAACTCACAGCATTAGGGCCCTTTCTCTTGACCAATGAATATGGAGAAATGTGGACAACATGAGTGACATCAAGGAATGCTATCCATTAAATGCTATGTAAAAGGTCAAATGTCCACATCTAGAAAGTAACACCAAAAAGCATTGAAAAGGAAAATAAAGTAGAAGCACTTCAACTTTCCACTAAAATCCCTGTTTCTTTCAGCAAAGACAAATCCAGAGAAACACCCCCACCCCATTTACCATCCCAAAACTGCGTTAATTATTACTCGACCACATTAAAGAAATCCAATTCTTTTAACCACTAAAAATCCACATACACAACACTACCACATTTCCTCCTCCTTACTAATACATAATCTATTCATCGTGCACTTGGTCTAGATGAAAATGCTAATACCTTAAAACAGTACTACATCTGTCAATAATCAAAATATTTTCATTTGATAAAGTAAATAATGCATAAAGCCGAATAATAAATCCAAGGGAACTCAGAAACAGTCATTTCTAATAAAAGCTACAAGTGCATTCAAACACAAAGCAAATTCATAGTCTAGATTTATCAAAAGAAAAGGCAAAAATTCACAGAAGAGGGTCTGAGATACAAAACAATTCCATAATAACAGCAGAAAAAATTCAATACCCAGACCAGAGCAGCAACAGTTAATTAAAGTTTGTATATCCAGAAAACGAAAAAATCTCGTGACAAAGCTAACACGCAATGGAATCAAGATAGCACATACTAACATCAAAAGGTTAAAACTAAATATATCTATTGAAAGGGCAGTGATTTTTATTGTTTGTATGGAATGAAAAGTAGGAGGAAAAGAAAACAATTATTTTTCTTCTTTTTCTCTCATTTTCCACACCTTTTCCCAGCCAAAGAAAGGAAAATAGTCCTCGAAGGACAGAAAATCCATATTGTAATTATCTGTAACTCTTCTTTTTTCATCCTTCCGTAATCTGGCAGCATATACTGCAGATACCAACCAAATAAAGTGGAATAAAATCTATTAACAAGAAGAGAAACACCATTTAATATATATGCTCTTGGCACTTACTAAATTCTAATAAACACAAAGAATTGCAGAATATAATGAGAAGTGGTGGATTTTTCTTTGTTTGGTATATATAGCTTAAAGCATTCACTAATTAAGCATAATTTTATAAACAAAACTATGATTCCACTCAATTAATTGAACAATTTATAGAAGCAGAGTACAAAATTAATGATTATCTGCATATAAAGAAACTTACAGCATATCTAGGGATGTCAACTTTCTTTGTATCACGGCTATTTCCAAAGGGATTATCATGCTGCAGAAAAGGAAGGGGAAAAACACTTCAATATCTGCAGGTGGCGAAAATGAAAAGCACCATGCCAACAACCACGATGCCATAAATTATAGTGGTAGCAATACTGAATCGACTTGGTCCCTTTTTCTTCTTGCTTATATAGTGGTAGCAATACTAAATTATAGGGTTTGTAGCAATACAGAATATATGAAGTCAATAGATAAAGAAATAGTAATTTACCTTAGAAATCTGATTCCTATTCTTGGTTTTTCCTACAATCCCAGAAATAAATAAACAAAAGCCATTACTCTAAACTCACCAAACTACAATAAATTAGAAGAAAAACATAATTTTCCCTACAATTCCACAAATGATTAAACCAAATTCATCCAAACTACAATAAATTAGAAGAAAAATCATACTTTCCAATATCGATCCAAGTGTTGATGCCTCTCAAGTGGCTAGCATGTGTTCCTTCTCAATGAGTTTTGAGGCTAATCTCCAACCAATCTACTTATCTACACAAAGAAAATGTTCAATAAGTCCTCTTTCTTCCAGCTCCAACAATTTATTTTATTAAAATTTAAGTTGGTACTGTAAAATGTAATAAGCCAAATCCTCTTTATTTTGGAAGTTTTATATGAGAAGATATAAAGAAACTGCACTCAATTACGATGACCTTGTTATCACATCTCAACATTGAACAATCAACTCAGCAAGTTCAACTTGTATGTCACAATATCAGTAATACAAATTATATACCAAATAGAAAGATTAAAGAAATCGTTGAAGGTCAATAATACTGCACTGTTATCAAATAAAAAAAAAAGTAGAACAAATTAAAATATACCTAGAAAGTGCAAAAATGCAAGTAAAACCCAGTTGCACACATTAACAAAATCAAAACCATTGGCCTGATGTTTCAACCCAGCACCTTACCCAAGCAAAAATCGAGAGCCCTTCACCACACACCGAGCTCATATTTCCAAAACTCAGACACAAGAGAGCACCAAATCAAAAAATCGAGCGTGCTTGCAGTGTGTACGTGACTGCGTGCTTACGGGTGTGTGCGTGTTCCGTGTGGCGGGTGTGTGTGAGGGAGGGAAGAAGGGAAGGGAGAGAGGTTAGTACATCGGTGGTGGTGGTGGTAGTGGTGGTGGCGGCGGTGGTCGACGACGAATGGGAGCGGCAGGAGAGGTCCTGTGAGAGAGGTTGGAGAGGATTTGATTTAGGAAGGAGTGTTGCGTTCGTGACAGTGTAGGTTTTGTTTTCAATTTTTAGTAAATTGCAATGTAGTCCTACAAAAAATAATTTTTGTGAGAAAAAAAAAATTTTGCCTACAAATTTAATTTTATAGGTGGAAAATTTGTTATCTAAGTGTAATATTTTTGGAGCCAAATTTTTATCCTTACAAAATCTCGTTTTGTAGGGAAAAATAGACTATGCATACAAATTATATTTGTATGTGGAAATTTTGTAGTTTAAGTATAAAGTTTTTTTGAGCCAAATTCTTATCTATACAAAAATTCGTTTTGTAGGAAAAAGTAGACTTTGCATACAAATTTCATTTTGTATCCGAAAATTTTGTAGGATAAACTTAATTTTCTTGTAGTGTCCGAATCGAAACAAGAACGGAATTTGTGTTTGGATTTTGCGTGCGATTAGAGGGAGCCGCTTTAGGGTTTGTTCAAGAGAGCACGCTGAGCTCTTTCATTTGAGAGGAAAAAAGGAAGGGAAAATCTGGGAAAAAAAAAAAGACATCACGATGCCTATTGCAACGTTTTTAAAAACGTCGCAATAGACAGCTTATTGCAACGTTTTTTAAACGTTGCTAAAACTTAATTTGAGTGTTGCAAAAATTTCAACTTATCGCAACAATTTTTAAATGTTGCAAAAAGGGATAAATCTCAAATATTTATATCAAATGCAACATTCAATTACAAAATGTTGCGGTAGACCACTTTTAACAACATTCAATTAGCAAATGTTGTCATTTAAATGTTGCAAAAGCCCATTTTTGTAGTAGTGAATCCACCTCCAACACCTCTCCAATTAGCTTCCCAATCTCCCAAAGAGTCCGTTCAGTATGACAAACCAGAGGCAAATTAAGGATATGAATCCAGAAGGCGGTGCAGGTGAAGTCTAGCTCAGGTATGTCGCTGATGTCGTTCATATGTTTGAGCACCAAAGGTTGATTATTAAACAACCAAGGTCCTCCCCTAAGCACCCTATTACGGTCAGTCAAAGAATCGAAACGAAACAAGAACATATTGTGCTCTCCTTTAACCTCGATTGTAAACCCCCTTGCCAACTGCCAAACCAAGCGGAAAACCCGCTCCACTGCCTCTCTATTATCCATTTTAGAGCTAAGGATTTTACCTATCAGGCACGATTTCAGATTGGTCAAGCCTTCGTTACATATATCTTCTCCAGTAGAAACTCTCGAGCTGTTAGAATCCTCCAACTTCAGTTGCTCATATAATTTTCGAATATCCTCCGAGTCCATACCGAGCTAGGAAACCAGCAATAATCAACAAACCACCCAAGAAAATGAAGGCCAGAAAGAATCCGGCGACTAAAGCCACAACCTGTGGGAGCAAGCCCTAGGTCTCACCGAAGGAGAGACCTAGGGGAATCGCCAGGGGTCTTTTTGGAAGTACCCAGATTTCAAATAAGAAGGCATATTGAAGGTTTTAGCTTTTGAAAGAACTAGAAAGATAGTTTTATATGATGCTAGCTTCTTCATGTTTTTTTTTTTTTTTTTTTTTTTTTTTTGAGATTATTGTCTTTTCCGTACAAGTTGTTTACCTTTCCATTTCATGTTTATTTATTTCTTTCTTTTCTTATCTTAAGAAAGTAAAATTCATTGTAATATAACCGCTTCAATAACCTTCAATAACTTATGGAAGTATATTTATTTCTTTTTTTAAAGCTTACGTCTTGCAGTGCCATTTCAGACCATATCACAACCAGAAAATCCATGTTGAAACGGGGCTGGAGCTGGAGGTGCGTTCGGTTTTGAATTGAGTTTTTCCCCATGTTTATTAGCTGTGTTATACGTTTTTCCTTGAATTACTTCGATACTTATTATTTTTTATCGTTAAAATTTTTTGTTGAATCCTTTTAGCTTTTGAATTATTTAAATTTCTAAGAAAAATCATTTATGTGATTTAGGTTTTAGAGGTTGAACAATTAAATGTACATAGACTCTTATATCTTGGGTTGATGCAATAAATATCTCTGGGGGATTAGCTCATTTCTTATGATTGCCCGTTTGAACTTGATATTTCTTGATAGAGAAATGTAAATTGTTGCTTAATTCTTGCATAATCACATGAGGTTTCACTTGCAGTAGAATTTATTGCAAATTTAATGTATATTCAAGCTATGAAATTCAGCCGGGAAACTTCTTAGGTAAGAACCTCATTTTGATGATAGCTTATGTTTAAATTGATACATAATTTGTCATTTTTAGAATAAAAATTAAGAAATAGTGGAGATTGAGAGAAGTGGGGTTGCATTTGATTTCTTTATTCATAATTGGAGGTTATATATGGTCAATGATGTAGAGCTAATTAGCTAGTTATTACAATTTATGTATAATGCTTGGACTTTCAATAGTTTTTGTAGGGAGAATGATAATATTTTTAGCTTATTATAGGAGAACTTTTAAATTACTATATTGCTGATACAAGACTCAGTAACATCTATGTGCTTTTATTTGTACAAGAAGATTGTGTAATTCTTATCAATCTCCTTCAAGTGCTCCAAATACAATCTTAAAATATCAAAATGTGCGTGAGAGTTTTCTTTGTAGTGGGGGAGATAAATGTATTCAAAAAGCTAAGAGATATAGCAACTAAATCTTACAAAAATGAAGCTATTTTCTTTGTCCAAAAAATTGGAGACATCCAATACTTTTGTGATTGATTAATCTGGGTTTTTTAAAAGAAATTAGTTTAGGATTTGTTAAAGTTTAGATTTAGACATTCAACAATTAGTTTAGTTGTGTCGTGTATTGATCTAACCTCAGATATAAATTTACATGAATTTTTTTATGATTAATATCACTTTAATTGTACTCTTTGTATCACATCAACAAGTTTTTTAGTTGTTGACGTGTGTACTCCGAGGCTTTATGAGATTTCCCAAGCATAGGTGATTGAAGTTGAAGACTAACCAAAAATGGAGGATGAGAAGGACGCTTTCTATGTAGTATGGAAAAGGGACAATGTTGGGTCTATAAAATCATAAGTGATCTTCAAGTAGTTATTCGATCGTCTGTAGTTTTCTCTATATTTCACTTAGCCAATTTTACTGAAACATTTGGCTATTTTTTATTTATTTTTTCCTTAAAATTTTGTTTTGTCTATATGAAAAGTTTTAATGCTGTTATTTTAGGCTTTCAATATTTGTTTTCGTATGATATCCTTTCATTAATGTGATTGCACTTAGTCAAAAAAATAGATTTTAGCATGTAAAATATAATATGCTTTACAAAATGCTGCAGAATCACGGCTTTATATCTCCTCTGTGTACAAAGGAAACAACTGAATATTTAAATCATTTTTAATTCTGGTTTTAGACATTATTTACAAAGTTAATATTATGTCTCGTGTATCACAAGGACAAAAACTAGTGTGTATATATATATATATATATATATAGTTTGGCCTTTATTAAGAGTATGTTTGGTAAGTCAAATAAACTAGCTTATAGCTTATTTGAAGAGTTTATAAGCTTCATCTACTAAATTAAGCTCCGTTTGGTTGATAAACTTATTTGATAAGTTAGAACTTATCTCAAAAGCTATTTTTACAAGCTTTTCAAATAAGTTTCATGAGCTTTTCATTTTTTATTCCATTTTTAGTCTCTTTATTTTTTTATTTTTTTTAAAAGCACACCCTTATGCAATTAGGGTATTCTCCCCATGAACTTAATGGTTGAAACATGTTGTATCAACTCATTTTATTTGGTAATTTCCTACGGGGAGTTTTAGATTTTTTTTACTTGTTTTTCAAATTTTATTTCTAGTAAATCAATTATCTTTTTATAATTTCTTTTAATGCTTCTATAAAATAAGTTGTATATATATATATATATATATATATATATATATATATATATATATATATATATTATCTTCATTTATTTCTTTTTCTTCTTTTAAATGTTCTTTTAAATTTATTATTTGTTCTTTTTAGCCTTATTTAATTTAAGATTATCTTCTTCTTTTTTTATGCAATTATCCAAGCCTTTAATAGTTATTTTTTCTAAATGTTTTATTACTTTTTATATGAGTGAACGTTTTTCGATTCGGTTCCTTTAATAACAAGAACCGAACAATATCGATTTCAATATGTTTATCGATTATTTTTCGGTTCTTATTCGATTCCTATTAAAAAATTAAATTTGATGCAAATACGAAAAATATCTAATTATTTGCAAAATCAAAGCTAAATAGAGTCAAATAGAGTATCCAAATCATATCAATAAGACTTGTTAAACTTAAACTTCGAATTGAATGAAAAGAAATAACCAAATAATCCAAATATAAGTATATGATAATAATACAACCATATCGAATGACAAAATTTAAAGCGAAATATATCTTCAAAATACATCAATAAAATATTTTAAACACAAAATTTCATGTAACATGCAACATGATACTAAAAATTCAACAATTATCATGTAACGCAATACAGAAGGTATCAAAAGTGTCATGTGAATTTAATTTAAATTAAGAATGTTCGATTTTCGGTTCTCCATTTTTCGATCTCGGTTCAGCTTCGGTTCTCTTTTTTATCCTAAAGAACCGACCGGTTTCTTTTCTTTTTTTTTTTTTGTTCGATCTCGGTTCCTTCGATTTCGATTTTTTTTTTCCATTTATTTTTTTATAATAGTTTCTTTTCAACATTAATCATTTTTCTTTTATTTCATGTATAGATTGTTTGTCTTTTACAGAATGTTGTTGTAGCCATAAGTCTAATATTTATCTTATTAATCTTATCTGGTTTCTACATTTTTATCTAATTGTATTTTAATATCTTCTTGTAAGTATCTGTTTAGTAAAGACCAATTTCTATGATAATTCATATTTTTCCTTGTAATATAGAAGACTTTCTTCTTTTTCAAATTCTTATATATTTTTTCATATATATATATATATATATATTCATCTTTTATTGACTCAATTATGAGTCTTTCTATGACATGTTCTGTTATTTCTCTGGCGATTTTCTAATTATAATTAATGTTATTATTTTTAATCTATTCCTAGGTTCTAAAAATTGTATAGCCTCTAAAAATTGTATAGCCCCTGATTGATAGAGGTTAAATTTACAAATCGTTTGGTAATTGATTTTTTTTTTTTTAATTTATAAATCAATTTATAAATCACACAATTTTTCAAATCACTTTTTAACCACACATTTTCCTCTCTTCAATTTTCAACCACTACTTTTTATCTCAAAATCATAAATAAATCAGTTTATAAACCAAACACTGTTATCAAACGGAGGCTAATTACCATTTGATAACCGTCTTTTTTTTGGTTTATAAACCAATTTATAAACTACACAATTTTTCAAACCACTTTTTAACCACACATTTTTCTCTCTTTAATTTTCAACAACTACTTTTTACCTCGAATCATAAATAAATCAGTTTATAAACCAAACAGTGTTACCAAACGGAGGCGATTTTTAGCGAATTTTAATAAAAGTTGATGAGATGTGTGATTAAAAAATTGTAAAACTCATGAAATACGTGATTATAATTAATTGTTGACTTTGATAAAAATCTAAAATAAAATTTCTGCCCCAAACCGGGCATAACTTCCCTTTTTTCTTCTTTTAATTTATAAAATTTGTTTATTTTTGTAATTGTAATTTCCATGATCTTTATGACTCTGATATCAATGTAGAGGTACTACTATGAGCGAACAATAATTAAATAAAATCATACACTAAATCAAATAAATTCATGCACTAAAAAAATTATGTACAAATATACAAATCCTATGTAAAATAACTCTTATCGTCACATTTTCGTGATAATTATAAATATATCAAGATGTGTCACATATAAACAAAAAATGTGTTGTAAATATTATCTTGTATTGATGAATTATAATTGTACCTCTGTAACCCTAGATGTTATTACTTTGTATATTCTCATTCTCCCCTATATATATTGGCTCTTGTTCATAATAAAATACAAAAGTTTATTGATGTCTTTATTTCTTCTCTCTTTTTTCTCTAATATATAACAAGTTATCAGCACGATTCTCTCATATCAAAACATTAGTTTGAAAGTAATATTATGTGTGCTGAAATTAATTTGATGACATATGAATTCTTTTTTTATAACTTCAAATTTCAAATTCCAAGTTATGATCCACCGCAAGCTTTTCCATTTATAAAAATCCTGTCGCAAGCTTTATTTTTTTGAAATCACTTTGAATTCAATTCCTGTGTAATGGATTTCTCAATTCAGTACTAAGGTATTTGAACTAGAGTTTGTGACCTGTACGTTTTCTAGTCAACAAACATTAGCCACCGTCTGGAAACCGTCCTTTTTTTTATTTATAAATTAATTTATAAATTACATAATTTTTTAAATCACCTTTTAATCATACATTTTTCTCTTTTCAATTTTCAACCACTATTTTTTACCTCAAAATCATAAATAAATCAGTTTATAAATCAAACAGTGTTACCAAACGGAATTCGTACGCTTAGTATTTTAATTCTGATTTATTGACTCTCCTTCCATTTCATAATCTGACTCTCAAGTCTCAATTACATTGTTCTGAATCTGCTCGTGAGATACTTGACTCGGCCAATCGAATTATTCTGATTTTCTGGTTACACTTTATACTAAATCAGATCTCGTCATCAAGGTTATTTTAATCTATGAAGATTTCTACTTATAGATTTATTATTCTTCTTTAAAGTTAACATTCTTTATATTTGTTTAATTTAATGCATATATTATTATTATTATTATTATTATATTGTTACTCCTGAACTAACACAACACAACAGTATATTAATATTTTAGAAGAATATTAATCGTAGAATTAAATATATAAATAATTTATTGTTGCACTTAAAATAGCACAACATTATAATTAATAATCCAAAAGAATATTATTTATAGATATGTCCAATACAAATATTTGTTGTTACTCCTGAAGTAGCACAACATTATAATTAATATTTTAGAAGAATAATATTTGCTCATGAAAACCATAAATTATAATTGTCAATATTTCAGAAGAATATTTGACTTGTTATTTTTTAAGAAGCAATAACAAAATACAAAGCGTTTTCAAAGTAGCACATGTTTCGAATAATATATCATTTTGAGTTCATATTTATCCCTGAAGAAAAATACACTAATGTCATAAGGACTTTGATTAGTTTGACTACTTGAATGATATGTGATTATATAATGTTTAATCATATTATTCGAAATTAAATAATTGAATTATATTTTATATCGAACCAGAAGTTCAATTCAATTTTATTATTTGGCATGACTAGTTGGATTATCACTGGATCAATAATGATGCGAAATCAAAATGGACACTCAATGAAAAACCAGAAGATTCTTCAATTCAATCATATTTGATATTTTTTTCTTTCATGAATTTTTTTCATCACTAGCCAAAATATGGATTAAATTGGAACTATATTTCGAAAAATTAATTTTGGTGATAAATGAGCCCATCATCATTTATGTTGATCATCTAAATATTATTTGTATCTAATAGATTTGATACATATACTAGATAATTACATAATGTTTGTAACATGAATTTTGCGAAATTACTGTACAAATTTAAGTTATATGCATAATTTTCAAATTATATAATCAAAATTGTGTCTTGTTAATGCTGGTGGACATAAATTCCAACAAGTGTTAGTTGGGATGTTGATAAATGGTTTAACATTATTACTTGTTAAACGCCTCCAATTGATATGAGAACAAAGTACTTCTCTTTTTGTTTAGGGGATTCTATTACATATCTTATCAACATCATAGTCTTCCCTATTATAATTGACTTATGGTTAGAACCTAATTTTTTTCATCTAAATTTTGATAGTGCAATTGATCCACCACAATGCACTAAAATGAAAAATAAATAATGCTGAGAAAAAATGCGTGGGAACGTATATCCCAAATTGTGATATTTTATAACACCGAAAAAATGATTGTCAATTTGATTGTTCAATTTTCTCATCAATATGGGGAGATTAGTAGCTAAAAACCATATAATTGCATCATATTATGTTATCTATATCCTCACAATTGATAATACGAAATAGAAGTTCGATTAAAAATATCAACGAAAAATTCAAAAGATAACATAATTATAAGATGCAATATCTATAAGAGATTAATAAGATCTCATATACTAGCTACAGTTGCTCTATTTCATGTTGATGTATGGCACGCCTGAAGCGTAGTGATTTCTAATTTGAATAAAGATTCTCAAATAAATAAAAATAGAGTAAATGATTATGATGGTCTTATAGGGGAGACATATACTTATGAGAGAGTATTTACTGACATAACTAACTATAAATCCTCAGAAGAGATTCAAGTACTTGAAATATTGAAAATTGAGATCTTCATAGTTATGTCGTTGTGGGGAAAGAAATCGAATTGAGATAATAATTGTGTCGACACACTTTGTAAATCACTTGTGCAAAAGCAAATTGCGAAACTGGCCGCATTATAATATGAATGATAGCAAAGATAATATATATATATATATATATATATATATATATATATATATATATATGTGTGTGTGTGTGTGTGTGTGTGTGTGTGTGTGTGTCAAAGAAAAATCGACATAAAAACAGTTGGCAAAAGTATGCATTCGGGTTAAATTAAACTTAACAAAATCTGAAGTTTTGGAACCTGAAGTCCAAACACTTGAAAGTGTAAAGCCAGTAACATACTTATAGATATAGTCATCATACACGACTTGTTGTGCAACGAATATTTCAAAGATCTGGCACTACATGTCAAACGATATGCAATACATGTAATGATGTGAACCTATTTGGTGTTTAAATCAAAAATTCCCACAACACTTTGAAATCAACCTAGGAAAGCTAAAAATGGTAAGAAATTGATGAATCTTGATCCAAGCTCACCCTAATCAAAATTCTAAGGAGAATAACCTAGCCCATGGAGAGAATAAAGTAAATACCAAGATATTTGTAGAATAAACAACAACAATACACAAGAATAATAATCCCAAATAAAGTTAAAGAAATTCCAAAGAAAATTATAAGATAAGAAAAGGGTTTACTTTTCCAAAAGCTCTCAAAGAGGCCTCAAGTTCAAGCTTCAAAGTTAGGACTAGGGTTTGAGGTGTATTAAGTATATATAGTACAAAATATTAGTTTAAATTTGAAAAAAGAAATTACACAGCAAAACGCGCGTTTCTGGCTTTAGTACCCCCACGAGACTGTGTGGTTCACCATCGCATGGCCGTGAGAATTTTTACCCCACTTTCTTCCAAGCTGGCCTGCACGGCTGTGTGGGCTTCGGCTGGAACTCCCTTCTTCAATTGTGTTTCAAGTGATGTTGGAGTCAAGGCGATCTTCTAATTGAGTTTGATTCCATAATTTGTTGACGAGTCCCACCATCGAATCTTGAAACTCTTTGGTTTGGATCTCGTCATGGGTCCCATCAGCACGTGAATCGAGGGTTGACTTCCTTGGTTTGCGGGTTGACTTCCCTGGTTCTCATCATCTCCCCCCTCTCTTGAAAAGGATTCGACATTGAATCTTCACCTGCATCAAAATGAGATAAATCAGAGACATTGAAAGTGGCAGAAATATTATACTCACCTGGGAGATCAAGTTTGTAGGCACTGTGATTGATTTTCTCCATGATTTGGAATGGACCATCTCCAAGCGGTTGTAGTTTGGATTTCCTTTGATTGGGAAAACGTACCTTTCTCAAGTGGAGCCAAACCTAATCCCTCGGCTCAAAATTGACGAGCTTTCTACCCTTGTTGGCATTGGACGCATATTGCTCATTCTTCTTCTCAATTTGGAGCTTGACTTTTTAATGAAGAGATTTAATCAAGTCCGCTTTCTTCTTCTCATCTAAGTTACCCCTTTCATTAATAGGTAAAAGAATTAAATCCAAAAAGAGTTAGTGGGTTAAAGTCATAAACAATCTCAAATGGAGAAAAAGAAGTAGTAGAATGAACATTTCGATTATAAGCAGATTCAACAAAAGGTAGACTCTTTTTCCAATTCTTTAGATTGCTCTTAAGGATAGTGCGAAGGAGTTGCCCTAAGGTTCTATTAACCACTTCGGTTTGTCCATCGGTTTGGGGATGACAAGTTGTTGAAAATAAAAGTTTGGTTCCCAATTTTTCCCACAAAACCTTCCAAAAGTCGCTAAGAAATTTGATATCTCTATCTGACACAAAACTTCTAGGGACTCCATGAAGCTTCATGATCTCCTCAAAGAAAAGGTCAGCTATGTGATGGGCATCATCCGTTTTGTGACAAGCAATGAAATGTGTCTCATCTTACTAAATCTATCAACGACCAAAAAGATGGAATCACTCCACTTTTTAGACCTAGGTAGACCCAAAACAAATCTATAGAAATCTCGGTCCATGGCTAGAGATGGCAAAAAAATCTGATTCGCTCCACCAATCCACCAACCCAATCTGATCTGAAAAAATGCCGATCCGCGGATCGACCCCGTTTAATTAAATAAAAAAATAAAAAAAATATATATTTTAATTTTTTTAAAAAGATTTAAATTATATATAAAAACATATTGCGGATCGGGGGTGGCCCGCCCCCGCCCAGAAAAATGGCGGATTCGGATCGGTTGAAATGCTACCAAGGCTCGCTAGGAAACAGTAGGGACGTATATAATCCATGAAATGCTACTTTGGACTTAGCTTTCATACAAGTGATGCACCTAGAACAAATTCTTTTTACATCCCTCCTCCTTTTAGGTCAAAAGAAATGTTCTTGTAAAATTTTCAAAGTTCTTTTTACTCCAAAATGGCTTATTAAACCTCTCCCATGGGCTTCCTCACTAACAACTCCCTCATAGAGCAATTAGGCATGCAAAGCTTATTTTCTAGAAATAAAAATCACTCATGTCTATAGTACTTGTCACATGCAACCTTCTCACACGAAACAAATATACTTGCAAAGTACACATCATTCACATACAAATCGTTAATGTATTTAAAGCCCAAAATTTTTGCACCCGAAGCAGTGATAAAAGCATACATCCTAGATAGTGCATTAACTACCACATTCTCCTTACCTTGTATTTGATGACGTAGGGGAATATTTTCACATACTCCACCCTTTTGGCATGCATCTTACTCAACTTTCCTTACCCTTTCAAGTGCTTCAATGACTCATGATCAGTATGAAGGACGAACTCCCTTGCTCACAAGTAATGATACCATCTCTCCAATGCCCTTACCAATGCATAGAGTTTTATGTCATATGATGGGTACTTCAAGGCGGTTCCATTGAGTTTTTCGCTAAAGTAGGCGATGAGATTTTTCTCCTGCGTTAGCACCACTCCAATACTAATCCCTGAAATACTAATCCCTGAAGCATCACATTCAATCTCGAAAGTTTTGTCAAAGTTAGGAAATGATAAAACGGGTGCGGGGCACAATCTTTCCTTGACTTGTTGTGCAATGAATGCTTCAAAGATCTAACATTGCATGTCAAACGATATGCAATACATGTAATGATGCGAACCCCTTTGGTGTTTAAACTAAAAATTCCAACAACACTTTGAAATCAACCTAATAAAGAAAAAAATGGTAAGAAGTTGATGAATCTTGACCCAAGCTCACCATAACCAAAATTCTAAGGAAAATAACCCTAGCTCAAAGCTGAGAATAAAGCAAATACCAAGATGTTTTTGGAATAAACAACAACAATACACAAGAATAATATTTTCAAATAAAGTTGAAGAAATTCTAAAGAAAAGAGGTTTACCTTTCCAAAAGCTTTGAAAGAGGCCTCAAGTTCAAGTTTCAAAGTTAGGACTATGGTTTGAGGTGTATTAAGTATATATAGTAAAAAATATTGGGCTAAATTTGTAAAACGAAATTACACATCAAAACGCACGTTTCTATCTTCAGTATGCCCAGGCGACCGTTTGGTTCACCATTGCGTGGCCGCGAGAATTTTTACCGCACTTTCTGCCAAGCTGGCCTGTGCGGCCGTGTAAATTTTATATTGCGCGGCCGCGTGGGCTTCGACTAGAACTCCCTTCTTCAATTGTGATGCAAGCGACGTTGGAGTCGAGGCGGTCTTCTAATTGAGTTTGATTCCATAATTTGTCAACGAGTCCCACCATCGACTCTTGAAACTCTTTAGTCTTGGATCTCTTCATGGGTTCCACGATACGCGAATTGAGGGTTGACTTCCTTGGTTCGCTGGTTGACTTCCCTGATTCTCATCATGTAATATTTTGTTTCCCTGACAATGCATAATAAGTGTCGATAAATACACGATTATTATCAATGTAAATACTGAAAGATGATTGACTCTAATTACTAGTTTACGCTCTTTGATGTACCAATGAGTGATATCAAAATATATGATCATTAACTCGGTACATTGAGAGTATTCTTTGAAGTATCAATGAGTGAGATTAAAAAGGGTAATCAATACCCCGGTACTTTGGGATTACGATGAAATGATTAGAGAAAATCTATTTGAAATATAGTAGTCGTTATCTATCTAAAATTTCACGGCTTAGATTTGGTGGTAGCAATTTGACCATTGCAATGTAAAACATATACGATGCCTAAATCATACTATATAATCCTTGAAAGATTAAATATATCTAAAATATGATATAATTCTTCAAGTTCAAAAGAATAATTGAATTTATATTTGAATAACAAATAATATGAGATATGTGCTATTTATATATGCTTGGTGAATATATTCGATATTGCACCGATTAACAGTTGAAATAATTACATGTAATATCAATATAATTGTAATGTTTCCATGAGGTGGAGCTAATATGTGTTGTACTCTTTTTTCCTTAACTGAGATTTTGTCCCACTGGAATTTCCTAGTAAGGTTTTTAATAAGGTATCTGTTATGATGTATTGATGAATAATGACCAATAATGCCTATATGATATAAAAGGTCAATATTGTTGGATCTCATGAAGAACTTTCAAAGACACTTGAGAAATTGATAAACACGATATACAAATCTCAAGTAATAAAGAGGCATATTTTTTTTGTACTATGATATTACATGGATAATGTTTTTATGATTATCATGAGAATCATAACGTGTAAGTCATATATCCCCATTGATATACTCTCTTATATGAGACTCCTAAGAGATCAAGATATAAATTATTCAATACAGATTGAATCAGGGGAGTAGCTATATGGATGATTCAATACAAATTGAATGAGGATGAGTAGCTGTCCTTTTTTTTTTGCCCTTCCTTTAGGTTTTGTCCCACTAAGTTTTCCTAACAAAATTTTAACGAGACAACATTAAAGTATTTCGAAATTTTCAACAAATTTACTCAAACGACAATATAGCTGATTTATCCACAAAAGCATTGTCAACATCTACATTCAATAAATCAGTTCACAAAATTTAGATGCATCGACTCGATGATTTACAATGATCAACACTAGACCCTTGTTTGACCCCCATTATTTGCAAATCAAATTTATTCAACACTCAATCACAACCATCTATTTTATTCAAATCTATCATTTTTTACTTTTCAAATATTTTTTAACCACACATCCTCCCAAAAATACTATTCCAAATCATAATTTTTCCCAAATAATGGGTCTCAAACAAGGGCTAGGGGGAGTAGCTGTACTCTTTTTTCTTAGCCAAGGTTTTGTTCCATTGTGTTTCTTGGCGAGATTTTAACGAGACAACATTCATCTTAATACTCTAAGAATAGCTGTACTCTTTTTTTTCGTTTGATTTTTTGTCCATTGGGTTTTTATTAAATAAGGTTTTAACAAAGCAGATATTTTGTAATATGTCATTCAATGGGAAGTGTTGTAAATATTATCTTGAATTGGTGAATGAAAATTGTACTTCTATAACCCTAGACGTTATTACTTTGTATATCTCCATTACCCCTATATGTATGGGGCTCTGGTTCATAATAAAACACATAAAGTTATTAGTATTTTTATTTCTTCTCTCTTTTCTCTCTAGTTTATAACAAAATGATTGTAGTTAGCCAAGGACATTTGTGTATGCTGGTATTAATGTATCTTGCAAAAAAATGGAATAGATGAGTATTTTACATCATGTTCGGCAAATTTGTTTATAATGACAGCTTGCCAAAAGTTTGAACCTCCATTTGGTAAAAAGAAAAAAAAATTATTAGTTTAATAAATATAATAAATTGGTTTATAATTTAGTTAATAAATTACATAATTTCATTTAACACTTTTTAACTACACACATTTTCTCTCTCCAATTTTTAACCACTGTTTTTACCTCAAAATCATAAATAAACTAGTTTATAAACCAAACAAATAAATGAAGAATGTAATGTCTACGAGGTAATATGTTATTGAAAAGTGGTTTTAAAAAATATGTGTGAATAAATGATTTGAGAAAATATCTTTATAAATTGGTTTATTTATGTTTTCGAGATAAAATATGTGGTTGAAAGTGGAGAAAAAATGTGATGTTAAAAATTGATTTGGAAAATTCTGCTATTTATAAATTAATTTATAATTGAGCTTGTGTTCGAAAACTGTTATAATAGGTAATGATTGGTGTTATTTGTGTTTTATAGGTAAGATGTGTGGTTAAAAATCAGAAAGATAAAATATGTATGGTTAAAAAGTAGTGTTGAAAATTATGTTGATTATAACAAAAGTTTATCGAACACACTCTGAGTTAAAGAATAGAGGTTTAGGCCCTGTTCTCTTTATTGTTTTGAGATCGTTTTCTGTTTTTATTTTCGAAAACAATAAAAACGCGTTCTCTTTATTATTTTCGAAAACGCATTTTGAAAAACGAAAAAAAAAAAAAAAATTGTACACAAAACGCAAAACACCCAATACCTCATTTTGGGTGTTTTGTGTGTATTTCAGCAAAAAAATGTTTTGAGAATTATCCTAACTTGGAACTAAACTTAATATAAAGTTTTCTCCCTCCTCCCTATCCTAGCTTAGAACTAGGGCTAAATTTTTTTTTTTTTTTTTTTTTTTTTTGAGAATTATCCTAACTTAGAACTAAGCTTAAATAAAGTTTTATTGAATTCAATATCAACATTACAAAAAAAATTAAGTAAAAATTCTTGTTGTTATATTTCAAAAAATGCCTTGATAAATTGACTCTGATGATTTTGAAAGAACTTGCATTTTCTGAATTTTAATAAAACTAGAGCTTCCTCAAATCCCGAACCTGATCAAACTGTGTTAATATAGACTCTTAATGCTCACATTAGTGTGTTGTATGTAACCATGTTTTCAGTGTACTGTGAAAGGAAATTTAAGTTTTAGTCAGTAGTATTTTACAAGCAAATTAATTAAAAATAATTTAAATAGTATTCTGCAAAATTTCAAACAAAACGTGTTTTCCAGCTTTTCATTTTCAAAAACAGTTTTCAAAAATGACAAACCAAACGCGTTTTCAGTGAATTTGAAAAAAAAAATAAAAACAGGAAATACAAAATATTTTCGAAAATGAAAATATAAAATAAAATACAAACAGAACGCCACCTTAACCTTTTGAAAAAAGTGTTTTTAAATATATGTTTTTAACAACACAATTTCACAAACAACTTTTTGATCACACGTATTTTCTCTATTTACTTTTCAATCACATATTTTACCTAGCCTCTATTAGGTAAAAGTTTTTTTATTTATAAATAAAAAATGTGATGTTTTGAAGGTAAAATATGTAATTGAAAAACGATTTTAAAAAATATGTTAGATTAAAAAGTAATTTAAGAAAATTTATGATAAAAAATATGTTTTAACAACACCAAAAGAAGGCTCAGTTATCGAGACAAACAACGACATCGGATTTCTGAAACCGTTTGACGAGATTGCCCTTAGCCTAAATAACTTTTTTACAGTATTAAATTTTGGTATTTTTGATTTATAAAAAAATTTATTTATAATTTTGAGGTAAAATATAGTAGTTGAAAATTAGAGAGAAAAAATATGTATAATTAAAAAGTAATTTGAAAAATTTTGTAGTTTATAAATATTTATAAATATGTTTATAAACTAATTTTTGTAATTTACCGAACACATATTGGGCTTGTTTGGAAGAGACTTTGGAAAATTTTTGATCTTATGTTGTTCGGCAATTATTATAACAGGTAATGATTAGTGTTATTTGTGTTTTCTAGGTAAGATGTGTGGTTAAAAATTAGAGAGAGAAAAAATGTATGATTAAAAAGTGATATTGAAAATTGTGTTTGTTATAATATAAGTTTGCCGAACACATAAATTGACTTTTGTTGTTTTTGCGATAAAATGTTTGGTTAAAAAGTGATTTGATAGAACTACAGAACGAATGGTAAATAATTATTTACTAGATTTTTTATTTATTTTAAAAAAAAAAAAAAGTGTAGCTCACACCTTAACGGTCTCAACCGACCCTATCATGGGTCATTTGTATTTATTTTTGTCACACATATATTCGTATTATTACTGTACATAAAGAAAAAAAGTATGCACAAGGTAAATATGTACAGACAAAAAAATAATAATAATAAAAAATTGATGAGACGACAACGAGGATAAGAAATGAAATATGCAAATACGAAAAAAAAAGAAGACTGGAAGCTCAATTTGAAGACAGAGTCCATTTGGTCTATGAATTTTTTTTGTGTTTGTTGATGGATATGTGATTTAGATTGATTTGAAAATTAAAAAATTATAGACTTGACTAAAGATGGATGATTGAGATTGAATTTGAAAAGTTTTGGTAAAAATTTTTGATAGAGCAAACAAACTCAAAATTTTTGAATTTTTGATATTTTCTAGGTAGATTAATGTTTAAAAATTGGAGAGAGAAAATATGTGTGATAAAAAGTAGTTTGAGAAATTATGTTGTTTATAAATTTATTTATAAATTATAATCATTGCGTAAAAGAACGATGTATATTGTTGTGTACGTACACGGCAGACAAAGTAGGTATGCATGTGGCCACAGTGAAAAAAAAAAAAAAAAAAAAAGAGGACTATGCAAGCTCAATTTGAAGACAAAAGGCCTTGTGATCTCTGAATGTGGCTACTGTTGAGAAATTTCATTTCTCAAATAAAATATGCTATAACGAAGTTAACACAAAACTTGAAACAAAGAATCAAGGAGAAATCAAAAAAAGCAAAATGACTTGAATCGCAAAGAATGATGTCCTAAAAGCGAAATTTGCGCCCTCTCGGAATGAGAATGCTAATGGGCCTCCATAACAAATTACTTTAGCGGATTTCAAGCCTCAAACCAAGTATCAAATAGCACAATTGATAAACTTGGAGAATAGGAACAAGAAGTGCAAATTTTGAAGATTCTAAGTATAAAATTTAAGACTTTGGATGATAATCACTATTGAAGGTTTGATGATCAAAAAGTTATTCAAAACCATGAATTCTATACCTATTTATAGAATTCTATCATCCCAAATCGTTGTTCATGCAACTCTTCACGAAAGAGTGTCAAAAATAGTTGAAAAGGTGCATGAGAAATTCTGAAAAAATTCTCCAACGGTCAAATTTTTTATACCACGCGATCGCGCGATGCCTCGAAAAAATATACAGTGACCATTATCACTTAACCACGCGATCGCCGGACCACCAACCACGCGATCGCGTGGTTCTTCATTTTTGCCGGACCTTCAGGTCCGGTCCGGACCATTTGGTCCGTCCAGTTTTTATTTGATCCGGTTTTTCACTTCTTGAACCGGTTCCTTATATTTAAGACCAGTTCTTGCACCATTTCAACTATATATTTATATATTTAAACAACATTTTCATAAAAATCCCCCACTTGTTCAAATATATGAACTATACTTAGAATCATAACGACGTCAGACATAAAATAAGGTATCTTTTGATTTTAACCTTATATTAGTGCTAATATTGCAAAGTAATATCGAGATCACAGGTAGCCTTGACTTTGAACCAGTTATCCCTTATGATATTACTGGCGATATCGCACACGTGAACATTCTTGCTCAATATGTTCCACACACAATTTACTTTAGCACGTTAATGGCCTTACGCCCATCCGAGTTCATGAACTTTTCAGAAAGTAACTCCAAAACTTTCCTTCAAGCGACACCACTTCTAAGTTCATATAGGAGAAATTCTTACAGTGTCTTGGTAACTTTTAAAGACACTTGTACTAGGTACTGAATTTCTTTAAGACTTGTTCAGCCCTCCAAACAGTTACCCCAGCACTTATATCCTTAGGATAGGACCTTAAAAAATAATTTTCTAAGTGCTGTAACAATTCACTTATCGAATGACTTGTTATTACCCTTTGAACCCGTGAATTACTCAATTCGTAATGACAGATAGGGTTGCCGTCATTGGTGAATTTATAATAGGAGTTTTAGCCCCATCCTACCCGATGTTTGTCTTACCAATTCTTTGGTAAGTGGTTTTGTGAATGGATCAGCCAAATTTTCACTTGACCTCACATAGGTAAGTGATATTATTCCATCATTTATTAATTTTCTTATGTAATCATGTCTAAGACTCATATGTCTTGACTTTCCGTTGTAGACTTCATTATAAGCCCTTGCTAGAGTAGCTTGACTATCGCATAGTATAGATATTAAAGATTCATTCTTCCTATCTAGTGGAACTTCATAAAGAAGATCCTTAAGCCACTCTGCTTCCTTTCCAGTTTGGGCTAATGCAACAAACTCGGATTCCATAGTGGAATGTGTTATCATTGTTTGTTTCTTTGATCTCCAAGAAATAGCACCACCTCCAAGTGTAAACAACCATCCCGAGGTTGATTTATTTTCTCCAGTATTTGATATCCAACTTGCATCGGTATATCCTTCTAATATAGTTGGAAACTTGGAATATTGAATTCCATGATTTTTAGTTCTCTTTAGATAACCAAGAACTCTTCCAATCGCTTTCCAATGTTCAACACTTGGATTGCTAGTAAACCTACTAAGTTTACTCACGGCAAATGCAATATCCGGTCTTGTGTATTGAACTGCATACATTAGACTCCCAATTGCACTCGCATATTCGAGTTGTCCAATAGCCCTTTCAACATTCTTTACAAGTTTAATACTCGAATCAAATGGAGTATTCGCCTCTTTAATGTTCAAATGTTTGAACATTTCAATCACATTCTCCATATAATGTGATTGGGTTAATGCATACCCCAACTCATTCTTGATCACTTTTATACCCAATATGGTATCCGCTTGACCAAGATCTTTCATTTTGAATGTTGACGATAGAAACCTCTTCGTTTCTTTTATTCCATTCATGTGATTACTTATAATCAACATGTCATCCACATACAAACACACAAATGTAACAAGTTTATCACAATTTTTGATATATAAACATTTATCTACCACATTGTGTGAAAAACCAAAAGACATAATTGCATTATCAAATTTCTCATGCCATTTTTAGGAGCTTGTTTTAAACCATATAGCGATTTAATAAGTTTACAAACTTTATTTTCATTACCCGGAAGAACAAAACCTTCCGGTTGTTCCATGTAAACTTCTTCGTCTAGTTCTCCATTTAAAAATGCAGTCTTCACATCCATTTGATGCACATGTAAATCAAATATAGACGATAGTGCAAATAGTATTCTAATAATAGTGATCCTAGCCACCGGTGCATAAGTGTCAAAATAATCAATTCCTTCCTTTTGTCGAAAACCTTTAGCAACTAATCTTGCTTTATAGGTTTGGATCGAACCATCGGTACTGTATTTCCTTCGAAATACCCACTTGCAACCAATGGCTTTTGATCCATCAGGTAAATCAACAATCTTCCAAGTATTGTTGGACGTTATAGAATCCATTTCATCATTGATAGCATCCTTCCAAAATGTGATATCTCTAGAAGTCATTGCTTCTTTATAGGTTTTAGGATCACTATCAATTTGAAGAACATATGGAATTGTTCTTACTATATCTTCCTTACTTGCTTCAACCAAGTAAAAGGAGATTCTTTTAGAATCAATCTCATCGTGTCCTAATACCTTTTCTTTACGAGATCTCTTGCTTCTTCGCGGTTCACTAGTCTCAATTACATATTGGGTAGATGTTTCTAGTGATTTAGAAGCCGGAAATTCATTTTGAATTTCTATTGAATTTTGAGGAATATCATCAACGCTTAATGAATTCTCAAAAAATTCCACATCTCGTGATTCTATAATCACATTGGATATTAGATCAAGTAGCCTATATGCTTTACTATTTATAGCATATCCAACAAAGGCACTCTTGATCCCTCTTGGTCCTAGTTTTGTCCTACTAGGATTGGTGTTTTTATAATAAGTCAAACACCCCCACACTTCAAAATACCCAATGTTAGGCTTCCGACCTTTCCACAATTCATAAGGTGAAACTTTAAGTTTCTTAGAAGGAATTCTATTATGTATATGACACGCGGTAAAT
This sequence comes from Ligustrum vulgare, assembly GCA_963555705.1. Lineage (NCBI taxonomy): Eukaryota > Viridiplantae > Streptophyta > Magnoliopsida > Lamiales > Oleaceae > Ligustrum > Ligustrum vulgare. Next base: position 2,834,559 of record OY743178.1, on the reverse strand, counting down.
AATGCCTCACCCCATAAGTAATTAGGAAATTTAGACCTTGTTAGCATAGCATTTATCATCTCAACTAAGGTTCTATTTTTCCTTTCCGCCAAGCCATTTTGTTCCGGTGTTCTAGGTGCACTACATTGGTGTAAAATACCATGTTCTTCACAAAAGATATCAAATTCTTTAGAAAAGTATTCACCACCTCTATCACTTCTAAGAATTTTAATCCTTTTATCCTTTTGATTTTCTACTTCACTTTTATATGCTTTAAACATATGAAAAGCCTCATTTTTATGTTTCATTAGATAAACATAAAAAAATCTAGAATAATCATCAATGAAAGTGATAAAATATTTATTACCACCCCTAGTTAACATGCCATTAAGTTCACAAATGTCGGTATGAACTAAATCAAGAATATTAGATGATCTTTCTACACTTTGAAAAGGTTTTTTAATCATTTTGGACTTAGTGCAAATTTCACATTTTTCATTCTTTGTAAAATCACAAGATAGCATGCCATTTCTAATCATTCTATGCAAGGTAGAATATCCAACATGTCCTAATCTATCATGCCATAAATCTAAAGAATACACAAAGTAAGAAGAATTTATTTTATTAATTGCATTGTCAATAGTACACAATTTGACCATTCCATTAGTGAAATAGCATTTACCAACAAAGAAACCATTTCGGGACAATACAAGTTTTCCCGACTCAAAAATACATTTCACGCCCGGTTTTCCCAATAAATCACCACTTACAAGGTTTCTATTCATATCCGGCACATGTAAAACATTTGTAAGAGTTACAGCCTTTCCGGATGTGAATTGAAGATCAACATTCCCTTTTCCTATGACTTTCGAACAATTTTCATTTCCCATTTGAATTTGTTGACCATTATCAATCTATTGATAGGTCTTGTATAGGGATTTGTCATAGCAAACATGAACGGTGGCGCAAGTATCATACCACCATCCCGGAATTTTTCCTTTGACAGAATTTACTTCGCTTATAGTAGCAATAATTTCATTCTTGTCAATGGAATTAACCTTGCCTCCAAAATTGTTTTGTTTTTTATGTCGGCAATCTTTCGCAAAGTGACCGAATTTTCCACATACAAAGCATTCTCCCTTGGGCTTCTTTTTGAATTTTTTGTTGTTGTTGCTAGTAAACTTTCTCTTGTTTACTTTGGTCGCTTTGTTGTTCTCCAAGGCATTGGCTTTAGAAGTGCCAACATGGGAATTCTCAATCCCATCTCTTGCCCTCGACTCTTCCTCAATTCGGAGATGTTTTTGAATTTGCTCCATTGAAAAGTCTTCGGAGTTGTGAAGGATTTTCTTCCTATATCCTCTCCAAGTAGAAGGCAATTTTGCAATAATTGCTCCTACTTGAAATGATTCCGGAAGTTCTATCTTCACCACTTTTAATTTATTGACAATTACTTGCAATTCATGAAGTTGGGTAATAGGGGAATATTTTCCAAAAATTTAAAATCGAAGTACCTTGTTATAAGGAATTTTGTAGTTCCTTCCTCTTCGGCCTTGTACTTGTTTTCAAGTGCATTCCATATCTCTTTTGCAGATTTAGTGTTGGTGTACAAGTCGTAGAGACGATCCGAAAGTGCATTCAAGATATGGCCACGACAAATAAGTTCGTCTTCTTCTCGCTTCTTTCGATCAATCCTTGCTTGTTCGGTATCTTTATCTTCCAAATTGGGATCAAGGATGTAGAAGATTTTCAGCGTCGTTAATAGGAACTTAATTTTGTCTTGCCACCTTGTGAAGTTGGTACCATCAAAACGATCCAAGCGAACTAAATCTTGATTCATCAACTTGATTGTAGCCATGGTTGTGTCTCCTTCGGTTTCCATCGCAAAATTTCGCTTTTAGATTGTTGAGAAATTTCCTTTCTCAAATAAAATATGCTATAACGAAGTTAACACAAAACTTGAAACAAAGAATCAAGGAGAAATCAAAAAAAACAAAATGACTTGAATCGCAAAGAATGCTGTCCTAAAAGCGAAATTTGCGCCCTCTCGGAATGAGAATGCTAATGGGCCTCCATAACAAATTGCTTTAGCGGATTTCAAGCCTCAAACCAAGTATCAAATAGCACAATTGATAAACTTGGAGAATAGGAACAAGAAGAGCAAATTTTGAAGATTCTAAGTATAAAATTTAAGACTTTGGATGATAATCACTATTGAAGGTTTGAAGATCAAAAAGTTATTCAAAACCATGAATTCTATACCTATTTATAGAATTCTATCATCCCAAATCGTTGTTCATGCAACTCTTCACGAAAGAGTGCCAAAAATAGTTGAAAATGTGCATGAGAAATTCTAAAAAAATTCTCCAACGGTCAAATTTTTTATACCACGCGTTGCGCGATAAGAGGCTCGCGCGATCGCGTGATGCCTCGAAAAAATATGCAGTGACCATTATCACTTAACCACGCGATCTCCGGACCACCAACCACGTGATCGCGTGGTTCTTCATTTTTGCCGGACCTTCAGGTCCGGTCCGGACCATTTGGTCCGTCCAGTTTTTATTTGGTCCGGTTTTTCACTTCTTGGACCGGTTCCTTATATTTAAGACCGGTTCTTGCACCATTTCAACTATATATTTACTTATTTGAACAACATTTTCATAACAGCTACAGTGAAAAAAAATGGAAAGGTTCCCACATCTTCTCTCGTCGTCTTCAACACACTATCAAATCCTACTGCAACACACTCATCTCTTCTGTTCTCTTCTTAAGTTTTCACGCTCTCCATTTACGATGAGTAGGATACTATGGAGTAGAGGTTGATTCGGAAGGTTTTGAGCATTGATTCTTGCAATGATGAAGTTCTTGCAGTCCTAGGTGCTCAATGGAATGATTATGAGGTGGGTGTTTTGGTTTTTTAGTGTTTGTCAAACGTATTTTTAAACATGTTTTTTCGTACACAATTTTTCAAATCACTTTTTAACCACACACATTTTCTCTCTCCAATTTTCAAACATACATTTTACCTAGAAAACACAAAAAAAACATGTTTTTAAACAAATTTTTTTTTAACAAACATACATTGAAAGCAACACAAGTCTGTTATTTTTTCCTTCAAATCTTACTTAATATTAAAGGAGGAGAATTTCCCGCCAATTTGACACAACTTTTTGTTATTTTTTTGATACAATATTATATATTACATTTATTTTCACACTCAACTTTTATTGCTTTCACACTCCAAAGACCAAAACTCAACTTTTATTGTGTTCACACTGCTACTTCCACTTAAATATTTTTATGGAGATTTTTTTTTTTACTTATTTATATTTGATTATTTGTGTTTAAACCTATCTTTTCATAATTTTTTTTTTTTATCTTTTAATGTTTTGAATTTTGCAAATAAGTATTTGTGTGCAGTCATACAAATTCAATGCAAAATTTTCAGTTCAAAATTATATCGAAGTTGTATCACGCATCAAATACTAAATAAATCTTATTGTATAAAAGTTTTTATAAATAATCTTATTTTTTTAGTTATTTAGTACATCTAAAAATTTGAGCTCCTTTGTATTGCGTTCTATTAACTTAATTAGTATTTTTATAGAAAGTTACATTTAATATGTAAATAATTTTTTTCAATAGTTGTGATATTTTATTGGTATCAATCTTATGGATGAATAATTTCGTTTTGTCATACAAATCTAATATCGACTCCTCCCGTCAATTTGACACAACTTTTTGTAATTTTTTTTATACAATATTATATATTATATATTTCATTTATTTTCACACTCAAATTTTATTGCTTTCACACTCCAAAGACAAAAACTCAACTTTTATTGTGTTCACACTGCTAGTTCCACTTAAATATTTTTATGGAGATTTTTTTTTACTTATTTATATTTGATTATTTGTATTTAAACCTCTCTTTTCATAATTTTTTTTTATCTTTTAATGTTTTGAATTTTGCAAATAAGTATTTGTGTGCAGTCATACAAATTCAATGCAAAAATTTTCAGTTCAAAATTATATCGAAGTTGTATCATGCATCTAATACTAAATAAATCTTATTGTATAAAACTTTTTATAAATAATATTATTTTTTTAGTTATTTAGTACATCTAAAAATTTGAGCTCATTTGTATTGCGTTCTATTAACTTAATTAGTATTTTTATAGAAAGTTACATTTAATACGTAAATAATTTTTTTCAATAATTGTGATATTTTATTGGTATCAATCTTATGGATGAATAATTTCGTTCTATCTTACAAATCTAATATCGAATTTTCATTTATATTTATATCGAATATTTAATCAATTTGTATTAATTTTTTTTTAAAAAATAATCATACTTTTAATTCAGTATTTATGATTCTTAAATTTTTACAACAATAAGTAAATTGTCTCCCAATTTACTTAACTGATAATTGAGATTATCAATATTATATTATATTTTTCATCAAAAAATAATTACGTTTCTTATACGTGTTGTTTTTCATTGTCAATGGCCAAAACAATAAATCTTATATTTTATAGCATGATCTATATTATTAACTTTTTCATCTGTTGTTTGATTGTTCAGAGTACATGGACATTGGAGATCGTACATTTAAATATTTAAATTTTTGGTACGAGGAGAGAGTGAATAAGCATTATAAAACATGTCGTAATTCGAAGTTCTCATTTTGTTGTGGGGTGAACACGATTTTTAATAATATTTCAAACCAAACAATTTAAAACGGTTTGGAATTTTTCCAAGCCAAACTAAACCATTTCATTTTTTAAACAAAAAAAAAAAAAAAAAAAAAAATCAAACTATTTTTTGCGATTTGGTGCGGTTTGAAACTACGGATTTCCGATGAATAAATTAGTATATTTCAAAGCGAGCTCAAAGACACGTATTCATCTAAAATTTCGAGTTGAAACTAGCTCAAAAATAGTATTAAATTTCTAATTGAGTGCTTTGTTGTGAATCAATCTATGTTGACAAACAAACTAATTATATAGAAGTAAACTATCGTTAGCTCTTATATTAAAAATTTTATTTTAAGAAAATATCTTGAATGATGATAATGAATTGTAGGAGGAAAAATTATTTCCAAATGATTGTGGATTTGAACAAATTAATCTTTGTCTCCTCAATTTTGATTTGTTGACAATAAAAAGTATATTGCTTTTTTTTTTTTTTTTTAAATTGAACATTTGTCTTTATTTTTATTTTTATTTTTTTAAATTTGGTGGGTTGGCTGTTTGAAATCGCGATTTTGACAATTGAAATCTAAACCAAATTGTTTAAGGTGGTTTGGAATTTTTACAAACCAAACCATTTGTTGCAGTTTAATACGATTTTGCGGTTTATTTGTTCACCCATACTTTGTTGTATACAAGAGAAAGTGAATATTCCTCTTATAGAAGATCATCCTCTAATTTTGAAAAATTTGTTATATGATAGGGAGACATGATTAAAAATTCCATTGAGAACATTCAGACATATAATATGATGTTTTTATTCACTTCTATGGGGGAATAAATAATGAGCTAAATGATGGAAGAGGGCCTCCCATCTTCAGATTACACGAACAAAATTGCCATAAGATTGAGAGTCTATTGCCTGATGACGGTTCAGCTCTGCAATTTGCTCGCTTTACATTGTTGACAATGTGAATGAGGTTGAAAGCAGAAAAATGGTCGTGAGGTACGTATTATGTATTTATTGCTTTTATATTTATATTGTTTACGGATAATTTTGTTGTGATATTCTAAAATTTAATTTATGTCTTTTAATGTCTCCGGGTAGGAGTAAATCATGCGATTCTATGTTACATGATTTAATAGTTTTTGATTCGAAAGATATGCTAGACAAATACAACAAATTGTTAAGGCGATTTAGGTCGGTTTGAGAAATGATGATTGAGGAAACACTTCAAATTTAAGACTTATACTTATTGGTTGGTGGGCGACCAATGATGGCCAATATGATTTTTCTATTGTCGATGAAATTTCCGAATTGATTGTCGGTGGATTTTGACACACTACCTGGACACATGGATATCACTATTGTGCCACGTGGTGGACCTTTGCAACAGATAAGTGAGGACACAAGTTCTTTCTGAGAAATATTGATCATACACATGGATTGAGTAATGGAACAAGGTTGATAGTTACAAAATTTGGCGACCATGTTCTAGAAGGTCAAATTTTTTCTGGCATCAATGCAAAACACAAGTTCTTTATTCCAATGTTATCGTTGAACCCTTCTGATTCTAGGATACTTATTAGATTTCAAAGAAGACAATTTCTATTGATGGTGTCATATGCCATGACTATCAATAAGAGTCAGGGACAATCATTCTTGCATGTGGAACTTCTTCTTAAACGGCTGGTGCTTACACATGGATAACTTTATATTGCGATTTCTAGGGTGACAAATCGTTCTAGATTAAAGATATTGATTTGTGATAAGAAAGGAAGAACAGCAAAATCAAAAAACAACGTTGTGTACAAAGAAGTATTCCAGAATTTGTAATCATATGAAATCAATAAATGATGATATTATCTCTTATTTGCGAAATTTATTTATTTTATGAAAATGATTTATCTAATTTCATATTGAATATCTTTATCCAAACATTTCTTCTCGTGCATCGCACGGGTGATTAACTAGTAAGTGGTAAAAGAAAAAGAATATGATGCATTCTGTTGTGTATGCTTAGAATCTATGCTGACCAACTGAGATGTAACATATTTCAAAGAAGTCCACTCTTCCAAAACATGATATTTTGTTTACTCACTACTTAATAATTGTGACGTAATTTCTCTCAAGATAGTACTAACAATTTGGAGACTACATAATAAACCTCTGTTCGTGAAATAAATTGATCCATATGTTGATCTACTTTGTGTATTTTCCTTAAATTTTTTTTCAGTTTTTTCCTGTTTGAAGAGCTCTCTGGAAGAGTTGATGTTAAGAAGATAGGCATGTGCATTGGAAACATCATTTTTCCTTCAAAAACGCAAAATGGTACATGAAAAAGATCCTGAAGAGGCTTCTAAATTTTATTGATGCTTTTGATATATATATTGTTAGGTAATGTGTTACCAAAATTAAACCCCTTTGGCGATGATGAAAAATCGATGCCCGTTTTAACTTCAGGCTTTTATAGGCCAATATTGAAGATCAGTTTAGTCCACACCACAATTGTTTGTAGCCCACTTGGTCGGGTATCTTGAGGGAGTCAACCAAATTGGGATTGGTGCTCGATACTCTACTTTGGAGATAATGTCGGAAAAAGGAGATAAAACCGATCAATGCTTATCATTATCTATTTATCCTCGGTTGGTTATTATTATTTATCTTTATCTCTTTGTGGATATGCCTCATCCGTTCTCCTCCATTCTGCTTGACTCTTCTATAAAAGAGACCGAACCCAACCCTGTATTCATCGAGCTTTTCTGTGTGAAATCTTGGGTGCTTTTCTTCGTGTTCATTTGCTTAAGTAGTCAGCCTTCCTTCTTGTGCTTCTTCGTGACACACGGCTGCTTCCTTTTTCGTGACCTTCGTGGGCTGCCTTTCTGCGTGAACGGTTTCGGTTTGTGATTACCCGTACTTCCTTCGTGGTTGTACAAATCTCCTAATCGTGATGTTGTACTTGTGGTTGTTGGATTAATTTTCTGAGCCAAACCAAACAGGGGAAAAAAAATCAAATCTCTAACCTAGTTTCATCCTCTTTTGTTTTAGTGTAATTATTTCTTGTTTTTAATTGAATTAATCATTGCATTTGTTGCTTTGCAAGTTCCATCGAAGCCTACAAATGGTATCAGAGTTGTTGGTGAAGAATTTCTTGGTCCAGAAATTCTGAATTTTCGAAGAACAGCGGCGGAAGTTCGAAAACTTCGAACTGATTTTGTCCAATTCCGGCCAAACCAGTGACCGGATTGTGAAACGGAGACCACCTCCTTACTCAGCAGGTCGAGGCGGTTCTAGGTGTGTGGCGTGTGATCTTTCGGCGGCGGTCCGGCGGCGACGCGTGATTCCGGCGATTTTTTTTTTCCAGAATCTTTATTTTATTATTTCTAACAACTGTGTGCTGTTAGTTTTGTGTTTTTCTGTTTCAGCAGTTAAATTTGGCCATAACTGTCTTGGAGGTGTCAAAGTCGAATTAGGGATTAAATGCTTCCAGAACCCTAGGGTTTGAAAAAATAACTCTAGGGACTCGCATCTCTCAATATACGGACACAGACAGTCCGCTCTGGTAAATTGGCTAGAACTCATTTAATTTTTTCGTACTAGCAGACCATCGTGTGGGGTGGTCAATAGGATTGGGGGCTGCCATTGCTTGGTAGTCATTGCTTAGAACCTAGGACTACGTGCATTATCTGAGTTCTTTAAATTTCTGTGTGAAATTATTGTCATATTCTTTGATTGTTGAAATCCGTTGCTTATAGTTATCTCTTATTTACCTAGACCTTGTCCCAGACTCCTATTCTAGTTTCTTCCCTTGACCTGAGAACTTGATTCTCACGGAATCCTGGGGTTCTAGAATAGCGTATATTTGTAAAACCATAGGAATATTGTTCTTGGTTACTTTGTGTAATCTATGTGTCCTTTGGTCTTTTACATTCTTGAATTCGTGTTCTGTGCATTTTTTGGTAAAATGTCTGCGCATCATTTTGAGATGGGGGTCTTTAACGGTAAGGGAGATTTTTCAATCTGGCAACAAAAGATGAAAGGTATTCATGTTCAACAAAAAGTTTCAAAGGCTATTGATAACACTTTTCCTTTAAATTTGTCTGAGGAAGAAAGAAAGGACTTAGATGACTTGGCATACACTTCTATAATTTTACATTTGTCTGATGTTGTTTTACGAAAAGTTGGTAAATTAGACTCTACTAAAGAACTTTGGGATAAATTGGAGGAACTTTATGTGTTAAAGTCTACTCCTAATAAACTTTTTCTGCTTGAAAGTTTTTTCAGTTTTAAAATTGATCCTTCCAAAGACTTAGATGACAGTTTAGATGTCTTCAATAAACTTGTGCAAGATATCACTAATTGTGGTGAAAAAGTTCCTGAAGAATATAAAGCTGTTATTTTGTTAAATGCCGTTCCTGATATTTATAAAGAGGTTAAAAGTGCCATTAAATACGGGAGAGAGACTTTAACTACTGAAATTGTCATTGAGTCATTAAGGAGTAAAGAGTTGGAGTTAAAGGCCGAGAAAATTGAAAGAAAAAGTGGTGAGGTCCATATGATGAGAGGTAGGTCTCAATCTAGGACATATGATAACCAAAGTGGACATGCATCTAGTAGTAAAAAGAAAGGTAGAAGTCGGTCCAGGTCAAAAGGTAAAACAAAAGGTAGAAAATGCTATGGGTGTGGTAAACTTGGACATTTTATTAAAGATTGATATATTGAGAAAAATAAGCAAAGAGAAAAACGTGATGAGGCAAATGTTGTTACTTCACCTGACAATGAACTTTGTGAAGTCTATGTGTTATTGAATTCTGAAACCTACTGAAGTGAATATGACTGTGAAATCACACTTGCATGAATGGATACTTGATTCTGGTACATCATTTCATGTTTCATCTCATAAGAATTGATTTAAAAATATGCAAGAATCTGAAAGTGGTCATGCTATTCTCTGTAATAACCATGCTTATAAAATTGCTGGGATTGGTGATATCACTTTAAAATTTGATACTGGCTATGTGCTCAAATTATGTGGAGTCAGATATATTCCTGAAATGGCTAGAAATCTTATTTCAGTAGGAGCTTTAGAATCAGAGGATTTTTCTGGTAAAATTGGAAACAACATGTTAAAAATGACTAACGGTGTCATGGTCACGTGTAAAGGTATCAGAAGAAATGGTATTTATGTGACAATTGTTGAAGTGATTAATTCCTCTATTAATTCTACCAACACTGATGAAACACACAAGTGGCACAATAGATTAGCTCATGTAAGCATTAAAGGACTTAAATTGCTTAATGAAAAAGGTGTGTTTGGAAAAGATTGTGTATCTGACTTTCCATTCTGTGATCACTGTGTGCTTGGTAAACATCATAAGTTATCTTTCTCATCTGTTGTGCATAAAACTACAAGAGTTTTAGAATATATTCATTCTGATTTGTGGGGGCCAGCCACTCATCCTACGATGGGTGGTAATAGATATTTTTTATCCATAATTGATGATTTTTCTCGAAAAGTGTGGGTTTATCTGTTGAAAGATAAAACTGCGACCTTTAAGAAATTTAAAATTTGGAAATTGCAAGTTGAAAACCAAACTGGCAAGAAGATAAAATATCTGAGAACTGATAATGGCCTTGAATTTTGTAATAATGATTTTGATGATATGTGTAAGGAAAGTGGAATTACTAGACATAAAACTGTTCCATATACGCCTCAACAAAATGGGGTTGCTGAACGTATGAATCGTACTATACTTGATAAAGTTAGATGTATGATGTTGAGTTCTGGTATTCCTAAATATTTTTGGGGTGAAGCTGTTGTTACTGCATGTTATCTGATTAATTTGACACCTTCTAGTGCATTAAATGGTGATACTCCGCATGAAAAATGGTATGGTAAATGTGCTGACTATACTTTGTTGAGAACTTTTGGTTGTGCTGCTTTCTCTCATCAAAATGAGGGGAAACTAGAACCTAGAGCTAGGAAATGTGTTTTCTTAGGGTATCCTGAAGGAGTTAAGGGATATAGGCTTTGGGATAGAAGTCAAACTAGAGTTAAAATCATCATAAGTCGTGATGTTACATTTAATGAAACTGAGATGCCGTGTCTAAAGTTAGAGAATGACATTGTGAGAGAAAAACAGCAAGAAAACACTAGTGGCGAATCCAAAGAGGATTTAGAGACTGTAAGTGTTGAAATCCCCACTACACAAATTGAGGTGGAGCGTCAAAATCTAGAGGTAGAAAACAATCAGGATGAAAATGTTGGGAGTGATGAGGTTGTAAAGGAACATCAAGTAGAACAAAACCCTTTATCTGATTATTAGTTAGCTAGAGACCGAGTTAGGAGAACACATAGGGTGCCTCAAAGGTTAGAGTCTGATTTTGAATTAGCTTATGCTAGTTATCAAGAATTAGTTGATAGGGGGCCAAATACTTTTGAAGAAGCTTTAGAGAGTAAACAAGCTGAGAATTGGGTGAAAGCAATGAATGAAGAGATGAGTTCCCTCGATAAAAATCAAACATGGGAGTTAGTCCCAAGACCTAAAAACAAGTCTATTGTTGGGTGCAAATGGGTTTTTAGAGTTAAGGAGGGAAATACTTTGGGAGAGCCTTTAAGGTTTAAGGCTAGACTCGTGGCTAAAGGTTACACACAAAAGGAAGGGGTAGACTATAATGAAATCTTTTCTCCTGTTGTTAAGTATACCACTATTAGGACTATGCTTGCATTAGTTGCACATTTTAATTGGGAACTTGAACAACTTGATGTTAAAACTGCTTTTTTGCATGGTGAACTTGATGAAGAGATTTTTATGGATCAACCAAAAGGTTTTGAAAATAAACTAAAACCTAATAATGTGTGTTTTCTTAAACGCTCCCTTTATGGTTTAAAACAATCTCCTAGACAATGGTACAAACGTTTTGATTCTTTTGTGCAAACCATTGATTTTAAAAAGAGTGAATTTGATCATTGCTTGTATTATCAACAGGGGAGTGCTAATAATAACTGTGTGTTCTTATTATTATATGTTGATGATATGTTGCTTGTTGGCCCTAACTTGAAATTCTTGAATGAAATAAAAACCACGTTGGGTAATGAATTTGACATGAAAGACCTAGGTAATGCTAAAAGAATCTTAGGCATGGAAATTGAAAGAGATAGGTCAAATTCAATTCTATTTCTGCATCAGACTCCATATATTATGAAAATTTTGAGAAAATTTGGCATGATTGATTGTAAACCTGTTACTTTGCCTTTAGCCAATCATTTTGTCTTATCAAAGGAACAATCACCTGCTAATGAAGAAGAAGAAGAATATATGAAGAAAATTCCATATTCTAATGCCATTGGATCTGTGATGTATTTAATGGTGTGTACTAGACCTGACTTAGCTTTTGCTGTTAGTACACTTAGCAGGTACATGTCTAACCCTGGTCCCAATCATTGGGAAGCTTTAAAATGGTTGTTTAGATATTTGAAAGAAACTTGTAATGTTGGATTGATATATAAGTTTAGTACTGAAGGATTAAAATTGAAAGGATTTATTGATGCTAATTATGCTGGTGATAGAGATAATAGGAAATCAACTTCTTCCTATGTGTTTACTTTGTGTAATTCATGTGTTAGTTGGAAATCACAGCTACAGCACGTTGTTGCATTATCCACTACTGAATCTGAATATATTGCTGCTACTGAAGCCTTTATAGAGTCTTTGTGGTTTAAAGGTCTATTAAATGAACTATGTGTTCTTGATGGAAATGTGACAATATATTCTGATAGTCAATCTGCTATTCATCTGTGTAAAAATCCTGTCTTTCATGAACGTACTAAACATATTGATGTCAGATTACATTTTATTAGAGATATGGTTTCTCAAGAACTGGTAAAACTTGAGAAAGTTCTTTCAGAATACAACCATGCAGATATGGGCACTAAGGTGCTTCCTTTGATAAAATTTAGAAGCTGTCTTAGTCTTCTAAATATTGGTACAGGTATGTAAGTTTATTTTGTGCTACAATTTCTTCTTGTTAAGTTTTTCCTTGTTAAGCTTACAGGTTAGTTTGGTAACAAGGTGGATGTTTGTTATGTAATGTGTTACCAAAATTAAACCCCTTTGACGATGATGAAAAATCGATGCCCGTTTTAACTTCAGATTTTTATAAGCCAATATTGAAGATCAGTTTAGTCCACACCACAATTGTTTGTAGCCCACTTGGTCGGGCATCTTGAGGGAGTCAACCCAATTGGGATTGGTGCTCGATACTCGACTTTGGAGATAATGTCGGAAAAAGGAGATAAAACCGATCAAAGCTTATCATTATCTATTTATCCTCGGTTGGTTATTATTATTTATCTTTATCTCTTTGTGGATATGCCTCATCCGTTCTCCCCGATCTCCTCCATTCTGTTTGACTCATCTATAAAAGAGACCGAACCCATCCCTGTATTCATCAAGCTTTTCTGTGTGAAATCTTGGGTGCTTTTCTTCGTGTTCATCTGCTTAAGTAGTCAGCCTTCCTTCTTGTGCTTCTTCGTGACACACGGCTGCTTCCTTTTTCGTGACCTTCGTGGGCTGCCTTTCTGCGTGAACGGTTTCGGTTTGTGATTACCCGTACTTCCTTCGTGGTTGTACAAATCTCCTAATCGTAGTGTTGCATTTGTGGTTGTTGGATTGATTTTCTGAGCCAAACCAAAAAGGGGGAAAAAATCAAATCTCTAACCTAGTTTCTTCCTCTTTTGTTTTAGTGTAATTATTTCTTGTTTTTAATCGAATTAATCATTGCATTTGTTGCTTTGCAGGTTCCATTGAAGCCTACGTATATATATATGCCTGGAAAGATGGGCTTCTTTTTTCTTAATTAATGATGATTGTTTCTGTTTGTCTGAGAAAGCAGCTGTGGGAGGTTGTGGTGTTACACTTCTGGAGACTGCCTTCAAGGTTTCTGCTGAACATTCATTAAGCTCTAAGCTACGTTTTCTTTAATATTCCGAACATCTCTTCTGCAGTATGGTTATCACAAGACCTCCTTCAGAACATGCTAAGAAAGCCCTCAACGTCACTTCCTTGCAGGTTAGCATTCCTTTAGACATGTTTGACTACTAACTTTTTGGGTCTATCAAGGATATTATGAATCAAGGGTCTTTGGTGCACTAGCAAAAACCTTCTCATGAGCCAAATGATCGACACGCAAATATTTTTTAGGCATTTATTTATTTATTTCTGTCTTCATTCCTCTTAATTGATTTAAATAATCTTATTGTGAAAACTTAAACTTTTTCATACATGTAAATCACCAAGAATCTGTTGCAGATGCAGGCCTCAGACTTCAGCCTATCTTCAAACCCATTTTTGACCCGTTAGTATTAATATTATTTTTATAGGTAATGTTCTTGTACCGTGTTATATAGTTTATGCCCATCAATTGAATCTGAAGTATGCTGCTGCAGTAGTGCTTCGGATATGCGGTCCATGGAATTTCTTTGTAGGGCATGTATAAATGCTGTAAGATTGCCTAGCTATTGACTGTCCTATATTTCTGAAGTTCTGGTGTTCGTTAACAATCTTGAATGGTTTTAGACAATTATAATTGGCACGTCTACTGTATTCTATTTACCACAAAAATATATTTTCTTTTTCCTGTGATTATGAATAGGCAGATAGGGGCTCATGTGAAGTTCGTTGTGAAATGTTATAAAGGAAAATTATTGGCTCCTAACTTGTGACATTAGATATCTAACTTTTTGTGTCATCATCGTGGCAGACAGAATTTATGGTTGATATGAAGTCTGAGGGTTGTGTTTGTTGGCCATTTTTTCAATAGTGACTTCAAATTATTTTTATTTGTTTATGGTTAATCTTTACCAAATTAATTAGGTAAAGAAATTTGGTAATGGACCATTAAGAATACTATGGTTCATTTTTTGTCCTATAAATAGGACTCTCCTCTTCCATTGAATTCATCCCAAATCACAAGTAGAAGAAGAAAACATTCATTAGTTTTTTCTCTTGAGATAATTTGTAGTTTGTGAGAAAGAATGTTTGGTGAGGTAGAGATATTTGTATTCCACATTTGTCATATTAGTGGAAATTTTGGAATCTCCCTCCGTGGACGTAGGCAATTTGCCGAACCACGTAAATCTTGTGTTGTTCTCTTTCTCTTTCGAATTCGTTATTTCTATTTTTGCATTGGTCGAACCGTCGGTTAATTCGCTTCCGTACAACAATTGGTATCAGAGCCTTGACTCTCTTAAAATTCTAAGTATGCTCTGCGGTTGCAGCACTGACTGATCTTCCACATCAGAAAAGATTTTTTTGAGAACAGGGATCTTGGTATATATTTTTTTTGAGATTTTTTTTTTTGAAAAATGTCTAAAAATTCCTCGACTACACCAACGGAGACTGAGGATCCACCTCCAGCCATTTTAGAAGGATCTTCAAGGCCCACTGTGTCTTCAACAAGAACAGTGGTAACTAATGCAAAAATAGACGTGGAAAAATTTGATGGCACAAATAACTTTACTATGTGGCAATGTGAAGTTATGGATGCGCTATTTCAACAAGAGCTAGACATTGCTCTTGAAGAAGATAAGCCAGCTGACATGGATGATCTAGAATGGACAAGAATCAATCGGAGTGCCTGTGTGATCATCCGTTCGTGTCTCACCAGAGAGCAAAAGTTCCCATATATGATGGAGAAATCGGCAAGCAAATTATGGAAGGAGTTGGAGAAGCAGTTTATATCAAAAAGCTGCCAAAACAGACTCTATTTGAAGAAGAAGTTATTTCGCTTCCGATATCAACCTGGCACAACTATGTACAACCATATTACTGAGTTCAAGAAATTGGTAGCTAAGTTGATAAATCTTGAAGAATCTTTCAAGGATGAAGATAAGGCCATGTTGCTCTTAACTTCTCTTCCCGATGAATATGAACACCTTGTCACTACGATACTTCATGGAAATGATGAAATTACTTTTGATGAAGTATGTGCTGCTTTGTACAACAATGAGATCCGAAAGAAGGATCAAAAGGAACATGGAAGTTCAGCAGGAGAAGCCTATACTATAAGAGGTCGTGCTCAAAGTCGTAATCCCGGGAGAAGGGGCAGATCTCGTTCGAAGGGCAAGCCTGCTAAAGATGAATGCGCCTTCTGTCATGAAAAAGGTCATTGGAAGAAGGATTGTCCAAAGCTGAAAAACAAAGACAAGGTTAAAGGTATTGCTGGAGCTACTTCAGAAGCCAATATAGCCAAGTGTGAAGATGATGAGTCAGAATTTGTTCTAGCTAGTACATCAAGTATATCTCACTCAGACGAATGGATTATAGATTCGGGTTGCACTTATCACATGTGTCCCAACAGGGAGTGGTTCTTCAAACTCGAAGAACTAAATGGTGGTGTTGTTTACCTCGGCAATGATGAGATCTTGCAAACAACAGGGATAGGTTCAATCCGTTTGAGATGTCATGATGGATCAACTAGAATTCTGACAGACGTAAGGTATGTACCAGATTTGAGTAAGAATCTCATCTCCGTGGGAGCCTTAGAATCTAAAGGCATGTTCGTGACTATACGAGATGGAGTTCTGAAAATTGCTAAAGGTGCACTCGTGGTAATGAAAGGCATAAGGAGAAATAATTTGTATTACTTCCAAGGTAATACAGTTATTGGATTAGCGGCTACAACATCAGGAGAAGACGAAGATTCAGAAATCACAAAACTTTGGCACATGCGGTTGGGACATGCTGGTGAAAAAGCTATGCAAACTCTGGTGAAGCAAGGCCTATTGAAAGGAGCAAAAACATGCAAGATGGATTTTTGCAAACATTGTGTTTTGGGAAAACAGACAAAAGAAAAGTTTGGTACTGCAATCTATAATACAGAAGGTATTCTGGACTATGTTCACTCAGACGTGTGGGGACCTACAAGGACATCTTCCTTGGGAGGTATGCACTATTTTGTTACTTTTGTCGATGATTTTTCCAGAAGAGTTTGGGTGTATCTGATGAAGACAAAAGATGAAGTATTAGATCGTTTTCTTATATGGAAGAAGATGATGGAGACGCAGACGGGCAGAAAAATCAAACGACTCAGATCAGACAATGGTGAAGAATACAAGAGTGATCCGTTTCTTAAAATCCGCCAAGATGAAGGTATTATGCGACACTTCACAGTCAGAAATACACCACAGCAGAATGGGGTGGCTGAACGCATGAATCGAACATTGCTGGAGAAGGTTCGATGTATGTTGTCTAATGCTGGATTGGACAAGAAATTTTGGGCTGAGGCAGTAATATATGCGAGTCATCTCATTAATCGTTTACCATCTGCTGCCATTGGAAATAAGACACCTATGGAGGTTTGGTATGGAAAACCTGCTACTGACTATGATTCTTTACATGTTTTTGGTTCCACTGCATTCTACCATGTAAAAGAATCTAAGTTGGATCCAAGAGCTAAGAAAGCACTGTTTATGGGGATCAGCTCTGGAGTAAAAGGATATCGCTTATGGTGTACTGATATGAAGAAGATAATTCTTAGCAGGGATGTCACTTTTGATGAATCTGCTATGTTGAAAAAGGTGACCGAGGGTGCTCAGCAGCAGGTGGAGCAAGTTCCGCAACAGGTAGAGTTTGATGCAACTTTGATTGACCCAGCAGGTGAAACTCCAATAGCAGAGGAGTATGTTGAAGAACAACAAGAAGAGGAGGTTTCAACCCAAGAACCTCCATTGCAACCGAGATCAATTGCAGTTGATAGGACACGAAGAGAAATTCGAAAACCTGCTCGATTTGTTGATATGGTGGCCTATGCACTTCCAATTGTAGATGATGATGTTCCTTCTACTTACAAAGAAGCTGTCAGGAGTTCTGAAAATGATCAGTGGAAGGAAGCTATGACAGATGAAATGCAGTCCCTTCAGAAGAACAAAACGTGGGAGCTAGCTCAACTTCCGAAGGATAAGAAGGCAATTGGGTGCAAATGAGTATTTACAAAGAAAGAAAGATTTCCTGACAAGAACGAGGTTCGCTTCAAGGCACGGTTGGTGGCTAAAGGATACGCTCAGAAGGAAGGAATTGATTATAATGAAGTATTTTCTCCAGTTGTGAAACATTCTTCCATTCGTATTTTATTGGCCTTGGTAGTGCAGTTTGACTTGGAACTAGTTCAACTTGATGTGAAGACCGCCTTTCTGCACGGTGATTTGGAAGAGGAAATCTATATGACTCAGCCGAGGGATTCAGGGTTGCTGGAAAAGAAAATTGGGTTTGTAAATTGAGCAAATCGCTATATGGACTTAAGCAGTCACCGAGGCAGTGGTATAAGCGATTTGACAAGTTTATGTTGGAGCAAAAGTACACACGAAGCAAGTTTGACCATTGTGTTTATTTTCACAAGCTAAAAGATGGATCTTTCATATATCTACTCTTGTATGTTGATGATATGCTGATTGCATCAAGGAGCCATGAAGAAATTGACAGATTGAAGGCTCAGCTAAACCAAGAGTTCGAGATGAAAGACCTCGGTGAGGCAAAGAAGATTCTTGGCATGGAGATAAGCAGAGAAAGAAACAGAGGTAAGCTTTGTCTGACTCAAAAGCAGTATTTGAAGAAAGTATTACAATGTTTTGGTCTAGACAATCAGTCAAAACCTGTAAGTACTCCACTTGCCCCTCATTTCAAGCTTAGCTCTACGATGTCTTCCAACACCGACGCGGAACGAGAATACATGTCAAAAGCTCCTTATGCAAATACAGTTGGAAGTTTGATGTATGCAATGGTGTGTACAAGACCTGACATTTCACATGCAGTTGGAGTGGTGAGTAGGTATATGCATAGTCCTGGTAAAGGACATTGGCAAGCTGTGAAATGGATTTTAAGGTATATTTTGAAAACCATTAATATTGGTTTAGTGTTTGAGCGGGATGATTCACTTGGTCATTGCGTAGTTGGATATGTTGATTCTGACTATGCTGGTGATTTGGATAAACGTCGATCAACGACTGGATATGTGTTTACTCTTGCAAAAGCTCCAGTCAGTTGGAAGTCCACTTTACAGTCTACAGTCGCTTTGTCTACGACAGAAGCAGAATATATGGCAGTTACAGAGGCTGTTAAAGAGACAATTTGGCTGCAGGGGTTACTTGGTGAATTGGGAGTCATTCAGAAACACATCACTGTGTATTGTGATAGCCAGAGTGCTATTCATTTGGCAAAGAACCAAGTCTACCATGCCCGGACGAAGCACATCGATGTTAGATATCATTTTGTGCGGGAAATTGTTGAAGAAGGGGAGATCCTACTTCAAAAGATTCTAACAGTTGAAAATCCTGCAGATATGTTGACCAAAGTGGTAACAGCGATCAAGTTCAATCATTGTTTGGACTTGATTAACATCCTGCGAATTTAAACACCTACGAGGTGTGTGGTGCCAACAGGCACAATTGGAGACACTCTTTCTCATTTTGTTTGGAAGCAGTTCATTTGAATCAAGATTGAAGCCAAGGTGGAGATTGTTGGCCATTATTTCAATAGTGGCTTCAAATTATTTTTATTTGTTTATGGTTAATCTTTACCTAATTAATTAGGTAAAGAAATTTGGTAATGGACCATTAAGAATACTATGGTTCATTTTTTGTCCTATAAATAGGACTCTCTTCTTCCATTGAATTCATCCCAAATCACAAGTAGAAGAAAAAAACATTCATTGGTTTTTTCTCTTGTGATAATTTGTAGTTTGTGAGAAAGAGTGTTTGGTGAGGTAGAGATATTTGTATTCCACATTTGTCATATTAGTGGAAATTTTGGAATCTCCCTCCGTGGACGTAGGCAATTTGCCGAACCACGTAAATCTTGTGTTGTTCTCTTTCTCTTTCGAATTCGTTATTTCTATTTTTGCATTGGTCGAACCGTCGATTAATTCGCTTCCGCACAACAGTGTTGATTCTATCAAGAATATATTACAAATGCTAAACGGTAAGGGCGTGAAAAAAATAATGACCATCTTTCCTTTCTATTATCCTTTAACTATAAATAGCTATTTGCCTTTACCTTTACCTTTACCTTTTAGGTGTTAAAAATGTGTACGTGGACTTATCACTTAAGCAATCAAGTTTTGAGGGTTCTTGGAACTTACCAGTGAAGAATTTTACTAAAGTATTAGAATAGACAGGTCGAAAAATTCAGTTAAATCGTACAACGAGTACCTGAAGATAAGCTATAACTTTTCAGTAGTTCTGAAGCTTCCATGTCTTCATTTAACTTCTTTATGCACTTGTTCATAAGTTTAGGTTACAAAAGATGTCCTAAAGATGAATGCATTAAAATCGATGAATGCAGCAGTTTGCTCGAAGTAGGAGTGGGGAAGATGAAGTGGTAAAGCAGTGCTTGGAAAACTATATTTGAAATTATTTAAGGGAATATTTTTGAAAAAAAGTAGCTTTCATATAAGCTTGAGATCCAGAGTTAGGACCACATCTGTTTTTTTTTTTTTTTTTTTATGCCTCATGATTCCATGTTTCCCTTCAATGTCTTTTGCTGTGTTTTGTAATTTTGAACTTGTAGAGTTACTCCTTGTTTCTACTGTCCTGATGGAATTTGCTTCGTGGTCTTCTAAATGAATCAACAACAAGAAGGATATTTCACATCTTCGAGAATAACTATCAATCATCAGGTCTTATTCCTTGACTACTTGCATCATGTCTTACTGTAATAAAAAGCAATTTTCCGTGACTAGCAAATTTTTGGATGAGAAAGGTGGTGGTTCCATCAATGGGAAAACTATTCATCTCTAGCTCTCAACACAATAATAAATGCTCTATGGATAAAAATAAAAATAATTCAACAAATGAGAAGAACCCATAATCTTAGAGTCAAGGTGATAAAAAAAGACTTCAATCTAATGATGGATGCTTCTGCTCCGAAAGGCTCTTCAAAGGTGTTCAAAAGTAGACTTTTTGTTTTATTGGTGTTTTGGTGTGTGATCTCATTTCTGTTTTTCGAAGGTTTCTCGGTTTTTATTTTTCACTATATAATCACTTAACGAGACATGTAGTTTCTGTTTATAGAGCATCCATCATAACTTAAATTTCTGGATTCTAATCATTTTAACTAAAATGCAGTGCTCCTCGTACCCTCCTCGCCATGGGGAAAGTTCATTAAATGCGTCAAGATTTAACTGTACACCCATTTCAGATTCTTCGGCCAGTTAACAAAGTCACACATCAGGTACCACTGGTATTATCCTTACAAGTTTTTAAGATGCTTACAACTACTTATTTATCTAAAAATGTTTCTGGTTGTCGCATTCTACTGTAAAGGCAAGTGCGTGCTCATCCTTTGCAAGAGTTCGAGTTAGTGTAGGTCTTCATCTAGCTCTAGACCAGAGAAGGAAAATGGATCCTGCAACAAATGAGCCCTTTTTATGAACTGCACCAAAGATTTTTAAATCTCTGGTCACAAGTATTGCTGATCAATTCATTTCTTAACATTATTTTGGTGTTTGAATATTAGTTGTTTTATCTTCTCTGGCAGGAAAACATGCTGAAAACAAGAAAGATACAAGAAGGTATCAATATACCCATTTTTGTATTGTATGGATTATTTTGTTTGTGTTGTAATTTGGTTTTTTTATATTTCAGTTGATGATATTTATGTCATTTATTTCTTATTTTTTCAAGATGTAGTAGGCAGTTCTTTAGGATTATGGTAACGTGTTCCTATTGCTCTCTGCATATGGTTAACATCCAATGATAAACTATATATTTTACATCTCAAAAATATAGATAATACAATAGGTAAGAATGATATTTCCTTTATTGAGGTACAAAAACTCAAAAATAGAGTAATAACCGTTGAAATTCTCTAAAAACAGAAGCTTGCAATATTCCCTTTTAACTAACAAAATCATACATTTTTTGTTTTCATTTTATTTTATTCTCAGGAGAATGTCTATTAAATTATGTTTCATAATTCACCAAAATGAGAAATGATAACAAGAAATATTAAAAATTTTGGTTTTCCATTTGATATATCTTTTAGAATTCAGTGAGTTTTTTCAAGTGAACTTTGTTGTCCTTTGGATAGATGTGAGGATTAGACTAGCTCATTCCTTGCAAACGTTTGTTCATTTGACTCTTGGGGTCCTTTGCTACTGTTTCTCTTGTTTTTTTATTGTTCGGGGATGATTTAGTATTCTCTATTTTCCAGTGTTTAGAAAATCGGAAATCGGTTCGAACTGGAAAATGCAACGGGTCAAGGGTTAAAAGGTCCAACGGGGTCGAACCGATTTTAATTAAAACATAAAAAATTATTCCAAAAATCACAATTTTAAAAAAAAAAAAAAACATGTTTTACAAATAAACTAATATTCACTCATTTAAAATATAAAATTATACACAAAAGTAGCTTAAAACAATTAGAGAAAAGCAAAAAAAAATTGAAAATCGGGTTTAAAAACCCGGCCGGTTCCCAGTTTTCCGGTCGGTTCTCGGTTGAACCGGCCGGTCCGGTTGATTTTCTAAACATTACTATTTTTTGGTGACTTTTGCAAAGATATCTACAGGCTACAAATTCATTTTCCCTGAGCATGCTTCTTAGATCGAATTCTTTGGGCTTCCCAAGGGTATTAATTTTTCCTTTTATTGATCTCATGCTTAATGTGTTTAAAACCATATATGATTTGTTCATTCTAACTATTGTGCACAGATTCTGTAATACTTTCTTCACTTGAGTAAATGCTTTTCTTTTTTTAACTCCTTTGTCTGTTTCCTTATGACAGCTTAGAAGTTTCCTTGATGAAAAGCACTACAAGGAATTACGAAGTGGAAACTTTCCCTTGCCAAAAATTATAGTTTATGTTACGGAAATTGACAATTTCTTGCTAGGAGCAAATGTATGTCTATTGATATCTACATTTTCTGTTTGTTCTCTTAAATTCTTATCATATTCTAAAGATATAATTTTTCACACGAGTGCGTTATTTGCTGGTTGATGAAGTCTCGGTATCTCACCAAGTATTCAAGATTTCTCCGAGTCTGTTCTTATTCAGCTGCTTCTTACAAGAAAACAATCCTAGCACTATTATAGGTAATCCGCCAGCTTCGGCTTTCTCTCTTCCCATCAGCCTATGTTTGTGTATGCACGTTATGTTTGCAATTAATATATTGAAATCTTTTATATTTTCTATGATTTTATCTGATGATAGAACAATTTAGGATATGGACTAAGGAGGCAATGGGGGCAATGGTTGTTGCAGCTTTCTCCCTAGCCGTCATGATTGCCATGGTAGACCTAATGTTGGGTTTCACTAACAAGTTATTAAGATTTGTTTTAAAATGTCAAACTTTAACCTTTCCTTTCTAATAGGTTTATTTTAAATTGACAAGTTATTGGTGTATGGAGATTTTAATTCAATTTTTGGAAAGTTTCTCGGCTTTCATTTTTAATTATACGATCACTTACTGATACATATCTTATCTCATTCACGGAAGAAGAATGACTAGAACTTGTTTCTCGTACGAAAAATGAGTCGACACTAGCACAATGGAAATATCATCTTATCTTCGGCACATGTTATACGAAATCATGAACAGTGTTGATGAAAGTTTGACAGTACCTCAGCAAAATGAAGTAAAATTTTGACTTTCAAATGTTTAACATTGATTTTTGTTTTTGATAAAGCTCACAAATTATTTTGAGTTTCAAATGTTCAACAATGATTATTATTATTATGTGATTGTTTTTTATTTTGTTTTTAAATTTTATCAAACAAGCCGTGAAGAAATACTGTTATGTTTTCTTTCAAGGAATGACAACAGGTGATAACAATACGTCAAGGGATCAGTTTTCGATTGAACTAGAGAGTTTCGAGTTTGACGAAAGTTTGACAGTATCTCAATAAAATGAAGTAAGATTTTGAGTTTCAAATGTTTAATAGTGATTATTATGATTTTTTTTTTTTTTGGATAAATCTCACATTATTTTGAGTTTCAAATGTTCAACAGTGATTTTTTTTTTTTTTATAATTATTATGTGATTGTTATTTTGTGTTTAAAAATAACAATCACAAAATAACAATCACTTTAATTTTGCAATTGTTTATTTATAAATTGATTTTAATTCAAAATTCAAAACCCTCCATTTTTAATTTACTGTTTTAATTTTTGAAGAATTAAGTCTAACCAATCTCTATGGATTCGACTTTGCTCATCCCTATCACAATTTATTTTTATAAGAGTAAAAAAAATATTATTAGTTATTGAATTCAACGCCCATAAAAAAGTAGCAGAACTAGAAATTTACTCAAGCTCAATAAATAAAATATCAATAAATATATCGAGCTAGTGGACCAACGGCATACAGAGTATACAATCAAAAAGATTAAATAACAAATCCTAAAAAGGAAATTAATTTACTGACGGACTCTCAATCAAAATCTCCATGAGAAGAGCTTCGGTGCCAGTGATTGGGGACTTTATCTTCCTTGCTTCCAAGTTCCAATTTGCCCTTTGCAAATGACCTTATTGCCTTTGAAGACAATCTAAAATTTGACTCAACCATATTCAAAGCATCACAATTCGAACAAACCACACCAATTAAACAAACACACCATAAACAACATTGGTGGAGAAAAGAATGAGAAACAGTCTCTACCTTCGACACAGTGAAGGAAGCTGAATTCCAGGCAACTTCGTTTCGATTTTTCCAGATTTCCCAGCAGGACATACCTATAAGATCTTGGTCTACCTGATGATTATTAAATGTGGATTCCAGCCATGTTGTGAAAGAGCCGGCAAGAGCATGTAATGGATTGACTCCGATGTTTTTCTAGATTTCCCTAGCAAAGCCACAGTGAACTATGACGTCTAGGACTGATTCGTCTTCACTCCTGCACATTGGGCATAAGTCTTCGACCTCCACTCTTCATTTTTTAAGATTATCTCTAGTAGGCAAAACATTCATCAAGGCCCTTCATTGAAAATTTCGGACTTTTGCTGGAATCTCTAATTTCCATGTAATGTTCCATATTTTTCTGAGTCACTGGGTGTGTGCAAAAATGGTTCAGCATCATCCTTTTGTAATTACTTCGAATTGAATAAGTACCATCTCTCTCATGAAGCCAAAGAATTCGATCAGGCCTATCATACGAGATAAGAGGGATCTTCATAATCTATCGTCTATCCTCTTCATTGAAAAGATCAACTAGAATGTCATAATCCCATTTATACTCACCTTCTACCATGAGCTGCTTTACAGTAGCGTCTTCGGTGCTTGGCAGGGGATCGAAGGTGATAAAACTATTATTTGGGTTAGGGAGCCACAGATTGCGCCAAATCCTAATAGATGAAACAGACCCCACCTGAAATCTGCATCCATCAATCAAGGAAGGTTGGGCTGCCAAGATGCTTCTTTGGATATAGCTGGGGCTATGTCCAATTTTTGCATCTGTGAATGATGAAGACGGATATGTTGGGCTTAAAATACCATTTGGGCCCCATGTTAATTAAATGTTTTGTTCCAGGCCATTTTAATTAGAAAATGATACTTGGAGGACTAATGTTGTAATTAATTAGTACTTGTCCACTAACCTAATTTCAAAAGAAAAAGGCAGTGCAGTTCCTTTTCGGCTGGGGGAATTTCTTACGCAGACAGAGGCTGAATACGCGCAGAGGAAAAAGGAAGAAGAAATTCTTTGGCCATTTTCTCTACACATAATTACACAACAACAATGGAATAAAATGTGCTATTTTTCTTGTTATATTTTGGAGAAGAAAGTGTTGATTATTGTGTATTCTTCTTCTTCAAGATTTGGGTTTCTCTAAGTATTATCTTAGAATGGTTTAGGTGCCATTTAATCTCCATTATTGTTGTTGTTGTTGGGGTTCCATCTATTGTATTAGATGATGTATGTTTTGGGTGCCAAGATTAATTCTTGAAGGCGTGTATTGGTTACTTCTAGATTTAGGGCAAAAATCTAGAAAAGAAATATTGTATTCCTATTATTTGGTAATAGTGAAATTGTCGGTTTGCCCCGTCGATTTTCCCTTCTCATTGGAGGGTTTTACGACGTTAAATAATTATTGGTGTTATCGCTTTGGTATTTATAATTTCGATATTCTATTGTTTGGATTGGATTGATTGAGTTGTTCATTTCCTATTTTAATCACACGGAGTTTGAGGGGAAAATTTGGCGTTTGCTACTTGTGTTGGCAATTCCGTTTTGTGGTCCGAATTTTTTTCCCCAACAGGATAGTATCAAGCTTTAAACACCCAAGCTACTAATGTTTCCGGTTGAGTGTACAGTTTCCATCCTAACTTTACCAATAGGGCTAAGTTAGTCTTGTGATTTTTTTTGAATCCCAATCCTCCTTTACTCTTTGGAAGGCACAATTTGTCCAATTAGTCCAATGGATTTCACCCTTGTTGTTTTGCCACCAAAATTTGTTCAAAAGTTTTTCAATATCTTCGGCAAAATGGGTTGGGATAAGGAATACACTCATAACAAAGTTTGGAACTGTTTGTGCAACCGTCTTGATTAAGATCTCCTTACCTACCTTGGATAGGAATCGCTCTTTCCAGCCTTGTGTTCTTTTCCAAACTTGGTCTTTTATGAACGCGAAAATCTCCCTTTTTTCTCCTTCAAATGAGTGCCGGCAATCCCAGATATCTCTTGTGCCCTTGCAAAGCTTGAATTCCCAAAGATATTCGAATAGATTGTTGTCTATCTGAGTCCACATTTTGACTGAAAAATAGAGAAGATTTGTTTAAGTTTATTGACTACCTCGACTTTAGTTCATACCTTAATTTCTTCACATTCACGAGTGTTTGCCCGAAAAAATAGAAGGCTATCATTTGCGAAGAAAAGGTGGGTGAGAGTAGGAGCACTCCTCGCAAGTTTATAACCATGAATAAGCCCCGAGCCTTCTTTGGATTGGATAAGAGATGACAAGTTTTCTGAGCACATAATGAACAAATACGATGAAAATGGTCACCCTTGGCGCAGACCCCGCTAGGAATGATGGGACCAATATGTAGCCATCCATGCATTACATTATATCGAGCAATTATGATACACAAGGAGATAAGTCCAATTCGCTTTGTTGGAAAACCCATACGCATCATTACATTCCTTTGGAAGTTCCAATCAATCCGGTCATATGCCTTAGAGATGTCGATTTTAAGAGTAGTCATACCATGTTTACCTTTGTTCTTCTTCATGTAATGAAGTGTCTCAAAAGCCATCATAATATTATCATGGATAGAATGGCCAGGAACAAAAGAACATCGGGTTTTAGAATGATATCCGAGAGGACTTGTTTGAGGCGGTTAGCAAGAATCTTTGCCATAATTTTGTAAATTACATTGCAAAGAGATATAGGTCAGTAGTCTTGCATAGTTTCTGGGTTCTCTTTTTTAGGGGTAAGTACAATAGAAGTATCATTGATCCAATCTGGGAAGGAGCATGAGTCCAAGCAATTTAAGCATAAAGAAGTGACATCACTTCCAACCACATCCCAAAATTTTTGATAAAAAGTCGGGTTCATGCCGTCCGGGCTGGGGCTTTATTATGGTGCATATCAAAAGCTGCTTTTTTAACCTTATGGCAAGTATAAATACAAGAAAATGCTTCATATGTTAGTACCCAAAATATATATATATATATATATATATATATATATATATATATATATATATATATATATGCTTACTTCTTACTCAAACGTTATAATTTCCAAGTCTCTTAGAAAACATAAGTTGGTTGTTTATCCTCGATGGAGTCAAAAGGTACTCTAGTCCATCCCACCCTACCCCAATAACTGGTTTTTCTTAAATACTAGATTTTTTCCTGTGCAATGCATGGAATTTCTCTAAATGAAAATGATTTTGATGAGAAATTTAATCATGGTAATAATATTGAAAATAAATAAAATAACAATATCATATTATTATTGATCTATTTCGCTTGTGTTTGATATATCCATTCGATATTACTTTAAAAAATAAAAAAGTATGGTAATTATATCAAAATATACAAATAACAATAACAACATATTATTACTGCTTTGTACCCATTATTCAAATATCTATTTTTAAAATTCATTTTCAACCACATTCTATCAATAAAATAAATAACATTCAATCAATAACTGTATTTTCAAACTTAGTCCCTGTTTGATTCTCATTATAAATAAATCGCATATTTCTCTCTTCTTTTCAACAATAGTTTTATCAATAAAATAAAATTATACATAAATCAATAAATTCCCTACATTTTAAGCACATATTCTCTTAAAAATAATATTTAATTTATGCATTCGTAACAAAAATCGATATCAACAAATTAATGATCCTTCTAATATGCATATTGAAGAACATATGGTTTTATTTATTTATGATATATAATTCAGAAAATATGAATTGTAATACTGAAGATAACAAATAATAATAATAATCAAAATATAATTTTAAGAACAATTTAGTAAGATACATTTGAAATAAACTACACATAAACTCAAAAAATTTATCTACTATTTAACCACACATTATCCAAAATTTTACTATTATAAATTACATTATTTTGAAACAATAGGTCTCATTATGGTATATTAATGTTTGATGTAATATTATATAATTGGCTTACTCAAATATTTATATTCGCATAATTACTTTAACTAAACTTTATTACAATTTATAAAAATATAAATTTTACTACGTGTAGATCAGTATTATTTTTGGAGTGAAAAAATGTGACATTTAAAAAAAAAAATAGAACAACAGTTGGACCCAAAACAATTCAAAAATTGCGGCTCCCACTTGACTAATTTGACCGAATGGTGCATGACTTGTGCCATTCATTGTACAAATCTGTTTTTTAAAAGATTGTGTTTAAAAACATATTTTAATTCTGTTTGTTAAAAAGTTTTTGTTTAAAAACATATTTTTTTATGTTTTCTAGGTAAAATGTGTGGTTGAAAATTAGAGAGAGAAAATGTGTGTGGTTAAAAAGTGATCTGGAGAATTGTGTAGAAAAAATATGTTTAAAAACATGTGTTGCCAAACGGAGGCTATTTATTTATTTTTATCTTACACGCTGAGCGGGAATTTGGGGAGTGATAGTGGGCGGGAAAATCTCCTTTTATATAGTAAAGGGAGAATTATTCTTAATTGTTACACTTTTCTCTATATTAGTGTTATACTCGTGCGATGCATGATTATTTGTTACTTACATATATCTAATTTATATGTTAATATATGAAATAAAAATTTAATTAAAAATAAGAAACGAAGGAAAATAATTATTCACAAAAAGGTACAAATTACACATACCTTAATTATTTTTTAGAGTTAGTATGTTTACCATTTCAGGAAACTTCTTTAAATATTGTAATTTAAATTGATTTAAAGCTTTAAATGAGAAAATAAAATTTTATTTAAACAAAATTTGGAATACATAAAAAAATAAGGAATTTCCTTATCTGATTCAAGGTCTATCTTTGGTATATCTTTGGGGTAAAGCTAGGGCACGATTTTGAGAGTATTAAAGGAGGAAAATCACCACAAAAAGGAGGCTGACATTGAAGAAAATTGAGAGCAAAATATAGAGCATTCTTGAGAGATTTTCAAGCTAAAGAACATCAACAATAATGGAATTCATGAAGCAACTTGAAGAATCTACCACAACCATGCTAGGCTAAATTTCATATCTTGTTCAAAGGGGAAGTTGTGTTAACTCAATTATGTTATTTTCTTTTCCTACAAATTAGTAGAGTGAATTTATTCCTTTATTTCAATTGTTGGATTATTATGTTTTGAATGTTCATTGAGTTTATTTGATTAATAGTTTAATTTGGCCAATTGGATTATTGGTCTTTGGATTCATGAATATGCTATGTTTAGATTCTTGATCCGTAATTGTCATTGAATCTTTACTTTAGTAGCAAATAAATCTCGTGCAGGTTTAGTAATAATTCAATTTGGATTTATTAATTCGACCTTGTGTAATTAACGATCCAATTCAATCTATTCTTCTAGATTTTAATACTAGTCGTGTATTAAATCCTAAGAGCTTATTTAGGATTGTCCGTGGCTAGAATTAGTTCGAAGAACTTGTTTTGAATCAATATACATAAGGAAGAATTTAGATAATCAGAACTTGTTGATTATTTATGATTGATAATTGAATGGGGATATAAACACGTTACAATGAAAAGTATAACATTAATTGAGGGTACAACCGAACTCGAGAACAAGATTTCTTCTCATATTATTTCTCTAGTCATATTTAATTGTTTATTTTTATGCATATTTTTTATTCAAATAATTTCAAACAACAAACCCCTATTCCATTCTAATTGATCGAACAATTAAAATTAGTTTCCGTTCCTCGTGGGATCGACCCTTACTCTCGCTACTACATTATTAATTATTATTTGACGAGTAAGGATTTATATATTATTTTGGTGCATTGCGACACGCATCAAATTTTTGGCGCCGTTGCCGGGGAACGGTCAACCAATTTAGTTGTTTAGTTAATTAGAATTTTATTTTTTTTTCTGCATTTTTTTTATTAATTTTATTTTCAATTTATTTCTATAATTTATCACAATTTTATTAAAAAGAAAAAGGAAAATAAAAAATTGATCAATAAACGTTCCTATTTTTTCATTTTCTGTTTTTAAAGAAAAATATTTATGTGATATTGACAAAGTTTTTTTTTTTTTTTTATGAATTTAAAAAAAAAATATAATTGATTTTCAAGAGGGGAATGCAGATCAAGAAACTTAGGGACTTAGAAAAGCGACTAGTTAAAAATTTACATTCAATTGAATTATTTTAAATCTGAAATTTGTCCAAAATGAATAATATATAGTTAATTAGTACTACTTACCATTTTAGGAAATACATCTTGGCGGAAAAATAGGTCAATACTTGTTTGGCTCTCCATTTATGTATTTCATTTTTATCTTGTGCGTATATTTAGTCCTTGTTTAATCCTTCATTATATACAAAATGAGTTTTTTAATAGTGATTTTTTGGAGAATACGTACTTAAGCCCTTTTTTGAGACCCATTAGTTCAAATAATGTTTGTAACTGTAAATTTTTGGAAAATGAGTTTTTAAAAGTATGAATTTCTTTGAAGTTATACGTAGATTATTTTATTAATAGAATAGAACGTTATTTGAAAACGAGTTTTAGAAAAATGAGGTTTTGATTAAGGGGTACCTAGTAGGGGCCAAATGTTTTATCAAGTGGTTACAATTGTAATAGTTTAGAACTTGAATGACTTACTAAAAAAAAAAAAAATCCAATGAACATTTGCATAACTATTCAATTTTAATTTAATGATTATCTTTCCAAAATATAATTTCTATATTATGAAAAATAAATTTATCTCTACCTGAATAACGGAATAGTACTATTAGAATGGTACTAACTATCTTAATATAATATTTGATATTTAAATATATTAAACAAATATTTTATTTCATATTTACTTTAACATTACAAATTAATTACACGTGGTCTTATATTTAAATGAATGTAACAAATTATTCGGACTTAATTAAATTACATAAAAGTTCAAATATTTATAATTTCTTTTAGTTAGATAAGGAAGCAACTCGAATGAAATTAATTACATATTATCAAATTAAATCTAGTTAAGAAATTATAAATGAATATCATTATAAGATTTAAATAAAATAATTTTGAAATAGAAAGACATTGAGAAAAAGTAAAAGGTACAAAAAAGTTTTTTACCTTTAGTCTTTGATGTAATTTTAATGACGGCATGCTTACAGTTGACTGTAACTTGTGAGTTCGTATTAAAGTTCTCGTTGAGTTCTTTGATTTGATACTAATATTGCATATTTTTCTATTTCAAATAATAGTATAATTATCAAAAGTATTTTCATTCATCAAAATACTTCTATTTTAGGAAAGACAGTTTAGACGGGAAAAGTTTCAAAACTTGTTTTTGAGAAGTGCATTTCCTTTATGTATAGTATGATAATAAAATTAAAATTTATTTTGTGTGTGAGACAATAAATGCGTTCACATTTATCCAGATTGTACATTCACATTTGACATACATCAATTTTGCATTCACACTACTTTACTTTGCATTTCTATTTGGCATAAATAAAGATGTTTAATTTTATGAGAACTTGCTATTTATAAAAAGAAAAATGGGCAGGAAAATGGTCAAGAATTATTTTTGAGAAGTTCATTACTTTTGTACATAGTATGATGATTATATATTGTTCCTAATTACTTCAAATTATAAAGACACGTTTTACAATTAATCGTTATTTTCCTCCATTTAATGATCATTGGTTATCTTTTCGAGGGAGGATTGGATAGAAAAATAAATTTTTCAAAATTCTCGGCAAGTTCTAACGCAGAACGAAAGTAAATATTTACTAGCATAAATCCAAAAGAATAGAAACTGGAATCTACCAGGGAAACGAATTTTAATTAATATGAATGAATCAATCATTGAATGACAAAATAACCATAAATAGTCTCTGCGAACCCTAATTTAAGCAAAAAGACAAAAATAGGCATCCAAATAAAATAAATGACTCGAAGGAAAATTTAAATAAAACGACAAAAAACTTCAAGTGGTCGGTAACATCCCTTAAACGGCATTTTTGAAGCTGAAAAGATCTCAACCGAGTAATCCCAATAAAGATGCTGTAGAGCGCTACGAGACGATTCCGAAAACATATTATAATAGGAAATCTGACACCCGTGCAAAAAGTTATGACTTTTCGTTCGAATCCTTTGTTTTCTTGGTTAACTTTCGATCCATCTCTTCCTCAAACTCCAACGCCACCTGTTCTACATTAAGTTCTAAATCTAATTTGATTATTATACGAAAATTCTTGACCATAATTTTGTGTTAATTAATGCAATTTCATTGCCACGTCGAAGGGATGACAAGCAGGGGTGGGCAAAAAAATCGGAACCAAGTAAATCGAATCAAAACCGAACCGAAAATTTGAAATATTTCGGTTCTTGAAAAAAAAATTCAAAACCGAAACCGATTTTTTTTTTAAAAAAAAATTGAAACCGATCGGTTCTTAAAATCAAAATCAAAAACTGAAATCAAAACCGATAAAAATATTATTTTTTTTTTGAATTTTTCATTGAATTATACAACAAAATATATTTGTGTTCACGCTTTAATGTGTAGATAGTGGGTCAGGGGAATATAAATTTACTTACAATTTTTTCATTTGAGAAATGTTCTCTAGATTGATAGTATTTTAATTAGAAATACACGACTCACAATTTTTTCCAAGTAAAACCACACTTTAATGTATAGACACTTAAACAGTGTATGAAATGTTGTTTGTTTGATAGACTATTATTATGGAATTTAGTAATTTACTTTTAAGTCATTTCATACACTATTGTAATATTATTATTTTGTGAAATTTACTTTTTAATGAGATTCAAATGTTCTTACTTCCTCAACGTAATTTCCTTTTCAAATAAGAATGATTTTAGAGTAGAAAAAAGATTTTAATTATCAAGATTTTGAGATTCACATTCGTGGTATATTATACATGAATTTGAACTTTAATTTTAATTGAAAGCTTTATTTGGTTGTATTTACCTTTAATTTTTGCAAACAATTAATTTTTTTTTGTATTTGCATTAAATTTAATTTTTTAATTGGAACCGAACAAAAATCGAAAAATAATAGAAAATAGAAATCGAAACCGAAACTGTTCCTTTTTTGTCTTTGAAGGAACCGAACCGAAAGTTTCTGTTCGGTTTCGGTTCCTTTAATAATCGAACCGAACTGATAAACGCCCAGAAATACCGCAAATAGACCCATTGCGACACCCATATTGACGAGTGCTGAAATAACTCAAATTGATGTAAAATCACAAGAATCAAGCAACAACATTACCAAGGATGGCTGGTTGATTTCTATAGGGAGGGCTATGATTTCATAAATAAACCCAAAATAGCGAGGGTTTCATCAATAACGCGTAAGAATATATCCAACAGAGATTATTATGATCCTCTCGTAGTTTCCACTGGCCCTTATCATTATGGAAACCCACAACTGGAAGAATTCCAGAAGATAAAAATCCCAATCACGAATAAATTCTGGCATGCCTAAGTCAATCCATCAAACGATTATATGAAGAGGTGTCAAAGGTGTGCAAAATTGCCCGTGAATTCTACGAGGAAGGCTCTACTAATTGCTGTGACGATGAATTGTTCAACAGAATGATGTTTCTCGATTCTTGCTTTGTGCTTCATTTTATGCTCATCGGAACAAGAAATTATTACTATGAAGAGAAACAAGTAATGGTAGATCCAGTACTATAGGATTGGGATTATTACCTTGCTTTTGTATTGAGGGACTTGTTCTTGCTAGTGAATCAAAGTCCTTTACTTGTACTAAAAGTTTTACTGAGATTCAGGCTCAAAAGTGAAAGCCGGGGGGCCAAAGTTCTTTCTTTGTTTCTTTGAGAAGTTAATGCCATCTCAGGATAAATTGGAATGGGAAAGCAAATTAAATTTGTATGAAATCCCTCACCTTCTACATCTAATGCGATTACATCTCGTCAGTCCACTTGTGCACGAATCCATAATCAAGAGGCCAATCCAATTGTCTGGAGATGGTATCATATTCGTTCAGTAACCATGCTCGAATCAGTAGGAATTCATTTAACACCAAGTAAAACTAGATTTTTTACTGATGTAAAGTTCAAATCTGGACTTGTTTTTGGTACTCTTGCACTTCCTTCAATCCTGGTTAATGAATTAACAAAACCTTTGTTCTTAAACTTGGTGGCTTATGAAAATTATGCCCATGGCCCTTTTGATTTTCACATTTCTTCATACATCTTCTAATGGATTAATCTCTCATTCGTCACGTTCACCGATATCTCGCGATGCGAGATACTTCCGCAAGGGTATGGGATCGTGAAAAGTAATAAGTGGACCTAAGAATCCGGATTATCGGTCCCACAAGAATTGCTATCAAGTATCGAAATGTATTAGTTCTTATCCTTGTTTGGACAAACGAAAGATTTTGAAAATTTAAACTAAAAATAGTTAATAAACTAAAGAATTAAAATTGCAAATTTGTGCTTGTTTTTAAAGATAATTGTAAAGTAATTGAGGATATACTCTATCTCTTGTTCAATTACCGAATTTATTACCTAGATCTATGTTATTAACTTACCTCTCGGATTATGAAAATAACACATTGAATCATGACTTAGTGGTCCGTTAACTCATGCATTGAACACAATAATAAATCAACACATGCAATAAATCATTAAAACAAAAGTATGGAATTAAAATAATCAACTAGGCTACATCGTTCATCCCAACATTAAAATCTAGCTACACATCATAATTAAACAATAAAATATAGCGTTTATTGAAAATAATATAAGAGAATAGAAAGCTTGCATCAAGTATAGATTCTCTACTTGATCTTCAACTCGCGTCCCTTTGCTATGCTTGAATCTCCCAAGATTTGAATGATAACATCTGAGTTTTGGCTTGTTCTTAGGTGAGGCAAATGTCCGATTTTCATTCCAAGTGGTTGTATTTATAGTTGGAGAAAAGAACTAATCGAAAAAGGAAAGCCATTGTCAAACCCACGCGCGAGTCTTTTTTGGTCTCTGTACAGTGTTCAGTGTTTTGATCATATCTTTCTATTCTCTTATCCAATTGAGGAGATTCAAATTGAGTTAAAAAGATAATGTAAAGGGCTACAATTCTTCATTAAATATGATTTTTCTAATTCGAACGTTTACTGTGCCAAAATTAAGTCTCAAAATTCGACTAGAAATTTGTCCAGAATCTTGTGCGGTTGGAATCAATTTTATGGTAATATTCTTATCATATTTCATTCCTTTTTGACTTCTACTTACATCCAATTGACTCATAAAAATCTTCAAAGTATCATCTTGTTATCCAAATCAATCATTGGATATTTGCAAGTTGGTCCCTCGTGTTTAATTTGCTCTTCAGTCCTTCAACTTCTAATTTATTCACTTTCGCACCATGAATGATTCTTGATTGTTGTCATAAACTCCTCAATTGCTCAATTAAGCTCCAGTTATTTTTCTCATCAATTGATTTATTCTTCATCTTTTAGGATATTTTCTGAAAAGTAAACAATAGACACACATTAAATGGCATATATTCTAAAACGACAATAATTTATTTTAATTTAGACATGTAAATAAGTATATAAAATACACTTATCAGATAACATAATTCCATCTCAGGATAAATTGGAATGGGAAAGCAAATTAAATTTGTATGAAATCCCTCACCTTCTACATCTAATGCGATTACATCTCGTCGGTCCACTTGTGCACGAATCCATAACCAAGAGGCCAAATGTCTGGAGATGGTATCACATTCGTTCAGTAACGATGCTCGAATCAGTAGGAATTCATTTAACACCAAGTAAAACTGGATTTTTTACTGATGTAAAGTTAAAATCTGGCCTTGTTTTTGGTACTCTTGCATTTCCTCCAATCCGGGTTAATGAATGAACAAAACCTTTGTTCTTAAACTTGGTGGCTTATGAAAATTATGCCCATTGCCCTTCTGATTTTCACATTTCTTCATACATCTTCTAATGGATTAATCTCTCATTCGTCATGTTGATGATATTGAAGTGCATTTTTTTTGAATAAATCTTATGATTTCTTTTTAGTGTTGGAAAAGAGTGACTATTTAGCCTTCAAACAAAGACCTGGTCAAAGAACGTTATAGGCTTGACATCCTGCCAATAAAAGTAAATTAGTGTTTCACCCGTATGATGCACGATATTATGTCGAAACATATAATTGCTACTTTAATATTTAAAAAAAAAATTGATTATGTGTCAAACAAAGTGTACGATGAAATAAATAGAAAAATAATAAAATGATACTGTCATTTGAAAAATGAAAATGATAATTTAAACAATAATCAACTAATGCATAGTATTTAAATGAAAAATAATAACTCACTTAATTGAAGATCATTTAAAATTTTATTTTAGTTCATTTGTTGTATAAAAAAGTATTAATTATAAAAAGATTACCATCTAACATTTGAATAGCTAAAAGAATGATAAATAAAATACAACCATAATTAAAAGTAAAGCTTATCCTTAACATTCTTTGTAGGCAGCACTTTTGCATCATAAAAATGAGAAGGAGTTTAAACTCCGAAGTGTTTCTCATCGAATCAATCATAATTAGTTTTCCTATTGAACATAGTCCATGAGATCTCTAGTCACCAGGTTAGGTTTCCATTAAGGTGACCCTTAGTTTAGGCTTTACAACAATTTCCCTCGATGCGCAATCTACTCTCAAAATAACTCATTTATAAACGAACCTGATAAGTTATCCTTCGATAAAATAATAATTATTGTTTAAAATGAGAACGGATTTCCAATGATATATATCGAAGCTTACCACTATACATGACACTTTGTACCATGTGAT
The DNA here is from genome assembly GCA_963555705.1 of Ligustrum vulgare. NCBI lineage: Eukaryota > Viridiplantae > Streptophyta > Magnoliopsida > Lamiales > Oleaceae > Ligustrum > Ligustrum vulgare. Next base: position 2,797,399 of record OY743178.1, on the reverse strand, counting down.
TTGTAGCTAGAAATCTAAATCAAATGATATAACAGACACAAATATCACAAATTTCAAAATCCTTTGAAAACGTTTAAAGTCATCATGCTTCATTCTAACTTTATTGAAAGTACTAATTTCTTTCAATTCTTAAGTTATATTAAGGATTTCCACAAAATAACTACACTATCAATAGTAAAATATATTTACTAGTAGATTTTGAATCCTTGCATTGGATATCCAATTTTCAACATCATACGCTTATTAATTTTAACAAGGCATTCACTGCAGTGCAGTTTATCATTTTAAATATTTTCGAATATCATAATATTCTAATTTGAAGAAAGCAACAACATCCCACCACAAATCTTGGGTTGCATTGGAACTTTAATTTAGAATATTTTTTTTAAACAAAATTCATATCCCCACAATTCTGGGTAAAGCTTATTTAATAATAAAATATTCATATAACTATATAAAGTTCGATCATATGTTAATTTGCTGAATAAACAATATTATTTCACTTCTAGTCAACATATAAATTACTAGAAACATCAATGAAAACTCACGTACTTTCATATTTAGGACTTCCAATACTAACCACTTTTGGTTTACCTTCCATAATTATAATTTGTATATCATTCTTTTGTATAAAAAGGTTTTCAACATTTTCATCTTTCCACAAATGTAATTTAAGAATGCAACTTGTAGAATTTTCTATCCTCATAAAGATTTGGATAGATCCAAATTTATGTTGAGAATGAATTGTTCGATCCCCACGATAGATAGGCCAAACTAATCTTAATATTTATCAACACTATTCATATTCTTCATTTTATAGAGGCAAACCTCATAATGAATAAATACATTTGTTGTGCAATTGTAAGTATCATGATAATATAATATAATATTATTTTCTAATTTGCACAAGTACCATCTCACAATTTTATCAAATTAAGTGAAGTTTTCCATGAAATAGACCATTGTCCTTTTCAAATTATCATTCAAGATGAATGATAATTATACCAACAAATAGTAACATAATATTCAACAAGATAAGCGAGACTAATAATTAGGATACAACAAAATTGTATCAATGTACATAACAAAAGTAATAAAACTTAGCCTCTGTTCGGCTACCTCATTAATGAGGAGTTTAAACTACAATTTAAATTACACAATTTTTCAAACAACTTTTTAACAACACATTTTAACTTGAAAACACCAAAAAATATTCTCTCTCATCAATAAAGAGCTGCCGAACGCACCATTATATTCTTTTCTGATAGATGAGAGGCGTGTGAAATTCCAAGTTTAGTATTATGTTAAGTTTATACACGTCTAAAAGTACACAATACCAAAATTCATCTTAAGATTGTTGGATAAAATTGGTGCATAATTATATTTGTTTAAACAAAAAAAAATACTTGCATGGAAAGACGATTAAATCATGACCTACACTAGTAAAATATCAAATAAATTTTGACTTATCGAAATCATGATACGCACATATAATTTCGACTTACTAACATGGAGAAATTAGAAGGGGATAAAATGAAGCGAGGTATGTGAATTCAAATCTCCTTAAGACGGATTTCGCCCACTGCACTGGTGCTAACAGGATCAAATAGACGTCCGTCTCCCGAGATACAACGCTTCTACCAAAATTAATAAAGCACAGTATTAATTTTTTCCGACGAACCAAAGTTTGATTATACTCTTCAAAAACGGAATAGACATCGAGTAATAGATATCAAATATGAAACTCAAAATAATTTGGAAATTATTTTGACATAATTTGGAGAAAGAAAGAATTAGAAATCAATTCTATGGAATTGATTTTGAGTGAATGAAATGGAATTAGGATGATTCAATTTATAGATTTTAATGTGTCTCTTCGAGTAGTCGCATCTTTTGGCACAAATTCATGTCAACCATTTGATCGCACCATTTCATGATTAATGGTGTAGATTATATATTATCAAAAGTCGTGACTCTTTATTATACACCTTTTGCTTTTTGAAGAGTCGCACTCAATCAACACACTTATTGGAGACTTATTTCAATTCACACATTAATCACCCTTAAATTATAATACCATTAAATTTGGGAAATTTTGATTGTAGTTTGTAAATTGAATATGGAGATGAAACTATTTAATTTTCAAATCTGGAGTCCATTCAACTGCATGGTTTTGATCATATGTGTTATTGTATTTTTCAGGAAGTCGTAATGGGTGGGAACAGTTTTTCAGGAAATCATAATATTTCTTGCACTGCTAGAGGCGGATAAAATGATGTCGAACCGTGGAAGACTCTTCTTCTCTTGTAGTCAGACGAACTGTAGGTATTCAGACGTTAAGGAACAACTTAATACTCTATGGTAGTTCAAACTGATGCTCATCATAAAGCAAGCTAATTTATAATTTTTCCACAAAAATGTTTAATTTCTAATTTCAGATGTAAGCAAATTGATAATGCCATTCAATTTCAAACCAAAAATATCGACACAGATGTTTACGTGTTTTTAATGCTTGATCTGAGCTTCCTATTTAGACGTAATGTAATTACAAAGGTTCGACATTGCAGTTGACAAAATTATGGTCTGGTGAAAACAAGAAGCTTGTGCAATTTGATTCGTTGTCGGAAGTTTGATGGCTTTCATGGATAGTAGAGATGTGGCAACAGGAGGTGGATTGGAAGTTGGTTTCAGTTCTTGCAGTGGGTCGTCCGAAGGTATTGAGATGGAGGAGAGTAATTGTAGTTAAGGAATCCAGAATTTTTTCGTTCACCTATTGTGGCTTCCGACTGTCAACTTGTGGCTACCTTCTGATCTTGTGGCGGGTGGGGGATGGGTCGTCGTCGGTGCAGTGAGTGGGAGTTGGAGAAAGCAGATAGTGAAATGAAAGAAAGTTTGAAAATTCACAGTCCATGTATCCATTTGAATTGGAAAGTAAAGTTTTTGGTTTCGCTATTTTGAAACCCATTATCTCATGAGAATTTGGAATTGTCAACCACATTGTCACTTAAAAATTGTACAACCAGTAAAATACAAGCCCCAAATTAAGGGATCTTCCGGGAACTCACACTCAACTTAGGTACTTCGTAGTTTATACAGTACTTAAACAAGTGATTAGATTTTACTTCTTGTGAAACTATCAAAATTATAACAAATAAAAGAGTGAGAGATGGAGAGAATAGAGAGGAGAATTCTCATTATGGTGTAAGAAATGTTACAAACCAAAGCCCTATTTATAGGAATTGATAGGGGCAAAAATAGTCATTCATACCTATTAATTTATAATATAAATTAGGTAAGAGATTTTCTTAATAATTTACAACACTCCCCCTTGAATGACTTATTACTCAATTGCTGCCTCGTTAAAATCTTGCTAAGAAAATCGAGTGGAGTAAAACTTGAGCGAAGGAAAAAGAGTACAGTTGCCCCCCCCCCTCGATGTTGGCCATCATGAATCATTAAGTATAATATTCAAAATGACATCAATGATAAGTAGTACAAATCATCTACTGAAACTTGAAGTTTTGAAGTGCTGAAGCTTCGAATTATGAAGTGCTGCAGTGCTAAAGTGCTGAAGTACTGCCTCGTTAAAATCTTGTCAGTAAAATTCAATGGGATAAAATTTAAACGAAGGAAAAAGAGTACAACCGTTGCCTCATTAAAACCTTGTCAGGAAAAACTAGTAGGACAAAATATGGACGAAGAAAAAAGAGTACAGTATGATTCTCCCCCTGAAGTGTTCAATCAAGTATTCATGAACTTCTTGAATAATGATATCATCTTTCATCTGGAATATGTATATATGAAAATCTCCTTGTGTGTAGCCGATATCATTACATTCTTCATAAGATGTCTATGATTTTCTTCATTTGTTGATATCATAACATTCTTCATAAGATATCTATGATTTTTCTTCATTTGTTAACAGGGCCGGCCCTGGCATAAGGCCACCAAGGCCGGCGCCTAGGGCCTCTCAATTTGAGGGGCCTCAAAAAAATTTTGACCAAACTGTTTAACCAATTTTTTGGGACTAAATGCAACTGGAGGCAGTGTAAAATATATAGATTTGGGTTTTTTTTTTTTTTTGAAGAAATTGATTATTGCAGATTCAAAGCTCTTCCACTAAATAAAAAACTAAGAAAAGTCAGTAACTTGTTTTATAAAATGAAGTTTGAGACCTATGAATTATTGAATGATTTGGAGAGATATGTTCAGACCTTCACTGTTGCTTCCAAAAAGCACTCCTCGATTACCGGAGTTTCAAGTGGGTGAAAATGGAATAAGCATTTTGATTAGCAGAATGCTTAAGCTACATTGGAACATGACTATTTTTCCTACATTATGCTGGTTTTAGGAATTTCATCTTTTAGATGTTATAAAGTCATTTTTTTTAAAAAAAAATACATATATGTTATTCATTTTAATATTTAAGTATTACTACACGAAAAAATGGGCATCAAAATAATGAGTCGCCTAGGGCCTCTCTATTCTCAGAGCCAGCCCTGTTTGTTAATATCATTCCAGCACAATTTAAAGAGAGAGTTTGTTGTTAAATTATAACTAGCAGATAGTTGTAATAATATCTCAAAAATCTTGCTAGGAAATCCCGTTGGACAAAACCTTAGCGAAGGGAAAAATAGTACATTATTCTTATTAGTACATCATAATTGCCGCCTCATTAAAAACCTCGCTAGGAAACTCTGTGAGACAAAACCTCAGTTAAGAGAAAATAGTGCAGCACACATTTGTTCACCTCATGGGAAAATCACAAATATATTGATGCAATCTCAAATCCTTTCATCAAACATATCATTTATGATGAGCTTTGTATAAATAGTTTATAACTCATTTATAATGTCATAGCTCATTTATGATGTACTGAACATGATATATCAAGCAATGTTTCATTAGTTGACTAATTGCATTACTCAAATCTAGAATTGATTCACTTCTAGTGAAACTATCAAAATCTAGAATTCACTTCTGGTGAATAATTAAATATTCATTTTCGATGGATAATATATTTTTGCATATTGAAAATCAATTGCATGCCCAAATATTCAAATATAATAATAGTACATTTCAATTTCATTTTCAAACATATTATATTATGGGGTCATTTGTATCATTTTTCATGTGATTTTATTTTATATGTATATATAAATCACATTTAATTCTATAATAATACTATTCTGGGCAAATTGAATCTTTCAATGATTTATACATATATGTTCTTACACTTTATAAATTGAAATTTCTAATTTGCAGGGTATAATCAATCATTAAAATAGATATCAATTTTGACATATAATCTATAATCATTTCGCTTGAAATCTCAACATACCGCGATCAACTGGTACATCAAAGAATACTCTCAAAGTACCGATATGAGAATCACACATTTTGATCTCACTCATTGGTATATCAAAGAGCTCAAACTAGTGATCAAGATTATAGTCCACCCATCATATTTCATGCCAGTTCTTTGAAAAATTTCTCGCACAACGAGTTGTGTTTTACGACTGTGTAATAGTTTTCATTTGTACAAATAACTACTGGCTTTAAACATTTAAGTGTTTGGACTTCAGGTCCTATAACAATAATCCCTACATTGAGATTTTTATAATTAGCCAATGTATTATAATTTCATCAACCTCATTTTCACAAGAGATTTGTGTATGTAGTCGACTTATTTATCGATTCCATTTAATCTCAATATAGACATAACATATAGAGATCTGTTTATATTTTTATCAGCAAGCCTGAATCTCTTATCATTTAACTATATCCCTTTTACTCCCCAAGAGTATTTAGTCTCAAAGGGATCATCTGAATTATTCAAGAGATATTTATTTTTGGAATCGATTGTTATTATATTTTAGGCATAATTACGCTTCAGGTTTGATCACGCTTCATGCGTGTTATTGTTTAATTTCCCCATAATATTCGAGAATCTTGTATTATATCATTCGGCTAAAAATGCCGCAACACATGTCGTTCATAATTATGGATATAATCACAATCATATATCTAAGTGCGTTTTGTTGGAGTGTATATAGATATCGCACTTCTTAGAAATCATAAAACTTCACAAGCTAATCTTTATTTCATCGTATTTACATATTTGTAGAATGTTGCTGCATGAGAAATATTTATATTCAATTTCTTCTCATAGCAAATAACTTAAGGCTTTTAATATGCTAAACCATTAGTAATATAATGTTCTATTATCTCAACTAATTCGTAAAATCATTAATGACTTTGATATATATTCATGCCAGCATTTATCACTTTGCTCATAATATCTTTACTTGAGCAAATAATTAGTCATTCATTTTCTTAGTGAGAAAAATCAATTTGCTTTTGAGAATAAGTAGCAATGATAACTTGTTAACTTGAACAATCTTATGGTTCTTCAATGAATGTCGTTTTGAATTCTCAATAAATCTCATTATTGAATTGGAATCTAACCAATCATGCTAAATTATAGAACTTCTGGTTCAGCGAGATATTTATTTAACTTATACATATGTATATATGAACTTCTGGTTCAATACATTATTCATTTCACTTGTACATATTTCTGTTCAGTACAAATCAGTATACCTTGATTACTTTTAGTGTACCAAAAATATCGGTACAATATCCAAGAAAATATCTCATGTTCTCAATCTTGTCGTCAAATCTTCCTTTATATCGAAAAAGGTAATGGCACATTATCTCCTTGTTCCCTGCTTTTTAATATTTTTATTCTATTATTTCTTGATGGAATCAATATCAAGCAGAGTGCTTTTTTAAGCGTTTAAATAATGCATTTAAATAGACTATTTGGGAAGAAGATTAGATACATAGAAAATGGATGCCACATTATCAAATATTCGTAAATATTATTCTAATCTTCCGGTAAATGTTTTGAAAAAGATTTACCGAGTTCGACTTGAAAGATTGAGGCTGCTGATGCATCAAGGTAACCCAGAAGATGTTCGTTGGTTGATCGAAACAAAAGTTCGATTAGCTGGTGAATTACCAGATTAATTTTTTATGCACATGTCTGCTTAGGTAAGAGTACCTTCGCAAAGAAGCGAAGCAAAAAGATTAAACGGTTGTCATAAATGTGTTCGATGGACATGTGATATCCTTTGTAAATCAATAGGATATTCGTCTAGAAATCGAGATGATAAAATTGATTTCATTAAAGGTGGACTGAGTAAGGAGTCATTGGATGATATTCGATTGACTCTTGAGACGCATCCTTGCACATTTCTCTATGGACTCAATTCAACGATGATAAAGACCGTTGTAGTCTCAAGAATATAATAGCAAAAGATTTTGTTTGCCAATATGTTATAAACAATGATATTTTGTCTATTCAGCATTGATACAAGGTAAATCATTTTATATATTTGCACACATATTTATAAAATATTTTCATGTTTCATTTCTCGAGCAATTCTTATTTGGAACCAGATTAACATTCACATTTCCACCGCAAAGCGGTTTAACATTCACTTTTTCACCGCAAAGCGGCTTAACAGTCCACCGTAAAACGGTTGAACATTCCGTCGCAAATCGACTTAATTCGGATATGCCGGTCCCCCGCGCCCCATTTCCCACTCGCACCTTTCATGAACTAGAAGTACACCCATTCTTTCTTAAAATTTGGGATACATAACTTTTGAACAAACTTGCACCTTGACACATTCTTTCATTTCAAAATATTTGACTTCCCAATTTTGATGTCAATGCATGTTTGATGATGCAATGACATAATAACGTGCATGCTTGAATATTCTTCTTAACAACGTATACTTTCATAAAGTAAATGAAATTTATCAAAGCAAGTAAGTTGCAAGACAGTCATTTACACATTTCACATTTACATTTCACTTCTGTGAAAATAGGGGAAATTTACTTACTTGACGTCCTTAGTATTTACCACCTTTCTTAAACAGCAAGCGGAGGTGTCCTGGTAGCACGTGACGTCAATGTACCGAATATCCTAAGTATTCACGTTAATCAATAAAGTGCAACTTCTAACTCAAAAATGTGGCCTCACAGTATAGCAAACACATTTAACAACACATTCGAGACAAGTATTCAATTTCGATGTACATTAGAAAATCGCTAATCCCTTTTTGTTTCAACTAAAACTTAAAAATTACACAGCTCAACTTTACTAAATTACAAATAAAATATAAAATATACTTTTAGTTTGAAAGCACACTTCACTATTCACTTCAATACTAAACAAAAATCCTAATCAGGCTAAAACTCAATTTAACTCAAACGTGACCTTACGTTATATGTCCAACACATATAATATCATATTCAAAATAAGAGATTTACTTCAAGGGTAAAAATTGAAATCTTATCAAATTGCACAAAAGTCAAAATCTATGAAATATTCATCACAACCTAAATTTCATATGGATAATTTCAATTAACATTCTACTACTCATAAACCTGAAGTTCTCGAATTTCCAAATCGATAGAAAATCAATCAACCCACTTAAAACTTGACAGGCATCTCAATCAAAAATCTTTAACATTCGTAAATCTGAAATTCTAAAAATTTAAACCATTAATAAAAGTTAAACCGAGCTCAACCAAAAGACAACCTATATTCCTATATTTCAATATTTTGAGATTTTATACACACCTCTGTATCATTCCCCAAATTTGGAAATTTAAAATTTAAAATTCGAAATTCAACTAAAATTCAATTAACAAACTCCATAAATTTGAAGCTGAAGTGTGTGTGTGTGTGTGTGTGTGTGTGTGTGTGTGTGTATATATATATATATATATATATATATATATATACAATTTTCCCCAAACCTGAACATACATTTATAATCTCAAAATTAAACTAAAATATCAATTAACCAAACTAAATAACTTATTTTCGGAATCTGAAAATACTGTGAAAATTATGCACATATATATACACATATATTCATCAATACATACATACAATTCAATATATGCAACTGTGTTGTGTGTGAGAGCAGTAGCCGAGGGGTGTGCATTCGACAGTGTGTGGTTGCTTGTGTGTACCGATGGGAGATAAAGCGGGGAGGGGGCCTTACCGGTGTCTGGGAGGTGGTCGCCGGTGAGAGAGGTTCCGGTGGTGTGAGGTTGTCGGCGGCAGGGGAAGAAATCGTGAGGTAGATGGGATTTGGGTGGCAGCTGCGTGAGGTGAGGGAGAGACGAGAGTGAGACTGAGACTGAGATATGAGGGAGAGACGAGACTGAGAGATCGGTTTTAAGGCGTTAGGTTTAGGATTTAATTTTTGATAATTTACAAATCAGTCCCTTCTCTCTCTTCAATTTGGTAAATTGAGGGTAACAAGTATATTTAAATAACAAATTTCCATAAAACTTTATCCCACTTTCAAGTCAAATCAAATTTGGCCATTTAAAACTTAATTACATAAAATTTGCAAGCTTAGGTAATAAAATAAACAATTACACATAGAGTTGCACATAAACAATCTAAGAACTGTCTAATTGGCACATTGATCTTGACGGCGTCCAAGTCCTTCCACTGCAAAATAATTCAAATCATCGACATAAAACTTCATCAAATTTATAATTTATAATAACATTAATATAAATGTCACGTGAAATTTAAAGATGCACGTAACAATGAAAAACGGTATTATACATTCAATGAAATATCAAATAACAATAATATCGTATATATGTTAACAATAATAATACTGAGGTTATACCACCACATATATATGTTGATAACAACCTCTAATATGTTAGAATTAACCAACAATTGATGTGCTTTTGAAATAATGTAAAATATGAATACATCTAAAGTATTCCATATATTCAATCAATAGACCGACCATACAGGCGGTGTCAACATAATAAAATAATTACCTTTCATAAGTGTTCGAGTCATATCTCCAATTCAGTCAAGGTATCAGTTCATGATAATCCAGTCAAGGTATTCGTAATAGTCTAATCCGTTACAATAATGAGTCATATCTAGTCAAGTATAAATCCAGTCTATAATAACTCAATCCATCACGGTATGACAAGTATTATATTACTTATACCTTGTTTAAACTCTTTAATTTATCTTGTGGATCACATATTAATCGTTAATTTACTATTAATATACTTTTACGTATTATCAATGGCAAAATTATCCATATTTAATATATTGCTCATATGGATAAATCGAAACCGTCAATAGGTTTGAAATTTAATTTCGAACAAACTTACTTTTCGTCCGAAGTGCAAAATCCCATCGGAAGTGCTCCAAAAATAATTTTTAAGAAACCGCCACTTTCGACAATCGAAAAATCGTCAAAACGCCGTGGTTCGAGATCTGGTCTCCGATCGTCGATTGAATATACGGTTTGGCATGAATTTGCTTTGAAAGTTTCGTGTTACACAATTTCTCCAATTTTTCTATAGATTTGGAATTGACTTTCAGATCTACGAGATATAAGTGATTTTCTAATGTCAAAAATACTAGATTTAGAAAATGAAATGCTGATTAATAATAATCTGATTTCTGATACAGCGATTCATCATTTAGATGCAACTGTAGAATATACTCCCGTCATATTACTCAATGGCTAGAGACTCATGCTGATAACGTGTTGTGAAACTATCAAAATTATAACAAATAAAAGAGAGAGAGAGAGAGAGAGAGAGAGTAGAAAGGAGAATTCTCATTATGGTGTAAGAAATGTTACAAACCAAAGCCCTATTTATTGGAATTGATAGGGGCAAAAAAAGTCATTCATACCTATTAATTTATAATATAAATCAGGTAATGGATTTTTTTAATAATTTACAACATTACTTTATAACATTACTTTATTTTTTATTGCCTTGTCAAAGGATTACATTTTGTAGTTGGGTAAACAACATAAATAGTCCCCAACCTTTGGACTTCTTGCAAAAATAATCCTCAACGTTTTGATTTTGACATTAATACTCTCAGAATCACCAAACGTTGAGCAAATGGTCCCTACCGTCAGATTCCGTTAGTTCTCACTGACAAAACGTGTAAATAGCACAAATAGTCTCTAATCTTTGAATTTCTTACGACAATAGCCCATAATATATTAAGTTCATGTTTGGTATATTTAGTTTGTAACCTAATTTGTAATCTACAAACGTTTGACGTATTTAGTCTCTAATATATTAAACCCCTGTTTGAGACCAGTTATTTCAAATAATGCGGTTTGCAATTATAAATTTTTGAAGAATTTTTGGGATTTAAAACTAAGAATTTTTTATTTTAGATTTTCGTATAAATTATTTTATTAATAAAATATATAGTTGAAAATAAATTTTAAAAAAAATAACATTTATTCTAGATTTATAAAGTTCACAAATCAATCATTCTCCTTTATTGTTTTTTTTTATTGAGGAGGGAATCTACGGTAAGGAATTGGTCTTTTCTCGTGGTTGGTCCTCAAATCAATCATTCTCTCCTCATTGTTTTTTTTATTGAAGAGGAAATCTACGGTGAGAAATTGGGTTTTTATTGGTCTTTTGTGGTTGGTCCTCAAATCAATCATTATCTCCTCATTGTTTTTTTATTGAGGGAATCTACGGTGAGAAATTGGTGAGGATGATCAAAGGTTGGATGTTAGAACACCAAATGAAGATGGTTTGTTTGTGGCTGATCCAAAGGGACATGTAAATCCGCGTGAATCACATGGTAGTTATAATATTAAACACCATATTAATTAAGTATTTTCTTCTACTTCTCCTTTATACTAGTTAGAGATAAATTTTTGTTACAATTTATCAATTGGACTCAATCAATTTTGTTACTTGTACAATTATTTTGACAATAAAAATGACAATTAAATGATGTTAACATATTATTTTGTTGATTTAAAAGATGATGTAATGTGTAAAAAAATAAAATTGTGCCATTTAAATTAATTGTCAACCTTTTTATCAAATTCATTGTGCATATAGCAAACTTCTTGGGGCTTTAGGTGGTCAATCAGTGGACATGTAACGTTCGTGTAGGCTTTCACGCCTAAGCCTGTGTTCAGTTACGTGGTTTATAATCATTTCAATCTTCAATACAACTTTTTAATTACACATCTTTTCTCTCTCTCCAATTTTTAACCCTGCATCTATCTAAAGATCGATGAAAAAAACCCAAAAAAATGATTATTTAGCCTCCAAACAGAGGCTCAGTCAAAGAACATTAAAGGTTTGGCATCCTGTCAATTAAAGTAAACTAGTATTTCACTCGTGCGATGCACGACATTATATCGAAAAATATAATTGCTATTTTAATATTTTTTTAAAAAAAATTGATTATATATCAAACAAAGTGTACGATGAAATAAATAGAAAAATAATAAAATGATACTGTAATTTGAAAAAAGAAATGATAATTTAAACAGTAATCAACTAATGCATAATATTTAAATAAAAAACAATAACTCGCTTAATTGAAGATCATTTAAAATTTTATTTTAGTTCATTCCTTGTATAAAAAAATATTAATTATAAAAATATTATTATCATCTAACATTTGAATAGTAAAAAAGAACGATAAATAAAGTACAACCATACGTGCTTACTACCAAATTTTATGTAAATATTTTTATTGAAGTATTAAATTTTTTATACAGTTAATTAGATGATTTAGATCAAATTGCTCAAGCTTGAACTTTAGAAACAATTGAAATTAAATTATACTTGTAATTACAGTATGTTCGGGTGTTATTTTTGAGTAATGTAATATTTTTTTTATTGTTTAATTTCTTATTTTATGTGAATGACAGCCCTAAAATCAAGGTCTACAACTAAAAAAAAAAAGAAAAAGAAATTTACGATTTGCATTTTCTTTTATTATTATCTTGTCCAACGTGAAGCAGCTTTAAAATTGCCTTATAGAAATAAATATTTTTTTTATCACAAATAGTTGGTTTATTTAATCTAATTGAATAAAATTAGATTTTAATCCAAGTCAAAGTCAATAAATTAATTTTAACTATACATTTTATGGGATCCACAACTTTTCAACCACACATCTTATCAACTTTTATCAAAATATACCTAATAATAAGAAGATTCTAATCATTAGAATAAGGAATAAGGAGTCCAACTCACGTAATTGATCACAATGCATTGAAAACTTAAGTATTTATAGGTATTAAAATAATGAAATAAAAAATAAAAAATATCAAGAAAACTACTATTTCAAGAAAGTGGAGAATGATTTGAAATAATTTTTGTCTGTATTTATAGAAAAGGGAAAAATAAATTTAAAAATATACATCCAGAAAACGTTTGCAACAAAAATTACAGTAACTTTTTTAATTTGAAAATAAATAATAACATATTAATAAACATAAAGCTAAGCAAATATAGTTAGGGATCGAATGTACAATATAAACGACAAGTAATATAATCCAAAAGCGATAGTTGTATATAAATTTATAATTCGTTCAAAATTAAAATGTCGAGGTAAAAACGATACAAAGTACAAATAATGATCAAATAGAATATTTTAAGTAAAAATGTTGTAAATTAAAATAAGATAAAGATTTAATCAGTTATATAATAAGTTTGAAAATAATTTTTGTTTGTATTTATAAAAAAAGGGAAATAAATTTAAAAATATATATCCTGAAAATTGTTGCAACAAAAACTACATTAAATATTTAATTTAAAAAATAAATAATAAAAAATTAAAAAAGCAAAATTTTTAATAAACCTAGGTAAATATAATATTGGTTCAAATATAATCCAAAAGCAAACTTAAATAGTCAAACATGCATTAATCAAATAAAGGGTAAACAAAACAAATGGTCTCCAGCCTTTGGGTTTCTTGCGAAAATGGTTTCCAAGGAAATTCTGTGGACCATTTTTCTGAAAGCTACGAGATTGGGTTTTCCCTTCTGTCCTTGCATACACCGTAAGCTTTGGTTGATAAGGCCCAACTTTTAAATATGCGATTCTAATCTCAACTCGTATATTGATAGGATGATCAAGTATGTGCTTTCTTTTTCTCGGATCTCGTTCAATGATAGCACATGGTAGTTTAGGAGTTGACACTACCAAATGTCCAATTTTCTAGCGATGTAGGAATTGGAGGATGTTGTGGTATAGGAATTGAAGGTTGATTTTCGATCAATCCATCATGAAGTGTGCTTTCATTGGATTGACCTACCTTTGGAAAAAATGAAAGCAATGTCTTTTCTCTCTTGGAAGACGATTGGCCTTTCATTTGTAAATTCTAAAAAGGAAAATAAAAAGGAATCAAAATGAGGAACACTTCAACCAACATTAAGGGAGCAAGGCTCTAACAAATGCTCTTAACAAATTTAGTTTTTGCCAAATTCCATTGTTATAGCCTATACCTCTAACAAATTCTTTAACCGTCACAACCAACGCTTAAAATTTCAAAAAATAAAACCAAATGCTCATATAAGTTTCCTTCACAATCACTGAATTACAAAACCAACCAAATAACAAGAAATAAAACCAAATGTTCAAACAAATTTATTGAAAATTACATAACCAAAACATAAGCCAATAAGCCCTAACATTAACAAATTTAGACAACAATAAACATTGAAAAATCATTATCACAGAATCAATCGTCATTCATCAAAAATGTAAAATGGAAATAAAAGTATTAACAATCATCATTCACCAAATGCTTATGCTTTAAAATTATCACAGAATCATTCATTGACAATAAATAGGAACAAACTGAAGTTGAGAGGATTTCTCCTTCTATGTGTGTATATAGTTCATAATCAATCTATTGCTCTAGTAGAAAAGGAATGATAAAGATCATTTGACAATTTATCCAGATTTTAGAACTAAGATAAAATAAAAAATAAAAAGTCAATTATAATCTGACGTAAAAAGAATGCTAATCATGCATGTGAAATTAAAACTCATAACAACATTTGTTCATAAATGCCTGAGAAAAACTGATATGTATCTAATCTAGGTTTCCTACTAAGGTATGATTATTCAAGACATGGAAGATATCATATTTATTAGAATAATGTTTGATAAGGAAAATTATTCTAATATCGATTTCTTCAAATTTTCGGCTCAACAAATTGATTCTCAATACGGTGAATCCTAAAGTCGCATGCACATTTCTTTAAATTGATAAAACCATCATCTAAAATTTTGCTACAACCTAATGACACTTGTTCATCGATTTGATGGAACAAAAACAATAATAATATGCCCTCGTGATTTCTTTTAATTTTTTGGCATGGCAAACACATGATAATAAAATGAGTTCAAAAATATAATAAAATGAATCAAGGTGAACAAAATACAATACATATTTATAGAATATTAACTTATGGCTGCATATACCTCGTGACATTTTATAAATTTTAAAAACTAAAATTTCACTTTAAATTCGAATACAAGATAAAAATCTAAACATATAAACTAACTTACAACTTAAACAAATGATTTTCTCAAGAAACTTGCACTTCAAAATTTTATCGTAAAAAGTTAATACAATAAGAATTTAAATTCATTGGAAAAAATGTTAATTAATTTTTCATACAATTAATATTTTAGAAAAACAAATTTACATATATTTTAGAAATTGACTTTTTGAACAAAGAAGTGAATTTTCACAGCACTCTATTTTATGGTTTTGGTGAGAATGTAATCAGCATCTAATTAATATTTGATAAAGAAAAATAAAATTGAAATATGACTAATGAAGAATAAAATGTTTAATGTAGAAGGTGAAAATGATTTTCTATTTATTTATTTATTTATTTCGTATACAAGTAAAAAAACTAATTCAATGAGTGCACATTTTTTCTCATATTAGTTGAGGGATATTTATGAACTTTAAATTATCTGAGAGTTATTAGTTTTATTTAAAAGATTTTTAGTGGGAAAGCGAAGAGTTTAGATTATAAATATATATATAAAAAAAAATTATCACCAATATGAAAATTAATAAAATAAAATGTTAAAAAATTGTATTAATTAAAATTACCAATAAATGTGATATTATTAAATGGTTTGAGGGTGAAAAAAATAAAAATAGATATTGTCTTTTAGAAGAATTTTTTTTAAAATTATTATATGCATTTAAAAAAATTAATTCAAGAAGTATACATTTTTTTCTTTTTCTCATATTAACTGAATGACGTATTAGAAAATATCTTATATGATAGTTATTTGTTTTATTTAAAAGATTTTCAGTGAGAAAGTGAAGAATTTAAATTGTAAATGTATGAAAAATATTTTTATTAACAATATGAAAATGAAAAGAAATAAAATATTAAATAATGTACATTAATTAAAACAAATTGTGAATATGAAATTATTAAAAATATGTAAGGATAAAATAGTTCAAAAAAGTTTTTCCCATTAAAATAAAATAAATTGTTAAAAATTTGTACATTAATTAAATTAACGGTACATATGAATTAAAAGGGTTGAGGGTAAAATAAATAAATAAATAAACTCCCTTTAAGGCCTTTTAGAAGTAACTTTTTTTATTATTTTTTAAAAAAATATTATATGCAAGTGAAAATATTAATTCAAGAAGTACATTTTTTTCTTTTTTTTCATATTAATTGAAGGACGTATTTGAAACTATAAATTATATGAGAGTTATTTATTTTATTTAAAAGATTTTTAGTGAGAAATTGAAAAGTTTAGATTATAAATGTATGAAAAATATTTTTATTGACAATATGAAAATGAAAAGAAATAAAATATTTAATAATGTACATCTATCTATCTATTTATATTTATATTTATAGTATATACTTTATTCAATACAAACTCTTTTTTTGGAAGATTCGCTATGATAATGAGAAAGATTTCTGCATATACGCCCAAATCGATCAATAATATCAAAATCTGATAAATCAGCCCGAACCGGCTTACTAGGATACCCTAGTACGTTACAAAATTTCGCTTTAGCCAATGATCCAATCAGAGGAATAATTGGAACAAGAGTCTCGAACTTCTTAATAGCATTATTGTGTAGAAATGAATTTTGTGAAACAGATTGTCCCTTTGCGCATTAATTTCACCTACTTTAAACTGAGAACTAAGGACATGTCTATTGACTAGTGATCCCTTCACTGCATAAGTTAGCCCCTCTTCATCGCTATTACTAGCCCCGACATCCTGTAATCAAGGAACCCCTTTAAACTCATCATCTGAACTAATATTTCCATTATCACGTAAATCATAACCAGCTTATTTGGACAATTTGAAGCAATGTACCCCGAACCTAAGCATTTAAAACACTTGATATTCCTATCCCTAGTAGGTTGGGGTTCAGCAATATTTTTACCTTTCTCTATCGGCTCCTACTTTACCTTCGGTTGACTTCCCGTTTTGGAGACGAACCGAAAGGTTGCCTTGCTGCTCCCTTCCGCCTCAGCTGTCTTTCCACTTTCATGGCCATGTATACCATTTCATCTAGTTCCACATAGTGTTGTAGCTCGATGATGTTGAAAATGTCCCTGTTCAACCCGCTCAGAAACCTCGCCATTGTAGCCTCCCGATCTTCTACTACATTGGCCCTGGTCATTTCCACTTTCATATCCTTGTGATAATCCTCCACACTCCTCATCCCTTGAGTCAAACCTTGCAGCCTCTGATATATATATATATATATATATATATATATATATATATATATATATATATATATATATATATATATATATATATATATATATATAATAATGAGTTGGCAAAAACTGCTTCCTCGTTATAGCCTTCAGTTCACCCCAAGTTGCCATTGGACTCTCCAGATTACTCCTCCTACTCGTCACTAATTGATCCCACCAGCTGATTGCATAGTCCATGAATTCAACCACTGCCAATTTCACCTTCTTTTTTTTGGAATAATGATAGCAATCGAAAAGTAGCTCCACTTTAGCTTCCTAATCCAAATATGCCAACGGATAACTCCTACCTTGGAACGCAGGTATTTTCATTTTAATGCTCCCAAGGTCCCCATCATCAACATCTCTATCATCATGCCTCCTTCTGATGAGAATCGGGAAAGTCAAACCTCAATGCACGTGCCCGTGGGACCCATGACGAGATCCGAAGTTGAAGAGGTTCAAGATTCGAGGCTAAACAATGTGAATAAATCAAGAAAAGAAGCCGAGAATCAAGTTGGAGCCAAAAAGAAGAAGAAATTGGAATCAGCCAATTTCGGTCGACCGAAAATCATTCCGGTCGACCGAAAGTCTGCAGAGAAATTTTGTTCCAACCTCAGGCGTTTTCGGATGAGTGGCGGTCGACCGAAAGTCCAGTTTCGGTCGACCCAGTGATCGACCGAAACACTTCATTTTACAAAAAAACGGGGTTTTTCTTGCAATTTCCACAAAAACGGGGTTTTTCTTGTAAATACCGAAATTGCACATTTTTCCCATTTTGTACATTATATTCACATTTCTTGTTCATTTATAATAACTTGGTTGTTCATGAAGTGCTCTTGAGAGCTTGGTCTTGAAAGACCCCTTTGAGGTAAGGATAAAAACCTCCTTTGTTCTTGTTATCTTCTTGGAATTTGATCAACTTTGCTTGAGTATTGTTATTCTTGTGTTGTTGTTTATTTTCCCCCACCTTGGAATTTGTTTAAGTGACCCCCATTGGGTTAGGGTTTGTTAATCCTTGAATTTTGGGTTAGAATTAAACTTTGGTTAAGGTGTTTATCCATTTATTTACCACTTTAGCTTTCTTGGGTTGGTGTTAAAATTGTTGTAGGAGTTTTCGGTCAACGCACCGAAGGGGTTTGCATCATTTGGTATCAAAGCTTGACTCTAATTTGGTAAACTTATCTTTACATTCTTGTTGTTGTTCTTGGCATTTTGGGAAAAAAAAATTCGAAAAATTGGGGAAAATTGATATGCTCATGTGTATTGTTGATTCTATGTATTGGGTATATTGATTGTGAGTTTGTTGGGGGAATTTCATATTCATTCACTACAAAACCTACACTTTCCAAATTGTGTATTCAAAGTGTTTGATAAATGTCCCAATGAAAATTACTACATTAATGCTTTGTTGTTCAATGCCCATATATTGCTAATTACTTGGGGCTATCCAATTCCCATCATTGAGATTGTGTTATCAACATTTTATTCCATATATCACTTGTTTCATCTATTGGATAATTGTCGATCATTCACTTCTTGCCACAATTGTGTTGTGGGAGTTTTCATATATCCACATTCAAGATCATTCAAAAATTAAGTACAAGGTGTTTGATAAATCGCCTCATTCAAAATTTACACTCTATGTGCTTATTGCTCCACATATATGCCTTGTCTAATACTTGTGGTTTTTCAATCCCATTGTTGAAATTGTGATCCTAGCATCTTATCCCACATAGATATTGTTCCTTTTGAATATAGCAAGCACATAAATTCTACTTGCTATTTGTGTCTACTTGTTCTAAATTCCTTCTTCCTTGTTGGTGATTTCTTTAACTCCAGAAGAATTATACTTTGTGGTTTAGTTGATTACCTTCCTTGGAGAACTTGAGAAATGAGATTTTGAGTGGAAAAATGCAAGAGTGGTGAGTTCAATAGAGGGTAAAAACCAAATTTGAGTGAAACACGAGAAAAATATTTTCTTGTGAGAACACTTTCACACTTGCACACCATGTCCATTTTCAATTCTCAAACTCAAGATTTGAAGTACTTGTTGGAAAATTTAGGAACAAGAGGGGAGAGTACATCAAATAGGGGAGATGAATAAATGATGTGTAGTAGAAGAATGGTGAGGGATAAATTTGGGAACATTGTGTATAGGGATGGAAGTAGAAAACAAAATGAGAGTTTGAATAGGAAAATTAGAAGGGATGCTTGGGATGATGAACAAAATGGGAGTTTGAATAGGAAAAGAAGAGAGTGGTTAGAAGGTAGGAGAAATGGAGTTGATGAAAATATTGATAGTGCGAGAATGCAAAATTCAACACGCCATGGAATGGGTAGACGTGGAGAAGTGGAAGAAGAATGGAGTATGAATAGGAGGAGAAGAGAATGGGTAGATAGGAGTGGAGATGGAATTGATGATATTATTGATAAGGCAAAAATGAAAAGTCCATCATTCCATAGGAGGGGTGATAATGAGAAGAGAGTGTTGGAGATAAATGCTAGGCCACCACAATCTATGGCCCATACTAATGAGGTGGAGGATCATGGGAAGGATAATTTCTACACTAGGTGCCTAGTGAGTGATAAACCATGTAGTCTCATGATAGATGGGGAGATTGGCACTAATTTGGTGAGTGCTAGTAGAGTTGAGAAATTGGGGTTATCGGTTATGAAGCATCCTAGTCCTTATATATTACAAAGGTTGAACGACTATGGGGAGGTGAGGGTAAGTGAACAAGTTGTTCTTACTTTTCACATTGGTACTTATAGTGATCAAATATTATGTGATGTGGTTCCCTTACACACTACTCACATAATTTTGGGGAGACCTTGGCAATGTGAGCGAAATGTGAATCTCAATAGGGAGAGGAACCGGTGTAGCTTCAAAATGAATGAAAAAAAGGTTGTGATCATATCTTTGAGCTCGGAAGAAGTATGCAAAGACCAAATGAAGCTCAAGAAGGAATTCGAGGAAGAAAAGGAGAAGGAGAAGGAAAAAGAAGAGAAAGAAGGGGAGGATAGGAAAACAAAAGAACCTTCAATTGATAAAATTGAAGAAAATAAAAATGAGAGCAAGAGAGTTGGGGCCACGTCCCTAGAAAAAGGAGGGGCAGTGAGAGTTGGAGCCACGACTCCAGAAAAAGGAGAGGTGAGAGAAGAACCGAGGGTTGAGGATTCTACCTCAAAAAAAGGTGAGGAAGTGATGAGTGCCACCAAAGAAATTGAGAGAAGAGATCACTCCAAAATGTCCTTTACTCTTGAATATTCTAACACTTCCCTCCCTAGTTTTGTCATGTATTTGTTGCAGGAAATTGTGAGGCCAACTTATCAAGGCAACAAAGAACTCCAAAAGCATGCCTTATGGAAGAAATTCATGGAAACATTTTCCTACAACAACGAGTACAACCGAGGTAAAGAAAATGGGATAACCAATGCAACATCTAGGAGGTATGCTCCTAACATTTCTTTGAAAGCAAGGTTATTGTGCTT
This sequence comes from Ligustrum vulgare, assembly GCA_963555705.1. Taxonomy (NCBI): domain Eukaryota; kingdom Viridiplantae; phylum Streptophyta; class Magnoliopsida; order Lamiales; family Oleaceae; genus Ligustrum; species Ligustrum vulgare. The sequence continues at coordinate 2,776,271 of OY743178.1, read as the reverse complement.
TGAATACATTAGAGGGTTGTATGATCTTGATGTAGATTTGACAAGTGTGTTGTTGACTTGTGAAAATGTAACATGTGGTAAGAATCATTGTCATGATGAGTGCTTAATTTGTAAATGCAACTTTTTGCATGTGCCCAATTGCATAAGTACCAAATCCTTGTGTGAAAGTGTTGCATATAGTACATTTCATGGGCATGTTGAATCCTTATTTTGTGAAAATATGCTTGACGTGCATATTTGCTCTCTAAAGAAATTGCTAGCTAGGGGAGTCCATGGGAGAAATTTATTGAGATGTCTTGGTGATAATAGGACTTCACTTCTAACATTTCTTGATGCCCCCTCATTTTATTTTGAACATGTTAAGGGCATGCATGTTAATAATCCAAATTTATTAAACATTTATGAATCGTGTTGTGAGTGATATTTTGATGAATTCTATGGGCATGATAATTATTTGTTTTGGAAAATTGGATTGTTTCTTTTTAAATGTGCCATGTGCAAATTGCTAATGGGAGAGGCACATGATAGTTGTTTGATGGGGCGATTTAAAATCAACGGGGTCTTAGGGGTATTATGCGATCAATCTTATTAGCCTACTTTGAAGCTTGGTGTTGAACATGTTTGCACTTGTAGTAAATGCCGAACTTGCAAACTGGCTAAACTCAAGTTTTTGCCCCCAAGAATTCCATGCATATTTGCCCATCCTGAGTAAACCTTGGACTGCTATTTCTATGAATATTATAGTGGGTTTACTTGGAATAAAGAAAGAAAATGATGCTATTTTTGTGATTGTTGGTAGGAGTATTAAAACGTCGCATTTGATTGCATATAACGAAACCAACAAGGTCATCAACATAACTAATATTTTCTTTTAGGAAGTTGTGCAATTGCACGAAATTGGTGCTAATTTTGTGGTTGTTAAATTTGCTTGTAATCTAATTGTTCATCATATTAGCAAGTTTTCTCCACTTAAAGATGCTTGTGACTTTATCCTATTAACTCTGTTGAACTTTATGCACATGTTTATCGAAGAAAGAGTTGGTTTAGGTGGGCACAAGAATGCACCTTTGGTTAAGCCCCTTTGCAGGAGGCTCGAGCTTCCATTTAAGGGAATTGGAATGCAATGTGCTTCCGATGCCAACCATGGTGGGAAACATATTCCATTTGATCCAGGAGGCTGGATGTGTTCCCATTCATGGAAGGAATGACCCCCCAATCAAATAAAATCCAAACTACTACTCTGTGGTGTTGGCGCATCTCAAACTCTTGGCAGCGTCTACAAATTGATTTTGCACGGTGAGTATGAAGTTTCAGTTACATTTATTGTGTCTGAATTTTCTATTTTTATTGTAGGTGCCGATTTGTAGTCGAATCTCTTTCGAAAAGGAGGAGATGATGAGAATCGCGAAGGTCCAACTTCATTGCATGAACCTGTGGTACACAATGTTGCAAGATCAAAGTTCAAAGAGTTTCACGACAATGCATTCAAACAAGATTCGAGGTCGAATCCTTTTCAAGAAGGAGAGGATGATGAGAATCGGGAAAGTCAAACCTCGATGCACGTGCCCGTGGGACCCATGACGAGATCCGAAGTTGAAGAGGTTCAAGATTCGAGGCTAAACAATGTGAATAAATCAAGAAAAGAAGCCGATAATCAAGTTGGAGCCAAAAAGAAGAAGAAATTGGAATCAGCCAATTTCGGTCGACCGAAAATCATTCCGGTCGACCGAAAGTCTGCAGAGAAATTTTGTTCCAACCTCAGGCATTTTCGGCTGAGTGGCGGTCGACCGAAACTACCAGTCGGTCGACCGAAACACTCCGATTTTCAAAAAAACGAGGTTTTTTTGCAATTTTCACAAAAACGAAGTTTTTCTTGTAAATACCGAAATTGCACATTTTCCCCATTTTGTACATTATATTCACATTTCTTGTTCATTTGTAATAACTTGGTTGTTCATGAAGTGCTCTTGAGAGCTTGGTCTTGAAAGACCCCTTTGAGGTAAGGATAAAAACCTCCTTTGTTCTTGTTATCTTCTTGGAATTTAATCAACTTTGCTTGAGTATTGTTATTCTTGTGTTGTTGTTTATTTTCCCCCACCTTGGAATTTGTTTAAGTGACCCCCATTGGGCTAGGGTTTGTTAATCCTTGAATTTTGGGTTAGAATTAAACTTTGGTTAAGGTGTTTATCCATTTATTTACCACTTTAGCTTTCTTGGGTTGGTATTAAAATTGTTGTGGGAATTTTCGGTCAACGCACCGAAAGGGTTCGCATCACCTTCTACGCCCTCTTTCACGCCTATCGCCTCTCTCTTCTCCTATATAAGTTGGTCATAGACACATCCCCGCTATCACCATCACTATCAAACCTTCTGTCATCAAAACCATATCCGACCCGATGATTATCTTCCCTCCTATGCTCCCTCTCTTCGCCCCCCCGAACCCTATGAGTTCGATCCCTACACAATTGATTAATAATCTCCTCCTACCTATCCATTCTAGTCATCAACTTCTCAAAGTGATCATTTAAAGTTGCCATTACTCCTACATCGTTCCCACCTACCTTATTCATACCTCTGGGTCATTTGTTGTGGCTCATTGTTGAAGCTACAGGCTCCCTCCATTCTATTCCCTTGTTGTCACCAACAGATGAAGAAGACGATCCTCGATCGCCAGACATTGTTAAGGATCAAAGACACAAATGGAATGACCTCATGTGTTTAATTTCACTCGTGTATATCGCTTAATTCCCTTTCCAATATCACCTAAGAACTAATCAATGAACAATAAGTAAGGAATTTACGGAAGACACAAAAAAAGATAACTGAGATTGAGAATTTCTAGGAATCTTTTCAAATTTTTCCAGCAATTTTCGATTTTTTTTTAATCTGCCAGAAAATTTGACTATGAGTATGGCAGAAAAAATGAATTGGATTTGGACGAAAATTGAACAAAAAAAAACACTTTTGAATTTTTTTGAAGATTTTTAATGGATCAAAATAAGGACAACTTGACTGACACGAAGAATACAAGAAAAACTCAAGTAAACAAGAAAATGGAAGAATTTGAAATAAATCAAAGCTCTGATATTAGATGACGCGATCCCACTCAAGAATCTCGAAGAAAACGCGGAATAACACAATTAATGACCTGGGAAAGTCTAAATCAGATTAAAATTAAGAAAAAATAAATAAATTAGACAATAGATTTCCAACCAAAACCTCACGATGCAAGAAATTGACGATGAGAAGGAAATAACTGAAATTATTGAATGCCACAAGGATTGCCTAATTCCTTGATAAATTTTGGGTGAACGCCATAAAGATTTAATCTTTGATAAGTTCTAAACAAAAGGGAATAACTCAACATTTCAACAAGAGAATCCTCTCTCAACAATATCAATAAACTCAAATCTGTGTTTACAATGAATGAAAAATGATAATATAAAGTAAAACTAACCTAACGCTAGCCCTAGCCATAATTAGGGTTCAAATTATGGAAATAAATAATTAAAAACGGAAAAATAACAAAATACGCAAAAATCAACAAAATTAAGGTTTACGGCCGTAAAAGTGCTTCTTACGGTCGTAAGAAGCTCTCGGCTTAAATGTTATGACCTTGATAATTAGACTTACGGTAGTAAGTCCTGTTTCGCTGAACTTCAATTCCACCCGTGAGCATGTTACATCCGTGAGTCCTTGATTTACGGTAGTATATATTTGTAAGACTGCTTTTTATTTTTACGTGCAATTTTAAATTTCACGTAATAATTATGTTAATGTTATTTGAAATTTGAAATTTAATTAATCCTACGTCAATGTTTTGAATTTTTGCAGTGGAAGGACTTGGACGCCGTCTCGCTTAATGTGCCAATTAGAAAATTATAAGTTTCTTTCGTGCAATTTATGTGAATAATTGTTTTATTGCTTAAGCTTGCTATTTTCTATGTTATTTTGTTAAATTGAAAATTTGGGGAAAGTTTGGTGACAATTGGAGAGTATATGGAACTTATGGACTTAATTATATACTTAGGGAGAAATGAGGGGCCAATTTGCCAATTTCAAAAGAATATACCTAAACCTAACCTATTTACCCTCAGACCCGACTCTCTCTCTCTCTTGCTCGCTCGTCCGACGCCTGCTCACGCTGGTTACTCTCCCTTCACACACAAATTGAACCACTCGTTCCCGGCGCAACCCACGACGACCACCAATACCGGTAAGCCCATCCCTCCCCCTACCCTCCTCCCCCTCCGAAGCACACACGCACACCTAAACACACAGTCGCACAATTGCACACGGTTTGCACACCCAAAATCGCGACACACACACTTCCGCACATAATATATGTATATGCTTGTATATTTCATACCTTGGATTTAAGTTTAGATTCGAATTTAATTGTTAATTTCAGTTTGTGGGCTATATATATATATATATGAAAATTTTTCGATTTCGAAAATTTTAATTCAGGGAATTAGTTAACTGTTTGGTTTAAATGCCGATTTACAACAGTTATTTTCAGATTGGAATTTTTGTGCGTGTGTATTCAGATTTCAATTTAGTTAGCTTACTTGAATCTTAAATTTAATGTTGAGTTGTAATTTCGAATTTCAGGTTGGAGTAATTTAAATATTTGTATGTATATATTGATATTATACATATACATAAATTTTAGTCTTTCCAATTTATGAAATTTGTGAACAGTAAATGTGCATAATAATTTTAGACTTCGAAATGTAGGAATTTAGTATTATAACTTATATGTATAGTTTATTTTCAGAATTCAGATTTGATGGGATTATGAAATTAGTTAATTGTTTGGTGATGTTTGAGTTATAATGTGAAATTTGGATTTGAGAATTTATTTACAAATTATTGACAAATTTCAGATTTTAGCAATGTTAATTTTAACGTTGACCTGTAATATTAAATCCTCAGTCTTAGGTTTAATTGACAATAATGTTTGAGAATTTTCTAATTATGGATAATTAGAATTTTATTTAGAAATCTTGTAAAGTTAGGTCAAGTTATGTAATGTTGTAATTTAATTTGAATTAAAAGGTAAGAAAAAACTTTCTAAAGTACATTAAAATGGACATCTTATTTCGAATATGGTGTTGTGTGTTGGACCTAGCGTAAGGTCACGTTTGGGATTAAATTTTGAATGAAATAGAAGTTTTAACCTTGCTTAGAGTTTAAAATGTGATTTTTGAACTAAAAGTATATTTTATTAAATGAATGGGTACAATTAGGATTTTGGTACATTGACGTCACGGACAGCCGATGTTCCTCCACTTGCAAATCCAGATAATGGTAAATGCTAAGGACGTCAGGTAAGTAAACTTCCCCTATTTTCATGAAAGTAGAAAGTTAATGTGAAATTAATGTGCGTAAGTGATTTCGTGGTAATTACTTAAAGTTGATGAAAGTTAATGTGAAATTAATGTGCGTAAGTGATTGCGTGTTAATTACTTAAAGTTGATGTATTTGATTTGCGATATGCAAGTATGTGTATTCAAGGAAATGTTCAAGCATGCACGTTATCATGTCATTGCATCATTAAGCATGCATTGGCATCGAAATGGGGAAGTCAAATGTTTTAATGAAAGGAATGTGTTAAAGTGCAAATTTTTGTCAAAAGTTTATGTATCCCAAGTTTTAAGAAAGAATAGGTGTACTTCTAGTTCATGAAAGATGCGAGTGGGAAATGGGGCGCGGGGGACCGGCGTACCCGAATGTAATGAGCCGCTTTGCGGTGGAATGAAGTGAATGAGCTGCTTTGCGGTGGAATGAAATGGATGAGCCGCTTTGCGTTGGAGATGTGAATGTTAATCTGGTTCCAAATAAGAATTGTCCACTGTTATCTGATTGACGAGAAGATACATCGAGTGAGCTCACGATGGAAATGTTAAGTGAAAGTTTGAAAAGTTTGAATGTTCTGGAAAGTAAAGTAAATGGGGATACATATATGAAAATTTTTATTTCTCAATATTTCAGGTGATGAAAGTTAGATGAGACGAGGAGAGCATTTGGTGGCAGACTCAGGCTATACCTGCTTTCAATTCTTGAAAATAAAGTTAAATTAGAATTTATTTAAGTTCTAAGTAATTATTTCTTAATTCATTTATTTTGATAATTGTTTCGGTTGAAATTAGTTTAAATGAGTTATGACATTTTTAATATTGGTTCTATTACCACTTATTTCACTTAATTGTAGCTTAGTGATATAAAATGTTGTGTTGAGGAGTTTGGGGATTGAATTTGAAATAGTGTGGTGACCTGGGAGTTTGATGTAGAATTGGAGTTGAATATTGAATGTTTGGGATCGAATGAGTTGAGATGTGTAGTTTAAAATGGTTTTGATGTCCCTCTACAGGTTGGCTATGTCCAATTTATAGAGGAGACTCCGTCGAAATTTTTGTAAAAACATTTATAATAGATAAATGAAAATTTTAATGTTTAAACGATTTAATTCCGCATATAATGTGAATGGAAGTTAACACGCCGAGTTTTAAGCATTTAAAATTGGGGTGTTACAATATTAAAATCTTGAAATTCTCGTTTTAGACCCGAGGTATTGTTACGGTCGTGACCAACTTCCTTTACAGCTGTGAAAGTCCTTCTACTCCTCAAACTTTGATGTTTCGACTCGACTTGATCCCGTCGTTTTCTAGGCTCGACTCCAACATGATACTTGCTCTGTTTCTCACGTAGATCACCGTCGTAATGTCGATAGCTCGACTTTTTCTTTCGACACCGAGTTCGGATCACATCAATTTCCCATTATATTTGTCTATCTTAATCTTAATATATTTTCAATATTAAACAAATATGTTATCTTTTTTAATACTTGTAGGGTTACACATTCTTGCTACACTATTTCGAGCCACAATTAAAAATTTTACTCTCACTCTTCAGAAAGAAAAAATAAATCAACTTTATCATGAAAAAATTAGACCAATAGAAATCATACATTTCCAAATGTGCACGATGAAATTGAAATGAACTTGACGACAAACAACAATATTGAATAGAATGAAGATGACATCTATCAAATTTATGCATCGATGAATTCTCACAAGTCTCAAACTTTGTTATGAAGGAAAAATATTTGGTATTTTATCTTAATTGACAATTTTTTTTATAATATTTGAAATATTATATAAATAGAACCTATCATTTAATCTCAAATATTATCGATGTTGTTCTCAATGTAAAAACTCATAGTTGCTTTCATCAAATAAGTGAGTCTAGCCAAGACTCTGATTAAGAGAGTAAAATATGGTTTTAGAAACTTTGTTTAAATATTAAAAATTATTAGATTTTCTTAATTCTATTTGTCTTGCATATTTGACTAATTTTCTTAAGAAAAAGCTCGAAATATTTTCCAGACATAAATAAACAAATTTATATACTATACAGTGTTACCAAAGAGAGGCAAAGTTTATAAAAAAAAAAACCCCTATAGCCCAAGGCTTGAGGATTTTTAAATAATGTAAATTTAATATAGTAGAGTTGAGAGCTTACTGTATAACTATTTCATCAAAATTTTAAAACAAATATTAAAAAAAAAAAAAAAAAAATCGAGTTGTTCCAACAAATTATGATAGGTCTAAATATACTCCACAAATTCAACGAGTATAGATGATTAAACCATTGTTTGGTAAATTATGTTTATAAATTTTATTATAAATAGTCATATAACAATATTTCATTAGATAATTTTTTTTTAGAAAAGTCAATAATTCTGATTGGTCAAAGAATCTAGTTCACTATTTTTGGCTTTCAAAAAAAAAAAAAAAAAAAAAAATGAACCAAGGAAACATTGCACGTCCCTATTCGTAAACAATTATTTATAAATGATTTACCAAATAGAGTATAAGCCTCCATTTGATAATTTTTTTCTAAATAAAGAATGTTACGTTTTCGAGGTGAAATCTGTGATTGAAAAGTGATTTAAGAAAGTGTATATAGTTAAAAGGTGATTTGGAGAATATGTTGTTTATTAATTTTTTTACCAAACAGATGCTAAATTTTAAAAAGGTTTATCTCACAAGTGCTATTATAAAAAGAGAACTTGAGGAAAATAATTAATTAATATGATAAATCGTTAGGGTCCATTTGATTGGAAGAGTGAAATTTGGGTGGAAAGAAAACAAATTATAGGGAATTGAATTTCGTGGAACTGATTGTCATGAAAAATATCAATTGAAAGTATTTGATTGAGTTTATTTTTTAGGTAAAAAGAAAAGTGGATTTCTTAATTTTATTACTTGGTTAACACTGTTTTTATGAAAAAAATTTCGCAAAGTTCAGTTATTTTAGTAAAAAAAAAAAAAAAAAAAAAATTAAAAATTTATATAAAATATTTGTATGTACAAACCACACCTCAATTATTAATTAAAAAAAGTGAAATGAAATCGAAAAAAGGAAAGGTTGTGTTTAATAGTGATGGTGAAATTTGGATGGAAGTAAAATGAATTCCTAGGAATTTAAAATTTAATGTGTGTTGATTGATTTAATTTTTTAGGTGAAAAAAGTGAGAAATTTTTCAATTTTTGTTGTTTAATTAACATTATTTTCTATCGAAAAAAGCAAATTTTAGGGATTTTAATTAAATAATATATATATTTTTAATTTTTTCACACATTTGTACTTGATAATAATAATGTTAATTTTTGAAAAAAAAAACTAAATCAATTAACAATATAAAAAATGATCAAACGTGACGAAAATGATAAAAGATTTTCCCTAAAAAATAAAACTTCCTATCTCCAAAGGAAAATGAATTCCTCATTTTGAAGGAATTGAGACGGGTGAGTGGAATTTGATGGAAATGGTTTCCAAGAAAATAATTGACAATCAAACTTACAAAAATTGAATGATTGGATAGAAAATCGCTTTTTTCATAGAAAAAAATTGCGTATCAAACGCAGCCTAAGTCTCAAATGTCCCACCAAAGGTAGAAATACTTCTACAAAAGTTGTGGGAAAGCAAATTTCCAGAAAAGCTAGAAATGGACAGGTGGAAAAAGATTTCCGAAGAAAAATACTACCAAAGGGCATAAAGAAGGAAAATCCGTCAATTTTGCCATTTTCATGGAAAAGTTTCTCCATCAAATAGAGTTATTCTTACCATGTGATTCACGCGGATTACATGTCCCTTTGGACCAACCACAAACACATCATCATCATTTCGTGTCCTAATATCCAACCTTTGATCATCCTCCCCAATTTCTCCACCTTAGATTTCTTTCATAAAAAACGAGGAGGAGAGCAACAATAAAAGCACTAACAGACGCCTCCAGGGCATATCTCACAGTGACAAAGGGGAGAGCAGGAAACTTGCTCAGCGCAGTCGCGTGTGGGTTCGAATAATGAAATAATTGATTTGTATCCTGTGGCAAGCGGGAGTCACCACCATTCGTGAAAGTTACCAATGCCCTCCACCTGGCTCTGAGAGGCACAACCTGCAATTTACCTTTCAAACAAATAGCACAGGATAAGGTCGGTTTGATCCCTCAAGGTGTAAGTTACATCTATTTTTATTTTTTATTTATTTTATTTTATTTTTTTTTTTTTTTGGCAAAAGCACCAACATACTCATATTGGACCAGTTCCTGGCCTCTGCATGGAGAAAATCTTGGGTAGGGCGGGCATACCAACCCATGTGGTATGCCCGCCCAATAAGAAATTAACACATGTCTTCATTTTTAATTACAGTACAAAATGGCTCTTCCACGTCAACTATCATAAGATTTTTACTCTTTCTCTCCTTAAAGTTTTTTCTCTCTCCTCAAAGACTCAGATTTTTACCCTCTCTCCTTAAATTTTTTTTCTCTCTCCTCGAATCTTAACACATTTGCAAGTTGCACCCCACTGAATTCTGGTACATTTCAATTTTTTTTTTATCGTATACATTTTTAATTTGTTGATTTCATTTCTTTAGATTTTTCAAATATTTATATTATATGAATGTAAAAATAAAATTATTTATTATTATATTTATATTTATATTTTTTGATGCATGTTTTCTTCTATGGTTTCTAACATTTCTAAAATGGTGAAATTTTTTTCCATTTAGATTAATTAAAACAAGAAATTGTCATTTGGTCTTCTTTTCGACTTTTTCAATATATTATTTGTAGTATTTTTATTTCTTTTTTTTCGGCCAACTATTTCATTCTATATTATAATTAAAAAAATCAATGACCAAATTATCACATTTCTTTTTTATAATAATAATAAAAAAATCATTTTTCCAAATTACTATGCATTTTGTGAATACTTCCCGACAAATAACAAATAATAAAAATACTTTCAATGTTAATGGAAGAGAGATACAATAATGTCAACCACAACTTTTTTTGAAGAAGACAGTACTTGATAATATCTAAACATCGACAATAGTCCGTCTCATGAACTTATAAATTAGCAAAATGAATTCAAGGTAAGTACCCTTTTATCTTCTACAATAACTTCAGGTATAAGTTATGAACCAAAATACACAATATGTTGGAAATATTAACAAGTATTGTCCAGTAAAATTTATTCAACACAATATTAATATATTAAACCCATTCATTTAAATTAGAGATTTTGATGTTTAGAACAGTAAAACATGCACCATGTCACAAATAGAAACACTTACAGTGACCTTTTTGACAGTGACAAAGTTAATGTGGTAGCCTTTTCTTGACTCCCAATTCAACAACAATATCTTCAAATCAAACTTTGTTACGCGGTTGAGCACATCTACATCATTCAAAAATACAAGAATATCACCATTTTAGAAATGTTAAAAAATACAGACGAAAACATTTATAAAAATAAAAATATAATAATAATAACAATAAATAATTTATTTTTACATTCATATAATATAAACACTTGGAAAATCTCAAGAAATGAAATCTACAAATTAAAATGCACTAAATTTTTGTGGGTGGCAAATGGGTTCTGGAAGAGAATATTTGAGGGGAGAGAGAAACTTTAAAGAAATAAAAAGTAAAAATCTGATGGTGGGAGAGGAAAGCCATTTTGTCATTTTGTGTATTTTAATTAAAAAAGGAGGACATGTGTCAATTTTTTATTGGGAGGGCATATTACATGGGTTGGTATGCCCGTCCCACCCAAGATTCTCTCCTCTGCATGACTCGATTGACGGATTGATTGTATATGATGTCATCAATATTGAGTTAGTAGTCATTGCACATGATGTCATAAATATTGAGCCTATAAGTCTTTTGAAACGATCGTGATGTTTTATAAAAAATATATTTTTTCAAATAAATTTTTAATCATATAGTCTTTGTTTGATTCTCATTATTTCTCATTAAAAATATAATTTTTTTACAGTAATCAATTTCAATCATCGAAAAAAGTCAAGTTCACAATTTTTTACTTTTCAAATCACTTTTTAACCATTAGATTTCCAAAATTCAAATTATAATTTGAAAGAATGAGAATCAAACAAAGGCATATTTTCTTAATTTATTTTTGAACTATATAGTTTAGTTCGAAAAATATTACATTCCTCTTTTCAAAATACCTTTTTTTTTTTTTTGTTATTTTTTAACAAAAAAAAATAATAATAATAATAATAACTAAACATAGGCTATAATTGTTAGTTTGGGCTTTAAATGGATTGAAGTATTTGTTTTGAAACTTTCGAGAATCATGAAAGTAGAATTTTTTTTTTTTTTTTAAAATGTCATCTTATATTGTCGTAATATGTTAAAGTACTCTTATTATTTTCATAATAAGAGCCCGTTTGATCCCTGTATTTTTTCATTTTTTTCTCACATTTATTTTCAACTATATATAATATATTTTATAGGATTCATCACTTTTCAAGTGAGTGACATGTAAACATAAATTTATTGGTCCAAATTTCACTCTTATATTATTTTTGTTAGCCGAGGATATTTGTGCATGCTGGTATAAATGTATCTTGCAAAAAAAATTGAATGGACGAGAATTTTACATCATGTTGGGCAACCTTATTTATAAATAAATTTATAAACAACATATTTTTTTAAACAATTTTTTAATTATACATATTTTTTAAAATCATTTTTAGTCCTTGTATTTCACAAAAAAAAAAAATACATTTTATGTTTATGAGGAAAAAAAAAGAAGGCAAAACTCCACTATCGGGGCATACAACTTTTAAACTAGATTTTCACATTTTTCGAAGTAAAATTTAGGGTTAAAAATTGAAGAGAAAAAAAATGTAAAATTAAAAAGTAATTTGAAAATTTGTGTAGATTATAAATTGGTTTATAATTAATTTTTTTTTTTTTTTTTTTTTGAATTATCCGATCATGAGGTGACTTTGGAAGATTCACGAGATTTCCACTTTTTGATAACATTGGTGAATTTGGAATTATTTTTTGGATAAAAAGTGAAAAGAAGCATTCACATGCCATGTCTAGCTGTTACTTTTCATCTGTATCACATCACTGGCCATGTCTCATCCTTTTTCGGAAATGAAAGGAATTGAAATTATTTTGTTGATTTATTGTATTTTTTAGGTAAAATGTGAAGTTAAAAATTGAAGAGAGAAAATGTGAATGGTTAAAAAGTAGTATGAAAAATGGTGTAAATTAATTAATTAATTAATTAATTAATTAATTTTTTTTGCCAATTAATATAGGGCTGCCGAACGGAAAGTTGAACTGCAATCCCAAAGGCCTCCACCTACTCTCTCCTCCTGGTATAATCTACACACAATCCAATAATCCTAGTACAAGGGAAAAAATCCATCACACACCTGTGAACAAACATCTAATGACTAATAATACAAGTCTTGGAGAAAGCATCTGCAAACCAAGTTTTCGCAACGGCTGATACGGTTTCGTTCTCAAAAGATCCAAGCAAACCATAGAACCCGAAACAAATTGTAATTTAAAGCTACCTACATCATTTGATTGTGTAAGACAAGTTTCTGCTGCGTACATTTACAAAAAAATGGGTCGACAGCAACAACATTGTTGGAGGTCACAAAGAATTTGACTAGAATTGAAAATCACATGTTTCTCATCAGGGTAAGTATATTACCACCACAAAATTTGTTTATTCCATCACATTTTAAATATTTTGTATCATTTACGAAAATAGTCATTAATAAAACAACTTAAATGACCATCAATTCTCCTCCCCTAATTTTTATATACATCACAAAACAAAACTTCCAATTATTTTCTTCTCCTCTTTCTTCTGTTTTTGTTTAATTTTTCTATACTAACATATTTTAATTTGAGTTTGACTAAGATATTCACATCTTATGTATGTTATCTAAAGTTATTCTATAAAGTCAATGTTTGATACTTATTATTTAAAATCTCATTTTTTAAAAATCTGTACATAAATTCAAAAAAATTCTTTACTTTTTAATCACACATTCTCCAAAAATTTGTTATTACAAATCACATTATTTTAAATAATGAGTCTCAAATAGGGGGAAGTTAAGTTTGTCTAAGATATTCCCATCTTATGACAAGTATAAATACAAGAAAATGTTCCATATGTTATTACAATAAAAAAAATATTCTTACTCATTAGTCAAAAACTACATTTCTCAAAACTCTAGGAAAGTTTGCTGCTTATCCTCGATGGGATCCGTGAAAGGTATCCTACTCCACCCTATCCATCATTTTTTTTTTCAAGTATTATTCTTGTTTGATACTTTTTTCTCTACCTTAATAGTGTTTAATTGTAAATGTATCTAATCTTTTGTTGCATTTTAGTAATTTTTTCAAGATTCTTGTCAAGTTCTTTTTTTTGATCGGAAATGTAAAAATTAATAGATCAAAAATGATTACAAAATCGCCAGGCATTCCTGGGATAGACCGTGGCCAACATGCCAAATCAGCCTACTGCAAGCGCGGGCATACCCGGCAAAACAAAAGAAGTATCAATTAGCCCCTGTTTAGTAAAGAGTTTTTTTTTTTAAAAATGAATAGTGATTTTTAAAAGAATGAATGATTGAGATTTAGTTGAAAAATCAAATATTGTGGTCTTTACTTTTTAACGAATGGATGAGATTGAATATTAAAAAAAGGACAAAAATTTAAAAGAAACCAAACAAATGCTTCATAATTATCGAACAAGCTGGTAATAATTTGTGCTAACGCAAGTCCACGCTCATGATCCAAGGGATGACTGGAACCACAGAAGATAACCAAAGCGATGAAATTAGTCCAAAATCGGAAGTATCAAGCAACGACAATACCGTTGGCGAGTGGTTGATTTCTATAGACCATACTTGCGACCCAAAAAAGAAACGCGGAATTGACAGGGTTCTAACACGGCTGCGCGAGAGTAAACAGTACACAAATTGTTTTGATCCTCTCGTAGTTTCAATAGGCCCTTATCATTTTGGAAAGCAACAGCTCAAACAATTTGAGGAGCTAAAAATTTCAGTCGCAAATAAATTATGTCATGACTATTGTAAAGAAAAATCTTTGAAACAGTTATATTCTGAGGTGGAAAATGTGGGTGACATTGCCGTCAGATACTATGAGAAAGACTCGATTAAACCCTGCGAAATCAAGAGAATGATGTTTCTTGATGCCTGCTTTGTGCTTTATTTTATATTCTTCTCTGAAAAAAGGGTATGTTATAACGGTGAGAATGAACAAGAAGTAGATGCACAACTGAATAAGAGTTACTACCTTGTGTTGAGGGACTTGTTCTTACTAGAAAATCAAATTCCTTTTTCAGTTATAAAATTCTTTATGAAAAGTTTGGGAAGTGTGAAAGAAGTGATAACAAATTTCATTGTGGATTTCTCTCGGCTGTTAATGCCACATCTTCCAATAGAGAAGGAATATATATTAAATTTTGATGAAAGCCCACACCTTCTACATCTAGTGCGTGAAATCATCCAGCCATCTAGTCTGAGAAAAGATAAATGTAAATCTGAAACAATTGGCTCGTCATTAGCCCGACAAATAAATTTTCGGGAATCATATCGTTCAGTAACCGATCTCATATCAGCAGGAATTTATTTCAAACCAAGTAAAACTGGAAATCTTACTGATGTGAAGTTCAAATCTTGCATTTGGTTTAGTATCCTCACACTTCCTTCAATCAAGGTCGATCATTTAACAAAACCTTTGCTATTAAACTTGGTGGCTTATGAATTGTGTCCCCATGGCCCTCTCGATACGCGCATTACGTCATACATTTGCCTAATGGATTCACTCATTGATCATGCTGATGATGTTAAAGAACTCAGGAGGAAAAGAATTCTTGTCAACAAATTAGGCAGTGACGAACATTTGGCTCAACTTTTTAACGAGATAGCTAATGATTTGATACCTGTAAATGATCCTGGTGAATATGTGCTTGCCAAACGGATGATTGACAAACATTGCAATAGTAAAAGTCATATTTGGATGGCGAAATGGGTGCACAAATATTTTAGCATTCCTTGGACTCTCTTGGCTTTTCTAGGTGCAATTTTGATCCTTGCCCTGACCATGGCACAGACATATTTTGCTGCTGATCCGCCCGTTCACTCACACAACAAGACTTCCTAAGTCAATGTTCTTGAATAAGCTCTTCAGTTGCAGAAGTTTGTTCTTTTACTGTTTGTTTCCACTGTTTGGTTTTTGTTGTGGGTTCTAAATTGTATGAAAGCTGGTGTAATAATTGTATGATGTTTCTTTGTTTTTCCACTTTTTTTTTTTGCTTCTTTGTCTTTCGTGAGACCGAATCCAAGAAGAATGTTATGATCCTCTCGTTGTTCCCATAGGTCCTTATCACAATGGAAAACTTGAGCTCGAAAAATTAATCGCATTTGCTCAGCAATTTGTTCGTTCCTGTAGGGATTAC
This sequence comes from Ligustrum vulgare, assembly GCA_963555705.1. Lineage (NCBI taxonomy): Eukaryota > Viridiplantae > Streptophyta > Magnoliopsida > Lamiales > Oleaceae > Ligustrum > Ligustrum vulgare. The sequence continues at coordinate 2,760,429 of OY743178.1, read as the reverse complement.
AAATTGAATGGAACAGTGAATACTTATTACGTATCGATAGGAATTATTGATAATAGTACTCGTTTTTTTTTTTTTTTAATTTGATATTACTATCTTATTGTCCATCTTTTACGTGAAGTTTATTTCAATCAAGCTCAACTTACCTGAGTGCGACAATACTAGCAATAGCTCACCACGTCCATCAAAATTCCGAAGATAAACATTCTAGAACAAAAGCAATATTAGGATAGATGATCCACTAAAAAGTCTTCGTGTTGAATTTAATCCTTTATTTGGGAAAAAATGAAGGAAAAAAATTGTTTATAAACAAAGAATGCGATATTTTTTAGGTGAAAAGTAGTTTGAAAAAATATGTATGGTAAAAAAATGATTTGATGAAACGTGTTGTTATCATAGCCTTTATAAATGCTTACATAACAATTTTTTTATTTTTTTTTTGGTAATTATATTCATATATAAAATGTGTAAAAATTTTAATTATATTGCAAACATAATCTTTACTTATATCAAAGTACTTATGTTTCTAATTTTTATTTTTATTTTTATTTTGCAATATTATCCTCATTCTTTCATTAATTAACACATATTGTCAGATAATGACTTTTATTCAAAGATATTTTTTAGCGTGTTTTAATATAGGTGGCAAATATTTAGTTGCATTTTTGTATTTTTCCCCCTTTATTTTTGTTGGAAATATGCTACTTACTTTCAAGGATCAAAATACGTTTTTAGTACTTTGGGCCTAAAATGATTTTTGACCCACATTACTTAGACATTTTTCTATATATACACTAATTGCATTTGGTATTCGTGGGATAAAGATAGAATTGATGGGACATAAGAAAATGTGAAGGAGACATCCTATTTTCTCTCCAACACAATAGGATCAAACCCTCATCTTCTTTGCTCTCATTTTGGAGGGGGTAATTTTAGGTTAAGGTTTTAAAAAGACTTCTTGGTGAGGTTTAATTGTAATTATCCATTTGTTATCTCTTTTCTTAGTGATTAGAGAATCTCTTTTCTTGATAATTAGAGTGGTTTTACAAAAGGTGTGAAACAGTTTTACAATAAGTGTAAAACAAAGAAGATTGAGTTTATTCTTGGTGAAATCTGATTAATTTTTGGTAAGGTGGAGGATTTGCTTTTAGGGATATTTTAGGTGTTCTTGATATCAATCTTGTAATGCGATGAACTTCTTGATGTGCCTAGTGAAATTTGAGTGTAAATCCAAATATAATAGATTGCTCAACGGGGGTTGTAGATGATTCTTGAATTATCGAACCTCCGGGGTCTTCGGACCGAAATTTTTTGGTGTTCTTGCATTTACATTTTGATTATTTTTGTTCTATTGTTCAAATCGATCCAACAATTTTTTGCTCACTTAATTATATAAATGAGCAAATAAATCGTTTATGAGTGATAATTGAAAAATGCGTAATATTTGTTGTAAATATTAACTTATATTGATGAATCAAGATTATACCCATGTAACCCTAAACATTATTACTTTGTATATCCATATTATTCTCTATGTATATGGGACTCTGATTCATAATAAAACACACAATTTTATTGGTGTCTCTACCTTTCTATCTTTTTCTCTCTAATTTATAACATGTTATCAACACGAGTCTCTATAAAATTGAGTTAGAAAAAATTCCCCAAAATCACATACACCAAGATATTAGTTAGAAGATAATTTCATGTGTACCGAAATTAATTTGGTGGCATATATATAGTTTCATCAAGAGAGCCATATAAAAATGTAGTTCTCACATCTATTTGTTCTAGTTCAACACTGTATTGAGCAACTAATGCAAACAGAATTCTGATGAAAGTATATTTAACTACAGGTGAAAATATTTCATTATAGTCAATTCCTTCTTTTTGTGAAACCCTATTAGTTACAATTCTAGCCTTATATCTAGGTTTTATGTCCTTTGAGTCGCCTTCTTTTATTTTAAAGATCCATTTACAGTCTACTATTAGGTTTAGAAACAAGAATCCAAGTTTTATTTTTCAAAATTGAGTCAATTTCATCTTGCATTGCTGCAAACCAAAATTTATAATCCTTTGAAGAAATGGCTTTTTCATAAGATTCAGGTTTTGTTTGTAAATGTTCAGAATAAATAAAGGCAGAAACAAAGTCAGGATCATCATACCTAGAAGGAGGTCTAATCTCTCTTCTAGTCCTATCCCTAGCAAGCTGGTAGTTATCAAGATTAAGGTCAATTTCAGTTTTAGCTTCTGTTTCAGGAACAATTTCAGAAATATGTACAGAATTGGATGATTCAAGTTCAAAAATATAATTTGGAGAATGTGGGGGTTGCTCCACGTGAAACTGAGTATTGGGAAGATCATTTTCATCACACAGATGATCTACACTCAGCTTAGAAGTAAGAAAGTCCTATTCACTAAAAGGATCTTCTAAAATTTCTTCTTTACATGGAAAATATTTTTCATTAAAAACAACTGACCTACTAATAATGACCATGTAACCACCCTTCTCTTTTACATATAATCTATAACCCTTAATTCATTCCCCATAACCCAGAAAAACACATTTTAAAGATCTTAAGTCAAGTTTGGTTTCAGTTTGGTGTGAGCAGGCTGCACATCCAACAATTTTTAATTTTGAAAAAAATCAGGAAGAGTATTATTCCAAATCTGATTAGGTATTTTAAAATCAATAGCACTGCAGGGAGAACTATTGATCAGATATGAGCTAGTTTTAACTGCTTCACCCTAAAAATTTTTTGGCAAGTTTAAATCAAGAAAAGATACCTGGTTCTTTCTAACAGTATCATATTCAAAATCTCAGCAACCCCATTTTGCTATGGACTGTAGGTAACAGTCCTATGTCTAAAAATACCTAGATTACTACAAAAGAAATCAAAGTCTTGATTACAAAATTCTAGACCATTATCTGTTCTAATCACTTTGACCTTCCTATCTTTTAAATTTTGAGTCAAAGTATTACAGTTTTTAAATACCCACACAGTAGCATCCTTAGATTTTAACAAATGAACCCAAGTTTTTCTAGAATAGTCATCAACTATAAGTAAGAAATATCTAAAACCAGAAACATAGTTAACTGGGGTAGGTCCCCACAAATCAGCATGCAGATATTCAAGTATATTATTTGATTTGTGAATACCTTTGCCAAAAGAATTTCTTTTCTGTTTTCCCAAAACACATTTTTCATAAAAATTAAGTTTTTTTGTAAAACATCTTTACCAAAAGAACCTTTCTTTTTAAGTAATTTAAAACCTAATTCATCTAAATGTCCAAGTCTTTTATGCCATAAAACAGTTTTATCATTTTTAGAGACTGCATTAAAAGAATTGGCACATGTAGAATATGATTTTAAAACATATATATCATTTGTTTTGGGAGTACAGAAAAATAAATAATTACATTTATGTAATATAATGTCATAAAGTTCAGAATCAAGCACACCAAGGAAATCAAATTTCTTTTCAAATCAGGCACATATCTAGTTTGATTCAAAACAAGTGTTCTATTATTTTCTAGTTTCAACAGAACTTTACCAGTGCCTTTAATATCACAAGTCAAATTATTTCCAAGTTTCACAGAACCATAAGAATCATTACTGAAACTAGCAAATAATTCCCTTTCAAGGCACATATGAAAATTACAGTCAAAATCAAGTATCCATTCATGCTGAGTATCAAATTCAATAGTGACATAAACTAACCATTATTATCATGTATTGCAGCCTCTGCTTGATTACTAGTTCCTATTTCATTTTGTTTCTTAAAACAGTCTTTGACATGATGTCCAGGTTTACCACAGTATAACATAGTCTAGGTCTAAGAATGCCATCTTGACCTCTAGTGTTGTCTTAACCTCCAAAATTGTCTTGTCTTTTAAAATTATCTTGATTTCTAAGGTTATTTTGACACCTAAAGTTGTACTGACATCTAAAAGAATTATCCTTAGACTTATAAAAATTATCTTTCTTTTAATAACTACTCCTAACACGTTTGTTATTCAAATCATTCCAGTTTCTGTTATTGTTGGAAGCATTCCAACTTTTGTTGAAATTGTTCACAAGTTTATTATCCCTAAATGAGTTCCTTTTCTTTTAATTTCCAATAACATTGTAGGCTTCTTTATGACTGTTTCTTAATTCCAACTCCTTATTATTAAGGGAAGTTTGAACTATTTCAATATTCAATTTTTGTCCATCATATTCTAAAGTATTCTTGAGGTCTTTAAATTTATCACCCATAGCATTTAAAAGACAGACAACTTTTTGATCATCAGACAATTTTTCATCACAATTCTGCAAGCATTGTGTGATCTTATTAAACTTACTCATATTATCATCAATATCTTTGGAAGGATCAAACTTAAAGGCAAAGTATTGTTTCCAAAAAAAAAATGCACTTATTAGGTAAAGAAACTGTGTGATAAACTTCCTCTAATTTATCCCAAATATCCAAAGCAGTTTTAGTCTTACCTATTTGTCTAATGACATTATCAGATAGGTGAAGAAACAGAGTACTCCAGGCTGTTTCATCCATCTCAATCTGTCCATCCTGAGTTAGGTTAGTAGGCCAAGATTGATCAATAGCCTTAGCACATTTCATTTGAAGTAATAAGACTTTCATTTTATGGCTCTAGAAACTAAAATCTCATTTGTCATTCCATATTTCAACATTCACTTTAATAATAGCCACTGAAATAATCATCAAAAAAATTTGAAAAACCTTTTACAAAATCAGAAGCCTTATTGTTTCGAAAATATCAGGCAAATATAACACAGGAATGCAGGATAGTTTTACAAAATATTTCAAATGACAGGCAGTCCAATAAGTAAAAATATAATATATCACACTGTATAAATATTAGACACTATAAGCAGTATAGCAATTAAGGTGATCACAATTCACAAAGAATAGTCACAAAGAGTGAAATGCATAATTAGAAGTACTAAAAATGTTCTTCCAATATATCCCTCAACCTACTTTGGGTCAGCCCAAAACTCATTCAGATTTTCGGATTTTCAAGAAATCTTGGACAAAGGTAAGTGAAGGGGTCCAAGAATAAGTTTCAAGAACGAAGAGATTTTGGAGAGAACAAAAAATTTGAAAACAAATAATAGTACTAAAAGTGCAGTATGTAAAGATATCACCTTTTGCAAGATTAGGGTTACTGCAGTTCCACAAAACTTTAATCCCACACCAAGTTTCAATACCACAAAGTTTAATCGGTATCCATGAAGTTCAGCCACCAATGAATGTCAGCTCCGCTCTAAGAATTTTCAGTATATTATAAAGAATATACTGAGTTCTTTGAATATTTTGATTTTGACTTAGAGATAAAAAAATCCAGACACCAAAATCAACCAAATTCTTATTTTGAAAACTAGGGTTTCAAGAAATTTCCACAAAGTAAAAATACCATAAAAATTATTGTAAGAAATTTTGAAAATCCTTCAGATCTAAAAATTCCACAAAGTTTTTCAGAGATAAAAAACGTTTTGGTATGGATTTTTCAAAAATACTCAAGAAACCACAAATTTCTTAAAAGATCACAAAGAAACTGAAAAATTATAAAATCGTTAGGGGGTGGGCAAAAAAATCGGAATTGATATGATCGAACCGAAACCAAACCGAAAAAATCGAAATCGTATGGTTTTAAAAAAATAAAATAGGAAATCGGTTTTGGAACCAAGAACCGATTTGTTTTCGGTTCGTTCTCGATTTCGCTTTTAGAATCGAAAAATCGAAGTTAGAACCGGTCTTTGATCATTGTTTATTTTTTTATGGTCTTAATTGGTTGTCATAAACTAAAAATCAAAAGAATTTGTAATTTTTTTGGTAAAGTGAAAATGTTTAATTTCTTTTTATGAAATTTATTACACGTCTCTACCTCATCGTAACATTTAACATGACACTTGGATTGAAATTCTTTGTAAATGAAAATCGAATGAGACTAATTTGTTAATGAGCGAAGTTGTAAATGACCACGATGGAGTTAATTAAATATTTAAATACAAATATAAAAGAATTAATAATAATGCATTTAAACTTATTATTCATCCCACAAGTTTACTATATTGCCATACTTGAAAAACCTTGTAGGAAATTTGTTTCCTATTTTGGTTTATAAATATCTTCATTTTCATGGAGAATCCTAAACTTTTTTCGGGGTGAAAGGATTTTCGAAATCATTGATCTTGGTATATTCGGTAGAAGTTTATTTCAGGTTATTGGCTCACTTCCCGATGCCTGATACTCCTCGATTAGGCTCCCGAAAAATAATTATTATTATAGAACCGAAACCGAACCAAAATCGAATTGTTTGGTTCTGGTTTGGTTTTTGCGATTTAATGGAACCGAATGGTTCCATTTTACAAGAACCGAAAAGTATGGTTCGGTTCAGGTTCTTGAGATACCCAAACCAAACCACCCGACGCCCACCCCTGAAAATCGTTTTTGAGAGAAACTACAAAGAATCTTCCTGAAATCAAAAGACTCACCCACAAAGAATCTAGATTTACAAGATCTGAGTCATAAACAGTATATTCACACGAAACCTTAAAAACTAAGGCTTTGATTATTTGATACCACTGTTACGAATTAAAGGGTCTCAGAATCACCACAAAGTAACCACAAAAAAGATTTAAACAATAAATGCTTGAAAATTTTTTTTAATCAAAATAAATTGCAAGTATCATAAGAGTTTTACATATTATAAAAGATCTAAACAAAAACTCAAACCGAATCAAATTCTTGCACAAAACCACAAAGTATTACAAATTAATTACTATAAATGAACTACAAAGTAAAATCTCTGATTAACCACAAAGAATCAGAGAAGCCACATAGAAAATTGGTGCGAGAGAGATGAGATTTCTCTCTAAACAGATCAAAACCACAAAGAAGATGAACTAGAGAAGGAGAAAATAGAGAGAACAGAAACGTATGGAATGTGAGAGAAGCCAAGGAAACGCATCCTTATCTTCAAATCAATGGCCAGAATGAAGCAAGAAGGATCCTATGGTTGGGAATGAAAGGGCAGTCTTAGGTGGGCTTTAACCCGGATGAAGTTGGGCTTAATATCCAAATCTTCCCTTTGGGCTACATCATTTAGTTGGACCCACTTAATTCAAGGGAAAAGTACATAACTGCAACACTTTAAGTTTCATTTTTTAAAACTAACAAATTTAACAAATTTTTTCAAAAATCAGGTATTTAATAATAATAAAAAATATAATATTATATATAATATAAACATAATTATCTATTACATATTATATTAAAACTAATATAATACTAAATCAAAAATTCAAATTTTGACGTCACAATCTCCTACACCCCTGCCCCGCCCACAAAGGCACCCACCTTACCCTACCCAAAAATAATTTTTATTTTTTTCCTATTGATTTTTCCTACCCTTCCCCCATCCCACCCCACCCCAACCCCACTTGACCATACCCCACCCACACCCGCCCACCACCCACCCCACCCCACCCCGCCCCGATCCTACCCCACCCCAAATTTTTTTCTTCTCTCGATGTTTTCCTACACTTTCTCATTCCACCCCAACCTTACTCGACCTTACTCGACCTCATCGCAAAGTGACAAATTGATCACACCCCAACCACAGACCCCGACAACACCCGCCTCGCCCACCCACCTATCCTTCCCCCACCCTGTTCCACCGCAAAAATGATTTTTCCTTCTACTTTTTCACCCACCCCGACACCACCCAACCCACTCCAAAATGATTTTTCTTCTACTTTTTCACACCTCACCCCACCCTCACCCCCAACTCAAAAATGATTTTTTTCTTCCACTTTTCCACACCTCAACCCACCCATGAAAATGAATTTTCTATCTCTCTTTCGATGTTTTCTCATCTCACCCACAAAGTGATAATTGATTACAAAAAAAACGCAAGTTTCACCCTAATCCCAACCCCACTCCACCCCACCCCACCCTTCCCCCGCCTCACCGCAAAGTGACAAATTGATCTCGCCACAGCCCCACCCCGCCCACTCACACACCCTACCCCCACCCCCAAAATGATTTTTCTTCTATTTTTCACACCTCACCCGACCTCAACCCCATCCCATCCCACCACCCCAACCCCAACCCACCCATGAAAATGATTTTTTTTATTTTCTCTCGATGTTTTTCCACCCCACCCCACCCCACCCCATCCCATCCCATCCCATCCCACCCACACAGTGATAATTGATCACACAAAATCACAATTACAAATTTAATCGTAAATTTCACCCTAATCCCAACCCCACCCCACCCAACTCTCAAAGTCACAACTAGTCAGACAAAGTCACAATTGGTCGCACAAGGTCACAATTGGTCACATCACGTCCTCGTCCATTGGTCACAGAAAGTTACAGTTGGTCACAATTTATAATATAAATGGTCACAGTCGTCCATTATTGATCACATATTATTTATTTTGGTCACAACTTACTCGTTTCTTGGTCAAGGTTAATCAATATTTTTTGTTACAATTACTTAATAATTGGTAATAATCATCTATAATTAGTCACATCCCCAACTTATAGGTCGCACAAAGTCATAATTAGTTATCATTTTGGTCATATTTACCTAATAATTGATCACATCCCGTATTCGTCATAAGTTGCACAAAGTCACAATCGCTCATAGTCACAAACACTACCCACCCAAATCCCAGCAACCCCCCTTGACCTCATCCAACACCCTACCCTACCCAATCCACCACACAACTCCAACATCACCACAGAACTACTACCACTGCTGCACCACCATTGTCACCACACCACCGCCTGTAGCTGCACAACCACCACCACCATTACCACACCACCATCACCCGTCACACACCCTCAAACCATAGAATGTTGTAAACCAACATTACAAAGGACATCGCACCACCGCACAAAAATCACGACACCCTCACCACACAGATCAGCATACACCACCAGTGTCCACCACCACAGCACCGGGCACAACCCAACAACCATAAAAAAAATGAACGAAGAAAATTGATTCAAATGACCACAAAAAACATATTCAGATCTCGACGGAAAATAGATTTCGTCTTTTCGATGGGACAGCCAGATATTGCCCGTTGTTGCGGATGCAGTGGCATCCTGCGGCTACAGTTGTGGTGTCTTAGCCAATGCACAGCAGCATCTCTACTGCGGCTACGACGATGCGACTTCTTGGGCAAGAGCTGGACGGTGGGGATCGCCTGGATGAGGGAAAAGAGAGAATTCCCTTTGAGATATGGGAGGTGCTGCGGCCGGTGACTGGCTGCCGACAGAGATAGCAGGTGTTGATCGGATCTTGATGGTAGATCTGAAGTTGAAGTGAGGATAGATACAGATATAATTAGGATTTGATATATATGTTAATAGTTAATTAAACTGTTTTAATTTTTATTTTGTATTAAATATATTAATTAAATTCTATTAACACCTGATTTTTAAAAAATGAAACTTCTCCTATTTGTATTTGAATTGTATACTTAGCCCTTGTTTGAGCCCCATTATTTCAAGTTAAAATTTGGTTTTTGAAAATCTAATGGTTAAAAAGTGGTTTGAAAAGTAAGAAATTGTGGGCTTGACTTTTTTGAATGGTTGAAATTGACTACTGTAGAAAAAATTGGTAAAAAAAAAGAGAAATAATGGGGCTCAAACAAGGGTTTAATATGTAGGGCTCAATGTAATTTTCCCTTAATTCAATCAACCGAGCTTTAATTATATGGGCTTTAGCATTATTTTGGACTTCGACAATTTTTGGACTTCAATAATTTGGGTTGTTGGATTGGTCCAATTGCACTCACACCCTCTAGATCTAATGCGGAAAAAGCTCGTCGAGGAATGGAAAAACGAGCAATGTAATGACAATGCAAAAAAGCCCGAAGATATTTATTCGAAAACCAACTGACCAGGAATCGTATCTTTCAGTATTCGAGCTCAAATCAACAGGAATTTTTTTCAAACCAAGCCAAACTGAAAATCTTTCTGGGGTTGATTTCAAATCTAAACTTGTTTTCAGTACTCTTACACTTCCTCCAATCAGGGTTAGCTACTCCACACAACATTTGCTATTAAACTTGGTGGCTTATGAATTGTGTCTCCATGTCCCTTCTAATTTTTGTGTTATGTCATACGTTTCTCTTATGGATTCACTTATTGATAATGTTGATGATGTTAAAGAGCTCAAGAGGAAAAGAATTATTTTCAACAAATTGGGCTGTGATGATGATTTAGCAAAATTCTTTAACGAGATAGCTAGTGATTTGGTACCTAATCAGTTTTGCATATGCAATCGCTATGTCAAAGATTCATAATCATTGCAAGTAGAGGACATGTCAGGATGGCTAAATGGATGCACAAAAATTTTAGCAGTCCTTGGACTCTCATGGCCTTTCTAGGTGCAATTTTGGCCCTTGTCCTTACTACGATACATACATATTTCACCGTTTATCCGCCATAAGACGCAAACGACCAAAATTCCCAAGTCAATGTTCTTGAATAAGCTCTTCAGTTGCAGTAGTTTAGGTGGCGTTCTGTTTGTATTTTATTTTGTATTTTTATTTTCGAAAATATTTTATATTTTCTGTTTTTATTTTTGTTTTCAAATTTACTGAAAACGCGTTTGATTTGTCATTTCTGAAAACTGTTTTAAAAAATAAAAAATTGGAAAACACGTTCTATTCGAAATTTTACAGAATACTACTTAAAGTATTTTTAATTAATTTGCTTGCAGAATACTACTGACTCAAACTCAAATTCACTTTCACAATATACTGAAAACATGGTTACCTGCAATACACTAATATGAGCACTAAGAGTCTATATTATCAAAGTTTGGTTAGACTTAAGATTTGAGGAAGCTCTCGTTATATTAAAATTCAGAAAATGCAAGTTCTTACAAAATCACCAAAGTCCATTTATTAAGGCATTTTTTGAAATATAATAACAAGAATTTTAACTTAATTTTTTTTGTAATGGTGATATTGAATTCAATAAAACTTTATTTTATACTTAATTCCAAGTTATGATAATTCTTAAAAAAAAAAAAAAAAAAAAAAAAAACTTTATTTAGGTTTATTTTCAAGTTAGGATAATTCTATTTAAAAAAAAAAAAAAAAATCATCTTTATTTTAAGCTTAGTTACAAGCTAAAATAATTCTTAAATAAAAAAATAAAAAAAATTTCCAAAACACGTTTTCCGCGTTTTGAACATTTTTTGCTGAAATACACTCAAACGCCTAAAACGAGGTTTTGGGCGTTTTGAATTTTGTGTACAATTTTTTTTTTTTTTTCGAAATACGTTTTCGAAAATAGTAAAGAGAATGCGTTTTTAATGTTTTCGAAAATAAAAATAAAAAACGACCTCAAAACAGTAAATTGTTTTACTGTTTGTTTCCACTGTTTGATTTTTGTTATGCGTTCTACATTGCATGCTAGCTAGTTTAAATCGCTTATTTAAGTACTCTATAAAAACCTTTAGTACTTCAGTTGAGTGTTAATTTTGGGCTTTATTTCATCTCAGAAAGATGCTAATCCTTGTTCATTAAATTCCTGAATGACTTATTAACAAACGTCTCACTCATTTCTTCGCAGAAAGATGCTAATGACGATGTACGTACTATATTCATATACTCAATCAAACACAAGATGATACAGAATGGAATGAAAATACATAGCCTCAATAATTTTTTTTTTACAAATCTATTTAATTGATTGCAAATGTGATCTAAGCATTGGGGAAATTAAAAAATATATATATATATATAGTTTTTTTCGAAGCAAGATCACTTACACTTCGATCTCTTTATGCTGTTAATATATTTGTTTCCACCTGAAGAAAATTGGAATCGGTTAATTTGTTGTGCTGGAAGCAATATACCTAATACAAAAATTCAAATACATAAGTCTCTTCTCATACTGCAAGTCTGCAACTGCAACTCCGCAAGCATAAATGAAAAAAATAAATCTAACGTGAGAATGTGGCTCTCGTTACTTTCCCACGAACTTGCATTCTCTAAACCAGTGCTAAATTGTGAACCACACATGGAAGAAGAATGATTAATTATGTAGCTGCGTTTTTTTTTTTTTTTAAATTTAGAGAGTCTATAATACAATTAATTGAAAATTATATAGTGCCCACTGGGGGCACGAGACGTCCCACTATTGAGGGGTTGTCGGGCGGAACCCCCGCCTGACAACGAATGCCCACCCGCCAGTGCCTCATTGAAATACCATGTCTCCTCTGAATAATTAATTCTTATATTTACTACGAAGAAATTGTAAAATTTTGAAGAAAATAAGCGACGATGATGAAAAAACTTGAAGTTTGATTGAATATTTCTAATGTTCAGCATGTTAATATTCTTAACTTATGATGTTTCAAAGATGGTACCAAGAGGGCACATGTAATAATACAACTCTAATAATTCCTCTCAAAACTCCAGCTTATTTTTCTTTCTCAACAACACAGCAAAATTAGTACAAAAAATTACACTTGTACAGACGACGTACCTCATATGTGGTCGGGGAGAGTCAACTTAATCCCCGAATATCTTAAACAGAACAAGATAACCATGCCTCAATTTAATTGTTATATAAGTACGTGTTAATGTTAGAAAATTCTATCACAGATAATTATTTATCTACGATCCAAAATCATCATACTGAATTATCAAGAATTAAATAACTGAAGCGGAAGCGTACCTTAATCAAATATGATTCACGATGAACGATTCGACTGGTTGGATCTTTTAAATCAATACGTAGTCCTTATTTTCTCTCTGGTGATGTGATGTCAGATAGAATGAACAGTACGTATGATTCATGGACCATAATCGACTTTATATACTGAATTGTCAGTTAACCTAATTCGGCCCATCACGAATTAGGTAATGGTCTGATATCTACACATAAAAGCTCATACATTAATTAGATGCATTAAAGTCCGATATATATAAAATCCTTATTAGATCACTTTAAATGGGTTTAACCAAATTTGATAGCATTTTATTCAATACACAATAATTCACATATAAGCCCACACGATTGATTAAAATCCTTACAATCTCCCACCTGGGCTAAATGTGTAACCTTACAATTGTGTATCAATCATAACCTTATGAGTACTCAGAATTTTGCTATCATTACTGAATGCATCTCCAAACAATCCGGTCCATCAATTATATCAACATAGGATCAAAGCGACTTTCGCTACATTAATCGTAATTAAACCTATCAATGGTCACGTATATCGACATAACTGAATGACATGGATCGAGTATGGATGTGTAGCATGGAAATTACATGTAATGTGATCTTCAACATGCCTATTTCCAACTGATCCAACTTTAGTGAGATCATCCTCAAACAAGTTCAGAGATAATAAACCTGAAACCTTACAGCTGTAAATAACTTTAACTTTAAACCGTATCCAAAAGAACAGTAAATATGTCTAATGCACCCAAAATACAAACTCCCACTGAAACCAAATATCCTTAAGAAATACAATACCCATATGAGTATTGTGCTCATGAAAGACCTTGGGTTGTAATACTTTAGTAAGCGGATCCGCAATTATGGAGTTTGTCCCAATGTGCTCTTATTGACACGTGTCCACTCTAAATTGTATCCTTCACAACCAGGAACTTATGTCAATGTATTTTGACTTAGTTGAGCTCATGTTGTTACTGGAATATAAATCTGCTGAGTTATTGTCACAATATAACTTTAGTGGTCTTTCTATACCGTACAGAATATGCAGCCCAGTGACAAAATTTCGCAGCTATATTCCATAATTAGATGCCCCCAAAATTGCTACAAACTGTGCTGCCAAGTGAAAGAAGCTAAAGTGTTTGTTAAGCACTCCTTCCGGAAATAGCTCCTCCAACTAGCAGATAGATGTAGCCTGATGTGGATCTTCTACTGTTTTGGCATCTAGCAAAAATCGGAATCATAATACCATATGATCTCCAACTGATCCGATTTTCTGTATGTGAGCATATAATCTTTTGTTCTCTTTAAATACCTTATAACCCATGTTTGGCTGCTTTCCAAATGATCCATCCCAGGGTTACTTAAATATCTCATTAGTATCCCAATAATGTATGCAATATCCGAACGCATACAAATTTGAGCATACATCAGATTTTCTATAGCTTAACTATATGGGATCCTCTGCATTTCTTTAACTTCAAGATAACTTTTCGGACATTAGTTGAGACTAAATTGTCTCCCTAAACGATATAAGGATGTCCCCTGATTTACTGTCTTGTATGCCAAACATCTTAAGTACTTTATCGATATAGCCCTTTGTGACAATCCAAAAATACCTCGAGAGCAATCCCGGTGTATCTGAATCCCTAATACAAAAGAGATGTCACCAAGATTTTTAATCTCAAAATTTCTTGACAAAAAATCTCATAGTTTTATGTGACATGCCTATATCATTGGTGGCAAACAATATTTTATCAACATACAAAATCAGGCAAATACACTTACTCCCACTGGACTTGTAATACACACAACCATCAACAACATTAATCTCAAGACCAAATGAGATAATTACTTGATGAAATTTGTATTACCCTTAACGAGAAGCTGGCTTGAGTACATAAATGGATTTCTTTAATTTGCAAACCATCTCATCAACGTCTCCATTGAGAAACTCCGTCTTAACATCCATTTGATGTAACTCGAGGTCAAAATGTGCAACAACCTGACTTTCTTGAAAGAGTCTTTCATTGAAACCGAAGACAAAGTCTCTTTATAATCAATGTCATCATTCTGTGTAAAGCCCTTATATACAAGACGAACCTTATATATTTTCACATTACCTTTCGAATCCTCCTTCGTTTAAAAATCCATTTAAGACCAATGGGCTTCGCACCTTCTGGTAATAGGACAAGATCCAAAACTTTATTGTCTTGCATATGCTTATACTCCTTATTTATGACATCAATCCACTTTTGAGAGTTAGAATCCTGCATGGCCTGATAGAAATTGATTGAACAATCTTCCACCATTCCATTATTTCCTTATGTTCTTGGAAAAATAATATTTAAATTATCCAGAATAGCATTTTTTCCCTTTCTCTCGTGGATCTCCTTAATGGCTTTAGTTATTGAGGTTGGTTAGTTTGTACTTCTTAAATTTACCTTATTTTGGATGGGAGGTTCTTCAATATTGTCGAATTGAGGTTCCGGATATGCTTGTTGATCAATGACATTAATAAAGACTTGCACATTGTCAAAAGCAACAGTAGGAATCGAAACCGATCATTCCTCAACTTCTTCCTTAAAGACAATATCTCTAACCTTATTTCTCCCCCAAACTCAACATTCTCAAAAAAATGTTGCATTTCCCGTTTCAAAAGTTGACTTAAGTGTGGGATCATAAAATTAATAGCCCCTTAAATGCTCAGAATAACCAATAAAGTAGCTGCTGACTGTTTTGGAGTCCAATTTCTTTATGTAGCCTATAAGGCCTAGCCTTAGCTGGACATCCCCAAATGTGAAAATGCTTTAGACTAAGCTTTAAGCCTGTTAAAAGCTCATAAGGTGTGTTTTAGTAGCTACTTTAGTTGGTATTATGTATGACCTTTATTCAAATGTCCAGAGTCATAGCAAAAGAAACAATCCTTAATGTCTTTATATGGTTTCTTTTGTTCCGAACTCTTAACAACTTTATTTTTTTTATTTGTTTTCTTGTCCTTATCTTTAGAGGTGTTTGCCAAGTGAACACTTTCAGTTCTGTCCTGCTTCAACATTTCTTTCTCTTGCACACAAAATAGAATGAGCTCATTTAGAGTTCATTTCTCCCTTTGGTAGTTACAACTGACCTTAAATTGACTGAATTGTGTAAGAAGCTTACACACTTTGAAATAAGCTCATTTCGAGTCTATTTCTCCTTTTGACAGTTTTAACTAACCTTAAATTAACTATATTGTGCAGGAAGCGATATCAATACCAAATCCACGAGCAAGTCATTAGACAAGTCGAGTTTTAGTTCCTTAGGTTTTGAAGCAGTGTGAGACATCTATATGATGTACTCCCTTATTTTCCCATTGCCTTTATACTTTATTGAAATCAAACTTTGCATACGCGTGCTTATTTCAGCCTTATCGTTTTTCGCAAAACGTTTCTTAATTTCGGCAAGGAATTCATTGACATCATTTACCTCGTCAGATACTATGCCACTAAAGACTTCCGGAATTCCGCACTTAATGATCATGAGACTCACGTAATTTAAGCAATCTCACTTCTCAAAGTTCCTCATTTGATTAGATGAACTTTCATCCGTAAGAGGAGCAGGTTGCTCAATTCTTAGTACACGGTCTAGATCCATGCAGCCAACGAAAAGTTAATGTTCTTGTTTTGATCCTTGAAGTTTGTTCCATAAATACAGGGATTAAATTTGAGCTTGTAGATATACTAATAGCAGAATTTGAAACTGAATAGAGAACACTTAAACAAAATAGCTCACATAAATACCTTATTATGCAAATCATACTTTCAAACAATGGTAGGGCCCATCACAAGATACCTAGCACAACATCAATATTTAGTCTTTGGACAGAAATATTGACTTGTAAGTGGTACTCTTGGTGTAATAATCAAACACTGACAGTAAGACATGTCAACCAACAAACCTTTCTTTGGACCGATTTATTGATCACACGTAAAACCAAATAACCGTCACGTATTTATCACCACAAGTTCATGTGAAATTCGAGCCAAATATTGACCTTCCTTTGGGCCGATCAATATTCGCATGAAATAACACACAAACACATAATTTTCCCTTGGTGTAATGATCAAACACTGGCAATAAGACATGTTAACCAATAAACATTTCTTTGGACCGATTTATTGGTCACACGTTAAACCAAATAATTGCCAAGTGTTTATCACTACAGGTGCATGTGAAATTCGATCCAAATATTGACCTTCCTTTGGGCCGATCAATATCCGCAATGAATAACACACACAAATATCTTCTAATATTCAAAGTTAATTAATATCCACAAGAGAGGTTGCTTTGACAACATGTTGCTTCAACTAACTTACTTTCGAATATTATATCTCTCAAAAGAGTCTGATGTACCAAGATTTGAAACTGAAATCACTGATTTGCATATATTTTGACTTTAGGATTTGAATTATAGAATTCAAAACCTTAGAATAAAGCAATCCTTAAGTTGAGAGAGTCAATTGCAATATTCTTAAACCTTAGGTGGCCAATTATGTGAAATTTTAAGCTTGAAGGGCTTAAATTACAATTTTTCCAAAATCTAATTCGCCATTTAGAGAAATTCCAAATTTTAGGTCCCAATTTGAAAGAAAATCAAACTTTAGAGGTCCAAAATAGTGAATTTGAAAACTTTAATGACTAAATTAGAAAATCTTCAAACTTGAAGGACTGAATATGAAAATTTTCAAACTTGAAGGACTAATTTAGAAAGTTCCCAAGCTTTAAGGACAAATTTAGAAGATTTCCAAACTTTAGGACTGGATTACAAAATTTTCAAACTTTAGGGAGCGATTTTGAAAATTTTGAAACATTAGGGACTGAATCCAAAAATTTTCAAACTGTAGGAGCCAAAGTAGGAAATTTCAAAACTTTAGGGACTAATTCAAAAATCAAGAAATTTAATAATCCCAACTTTAATAAATTATAACCTTAGGGGCTAAGTTATAAATTCCATAACCTTCAAGGATCAACTTTGATTTTTTAATAAGATTGAGGACTTGATTTTGCAGTTAACCAAAAAATCCGAAATTGGGAATGAGTCCTATAAATCTTCAAGTTTCCATCCAAAAATCCCTTTCCCTAAACCGAAATGCTTCTAGGGTTTAAACCTTAGCCGCCACGCCTACGCCGCTGACCCTAATCGCCGAACCTCATTCCGGAGAATGAGGCGCCACCACCGACGTTTTCAAGAAAAAAAATCGCATGTAGCACCATTCTCGGCGACCCCCATTGAGACGCAGCGCCATCCCCGACGTGGCGCAACCATGCCGGCGATGGCTTTAAAAAAAAATCGTCCACAAATCCAAATATATACACAGCCAGAATTGATTGCTGAATCTTAATACCAAATCCAAAACCCAGATGATATACATCCATTACGTAAACAATCAAAATTGATAATATTTCGGAATCAATTTTCTAAGCCAAAATTTCACATATACATACACTTTACATAATTTCATGTTTGAATCCATATTCATACACACGTAAATGATCGATTTGGTCAGAACCTAAATTCACATACAGGCAGTAAGCATATGCATATATAATATCCCTTAATCATGTGTAAAAGTAGAGTTTCTATTCCAAACCATATGATTAAACAAAAAGATCTGATAATCCAACTTTATGATTTGCTCTGATACCACTTGTTAGAAAATTGTATCACAGATAATTATTTATCTACAATCCAAAATCATCATGCTGAATTATCAAGAATTAAATAACTGAAACGGAAGCGTACCTTAATCAAATATGATTCACGATGAACGATTCGGCTGGTTGGATATTCTAAATCAACACGTAGTCCTTATTTTCTCTCTGATGATGGGATGTTAGATAGAATGAACAGTACGTATGATTCGGGGACCATAACCGACTTTATATACTGAATTTTGAGTTAACCTAATTCAGCTCATCATGAATTAGGTAATTGCCTGATATCTACACATAAAAACTCATACATTGATTAGATGCATTAAAGTCCGATATATATATAATCCTTATTAGATCACTTTAAATGGGCTTAACCAAATTTGATAACATTTTATTCAATATACAATAATTCACATATAAGCTCACACGATTGATTAAAAATCCTTACAGTTAATTCTCAAGTTTATTATATATATATTAGTTTTTTTTATCTATAATAATCGTGCTTTTCTTGTCAAGCTGAAGGAAGACCCAATCATTTTATTGAATCCCGTCGAATAATTACATGTTTGATATAAATTTTTAGTACGATTAAATAATTAAACTATTTTAATTCTTTTTAATAACTAGCATTCCATCAGTACGATCGATGCACTGAAATTACTATTCGCAATGTCGATAAGTATTCATAAAATTTAATGATTATAAAAATCAACACAAATACAAAAAATATAAAAATTATTTTCTATTACAACAATTATTAAAATTTAAAAAACAATATAACTAAATCAAATTATCAAAAACTTCATTGAATGATAAATGTTAATTTATATATTTAAAAAAATATACAACTGTTGATTTCAATAATTTTTAAAATTTATTATTAACTTCATTGAATGCAAATTTAGCAATTTTTAATTGTATAACATATTTGATATAATATTATGAGTACAAATATTGATGCATGTTAAGGTATCAATATATTTATTATAATTTTTCAATTTGCTTCACATATTTAATGTTTTTCTCAATTTTCATTAAAAAACACCAATCACAAAAATTATGATTTTTTTTATTATCTTAACTCATTAAATATACGATAATTGAGCAACGTTGAAAATCAAGTAATTATATCAAAAATATTATATCATATAATCTTTCCACAATTATTAAAATTAAGAATGATTAAAAAAATATTAATCATTTTTAGTATTTACCGTAATATTAGTACTTAGTAATATTATTAACTAAAGATATATTTTTAACTAAGGAAATGAATGATTCATATCCGTCCAGATTTTGCATTCACACTAATCGAATTATCGTACTTTTCTATATAGTATAGATATATTATAATATATCTCCACCTTACTAAATGTGCATCGAATAATGAGTCATTGATAAATAATTGAAAATTGCACTCTTTTAGAATCTAATTTCAGTGGCGTATCGCTTTTTTGGTTTTTATAGTTCTTTTTTTTTTTTTTTTTTTTTTGGAACGATACAAAGCATTTACAATAAACTCCAACACATCCCTCCCCATGAAGGATCGAACCCAAGACTTAAGCATTAGTAAGGGGTGCCTCCCACACTTGGGCTACCCCTTGCCTTCTAATTTTTGGATAAAGCTACACTTACTAACAAAATCATACTAACAACTTACTAACATAAATTAATACCTATTTTATCCTTTAAGCTAAAAATATAAACAATACCTTATTTTACATATTATCTTATTAAGTTTAACACATAATAAGTTCTAAAAATTAATAACTTTAAAATTTTTATAATTAAAAAATTATTATGCCTGTTTATGATCCCCATATACTTCACGAAAAAAGAAAAGATTTAATTAGAAGATTACATAGTGAATATTTAGAATTAGAAAGAATTGGAAGAAACCTAAATACTGATCCTATTGCCATAGAAAAATATAGAGAAATTAAAAGATTAGCATTACAACATAATGAATATTTAAGATTAAAAGAAGAAAATTTGATTAGACAAGAAGATATTAGATATATGGATGAATTTGAAGAAAGATTTTTAAGAAGAATAAGACAAAGATTATAATTCCGCAAAATAAAATTTTAAGATCTAACTCAAAGTGGTATCAGAGCCCGTAGTTATACTTAGAAATATATTTAGAAAAATGTCTAAAAGATTACCAATAATCGAACCTAGAGTATATAATTATAAATCTAAAGATTTACCAAATAACAGTCATTGGCCATTAATAACTGAAACATATGAAAAATTTATACCATTTATACTATTAGGAGAAGGAGGATTTGGAGAACATAAACAATTAAACTGGACACATTTATTTTTACTAAATAAATTAGAAATAAGTCTAGATAAAACTACAAAACAAAACTTAGAACAAGCAAAAAATCCAGAACAAGTTCAAGAAATTATTAATAATTTACCATTAGAAATAAGACAAATGATAGAAATAACCAATGATTATAAGGATATAAACAAAAATATACCCACACAAATCTTAGAAGTAAAGCAATATGTAAATAACCTATCAAAACAATTAATAACCTTAGAAAACCAAATTAAGCAAATAACTGATAAAATAAATAAAATAGGAAATATGGTAGGAGTATATGAAAATCCAATAGAAATTACAGAGCAAAAAACTATTATAGAACAAATAAATATGGTACGAACAATTAAAGAAGAAGAAATAGGAAAAAATGATTTACATAAAAGATTAGATAATATAAAACAAAATATTGAAATTATAAATCAAAATATAACAAAAATATATGATGAAATGGAAAAAAGAAAATCTAAAAGAATAATAACTGACAAAGAATTTAAAGCTATCAATAGATTAGGAATAAATACGATTACTAAACAAATAGAAAAATTTATGGAAAATCCTAAAGAAGAAGGTGAAGCAGATTACATAACAGAAGAAGATTATATAGAAAAATTTAAAAATCTTAAAATAGAAGAAATTAATATGAATGAACAACAAAGAGCCTTAATACCAGCAGGACAAAATCCACTAGAGTATATACAGCAACCAGGAACTAACCAAGTTAAAAAAGAAAATACAAGTAATACTAATCCACAAAATACACCAGAAATCTATATGAATCAAAGACAAAACACAAATTTTAAAACAAATAATTTTATACCACAACAAAAATATTACACCAAGCCAAGTAAAAATTATCCTATAGAATATACACCATGGAGAAGTATGGAAACACAAATTAGTTCAGAGAGAAGATGGATAGATTTAGGATGTGTGCAAGATGTAGATCATGAATTAGAATTATGGATGAAATCTATGGCTATGATGGCCTATACTAAGGAATTAACAGGAAAGCAGTTACAATTAATGTTAGAAAATACATTTATAGGAACCACTGCAAGATGGTGGGGAAATTTAATAGAAACTTATATAGGACAGATTAGAGGAAATGACCAAGATGAAATAGGAACTATTTTAAGCAGATATGAAGATGCATTAAAAAGAGAATATACATTAGTAATAGACAGAGATACCAAAATTAGCTCAAGACTAAGAAATAGATATTTATTAGAAAATTTATCAATATGTGATATGTGTTACTTTAAACAATTTGCATGTGAATTTAGAGAATATTTTGAAAAAGCAGAATATAATCAGGAAACATATGGTATGAAAATTATGAACCAAATATTCTTTAAATTATCAAACCCATGGAATTTAGAATTATTTAAGGACTGGGAAAAATTAGAAATACCATTAAGTAATAATAGTCTAGGAGCAAGAATACAATTTATAGAAATGAGACAACAAGAAAAATGTATGGAAGCAAATAATATGATAAAATTTCATAAAGCAAGTAAAAAATCATTATGCTGTGATAAATTACAATATAAACCAACACAATGGGGATGTCATCTAAAAAGAAAATATAAGAAAAAGAAATATTATAGAAAAGATAAATTTAGAAACAAATTCAATAAATTTAATAAATACAAAAAGCCATATAATAAAACATTTAAAAGGTATAGAGTACCATATAAGAGATATTTAAGGTAAAAACAAAACAAAACTAAAACATACCCTAAAAATCCTAGAAAATGTAAATGCTATTCATGTGGAGAAATAGGACATATATCTCCAGAATGTCCTAAGAAAGATAAAAAGAAAAATATGATGTATATCTCATTAATAGAAAAAAAAATTACAACTCATTACCTATTGAACAAGAAGAAGAATGGAAAGAAATTCCTGAAGATGAAGAAATTTATGAATTAGAAGAACATGAAGTAATAAATACAATAATGGAATTAGAATCTTCAGAAGAAAGTGAATCTAATGAATCTAGTGAAGAAGAATATTTATATATAAATATGATTAGACAAATTAGTGAAGAAGGTACATCTAAAGAATATGAATACCAATTAGAAGAAAATGAAGAACAACTAAATGAAAGATTAATATTTAATCGTAAAATGTATGAAAAGATCTTAAAATCAAAATTAGATGTAGAACCAAAAGAAATATTTAATTTACCATTTTGGCAGAAAAATAAAGAAATAGCATATGTAGCAAGAAACCATAGTCACCCTATAGACATAAGAGATACTACAGGAAATACATTAATACCTATAATAAATGAAGAAATTATAAGACAAGAAATAAACATATTGAATCCTGAACTAAAAGGAAAAATAAAAAATATATATTTAAGAGCCGTACAAATTATAGCAAAAGCCTATTTTAGAGAAGGAATAGATACACCTATAGAATTCTATATTATGGATGATAGAATTGTAAGTTCAGTACAAGATGCTCTAATAGGAATTGTAACAGGAAACTTAATGTACCAAAAAGTAAAATTTACAATAAGACCAAATTTCAGCATAAGTATGAGAGAACAAAATAAAAATAAAGCCTTAACATTATATTACAGGTTAAGAGGGATAGATATGGAACCAGGAAGTAAAACTATAAGTTTAACTATTAGAACAATATATGCTTTTACTAGTAAAAATTAAGAATTCTACAAGAACACATATAATAGAACCCATATTTCAAAATTTATTGAAATATAAACCAGCTAAAGAAAATTCAAGAATGACAATACCAGAAGATATAGAAATAGATTTCAATCAAGTTAGAAGATTAGTAAATATGGATAAATCACAAATAGAATTTGGAAGAAGATCAATTAGCCTAAGAAGAAATACTAGTACAAGATCATTACCTGAAATAGAAAATAGAAATGATTCAGAAAAACAAATAATGACAAAAATATATAGAAAAATACCAAGAATGAATCTATCTAAAAGAAATGAGACAAAACAATTTGAAGTTATGATAGAAATTAGAATAAATGGAGAATGGAAAGAGCAGAAAGTATTAATAGATACTGGAGCAACTGTATCTCATATAAAAGAAAACATAATAGGAGACTTAGAACTTAAAGTAACAAATAATCCAATTCAAATACAAGATTATTTTGGAAATACTCATCCCATGGATACTTATGTAGAATTACCAATAAGAATAAATAAAAGAAATGAAATAATCATAAACATGTACGTAGAACATACAGGAAAGGTAAATACGGAATTACTATTAGGAACAGACTTCTTAGAGCAAGTAAAACCATATTACATAAAAGATGATAGAATGCTATTAACAATACAAAATGAGAATCTAGTTATACCAAGGTTATTATGAATAAAATACAAGGAGGAAGAGAACATATTTATATACTAACCAAAATGAATTACAATGGATATCTTAGCAGAAATTATCATGCATTGTTTGATACAGGAGCATCATCTTGTTTATTTAAAGAAAATGTATTACCCCCAGAAATGTGGAGTAATAAAAAAGATAATGAAGAAAGAGTAATACTTGCAGGATTTGATGGAAGCACAAACCTAATAACTAAAGTAGCAAGGAATGTTAAAATACAAATAGGAAAATATGAATTACAAATACCTTATGTATATCAATTTGATGATATGCCAGGGGATATATTATTAGGAAATAACTTCATAAAACAATATTATCCAATAACTATTGATGAAAAAGTTATACTTTTATCTACCCCTTGTCACCATATAGCAATAGCAATAAGAATTAATGATCCTTACTGTAGAGAAAAAATGCCTCATATAGCAGCTCAGCGTGGTGAGGATAGACAAAAATTAACACAAACAACACAATTTATGCCTAATAAAAATAGAATAAATCTAGTACAAGAACATTTTGATCAAATAATAATAAAAAATATTACAGAAAAATTATTAAAATTATCAGGATATAATCCTTTGGAAAAATGACACATAAATAAACCAATGGCAGAAATTATACTAAAAGATGACACTAAGATTATTAGTGTAAAACCAATTAAACATACACCAAAAGAATTACCTGAATTTGAAATGCACATAAAAGAAATGCTAGAAAAGAAATTTATTAAAGAATCTAACAGTAAACATAGTAGTCCAGCCTTCATTGTAATAAAACATTCAGAACAAAAAAGAGGAAAATCTAGAATGGTAATTAATTATAAAAGGATAAACACTTATACAAAAGAATTAAAATATTCAATACCAAACCAACAGGTATTATTCAACCAAATTAGAGGAAAGAAATATTTCTCTAAATTTGATCTTAAATCAGGATTTTATCATATTATGTTAACTGAAGAATCTAGATATTTAACAGCTTTTACGGTACCACAAGGATTTTATGAATGGAATGTATTACCTTTTGGATTTAAAAATAGTCCAGGAGAATTCCAAAGGTACATGGATAAAATATTTAAAGATTATTATCATTTTATTACAGTATATATTGATGATGTTCTTATTTACTCTGAAACCAAACAAGACCACTTAAAACATCTAAATATTTTTATAAATATTGTAAGGAATAATGAAATTATATTATCAGCTACAAAAATGGAGATATCTAAAGAAAATGTAGAATTTTTGGGATCTATAATAAGCCAAGAAGGAATAAAACTCCATAAACATATTGGTACAAAAATACAAGAATTTGACAATCATATAAAAGATAAAACACAATTACAAAGCTTTTTAGGACTTGTAAACCAGACTAGGAAATATGTACCTAACTTAGCAAAACATTTAATCCCATTACAAAAAAGATTAAAAGGAAAAACTAGATGGACACCTTGGTCTAAAGACGAAGAAGAAGAAGTACAAAAAACTAAAGACTTTTGTAAAGATTTACCAGAATTAGAATTACCCAAAAAAGAATGTGATTGGATTATAGAAACCGATGCATGCGAAACAGCATGGGGAGTAGTACTTAAATATATTTATCTAAATGAGGATGAGGAAAGGATTGAACAGTACACTAGTGGCAGTTTTACTCAAACTCAAACTAATTATTATATAAATGAAAAAGAATTATTAGCTGTAAAATTTGCTATTAAAAAGTTTGAATTATTTATTGTTACTACAAAATTCAGAATTAGAACAGATAATACACAAGTCAAATATTGGTTAACTAAAGAAATTGATCAAACTATTGCAAATAAAATGTTAATTAGATGGCAAGTAGAACTTAGCCATTATGATTTTGAAATTATTCATATTAAGGGTACTGACAATGTTATTGCAGATTATTTATCAAGACATGGAAGACATACTTAAGAAATTAGAAGAAATTAACTTGGCCATGGGTCAAATGAATATCAACTATTCAATCTATTCAACCATGTGAATACTTGCATGGCGCATATTGTACAAATTAACAATGAACTAGCCTTTTACAAGTCAATGGTTAATTCTCTTGAGGAAATGTACAAAGGAGGATCCCAATCCTCTCCAGTGAAGAATTTATCTGTAGGACTTTCTATTGAGGAAGAAGTATCTAATGTATCAATTATTGGAAGTTCATCTTCCAAAGCCATTAGCAAAACTATTGAACCAAATAAAGAAACTTTTTTAGAAGCTGCGAAGAAACCAGCAGTCGTAACAAAGGAACTATCAGAAAAGGAGAAAGTTATGAAGAAACTAGAGACATTCTTGAAGTATGTGGAGTATCTAAACAAGAGGACAAAAGAAGGAGAATGGCTAAGGACAATTAGCCATAAAAAAATCAATAAAGCAATTATTTTTCCAGGAGCAGAACCAAGAACAGTCAGGGGACTGTTTGACCAAGGACTTATTCAGTGCATCTAACCTAGCAAGGATATGAAGGAAATATCGTTATTACCTAATTCTGTCAAGGCAGCAGTTAAAACATATTTTGGAATTACCAAAGCTGAAAAGATCTATGTCAGGATTTACTCAGCCATTCCAGAATTTATTGATGAAGAATTTCTAAGGGCAGAACATATTGTAAAACTTGAAGTAACTAACAAAGCTATTATTTCAGAACCAGAAATAAAACCATTTAACAAAGAGGAACAGATACAAGCTATTCCAGAAAAAAGGGCATTGGAATTTAGAGTAATGTATACCGAATTAAGGGATACCCTTACACAAACTAATGTTTGGGTATATGAATCTAACGATGACAAATTATTGATCTACAGTATTGCAAGAATTAATCAAGTTAATTGTCAATTATGGAAATTAAGAGAATATGCTGAGAATATACTTGTCAGCAATTTGGATCTTAGCAAAGGAGCCTACGAATATCTACATCACCTAATGGAGGTAGAAACGGGTCACAAATGTAATAATTGTGGGGACCTACTCAACTATAATGAAGATGAAGTCTACCTTGTCTGAGCATGAATTATTCAAGTCATGGGGGTCCAGACCCATGTGAAACTTTAGAAAAGCAGCAAAAATTATTGTAATTTTAGCTTTACTTTATCTACTTTAAATCTTAGCCAAGTATGAAAAAGATTGGGAATATCATCTTGTTCCCCAACTTTGCTTTTACCAACTATAAAAAGAGGAGGCTCTCCTCATTGTAAGCATCCGGAAAATCATATTGGTTTTCAGTAATAAAAATCTATATTCTCTCTATCTATTGTCTTTCTTTTCAATCCTAGTTCAAAATTTTCTTTCATCAAACCAATCCAGAAACAGTTAGCAGAAGGTATGAGTAACTAAACTTCACATAGATATATATGAAGTCATAAAATAATTAGTAATACTCTATTTATTTATGAGTTCATAAGTTTATTCTTTATAAAATTTTTGTTAAAAGAGTATATCCAGAGGTAGGAAACGAAATTGGATTGTGCTAAACCTCTTTGAAGTGTTTGTTTAAGTGTTAAACAGAAAGTGTTGGAGTAAGTCTTTCGAGCATCCTTTAATGCGTAAGTCTTTCGAAGAGCAACGATCTCCTATGGAGCTGTGTTTAATACTTAGATAAATAATTGAAGAGTATTTGGTCAAAAATCTTTTAAAATCAGATTTACAAAGAAGCGTGATGGACCCATAGATAGAAAGAAGTATTATTGATTATTTATGGTGAATTATATATCATCTTTTTTATTGATATTATCCAAATACTTTTATCATAGTCTTAAATTTATCATTTTGCTTATGATATCTCTTGCATGTTTTTACATATGTTGAAAATTTGTTTTTACTATTCCAAGAACTAACTATTTGAAGTGGATTTGAATTAATAGCTTAAATTTAAATATTTAGTTTTATAATTTATGAATTCAGAACATTTAATAGAATTAAATCCTTTAGAAGTAAACGACTTTAAGTATTTAAGAGAAAAAACAATTAAACAATTAGAAATTATAAGAGAAGTTTTAGGAAGATTTTATAATTTATTAGATTACGCAATAAAAGAACCCTCATTTACAGATTTTTCACAATTTACTAGAATTATAGCAAATAAAGGAAGAATAATTAGTGATCTAGAGAAAAAAATTGAAGAATTAAATATTATTATTGAAGAAAAGAGTTTAACATATAATAGTATATATTACGCATTTTATGTTAACAATAAATTTAGAGATATAGATATAACATCAGAAAATTAAAAGAATTATACTAAAAGGATAACATAGTAATTGAACATTCAAAAATTTTGTCTTTTAACCGTTAATACAACTGTTAGTACATTTTGTTAGTACATATAGCAATGTCCCTAATTTTTATAGTTCTTTGTGTTTAGTATTGGGAAGAATTCAAGTTTTGTTAAATTCATAAATACAGATCCTTTTGTGACAAGTACACACAATACTAGGGTTGGCAAACTCTTACACTGTACTTATGAATTGGTCTACTCATTTTTAAACTCAAAAATTACCCGTGAAAGAGAAGAACAAAGGAGACGATTTCAAACTTTATGTAAATAATATGTATTAAGCACTATTAAACTCGACTGCATATGATAGTAACCCTAACCAATAGCCTCTTGTGTATGCAAATCATGGTCCATTTCAATGTCCTCAGACCACCTATAGAAACCCATTCGTGCTACACAGTACCCTTCTCTTTCCACCTTCAGTGTGGATAAGTATATTTTATACACTTATTTTTATCTTAAAAGTATGAATTTATATGTTCGTTTGAAGATATTTGCTATTAATTTTGTTATTATTTGTTTATATTTCATAAATATCCCAAAGTCGAGAAAATAAAAGAATTAAAGCAAAAAAAAAAAAAAAAGAGTCAATTGGGTGATAAAAGTGTTAAATTGTACAAATGAAGAGTTTGTGATGTTTATCGAGAGGCAAATTGATGGGGAAAAAAAAGTCGAAGAAAGAATCAAATTTAGAAGAAATTAAAAGTTCAGGGACTCAATCGTATCAATCAGAAGTTGAAGGACTAGGAGTGAAATAAAAGTGATGACCAACTTAAATTAAATCAAATGATGAAAATTGCTTTTAGGCATATCACTGCGCAATCGCGCGGAACATAAGTGCGTGATGGCATTACCAAGTCAGATTTAAACAATGTCTAAAAAGAGATAACCGCTCGATTGCGTGATTTAGTACAGCGCGGTTGCGTGGTAATTGTTTGCCGCACAGCTGGGTTTTTTCGCAAATTTTAGCTGAATTTTTATCCTTTTTGACCTAGATTTCGAGACAAGTTATAAATACCAGACATAAGGCACATTTTTGGGGGTTCCCAATTTGTTGAATTAATGTCAAAACGCTGTTCAATTGTTGAAGAAATCATGCAACGCCAAATCCAAAATTGAAAATCAAGGATCAAGAACATGAATAGGGGGGGACATCTTTTCATACTTCTTATAATTTATTTTCGATCATGTATTTAGGTTAAGTTCTTAGTATTAAAATTGTGATAAAGTTTTAACTATTTGATTTCATGTTTTGATTATTCATTTAATTTTATACAATTTACGGGTTTGATACAATTGATATGTGCTCTTTATTTTCATTCAATTAATTGATCACCAATTGTATGAATTTGTGATAATTTTATATGTTCGAAAGAGAAGGAAATTATTTAACTTTTATTAATTGCCACAAAGTTCGATAAGGAATAAAAATATACCCCTATATTTTGTGTAATCTTACAAACTGTTCGCCAAATTATCGTGATTTTCTATATGTTTGAATTGTCATAAAAATATAGTCATTTCGCATTTAGGAAAATATTTTTGTGCATCGCTCGAAAGAAGACATAAATAATTTAGGAACACGAATTTTCAAAATCATTAAATTGTGTTTAAATTATTTGATCAAAACATGGATGACATAGCTAAAATGAATTCATAATTCTAACGCAATTGTTTTCCGTAAGTTTTAAATCCAAACTTTAATTGTTTTTTTAGTTTAAAACTTGTTTAAAAACATGTTTTTCACAACATAATTCCTCAAATTACTTTTTAATCACACACATTTTTTTCTCCACTTTTCAATCGTATATTTTATCACGAAAATATTAAAAAAAAAAAATTTAAATCTCAAAATATACATTAGCTGGAGTCATGAATTGCATGAGATGGTTTCTATGTCAGGTAGTTTCAAATTCTTTTAAAATTGAAAACTTCACTAGGATAGAGAGTAAGGGTTGGCCCAAGTAGTTAAGGAGTCATCCTTGCCAGGACTTGTTCATGAGTTAGAGTCTTCCTCCCCACCCTAAGTTCCCAACTTTGTATCAAAAAAAAAAAAAAAACTTCACTAGTATAACTTTCCATTATCCAGAACTTGCGTTGTGCTTAAAGTTGAACTGCTCGACCTAAATGCTTAAGCCGCTAGAGAGTGACCTCGTGTATTTATTTAAATATTATCTTCAACCTACATATCCCAACTTGTCTATAGGTTCATTTTTTTCCTATTAAAGGCACACAATTTTAATTGGTTTTAATGCCCACCCTTGTTCTTCTCCTTTTCAGAACAAAAGAAAAATACATCTGGTTTGAAGCTTCTCTTGCTATGATTTTCTAGCAAAGTTTTCTTCTAATGGTTCTCTCTTTTCCATTTTTGTTAATAGAAAATTCATGGTGGTGGTGTAGATAATCGTAGACCTTCGTGGACTTGTTACTTCTGATGGAATGTTAATATTCCTTTTCATTAATTTATTTTGTTGTCTAATTTTCAAATGTGGAATATATGTTTGTGCAGAGCTTGAATTGTCTCATCGAGTTGGTTGAAAGAAAGTTTCCGCAAAGGAAAATTTGTGGGGTGAGTAGTACGTGCTGCTTTCATATATACTTAAGCAATCGAACAATTTTAATTTTTAACATTGCACTACAATGCAGTTTAATTCTAGTACGCCAGTCCCCCGCGCACCGTTTTTCACTCACTTCTTTTATGACATAAAAGTATTTCCATTTATTTCTTAAAACTTAGGATGTATAACTTTGAACAAAATTTGCATTTTTTCATATTTTTCATTTAAAATCTTTGACTTTTCAAATTTGATGACAATATATGCTTGTCCATGCAATGACATAATAAATATGATGCTTGAACATTTTTCTTAAATAATGCGTATATGTATAAAGTCAACGAAAAGCGGATAAATTTTCAAGAAAATCACTTAAGCACATTGATTCACTTTAAACATTCAATTTGGATGAAGATTAGGTGAAGTTTA
This sequence comes from Ligustrum vulgare, assembly GCA_963555705.1. Lineage (NCBI taxonomy): Eukaryota > Viridiplantae > Streptophyta > Magnoliopsida > Lamiales > Oleaceae > Ligustrum > Ligustrum vulgare. Next base: position 2,729,000 of record OY743178.1, on the reverse strand, counting down.
CTTACCTGATGTATTAGCATTTATTGTTTTTTCTTAGATAGCAAGTGGAGTTGTCTCGATTGCCCGTGATGTCAATGTACCAAAAATCCTAAATATTCACATTCATCAATAAAGAATAACTTTTAACTCAAAATTATTTAACTTAACCTTTACTTGAACACAAATCTAATTATTCATAATCTGAAAATTCTTAAATAAGGTTGTCAATTAAACATAAAACTAACCTAAATGGTTACATTCTTACATTTCAAAAATCTGAAATTAAATTCTATAAACACTAAAATCATATAATACTTGATCTGAAATCTTAAAATCAACAAAACATAGCCTGGATCCTAAAAATTCAAAATTTTGAAAAATAGTCTGCTCATAACCGTGCAATAAATCTACATATAAACTAGCAACATCTAAAGTTACCAAATCCGACATTTATCATTATCGTTCAAAATTAAATTAAAAGCATCGATTAAAAAATGAGTTCAACTCGTGGACTCGTGGCTCGTTGCCACTAGCCGTTCATGGAAAAACGAGCTGAGCCGTGCTAGGCTCTTTTTCGGTGCTCTTGCTTGTCTCGTGTTTTGACGAGTCGGGGAGCGGCTCAACCGTTTGTCATCTCTATAATACGGGTTTGAGAAAGGGGATGGGGAGCTTAACGTGATGGTGGCAACCACGAGGGAGGGAGGGAGAAGTTATGTTTAATTTTTTATTTTTTGAAAATTGTAATTCAATTCCTCAGACCTCAATTCTCCTCTTTTTAAGTCCACAACTTTCAAATAAATTTCATAGTGACACTAAACTCTTTCCAATTTCAATTTAATGCAATTTAGACAACTTACAACTCAATTAAATAGAAAATAACAAGATTAGTAAATAACATTAATAATCACGTATAGAACTACAAATAAACAATATATGAATTTTCTAATTAGCACATTGATAGCGTTCAAGTCCTTACAAATTATCAGCAATAAAGATATCAATTAAACACTTTATAATAACCTTAACAGAAAAGTTATGTGAAATTCAAGAATGTACATAAAATGGAAAGTGGTATTACGTTAGCGGAATGATATATAGTTTAACGGGTTATAACATAATTGGTAATTTGCATCAATTTAAAATGTTACTGTAGAGATGGCAAATGGGTTGAGGGGCTTGCCGAAGTTTGACGAGCCCGAGTTGATCGGAGGGCTCGGAACAACGTGCAGCTTGCCGCTTGCCCAAAACGACTTGTGGATCAAGTCCACGAGTCAAAGCACACGAGCTCGTAATTTTTTTTATTAAAATTTCATTTTTATGAAGAAATAAATAAGTAAATAAAATTGATGGCTCGTGGACTCAACTCGACTCGACCCGAGCTAAGCTCATTTTAGATGGGTTGATCTGTGAGCTTAAAGGGTCGAGTCACGGTCATCTCTACATTGGTAGGTTTGAAATTTTTGTAAAGTAGATTGTGTAATTAATCAAAAGGAAGACCTTTTTCAATGGGAATATTGCACCGGCTACTTTAAAAAATAATAAATAAATAAACGCATGAAATTGAAGAATACGCTCAAATGAAATTCAATTGAAAATATGTTCCTCTGCTTCTTCTCTCCCAACCTCTGCGTCGCGTCTTCTTCCATAGTCCACCTGTGTGCCGCTTCTTCCTCAACAGCATACATGTGCGCCGCCGCCTTCATTTCTTCCCAATTCGGCACCTATCCGTTTTGTCCTAAGCCATCCTCTTTCGCGAGCTGGTGGCAGCATTGTGGTGGTGTTGATGATGTTCGTTTTTTATTCAATAGGGTCTGGTGTTGGTGGCGTTGTGAACCTTGTGGTGGTGTTAGTGATGTTTTCGCAACCAATGATGGGTTTGGTCATGGTGTTCCAAGGTGGAGTCTTAGCTGGTACTCGGTAGTGGTGATTTTTGGTTGTGTGGGTGAGCTTGCAGAGGGTATGAAAGACGATTACGGAGGTGAATTTATCGGTGACTCAGCTGATGGAGGTGGCGATGATCTTGCAGGAAAGTAGTGTGCCTGAGTAATGGTTTGTGCATGGTATCATAAAATAAGTGTAAAGTTTCAAGACATGACACTATAATTTCGTCTAAAATATCATAAAAATTTGATGAAGTTTCATAGTATAATACCAAAAATTGAAAGTATCACAATATGATACTTGATGAAAACAGTATTTTTCAGTATATTAAAAAAAAAAATTTGAAGTATTTTTAAGTAATTTTTGAAAATAAAGTAAATTTCAATTATGATATCAAAAATTTGGTATTTTTGCATACGTCCCTTTTTCAATTCTTTCAATTCTCACTACTGCTTTTTTGTTTTTGTTTTTTTTTTTTCATAACCTTTCCATTTTTTTCTTTTTCTGGCGCTGCTTTCAAATTGCTTCATCTCCCGGAGTACAAGAGAGAACTTATAAACCACATTTTCCGGCGGCCGGGAATTTTCAAAAGGTGGTTAAAAATGGCGGCAGAATCTTGGTGTGTACGGCCTTCTGCTGCTGGTTCTTCAACTTCTCAATTTAATTATATATTCGGCTGCCCCAAATGGAAACCTCCAGTTGCTACAGCTTCTGCAATTAGGAAGTTCAGTTCGAGGATAATTATTCGAGCTTTTCACGAACCCTTGGATGACAGCAAAAACAAGTTCTACAAAGAACTCGGTCTCTCTCTCTCTCTCTCTCTCTCTCTCTCTCTCTCTCTCTCTCTCTCTCTCTCTCTCTCTCTCTCTCTCTCTCTCTCTCTCTCTCTCTCTCTGTGTATGTGGATCTAGTTTCACTAGTCACTCTCTTATCCCTTTTCTTGAAATGACCTAAAAACTTGCTCAAACCACTGAGTCTTTTGAATTGACTTGGACCTAAAGAGTACAAAACTATGCTTCTATACTTATTTTAGCCTCACCTCCTCACTTCTCAGATTTGCTTCTATTTTTGCCTTTCATTTATTGGATATTTATCATCAAGACGATTTATTTACGGTGTAGTACATTATTTAGAAATTGGTTAATTCTGGGTTTGTGGTATTCTATATGTTAATCAAGATAACACACCATCGTAAATCAGGGAAAAATATTCCCCTCAATAAAGTGGGAACATTATTATAGTTTAAAATTTGGAGAGCTATTGAAGCAGTGTTGTTACGTTTCCGATAGAAATATGTAGCTTCACACCGCAGTACCCATGTTATCTGAGGGCACATTGTTGTATGTGGTGTGTGTATTGGGCATCGTGTTGTTGAAATAGGATGAAAAGCTACTTATTGCTCAGCTTCAATTTGTGTTATATCGTGTCATGTTGACTGCTCTATTACATGGTCATTTGTGTTTGTTAAACATATCTTAAGATTGACTGGTGCCATTCCGATAGTGATAGGACCTTGCAGAAAATTGGAAAGAAGACAAATAATTAACTATAGCTACAATGATTTTTGAAATATAAATTATTTTTGGATCATATACAGCAGCAAAATTTAACTTAGGTTGCTGAAATAAGGATTGAGTGTTGTCTGTTAATTCTATGAACAAGGAAAAAGGAATTCTAAGTCTTCTTAATCATTAGGTTATTCTGCAAAGCTTAATTTGCGATACTCTTATTCCTTGCAAGATTTTCAGACCTGGATTTCTTCAAGGATCCATTTCTTTGATATATGCGTACTATAGTCTAGTACTTGTCAGACTTGTCACTTGGATTGATCATAATGGATTGGTTTTATATAGGTATGTTCTCTTTGAGAAAAAAGATAGAAAATTCGATTCTCCGTGCAGAGATATTAGCTCCAACAGCCTTGGAACATGAAGAAGCTAGACATGTCAAGCAAGAAGAAATTATTCGTGATCATGACTTGTGGGCTGACCCAGGGAAATCGAATGAAATCTTTATCAAACTAGCCGACAGTGCCAAGTTGGTTGATGCCATTAAAGACCTCAAGTATAAGGTAGTGTGCTTCTCATGCAAATATTTTTATGTCTTTTGGATACAAGTGTCAACTGGGATCTGGAAGACTTGAAAGAGTGTGTGTTGCATATTTATTTGTAATATACTATTTATATAAGGTTACTATGTGAAAGTGAAGGGGGTCAATATTTTGAGAAGTTAAAAATCTCTAATTCAGGCTGAGGAAGCGAAACTGATCACAGAGCTTGCAGTGCTGGATACTGTAAATTACGAGCTTTTCAAGCAGGCATATTTTGCATCTGTGGATTTAAACAAGTTTTTGGATAAATATGAGATGTCCAAGTTTCTTAAAGAGCCATATGACATGGAGGGAGCATGCCTCGTAATTGAATCTAGATGTGGAGACATTCACTCAGAGGTTTGTGGTTTGTGACATTTATGCTCTTCTATTCTATGTAATCACTACCCTTGTAATTGGAATCCCTTTTATAACTCATCGGTGACAGGTGATTTAACTTGGCAAAAGATATTTATTATTCTATGATCTGCTTTTAACCTTGGCTCCCTGAAGTTTTACTCTGTAGCCATAAGCTATTATTTTAAACCAAAATCGTTTATTGATTTGCTTGTCAGATAATGAAGGTTCGACAGGTTCAAGACTGTCCGTGAGCACTCCCTAGAGAGTTTCTATTACATCCATGAGTTTTTTCTTTGAGCTTCCTTACATGGTCAATGTGATCGTCTATGATTCATTCTTGTTAATCATAGTTTTTTTTTTTGTCCTCTTTGGTGCTGGCTTTATGTCTTTATCAATTGTTTTGCTCTTTCCACTAATGAATAGTTACAGCTTTGTCAAACTGGTAACTAATTCTACATACCTCGTTGCTTTTTCGTTGGATAAACCTGTTTCAATGTGCTATGATGTGTTCTTCCCTTTTCTTTTTCTTTTTTTTTTTTCCCTTCCATAGATTCATTATACATACAGGTTTCAAACAAACCTCTAAACCTCAGCGGAATTTTAGAGCCTATTAATTTGGATTTTTGGAAGAATGAAAGAGTGAAAGTGGTGTGTCCCATAAAAATGTGTGGTTGAAAATGAGTTTTGAGGTGAAGTTGTTTAGAAACTCCTGGACCAAACAGGGGCTTAGTATATTTGGCTTCATGGATCAGCTTCTTCGAGTCTAGACTTGCAAGGACCATTTCCTCCATTAATGTACTAAAGCATATTAGTTACTTGACATTTTGGGACAAGATGTTCTTTTATCTGATTAGCAGTATGTCTGTATTTTAGTTTTAACCATAAACGGGTCTGCTTCATTATGATCTTGATGTAAATTTTATTCAGAAATGGGTAGGAAAACTCACTCAGATGTACATGAAATGGGCTGAAAAGCATGGTCATGCCGTGAGGATAGTTGATAGCCTTCCTGCAAAGAATGGAGGTATGAAGTCAGCAACTATCGAATTCGAATTCAAATATGCTCATGGCTATCTATCAGGGGAAAGAGGCGTTCATCGAATAATTGGAAGTCATAATGGTGAATCTAATTACCCTGAGGTATGAATTTATGTTACTATTACAGAGGACTAAAAAATTTCCTCACCGTGATTAACTTTTTACTCTCAATTGATAACTAAAGAAAGGACACTTCGTATTTTAGTTAATAATTTTCATTTTATCTGCTTGGTAGATGTTATATAAAACGACAACAACCCAATAGCTTGGAAATTTTGAGAAAGGATTTTCATTTTTACATCTAGTATCTAATTTCAGTAGACCCTCAAACTCTTGATACGAAGGCCCATATTTTATATGATTGTTGCATCACTATTGCTAATATTTTGTAGGCTAGCTTGGCGGCTGTGGATGTGATTCCTTTATTCCTTGAATCATCACCCAGCCTGTTAATTGATGACAAGGATCTACTAGTATCCTGCCCATTATCTTCCAAGAAGCCGGGCAAGATTTCTTCCTCAGTTCACATTCAGCATATTCCAACTGGTGTGGAAGTCCAATCAACAGGTGAGGAATTTTGCTTGGAATAGATATAGTTTCTGTTAAGTTCACATCATTATTCTTCTTGCTTTTGTGGTGATGTAGTTCTGATTCATGTACCTGGTTCAGTTTCTGCCATGATAAATACGCATTGGACTCCACTCATACAGCAAAGCCACCAAATGTACACACTAAAGCAAAGCCACCAAATGTACACACATACCCCAAGAATCTCTGAGAAATGTCTCAAACTTGTGATGGCAATTATAAGTGCCTCGGGAATAATGAAGAAAATGGGTAAACAAATAATGATATTGCATATTTGTTCAAACAATAATTAACAATAATTCTAGGAAGACATTAATAAGAGATATTTTTAAGTGACATTATGATGTGAAACACATTTATTGGGTGATGAAAAAATAGGCGGTGGGGTAATTGTAATTATTACTCAATGAATGTATATCACATCATAGTATCATTTAAAAATGTTCATTATTAATGCCCCTAGAATTACTCTTGTTTCAATAATTCTCAGAAGACATTAATAAGAGACATTTTTAAGTGACATTGTGATGTGGCGCACATTTATTGGGTGATGAAAAAGTAAGCGATTGGTTAATTATAATCATTAATCATTTATTAATGTGCATATTTCTATTCAACATTTTCAAAATGTTCTACAATCAATAAGAGAAGATGAGCAGGAGAAAGAAAGGCCAACGAAAAGGACTGTTCTCTTTGCAGGTGAAAGGAGCCGTGTTGCGAATAAGATTAAGGCCCTTAACCGCTTGAAGGCTAAACTTCTCATTATTTCGAGGGATCAAGGTATATCTGATGCGAGTAACATAAAGAAAGATGCCCTTGTTGATATGTGGAGTCACGAGGCTCGGAGGTATGTGTTTCAACCCACCAAGATGTTAGAAGATGTGAAAACCGGTACCCAATTCCCTGATGTAAATGCTGTGTTAAACGGAAATATTGACTCTCTTATTGCGGCTCACATTAATACTAGACGGGCATATAATATCGTTTAAGTTTCGGTTTTACAATTTTGTACTGTATATCTCGTTTTTATTCTCACAGTTCTTGGTATAAAACATTCTTTTCTACATGAACTGCTTAATTTTGGGGTTTTGATAGCTCATTGCCAAGCTTGACTTGCTGTTGCCCGTGATGAACAAGGGAATCCATCCATTTCTTTTTATTTATATGTTAATTAGTTTCTGATAATATAAACCTGAAAAATATCGACAGTATGTCCCAACAATAAATTTAAAGATAAAATGTGATCAATTTTTTATGTAGTATTAATCCTTCGACACTATTTTTACATATGAAAATGTGATTAGCTCAATGAATTAGAAACAAAAATCAAGTAGAGCAAGAATCAAATCAGGTATGCCAAACAGTTTTAAGCCAAATCAGCAATGTTGAGAAATGATTAATTATCTAGTTTTAAAAGTTTAAAGAAATAATTAAGTTTAATAATTATTTAATTCTTGTCTTCCTCCGTGAAGCATGTTTATTTATTTTTTATGATAAAATGACAAGAAATGGCGATATTACAATTCTTACATGAGATTTTTATACTTCGATCAAACATCTTGAGAGTATTAGCCTCTGTTTGGCAAAGTATTAAAAAATATGTTTTTAAACAACACAAATCCCTAAATCACTTTTTAACTACAAACATTTTCTCTCTCTATTTTTCAACCATACATTTTACCTCAAAAACATAAAAAAACATATTTTTAAACAAAAAACTTTTAAAAAACAGAGGCTTTTGTTAACGGTCAATCACCCTCTTCTAGTTTCACCTTTTGTCCAATTTCCCATTGATGATATTTTTTATTACAAAAATTTATCATGAAAAATGTTAAATCAATCCAAATATTTTTCTTCTTATGTGGGGAGTGTAACTCACATTTTGAGGGTTCGAACTGATCCTGTCTTGAGTCATTGGTTCGAGAGGTAAATCGCAAATTGTGCCTTCCAGAGTCAGGGTGGAGAATATCGGTAACTCCCATAAATGGTGGTAACTCCTGCGTGTTACAAGGCATAAATCCATTATTTCAGGATTCAAAACCTGCATCCAACTGCGCTGAACAAGTTTCCTACCCTCCCCTTTACCACTGTAAGATGTACCCTGGAGCATTATTGTAAGTAAATAAACCAATCAAAAATGTAACATTTTATAAACTATTTATCAAACTGAAAATTTGACAAAAAGTTTGACACATAGCATGTGTGGTCAACCTTCTTATTTCTACCATCACATCATTTTTATTATAAATATGTACAACTGTACAACACGTGGTTGGAACATTTGTCAAGGCAAATATTTTTCATGTTCAAGTACTTATATACATTTTAAGAAATTTTTCAACCAAATATTTTCTCACAATGTTTGTGGAAAAATATATGTAAAAATATTCAATCAAACATACTTTAAGGGTGTGTTTGATAAAAGATGGAAAATGTCGATCTTTTATTTTCCTCCTCACAATAGAGAAAATATTTTCCTTGAAATGGAGCAAAACATACTTTAAACGCTTGTATCTAAAAAAATATTTCCCATGAAAAATTTGACCATCAAATACTAAACATTTAAAATATTCTTCATGATTTGACACTTTCTATGGAAAATTTGTTCTATCAATTGGTTTGTTTGATTGAAGATGGAAAGTGAAAATGCAAATATTTTTTTTCTTCCCTGTAAGCGAGAAATTTTTTTCTTATGTGTTTGATTGGAAAAAATTTACATGAAAAATGTCAAATCAAGGAAAATAATTTCTAGCTTTAGTGTTTGATTGAAAATTATGCCATGAAAATTTTTTGCTATGTACAATTAATTAAAGCTTGTTTTTGTCAATTTCCAAAAAAATATTTTCTTATGGATTGAGGTAGGAAAATTTAGATGGAAAAGGAAAATATTTTCCATTTCCTTTTCCATCTTCTATCAAACACGCTTAATAAAATGGTGAGAAAACATTTATTTGGAAAATTGTTCATTTTTGCATCAAAGACTTGTACCTTAAATATATTTTGTAATCCAAATGTTTCTATCAGTCACTGTACCCAAATATCACCCAAATATTTTTACTTGGATTGAGGTGGAAAAATTGCATGGAGAAAAATTGGGTAGAAAATATTTTCAATTCCACCAACTCCACCCTAGCAAACGAAGGAATTTTAAAAAGACAAAAAAAGGGAGAAAAGCAGTGTTAAAATTTTAAAAACTGTCCGTTGTACACTTGTATAAAGAGTTTGACAAATAAAATGGCATGTAGAGAAAGTGACGGAATTGTAGATATTTATAATAAAAATGATGTGATGGTAGAAATAAGAATGTTGATCACACATGCTATGTGTCAAACTTTTTGTCAAATTCTCTATTTGGTAAATAGTTTATAAAAGGTTGTTTTAAATATTATTTACAAATAGCGACGTGAGAATGTTTTATTAGTCCATTTTTTTTGAAAAAAATGGTGAGTGAGAATTTATAATTAACTGAAATTTATGAGTTTTTAAAAAATCGTCCCCACCGTCTATAAACAAATTTATACAATTAGCTCTTTGTCCGTCAACTTGCTTAAGTTTGACTGGGATTGACTTCGATTGAACATCAGGATAGATCATATGCAAATAATTTGCTTTTTCTAATTAATATCTAATTCATTAGCACCAAATACAACCATTTTGGAAATGCTTCTTTTACTGAATAGTTATTTTTAAAATGTGGCTCCGTGAAGTGGCATTGAATTGGTGAAGGCACTATCCAACTTTAAGGAATGCATTAAACTAACGATCTCATTAGCATGTACCTCCAAGCATTAAAATAAAAATGTCGGTGGTGCTTCATTACTTTGGTTTCCAATAAGATCGACGATTATAGCCTTTCTTCCTGGTCTAACTAGTTTTCTTCCTCGAACATATTAAATGCAGTACTTGTCAGACTATGCCTTGGCAGATACCAATGTTGCAAACACAACTGTCTTAATCTCAACATTAGGGCTCTTCACACTTTTCTTCAAAGCACTAATTGGGAAGGACTCTATAAATGTTGCAAAGGTTACTGTTATTTTGATCAGCATGACTGGCATTGAAATGACTACCATGTGGAAAACATGGGCACTATTCTTAGTGATGTTAAAACGATCAGTTGGATCGGAAGAAAGGGTTGAAACATGAAATTTTTGTTATTTCTCATTGATTTATAGGTTAATCACATTGATTTTGATATTACATGTGGTAACTATAAATGTTGAAAGGACATTTTTTATTATGAATTTAATCAATAGTGACTTGCACAATGGTGAATTTAGTCTATCTTTCAGTTGCAATTCAAGAAAGATTTTAACTATAAAAATTTTGATATCAAAATTACCTCAGCTAATAGTCATATTTTTCCAACATACAAACCCATGTCTCAAATACTAAGGGAGGAAGAAAAATTAAAAAATAATTTGATTTTTTGATACTTACAACCTATTCCCCGTTTATTTATATTTAATTTCCTAAATATGTACACCGATATATATGGCACTAGTTTTTCATAATTTTTGCTGCTTTTTTTCAATTGTACTTTTGAATCTATGACAATGAAATATGTCTGTGTATCGTATAGATGTGAAACTAGTTAGTTGTTAAAAGAAATATACAAGTCGTAATTTTATGTTTTACTTTCTAAGTATTTTTCATTATATATAAATGCATAATTTATATCGAACATTATTTTGTACAACTTATTAAATAAATATTTGTCAATTATATATTTCGTGCATATCACAGGTCCGATTACTATTTTATAATCTATACTATATTTTAAAACGGAAAAGTCTTGCTCAAGAAGTTGCCGCCATTTACTGTTCATTCGCCCTTTTTTTTCCCCCCGGTTAAAATGGGATGTCAGATGGACATCCCAATTCAAATTTGACATGCGGCTGTCATCTGACAGCCGCATGTCTATTTTATTTATTTTTTTATTTTTTGCTTTTTTATTTAATGTTAATATATATGAATTATTTATCTTATGTGTTATTATTTGATTGATGTTTTTTAATGGAAATTGGAAAAGAAAAAAAGATAAAATACGAGAAGCAAATAATGAAACCCATTATTTTATTTACTTGTTATTCGTATTTTAATATATTACAAACCATATGTGTAGCTATCAATATTATAATTATGTTTTGACTATTATCATTTGTAATCTTTAATATTACAAATCATATTTTATGAATTATTTATCCTACATATTATTGTGTGATTCGAGTTTTCCAATGGAAGATGGAACAAAAAAAAAGAAGTTAAAATTTGAGAAGCAAATAACGATAATTTATTAATTCACTATATAAATTGTCTTTTATTATTAAAATAATCTATTGTAGTTTGAAAAATAATGCGACCCATTATTTCAAAAATACTTGATTTGTATGTCAAAAAATAAATAAAAATTCTATTTATACACGATAAAATAAAGTTATTGAACAGATCTTTATTTTGTTCTTATAGTAAAGAAAAGTGATATTTTAAAGTAATTTAACATATTATGTTTCTATTTCACAATTGATTTCCAAGCAAAAGCAACGGTGTTAGCAGCCGGCTGACACCATCTTGCCCAAGAAGCTAGCGTCTTTTACTGTTCATTGTTTACAATTTTTTTTTTTTAAACGTTTGCAGGGCTTACAGCTTGAATTGCTTTCATAGCAATCCAAGTAACAAATGTGTCAGCCGCTGAAAAGCAGCTGTCAGATTTTTAATTTTTAATTTTTTTTTTCATTTATTTTATTAATCTTTTGTCTATTTGTCTCCATTTGATAAGAATGTTTGATTTATAAAATGATTTATATAATATTTTGAGGTGAAAAATAGTCGTTGAAATTTGAAGAGAAAATATATGTTTAAAAACTGGTTTAAAAAAATGTGAAATTTATAAACATGTTTACAAATATTTTTTTTACTTTTACCAAACACGTGCTTATTCTTTTTTTGTCTTGCTATGTATATTTTTTTAGTTTGGTCTTTTGTAATATGTCATTCTTATCTTTTATTTTATAATAATATTTTTTAATACACGTACAAGTATTAAATTTCTGAACACAGACTCTACAAAAATTTTACAAATCACATTATTTGAAATAGTGATTTTCTCAGAATATAATGTTAAAAGTAGATAATTTTTTATTTTAATTTGTATGTGGATTATTTTATTGGTTAAATGTAGCAAAAAATTGTAAATTATTTTATTGGTAAAATGTGGCAGAAAATGAGTTTTAAAAAAATGATTTTTGAATAAGTAGAGAAAATATGTGTGTTTAAGAAATTATGTTGTTTCAGCGGTTAGCATCTTTTTGCATTTTTTTTTTCATTTATCTTATTCTTCTTTTATCTATTGCCTCCATTTGGTAATGCTGTTTGGTTTATAAACTGATTTATTTATGTTTTTGATGTAAAAAAATAATTGGAGAGAAAATGTGTATTTAAAAAATGGTTTGAAAAATTGTGTAATTTATAAATATGTTTATAATTCATTTTTTTTTTTACTTTTACCAAATACATGCTTATTATTATTGTTATTATTTTTTATTTTTTTTGTCTTGCTATGTATATTTTTTTAATTTGATTTTTTGTAATATTCATTCTTCTCTTTTTTGTCTTGCTATGTATATTTTTGTAATTTAGTCTTTTGTGATGTGCCATTCTTATCTTTTAATTTGTCATAATAATTTTTAATACACGTACAAATATTAAATTTCGATCACACATTTCACAAAAATTTTACACGTCACATTATTTGAATTGCTTCCCCTCCAAAAAAGAAGAAATAAAAGTGATATTTTAAAGTTGTTTAATAAATTATGCATCTATCTGATGTTGATTTTATTGTTATTATAATTAATAAGTTATTATTGTATGATGTATTTTATTTATTTATTGTCCTTATTTTAATATTATGAATTATTTATCCTATATATTATTATGCGTTTGGTGTTTTTAAATGAAAATTGAGGGAAAAAAGGTTAAAATACGATAAACAAATGACAATAATTTATTATTTAAATATATAAATTGTCTTTTATTAATCAACAAAGCTATTATAATTTGAAATAATGAAACCCATTATTGTGATTACCGTTTTCGCAAGAAATTTCATGAAAATGTTAAATACTATAGGCAGATGCGAAAAATGTGAATACTATGGTTAATAATGAATTATATTTTTTTAATCATTCTTAATTTTAATAGTTGCTTAAAAGAAAAACTGTTATATGGTATACGATTTTCAGTATAATTTTTTTATTCCAACATTTCATATTGTCATATCATGGTAATTTCTAGATTAACGTAATTATTATTCTTGACTATTTGATTTTATAGGTAAAAAAATATAATTTTATTGGTCAATACAAATATTCGTGGGATTAAGTTAAGCACAGATTTTTAATTATTTTAATTGATATTTTTGAATGATAATTGGAAAACTTAAATACGAGGGGAGAATGCAAAACTCGTAAGAAATATATTGATGTATTCCAAAAAATTAATATTGTACTCATAATATTACATCAAATATGATATAGAATTAAATAAATTACTAAATTTGCACTTTCTTTGAAATTAATGATAATTCATAAAAATTATTGAAATTAACAATCATGTATATATTGTGATATAATATTATTTTTCATGCATTTTAGATTTATTTTAATTATGTATAAATATTATAGTTTTTGAAATAATTATCGAAAGTAATATTTTTAAATAACATCGATGCACGGATGTGCAATTTTTCCCGAACATTACCGAACATATTAATAATAAATTTTGGCGGTACAATTTTTCCCTGCTAACTTGAGCCACCCTGCTTGTGCATTCTAGTTTCAATGGTTCAAATTCTCAAATTAGGGTTCCACAGTCTAACTTTCAGGAGGTACTCCATTCAGTAATTACGTTATTGTTTAGGTTTAATTCTTAACTCTGTTTTCTTGTACATTTAAGTTTTTGTAGCTTTTTTGCAGTAAATTATAGAAGCCTTAAATTTAAAGGTCCGTTTCCTGTGAAATTAGAATTAATGGGATCTAAAAGACCCCGGTCGATTTCCTCACAATCAGCTACAGCTAAATTGAGTGATCAATTAAGTATTGAAGCATCAAAATCCCAAAAGACTGTTTCTAAGGTCACTTTTATTTTTTATTTTTATTTTATTTTAATAGTGTGGTTGTAAGTAAATTTTGAATTGTACATTATGTTTTTTCCTCGGAATATAGGACAATATTAGCGAAAGTGAGCTTCTTGGGGATGATTCAAGGAATATAGAGAGAATGACAGTTCAACAGCTGAGATCGAGATTGAAGTAAATGTTCTGTTCTTCTTGCTAAAATCTGTAGCAATTAGAAATTGGTTTATTTTTGTTTTTGAGGTAATGTGTGTAGTTAAAAAGCGGTTTGGGAAATTGTGTTATTTATAAATTAGTTTATAAAATGTAATGATTGCGTTGAAGAGGCGTATAATTTTTCCACTATAATATGGTTGTTTTGAGTGTTCAAAAGGGGCAGAACATTTGAATTTCTGTAATATGACTTCACTGCTTTTCCTCTAATATGATGAATCTTGAGGTTTTTTACCTAAATATATACAACTTGTGTCAGGGAATTTGATGTGTAGAGTGATAAGAAATATACTTATAGAATGGTACTGAGATGGTCTGGAAAACTAATTTCAATTTGTACCTTATAAATAATTTTACTTCTTGAATGAAAAAAACTTGTGAATATATTCACTTTAAGGTTTGTCAATATAGAAGATGATTTCTTGCTAATAAAATTCATATCACAACTCATTTCCACGAAGCCTATATTATTGGAATGTTGAAAACAAAGAACTGGACTTGTATGCTTATCATGACAGATAAAACGGCCTGCTAAGGTGGCTGTTGGGATCTATTTGACTATAATACTGATATTTAATATCTTTGCACCAATTTATTGCTTTATTTCTACATTGGTTCCTTTGTACTGCAGGACTGATGTCATGTTTATCTACTCCTTCCAGTAATTTGCAGCAGATTGTCTTTGCTTTATTATTATTTTTTGAATTGTAGAAATATGGGGATTCCTGCCAAAGGTACTAAGCAGGAACTTGTCTCTACCTTGAAGAGTTCTTTGAAGAGCCAAATAGATGGTATCCTTCTCCTGTGGATACTTCTACGTATAATGAGACCCATTTTAAGATCTATTTTTTACCTAGGTTTTCTACCATCTGATAAATGTCATAGAGTGCTAAAGAATTCACCTTTAAATGTAGGTGAAGGTTCTTTTGATCGAAGCAATCAAGTAGTAACCAAAGATGAGCCAAATATCACTAAAAAAGACAACTCAAAAACAAAATCTAAAGTATCAACTAGAAAGCTTCTCCAAATTGCAGACGATGACTCTGAGGTTTCTGGAACTAAAAAGACAAAGAAAACTGTAAAGCAATCTCCTGCAAACGTCGTTGATGTAAATGTTTTGCAGAATATGACTGATCAAGAGCTGACGATTGAATCCATTGATGCAGAAGGTATTTTTATCTGTCATTGATCTTTTCTGACTGAAATTATCACTATTACTTTTACCTTATTTACAAAACTATCTCAAATGAAAATATGGCACATGATGATGTCAGGTAAAACACATATTGAGGCGAAGAGAAAAGTTTCGTCGAGAATAACTTCTGCAAAACTTAAAGCTCCAGACAGTGTTGACCTTGCTGCAGATGAACCTTGGACTATTTTTGCTCACAAGAAGCCGCAAAAAGGGTGGATTGCTTATAATCCCAAAACTATGAGGCCACCTCCTCTTGCTGCCGAAACGGCACATTTGAAGTTAATTTCTTGGAATGTCAATGGTTTAAGAGCTTTATTGAAGTTGGAGAGCTTTTCCGAATTGCAACTTGCACAAAGAGAGAATTTTGATATATTATGCTTGCAAGAGACTAAACTCCAGGCAAGTACTCTTAATTTGTTTATAATTTGAGAAATGTAATTGGAGTTGACTCCTTCCATTTGGTTAGTCTGTAGAATAAGGGGTAGAGAGACTTCTCCAGAGACTTCTTGTCCTTGTATCTAGCATCTTATCCTTGCATGGAAATCTAAGTAATCCTGTGAAAAAAATTTGGCATGCTAACAACTAACAAGTTTGATTATGCAAATATTTGACGGGTAGAAATCAACTTTAGGGTCATAATTAAGATTAGAACATTTGAATGAATCTTTCCACATAATTAGCCACACCTGTGGGAAGCCTATCTTACATAATGACGAAGAAATTACAATTATCCTGGATATAGGAAATCTTATATGTTCTGGTCGCAGCTTGGCAAGTATTCTTTTGGATCTAGCAAGAGAACTCTTTCTGATCCAATGGGAGCCTACACCCACATGTTTCTTTCCAATAAATTTGTTATTTTGGAGTTAATGTCATTGTATTTTCCATTCTTTAAGCAGGAGAAAGATGTTGAGTCAATCAAAAAAAGTCTCCTAGAAGGTTACGACAATAGCTTTTGGACTTGCAGTGTCTCGAAGCTAGGTTATTCTGGTACAGCCATTATTTCACGGGTACGTTCTTTTTCTCTTTTAATTGTTCCATTAGGGATAAGTCGAGTTCTGCAATGCCTGCAATTGTCTTCACTTTTTATGGAGGACCCATTTCCCTTCTTTTCAAATGGCAGATCAAACCACTTTCCGTCAGATATGGACTGGGCATATCAGATCACGATAGCGAAGGTCGTCTTGTAACAGTTGAATTTGATAATTTCTATTTATTGAGTGGCTATGTTCCCAATTCAGGCGACGGTCTAAGAAGACTGGTAAATGATGTTGCAATCTTATTTTATGGCCTTGTTTTCTACTTCCCTCATCATTTTGCTTCCTAGAAAACTAATCAAAATTCCTTCGCTAGTCATACAGAATTGGTCAGTGGGATCCTTCACTTAGCAACTACATGAAAGTAAGTCCTACTGAACTCATGCACGTACGCTATCACTAACCCAGTTGGAAGTTTACCTTCCTTCCCTTCCCATTAGCATGTTTTTAAGGACTTGAGTATTTTTTTGTTCCCATGCTCTATATTTAGTTTAAAAACTCTGCCTATTACTACAATAGATGGTTTATAACTCGCCAAGAGAAGTATGAACTACGATCCATATTAGAGATGGTTTAATACAATGAACTATGATCTATATTGGACAAGTGAGTCAAACAAAAAGAAAAGCAACTTGGACAAAAAAAGAAGCGACTTGTACAAAAAGAAACGAAGTGGCTTAAACAAATCTTTTTTATAGATAACCTCAGACCAATCAATCGAATATTGGTTAGTATTGAACTTGACAATTATCATATTCAAATTAAAAAGAATTAAATATTTGGTGTACTTATAGCAAACTGGAGAGTGGGAATAATTTTTCTTCGGACTGTAATTAAGATCCTGTTCTATAATTTTGTTTGTCAATAAATATACATATTATTATTAAGTTGGTTAATAATAAATGGATAATAAAATGCATATCAATCTAAATTATATGCTAACTTCATTATCTTCGTTTTCCTTCTCTATTTCTTAATTGATATAAGTTGATTCTTCATATACTTGCCAACTCAACTGATATTTAATTTCTTTGCTTTAATCTTTTGTTCTTTGCATTGGTTCTTTCTTGGCAATCAATTTAACAATAAAACTAGGCAAAATTTGCAAGCTCTAACACTATATAGATTTAAATATTTTCAAAATAATTTACTCTTTTTTTTTTTAATATATGAATGTAATGAGCCTACCCTCTCTTCTTTTTTTGATATTTAAAAAAAAAAAAATGCGTATTCAACTTAGGAGGTGTTCGGAGGCTACATTAAACTACAAATTAAACTACACAATTTCCTAAATCACTTTTTAACCACATATATTTTCTCTCTCCAATTTTTAACCACATATTTTACCTCGAAAACAACAAAATTTTTTCTCTTTCCTCATTAAACCGCCGCCGAACAGTGAGTTATATTTAGTCTCAGCTTGATGTTGTTTAAAATTGGTTTATTTGAAATAAAAAGTGATTTTTAGGAGAATTTGTAGTTAAAAAGTAGTGATTTTTGTAGAGGTTTATGTGTATTATTATTTTATTGATAAATGTGATTGAAAAGAAGAGAGAAAAATGTGTTAAAAATTTAAAAGGGGACCAAACAGGGGCTAAAACTTCTGTTTGGTAAAAGTTTTTTTTGTTTATAAACTAAGAATGTAATATTTTCAAGGAAAAATATGAGGTTGAAAATAAATATGCCGTTAAAAATTGGCGTGAAGAAATATGTTATTTATAAACAAGTTTATCAAATGGAGACTAAAATAATTTGTGTATCTACCTCAATGAGACTATTGTCCTATACTGTTATGGATCCAACTGTAGCCAAGCAGTTTTTGGATATCAAAGCTACCTCCCTTGAAGGTATTTTAATGTGGCCGATTTCCCCTCTTTGGATTCTTATTAGTTGGAACTTCCAGTGTAAAAATTTGATATCTTTTTTCCGTCTCAGCATATCTATCTAGCGGTAGAACCTTTAGATTCAATGTCAACCATGCTTCTGTCGTTACCTTTTCTTTTGTCAATTTTATATAATTTGTATCTAATGTCTCTTTGTTTCTATCCCTTAAAAATGAAAAAGAATTTTGCAATGGACAAGGATAAATTCTGGTCTGGTTTCACTGTAGATAGGTTGTACTGTATTTGGTGATTTTAAAGGGGGTTGCTCATAATTACATGTTGGAACTTATGTGGACGTCTTGTTTGTGTACTTGACAGGATCTAGAACAATCAAAGCCTGTCATTCTGACTGGTGACTTGAATTGTGCTCATCAGGAAATAGACATCTACAATCCAGCAGTATGTAATTCCAAATCTAGCATTATATAATTTCATTCTATTTTCAACTTATAGTCTAATCGTCATAAGATGATGAAGGATATGCAACATACAGAAAGAAAGGAGGAAGAATGTGCATCTTTTAGTTCATATTTTATTATCTGAATAATTAAATAGACTGCTAATGCTTTAGTTGGAGTGGCCTACAACTAGACATGGTGGACAGTGAACCATTGCTGCTTAAGTGCTTTAGTTGTTTTAAATGTGGTATCGAACCGAGTTTTTTAGTAGTTCTGTTGGTTGGGGGAGGAGCTTTATTTTTGTCCCTTGTTAAGAATGTTTGTATTATTTTCTTGGAATCATTATGATAGACGCCTGGTTTTTGCACCACCTTTCAGGGTAACAGAAGAAGTGCGGGTTTTACCGATGAAGAAAGAAATTCATTTCAAACGAACTTTTTAGATAAGGGTTTTGTGGATACCTTTAGGAAACAGCACCCTGATGTTGTGGGTTATACTTATTGGGGCTACAGGCACGGTGGACGGAAAACTAACAGAGGTATCTCTCTCTTACTTCTTGTGGTGCCTTTTGCGGCTTCAATTCACTTGGTGAATTTTATGAGTTACTCGACAGATCTTTCCCCCACCCTCCAACCCCGCCCCCAAAAAAAGAAAAAGAAAAGATATAGTCATATACTGATTTAGAAAAAAAAACTTCTACTATTATGAACTGAACGTCTAGGCTTGGCTCTGCTCATAAGGATCTAGAGGACGAAGAAATTATTGTCATCACCAGAGCATGATCGTGATTTTCTTCGTGAATTTTTTGTAGATCAACGAACAATTTACCTTTTTTGTGCGTAAGCTTGAAAGCTAGTTGTTTGATATGTTGTGGTACTCATTTTTCTTCCATGGACAATTAGACATTGCAAAAAGAATAAAACTATTCCCTCGTGCTGTCACGTGGAATCACCACATTTCATGTAAAGCATTAATTTTTAAAATAAACAATTTATTTTATTTGTTAAAGTTACAAATAAGTTGGCTATTGCGAAAATGACGTAAGACCATTAAATTATCGGGTACAAAAAGTTAACTAAAATTAACTTCACGTTTTTGTAAGCTTACCAAACATACGAGCAAGCTTTCTTTTTCTTCATTTAGTTTGCTTAAATACACTGTTGCAGAAGATTGGACTCCACTGAACCTTGGTTCTATCAATTTTCTACGTGCTCTTTACTTACCTTTTGTTTTGTACCAGGGTGGAGGCTTGACTATTTCCTCGTCTCTGAATCAATTTCAGACATGGTTCACGACTCATATATTCTCCCCGATGTTACTGGAAGTGATCATAGTCCAGTCGGCCTCATTCTCAAGCTTTAAGCTCAGCAACAACCAGACGACTAAGTTTCATGTGGTATTTTTGAATAAGTTTTCTTGATGGTGGACGCTAGCGATCATCCAAAACGTCGTAAGCTGGATTCTGAACCCAATTTATGACAATCTATTTTTGTTTATATGGCATCGGGTTCAGAAAATTGTTGAATCATAGGCACTTCTAGTGCTGATTTTGAGCAAGCTTTTTTTGAGTTTGAGAGCGAAACCATGTACAATTTGTTAAATCTTTCTGCATCAATTGAAATCCAGTTGAATCGAACTGTTCTTTCTTCTTTACCTCCTGTTTTCCACGTTTATGGAATTTGTTCTTGTAGTCGAAAGATTGGGTTGTATAAAATCTGCAAAGAAGAGAATTAGAATGTCCTTTAATTTTAATTAAAGAGTTTATTTGAATAAATAATTTTTTAAATAATGATTTTTAGGAGAATGTATGGTTAAAGTGTAATGAATATTTTATGAATTTATGTGTAATATTATTTTATAGATAAATGTGTAGTTAAAAAGAAAGAGAAAAACCTGTTATATTTATAATTGAGCCAAACAGGTGCAATCAAACAGGGACAATATGAGATGTCAAGTGTGAATGAGACGGATCATTTTAAAAAAAAAAGTATATCAAACTAAAAGTTGAATTTAGAGCCTTCAAATGTTTTGAGATTCTTAATGCTAATACAAATCGTCGCTTTGTAGAAAGATTTGATAAGGGCCAAAAGTCCTGGTAGCTTTGTAGATAGAGATAAAATGATATTAGGTTGGTTGTGGCAGACTGGCAGTGATTAACGAATAATGTTATTCATAGTATTAGTTATCCTATTTGTCCTGATTTAAAAAAAAAAAAAAGAGAGAGAGAAAGAAACAATCAATTATATTTTCATATTAATAATAATAAAACAAGTACAAATAGAATGTCACGTAGGGTGATACTATACACAGTACCCATCGGCAAAGAATAGCATTATGTGTGAGAAAATACCACAGCCAGTTAAATACAGGTGGTAAGCATTTATTAACTTCTTCCATCTCAGTAGGTGAAGAGGCATGGACGGATCCAGCTAGCGGCCAGTCCGTTCGGCCGCTCGTGCTGAATCCTAAATTTTTTTTTTTTTTTGAAAACTTGATTTTGCTTTAATTTCTACTAGTTACTTGTGAGCCCAAATATTTTCCCTTTATATTTGTGAGTATTTGGTGTAGTACAAATGTTCTAGTTGTTCACAGATAGATTTTTTTGTTTATTTCCAATTTTCAGATTGTGTATTTTGAGGATTTTCAATTATTTAGCTTAGAAATTGTAAATTTGTGAATTATATATCATTAATTGTGATTGGTTGAATGACAGTTTGGTAATTTACACGGAGCGCAAGATTTTTAAACAAGTTGAAAATGAGGCAATTTTGCAGCGCTTTCAAAGTATGAGACCTCGGAGAATGTAGTTGTCCGAGCTTACTACAACAAAGTAGGATTATATCATATATTTTTCTTACTATTTTTGTTAGTTTTGGTCTATCTTTTTGTATTAAATAACAATTACATTTTTTAGTATTTATATGTTGTTCGAAAAAATTTTAAGGTTGCGTTTGATACACTCCAAATTCCATGAAAAATGTGATTTTCCACCCATTTTTTTTCCCTCTTGTCATGTTTGATTGCACAATTTTTCCCGACAATTCGTTTTCCATTTTTTCTTTTCACGCGCCTATTTTCCACCAAATCAAGGAATTGATTTTCCCAGCTAGGTAGTATAATTTATTTTCTAGGTATAAACTTTAACTATTTTAGTCACGTTTGATCATTTTTGTTGTTGTTAATTGATTTATTTATTTTCAAAAAATTAATATTATTATTGTCAAGTACAAATGTATGAAAAAATACATTTTTTTTTTACTAATATAGCTAAATTTTGCTTTATTTTTATGAAAAATAATACTAATCAAATAACAAAAGTTGAAAAATTTATCATTTTTTCCACCTAGAAAATTAAACTAATCAAATACATTAAACTTCTAATTTCTAAAAATTCAATTTCCTGAAATTCATTTTCTTTCCATCCAAATTACATCATCGCTATCAAACGCAGCCTAATATTTTTTTAGTGGGACCATTCTCCGTTCATGATCGTTGGTTGGTCAACGGTCAAAGGTCAAAGTTCGCTCTAGCTGAACTAATATCCTGGATTCGTCTATGTGCAGAGGCGGCAACTTCTTCATCTTCATGAGCTTTCATCAGCCTTTCCAACTGGCCCTTAGAGTCCAGCTTTGCCATGAGCATTCGCAAACGATCCCGTCTCTCCATCTCTCTTTCTCCAAAAAGAGTTATAGGTTCACCAAGCCGTCGGAGACGAGCTTGAACACTGAACAGCACCATCATTGGTGGGAACTGCCAAAGCAGCAGCAAGTCGCTTCATCAGAAGTTCTTGCATTGCTTTCTTCTGAGATCTCGTATTCCAGAGATTCACCTGCAGCAGCATGACCTTCTCCCGACTCATCTTGGTCCGAATCTGAATCGCTAGTCCTCATGTCTCCATTTTGTGTCAAAGGTGGCCTGACGATTGGAGGGCGAACAGGGAGTGGTGCCAATGGCCGAGGAAGGGGAACAGCAGGTAACAGAGCAATGGAAGGCACAGCTGGGGTTGTGAGAACGGGTGCAACTATGGGGTGAACTGGTTGAAGAGAAATTGTATCAATAGCTGGAACCACAGTTTGATCATCAGTCCCTCAAGTGGAAGAATAGGCAACTGAAGAAGAGACTGTATTTTCCTCATCCACGTCCATAATTCTAGAATAATGAGAGCCCAAAAAGTAAAACCGCTTCTCGGTGGATGTATAGGAATTCCTATGTGACCACAACACAAAAACACCAAATAATTAATAAATCCTAACAAACGTTACCAAAACAAAATCCCTTAAACTCACAGATTACTAACAAGAACTAAACCCCTACTTAACATTCATAATATGAATGTACACAGAGGCTAACACGGAACTATAAGGTTGGGCTGAAATTCAAACCCTAAACCCTTTGCCCTAAACTAATTTACAACTTTCAAGTAGGTAAAAAGATCCAAATCTTAGGACAAAATCTTAGTATGTTACCCAAAGAACAATATAAAATTTCAGCCAAAAACAAAAATCAAAATATGGGACATTGACACTTAATTACTCATTCATAAGGCAGCAAAAAATAAAAATAAAATACAATTCACCTGAAGTTCTCAGCAGAAAGTAATCGGAGATGGCGGGGTCGCTGGTCTCAAGGACTGCTGCTGGAAGAGAGAAAGGATTTGAATTTGGAATGAACAATGCCGTTTAGAGTCTAATTCTGGGTTTCGCGAGCTATGTCTACGAACTGGAAACGAGGCAGGGTCCCATGAAATACGAAATAGATGAAATTCTTACATTTTTTGAGAATAAACTAAGCACCAGCAGAGATTATTAAAAAAATGTTGATAAAATGTGGTTAATAAGATGTGAATTTCATAAAATATGTAGTTAAAATTAAGGGTAATTGGCGTAAAAGATTCTCTACCTTCGGACATTTTTGTGCAATTCATCCCAATGTTTGATTTTTTGACATTTTTACCCTTACCTTTACATTTTTTTGCCGAAAACGTCCATATCGTTTGATTCCATCCAAAGAATCGTTAAGTGACTCAAGAATTACATGACCACTTTAATGAAAGACAAAAACATTTTTGTATTGGGTCATTGGCGCAATTGGTCCCTACCTTTCACACTTCTTGTGGAATTTGTCCAAACGTTTTTTTTTTAACAAATTCACTCTTACGTTCACATTTTCTTGCTAAAAAGTCCTTACCGTCTACTTTCATTCAAAAATTCGTTAGTTGACCCAAAAATTACCTATTGACTATTTTTTTAATAATCTTATTAACTATTTTAATGAAGGGCAAAAAAGTCATTTCCTATTATTTAATTTAAAATAATGTAAAAGAAAGAATAAAATAAAAACAAAGAAAAATAAAAAAATATTTGTTACTGTTCATCTTCTTCCCAACCTCATTTCCACTCGTTCAGTTCAATTAAACTTCTTTATTTTTTCCCAATTACTGTAATTGCGCCTGGGGCATCTTCTTGGTGTTAAGGCAGGAAATGATTCAAATTGAACCCTAATCGTCTCTCTTGAGTCTGTCATTTTCTTTGCGTCAATTTTAGACATAAACATGTGAAACCCTAAATTTCCACCATCTCCACCAATAAATTAAATGCACAGAATTGGTTGTTTTCTACCATACCAATTATAGCAATTGGAAAAAAATAAAGAGCGTTTAATTGAACTGAAGGAGTGAGAATGAGGTTGGGAAGAAGATGAACAGTAATAAATATTTTTTGTTTTTGTTTGTTTTTATTTTATTCTTTCTTTTACATCATTTTAAATTAAATAATAGGAAATGACTTGTTTGCCCTTCATTAAAATAGTTAATAAGATTATCAAAAAAAATAGTCAATAGGTGATTTTTGGGTCAACTAACGAATTTTTGGATGAAATTAGACGGTAAGGATGTTTTTATCAAGAAAATGTGAAGGTAAGGGTAAATTTGCCAAAAAAACAAACGTTGGGACGAATTTCACAAGAATTGTAAAAGGTATGGACCAATTGCGCCAATTACCCAATATCAAATGACATTTTTGCCCTTCATTAAAGTGGTCAATATGTAATTTTTTAGTCAACTAACGGTTCTTTAGATGAAATCAAACGGCATTGACGTTTTCAGCAAAGAAATGTGAAGGTGAGGGTGAAAATGTCAAAAAAATTAAACCTTGTGATGAATTGTACAAGAATGTCCAAAGGTAGGGACCTTTTGCGTCAATTACCCTAAAATTAATTATTGATTTTGACTTTGATTAAAACTTGAATTTTAATTTATACCAAACTGAGACTAAAGTGACTTTTAAGTACTTTTGTTAAGTTATGAAAAAATTATAGATTTGTGTGTTTGAAGATTTTTTTTTTTTGGAAAAGAATAGTAATTTTTATGAGAATGTATGGTTAAAATTTGGTTGACATGTCAAATATTGTGGGCTTAACTTTTAATGGATGATTGCGATTGAATATTGTAGGAAAAAGAAATTTTTTTAAAAAGAATCAAACAAAAAGTGAAAAACTATATAATAAATAGTTAAATTAAATTTAGTATAAAAATTAAGGAAAAAAAATGAAAACAATAGAATCTCTCTAACAGAAGCTTAGTTCATAAAGGATTTAAAATTATTTTTTTATAAGTGAGATAAATTTGAAATAATCTTGTATATTGTTCGTCTTCCTTTATTTTATTTTTTTAAAAAAAATGAACATTTTGGCCGTTTAGAACAAAATTTGAGATTAATATGATGAAAAAATTCATGACAGAGATGGAAAACTAACAAAATTTAGAAACCTACATTTCAATTATTGGTGTTAATATATTTTTCATTTTAAAAAACTAAATATTCATTCACAGAAAATAAATTATTCTATTACTGCCTGAAATGGAAATATATATTATATATAGACACACCAGCACTGACTTAAATTAATAAAACTATCTTCAAAATTTTTAGGAAACTATAAGGACAAAACATGCTCCATAGAAACTCAACATGTACATCAGACTTTGCTATATACACTACTTAAAGTTAAAGATGCGTATTAAATGAAATGGAATGGAATGAAATGAAATAAACCATGCATATGTTATCTCCTTCAACCCCTGTCCTTCCACCCGGGGTGATTTTTATGGTGCTCGAATGCTTTGAAATCTTGAAGTTCTGTATCTTGAAAAGTATTGCCTAGCGTCACCGACTCTCTCCATATTGTTCGCGTCCCATGATCCTCGAACATTGTCTGCTTTCTTGTCTTCGAAAATCTTGGTTTTCACTTCTTGATTGTGATGACCATTGGATTGATTCCAATCCCAGGTATTGTTCCAACCATCTTCTGATGGCATATTTCTGATAGCTCCACTGCCGTCGTTCATGTGCCATGTATTGTCATGATAATCAGCGCATCCATCCCAGCCATGCTCCCCAAGATTACCATACTTGGCAGGGGATTCATTAGTTGGTGGTTTATTAAAATTCTCTCCGTTGTCACCCCAGCCAGTTGATAAGAATGCTTGATTTGCGAGGAAAGAATCGCCAAAGATGACGACTGCCTCGTGCCTTTCACCTTCCTTAGGAACTTTGGGTTCGCATTCAAGCTCCGATAGCAGCTCCGGATCAAGTTCTGAACTCCAATTTATCTCATCAATGTACAGATCAGGATCAGGTGATGGTGCATCATCACAGGGGAGGCCCTGTTTTTTTGCCCAGAATCGTTTCTTGGCATCGTGAAACGCCTCTTCCCCGGCAGAGTCATTCCACTCGAGCACATTATTGTACAGATGAATGAATTTCTTCATGTGCAAAAATGTTTCCCAATCGAGCGAACCAATCACTTTGCAGAATTCTTTCTCCCATGAAGGAACTCTCGGCTGCCAACTGCCTGCACCAAGTAGAGTAACCTAAGTCTCTTGCTATAAAGCATAGAAAATCTCAGGTAAGGAATGACCAACTCCACATGTAAATGCATAGAAAATGGAAGTTTCTGTTTATTTACATTTTCCCTACTAACTAAGAAAATGAAATGACGAACAAACAAATATACGCCAGTATATATTCAAAGCATGATTGCATCAGCATTAAATGAATAAACTAAAATAACACCAAAGACAAAATATCTTGCCTTTACGTGCAAATGAAAGGGTATCTATTCGAGTTTTACAAACATATGAGCATCACAGGATTCCACAATCTCGGGAAATTTCAAGCTATCAAGTTTCTCGATATAAAATAGACAAATTATAACCAAGAACTTATAGTAGAAAAAGCATTCATAGAATAAACTAAAATAACACCAAATAAAAAATAGCTTATCAAAGTATACCCATCAAAGGGCGTCTATTCGTGCTTTACAAACATTTGAGCATAAATTTTTTTGATCTTCATCCTTTATCTGCCATGTTTTACTACTTTGAATATATTGATATGTATTCAGAATTCACAAATCTCAGGCCTCACAAGTTTCTTGATATAAAATAGACAAATTACAACTTATAGCAGGCATGGCAACCAGATTCCTTTACCGAATGAGCTAACTGGGACTGGATTATGAATATTAGTAGTAAAAAAAGTGCATAGAGGAGAAAATAAACAAAATAGAATACTTCATCAACACCCAAAGGCATTAAAAAATACAAGCATAGAAAACCATTTATTAAAGATATAATTCAAAAAAAAAACTTTCTATGTAAACACACAATTTCATAACCTAAATTACGACATGTAGATATATAATTACAGAAAGCAAGAAATCAAGTTATATACAATCCCTGCTATTTATGAAGCACGAATTATATATACAAATTTCAGATTTCAGAACCTTCAAGAAGACAGGAAAGGAATAATTCTTTTCAAACAAAATAGAAAACCCTTCAAGAAACTCACAAGTAGTGCCTGATTTTCAAAATCATAACATGCAAACAGAGTTAAACAATTAAAAATAAATAATCAAAATTCAAAACCAATATGTTCAACGAACCACGAGGTGGCTTCTTATACTGTGGTGATTTTCTTCTGGGAGGTTCCTGTCCATAATTATCCCACTTTTGCCTTCTCCAATTATGCATCGTCAAAATCCCAGAATCTTAAAAAAAAAAAAAAATACGCGCTAATTAATCAAGAACAGAAAAACAAAAAAGCCGCCAACGACCAAAATTCAGCACTAAAATCACAAAATAAAAATGTGTACTTACGATTTTTCTTCGAGATTCCAAGAGCAGCAAGAAAGACGTGATTAATCCACAGAAACCGCAGTTCCAAACATGGGTTTTGGCCCAGTTATTTTCTAACTAAAAACACAGGAAAAAAAATATGAATATATAAAAGAATTCTCTGGATCAAAAAAGAAATATTCTTGTTTGAGACCATGAAATTGTGTGATTGGGAAGGAATTAAATAGCGGAGAAAAGAGGGTCCCAAAAAGTGATCATAAAGGAAATCTATGAAAACGTTTCAAGAAAACGAAAACGGCGTTTTGTGAAAAACACAGAAATCAAGACGGGGAAAGAAGTACAAATAGTCAGCTGTTACTGTTCGGTCTTTTTTTATAGCCCCCGGTTTTTGTGAACAAACTGGGTCCGGTTCTTCCTTTGATAAGTTTTGGGGTCCACGCTATTGGTACAAACACTTCAACGTGTGATTGTGGAATTGTTATCTTTAATTACATATATGGATATATGGATGTATATTTTGACACAGAATCTCTAGAAGAAACAAATTAATTTGACGAACTATCAAAATATTAGAGTGAGCAAGACTATAAAAATATTAAAGAGAAAATAGAGATTGAGAGAATTCTTCTTATTCCAATTATGTGTTAAATGAAGAAGTGAAGTACCCTATTTATAGGGGTAGATAATCGTACAATTGTAATAATATAAATTTTATAAGGGCATAATGATCATTCACACCCAAGATATTTTATAACACTACTCCTTGAATGACCTAATACTCACAACCTGCCTCGTTTAAAAACATTGCTAAGAAAATCCAGTGGGATAAAATTTAAGTTAAGGAAAAGAGTACAGTCATTGTGGAGTATAAAAATAAATGTTGTCTCATTAAAACCTTGTTAGGAAAATTCAGTGGGATAAAACCTAGATGAAGTGCTACTCCCCCTGATATTAGTCATCGTAAATCGTTGAGCGACGCATTACTATCTCATGTATCAATTTCTTGAGTGTAGATGTCGGTAATGCTTTAGTGAATAAGTCCGTCACATTATCACTTGATCGAATTTTTTGAACATCGATATCACCTGCTTTCTGAAGTTCATGTATATAGAAGAATTTTGGAGAAATGTGAATTATTCTATCTCCTTTGATATAGCCTCCTTCAAGTTGTGCAATACAAGCTGCATTATCTTCATATAATATCATTGGGCTATCTTGTGTCGAAGCTAATCCACATGATGATTGGATATGATGAGTCATGTTTCTCAACCATATACATTCTCGACTTGTCTCATGGATTACAATAATTTCTGAATGATTTGAAGATGTTGCTATCAAAGTTTGCTTCACGAATCTCCATGATATAGCCACATATCCTGTTTGCGATTTTGCTTGATGTGGATCAGAGAGATAACCTGCATCTGCATATCTCACTAAAGAAGATCCCAAATTGTGAGAATAAAATAATCACATATCAACAGTACCTTTTAGGTAACGAAGAATGTGTTTAACACCATTCCAATGCCTTTGAGTTGGTGCAGAACTATATCTTGTGAGTAGATTTACAGAAAAAGTTATATCAGGTCTAGTGCAATTTGCAAGATATGATAATGCTCCAATTGCACTTAGATATGGTACTTCTAGACCAAAAACATTTTCTCCATCTTCAAGTGGACGAAATGGATCATTTTTTGGATCAAGTGATCGAACAACCATTGGTGATGTTAATGGATGTGCTGTATCCATATAAAATCGCTTCAAAACCTTTCATGTATATAAAGATTGATGAACAAATAGTCCTTCTGAAAAATGTTCAATTTGCAACCCAAGGCAAAATTTGATTTTTCCCAAATCTTTCATCTCAAATTCATTTTTCCAGTAATCAGCAGTTTTGTTGAGCTCTTCTGGAGTTCCAATAAGATTAAATCATCAACATAAACTGCCACTATTGCAAATCCAATATTTGTTTTCTTTGTGAAAATACATGGGCATATATCATCATTTTTGCAACCCTCATTCAGCAAGTATTCACTGAGACGATTATACCACATACGTCCAGATTGTTTCAATCCATATAATGATCTTTGCAATTTGATTGAAAACATACTTTTCAGGTATGTATCATTTATTTTTGGCACTTTAAGTCCTTCAGGGACTTTCATGTATATGTCACTATCATATGAGTCATATAGATAGGCAGTTACTACATCTATAAGGCGCATATCGAGCCTTTCTGACACAGCTAAACTAATTAAAAATCTGAATGTCATGGCGTCCATGACGGGAGAATATATTTCCTCATAATCAATTCCAGGTCTTTGTGAGAAATCTTGAGCTATAAATCGGATTTTGTACCTTGTAACTTCATTATTTTCATTTCTTTTCCTTAAAAAGACCCATTTGTATCCTACATGGATTACATTTTCAGGTGTTCGAACTACTGGTCCGAACATCTTTCGTTTTTCTAAGGAATTCAATTCCGTCTGCATAGCTTCCTTCCATTTTGGTCAATCCTCTCTCTGTTGGCATTCTTTAACAGACAGTGGCTCAGGGTCATTATTCTGAAACATTTCATGAGTCATTTGGAAGGCAAAAATATCATCTATAACGACATTCTCCCTTTCCCATAATTTATGAGATAACTAGATAATTTATTGAAATCTCATTATTCTCGGACATCTGTGATTCTGCAGGAATCACGTCATCACTATTAGATTGTTTCATTGAAATCTGTGGTTCTGCGGGAACAATGTCACCACTATTAGATTGATCAATCTTTTCTATTATTACTCGTCAAGGAGTCTTTGGTTGGTTTAATTTCCTCTTATGAGGTACGATGTCTTTTGAACCAACTGGTTGACCATGCTTCTGGCATTTTTGAGGTTCACTTGCTATAGCAGTTTGTCCTATAGGGACATCAATCTTTGCCGGAGTGTTTTCTGCTGGTATATATGACTTTGTCACTTTTCTTGTGTCAACAAATTTATCAGGTAATTGATTTGCAATTCTTTTGCAAATGAATAATTTTCTAAATCTCTTACTTACATTGATTACTTCGGGGGATCAAAGTGAGATAGAATTGTTTCATTCCAAGAAATTTTATCTTGATTTTCAGGATGCAACTTTACTCCTCTTAAAGTTGGGAAGTTCGTTTAATCAAAATAACAATCTACAAAACATGTAGTAAACAAATCACCCGTTAAGGGTTCGAGGTACCTAATGATAGAAGGTTAATCAAAACCAACATAAATCTCAAGTATACGTTGGGGACCCATTTTGGTACGTTGTGGGGGAGAGATTGGTACTTGAACAGTACAACCAAAAACCCTTATGTGAGAAATATTAAGTTCATAACCAGATGCAAATTGTAGAGGTGAGTATTGATAATAAGCAGTTGGTCTTATACAAATCAATGATGCAGCATGTAATATGGCATGACCCCAAACAAAAGCTGAGAGTTTTGTTTTCATAAGTAGTGGTCTAGCAATTAATTATAGACGTTTAATAAATAACTCCGCTAACCCATTTTGTGTATGGACATGAGCAACTGAATGTTCAATGGCAATCCCAATGGACATGCAATACTCATTGAATTTCTGTGATTTAAATTCACCAGCATTATCAAGACGAATTGTCTTGTCTTGATTGAATAATTGGGAAACTGAGCTCGTAATTTTATTATTTGAGCAAGTAGCCTAGAAAATGCTATATTTCTTGTGGACAGTAAACATACATGCGACCATCAGAAGAATCAACTAGTACCATAAAATAACGTAATGGTCCACATGGTGGGTGTATCGGCCAACATATATCTCCATGAATCCTTTCTAAGAAAGTTGGAGATTCAACATTGACCTTTGTAGTGGAAGGTCTAATTATCAATTTTCCTTGCAAGCAAGCAACATATGAATAATCATTAGGTGAAAGAATATTCTGGTTCTTTAAAGGATGTCCATGTAAGTTGCTAATTATTCGACGCATCATTATCGCTCCTGGATATCCAAGTCAATCATGCCAAAGTATAAAACTTTTCAAGTCTACGAACTTCGGGTTCGTGA
Organism: Ligustrum vulgare; assembly: GCA_963555705.1. Taxonomy (NCBI): domain Eukaryota; kingdom Viridiplantae; phylum Streptophyta; class Magnoliopsida; order Lamiales; family Oleaceae; genus Ligustrum; species Ligustrum vulgare. The sequence continues at coordinate 2,697,008 of OY743178.1, read as the reverse complement.
CGTTGTTTGATTCGACTTCTTTCAAGGATGTATAATACATTCCAGAAGGAAGTGCCGGGAGTTTTTCTTTTATCTGCTTCTGTCCAGATACAAAAGAAGTAATGCAAAGATATTCAATGTTGTTTTCTTGCATCGTTTCAATGTGATATCCATTGCAGCGGATATCCTTAAAACTGAACAAATTTCTTCTAGATTTGCTAGAGTAGAGTGCATCATTAATACATAGCTGTGTATTATTTGACAAAATAATACATGCTTTATCGGAGCCTTCAACAATCTTCGATGTGCCGGATATTATATTAACATTATTTTTCGCTAATGTTAAGTTCAGAAAATACTTTTTCTTCCAGAGAATAGTATGTGTTGTTGCACTATCAACAAGACATGTATCTTGACAATTATCTAAAATATAATCAAATAGATATTTTAGAAAAGTGAATTTATGATCAGAAGAAGTTAAACATAATTTAACATCAAATGGACAATACATAATAAGATTTCAAAACAATAATATCGTGACTTTCTGATAAAGCAAACTAATCTATATTTTTCAGTGCGTCAATATAAAAATCAGAGACATCTAAGTATGTCCTATTAACTGGACAATCAGAAAAAATGTCTCTATTTTTTCTTTTCCTTTAATCGACTGTTGGTAAAGGTCCACAAAGTGTTGTTTCGTACGATAGGTTCGTGATCAATGCCCTTTCATGCCACATCGGAAGCAACTTTCTTCGTGTTGCCGTTTGATTATGTTATTCTCATTTACCTTGTGCCTTTTAATTATGTGACCATGTTGTTGATGATTTTGTCCAAAATTCCTTCCACTTCCACATCCCTGTTCATATCCGTGTCTACGTCTACGTTCGTTCCCACGGCCACGTCTGTATCCATGTCTATTTCTTGATATAGCATTTGCTTCGGGAAATGTAGTACCACTTACTTCAGGAAATGGTACAGAACCGATTGGACGTAATCCGTTATTTTTCATCAACAACTCATTATTTTGTTCGACTACTAAAATGCAAGATATGAGTTCTGAGTACCTTTTAAAACCACGCTCACAATATTGCTGCTGCAAGAACACATTTGAGGCGTGAAAGGTGGAGAATGTTTTTCTAGCATATCTGCCTCAGTGATCTTTTCTCCACATAAATTCAATTTTGAACATATTCTGAATAGTTCAGAATTGTACTCACTCACAGTTTTAAAATCTTGCAAACGAAGGTACATCCATTCATAACAGGCTTTTGGGAGGACTACAGTCCTCTGATGGTCAAATCCATCTTTTAAGTTTTTCCAGAGTTCTTGTGGATCTTTCACAGTGAGATATTCGATTTTCAATTCGTCGTGAAGATGGTGACAAAGAAAAATAAGTGCTTTTGCACGATCCTGTAAGGATTCTTTGTTTCCTTCTTTGATTGTTTCTCCAAGACCTTTTGAAATAAGATGGATCTCGGCATCTAAAATTCATGATAGATAATTTTTCCCGGATAAATCAAGTGCAATGAACTCGAGTTTTGTGATATTTTCCATTAGGATAACTTCTTTATACAGATTGAACATTTGTTAACTCGGTTGGCTAGAATCTCGTGCTGATAACGTATTGTAAAACTACCAAAATATTAGAGAGAATAAGACTACCAAAATATTTGAGAGAATTATTCTTATTCCAATTGTTTGTTAAATGAAGAAGTGAAGTACCCTATTTATATGGATAGATAATGGTACAATTGTAATAATATAAACTTTATAAGGGCATAATGGTCATTCACACTCAAGATATTTTATAACAACGAGAAATGTTTTTAATTTCTATTTTTTTGAATTACTAAAATTCTACTACATTTTCATGGACCATACTATGTTCCCGATTGATAACCATAATAATGAAGAAAATTAGTTTTTGAATAGTGAATTTTATAAGAATGTGTAATTAAGAAGTATGAAAAAACTTCGATTTATGTGTAGAATATTTTATTGTGTGAATACGTTATTTAAAATAAGTAATGTAAAAAAAAAAAAAAAAGTTTTAAATAATAATCTCAAATAACCACCGCGTTTCATAGTCAAAGACTAATTGAACTATTTTTTGTATTTTCAATGAATTTCAAGATACTTCGAAGGCATAAGAAAGCATGAATATCCTATCAAGCATTAGAATGTGGAAATCTACATAAATTTAATGACTTTTATTGCTTCATTCAAGCCAAAACAAAAGGTCCACAATTCTATTATAGAAATCAAGTGTTTTATTGAATATATCTTGCATGAAGCTACATTTCCAAATGTCCCTTCTAGGGGAGGAAAACTAGGTACACGAAATTAGTGGTAGTTATTAGTAATTCGTTACGAGATCTTGCACCATGGTTAAGAAAAATATTATTATCTATTGTATTAGTTTAAATATATTTGTCTAGAATAGTAACAATTTGTGTGACAATTTTTAATATATATAATATGATATGATATGTTAAATTGAATTGTGGTCCCACGATCCAATTTGAATAGTAATTTTTTAGAGAATGTCTAATTGAAAATTATGATATTTTTATTGATTTATGTGTATAATAATATTTTATTGTGTGAATGTGCGGTTGAAATAAGTCCATATTTGATCCTTTTAAATTTTTAACACAATTTTCTCTTTCTTCTTTTCAACCACATATTTATCAATAAAATAATATTATATATAAATCTAAAAAAATTATTTCCTACTTTTAACCACATATTCTCCTAAAATCACTATTGATTTCAAATATACTCAATTTAAACAATATCATATAAGTACTGAGTACGAGGAAAAAATGTTTTGAAAAAAGAGAATCAAACAAAGGTCCAATATAACATAAAGGTCGTTCCATTTTTTATTTTTAACTCTTATTACTCTTACCAAATTGACATGAATAATAGTGTAGCGTCTCAAGTGTAGTTTTTTTCCTAAAGGGCAAAGGAAAATGTTACAAGTGGATATTGCTTCGTCAAGTATAAATATGTTTTTGCTTCCAGGACATTCATCGTACTCTATATTTTATCATATTAAATTGATTTTCTTTCTGATTTCTCAATATTGCACAATCCCCTCGAATGACAAATGCTTGTCTTGTACTAATATTTGTATACTTGAATGCGTCTCTCGATCTCAGGTTTAGAAATCATTTTCAGGTACACTTTTGAATTACACGAAACTTTGCTAATTCAGTGTGATTCAAGATCAAAACCCTATATTAATAATTAATGTGGGTCACATTTTATCTTCAATTCAATCAATCACATAGTGTTACTTAGATGATAATAATGGTATTAAATAACATTATTCTATCTTATATGTAAGTATAGATGACCATTTAATGCAATATTTATCATAAATGCGATAATTTTCTCGATTTATAAATTTTCTTACAGAATAATGCTACTTATATATAATGGAGTTACCTATAGATGATGTGTCAAAAAAGAGTTTTGATTAAATCATATTTCATCACGTCACGTATATATATACACCATTATGTAAACTATACGTTCAAACTTTTTTTTTTTAAAAAAATATTATTGAGCATTCATAGTTGGAGGGTGTAAAGTGTAATTCACCCAAAAACTCAGTCCAAGTCCAACCACAATACCTACCGTATTATAAAAGACAAAACGTTCTTGCCTCGTGCTGTCCACGCTCTTCGTTGAACGTTTGTTACATTACAAATGGGCTGCTGCTTCTTTTCTCCCTTTCACTTTCATCTCAATTCCCAAATACATCCAGACCAAAAAGTGGTTAAAAAGTGCAAAATTTGCTCATTAAGAAGAAGAAAATCATGTCGTTGGCGATTTCTCAGCTGTCATGCTTCTCTTCCATTAACCTTAAACTACAGCTCCGAACCAGATCATACGCCCGCCCTAGCAAGGTATTCTTTTTTTTAAAATTCTATTTCTGGTTCTTCCAGGAACATGTAGTTATTTATAGTTGGTTCACTGATAAACAGCGGACAATTTGGCATATTTTGATTGTTTTATATTTTGATTTTGATGTTATATTGTGAAAGTTAATTGTGGTATGTCTGCTTAATGGATCTTAATGCGATTCGTGTTAAATTTCATTTTTTTTTTCTATATTCTTTTTTTGGGTTTCCGGAAGGTCCATGAAAGAAAATCTGGGTTTGGCTGGATTCGACTTGTACAGTTAACTGATGCTATATATGATTTTAAAATCTCATTCGTTGCCAAATGATCCACCTCACTAATTCCAAGCCTGTTTCAAAAGAATAAAATAAAAAGAAAAAGAAGTAAAAGACTTGTTTGCTATTGGTTCGATGGATGAAGAAAATCATACTTTTTTAGCACCCGTTTGGCCCCCATTATTTGGAAACCAAAAATATTCAACAATCAATCTCAACCATTCATCTTAGTCAAGCTCATTAATTTTTATTTTTCAAACATTTTTTAACCACACATTCTCTACAAACACTATTTGAAACCACATTATTTGAGGAAATAATGGTAATTTGGTTGGAGTTGAACAGTAGAGTTAACTGATGCTTTTGCTGAACATGTTGGTGGGGTTGTGTATATGATCTGAAACCTCATTTGTCGTCAAATGATCTGTTTCACTATAAGTGTCTTCAAATGAAAAAGTAAAGTAATAGACTTGTTTATGGTTTGGTCTGTCAGCCTCCACATTTGGTACATCCCATGCTGCATGCACAGGTTCATGAAGCTCGCCTGGAGAACTGGTTTGCGGTAGAAATTTTTTCAAGCCACTCCATTTGGTAACACTGTTTGGTTTATAAACTAGTTTATTTATGATTTTGAGGTAAAAAGTGGTGGTTGAGAACTGGAGAGAGAAAATTTGTGTGATTAAAAAGTGGTTTGAGAAATTGTGTGGTTTATAAATTTTGACGCGTTCATAATTCCTTGGATTTGCATTGATTTTACATCACTAATCCCAATAAAAATTTGAAATTGCTATTAGTATTTTTTTTTTTTTTTTTACTATTCTTAAGTGACAGTGACATATAAATTGAAAGAGTCTGACTATGTCACCGATTTAGGAATTTTTATTAACCCTCAAGAAAAATTGGTACACACCACACTTTTAAGGCCACTGAGTTCAAAACTTGAAATCATGGTTTAGAGTCAATTTTGAATCCATGAAAGTTTTCAAGAATCTTAAATCAGTAACTCTTTGAGAACATCTTGAAACATTTCAGTAATGTGATGGAAAGTACATAACTTTGGAAATAATTGAGCTCCTTATCTTTGGAGTGACTTGAGCTCCTTGTCTTTGGAGTGACAACTCCTAAAAGACATATTTTAGGAAAATCTATTTTTAGGTTTCTATTCACATGTTTATGCTTGTAGTTTTCATTGTTCAATGTGATTTTCCTTGTCAGGTTGAAAATAAAATGTTCATTTTGGACTTCTAGATCTGAAATTTCCAATGCATGTCTTTGCATATCTTCTAGAATGGACATGATTTGATGTTTCGGTGGAAACATGTGGCTATTCTGAATCATGTTTTGAGAAATCTGCTTGGTCTATTAAATTCTCCTATCCTAACTGGACCTCAGTGTTTTTTCGTATTTGCTTCCCTTCATTGCAAAATGAAGTTTATCTTTTGATTTTTTATTCATGATCTATGGATCATATTCCAGTAATATTATATATATATAAGCCATGATCATTTGAAAGTGATGTCAACCTGGGATGTATTTGTCTTTAGGCATTTATTGTTAGGAGCATTGATGGACATGGCACAAATGTATCCAACTCAGAGGCTAAGACCGCTCTACGTTACACTGCAGATGACTCAAAGTCACTTGATGGACACAAGGAAAAATCGCATCTCATTGCACAAGATGTTGCAGGAGAAGATATGAATGAGCCCATACAGGAACAAGTTGTCAGTCAACCGAAAAGGGCAGCAAAGATTCATGATTTTTGTCTTGGGATTCCCTTTGGTAAGTATGCTCTGACTTAGAGTTTCCTTTATTAGGAGAGTTGGAAGAAATGTCCCATGCTTTGTACCTTGGCATACGTATTGGGGCCAAGCGGTAAGGCATTCTAGCGAATGTATGTTGGATAGGTAGGCCTTACCAGGAAGGGCTTAGGATCTAATAAGCAGAAATGGCTTGTAGGGGAACTGGGTCGATCTATTCTATTCTCCCTGAGCTCCTTATTTAGTCACGAGCTGCTAAAAGAACTGAATACCAGAAGCCTTTTCAGATATCTGTTTCCAAATGCAGATTTTTAACTTTTAAAGTGAAATACCGAAGACTTTTTGTAGTCTTCCAATGAACATTTTAAGTTTATTATTTGGCATTTTTTTATAACAAAGTAGTTAGTGAAGCTTAGGATTTACGACGAGTGGAGATGTTTTGGGCTCTCCTACACCAAGTCTTTTATTTTGGCTTATATGTTCCATTTTTCTTGTGCATTGATGACATTGAGAAATTAGCTCCGAATTTTTCAATACAGTGACATTACTATCACCGTGGTCCCTTTTTCTGAGGTTATAGACCAAAATTAATATCTGAATTGATTAGTTGAATCAGGGATACTTTTATATTTATGGATACGAAAGTACTGATTGTTGAGCATTAATTCTGCTTGATGATGTGGACTTGTATGTCAGCCTTTCTTGGATTCTCCTTTCATCTTTAGTGTGCTCATGCTATTTAGGTATCCATTAAATACGCTTTTGGGATAAAATTTAGACCCTACTGCCATGCCAAAACGAGTCAGCTTTCTAAACCTCCTCCTTCCACCGTCCCTTGAAAAATGAAATAAGATAACTATATTAAACAGACAAATGAATCTCGATGTGTGTTCTTCTAAATGTGCTTGCATTTATTTCTGTCATCTTTTATTTTTAAAAACTCCTATTGAGTTCCATTTTATTTTTCTTTAAGACTAATATGTTATACTCTCTGCTTTGTGCACTCAAAAGTATTTGCTCGGATAAAATATTTGCTAATATGAATGCTAACTGACGGTCCTCATCTTTTGAAAGCATAAAATGCAGGAGGGCTGAACTGATACACATTAGTATGGTATTTCTGTATGAATAATAGATTCACCATTTTTCCCTTTCAAATAATGGACTGAATTGTAAATTTTTCTTTCTTAAATGTTTTCTGTTACTTAAGCCACAACAATTTTTATACTCAAGCACGCCTTTTCGTTTATATACTGTAGGTGGGCTCGTTTTGACTGGAGGGCTTGTTGGCTTTATTTTCAGTAAAAACCTTGCTACCTTAAGTGCTGGTGTTCTCTTTGGGGCTTCTCTATTGGCCCTCAGCACTATTAGCATGAAGGTGTGGAGACAAGGAAAATCCAGCTCACCGTTCATACTAGGGCAAGCAGGTAAATGCCTCACGAATGTATCTCATCTAGTAAAAGCTTGTGGCTTTTAGTTAATTTTTGTGATTGCTTGTTGTATTGCAAGTCTCTGGTGGTGTGCCTCTTTCTAACACATTAAGACGTGTTCCACCCCCCCCCCCCCCCCCCACTCTTGGTTATGAGCAATTTCACCTTTCTGAAGACAAAAGTTTGCGGAAATTAAACTGTATGGTTTGCATTTAGATTCTAATCCAAAGCATTTAGGGCATGTTTTTTTCAAATTTTCCCTAAATTCATTCCAACCACGCATTCTCTAAAAAATTCAAAATTTCTCAAAAACTTGAAAAAAGGGTTGGACCAAACAGGTTCTTAGTTAGTACCTTCCATAATTATCATGAAAAAAAAATGGGTTCAAACCATACATTTTAATTGCTTGTACTGGAAGAAAATTGCTTGTTTTTTGAGCTTTTTTTTATTTATTTCTTTAAAAAAATAAAAATAGAGCCGGCTCATGAGGCCAACAAGCCAAAAGGCCAAGTCGAGCTCGACTCGTCCCTAAGGTCGATCCAAGCTTGGGTGTTTAAGGGCCGAGCCGATCCCTACTTGTACCGCATATATAATGTTGAAAAGCTAAGGGGCCGTTATCTTTGTGTTTCGATTTTTCTGAAGACAAAAGTTTGCGGAAATTAAACTGTATGGTTTGCATTTAGATTCTAATCCAAAGCATTTAGGGCATGTTTGGTCCCAACCTTTTTTTTCAATTTTTTCCTAAATTCATTCCAACCACGCATTCTCTAAAAAATTCAAAATTTCTCAAAAACTTGAAAAAAGGGTTGGACCAAACAGGTTCTTAGTTAGTACCTTCCATAATTATCATGAAAAAAAATGGGTTCAAACCAGTGTTCTAAAACGCGCGCACAGTGCGCGCCTTTCGCGTGTCGCTTTGGCGAAAAGCGAGAAAAACGCGTTTTTGAAAATTTTGTTCTAAAAAGCGCGCGAAGCGCGCACAATGCGTTCTGAAGCGATGCGTGCTTAAGCGTGCCCGATGTGCGCAGCTGCCAAATTTTTTTATTTTTTTTTTCCTTTTTTTTTTTTACTTGTTCAAGTATGAGTAAAATTTAAATCAAATATTTAGGAATTGAAAAACGCTTACTCCCGCTTAAGCTTCAAAAGCTTGACTCTTGGGCTCCACGCTTTGTCACGCTTCACGCTTTTAGAACACTGGTTCAAACCATACATTTTAATTGCTTGTACTGGAAGAAAATTGCTTGTTTTTTGAACTTTTTTTTTATTTATTTCTTTAAAAAAATAAAAATAGAGCCGGCTCATGAGGCCAACAAGCCAAAGGGCCAAGTCGAGCTCGATTCGTCCCTAAGGTCGATCCAAGCTTGGGTGTTTAAGGGCCGAGCCGATCCCTACTTGTACCGCATATATAATGTTGAAAAGCTAAGGGGTCGTTCTCTTTGTGTTTGGATTTTGAGTTTTGGATTTTGTTTTGAATTTTAAATTTTGGTTGTTTGTTTTGGGATTGCTGAAAACATGTTCTCTTTGTGATTTTGGAAAACTGTTTCAAAAATAGAAAAATGAAAAATGCGTTTACTTTGTAATTTTTTGATATATTTATTTTGTGATATTTTATATGTAAAAAATTGTTGATTTGTTGAATTACATTAATTTTAATGTTAATAAATCAGTTAGTTCTCTATGTCAATAAATTCATCATTAATATTGTTTCAGCTAAACAAAAATTTAACCTCATACCAACAAAATCTTAACATGGAGCTATATATAATGACAAAATAACATAAGAATTTCAAGTAAGGAAGTGTCTTACATGGCAAAATAACATAAGAACTTCAAGTGAAGGAAGTGTCTCGCTTTTACAAAATAAAAAAAAATAAAAAATAAAATCTTAAAATGGATATATAAATAACATAAGAATTTCAAGTGAATGAAGTGTCTCACTTTTACTTAAAAAAAAAAAAAAAAATTCTTAACATGAATCTATATATAATGATAAATAACATAAGAACATTAAGTGAAGGAAGTGTCTCACTTTTAAAAAAATAATAATAATAATTTACAAAAAAAAAAAAAATCATAACATGGATTTACATATAATGACAAAATAAATAAGAACTTCAAGTGAATGAAGTGTCTCACATTTAAAAAAATAATAATAATAAATAAAAAAATTAAAAAAAAATAATTAACATGGATCTATATATAATGGCAAAATAATATAAGAACTTCAAGTGAAGTAAGTGTCTCACATTTACAAAAAAAAAAAAAATCAAAAACGCGCTTTTTGGTCGTTTTGGACTTTTTAACACAAAATATCCAAAACGCTATAAACTCGTTTTGAGTTTCCTTTATATTTTTTTTTTTGGTGTTTTGAAAAACGCGTTTCTAAAAATGGGCAAAGTGAATGCGTTTTCGATATTTCCAAAAATCGAAAACTCAAAATGGCCTGAAAACAACAAAGAGAACGAGGCATTAAATTTGATGAAATGAATTTAATTATTATATAGTTATTTTCATCATGCTTTTGACAAGATAACATGAGTCAATCTATCTTCTAAAGCATAGTCGGTGGTAGTGAGACTTGAAATCGGAAGTTTTATCTACTCTGATATCAACATTCCTCGTCAATTGCATATCGTCTTTTTCAGCAGAGGTCACACCATGTAATGTTTATACATGGGTGGTGATGAGAACTAAACACTTGACATTTGCATGTTCTTATACTGTCAAATTATCTCATCATATTATATCTTCAAACACATTCCTTCACATTTAATGTTATTCAAATTTTTTTCATTCTAGGCCTAATGCGAAAACATAATGGGTGACAATAACACTTGAAGACCATGTAACGCGAGAGCGTATAATTGAGCTGGGTCATTATGAATGATTTTTTTTAGTGAATGATTTTTTTTTAGTGGATTTCTAAAAAGAATCTAAAAGGAAATAAACTATAATTGTATTAAAATATTAAAACTAATTATCTAATCTAATTGGAATTAAACTTTATTTATAAAATTGTATATAATCTAATTATTCTCTATCTTTATCTTGATCTCCATCATTTTCATTTTGAGTGATTACTCCATTGCCAAATATCAATCACTAGAACTGATTTAGTGTATTTGGGAAATTTGGCACCTCTTTTATTTTCTAATTACCACCCCATCTAATCTTTGCTTGGACCATTACTAACTTCAATACCCTAGGCTGCATATAAATACCATTTGCCTCTCAACCTCACTCTCCGTATCAACCAAAAATGCCAAGCTTGGACTATTAGTGCCTAGTTAGTTTCTGTGTAGGTTTTTTAGATCTTGTGTGATAAACAAAATTACACAGTTGAAATATAAGGATGAAAGTATAATTGTATTTCTTGATAATGAACGTGTTACAAAGCAATGTATAAATAGAAAACCTAAAACACATAATTGCCTACTAGTCCCTATACTATTCTAAACAACTATCTTGGTCCATACAATATTGATTCAACATTTCAACACTCCCCCTCAAGTTGATGCAAAGATAAACATCAACTTGAAAATAATGTAAACAACAAACTTGAACAACAACTTCAAATAAATAACAAAGTGCTCCCCTTCTTCCAATTTCAATAGTTTTCTTGGACGATGCCATAACGAAGGATCAACTTGGATACATTAAAATCCACAACCCGTAAACAACGAAAAATCCTTACTCCGGATACAAAGGAAAGCCAACATAAAGAGACGTAAACCAGTCAAGAGGCGATCACCAGGTCGACCTAATAAAAGAACTGATATTACGAATAAAAGGCTAATAAAAAAGATACCAAGAAAGATAGTGAAATTGAAAAGCTATGGGTTGAATTGCACAAAATGAAAGATCAGGGACTGAAATGCAAATTCTAAAAAATCAAGAACCAAAATGAAAATATTGAAAGTTCAAGACTGAAAATGAACTTCCAGAAAGTAAAGGGACTAAAACTGATAAATAAAAAGATAATGGGCTGAATTGTGAATTTTGAAAGTTGGGGGCTGAAATGTAACTTTTGGAAAGTTGAGGGTCCAACTTGTCAAATCGATAACTTTAAGGGCAGAATTGGGCAAAAAACAGCCCAACAAGACAACAACCCAATAATGGGTCCAATTACAATATAAGCCCAATAAACCAACTCAACACTCCCCCACTCTTTAGGCCCAATTAACAAATAAACCAAATAACCTCATTTATCTCCAAACCCTAACCCTAAATATTTTAGCCAGCCGCCATCGCCGGAGGTCCGGCGTCGCAATCACCGGAGGTCTCCGCCATTGCCGGAGGTCCGGCGCCGCCATCGCCGGAGGGTCGGAGGTCGCCGGAAGACAATTTTTTTCCCTCTTCTCTTCCTCTCCTCTTCTTCCTTCTTTTTTCTTCCCCCTCCTTTTCTTCTTCCCTCTCCCTGACTGCTTCCACTGCAGTTGTCGAAGGGGGCGTTGTTGGTGTCGCCGCCACCGCCGACTGACTCTGCTGTTGTTGCTTCATAGGCTGCTCGGGATGGGTTTCAGGCTGAGGAGACTGGTGCACTTGATCATTCGAATTAGCAACAATAGTTGCAGGCACAGAAAAAGAAACACTTGCAGGGATTGAGGTTACTGCACTTGGATTGTTACGAAGGTAATGGCTGTTGTTCCCAATCCCAGCAACGTTCGTCGTCGCGGTAGTACAGCCGGACAACTCTCGATGCCAACAAAAAAAAAAATGTAACAGAAAATAACTTGGCCGGACGAGCGGCGGCGGCCGCTCGCCGGAGAACTGAATTTCACCGGAAACCTAAGCCAAGATCGATACTTGCTCTGATACCATGTTGAAATATAAGGATGAAAGTATAATTGTATTTCTTGATAATGAAAGTGTTACAAAGCAATGTATAAATAGAAAACCTAAAACACATAATTGCCTACTAGTCCCTATACTATTCTAAACAACTATCTTGGTCCATACAATATTAATTCAACATTTCAACACACATTATGAGCTTGTTTGATAATGTGAAAAGTTTTGATTTTTGTGATTTTTTATTTTTTGATAGATATGTGGTTTAAAAATTTTTAAAAAGTAAATTTGTGGGCTTGACTAAGAATGGATGATTGTGATTGAGTTTGAAAAGTTGTGGTGAAACTTTTATATTTACCAAACAAGCTCTATATTCTAAGTTTGTTCCTGTAATCCTCAAAACCATATACAATTCAGGTTTTAGTAATTTCTGGACTCTCGAGCAAGCTCATATATGCCCAGTGCCCACTAATATTAAGCAAGTAAATAAGATTTTTTTTTTTGTACCAATTAAAATCTAGATTTTATCTAAGTCAAAGTCGACAATCAATCTCAACCATATATTGAGACTCACAACTTTTCAACAACACATCTATCAACTTTATCAAAAATTATTAAAAATCTAATTTTAATCTCCATCAATCAGGGGCTAAATAAGAATTTTTTGTTTATTATCACAAGGTGATAGTCTACCATTTATCCATAAAGATGAAGATTACAAGAATATGTTTGTAGCTTACTGATCCAATGTGATGTGCATCTCATACAAAAGGGGGACTTCAACGTGTTTTAATAGTTAAATGTTGATTTTTAGTTGTATTAGCTTTTGAAAAACTAGTTCTTGGATTTTCTTTTAAATACAAATTATCCATGTAGAATCTTCAGTATTTAATAAGTTTCTCTATTTTGAGTAATAATATTTATTATTTTTCCTTCTCACCATGCAGTACTCTCCGCCTCCCTTCTCTGGAAGAATTTTCGGACTTATACATTGGTAATGCGCCATGTTTCGTAATATTATTATTTTCATTTCTACCATGTATATCATATGATTAACTGAAAAATGTTACCATGGTAGCAGACAAGGAAAATCTTCCCAAATGGATTTAATGCTGCCATAAGGTAGCGTATTATGATTTTTCCATTGAGTTTCTTGTTGAACGTTCGACAAGTTAAGCTTTATCTACTTTGAACGAATTTTTCTTTTACTTCCTATGTGACAGTGCTGCAATGCTGTGCTTCTATTTTTACGTGGTGTTATCCGGAGGTAATCCTCCACCAAAGAAGATGAAGTCATCAGCTGCTGTCCCTTCGTAATTGGATTCTCGGTTTTGAGATAGTTCTCGGATTTATTTTTGAAACTCGAGATGGGCTTGCGAGGAGCTTTTTGCTGCTGTAGTGAAGTAGAGTCAACTAGACGTGGTGTTGCTTGATATAAACGAATAATTCATGATAAAATAGGTTTAGGAATGTGAAATGTACCTTCTGATATTTTTCTGAATACTTTGAATCAAACTTCTTTTCATGATATCAACCTCTCAAGTTTGTATGCCTTTGAGTCTTTGATTGCAAGCATGAAAAATGTGTGGAAAGAAAATAAGTTTTAGAAAAATAAAATAAAAGAGTTTTGAATGTTTTTAATTGATAGTGGAATTAGTATTTGAAACTGTGGTAAAATATGGAAAATGAATTCTCGATTAAATCGAAAGAAATTTTTTTCCCGTTTTCAATAAAAATCATGGAAATTGAGACAAGACGAAAAATATTTATTTTTCACCCAAGAAAAGGACAATCAAACGAGTCACTTTCATTTTCTATGAAAATCATTTTCCATTTTCGGTCCATGTATCACATACAAATATGATATGATTTGAGCCTCCCAAATTGGATATGTTCTACCACTAGGGGGTCTTATCATGTCATGTCCTCAACCCTTGTCTTCATAAATGCGCCTCAAAACAATTTTTCATTTTTTTTTTTTTAGAGATGTTGCAGCTTGTTTACTCAAAATGGTTTTAAGAAGGTCGACTTGATTCGTGCTAGACCATTCCCTCCTTGCAATGTGAAGGTCGACTAATTGGTTGGGATCGTGGTAGTCTCTAAGGTACATTAAGCTTTCCGTAAATGTTGTATTGTATAGCTCGTCGTCCTCGTCGTCGTTGTTCTTCTTCTTCCATGGCTCAAGTTGGACCCTTTCTGGCTTGATAATACTTGTGGTTGATCTTTGGAGAAGTAGAAGCTCAACAGCTTACCGCATATTCATTTTTAATCGAATGTTCAAGACATGCTCAATTTTCTAAATGGGACCGATTTTAGAATATATGGGCACGCTCATGCAAAGTGTATACATGGATAATGAATATTTTTGGGGGAAATTTCTAAAATCCTTAATAATGATTTTAGTTGGAGAATATTTTTCAAATTGGTACTCACTAATGTACATTTGTACCTTAATAATATTATAAGAAAACCTTGTTTTCCTCGACAAACAAGATAAAAAAAATTGTAACGATCCGAAAATTTTGACATCCTTTATTGTCCATTATGATGTAATAAAATTGTTTCATAATTTATTTAATTATTTTGGAATATAAGGAAAGAAAAATGAAAATATTAAATAATAAAAGCTACGACAAAAATGTGTTTTAATGCCCCTCTTCTATGGACCCATTTGATCATTTTCGAGCTCTTTTAGTTACATATGATACATGTAGGGACAAGTTCTTGGAACGAGCTTCAAGAATATGAAATCGGTTTTTAATTAAGTTCGATCAACGGAAAATCCTAAGTGAATTTTTAAAATTAGTACTTTACTGAACGGTTGGTTAATAAAAAAAGTTTTGAGTATTCTACTTCGGCAAGTCATAACTTTCTCCTCGAATATCTGTTTCTTACGTCGTAAAATGTAGGAGAAATTAATCCGTGAGTACTTCGAAATAGTACCAAGAACGTAGAATTTCGACTTCATTTGATACCTCGAATATTAGCTCAAACATGATACTTAGAAATTGAATTTTCTAACTTTCTAAGCATGAGGTGGAACTTTAGATTCCTACAACCGACTTGTAGCTTGGATGAATTGTCCAACATAGACAGGGTTGGTCCTGAGATTTTGGGTGCCCTGTGCGACAATTTGAAATGATGACTTGTAAAAAAAAAAAATTGTGCTCTACATTCAATTTTTTCTTTGTGTGCTAAAAAAAAAATTGATGCCCATATAACGTTGAGGTCCTGTATGGTCGCAACACTCGCACACCCTCAAGGACGCCTCTAAACATAGGCATGACAGCTCTTGCTTGAACCTAAATGAAGCTTTACCCCTCATGCTTTGTGGATAGGGCCTCTCATTTTTAATTCCAAATAAATGAAGTTGGCAAGAATATTTCTCATACGACCATACCTCTTCTCCCATTTTCACGCGACCATTTTCACCTACAAATACTAAGCCTTTTTGGAGTGAAATCCTCACACTGAAAACGTAGAAAAATCATGAGAAAATTAAACTCCTTTATAGCTTCTTTTTCTTCTCCAAACTTTGGAAAAACAAAGTTAAAGAGTGATTTTATGGTATCCTATATATGCTTAACACAATCAAATATAGTTAGTAGAAATCTCAGAAATCAAACTTTACAGTGTTGGACTGATTTTATGTATCGATACTTGAATCATGATTATGAACATGTATTGATACATGTTCATGTAGTATCGATACATCTTAGAAAATAGAATATAGAGAACTTTCTAGCATTCTTGGATGGAGGTGAGTGAGATATATTTATTTGTTTACTTGATATAAGTTGAATATATGAATTAGGTGACCTCATTATAAGTGTTCAATATCTAATTTCTATATGATTATTATATCATCATCTTGAGGATAATATTTTATCCACATGTTTAATGAAAAATGAATGATCAAAGTTTATCTTGACATTAATATTTATTCATCTGTTTATTTCACAGAAAATAGATGATCAGAGTTATCATCACTAACATTATCTTGACGTTAACATCTATCCACTTGTTTAAACATAAAATAAAGATTTAAAACGTTCGTCATCACTAAAAATATTATTTGGATATATTGAGTAATTCTTATCCTTGATAATCTTATATTAACTTGCATTAAAAGATGAAAATTCTTGACATAATATGATATTATGTATCGATAAATTGAACAAATAGATAATGTGAGTAACACATGTACTTATACTTGATTATGTGATCTTAAATGTTATTTCAGACACGTTTAAATTTATTTAATTGCATTAAACGGATTTTCATGCTTTTTTGTATGCATGACATGGAAATGATTTTCTTGTATGTTATTACAGTCATACTTTATCCCCGCTTAGATTTTGGAAATGAGGTGGATCGAGCCTCGATCTGCCCCTCCTCGAAGCTATTTTAGGTGATCCGAATCCGCCTCGCGATCTACCAATTTTAGTGGCTGGTCGGGTTCGAGTCGATGCAGATCTGTCCCCCGATCCGTGGACCGATCCGCGGACCGATCCGCCAACAATTTTTTTTATAATTTTTTAAGTATAATTTAAATTAAATCTTAAAAAAATATTTTTTTTATTAATTTTTCTTTTTTTAAGTTCAACACAGCAGATTGAGATTTTTTCAGATCTGATGGACTAAACAAATCGGGTTTTTGTGCCATCTCTAATCCCGCTTGTCTTTTGTACTATGGAATTCAATAATTAGATCACGCTGTGGTTACGCTTGTTATTGAGAATTAAATTCCCTGCTTGTTATCTGAAAGTGATTTCCCTGCTTAATATCTGAGATTAAATCCCTTACTTGTTATATGCAAATTCAAGATAGTAATTGATTTTTAATATGAGCCCCATTAAAAGTCATGTTTTCTAGAAAATACATGCATTTGTGCTAGTCTTGAATATCTTGTACTAGACTTGAATACTTGAATATCTTACACTGAACTTGAATACTTGAATTGTTGCGCTGGTCTTGAATATATTACATTGATCTTGGATACATTGTAATGGTCTTGAATACATGTGATTAACTTGTTTACATGCAATAACACATGTGCATATTCTGCTCACTGGGCACACGTATACTCACCCCCAGACTCCTAACTTTTTAGGGAGACGTAGAAATAAAGATGGTTGACACGAATTCAGATGGCTAGACAGATAGTATTGTGTTAGGTGACTACACGTGTGTTTTGGACACACCAAATAAGGTTTATTGTGTTTAATCTGCCAAATTTAATATTTTATTATTGATACTATTTATCTAAAATATTTTAAGTCAAGATCTTTTATATTAATTAGAAATGCTTTAAATATTAATATTGTTACTTTTTAAATAAATGAGCTTTACTTTAAGTGAAATTGTTTTGAAATTCCTATTATGTGACGTCGTTTATGTCACTAGCTTATAAAAAGAAAAAGAAAAAGAAAAATATTTTCGTGATTTTTTTATACGTTACAAGTTGGTATCAGAATATAAAATGCCGTGGTAATTCTATGTCCATGACAAAAATAATACTTAATATGTTTGGAAAATCAGCATAATGATTAACGTATCATTAGAAACTAAAGGATCCACATGAAAGTTAGCATAGGGAGAAACGACATAATGAACATAGTGTAAGCAATAATGGGAACATAATTAAGGATAGCTGATTTCTGTAAAATTACTACTCGGCACTATCCCACAAAAATAATCTCCAACTCATTTTCATATAAAAATTAAGAACTATCAATTAATATTATTGAAAAAATAAATTTTAATATTGTTGAAAAAATAAATTTTACAATCATTTTCCTAATATACCGTTAATAAATTTATGTAATTTCTCACAAAATTGAAAGAGTATAAATTTATTTAGATTAATAAAAAACACATTAAATAAGGACAAAGTGAAACATAAAATATTAAGTTCATCCTAAAAAAAGAAAGTTGACTATCTTTGTGGGAATGACAAAAAATGAACAGTGGACTATATTTGTATGATGGAGGAAGTAATAAGTCAAAAATTTCTAAATAAATAATGTTTAATGGCAAAATTTATAAATAAGTATTTTATCTCGATTTTGTAAATTGTTTATATACAACACATTTCTTCAAATTATATTTTAATCACACACATTTCTTTAAATCATTTCTCAATCGCATATTATACCTTGAAAATATCACATTATTTTGTTTATAAACAAAAACTTTTACTAAACAATTTGTTACTTATTTTGAGGCTAATGAATAAATTATCTAATCATATTTAAAAAAAAAAAAACTTGAAAGTAACTTTATTATTCTCAAGTTATTAGACTCTTTCAATTACTCCGATTTTATCTTTATTTTAAGAATTTTTAATATGTTATTTCGACGATCTTGTGGTACTCTTTAGTGCACTTGAATCAATTGATATACATGTACGCCTACATATATATAACAAACATTCGTGCGCATAAGACAAATGGAATGCCCAACAAAAGAATGGAATGAAAATATAATCATACCACCACAACAAAAAATAATTTTGCAACATGCAAAAGGCAATATTCGCTAAATCCATATTACGAAAAGGGATCTACTGCAACATTCAGTGATTGCATGTTGTTAATATGAACTTTTGCAATGTTTATTGTGTGTTGCAAAAAAAATTCTCTTTTGCAACATTCATTTCATTTTGCAATATGCAATGGACATTATCGTATCGTTTCCCTCTACGGTAATACTGAGATTTGCAATATGCATAAGAACACTGCAAAAGGTCTTTTGTAACATTTTTTGTGCATTGTCGTACGCTGTTTTTGTTGTAGTGTACTATACTAAAATACGTCATTCAAACGTAAAAAATATTTATCATCCATCCCTTGAATACCATGTTCGACAATATTAAATAGACCGATGAACGACAACAACATCATGGTTCAATAAAGTAAAATGTTACTAAAGCCTAGAATTGAAATATCTACCATCCATTTTGAAAAGATTTTGGACAGAATCAAACATTGTATCATGACCAAGATGTGGATACCATTAATTATTTATTTGGTAACTTGTTTATAAACATGTTATAGATAACACATTTTTCAAAATTACTTTTTAATCACACATATTTCTTCAAATTACTTTTTAATCACATATTTTACTTTGAGAATATCATTTTTTTTTGTTTATAAAAACAAAAACTTTTATCAGACATATGCTAAATGAAATGATATAACCCCGTCTAGGGTTATGGCCCGACACCTCATTCAAGTAGTGGCATTTTTTATACATAATAATGGATTTTCCATATCTCCAAAGTGAAGCACGACTCATATGGTAACAAGAAAGATCTAGGAACAAAAGTAATATAGAATTGTTACAAGATTAATATAGATTTTCTCGTAAACAATAGTAAACAATAATGAGACAAGTGTGTCTTTTTCGATAGTTGTCATGAATGCACCCAAAGAAGATCAACATTAATTATATTCTAAATCAGAAACAAAATATTGAGAAATGACAACCATAATATTTCTTGCCCCTAAACAAACAAAAATGAAGATAAATATGTCTTGCAACATGACAACTTGATTTTTAACACTATAGACTTGCATCAAAGTCGTGGCCTATGACGATCTTACCTTTATGGTTGTGTCACACATGAACTATAGAAGATATTGTCGTCTCAACAAATTATAGTTCAAGAAATTTAGGTTCGATTAGTAATGAGATGCATTTAATTGAAGGAAATGTATGCATAAATGGCTCGATGGATCACAAAAAGTGCTAGGAGAAAATCTCAATAGGCCTACAAATATGACTTAATGGTTAAGGCACGTTTTACATATTTTCTCTCTTCAATTTTTTACCACACATTTTATCTTAAAAAGGTAAACAAAAAAATTACTGCAAAGCAGTTGTCGAACGATGCGTAATTTTGTGTATAAAATTTATAATAAAATAACCTAATATCCTTATATGTTTTATTTGTAATTGCTAAAATTGAGAGCGGGTTATATCTCTTTATATTGTATCGGTAACCCGTGCAATGTACATGCAAGATTGAATCTCATGAAGAAGTAAAGAATTTGATGTTTTCGAGATAAAATTTGTAGTTGAGAAATTATCTGAAATTTTTTTGGCTAAAATGTTATCTCAAAATTTGTGTTGTTTATAAATTATTTATAAACAATTTACCAAACACTTGAATTTCTTGTAGGAAAGAAATAGAAGAGTGTGATTTTATTGGACTAGATAGTTGGAGGAGGAAGGTGTAATTTTTTTTTTTTTTTTTTATAATTAAAATGAACAAACTTTGACTATTTTACAAAAACACAGGAGGTTTTCTTGAAATGACAGAAGGCTTTTTATCCGATGACAATTTGAAAGGCTGTCTCCTACTACAATTTGAATCCAAAGTGCCTATTTAGTATTTATAGGCATCCAAGTCGGTAGCTATTTCTACCGACAAACTATGTCCTGTTTGCAACCTTGCTACATCTATATACGAACGTGTTCGTTAACAAGCTTTTTTTAAATTATATAAACAAAATTATAATCCATACAATTTTTTAAATTACTTTTTAACCACACATATTTTCTCTTTTTAATTTTAAATCACTATTTTTTATCTCAAATTTATAAATAAATCAATTTATAATCCAAACAATATTACCAAACAGAGGCACATCTTAACACATAGGTTAACATAATGTATACGTGGCGTAATTATATTTTTTTACACATTACATCATCATTTAAATCAACACTTCACATGCTTTCAAATCACTTTATGTCAACCTTCGTGTTAACGAATCAAGTAGCATTTTTGGTCTTGTTCAAGGTCCCCTTTTAAAATTCAATTCAGCCAATTATTGATTGTTTTGTAACTAATTTTAATTAGTTTATACACATTTTTAATATAATTTATCAAACAACTTTTTAATTACATATATTTCTTTCTCCCATTTCTAAACACACATTTTACATTAGAAACACAAAAATCATAAAAAAACTGTTTTTGTGTTTGCCGAACAGTCCATAAGTCTATGTTTGGAGTAGAGATGGCAAACGGGCCGAGTAGCTCGTCAAATCACGAGCCACGAGCGGCTCGGCTCGTCCGACTCATGAGCTCGAACACGAGCCAAACAAGCAAATACAAAAACGAGTCGAGCACGGCTTGGCTCGTTTTTTATGGATGGCTTCGTGGGCTCGTATCTTTTTGAAATAAAATGTCAATTTTAATGAAAAAAATGAAAAAAAAATTATGTGCGAGCTGGCTCGACTCGCCTCGCGAGGGCCAAGCTGAGCTTGACCCTTGAGTGATGAGCCCGTCTAACACGAGCCACAAGCTAGGCTCGTTGCTAAGACGAGCCAAGCTGCGAGCTTGCGGCTCGACCCATTGTCATCACTAGTTTGGAGTGTGTTTGGTATTGTTTAAAAAAAGTTTTTTGAAATGAATAGTAAATTTTAGAAGAATGGATGATTCGAATTTGGTTGAAAAGTCAAATATTGTGGGCTTGACTTTTAATGAATGGTTGAGATTGAGTCGGTAGAAAAAATAGAAAATTTTATTGAAAACCAAACAAGTGTTGACATCTATTATTTCAAATCTCATTTTTTAAACTCATTTTCAACTACACATTTTATTAATAAAATAATCTACACATAAACTCAAAAAAATTCAATTTTAATTTTAATCTCCATTGAACAGGCTCTAAGACTCAAACATTGGACCAAAACAAAGTCGAAGCATTAAAAAAAAATGTGAACGCCAACCTTAGGCGTTTCCACCACTCATGCCTTGGGGATTGATAGAGGAGGTAAATAACATGTTATGTCTCAATCTGGCTAGGGTATGGGAACACTTACTGGATTGATAAATTGTCAAGCAAATTCGAACCTATGAGGATTCGAACTTGCGATCTCAGTGCTGTCAACATTTGTGGATCCCCAACTTTTACCGTTTGGGATGTGTCATGTGGGCCTAAGCGTACAAAGAAAATCTCATTTTGGGTTGTCTTAAATTAAGTTAATGAGTAAAAGTTTATTGCATTTCTAATCGTTTTACCCGATGTCATTACAGCAGTTAAAGGAACCCCATATGTGAGGGTGCGGTCACCTCGGGGGTCATGAACGAAGCCAAACTTTTCTTGTTGGGGGGTCCCCGTATTAAAATGCATAATAGTATTAAAACAAAATAATAATGATGAATATTTTTAATACTTTATTACGAGCTTTCCGTACACTCCTATGTTGCTAATAGATTGTATTAACGCATTCCAAAATATTTAAACTTAGTCCTAAAAATCAAATAAAAAAACTAAAGAGATTTAAAAAAAAAAAAAAAATTATCAAAGAAAATTTGGGGGGGGGGGGAGGGGAAGGTACTGGACCCCCCATTGGCTCCGCCCATGATAGGGCTCGCGATGATTGTATCACAGTCCTTAATAAGTTAATGAGTAAAAGTTCATCGCATTTCAAATAGCTTGACTCGATGTCGTTACAACAGTTAAATGAACATTATCACTCATTTATAAATCGTGATTTCATATCATACACAAAGGATCATCCTGAGAAGTGAGAACGAATAAATACTATTTATTCACTCTTCTTTGTAACAGCTTAAGACTTATTTAATT
This sequence comes from Ligustrum vulgare, assembly GCA_963555705.1. Classification (NCBI taxonomy): domain Eukaryota; kingdom Viridiplantae; phylum Streptophyta; class Magnoliopsida; order Lamiales; family Oleaceae; genus Ligustrum; species Ligustrum vulgare. Next base: position 2,674,251 of record OY743178.1, on the reverse strand, counting down.
TTGACTTAAATAAGATTTTTAGTGGTACTAAGAGCCTGTTTTGTGTATGAAAAAATTTTAATTTTTGTGATTTTTTATTTTTTTATGGATGTGTAGTTTAAATTAGTTTGAAAAGTCAATAATTGTACACTTGACTGTTGATGAATGGTTGAGATTGAGTCTAAAAAGTTGTTGTAAAAAATTTACTTGGACCAAACAAACTCTAAATGTTGTTTGATATTATTTAAAAAGAGTTTTTTTAAATGAATAGTGATTTTTAGGAGAATGGATGGTTGCGATTTGGTTGAAAAGTCAAATATTGTGAACTTAACTTTTAATGGATGATTGAGATTGAGTATTGTAGAAAAAAGTAATAAATTTTTTAAAGAGAACCAAACATGGGATTATAATTAGCAACTCTGTGGGACCCTGTACAAGAAAATTAGAATTCTCATAAAGCTAAAATGTGGAAAAACTGGTACTGTTTCTTCTGAGTGCAGTGAAATCAACCCTTTCTTGTACATTTTTTCAAACAAACAAAAAAAGGATTGGCCCATTCAGAAAAGTGATCTAACACGAGCGAAATTCATTCAACATGAGTGGCCGCTACAAGGTTAAGTGAAAAAAAAATTTGACGTCAAAATTGTAAAGTACTTTTTTTTGTGAATCCAGCACGAGCGACTGGCCGAGCTCACAGTCCCTTGCATCCGTCCCTGCGTATCAATGGACTTTCACTATGAACTGTTGACGTCGCAAATAATCCCATCCTTCCCTTTAAATTCTCTTCCCCATCACTCATTTCCCTGAGGGTATATTTTCAGTCCTTTATTCATCGAGAGAAGTTAACAGGGGTGCATTAAATTATAGTAATCTGTTCCAAACTCGAGCCTCGACTACATGGAGAACATGCTATTTCATCGTTTAAACAAATTATATACTATGTTCCTGAGATTTCTAATGGTCTTCCTCTTAGTTAATTTTATAATCATCCGAAAGAAACTTTCTACTCCAATCTTACATTCTTCATTAGCAGATATGGCCCTTAATGGGCACTTAACCTTTGGAAAGAATGAACATGCAGCAAAGGATTTTGGGAATATATACCATTTCATGCCATCAGTAGTTTTACACCCAAAATCAGTTTCTGATATTTCCTCAACCATAAAGTATGTTTTCGAGATGGGCACTTCTTCGGAGCTAACGGTTGCTGCCCGAGGCCATGGCTACTCCCTGGCAGGCCAGGCACAGGCCTACCGAGGAGTGGTTATCAATATGGAATCACTTCGGGAACCAGCAATGAGTTTTCACGGTGAGGAGCCGCCCTATGTCGACGTTTCTGCTGGTGAACTTTGGATAAATATTTTGCATGAGGGTCTTAAACGCGGGCTAGCGCCGAAGTCATGGACAGATTATCTTCATCTCACTGTTGGAGGGACTTTAACATATGCGGGAATTAGTGGGCAAGCTTTCCGACATGGCCCTCAGATCAATAACGTTTACCAACTAAAGGTTGTCACAGGTTGGTCATCACTCACCAGTCCATGCAAATAATTTTATCGCAAATTATGCCTGGTATGGCCTCCTGGTATATCATCCATTATTTGCAAATCAAATTTATTCAAAACTTAATCTTAACCATCTATTTTAGTCAAGTTTATCATTTTTGACTTTTCAAATATTTTTTAACCACACATTCTCCCAAAAATACTATTTCAAATAATAATTTTCACAAATAATGGATCTCAAACCAGGGCTATGTAACATAAACTAGAATTCCTAGGTGATCATACATTAAGCCACTCCCCAAGTTTTGAAAATCAATTTTTTTTTTCAACTATAAATTTTTTGTCAAATCTATAATATTTGACTTTTTAAACAATTTAAAATTACATATTCCTCAAAAAACTATAAAAGCTACAAAAAAATTGGGGGCCAAACAGACGTTAAGCCGCATCCAGAAATTCGAGTGAGCACGAGCCATTGCTATATCTATATCTATATCTATATCTACAATTTACATTTACAATATATAAAAAGGGATAATTGAGGAAAACTTTTGCATACATATTTTACCCTTATATACACTTACCCTTTATTTAATAATGTTAAATAATTCATTACATTAATTTATAATTTAATAATTTACAATATTATAATACAATATAATTTTATATTATTATTCTTTCTCATTTATTTAATATTAAATTAATTTATTATTTAATAATTTACAATATTGTAATATAATATCATATTGTAATATTTTTTTCATTTATTTAAGTATTAAGAAAAGAATAAAAGTTAATTCATTATTTAATCCATATATCTACATCTACAATACGGTAAAGTGTAAACCTCTATAAATTAATCCTCGATAAATTAATAACATCTCTAAAATAATATTTTTTTCTCAATCCTGACTTGGGCGAATTTGTTAAATAATAATTTCAATAAATTAATAAGATAATAATTTTTTGAAAGACCCTTATATAAATATATGTTCCGTCAATATCATAAATTAATAATTCACTAAAATTATAGACGTAATATAGTAAAATATGATTCTATTATTGTTTAATTACTTTCTCTAGATTTTATTTAATATTAAATTCATTTATTATCTAACAATTTACAATTTTCTTATACTAAAATAACAATTTACAATATTATAATGTAATTTCATATTATTATATATTTTTTTTTCATTTATTTTGCATTAAGAAAAGAAGAAGAGTTAGAGCTTGTTTGGTAATGTAAAAAATTTCATCACAACTCTTCAAACTCAATCTCAACCATTCATTTTTAGTCAAGCCAACAATTTTTTACTTTATAAACATTTTAAAACCACACATCCATAAAAAAATCAAAATAAATCACAAAAATCAAAATTTTTCACATTACCAAACAGACTCTTAATTCATTATCAAACTCATCTATCTACATCTACAATACATTAAATAGGGATGAATGTAGTGAAACTTTTGATTTTCTAATTTACCCTTCAATTGTTATGTTTTCAATCATTATTACCCTTAATATTCAATTTATTTTCATTAAATAAAATTATTATTGGCTATTAATATTTAATATATTAAAATATTTTTCTCTTTTGTCAATAACACCCTAAAATTCTTATTAAAATCATTAATTAATTCATATAAAACAATAATTTTTAATTAAAATCTAATTAAGAATATAAAATAAATAATTTCAAAACTATTTTGGAAAAACAAAAATCTAAACTAAAATTTTTGTTTATACTTACATAGTGTTAAATGTTTTTTTTATTATAAAATATACTCCTAAATTAATTCGATTTCTCTATACATTGTTTTTACATATTTATTCTACAACTTATTATAAATATTTTATAAATAAATTTCGATTTACCAAATATTTTATGATGTGAGATTACTTCTTAATAAATGATACATGATTTCTTTATTAAGTTGTTGTCTAATATATATTTCTAGAAATTTGGTGAAAATTTTCAATAAAATATTAATTTGTTAAAAATTGCAATCAATTTTAATTTTTTTTATTTTTAATTTTTTTTTTAACAATATCAATTGCACCAAATACTTTTAGAAACAACATTAGCACTTCAAAAACATTATTACATTTATCATTTATTTTATATATAAGACGTGCAAAGTACATACTTACAACCAATTACAAGGAAAAATAATTTTTGCTGCCTAATTACTAGGCTCGCCACTAACCGAATTCGTCACTGAGTTAAGGTAAAGATAATAAAACTAGAATTCTTAGGCGATCATACAGTTAAGGTAAAGATAATTCTTCTCTATATTAATGAAGATCTGTCATAACTCATTTGTTCTTGTTTAAATTAATTTGCATAAGAATTTCATCTATTTTCGTCTATACTATATATGTGAAGTGCTTCCATGGTAGAACACGCTCTAACTACATTTGAAAAACAAGGTCGGCTTCAAAATAGAGCTCTATATATTTCCTCTTTTTGCATGTCTCGTGAGGTGGATTGGACGATACAAGACAACAATGAAATAGCAAACTAAAATTTTATTCATTATATCGTCCAGTCGTATCGAATACTGCTTGCCAAACACGTTCTTTTTCACAATAATAATGTATATCAACATGCCCATTAAAATGTAATTGCAATCAAAAGCAGAGGCGGTCATAAGAGTGTGCGAGAAATGCGACCACACAGGCCTCACGTTATAGGGGCACCAAAATTATTATTATTATTTTATTATAGGACACAAAGAAAAAAATTGAATATAGAACAAAATTTTTTTTATAAGTCATTATTTCAAATTGTCGCACTGAGCACCCAAACTTTTGGAGCTGACCCTGATCAAAAGTTACGTTATCTTACTAGTTCTCTTTTCTGCAGGCAAGGGAGATGTAGTAACATGTTCAGAAAAGCAGAATACTGACCTATTCTATGGTGTACTCGGAGGTCTCGGACAATTCGGCGTAATCACTCGGGCTAGAATTGCTCTTGAGCCAGCACCCAAAATGGTCATTAATTTTCTTTAGCTTATAAACAGGATTAAATTTACAGAAAGGAAATCAAAATATGATACATAAGCTATATATGTCTTCTCACAGGTCAAATGGATCAGAGTACTGTATTCAGACTTCTCTATATTTTCCAAGGACCAGGAGCATCTAATATCTTCAGAAATGTCTTTCGATTATATAGAGGGGTTTGTCATAATAAACCGAACCGGATTATTGAACAACTGGAGATCCTCATTCTTCAATGCAAAAGACCCTCTTCAGGCCAGCCAGTTCAATTCAGAAGGAAAAATTCTTTACTGTCTTGAAGTTGCCAAATACTTCATTCCAGCTGGCAATTCTGATCTTGTTAATCAGGTGTGACATTTAGCTTGTGAAAATTTGTTTATAAATTTTGTTTATAAACTGTGATGTGTCTACATCCGATTAGTTCATTTTGTTGAAAAGTCTAAAAATGGTTGACGAAAATATTTGATCAATCAAAATTTTGACTTTTCATAAAAATAGTTTAATGAGATAATGACATGTGTCCGTTTATAAACAAATGTTTACCAAACAATCATTTCAATGACGGGACCTCTCATATTTTCATCTGTGTTTCTTACACAGAACATTGACACCCTCTTGTCAGAACTGAATTACATTCAGTCCACGTTATTTCTATCAGAAGTCACTTATGTAGATTTCCTGGATAGAACGCACGTCTCGGAGATAAAACTACGGGAAAACAAGCTATGGGAAGTTCCTCACCCCTGGTTAAATCTTCTTGTCCCTAGAAGTGGGATTCACGAGTTTGCTCAAGAGGTCTTCGGAAATATTCTTACAGATACCAGCAATGGTCCTGTGCTCATTTACCCTGTCAACAAATCGAGGTACCACCATTTCTCAGTTCTTCTACATGGACAGTTTTTTGGATATGAAAACGAGGCATAATGCCTCGACATTGGGTGATGAAGAGGTGGACCATTCGCTTCATCACAGGGACATTTCTTCATCATTCAATCAAGATGAGTCACATCCACAATGTCCCAACAAATGTCTAGACATAATTATTGTATCCGTTTTCCTATATGTTACCTAATTTTTTCTTTTTGGTATCATAGTTGGAGAAATAGAACGTCGATGGTTACACCGGACGAGGATGTTTTCTACCTAGTGGCATTTCTATCTTCTGCAATACCATCATCTACAGGAAAAGATGGGTTAGAACATACTTTAACACGAAACAAAAGAATTCTAGAAAAAGGGTGGCATCTTGGGGCGAAACAATATTTGCCCCATTATAGCACCCAGGAAGAGTGGAAAGCTCACTTTGGCACTCACTGGGAAGTCTTTTCTCAGCTGAAATCTACGTATGATCCTCTGGCAATCCTAGCGCCGGGTCAAAATATTTTCCAGAAAGCAAAGACATTCAGACAAACAAGGACCTCGTCGAAGGTAAAGCGAACTTAGTAAATCGAGACTCGAGGCACCTAAATTTTTCTAAGGCCTCTCAGCGTTGGTAACTGTGGAGATTTTGTACCTATGATCATAGCAATGTAGCAACATAGATGTAGTTGCTAGTTCAAGAATTTCACTAAAATGTAGAGAGAAAAGTGCACTCAGGACAGGACATATGAAGAATATATATCATAGACGAGCAAGAGACAAGAGTTGTTTCCAGTGTATTGTTAGAAACAATATGTAATAATAATATGAAATGAAGTGAAATGAAACTTTCAACAAGATGAATATAATAAATGACTTACTTGAATGCAGATTGAGGTTAACCTTAGCCTCTCTGTTTTCTTTACAGAAGCGGATTAGAAAGCGCATTAAACTTAAACAAAGCGTAAACGTTAGCGTTTGGCTATGTCCTATAGCAAAATTTCACCCCCACTCGTGTACTTGTAGTTCGATGAGCGTCTGCTACCAGAATTCAACAATCTATAATCAAGAATCTAGCATCCAACTCTTGGCCCTGTCGAATTTATTCGGTGAATTTTCTCTCAAAATTTGAAGGATGGAATGCAAAACTTGATTAAAACTAATTCCTGCTTCTGTATTTATAGACCTCCAAAAAACATAGTTTTGTAATGAAAAGTTGTATTGATTAGACTCAACTGTTTTTTTCAAATCCTGTCAAGACCGAATTTGGACATAACTGCTAACTTGAAACCGAATTTCTGTTATTGGACCAACCAAATAAATAAAGTGCAAAAATTAATTTATGTTAATTTGACACACACACACACACACATATATATATATATCTATATGTCCATTAAATAGTCTAAACCAGCTCAAATTACATGGCTTAGGCCCAAAGCTCAATAGGTTGATCTTTTATCCAATTTGATAAGTGTATAATTTTTACACTTATAAAGTAGTCTATATCTTCATTTCTATCCTATGTGGGACAAACTGCATCCAAAATTTTTAATATTTCTTTACAAACTCCAACATGTATGATATCAAGTCGAAAAATGATGATTTTTTTCCAGTCATGGACGAGAAAGAAACAATCCAAGAAACCTCGTATAGCAAGTTGTTTGAAAGATCATCATTAATATAACTAAAACCCGTAATTCATACAAGTACACTCTGCGTGCTTATCCCTATAGCCAATTTAAGCAACGAGTCAGTCAAAATGAATATAGGACATATGTTTGACCTATGGATATTGGACATATGTTTGAGCTATGGATTAACACTCCGTTCATTTGCGCAATGATGACAGTTTATAAAAAAATTCATAAATAATACAATTTTTCAAATTATTTTTTAATCAAACATATTTCCTCTATTCAATTTTCAACTATTGATCTACTTAGAAAATACCAAAAATTCAAAAAATAAATGACGGCTCAAATATTGAACAGTTGTTCAATATTTGGATAATTTAAGTAACTGAGTTTAATTTTTCTTTTAACTGCGTCTTAACCCAACGTTAGGTTTGTCCTCTCCCTCCAAAAACTTTGCTCCAAGTTTTTTATTTTAGTCGATTATTACAATTAAAATTAAAATAATTGATAATATTGTTTGGATTTTAAATTATTTTATTTATGTTCTTAGGTAACAAGTATTTGTTAAAATTTGAAGAAGGAAGAAGTGATTAAAAAATAATTTGAAAAATTGTATAATTTATAAACTTATTTATAAATCAGTTTATTTGATTTACTAAAAGATGTTAAAAAGCCTTTTTAATTAAATTAAAAATTTACAAAAGTATTGCAAAAATTCCACGACTTCATCCTTCGTTTGGTAACGAAATCTTTTTTATTTATAAACAATACAATTTTCTAAATCACTTTTTAATCTTACATATTTTCTTTCTCTAATTTTTAATAATTATTTTTACCTTAAAATTATAAATAAATAAGCTTATAAATTAGGGATACCAAACCATCCGGTCCAATAGGCGATTTCAGGATTCAAATCAAAAATCAATTTCAAATTCTAAACCCCGCATACCAAAACCCTGTGCTCCACGACTCTCTTTTTTCCAAATTTTTGATTTTTTTGTTTACAGCCAATCGCTTTCAATTCAAGCAAAGTTGAACAGTAAGTAGGCGCGTAGTTAGGTTGAAGATTAGAGGGATCCCCAATCTCAAAACCCTACTTCGGCAATTAACTGTCTTGCTGAACCCGAAACAATAAAATGTCGCGGCCGATGACTGACTCATTCCCCTATTATCCAAGCCCTATCCCGGATTTGTTGAACAATCGGGACTCGAAATCTTCAGCAAGTGCCAATTTTTCTGATAGTTTAAGTGGTGCTGGTGGATTTGAATGCGAGAACTCGGGACCGGGAAGATCGAATTTTTCGGGTCGGGTAAAGCCGAGGATGACGAAGATGAGAAAAAAGCAACTGGCTGCTTCTCAGAACGGAAATTCGGTTAATAGTAGCTCTGGGTTTAACCAGTCTAATATGGTACATTCTGGTAATTCAGGCATAGTCAATGAAGCTACTAGAAGTAACGGTACTAGTAGTAATTCTGGTGGGTTTAGTGATCTTATTAACGGCAGTGCAAAGTTTGGTAATTATGTAGGCTTTGTGTTTGGGGGTAATAATGATATCAATGTGGGAAAAAGTGCTGGATTGGAGAATGGGGAGTACAGTGATAGTTGGAGTGTGCCTGGAAAATTTGGTAATGCAGGTCTTGTTTACGGTGCTGATAAGACTGATTCAATATCGAATTCGGATTTGCATAATGGAAATTCTTTGTTTGGTACATATGTAGATAACTCGAAGTCCAATATAAGTTTGAATGATGAGAATTTTGTGTTTGGCTCTAATAAAGATAGCTCATTGCTGAATCCCGTGACTGGAAAAACAGGCCCTGTGTTTGGTGCTAATGAGAATGGATCAACGTTAAATACAAATTTGGAAGGTGAGGTATCCATGATGGGTGTTAACATGAATGGTGTTAATACAAATTCCGGAGAGAAACAATCAAGTGTAAATGGAGGACAATCAGTAGCTAAAGAGTTTCGGAAATCTGATAACTTGGGATTTGTGTTTGGTGTCGATAAGTACGAGTCAAATAATACTGATTCGCAATCGAGTGTTAATGGATTTGGGGAAGTCAGTTGTGCAGGTTTTGTGTTCCGTGCTAGTAAGAGCAGCTCAGATTCAAATAGTTTAGATCCAAAAGAGCAAGACCGTAGCGAAGATCAGCGGAAGAATGAATCAATTAAGGATGTTGGAAAAACTGTACCTGATATAAGTGATAAAGCTCAATCAGATGCCAGAGAGGAACCTGAAAGGGTTGGTCATTCTAACTTTGGTTTCCGTTCTACTCCATGTGTTAGTAGGACAACAGATCATGATAGTTTTGTGTTTGGTGCTGATAGTAATAATTCAAAATTAGGTACAGATTTGGAAAATAACTCAAGTGGCTCAAATGGAGGGAGGTACAATTTTATTAACAACGTCAAAGATAATACTGATAGTGGAAGTGTTTTTCAGAATACCAATATCAACGGTGGTTTTGTTACTGGAGCAATAAGAAGCAAGAAGAATTTGAGTCCTGATGGAACTAATTTGCCTGTTGATGAAATGAATAACATAAACAGTGTTAAAGCTGAAGCTTCCAATAGTTTTATGGTTCACAACGATAATGCTGGAACAGGCTCTAAATTAAAATTTGGAAGTAGGTGTGGTTTAGGTACTGAATTTCAGAAAGGCCCTCTATTTGAACTCTCGGATGAGATGAAGGGATTAAAGATTGATGGTTCTGAAGCAGTTGCTGAGAAGAGCAGAAAATGTGGTAGCAATTCATCTTCTGCTACCAGTAACATATTCACGTTTGGAAGCAATGGAAGGGAGTCAATTTTTTCAACTGAAAGACCTGATACCATGGCCTGGAATTCATGCAGGGATGCAAATGCAAAATGCAATGACCTTGAAAAGGGTGATGAAATTGATGCAAAAAGGAATGCCCATAAGGTAAATACACATGAAAATACCAGAAAACCTGCGGATTGTTGTAGACCAAATGTTTCAGACATGTTCTTTGGTGAAACAAAAAATGCTAATTCTGAAACTGTAGCTGGAGTATCCAGTCAACAGACATATTCATGGTTCTCTGTTGCTGGTGCTTTCGGAAAGGATAATCATTCTATGAACAAGAAGGCTTCAGATGAGGATCGCATATCACAGAATAATATCCAATCCAATAGAATGTCTTCTTCATGTTTTTTCTCGTCAATTGGAATTGGTGTCCAGCCAAAAAATGGCGGCACTAATAAAGCTGAGAAGGACAGCAATAGCTTTATTAAGAGCACACCCGTTAGATTAGAGTCATCTTGTACAGACTCTAGCACTCCAGATATGAAATTTTCCTTTTCGACATCTAATTTATTTCCCAGAGTAAATGAGAAGTTAGAATATAGTGCAAATCACAAATCAGCTAGGAGGTTGAAGAAGGCAAATGGAAAGTTAAGACAAAGAAGCTCAATCCGACATAAGCCCGAGCAAGATCACATGTCTAAAGAAGGCAGTTTTCAGCAAAATTATGAGTCCCCTGGGTGTGGTTCACCCATGGATTTTTCACCTTATCAAGATACTTGTAATAATAATGCATCATCAGGTGGCTTTGCAACTATGGCTACTGGAGTGGAAGGAGATGATAATTCTGCGGATGGAAATTTTATGGAACATACCGAAAGGCAATCTGATGATGAGTGCAAATTTAGTTTCTCTGCTTCGTTGCCTGTACAAGATGGTTTATCAGCCATAAGGAATCAATACAAGAAAAAGTACAAGTTGAAAGTTGGTTCAAATCGCACAGCCCAGGGCCATAAATCTTCAATTGCTTCTTCTGAAGTACTGTCATCTCCCTTTGCTCAAAATATTTCCGATCTGGGTCCAGGACAGGTTCAGAGTCAAAGCAAAGAGAAACTTATATTTAATGCTGATGCTGACAAACAAAATACCAAACAAGGCCCTATAGAGTCTGCATCAGATGATTTGTGTGAGCACTGGCGAATCAGGTACATTTCATTTCATAGTAATCAAATATCTAAGCACAGTTATTTTCTATCGAATCATTTTTTGTTTTGGTGAGATCTTTACCACTTACATAGGAGACATTTAGGTAATTGTTTGGTTTTGCTGCAAAAGTTTCTGAATATCATTATTAGATGCAAGAAATTATTTCCATTGTTTAAAGGATAAGTGATTTCAGGGGAAACCTGGCTTATCATGCTGGGAAACTTTCAAAAGCTGAAGAGTTTTATTCAACGGGCATAAATACTGCCTCACGTGCAAGTATCCAAGGAAACACCATTAAACCACTTTTGCTCTGCTATAGCAACCGTGCAGCCACACGAATGTCTCTTGGGAGGATGAGGGAAGCCCTGGAAGATTGTAAAAAGGCTATTGAATTAGACCCCAACTTTCTCAAGGTCGCAATAAGAGCTGGAAAGTAAGAACTTTATCAATGACCGTTCCTACTATCATATGTTTCTTTGACTAATAGTGCTAAAGTGAACAAAGTAAACACGGGAAGAATTTTGTTGTTATTACTCAACTATACTGTCATGTAAATTTCTGATATAGTACACGCATATGCTGACATGCATGTTCCATATTTAATGAGCAGTCTAAATTCAAGGTAGTATTTTATTGGAGACTGAAATTATAATAGTTGCCCCACTAGATGGCTAACTGTTCGGCTTTCACCCTTTTTGATGCAAACCACGTAGCAATTGTAGCTACGCAACCCACAAATTATTGGAATCGACCCAAGAACGCCAAGAACCTCGATTTATGGATCCAATTAAAATTAATTGAACCAAGCAACCAATACAATCACTGGGATATATTGACCTCTTGATCACAAACAATAATAATTCTCACCGAGATTTGAACAAACAAGATTAACTCGCAAGTTCGGATTTTATTCAATAAAGAATAAAGGTTGTGAAAGCAAATAGCCTCTCAATTAATATTATCAAAGTTGTGTTATGAATAATGAAAATTACATCCCTATAAATAGGGTCAAAAACTAGGTTAAAGAGTTCTAATTAAACAAGGAAACAACTACCTAAAAATAAGGAAATAAAAAACCCTAAAATTCACGCGTATTCGATTTTACGGCCGTGACTAATTTTCTTACGGCCGTAACCTTGCTTCTGATTCACTCTTACGGCCGTGACAATATGACTTACGGCCGTAAGTCCAAAAAACGTCCAAATTCCAATTTTAAGCAGAAACTCCATTACGGCCGTGATACTCAACCTTTACGGCCGTGATTGCTTATGTCTCGCAATATCAATTTTCAGCAGAAAGTTGGTTACGGCCGTGAGGAAATATATGTTACGGCCGTAACATTGAAAATTCACATTTTTCTTCGACGGCTTGAATGATGTTGATCCACTCGTCGTTTTGACTCGGCCCCAACATGGAACTTGCTTCTTTTGATGACACGAACATTGTTTTGGCCATTGTTTCTTGAACTAGCTTGTCCATTGCTTCCTTGGCCCTCTTTGTCTGCAATCGAGTCATCGGCCCTCTGACCTTCAACGGATCTTTGTGCGGGCTTGTATCCGTGGTCTGGATCACATCATCCCCTCCCTCTTCGAAAGGATTCGACCTCAAATCTGTACCTGCATCAAACGGAGATAGATCAGAAACATTAAATGAAGCCGAAACATTATACTCACCAGGAAGATCGAGTTTATAGGCATTATTGTTGATCCTTTCAATCACTTGGAATGGACCATCTCCTCGAGGTTGTAACTTTGACTTGCGCTGTTCTGGAAACCGCTCCTTTCTCAAATGTAACCAAACTCAATCACCGGGTTCAAATATGACGCCTTTTCTTCCTTTGTTAGCCTGCGAAGCATAATGTTCATTTTTCTTTTCAATCGCCAACCTCACCTTGTCGTGGAGTGCTTTAACCATCTCAGTCTTTTTCTTGCCATCTAAACTACTACGTTCATTCACAGGTAAATGAATTAAATCCAATGGTGTTAGCGGATTAAAACCATAAACAATTTCAAATGGTGAACAAGAAGTAGTAGAATGTATAGCCCTATTATATGCAAATTCAATAAATGGTAAACACTCTTCCCAATTTTTCAGATTTTTATTGATTATCGTACGCAACAATTGAATCATTGTCCTATTTACTACCTCGGTCTGTCCATCGGTCTGTGGGTGACAAGTTGTAGAGAAAAGTAGTTTTGTTCCTAATTTGTTCCACAAGACTCTCCAAAAATGACTAAGGAATTTAACATCCCTATCCGAGACAATACTTTTAGGCACCCCATGTAAGCGCACGACTTCCCTAAAGAAAATTTCAGCTATGTTTGTAGCATCGTCAGTTTTGTGGCATGGTATGAAATGTGCCATTTTACTAAAGCGATCTACTACCACAAAAATCAAATCTCGACCATTCTTAGTCCTAGGCAATCCTAAAACAAAATCCATAGAGATATCGACCCAAGGTTCACTAGGGACGGGTAAAGGCATATATAATCCATAGGGTTTAATCCTAGATTTAGCCTTCTTACAAGTAATGCATCTATTACAAACCCGAACCACATCTATCTTCATCTTAGGCCAATAGAAATGTTCACTTAGGATTTCAATGGTCTTTTTAACCCCAAAATGACCCATTAAGCCTCTACTATGGGCCTCTCTCACAAGTAACTCTCTCATTGTACACCTAGGGACACACAATTTATTTTCTCGAAATAAATAATCATCATGTTTAAAGAACCTATCCACAGCCCCCTTACCACATGATTCATAAATATTAGAAAAGTCCAGGTCATTAGCATAAATGTCCTTAATGTATTCAAATCCAAGCAATTTAGAGTTTAAAGAATTTAAAAGAATATACCTTCGAGACAATGCATCTGCCACCACATTTTCCTTACCATGTTTGTACCGGATGACATAGGGAAATGTTTCGATGAACTCTACCCACCTTGCATGTCTTTTACTCAGCTTAGCTTGTCCCCTCAAATGCTTCAAGGATTCATGATCAGTGTGTATCACGAACTCCCGTGGCCACAAGTAATGTTGCCATGTTTCCAAAGCGCGCACAAATGAGTATATCTCCTTGTCGTATGTGGGATAATTAAGTGCAGCCCCTTTTAGTTTTTCACTAAAATAGGCGATTGGCCTTTGATCCTGCATTAAAACAGCTCCAATGCCTAGCCCTGAGGCATCACATTCAATCTCAAAAGCCTTGTCAAAGTTAGGAAGTGATAAAACCGGTGCTTCACATAACATATTTTTGATAGTATCAAATGCATGCTCCTGTTCTACACCCCATTTAAACCCTACACTCTTTTTGACAATTTCTGTGAGTGGTGCGGCAATCGTGCTAAAATTTTTAACAAAGCGCCTATAAAAACTAGCCAAGCCATGAAAACTCCTAACCTCAGTTATGCTTTTAGGTGTTGGCCACTCTTTAATAGCTTTGATTTTCTCTTCATCTACTTCTATCCATTTAGCACTAACCACATAACCAAGAAATACAACTTTTTCCATGCAAAAATCACACTTTTTAAAGTTAGCAAAAAGTTGCTCTTGTCTTAAAACTACAAGCACACACCTACCATGCTCCACATGTTCATTCAAAGTTTTACTGTATATCAAGATATCATCGAAGTAAACTACAACGAATTTACCTATAAATGCACGTAAAACATGATTCATTAAACACATAAATGTGCTAGGTGCATTAGTAAGTCCAAAAGGCATTACTAACCATTCATACAGGCCATACTTAGTTTTAAATGCAATTTTCCACTAATCTCATTCTTTCATTCGAATTTGATGATAACCACTCTTAAGGTCAATTTTACTAAATATGCTAGAGCCATGCAATTCATCCAACATATCATCTAACCTAGGAATAGGATGACGATACTTTACCGTTATGTTGTTGATGGCTCTACAATCAACACACATTCTCCACGTCCCGTCCTTCTTCGGCACAAGTAACACGGGTACGGCACATGGACTCATGCTTTCCCTTATGTACCCCTTACTCATTAATTCCTCCACTTGCTTTTGAAGCTCCTTTGTCTCCTCGAGATTACTCCTATAAGCTGGACGGTTTGGAATGACTGCTCCAGGTATAAAATCAATTTGATGTTCAATACCTCGAATGGGTGGTAACCCACTAGGTATGTCATCTGGAAACACATCCTCGAATTCCTGCAATAAAGAAATAGCCAAACTAGGGAGGGATTTGTTAGTTTCATCAAATGCAAGGAATGATTCCTTGTACAGCAGAAGGACCATCGGTCGTTCTTCCATGAATGCCTTTTTGATTTCACTCATTTTTACGTAGAAACTCATTTTTCTTTCTTTTCTGGCACTCTTCGCTCCCTCTCCTTTTTCTGAGGTATGTACCCCAACACTCTTTTTTTCTCTCGCCTCTCCTTTTTCTGGAGTCGTGGCTCCAACTCTCTTTTCCTCTCCTTTTTCTGAGGTCGTGGCCTCAACTCTCTTTCTCTCATTTTCCTTTACTCTTTTTTCTTCATCATTTTTCAGTTTTATCTGATCTTCATACACTTGTGATGGTGTCAATGGTGCAAGTGTAATGGTTTTTCCCCCTTTGATAAAGCTATACCTATTTTTATACCCATCATGCGTGACCTTCCTATCATATTGCCAAGGCCTACCCAACAAAATGTACCCGGCATGCATAGGTACCACATCAACCATAACTTCATCCACATAGCTACCAATAGAAAAATTCACCAACACCCTCCTATTCACCTTAATTTCTCCACTATCATTTAACCATTGAAGCCTATAAGGTTTAGGATGTTTTAACAGAAGTAGTCCTAATTTTTCAACAAGTATAGTACTAGCGACGTTACTGCAACTACCACCATCAATAATCATACTACATACCTTGTTATTTATGCGACATCGTGTATGGAATATGTTCTCCCGTTGTTGTTCCAAATCATCCGTGTTGATTTGAGTACTAAGAGCTTGCCTTGCCACCAATGACTCGCCATGCTCCCCGGATAACACATCCTCATCATCACATACTTCCTCCAATGCCGGCATATCGCTATAATCCTCTTCCTCACTATCACTCTCCATGGCTCCATCCTTTCGCACAAGTATCACTCGCCTATTAAGACATTGAGATGCCACATGTCCTCTCCCCAAACATTTGAAGCATTGAATGTCTCTACTCCTAGATGGTTGAGGTTCCCCTTTAGGTACGAATTTATTAGCTTGTTCCTCCTTCCCCTTTGGTGCCTCAAATTTCCCCTTTGGCGCTTCAAACTTTCCTTTAGAAACAGCCCCATCTCCTTTACTTTCCCACTTCGGCTTCCAAGAAGAATTAGAACCAGATGGATACCTTGCTGTCCCCTTTTTCTTTATTTGCTTCTCCACCTTTATAGCCATGTGCAACATATCCTCCATCTCCAAATAATGTTGTAGTTCAACCACATTAGCTATATCCCTATTCAACCCATTCAAAAATCGAGCCATCGTAGCCTCCCTATCCTCTTCTACATTAGCTCTAATCATCAACATCTCCATCTCCTTATGGTAATCCTCCACACTCTTTGATCCTTGGTATAGACTTTGTAATTTTTGATGAAGCTCCTGATGGTAATGACTAGGAACGAACCTCTTTCTCATGATAGCTTTTAATTCATCTCAAGTACTAACGGGTCTCTCGCGATTCCTTCTCCTAGAAGTCACCAATTGATCCCACCAAGTAATAGCGTAATCGGAGAATTCAAGTACAGCTACCTTAACCTTTTTCTCTTCCGAATAAGTGTAGCAATTGAAAATTAATTCCATCTTCTTTTCCCATTCTAGGTATGCTTCCGGATCACTCCTACCCTTGAATGACGGAATTGTCATTTTGATGTTGCTCATACTACCATCCATTCTATCGCCACCAAGATCTCTATCCCTTCTTCCATGCCTAACTACTCTATCCACAATTGCCCCATCGTCAAAATCACTACCTTCTTCATTCTCATCGATCCCCTCCACTCTACGACCTTGCCCGCCTTGCCTACGGGCATTAGGCACTTCCCGAGGTTGCTCAAGCCTTTCTAACCTACCTAACACATCCCCAAACAACCGCTCAAACCGTTGTACCATCTCTTCCGTCATGTTGGCTCGATCGTTGTTTTTTATAGTAGAAGATTGTTCAGACATCCTAAAACTAAATATTATATGCCTCACGTGTATTTCGCTCGTGTATCACTCAAAGTTGGCTTTTACCCTCTATTGATCTCACCTCTCTGCCTTTTTCCACTCAATAGCTTTCACCCCAATTGCTTTAAAGAACGAACCCGAACTCAAACAAGTTTAAGCCCGAATGATTCAAATCGAGTAAGAGTGAGAATTTATGAATTTGTTGGAAAACTTGAAGAAGACCTTTAGAGATTTGAATTTTGACTCTTATAAGGGACTTGACACTTTTATGGAAACTAAGATTGTTTCAAGAAAATAATTCTTGAAATCAAATATCAGCTATTTTAATTGGACTGAGATTTTTTTTTTTTTTTGGACACTTTTCTGGATTAAAGACTCAAAAACTGGAAGAACACGAAGAACAAGAATAAGAAACTCAAGAAAACAAAAACAAAGATATAACCTTGATTTTTGGAGCCTAAGCTTTGATACCAGATGATGCAAACCACGTAGCAATTGTAGCTACGCAACCCACAAATTATTGGAATCGACCCAAGAACGCCAATAACCTCGATTTATGGATCCAATTAAAATTAATTGAACCAAGCAACCAATACAATCACTGGGATATATTGACCTCTTGATCACAAACAATAATAATTCTCACCGAGATTTGAACAAACAAGATTAACTCGCAAGTTCGGATTTTATTCAATAAAGAATAAAGGTTGTGAAAGCAAATAGCCTCTCAATTAATATTATCAAAGTTGTGTTATGAATAATGAAAATTACATCCCTATAAATAGGGTCAAAAACTAGGTTAAAGAGTTCTAATTAAACAAGGAAACAACTACCTAAAAATAAGGAAATAAAAAACCCTAAAATTCACGCGTATTCGATTTTACGGCCGTGACTAATTTTCTTACGGCCGTAACCTTGCTTCTGATTCACTCTTACGGCCGTGACAATATGACTTACGGCCGTAAGTCCAAAAAACGTCCAAATTCCAATTTTAAGCAGAAACTCCATTACGGCCGTGATACTCAACCTTTACGGCCGTGATTGCTTATGTCTCGCAATATCAATTTTCAGCAGAAAGTTGGTTACGGCCGTGAGGAAATATATGTTACGGCCGTAACATTGAAAATTCACATTTTTCTTCGACGGCTTGAATGATGTTGATCCACTCGTCGTTTTGACTCGGCTCCAACATGGAACTTGCTTCTTTTGATGACACGAACATTGTTTTGGCCATTGTTTCTTGAACTAGCTTGTCCATTGCTTCCTTGGCCCTCTTTGTCTGCAATCGAGTCATCGGCCCTCTGACCTTCAACGGATCTTTGTGCGGGCTTATATCCGTGGTCTGGATCACATCACTTTTGGTACCTGAGCAATTATATCTCTATTCATCTGCAAATAAGTGTTTGCTTGTTAATACTTTTACGTGCTTATAAGCCACGAGTCTTATGGAATGTGTGGATAATAACTGGGTAATAAATTGGGGATCCTATGAAATGTGGATAACAAGTATGTTTGACTATCTCAAAAAAGGCTTTACAAGACATGCACTAAGAAAAAGGAAAGAAAGCAGATGGCTAATCTGCTACTAACTAGACGTCAGACCTGCATACCTTGTCCTTGGACTTCACTAAAATTATACTATTGAACGAGGAATGTGAATATATGTCAAAATTCACCCAAACAATGTCAAAATCTATCTATTCAACGTCAAGTATCCACAAGAGGAGAGTGTATCCAACAGTGCATGCACCATGCATATTGCAACCATTTGCATGATACTATATGGTTACCTTTGATATTGCTTCCTATTATTGACAGAGATGATATGACATTCCTATCATCATTTTTTCTATCTCGAGATACATCAATTGATTGAATCTGTTTCTTGGCTTTCTTTTTTATTATCAAGTTGTCATCTGATGCTGGGAGAAGTCGATGATGCAATGCTATGTTACAAAAAGTGCTTGGAATCGGGGATTGATGTCTGTTTAGATAGGAGACTCACAATTGAAGCTGCTGATGGCCTGCAAAAGTCACAGGTTGGACTTTATCTCTAAATGTAACTTGCTATATGAATATGGTTAACATGGCAGACTGACTTATTATTTCTTGCACATTAAATCTTCATGCTCATTCTCAAGTAATCCATTTTTTGTTATACATTTCCTTGAAAAAGGTTATCGACGTGACTTAGCCAACATTATGTCATTACCTGATCTTTGACGAAAAACATTAATTTAAGTGTATACAGCTTAAGGGTTTGTCTTTGTTTTTGTCTTGCTCATTTCATCTCTGCTATGTGCTCATGTCAATGGATTACTAGGAGGCGATGCAATGTAGGTAATTTGTTTTGCGGATGATGAATGGGTCTCCACGTTATGCCTTTTAGTTCTGAACTTTGCAAAGTGAAGTGATTGAGATGAGAGGAAAATGATCAATAAGGTCCAACTAGATATATATATGGGCCTCAGGTCGACATGCTAACTCCCCACCTTTATCTTTGAAATCGTGTATCTCTTCAGAAGTGTGAGTATGTATCATCCTGGAAATTAAGAATCTTTTTAGCATCTGTGCCCCAAAAGTGACGAAACCATTCTCCAGCCTAGTCTGTGAGTAGACATATTAATAGAGATTCGCCTTCACAAGTAAATGATGACTGCATAGACAAAATTCAGAGATTTTTGGGGGAGGGAGTGTTGAAAGAGGCTCTGCTTGCACATTTTTCTATCTTTTTGCTCTTGTAGGTGATTAAGAGCCCATCTTTTTGAAAGACCTCCCGCATCATAATGATATTTGCTTGCCTTCGGATAAATGATCTCGAAATCACCTTTAGAAGATAAATTACACAATCACTTTATCTTAAATTATTCTTCTCCTGAATGTCTAAGTATTCTCATTTCTTTTCTGTTCCCCCTTAGAATTTTCCAATCAAGGGAAGAGTATCATTTTTCTTTTCTCCTCTCCAATAACTTATATTTAATTGGTCTACAAACAAAATATATGATCTATCATACGTCTTCTCTTGGAATTATCATATAGAGTTGGGGGAAATTTCATAAACAAGTCTGCCGAAACAAAGATAAAATGGAGAAAGAAAAGAACTGTATTGTCAATAGGAATATATTGGCGTGTGCACGTTTCACTCGTCACTCTCTCTTTCTGCCACATGTATGTATTTTAGCATGTGTTTATATATCCCACGATCATGTATGTAAGATCCATAAAAGTAACAAATGACTGGCAATTTTAATGACTGACAGAGAGTGGCTGAGTATGTGCATCAGTCTACCGAACTTCTGCAAGAAAGAACTCATGATTCAGCAACCAGTGCTCTAGGGAATATAATGGAAGCCTTGACGATAAGTCGTTATTCTGAGAGATTACTTGAGATGAAAGGAGAGGCTCTTTGCACTGTATGTCCTCATCACATCTCTCATACTGACATAATTTGTTTCTATCGGAGTTGTGGCTTTCATTATTATTACTCATGGCCTCAAATTGGTAAGGATTTTCATTTTCAATGATGTAACAGCTACGGAAATATGATGAGGTGATTCAACTATGTGAGCAAACTCTTGATATTTCTGAGAAGAACCTTGCTTCTGCTGACGTGGATCATTCCAACTGCAAGAGCTCTCATGTGAGGTTGTGGAGGTGGCGACTACAATCCAAGTCCCACTATCATCTGGGGAGGCTTGACATAGCTCTTGATTTGATTGAAAAACAAGAGGAATTGATTTCTATTGGCACTAAGTAGAACTCATTATCCATCAAGAAGCAGATTAATTTTTATCTTTTAATTGTATTTGGTTATTTTGATCCCATGTCTTACTATGTAGGTATAGAAACATGAATCAGGAATCCTCAATTCCTTTTGCTGCCACTGTACGCGAGCTATTAAATTTGAAGGTATGTCAACTTAAATACTACCGATTCTTAGAGCATTTCCAAGATACTCTATTTATAAAGATTAAAATAGCTGTTGTAGTCATCATGAATGCTTTTCAAGGTCACATACTCATATTTTGATTTATTTATTTTTTCCTTTTCTATTCCCACCAGAAATTAGGAAACGAAGCTTTTCAGTCCGGAAGGCATACAGAAGCTGTAGAGTATTATACTGCTGCTATATCGAAAAGTAGCGAGTCGCGCCATTTTATGGCTATCTGTTTCTGCAATCGTGCAGCTGCATTTCAAGCACTTGGCCAAATTGTTGATGCCATTGCAGATTGTAGTGTGGCCATTGCTCTCGATGATAATTACCAGAAGGTTTACGTCTAAATTATATGATGTACCTTAATTCATTGAGAGTGCAAGTTATCATTTTTTTCCCCTACTTTTCTGGGCTTCTTCTTCCTTAAAGATTTCCTTTTTGTCATCTTCATTTCGGAACATGCTTTTTATTCTCCGTAGTCATGGAAATAATTAATGTGCTTCTTCAAAGTAAGGATGAGTTTAGCATTAGAAGTGATAAAAATAAGCTCCATTTAGAGTGTCTATAAAATAGGATCGATGCATCAAATTTAATTAATTTGAAAGTATTATAGCCAACTAGATGAAGTATATTGTTTTTTAGAGCGATCAACCATTTCATTTGAAAGTACTAAATATTTTTTTGCCTTTGCCATCTATGTTTTAGCATGTTTATCAAGTGTTTATAAATGATATATACTATCAATAGATAGAATTGAGTAGTGCTTGTGAGCTTCTCAAAATGTGTAGATAAAAAGTGACTTGAACATTTATAAACATGAGCCATAGATTAGCCAATGCTAAGTAGAAAATGGCAAATTGGGGGGGGGGGGGGGGGTTCATTTGCCAACAATTTATTTGTCTAATTGTCCTTGTCACCTTTGCAGGCAGTTTCCAGGAGAGCCACCTTACATGAGATGATAAGAGATTATAAGCAAGCAGTTTGTGATCTTCAGAGAGTCGTCTGTCTGCTTGAAAGTCCTTTACAAGAGAAAACTCGACAATCTGGAGGACAGGATAAATCAAATTGTGGTAGTGCGAAAGATTTAAGAAGAACACGTCGCCGTCTTTCTTTAATTGACGAGAAAGCTAAAACAGAAACTCAACTGGATCTTTATCTCATTTTGTAAGTCATAGTCTTCTTTTTGTTCAGCAATTCAATCTGAAGCAAACTTATCTGTGACTTGAACTGGCATTATCAAATTATGTTTCCGAACTAGTAATTTACATTGTCTTTGCTGTAAAATCATCTTTACAATTTCATGTGTAGACAAAGATGGGTTTTCACTTGTACATACACATCTAAATTATAAAAGATGAATGTACATATCATAAAGTTGGATTCTTTTCTATCTGTTTGTCCTTCCTGCAAATGATACTTGACAATGTACTTCTAGAGCTTTCTTGTTATTCTTGCTTAAAATTTATATCTATATTGTTAATTGATATTTATATTCAAGTTTTAAACATTTCATTACCCTTAAATGCTGTCTGACAGGGGAATCAAAGCATCTGATACAGAATCCGAGATTAAGAAAGCATATAGAAAGGCTGCTCTTAGACATCATCCAGACAAGGTCATGAACTTCTTATCATGGCCATATTAGTGAATATTGTTGAGCATTCAAATATGTACGGCTAACTTATTTCTGCTGCTATAGGCTGGTCAGTTATTGGCGAGGAGTGAGGGCGGGGATGATGGAAGATTGTGGAAAGAGGTTGGTGAGAACATTCACAAAGATGCTGACAGGTTGTTCAAAATCATTGGGGAGGCATATGCTGTACTTTCAGACCCAATCAAGGTATACTAGGACCATAATAAACAAACGACTGAGATAATTGTGATTTCAGTTTTTTCAAAGAAAAAGGGAAAACAAAATAAGCAACTTCTTAAAAAGTTCGAACATGTTTGGCATAGAAAGTAATTTACTTTCTTGTTATAGCCTTATAGGCCTAGTCAAGCATGCTCTGAGCCCCCAATGTAGATCAGTACGATTTCTTGTTTTTGGTGAAAGTAATGGCATCCATAATTCTCTACAACTATCAGAATTAAGTGTCTACAGAGAAAGGAGGGGGGCAATCAGCCCAAAAATTATACTTTTAGCCTGTTTGGTCCCGTTGATTTTTCCACTTCTCCTCTCAAATTTCATTGTCAACCACACATTTTTATGGGATCTTTCATTTTTCACATTATTCAACCACACAAAAATCCAAAATTTCTCCGAAACATCCTAACACCAAAACAAGCTCTTAAAATGCAATAGTGTCTTTTGCTAGAGCATGAGAGGCAAAGTTAGCTCCTCACTGAATGAGAGGCAAAGTTAGCTCCTCACTTTTCAACCACACAAATCCAAAATTTCCAAAACTCTTAAAATGCAAAAGCATCTTTTGCTAGAGCATGAGAGGCAAAGTTAGCTCCTCACTGAATGAATCGAAACTCATGGTCTTGAAACAGTTCACGCATATTCAATTTATGAAAATACTCTCCACGTACTCCTGGTAATCAATGCATGATTAAATTTATGAGAAGTTCCAAGAACTAGATAGCAACTTTCTTTTTAGGTGTCGTAATTGCATAGGTTTGTTGCATGTGGAAGTCTTGATCTTAGCTTAAAGCTGCCGATTTTTATTTTATTTTTGGCTAGTTCAGTTACATTGGAAGGCATCAGGAATACTTCCTAATATGTTTGTGGTTTTGAGATGTGGATTTCTAATGTTGATGTTCCACTGTCTCTTTACAGCGCTCCAAGTACAACGATGAAGAGGAAGTAAGAAATTATCACAGGGATAGCAATTCTGAACGACCATCCACTTCTTACAGTTCTCCATTTGAGAAAGGCAGTCGATATGGGAGACAGTCGGGTTATTATAGTGCTTCATCCGAGAGAAGCAACAATAGGCGATATTGGAGCGAATCATGGAAATCTTACGGTAATTCAAATACCCGATGGTAAGCTGGTGCCAACGGCCTTTATGCAAGTAATCAGGACCTGTAAGATCAAAATTAGCTTACCAACTGGCCCAAGCTTGGATCCATGGAACATTACTGTCAAGAGATCTAATCTCCGTTATTTCTCAGAAGCTCAGTGTGGCAGGGTAGCCAATCCACCCGATTTTGATTTGCAAAATGTCTGTCACTTTTGCTGAGGTGTAAAATCTAATATTGTGTATGAAATGTGTCCGTGTTTTCTTACAAGAACCTAGCCTTTGAGTTAACCAGTGAGGCCTTGATTTGATCAATTTGTGAAGGACAAGGCTGAGGTTTTGAGATCATTCTCAAATTCAATGCATGTTGTGTGGATTACTTAACTTTAAAGTACACTTTGCTTGTATTTGTTTGATTTTTGTGATTAATAGAAGGAAACTATATGGACATACGAATAATATATAAATTATATGATCGAATTAAGAATTTTGAAAAGGTTATGAAGATAATTTTATTATATCGAATTTCAATTAATTACATTAATAATCAACAATATTACTATTATTTACACTTCAAATTATTTAGGAAAAAAGGGAAAATTGTCGAAATACAAATAGAAATTATTGCCACTTCTATTAATAGTAATTATGACAAAGTAAACAATAATATATTTTTGTTTGGTCGGTTTAAATAATCATTAATTTTGACAAATTTTTCGACGAAAGTGAGTATAGAATTATTATTATTTTTTTTGGGGGGGTCTTGTAAAGATTGGTAACTTGTTTATAAAAACACATTTTTTTCAGATCACGTTTTAATTAAATATTTTTCAAAATTAATTTTTAGTTACATATTTTGCTTTAAAACATGAAATTCTTTATTATTTATAAATAATTTTTTTTTACCAAACATAAGCTAAATATGTTAAATTCCTTTTTTATTTGGTCATGTAAAGGCTAAGTATATCAATGATATTTGACTAGAAATAAGATTATTAGCAAATTTTTGATAAAATTAATGAAATATATTACTTAAAAAATTTGGGATCAGTTCTTAAAATTAATTGTTGACTTTGATTTTGATAAAATTCAAGATTATGATTCCTATCAAATGGACTATATCAAAAGTTATATATACGTTAAAGTTTAAACTCTAGAGCGGCTTTCGATAGTAAAGGTGAAATTTGGGCGGAAAGAAAATGAATTTCATAGAATTGAATTTCTGAGAATTGAAATTTAATTTGTTTGATTTTTTTAATTTTCTAGAAGGGAAAAATGGGGAATTTTCTAACTTTTTTTGTTTAATTAACATTATTTTTCATGATAAATAAAGTAAAATTTAGCTATTTTATTCAAAATAATTTTTTTTCCACACATTTATACTTGATAATAATAATGTTAATTTTTGCGAAAAATAAATCAATTAACTATAACAAAAAATAATCAAACGTGACAAAAATAGTTAAAAATTTTATCTGAAAAATAAATCCTACTAGTTGGCTAGGAAAATCAATTCACGCAAAATGTGGAAAATCAGCTCGTGAAATAAAATGAGGGAAAATCAATTGACTGGAAAATCTTACCTTTCAAACACCAAAAAATGAAAAGTGTGGAAATTCTTTTTTCGCCATAAAAATTTTTGCCTTTCAAACGCACTCTAAAAATAATGGTTGTTAAAATAAATAATAATAATAATAATAATAATAATAATAATAATAATAATAATAATTCTTGAACGAAATACATTGTTTGAGAATCTAAAGAAGTATCTAAGAACTTGTCTGATAAACCAAAAAATTTCATCATAAATTTTCAAACTCAATCTCAACCATTTATTTTTAGTCAAATTTACAATTTTCTTTTCAAATATTTTTAAATCACACATCTATAATAAAAAAAAAAATACGAGACATCAAAAATTAAAAAATGATCAAAAATTTCAAAATTTTTCACATTAGCAGGCTCTAAATACTCTCGCTGTTAGTCTATTTTGAGAGAACTTCACAAGTAATCGTACGGGGAAAAATGGCCGAATCCAACAATCTTGAAGCAACATTGAAACCGTTTTATCAAAGAGCTTCCGAAGCAGAGGTTTGAATTTCAACCTTTCTACTCTCCATTTGTAAACGCGCAAATTTATCATACATTTATGTGCTGTGTTTATGTGAATTTTCTGGCCCAAATTCCTAAAATATCAAGATTTTACCTTTTTATTTTCCTCAAGATTTTATTTTAAATTTCATCACATCCCATAAACCATCAACCCTAAATCGTCAAGATTTTACCCTCCGATTGACCGTGTATATATGTGCCATATTTTTCTGCCCAATAGCTTTCTTATACTGATATTACAAATTCTCCCTTTTTGGTTAATATAATAATAATAAAGTAATATTGGATTGGCCCTCACTCACGCACAGATATAGCTGTATGGGTAGTAAGTACGCTATTTTTTTCACATAAATTAAGGAAAGAGATACAAAGATGGATTCTTGGATATTTTCTGAACTCAATTATATTAATAATTCTTATCTCTTATACGTACCTATATCTGTTCTTTCTCGGATCGTACTTCGTGACACTTCCCAAAATTAAATTTAATTATACTCAATAATAAGTTTTCTTGGTGATTTCTTTATGGGGAAAGTATTAACAAAAACCAGTATGATTGTTTTGCAAGAGTTATTTGTGGTATTTCTAATTTTCTACCTGAGGGCACATTTCAACAATATGAACATGTTTTTGTGATGTGAATAATAAGAACTTTGTTTGGTGCAAATATGATTATATGGTCAATCCAAGTTGTTGATAATAAGAACAAACACTGAATAATTGGATGGTGATACCAGCCGCTGTATTGAGGGTATTATGTAGTGTTCTAAAAAGCGTAAAGCGTAATAAAGTGGCGAGGCTGTGCTTAGGTGCGGAAAAGCCTGACAATGCACGAGCGCAGCGTGACGAAGTATGAAGGTTGAGAATCACGCCTAAGTGCGTTTAAATATACGTCTAGGTGCGCTTTTTAGAACATTGGTATTATGTAGATACTGAAATGTGGTCTAGCAATGTGAAACAAAGACTTACCCACAAGGATGAAAGATGATTTCCTGCTTCCAAATGTTTTTTGGTAACTAGCTAAATGAGATCAGAACCAGAAAATGGGATATTACTCGTGTGAAATCTAGATTACAAAATTGTGCTATCTGAAGGGAGGAGTAACATCAATTATAGGTGAAATATTCTTATTTTTATCTTTATTTGTTGTTTGCTATTATCACACTCAAACGAATTCATTAAAGACGTGATTTTTTTGAAGAAATCAATGTTTGTCACCTGGCTTTTGAAGTTTATTATTTTTGGTTTCTAATGAAGGATCGATTGGCAAGACTTGAAGCTGCCCTTGCTAAGAAGAAAGGTTTGTTCAAGAAAGCTCTTTTATTTGCTCGTGCATGTACTTCATCATAAGGTTTCTCGTAATTTCTTTTTTACCTTTGAAATGGTGTTCTTCAGATTCCGGAAATGAGGAATTACTTAAGAGGGTTAATGAACTCCAGTCAGAGCTAGAAAATGTAAAAGCTGAGCAAGTTGAGGAGAGGCAGAAGGTATATTGATGTCTCTAGATTAAGCCCTTGTTTGATCTAAAAGTTTTTGAACAATTTTCCCTCGAAACTCATTTTCAATCACACATTTTTATGGGACCTACCACTTTTGCACTTTTCAACCTCCTTTTAACCACACATTCTCCCAAAAATCCAAATTTTCTCCAAATTTTCCAACACCAAACGGACTTTAAGGTGTAATAGAATCATAATAATTGGTTTTGCTATTTGTAACTCAGGCTAAAAAAGAGTTGGAGCAGCTTACTGCTGAAAATGAAAAGCTC
Organism: Ligustrum vulgare; assembly: GCA_963555705.1. Lineage (NCBI taxonomy): Eukaryota > Viridiplantae > Streptophyta > Magnoliopsida > Lamiales > Oleaceae > Ligustrum > Ligustrum vulgare. Next base: position 2,646,340 of record OY743178.1, on the reverse strand, counting down.
AAATATCGCATTATCCATCTCGTCCGAGCTGTGAAGGAGGATGGTAACAAGTTAGCATCCAAGTGAGGTATTAAAACTTCACAACAGCAGTACTGTTTGTTGATGAAGAGAGATTTTTGTTAACCATCAGAATGCTCAAATCCCCCTTCGTTGTATATCAATTGTGTTTTGTTTCGTGATTTAACGTTGCTTTCTTTTCAGTGCATAATGGCATCTACTTGTACCGAAGCTAATGATATTCCCGTCTTTCTCAAAACCACGATTAATTTGTGGTTTGGTATAGGCTCATTTCAGAACATGTTGATTCGACTCCATAAGCTCGATCAAACATGTTGCTCCCCGTATTTCTTTTCTAGAGAATCTTTGATGATAACATGCCTTATAGTGTGGGATTCGGATGGGAGTTTCTATCACTTCTGTGATCATCATTAAGTGATGAAATTTAGATTGTATTCTTGTCTTAACAACTTCATTTTGCCTCTCAAGTTACTGATTTGGAAATCCGGGGTCAAGCACTTGTCGAAGAAGCAATGTTAGTTCAAATAATTCCCAATCTGCTGTTTTGGATGCAAGAACACGAGTTATGTCGGAAAACCTTTCGTAGTCTGTATTACACATCTTTTTCCGACCAGAATTATTGACGTTTAGTAGCATTAGAGACGCATTTAAGAACAAAAGCTGAAAGTACTTCACATCCTATGTATGTGTTCAATTTCATTCTTCTATACTTGAGGTAGACATATCTTTAGTTCTTCACCAATTATTCTTTCTTCAATAATGTAAAGCATACCAAATAGATATATCAAAAAGAAATAAATTCAACGAGTAACGAATCAAAGTTAAGTGACATAATAAAACTCATAAGTTTGTGATCCATTTTGGTTTACACTGTGTTTGGAATTGTTATACAACTGAAACAAGAGCTGGAAACCAACACGAGAAAATGTCACTTGGAATAATGAAGAATTCCTCGAAGTAGCCCGAGTTATATGAGTCGAATAACCTAACTTCTTTGTAGGTCGGTCAAGATCCTGGAATGAATAACATCTTGATGTCAAGAGAGGTACGGTATCATAATGGACAGTACATGAAAAATACGTAGAAAGTCATGACAAATTATCAGTTCAATTCATATACAAACAATTATTGGGGAAGAAGGAAGGTGAAGTGCTAATATAGTCGACATCCTTCAAAAGATGCACATCATTGTACGTTATGCGCAACTCGATGAAATTCTTTTGCATACATTGCTCGAGTAAGATTGCAATAGACAAATCTTCACCATATAATATAAACTTGCAGATAGAGGAATTATGGCTGTACAAACTGGAACAACCAAAAATTAGTTGGGCGCTGCACAGAACATTTGTTGTAGGGGTGAGCCAGCCCAGCCTGGGCATTAATCGTGTCGGCCACCTGGACCTGGACGGCACACCCTTTTACACCGATACTTGTAGTGTCAACATTCTTTTGACATAACATTGAATTGAGGAACTAACTCTATTGGTGAAGTGAAACTATTTAGACTATTGCTATTTAGCAAGGATATGGAGTTCACGGTGGACATGTGTTATGGTGTCCACCATAAACAAGATGATGACACGTGTCAGCATCATGCCCGCTGTGAGCACCATACACTTCCTGTCCATTATATTAACTTAACACACAAATGATGTATAACCTACGGAATACAAAGCGGCTAAAATGAACAAATTAATGTTTCTCTATATCACTCTTTGTGCTCCAGTTTATTTAACATCGAAGGGTTAAATTCGTGGGTTGTGAAGAGGCTTGTCTACATAATTTTAAGAAACAATGCCCTTTTTCATTTTCTTCTGTGTTCGACTTGGTCGTTCTTAAACAATTCAACCCATCCCCCCCCCCCCCCCCCCCCCGGGCTATTAGCATCTTGCCTCGCCAAATGAAACACAAGTAGACCCTTGTGAAACTAAAATTAAGTAACTCACGGTTTTCCCCTACAACAATGAAGGGTTATGTAAAAGAAACTGGCAGAGATTTAACGAGCTAACCTGCTCCATGCAGATGTCATTCACTTGTTTTCGCCAAGATATCTTTTAACTTTTGCAGCCAGTTCACGTATTGACCTTGCTCCTTCCTATGTAGATGGAGGAGGAGGAAGTTGATGAAGTCTTCACTGATTCCCCTGGTAGCAAGATATTGCTTCAGCTCGTGTTGCAAATCCGGGTCCAAAGAACTGCAAAAGGGTGCGTAACTGAGGAATTAAAAGGGAATATAACAGACTTAGGTGGAATAACAGAAGAAAGTGGTATCCCAAAATTTCATCCCAGAGGAAAATAAGACACAAGATTTTGGGAAACAGAAGAAGGTAAATCAATTTGTATTGGTTAATTCAAACTATGTTCAACCAGATTTCACCAGTCAATATCCAACCATGATAACAATGGCATGATGCCATGGGCTGCTTCAAATAACCAGAATGTGAATCTAACTTTTGCTACATTTTAATTGTATGTAGACCAACTTGCACCTTCAATCTTCTTAAATGGAAGGACGTATAATGTGTTTGCTAAGCTTACAAAATAAGTAAAATTTAACTATTAGTTTCCAACATGTTAGGATAACTTACTTTATCTTACTTCCGAGTAAAAAGAAAGTTACTTTATAGAAGTAATTCTCACCTTATGGTCAAAATAACTTGTTTCCAATATTGCAGTAAACTTATTTATTTTAAAATTTACTTATTTACTAAGAAAAATAAACTTTTTAAGCTTAGCTAAACGTGCTCATAATGTTTCCCACCCCCAAAAGAAGGAAAAAAGAAAAGAAATTAACGGTTGATGTTTTTCAGCTTGGCAAATCGAAGTGGTGCCCCAACTCCCAGTCTGTGTTGTTGCAGTACATAGATAACAAGATCAACCAAGATCTATATTATGAAAAATATATTCCTTCAAAAAAAAAAGTGAAGAGGTTATATAAAGCACCTGAATGGAGGACCTTTATAGAATGAAGAATCAAGACATGATGGCAAATGGATGTAATTGGCATTCTGAATGTCAAACTCAGATTTATTACCATCTTTCTCAGATGCTACACAATCAAACTGCAAGAGGGAGTTCAAACCAGGCTTCTTAAAACATATTTTTATCAAAGCTTCCCTGGGAAACCTACCATCTCCTTGAAATGTCTCATGGCCTAACAAAGTTGAAATAGCTACTTCCTCCCCAGATGCACATTTCTTTCGCAAAACCACATCTTGGGATTGTGGAGAATCCCATTCCACAACAAAATCTTCTGAGGAACCACTTTCACCAGGCTCCTGTCAAAATCAACAGTTGATATTAAAAATTGAACTAAATTCTCTTGGGAAAGAAACGAAAACTCTCCTTCAACATGTCAACCACTTCAAAGGGACTAAATATCGAATGATACCCACATTACAATCACTACGGAATATAGATGTTTAGAAATATCAAAATAAAAGAGTCGTAGAAACTATCCAATTATTAATTTAGTGCAAGGGGAGGCATGCAGAGCATTTGAAGTGAGCGATAGCATATTCAAGGTGCTGTTTGTTTCATGGGTAAACAAAAATAGAATTCACATTTGGCTATGTTTCTGGGAGGAACCTTTGAAGAAGGCAATGTGCCACGAAATGACTTCATGGAAAACGTGTTCCCTAATCAATTTGGATACTCTAGTCGGGGAAAATTCATTACACAAGTCTATAATAGAATCAAGAATGGAAAGTTTTACATCATTCAGTTCAATACGCTGACTCTTTCATGTTGCTTGGAAAGTGTGAAAGGTGAGATACAAAAGGTGTTTCTGTAAATTGGCATTTTTGGTTAAAAAATTGAGCAAGCCAAAGTCCGAGAAGAATGTTAAATTAATTCAGTGCTGAAGTGGAAGCAGTTTTAAAATATGTTTGATTGAACATGAAAAATGCAAATAAAAACATTTGCCTTTTCCATGTAATTTTGCTCACCAAAATGGTGAGAAAATATTTGGTTAGAAATTGCCCCAAGATGTGCTTTACATACTTGTACATGAAAAATATTTTCCATGCCAAACGTTTTAATCAAACACAAATGAAAGAAAATATTTTACTTGATGGCAAATTGAAGCAATCAAACACACATAATATAAAAAAGGACAAGGTTTTACACCCTATTTTTCACTGCATTTGATTGCTTTTAATTTCCATGGAAAATTTTCCAAGATACAAGCTCTTTATGCATGTTTTGATTAATTCCATGAAAAATATTTTATTAGAGGAGGTGGTCATTGATTTTCTATCTAGGGTACGTTTGATTCCCTATATTTTCCCTGGAAAATGATAACTTCTAGCCAATATTCCATGTTTTTGGTGTTTGATTGCAAACAATTTCCAGGTAAAATGTTTTCCCATTTTTCCTTCACGCGCCCTGTTTTCCAACTTTTCAGTGAACTGTCCATGCTAGGTAGGTGAATTTATTTTTCAGGTAAAATCTTAAGCTATTTTCGTCACGTTTGATTCTTTTTGTTGTTGTTAATTGATTTTTTTTCCTCAAAAATTAACATTATTATTATCAAGTACAAATGTATGAAAAAAATCAATTTTTTTTAATTAAAATAGCTAAATTTTGCATTATTTTCCATGTCAAACAACAAAAGTTGAAAAATTCCCCACTTTTTCCACTTAGAATATTAAACCAATCAAACACACATTATACTTCCAATTCTCAGGAATTCATTTTCTTTCCATCCAAATTCCACTATCGCTATCAAACGCAGCCTACATAAATTCATTTTCTTTTCAACCTTCCCAATCAAATACACTCTTAATATGTGTTTGATTCACCCATTTTCCATGCAAAAGGAAAATGTTTTCCACCTTATTTTTCACTTTGGTGTTTGATAGGTTTTAATTTTTCAAGGTACAACCTTTTTATGCATGTTTTGGTTAATTTTATGGAAAATATTTTTTGAGGAGGTAGTAATAGATTTTCTATCTTACATGAAATTCATTTTCCTTTTCACTCCCCTCCAAATTCCGCATACCAAACATGCTCTTGGTGCAGGCTGCACCATTTGTTGTCATGGTTAAACAAATTCAGGTAACCTACCAATTGTTCCACAAACATCTACCATTTTCAGAGAAATTACAAGCTCTAAAACGCTTGAAAATACCTTGGTGTCTAGTACATTGTGCTTCATAGTATTGTACCTTGCTCAGTCACCAAAAGGGGAAATCCATCCGATCGAATCAAATTAGCAGAGAATTTATTTATTTTTATCTTAAATGCAGAATTTTAGTCCTTGTACTGTATAAACCGCATATAATTGCAACTATACAACGGGTTTTACATCTATACCTGGAAGTGATTGGAAGAGAGTTCGTGGTTGATTTCAGATTGCAGAACTTTGAGTAAATCCAAATCCTGAATGGCTTTACGAGCTCTGCGCAGTATTGGGGTTACCCTTGGCATAATTTCTTGATAGTCTCGATGGGCACTGGTAAAATTGATTCAATGGTAGTTCAAGTGGAGAGTCTGAAGACTTGTATTCGCTTTGGTTCGTGTCTGGTTAAGCTGATTAATTTACACGAGTTCTTAAAAAAAATAAAAAACTCCTTGTTTAAACAAATTTGATAAATATTTTTTTTAAAACAAAAAATATGATATTTTTGAAGTAAAATATGTTATCAAAAAATAATTTAAAGAAATATGTGTGATTAAAAAATTTCGAAAAAATGTAAATGAAGTCAAATTAGTAAACCACTAAATATATATAAAAAAATCATTTATATAAACATTTTGATAAATTCATCAAGTTGCCCTTCGGGCATAGCTAAATGGTTGGAAGGTGAAAGTGTGAAATCTAAGCTAAATTGACAAATGTATGGTAGGAGTTCGAATCTTACATTTGGTATAAATGAGACTCTTTGTAAGCGCAGTTAAAGAACGAGCTTTCAACCCTGATCCATTGAGTCACATCTCTCAATTTACAATTTCTACAAATTCCCAGAATAAGGATTGTGGGAGCTCTTAAGGTTAGAGTTCAACTTTTTTGATAAATTCATCAAGTTCGTTAATTTTTAAAATGACGAGGGAATCAAGCTAATTACTGTGATTATTATGGACACGACCAAATCCTGTTCTGTTTGTTTGTTTTGTTTTCCATCGCCATCCATGGTACTGGTTTATAAAGTGGTGGCAAAGTTGAAACTTCCGTTTCATATTACCAACGAAATTGCTTTCGACAATTTTTTTTTTGCTCGGTGTTCTTGATAACTTGAAAAACAGTTGGATAACACACATTTAGCCCAAGCAAGTTTGCTTTCTATCACTACTACTTTTCAAGGTGTTACACAAGATTTGTCACTTGTACACAAGATTTCTCATTGGAGACATCTTCTAAAACATCTATATGAGGTATTACACTCTAAATTCTACGAAAGTTCAAACATGGAAAACAATATTACAGTGAAGGACATGTGGGTTTCCAACGAAAGACATGCGGCTAATCCACATGGACCAGCCGCTTGTCCAGTATTGTTACATTAACTCTAGACATGGATCAAGCTTCGAAAATTAGAGAAAAGAAAAAACTAAAAAAAATCACCATTTGGTCATCTATTTATATAAACAGGTTTATAAACAACACATTTTTCTAAATTACTTTTCAACTCCATTTTATGTCGAAAACATCACATTCTTTGTTTATAAAAAAAATACTTTTACCAAACAGAGGTTTAGTGTTTAGAGAAGACTTGTTGAACTATTAGAAAGTATGGGCATGACATACTACAAGCTTCGAGCAACCTTTTCATACAAATCACGAGGCCAGTTCCTATTCAAATTGTTGGCGAGAAAGTTGGCAATCTGCAAAATAAGGAAAATACAGTGGTGCCAATGTAGGATTACAAAAACATGAGAGAAAACGAAAGTATCCAAAAACAATAAAAGATAACCAAAGCAAATGCATGGTGAAAGATAAAATTGAAACAATACCTTAGCCCTCAAGCCACGAAGAGGTCCATTTGTATCAGTAACGTTGTCCAAACAAAGAAGAGCAAGTTTGAGAAGCTCCGCCACAGAGGCCAGGACTCTTGACATTATTCCTTTAGCTACTCAATGCATCATTCAGGCAGTGATATTTAAGATTTTCAGGACATGAGAAAAATTGATAATTTATCAAATCCATATGTCAAAATTTAACTAGAAAAAACCTCATTCTGTAGAAGTATTCAGCTGAGAGGAGAAATGTTAACTTCAATTCAAAGGATTTAAGCGCATTTATCCCCTCTCGAGCTAAAAGCCTGCAAGATTGAATAGCTTTTCTCAAAATGGAGACCCAAGAACTAAATGATGCAACTCAAATTTAATATACAAGTCAATTCAATTATGATAAAAGTTATAAAGTAGCTGCAATGGATTGAGAAGGAGCTTCGGTTTTCGCCTTAAGCTTATTTGACAATGATTCCAGTCTATCCAAATTCCTCTAATATACATGTCAATTCAATTATGATAAAAGCTTAAGATAAACTAAAGGCATACATATCAGCAGAGACACTAAAAAAGCATCAAATCAAAATCATGATCAGATTAAATTTTGTAAAAACTCACTATTGAATATATAATCGTAGAGAAAGAAAGAAGATTGAGGGTTTTGTGATATGGAGCTACTCTACGATGAAGTTTTTAGCTTTGTTATTTTCTATGACGCAGCCTTTCTCTCTTACAGTACACCGGCGGCAATACTTTAAAGGCAATTTTATCTCTATATTGCAGTGATTTCTACAAGAATAATTCATCCTCATCATCACTTAGGAAGGTGATTTCATATTTATGTAGATAAAAACATGGCTTAAATCTATTGGACTTTTTTGATTGTTGTGAATGATTTATTTTCAACACAACTGAGTTACCATGATCAGTTCAGTTGCAGGGAAAGGGAAAGAGGCCGACTCACTCTTAAAATTCCGTCCAGCCTTATTTTCATTCTCTTCTTTAAGCTCCTTGGAGTTTTATTTTTTCGCACAATTCTTGTTTCTTGAGGGCAGCAGCAATTTCTCGGCTGCCTCTCAAGTAATCGGTGGTTCTGACCCTGATATTAGGTGTTTGATGAAATGCCTCAACTAGGCTAAATGTTGTTACTTCAAAGTTTGAACTCTTTTTCTGAGCATTAGCTCAATTTTGCTGTATGTTTAAAAATGTTCATGCAATTTTAACTCAGGTTTTGATTTTCTTGTGGGTTTTGTTTATAGTGAATCCGAATTGCATTAACTTCGAGCAATGGAAGATGATGAGAGGGAGAGATTGATGTTTTCTGAAGGAAGAAAAGATTATGATAGTGATTCTGAGGGTTATTTGGAGGACTTAGTTGATGATGATCTTTGCTATTCCTCTGCTGACATCCCCAAGTTGCAATTCAGGTATGGAGGAATCATCTCTTTCCTGAATCGGTGATTACCGATTCTCTCACATACATGTGGGCCCCCACCATGCAGGTGGGCCTACCCCCTTACAATTGGGATCCCCAATTCGGGTTCAGAAAATTTCCGTTTAGGTATAATCATGAGACGATGTGTTGTTATATATAGATTATTATTTTTATATGGAAAGATCTTTTTCTTTTGTTAAGGAAAGATGTCTTGAAGGCACGGTGGATTAAGGAGTTGGGAATGGCCGAGGTGGTGGAAAGAAAGGGTAAAATGTGGACCACAACCGGGATAGTTCGTGATGGCAAAATGTATTGCTCTATCGAAGAGATTTTGTAGGTTATGCGACTTTCCTCACGTTATTATTGGCTCTTTTTGCACACTTGTTTATGAACTTCCCATCTTGGAGAATTTCGGAGATTATGGGAAACTGATTCTGGTAGCTTTCATAGAATTCGTCAACATTAATAGTATCTGAGGAATGTGACATTTCAATGATACTTTAGCAGTAAAGATACAACTTTTATAAGTTCCCTAACGTTATGAGTCTAATAACTTAGGTTGGTTTCAAAGGTTTTTGGCTGAAATTGGAGCTTTGCATATCTTGAATGGTGATGATACATACATTTCGTTAAAAGATTTATATGAAAAAGTCGCAAAAGGTGCAGATGGATATGGGTGCTCTTGGGAGTCTTTAGAAGTTTATCGCCACTTAAAATCTCTTGGTTATATCGTTGGTCGACATGGTATACCTTGGACTTCAAAGAGTACTAAAACTATTTCCATTGATGAAAATGACTCATCTGAACTTGACGGTACAAGTTGTAATGGCACGAGACATGGCATTCTCATTACAGAAATGTTCGATAACTTGCAGTTCAGTGAAGTGAGACCGATGTTCAATGTTTACTCGTCTAATAACAAGTTTAAGAAGTTTTCTCCTGGAAGTCCATGTTTTCTCCTCTGCCTTACCAGGTAACAAAGTCTGTGACATTGATATGGTTTTGCTTTAGCCAGTTTTTAATGAATGCTTGGTCATTGAAATAGTGACCACCCACCATCCAAACAAGCAATCGAGGACCTCGAGACACGTTACAAAGGCCATGGTATAAAATTTTGTAATGTCGAGCATGGGCGTGTAAGTTTCTTTTCATTCACCAAAGTGGAACTTCCGATCCTCTCATGATCTTCGTTACGCTTGGGAAACAATTGATACTTCTATGAAAATCTTACGCATGTTTGTTTAGTAGGTTGATTGGACATTATAGAACAATGTTAAGAACTTTAAAATTTTGTTTCGTTATCGTATGTAATACTATTCAATATCATATGTCAAAAATGTAAGCTATGTATTTTTACTCTCCCGTGCTGAAATTAAGAACTTTCTTAGATAGTTATTTAAAAGGATTTTTTTTTTTATTATTATTATTTTTTTTTTTTGTGGCATATATATGCCAACTTGCTTTTTTCTCTTATTGTCTCGGAAAAAATATTTTCTTTAAAATAAATATCTAATTTTGAATAATAAAAAACTTTATTTATTTTTAAACTTCTCTTTCTCTTAGTTTAGTAAAATCAATTATTATTCAAAAGTAACTTTTATGTTGTCGAAATAAATAATTTCTTTTGATGAAAGTTATAAAACACATTACTATTTCACTCCAACTCACTTTTTTCTTACAATTGAAAATAATTGATAATATAAACAAATAAAGGAGAATAAGCTAATTAAATAAATATAAGTCAATTATTGTCGACACCAAATATTGTAGTGAAATAAAAATTATCTATATACTAAGATTGGTATTGGGACTAGATATGTCAACAAGTCGAGCTACGAGCTGAAGTTCAAAGTTGCTTTTAGGGGCAGACTTTTTTTTGCTTGAATCGAGTTAAGCCAAAGTTCGTACCCAAAAATATGGCAAAATTCATAAATTTGTTACTGAAAATGTATATATACAATGAGCTGAGTTCAGTCGAGTCGAGCTCTCGATCGAATTTCAAGGCTCGAACTTCTTGGACGATCTTTTTTTGGCTCCGTCCCTCAAGAAAAAACTTGGCTCGAAATACCGAGTCGCGAGCCAATCTAAGTTCGAGTTTTTTCGAGTCGAGCGTTAGCCATCCCTAAATGGGATTGTCGAGGTGGGATCGGATTTCTTATTACCCAGTCCACCGGGATTTTCGAGATGCAGGATTCAAAATTTGTAGGACTAGAAACTTCCATATAAATGGAGTTACCCCCCAAATAAATAGCATTTTTAGGCATAAAAGTTAGGCTGCTTTGTTTAAAGGGCATGGTCAAACAAAACTTTCATTTAAAAAGACCTCTTCCATAATTTATTAGTTCAATAGCCTCTTAGTTGAGAAAAATGAGAAAATGATTTATACAATTACCCAAATGTCTTTGAGTGCCAAACAAAACATAATTCTTTCTTGCAATTCCCAAACGTAACCAGCTGGGTCTCCTTCCTCTCCCACAAAAGAACATTTTCGCGCAAAACAGTCCTCCCTGCTCTTCCCTCTTCTTGAACCCAGCTGCACTTCCTTCTTTGAACCAAGAAATACATTGTCTTCCTTTGAGTAATAATCTTGTTGAAGTTTGGAAATCTATTTTGTAACATTGGTATTGGGCATTTGGAGAAGAAGAGAAGGTAAGGTTTAATCTGAAAAATTCGTAACCATTTTATAAAAGCAATGTCTGAATCAAAACCTTCATGATGTATTTTTGATTTTATGTTGTGATTCTGCGCGTAACGATTTAGAAGTCGTTTTGGGCATACGGATGTCGTTATTCTGAATGTATTCTTTTCATCGATATTTATGATAGTTGAAGTAATATATATGTTGGTAAATGCATGCTTCTCATCATATCTAAAAGTTGGAACAATATCTCCTTCTTTGAACCAAGAAATACATTATCTTCCTTTGAGTGATTATCTTGTTGAAAGTTGAAAATCTATTTTGCAACATTGATATTGGGCATTTGGAGAAAAAGAGATTTTAAGGTTTAATTTGAACAATTTGTAATCATTATATCTAAGAAATGTCTGAATCAAAACTTTCATGATATTTTTTTGATTTTATGTTGTGATTCTGCGCGTAACGATTTCGAAGTCGTTTTGGGCATACAGATGTCGTTATTTTGAATGTATTCTTTTCATCAATACTTGTTATTGTTGAAATAATACATATGTTGGTAAATACATGCTTCGCATCATATCTAAAAGTTGGAACAATATCTGAAGCATGTTCTTTGCATTTGTGTTTCACCGCAGTTAGATATTGCATGTTTTACTTTAAAAAGCTATTTTGAATTGCAGTTATGGACAATGTGGATATGGTGTGGATATCAACATGTTACCCAGGTGAGTTTGAGCAGAATCTTGAAGGTATATGGATATGGAACTATGTGGGGAATGAAAGATGGAGAACATTTCCTATTCTTGTTTTGAGGACGATTTCGTATGTAGAATTGTATGAAAAAGTGAAACAGGAGCTCAACATTGATTCAAGGCTACATGAAATAGAGATGGCATGTCCTTCCCCAATGATATCTAAGACTTCAATAGCACCGATTGTCATTGATTGTGAAAACAATGTGAAGTGGTTTATGTCGGTATGTGGAGAAACACCTCTATGCATAACTCTTTTGAAAAAATCTCCTGGAAATCGAGAATGGATTGATCTTGATACATGTGTATCGCGAGTGGGGCGTGAGAAAGAAGTTGAAAATATGAACACAGAGGGAGATGTTGTGCAAAAGGACAATGTTGCGATCGATGACAATGATTGTGGAATGTTGTTAGATTGGAACGATTTTCATGTAATTCGAGATAGCCCTCAAAGGCCAACTGCACAATGCTTGGGAGCCACGGATGATGTCGTGTTGCCTGAAATTGAACCTTTTAGTCAGACAGGAGCAGGTGACAATAATGCTGATTTGAGTGAACCTGACTCCCATACTCAGAAACTTGCAGATGACAATATTGATGACCGAACAAATGAGGGCTATTCGAAGGCTGTAGTTTCAAGTTTTCCTTCTGTCCATTGCGGTTCGACTATAAGAATTCCAGAAGACGAAGATGTTCAAGCAAAACAGTTGTTTCCGACAAAGAAGGCCTTGACAGAAAAATTGCAGTGGCTTGCTATGAAGTGTCACTTTGAATTCAAAGTTAAGAAGTCAAATAAGAGCATTTATATAGTTGTTTGTGTATAGGAAAACTGCAAGTGGCGGTTGCGGGCAACGAAAATGAAAAATTCTAATATCTTTCAAGTTCGAAAATATCAAGGTCTTCATAATTGCTCTATGAGTGTTCTTCGCAAAGACCATAGGCATGCGTCCTATATGGTTATTGGAAATCACATTGTCTTAAAGTATCAAGATGCCAACCGAATTTATAGGCCGAGAGTTATTATTAACGATGTTCGTCGAGAACTTGACATAACGATAAGTTATACCAAGGCATACATGAGTAAAGATTATGCTGCTGCATTAATTCGTGGGAATCCCCGTGAAAGTTATGCTAAATTGCCATCGTATTGTTATATGTTGGAGTTGCAAAATCCAGGTACCCAAACATTCATTCGGACTACTAGATAGCAGCGTTTCAAATGCTTTTTTATGGCATTGAGACCAAGCATACGTGGATTTCTTACCTCGATTCGACGAGTAATTTCTGTGGATGGGACATTCTTGACATCGAGTCGAAAATGTATTCTACTTTTAGCAAATTGTCAGGATAGAAATTACCAAATATATCCGCTCCCTCGGGGAATAGTAGATTCAGAAAATAATAAGTTATGGATATGGTTCTTTAGGAAGTTGCAGACAATCGCAAGTGATACAGATGACCTTGTGATAATTTCCAACCATACAACAAGCATTAAACATGGCTTTCAAAAAGTTTTCACGTTTGCCCATCATGAAAATTGTATTTACCACATCCAAACGAACCTGAAGAGCCGATTTCCACGTTGTGATCTTGCACATTTGTTCATGACAACAGCGGAGGCTTATACAGTCCCTGAATTTGAGAATTATTTGGCAGCATTGTTAAGTAAGAATGACGAAATTAAGGACTACTTGCTGGAAGAAGATTATCGTTATTGGTCTAGAGCGCACTTTGATGGTATACGGTACAATATCATGACCACAAACAATGCAGAGACACTGAATGGTTTGCTCAAGAGTGCTCAAGATTTTCCTATAATTGGTTTGATTGACCATATCTGAGAGACACAACAAAGGTGGTTTTATGAAAGACACGTCGAAGCAGGAAAATGTGCGACCATTCTTACCCCAGCTTTGGAAAAGAAGATGTGCATGAAATATAATGAATCGAATGGTTTGGATGTAAATCCCATTTCTCCGAACATTTATGATGTTGGTAACAATCTGGGCCGCCACATTGTCGACTTGGAATCACGAAGATGTACATGCAAGAAGTTTGATCTTGACAGGTTCCCATGTGAGCATGCAATTGCTGTGGTAAGGTATAAAGGGGATGATGGTTACAGTATAAGCAGTCCCTTTTATACTACTACTTATTGGAAGCAAGCATATTCTGAGTTTGTGTATCCTTTGTCGAACGAAGCTGAATGGAAAATTCAAAAAGCATGTAATGTCCAGAAATGTATTACCACATTTGAAGTGAAAACAAAGTGGTCGCCCATCAAAAAAGAGGAAAAGATCGGCTGGAGAATCACGCAATCCTCACAAGTGTAGTAAGTGCAAAAAATCAAGTCATAATAGGTCCACTTGTACGAGCCTTGGAGCTGGGGATCAGCAATAATGGACGGAGTGAAAAACTTCTTTTCTTATTATAATTTCATTTTCATACGCTCTTTTGCTATTGTATTTGTTGTATTGGAACGATGTTGTAGTCAATTTATATCGTTCTAAATTTGTGTTCAACGATGACTTACAGGAATTGTCATTTTTTGTCCAGAAATGATAGCTATAATGTTCCAGTTATGAATGTACCATGCAGTGTTTAATCTACGCATAACGAGTTCTAAGTCGTTACTTTGTACACAAAACGATTTTAATGTCGTTCCCGTCAAACAAGACAAATACCAACATCGAATTCGTTCTGAACTATATTAAATGTCGTTACTTAGTAAACCACACTGCTTCTTACATTTTCAAAATAACAACTTCGGTGTCGTTCTCAACGACATGAATGTCGTTACAGTTGAAAAACCTTTCTACTTAACTATTGCTCATAACGACATAGCAGTCGTTACTTTGTACACAAAACGATTTTACTGTCGTTCCAGGCAAACAAGCCAAATACCAACATCGAAGTCGTTCAAAACTATATTAAATGAACCGATCAATTTTGCGCTCCATGCGATCAAAACGGGCAGTTAACACCCCTAGTAGCCTTCCCTCAACTTTCTCCATTTCAATTCTTACCAAGTTTGCTAAGTTGAGGTCAGAAGGTACTGACGGTGGTTGAGATGGCCAAGGTGAGTGTTGCTCGTCAACTTGCTCAGGCTCATCTCCCTCAGACTGATGAGAATCATTCTCATCTTCTTCCTCATCCACTGTCAATTCTTTCCAATATGTCTCCTCCATTTTAGCTTTGTTAGGAACCAGTCTAGATTTAACCTCCAACTGCAAATATTAAGTTAAACAGAAAATTAGGGATTAAAGTAATTCATTTCCACAATCCAAGCCTATTATATTTATTTTAAAATCCCAAATTTACCTCTCTTGATCGCAACACCTTGTCAACAGCAATCGATGTCAATCTCTTCGGCAATGTCCAGGCAACCATTCTTGGAGTTGCATCTGCATATTTCTTGGCAAACTTCATTCCCAAGCTTGGAATTGCCTCAAACGCCCAAATCTGTTTTAAGTAAAATGAACATCATTATCTCACGAAAATAAATTTATAGTCATAACATAAAACAAAGACAGGTGTATAGTTCAATCATACCATAATTGCAAGGGGAAAGTCGTGTAAGGAATATCTCCAACGGGTTTCTCCACCTACATCTGAATTTTTTACTTTACTTCCCATCTCGCGCTTGAATACATTAATCGTGTATTCAAAACATAACTTCCCCCATAGATACTTCTCGAACCTATCGAGATCATCTACAAGTTCAAACCACCATAGATCCATGTATGTGTTCTCCTCTGGGGCCCATAAGACGTATGCCAGTATAACGAGCAAACCCAACTTGTATTTATCACTCTTCCGCTTCTTGCAACTTACAAATGCACTATACACATCCCACTTTGTTATTTTTCCCTTACTCTTATTAAAGTATTCCTTTACAATCCTACACTCTGCCCCAATGTCTTATTAACATGTGTAGTCCCTCCTGCATTTAACCCAGTGACTAATACGAATTCCTCAATCCCAAACCTAGCATGTTTCTCTCCTATCTTAAACCATACTTCATTTTTCTTCGAAGTCTTCGCCACTCTCAATACTAATTGATGAACAACTTGCGAGGCCAACTTAATATCTCGTAATCTTAAAAGAGATCCAAAACAACTCTCCTGAAGTTTATTCTTATGATTTGGATCCAGCTTCTCAAACACCTCATTCACCATTTTCAATTTGCGTCATGTTGTTATTGTATAATCGGTCTGCAAATTCTCCAAAGCACTGCAATACATAATCTAAAATATAATTAGTTTCAGAATACAAAACAATTAATTATGATAGTTGCAGCATATAACAGTAAGAACCTACAAAAGCTTTGATGTCAGTGGTACTCATTATTTGCTTACACTCTTTAATCTTGGGCATTAACTAATGGCCATGATTATTGTCAAGATAACGAGAAGTCCCAACTTGTACTTATCGGTCGATCTCTTTTTGAACAACATTGACAAAGCATAAGAATTGAGTTCGAAACAGTTTTCCACACTTTGAAACTTGAAAGCACAGTGAATAGAAAAATATTTTTCGACTATTTATATTTTTTTTTTAAATATTGAACAATTGTTTTGTGTGAGGAGGACATCCCAACTAATTATCCAACAATTAGTCATCTTCCATTCACCTTTTCAAGCAGCTACAAAACATCGTTCAATGATTTGTTTTTATGATTATCAATCTCTTCCATAAAAATATCATTCTAAAATGTTCTTGAACAAATTGAAGAATTGTGAAAATTCATAAATTATCATCTAAACTAATAGTCAATGTCATTTAAACACAATTACAAAACTAATAATACCAACCAAACTAAACTTAGAAGATAATAGTTTACCAAAAATTCTTCCCTTATATGATCATCAATCTAGCTCTATAAAAGTTTAAGTTGAAACTTGACAATACCAAAAATTTCATGTAAATGGCTTTAGAAAGTCCAAGATTTCTCCATATGATCACACTAGTTTTTTTAACTAATTTTTTTGCCAAAAATAAATGATGTGGTCAAAATCAACACTATTGTACCCATTCCTTTGTTTCTATATTCCGTTTCCAGCCAGCAAGATAACTATGATAACGTCCAAAAAGAATATGCAACTTTATAGAACCACAAAATTTAGAAAAGCGTAATTCAACTTTCCTAAAAAAAATATTAGTTTTTCACACTTAGGGGAATCAAGAAACAGCCCTAGACTTATCAAAAGAGATGTAGATAGTCACCCTAAATAGGCAACTCCTTAGAGGGTCTCTACATGCTCGCATGATTATTAATTCATATAAAAAATAATGTACATTAAATTTGTCTAATTATCACATAATCTCAAATCATAATTCATACTTTAAACAAAACCAACAAATCAAAAACTACCCAAAACAAAAATCATCCAAAAATAACAATCATAGAAATTAGAATAAATACTAAAATAAAATCAGTTTAAAAATCACAAAATTATTGTTGACAAGAAACTAAAATAAAGCTACAAACCTCAATTTTAATTTTTAAATAGAGTTTCAGCAAATATCACAAGATTCACAACTGCACATTCAACCTAACCTAAATCTAATAAACGATATGTAAAAAACATTGCAGTCTCGAAATTCAGCCAAACTAAAATTACCTAACAGAAACTTTATAACTTCTAACCAAGCTCTAACCTTAAAAATTAAAATTACCCAATGGAGAGCCTAGGAGCTAGGCTCTGAGAAAGTCGAGAGACTACACTATATTGGTTGTGGCGGAGGCGGAGCTGTGCGGCCGACTTCAGACTTGTGCGGTTAGGGGCGACAGGCCGAAGAGCAAGAGAGAGGCGAGAGCAGAATGTTTTTGGTTGTTGGAGGCCGCAGGTCGAGAGTGAAGAGCTTGTGTGGTTAGGAGAGAGAGAGAGAGAGAGAGAGAGAGAGAGAGAGAGAGAGAAGCGACAGCGGCGAGAGAGACAGAGAAGCGGGAGCGAGATTTTTGGTATGAGGAGACATGTGAGGAAGGTGTGTGCGAAAGTGTATTAATCAAGACATGTGATCTCATGCTTGGCCAAATATGTAAATAAAAATAAATTTAAGGAGCTTTCAAAATTAAACCTTCTTGATGTACGTTGTTGGTTGCTGCTTCCTACGTTTCTTTTTTGATCCCACGCCTCACTATGTTGAATTCCTTGGCTATGTTTTCCTTGCATCCATTTGCTTAACAGGACTCCGGTTGCCTGAATTCTTAATAGATCATCTTTTCTGGATCTAGAGTACAATCTATATCCAAAATTGTTACTTGTTGGTTTATACTCTGTCTTTTTGGAATAAAATCAGAAACTAAGAGGTTCTGATCAAAGTTCCTTTCTGGCATTCTGGGGTCAGGTCTTGGTGTATTGTCACCCATGTGTCTTTTCCCATCTCCTTTTGGATTACTTGATGATAGATTATCATCTTTAATCTCAAAAGTTTCTGGTTTTGGTTCTCTGATTGTTGGTCCAAGTCCCATGTTAGGATCTGTTTCTCTTCCAGTGTGAAATCTTTCATGAATGATGATTTCATCTTCACTGTCAGATTCTTTATCCGTTTCAGATTGTGATTCAAGTTGATCTTGATTCTGTTGTTCATTGTTTTTATTGTCCGAAATTGCCATAATTTTTTCTTTTATGTCAATGTTTTTGACAATTGAAACAATCTTTTCAAGTTCATTGTCTTCAAATGCCAGTAGAACATTTAAGAGTCCCAACTCTTGGCTGGTCTCGTAAATGCTTTCAAGATTTTTCCTGAAGCTTGTCATTATACCAAATGGTCAATGTCAAATTTTCCTTCCGGAATTTCATCTTGTTTTGCTTTTGATTTTGGAGAGAGTTCTCCCCTTCTTTCAAAGATTCCAATTTGTTGTGTTGATTTGATCTTTGAAATTATTTTGTTATTTTGATTATTGTTAATAATTCCTGCTATAATGATAGCAGAATGTTTTTCAAGTAAAATTTCAATTTGTTTTTCAAATATGTTAAAATTTCTTTTAATGTCTCTGACTTCTTCTTTTATGGAGTTAATTTCTTTTAGAAGTTCTGGTATTGACATTTCAATTATCAGATTCTTCTTCTTGATCACCATAAAGTGTTTCGGCCATTTTGTTGACAGTTTCACTTAATTGTTTGAGTTGTATCTTTGTTTTTCTCAACTCGTCGCTTTCTTTTTCTTTCAGCTTTGGTGGATTTATTTTATTTTGTGAGTTACTTCTTATGAGAAGTGGTTGTTGTTCCCTGATTAGGGGCCTTTTAGTATTAAGATCTATATTTATAGATCTTCTTTCTGGTTGCGTTAACCAGTCAAATTCTGTTTCTTTATTTTCTATGTAATTTGAGAATAAAGGATCGATTTTGATTCATTTTGGTTCTCTTATTATAACCATGTTGTGAGAATTATGGATTGCATAACTCACGAGGTATGATATTGAAAAAGGTACATTATTGTCTTTGACTAAGTCTTCTCTTCCGTACTTGTGTGCAAACGAGAGTATTCCGTCAAAGTTTTGATCATGTAAACTTACTGATAGTCTGGGATAGACTGTAAACAGTAGTTTACCACATGCTAGGTTTCCTTCAAGGGATCCTAGACATCCTTCTTGTGGGTTTTGTATTCTTTCATCAATTAAACACATTCGGATTGGTTGATCCGTTTTTTCTGATAGTGTGCTTTTCAATTGAATTCTGATTGCTCCAATTGTAACCCAATAAAGATTTTTGTTATCTTCAAGGTCAATTTTTTGTTTTGCTTGGTTTATATCCTTTTTAGTTAGTAGAGAGATTCCTACTTTTCCGTATGTATGTTGAGCGTTAATCGCAAATTCTTTATGCGATACACCGTAATACACATGTTTCTTACGTTTCATGAATTTATCAATAAATCCTGGTTGTGAAAAAATTTCTTTTGGATCTAAAGATAAAGTGGTTTTACATATTTTGTCAAGTTTTTCGTTAGAAATTAAAATTTCATTTGAAAAATTTCCCTTTGATTCAATTTGTTCGCAAATCTCTTCATGTTCTTGAGATGTTCCTTCATTAGCAAGATTTATGCTCATGATTTATAATGTTGTGTGACGTAGTGAATTAAAAAATTTAAAACAGATTCGTAATAATTTTTTAAAGCCTTATCTTTTTGTTGTCTACAGTTTTCTAGAGAGTCTTTGTGGACTCCTGCAAATACTTGGTGTCTATAATATTCTTCATAAAATTCGCAAATATGAAATTCAGAATTTATGAGATGAATATGTGCATGACATGTATAACAATTAATTTGTGTACTAGTGTTCTCCATAACTATGGTGGCAATTTGCATAGTGTATGATGAATGTACGTAAATTATTTTCATAATCTTGTTTTGTTTCAAGATATTTTTGCTCTGCTGAATTCAACAGGAAAAAGGAGAACAACGGACGACTATAAAAAGGAGAAAAGACAGAAGAAGAGAGGAGGAAATTTTTCGCTTCAATTTTCCTTTTGAATTTTACTCTGAAAAATGTATCAAGGCTAAACACCTTCAAGACAGTGATCCACACTTGGATCAAAAATATGTAATTAAATAAGTTTAAGAGTTTTCTCTTAAACCTTCTATTTTCAATAAAAGTTCAATGTTTTCTTCACTTTTCTTACTTTGTTCAAATACGTACGGATCTATTAAGAATTCAGGCAACCGGAGTCCTGTTAAGCAAATGGCTGCAAGGAAAACATAGCCAAGGAATTCAACATAGTGAGGCGTGGGATTAAAAAAGAAACGTAGCAACCAGCAACCAACAACGTACATCAAGCAGCAACCAGCAACCAACAACGTACATCATGAGTGACTTTGATGAATCAATCAAAAAACAAAAAGAAACCATTGATCCAAGAGTAAATGCTCAAATAGACATGTCCCTTGGACTAGTCATAACTACAACCAGAAATTTAATTGCTGAAAAATGCAAACAAAACACATTGGTAAGAGAAAGTGTTAAAACAGTTTACAAAAATCCAAAAATTTGTTGTAACAATTACCTTGACCAAATCCCTGGCCAATATGGTTGTCAACCAACAAAAATCCAAAAGAAAACAAGGAAAAGATCTTTTAGAAATAAAAGATATATTTTTAAAAAATACAAAAAACCTTATAAAGAAAAAAATTTTAGGAAAAAGAAATTTTTCAAAAAATTTTCAAAGGGGAAAATTCCATATAAGAATAAAAAATTTGAAAAAACACAAGACAAAAAGAAATTTTGTCCTCAAAAGAAAAAGAATTGCAGATGTTGGCTCTGCAATGAATCTGGACATTATGCAAACGAATGCCCAACAAAAATTGGAAATGAAGACAGGATTAAACTCCTAAATACATTTCAAAAACAAGGTTTCTACCCAGTAGAAGATCCTAGTGATACAGAATCTCTGTATTACTTAACAACTGAAACTGAATCAGAATCATCTGAGACAGATTTTTCAGAGGATGAGTAATAAAAATGTTACAAATCCAAACTCAATCTACATACCTATAAAACTCAGTTTTGAAGGATACAGAAAATTTACATTACATGCTTACATTGACACTGGAGCATCATTATGTACTGCCAGCAAATTTGTTATTCCAAAACAATTTTGGGTAACAGCAGAAAAAATAATGAATCTAAAAATTGCTGACAAATCTGAAATCAAAACATCAAAAGTAGTAAAAGGATTAAACATTGAGATAAGTGGATACCACAAATCCCAATGGCAAACTTTTTATTTCAAAATTCCAACAGTCTACCAACTTGAAACTGGAATTGATTTTATAATTGGAAATAACTTTTGTCAGTTATATCATCCTTTTATACAAGAAATTGAATCTATAAGTTTTACTCTTAATGGAAAAAGACTTTGGATATCAAAACAAAGAAAAGCTGTTGCAATGAATTTTCTTCAAGAGAAATTCTTGGAAATGATAAAAATCAATTGCAATAGAAAAATCTTCACAAAACCTCAAGGAGAAAATATTACCCCAAAAAGGAATATTTTCATAACAATAGAAGAACAAGAAAAAATCAAAATCAACTCGAAAAGAGAAGAAATCCTAAAACTCCTTGACCAATGTTGCTCAGAAAATCCTTTGGATCCAACAAAGAACAAAGGAAATATGACTGCAACAATTGAACTACTTGAAGAACACAAAAATACAATAATAAGAGCAAAAGCAATGGCTTATTGTCCAAAAGATAGAGAAGAATTCTCTATACAAATCAAGGAATTACTTGAATTACAGGTAATTGAACCAAGTACTTCACAATTCTCTTCACCGGCTTTCATGGTTAGAAAAGAAGCAGAAAAAAGAAGAGGAAAAGCTAGAATGGTTGTAGACTATTCTCAGCTCAATAAGATTACTAAGGCAGATGGATATTTAATTCCAAATATGCAAAGCCTACTACAATTAATCAAAGGAAAGAAAATTTTTTCTACTTTTGATTGTAAATCAGGATTTTGGCAAGTTATACTTGATCAAAATGCAAGACATCTAACGGCATTTAGTTGCCCGCAAGGACATTACCAATGGAAAATCATACCGTTTGGTTTAAAACAAGCACCTGGTATTTTCCAAAGACATATGGATAATATCTTCAAAATACACGAGAAATTTTGTTGTGTATACATTGATGATATTTTGGTCTTCTCAGACAATGAGGAAGATCATGAAAAACATGTAATCACAGTACTTCAAACAATATGCAAATTAGGCATTATACTTTCCAAAAGGAAAGCAGAAATGTTTAAAGAAAAAATTGGATATCTAGGTATGGATATTACATATGGTTATAAGCAGTTAAAACCACATGTTCTTACTCATATTCATGAATTTCCAAACGAAATACAAGATCAAAAACAATTGATGAGATTTCTTGGATGTCTCACTTATGCAGAATCTTTCATTAAAGATCTAGCAAAAATGAGAGCACCACTTCAAAAGAAACTCAAAAAAGATTTCAAATGGATTTGGACTAAAGAAGATACTCTTTATGTACAAAAAATCAAATCTAAAATAAAAAATCTACCATCATTATATCATCCAAAAAGTAGTGATAAAATGATAATTGAAACTGATGCATCTTAAGAACATTGGGGAGCAGTATTAAAAACATTTGACGAAAATGAACAAAAAGAACAACTTTGTGGATATGCTTCAGGGACATTCACAAATCCCGAAAAGAATTACCACATCAATGAAAATGAAATTTTAGCAATGAAAAAAGCCATAACAAAATTTAGAATTTATATCATTACTAACAAATTTCTTGTTAGAACTGATTCTATTACATGTAAATCATTTTTGAAAAATCAGGTACACCCAGATTACAAGCAAGGAAGACTAATCAGATGGCAAATGTGGTTCAGTCACTACAATTTTGATATTGAAATTATCAGAGGAAAAGACAATTCTTTAGCTGATTCACTCACAAGAGAATTTGCTTTTTCAGGTAAAAATGACTGACATCATGGAACAAATGGAAGACATTGAGACAGAAATTGAAACAAATGAAATTGAAATTTCTGTTAAACAAAATGAAATTACAATGCTGCAACAAAGCATTAAAGTCCTCAAAAAGAAGTTGATAAGGCTTCAAAAACAAGGGGAGGCAGGCGAAAGTAGCAAGACTACTGGAGCAAAAATTACAGTTTCAAAAGAAACGCCTATCATCGAAAGTAGCAAGACTACTGGAGAGAAATTTACAGTACTTGCAGAAAATGTTACTGCAACAAGCTCGCAAGGGCTTAAGGGAATTCAAAACCCGCAACTTGGACCACAAATCCAATTACATACAGGAGATTCTTCGGAAACTCAATGTTCTCAAGAACATACGGTTATTCAAAAACCAACTGAAATATCTCAAACACAACTGGAAACCACACCATTGGTGGGGGTAAATACTTCCATTGCAGGTACAAAATTCTATACAATCTTTGATGGTCCTCATAGAGGATTCTACACAAGTTGGGCAGAAGTCGAAAGCATTGTCAAAGGAAAACCATACAAACACAAAAGCTTTAAAACCTTTTCAGATGCTCATCAAGCCTATCTGGACTTTTGTACAAAAAATGGACACAGCCCAACCCCATACAAAAATTTGTTTGACCAACAAAATTTAAATTTGAGACCAAACTATTGTCAACCAGACATCAGATCCAGGCCCAGAATGCCTACATTCATACCACCATCAGAAAACCAAAGGATAAAATTCTTTTCCTACAGTGAAGCAGCCCAATCCAGCAAACCAGCCCAAATTCCAACCAGGTTCAAAAAACTTGGAAAAATCCCAGCCCAAAAAGAAGAAACCACCTTTCCGGATATCAAACTGCAAGATTTTCTCTTGCTTGAAGAAGAAGCACGTACAATAGGAGACTCTGCACCAGAAGGAGGGTACTATGGCACAATTGAGAAAAAATTCGGTCAGTTCATCTTCTTTGCAGGAGCTGAGCCCAACATGGTACAAACATCATTTCATTGCGGTTTAATTAAAGAAATCATTCCTGGAAATGATTTTGAAGAAATCAAATTACTTGATGAAAATTTAGTAAAAACAGTCAAAGATTTTGCTAAATTTGTAATTAAAGACAAAAATCTCAAAATCATTCTCAAGATCAACAGCACAATTCCTTTTTGGAATGAGGATAATATTCTTGTCAAAGGATATCATCATGTACAAATCAAGACAGTACAAGAAGTGGAAATCAACACTCCAATTGCTGGACAACTCACTGAAGTAAACGAAGAAATTTTGCAAGACTGGAGATCCCTTTCATTTCAAAGGGTTATTACAGGATTAAAAAATTTTGACGGAATCTCAAAAATTAAAGTAAACTACAGTTCAAAGTTTATTTTAATTACGAGTAAAACAAGTACACTTATCAATGTAATAGATACTAGAAAAATTTGTAAGTTTGAACAAAATTTCTATTATCTGCCAAATGCACCAAGCAGCTACAAGGGACATTTATGCAAAGCCCTCAGATCAAGTCTAGGGAAGATGCACCTTTGTCAATGGTGTAAAGTTGATGAGACTCAACAACGAGAAAAAGAAAAAATTGCAGACAGCAGTACATCTGGCAGCATCAGCAGCAACCAATCAGAAGAAAAAGTTGAAAATACTTTTTGACCAGAAGTTTCCCGGTGAAACGCGTGTCAAAAATTATTTAATAAGGACGTAACAAATTTTGAAAAAGAAGACAAAAGAAGGAAAAAGAGAAAAAGTCAAAAAGGCTACAAATTGGGAGAAAGAAGTCAAAAAGGCTACAAATTGGGAGAAAGAAGTCAAAAAGGCTACAAGGCTACTAAAAATAATCACGTGAAGAATGAAGGCACTCTGCTGAATTCAACAGGAAAAAGGAGAACAACGGACGACTATAAAAAGGAGAAAAGACAGAAGAAGAGAGGAGGAAATTTTTCGCTTCAATTTTCCTTTTGAATTTTACTCTGAAAAATGTATCAAGGCTAAACACCTTCAAGACAGTGATCCACACTTGGATAAAAAATATGTAATTAAATAAGTTTAAGAGTTTTCTCTTAAACCTTCTATTTTCAATAAAAGTTCAATGTTTTCTTCACTTTTCTTACTTTGTTCAAATACGTACGGATCTATTAAGAATTCAGGCAACCGGAGTCCTGTTAAGCAAATGGCTGCAAGGAAAACATAGCCAAGGAATTCAACATAGTGAGGCGTGGGATTAAAAAAGAAACGTAGGAAGCAGCAACCAACAACGTACATCAAGAAGGTTTAATTTTGAAAGCTCCTTAAATTTATTTTTATTTACATATTTGGCCAAGCATGAGATCACATGTCTTGATTAATACACTTCCGCACACACCTTCCTCAAATTGCTCTGAGGAGACCGCAGGTTGGGAGTGAAATAGAGAGTGAACAAGGAAAGAAATTCAAAATATTAGGTATATTTGAGTGAATATAACTGTAATTTTGCACTGTAATATATTTTTCTATTAATCTTATTTATTCATTTTTGGTAAAAGACTCTTTGAACAAAACTTATGTAGGGGGAGTCCGCTTGAACTAATTCCCCCTAAAAGTTAGGGGTAAAATTAAGGCTGCTTTGTTTAAAACACCCAGTTAATCATGACATTCATTTAAGAAGACCCAAATCAATATTTTTTAGTTCAATAACCATATCTTTTAAAAAAAAGGAGAAAATGATATATATAATGACATAAATGTCCTTGAGTTGTCAAAAATTATGCAGCCAAACAAAACCTAATTGGAATGCCAATGTCATTCTTCTTCTTCTCCATTACTTGGTTCTTCTTCTCCAAAAAAATAACTGAACATTTCTGCTCTCCGTTCTTCTCCCTGCTCTTCCCACTTCTACAAAATCGGTCTCTGTTATTTCTTCTTCAAGAATGGTAACTGCACTTCATTTTATCCAAATGGGTATTGTCATTCCCTTGAGTTATTGAAGGTCGAAAATCCATTTTACAACATTGATATTGGGCATTTGGGGAAGAAGAGAAGGTAAGGTTGAATTTGAACAATTCTTAACCATTTTATTCGAGCAATAGTTGAATCAGTTCCTATTGAAGTAATTTTATTTTTATGTTGTTCATCTGCGCGCGTAACGATTTCAAAGTTGTTTTGTACATATTGATGACGTTATCATGAATCTGTCATTGTCATTCATTTTTCTTTTGTTTTTTAATATAAAAGCGGAATTGATAAGTCCTTGTAATTCATATTTGTATTAGTTGAAGTAATATATATGTTTTGGTCATATTGATATTGTTATAATGAATCTGAGAGCATGTTTCTTTACATTTGTTTTTAGTTAGCAGTTAGAGTTTTTCTCATTCTCTTAAAAAAGTTTTGTTGAATTGCAGTTATGTACAATGTCGAGTCACTGAATGATTTGCTTGAGAGTTCAACATCGTTCCACTTGATAAGAACTTGAAGTACATTGAATTTCTCCAAGGAAATATGGACGTGAATGCAATCGCTCGAAATGCGTACCAATGTAGAGGAAGAAATTGACCGTGGAGTTATTGGCATGGAACTTCGAGCCTTAGTTTGTATTGATGAATCTGGATTTTGTTTGTCTAGTTAAGAATCTTTTTGTGTTGTTTATATGTGGAGGAAGAAATTGACCATGGAGTTATTGGCTTGGAACTTCGAGCCTTAGTTTGTAGTGATGAATCTGGATTTTGTTTATCTAATTAAGAATCTTTTTGTGTTGTTTATATGTGGAGGAAGAAATTGACCATGGAGTTTTGGCATGGAACTTCGAGCCTTAGTTTGTAGTGATGAATCTGGATTTTGTTTATCTAATTAAGAATCTTTTTGTGTAGTTGTTTATTTGTTTGGTTTGTATTAGGAATTATGTTTATCAATTTTTGTTGGAATAAGAATGATAAATTTTTAGCAGGATGTTATTCATTTGATTTTAAACTATAACGAGGTTTAATTCGTTACTTTGCACACATAACGACTTTAACGTCGTTCCCGTCTAAAAAAAATAGTAACGTCATTCCTTCTACGATCCATTTTTGTTAGATTACGCCTGTTGGAAGCATTTCGGATGGTAAAGAACAATCGAATCATCGATTTCATCCATAACGACACACAAGTCGTGTTCCACATGAAGAAACGATATCTAAGTCATTATAGTTATAATTTACACTGGAACGAGATGCAGTTCGTTAATTTAACACTATAACGATATGGAAGACGTTATGATGGTTTGTCGGTTTTTGACAAAACGATTTTAATATCGTTATGTTTGCAAAGAAACGATGTAAAAATCATTTTAGCTAACATTTCAACTATAACATTCTTGATGTCGTTCAATTTGTACAGAAACGACAT
The DNA here is from genome assembly GCA_963555705.1 of Ligustrum vulgare. Lineage (NCBI taxonomy): Eukaryota > Viridiplantae > Streptophyta > Magnoliopsida > Lamiales > Oleaceae > Ligustrum > Ligustrum vulgare. The sequence continues at coordinate 2,618,712 of OY743178.1, read as the reverse complement.
AATCGTCGTTATGTTATTTTCAGATGCTGAATTAGAACGTTATTTAACTCGTTATATGTAAAATGAAACGACATATATATCGTTTTAATTTTATTTTCAACTCCAACGATCTCAAAATCGTTATTATTACATTGGAATGATTTATCAAATGATCATGATTTTGAAATCGTTAAAACGACTTAAACATTGTTACGACAAAATTTGTGCGAGTTTGTTGATTGTTTGAATTTATGGACGACGAGGGCATTATTGTAAATATGTCGTAACGACATAAACCTCGTTATGTGTAAAAAGTAACGACTTCAATGTCGTTATGAATAGATCTGAAGCAGTAACTATAACGATATTTAACTCGTTATGTGTACAAAGTAACGATTTAGACCTCGTTATGAATAGATTTGAAGTAGTACATTGAATTCGTTATGCATACACAATAACGACTTCAATCTCGTTACTACATTTTTTCAACTATAACGACATTGAACTTGTTACATGTGCAAAGTAACGATTTAGACATCGAAACAGTTCTCATATCGTTATGAGTTCCATTACAAGGTACATATGGCGACAAAAACTCATCTATAGCAATACATAGCACATTTTTTCAAATAACTTTTTAACCACATAAATTTCTCAAACCACTTTTGAACCACATAATATACCTCGAAATTAGCACATTCCTTGTTTATAAGCAAAGATTATTTATCAAACAGAGGCTTGATTTTCAAGATAAAAATCTACACATACGGGTGAGTTTGCATATTATTTAGTGCATTTGTGTTGTGTGAATTTGAATTTTTTCCCCTTATTTTCGGTCTCTTTAAAAAATAATAATTCGGGGGCGCTATCCCCAAAGCCCCGAAATATTCATCGCAAAAAATACACGTTCATCTCCGTGTCTTACTATTACTAATTGTCTGCGTCCAACACTGCTTATATGTTTACTAGATATTAAATTTTCAATTCCTTGTAATATTAAATATAAAATATTTTTGGAATATAATATATATTTATTAGCTATAATTCATTACATAAATTATTATTGGTTCAAGTGGTTGAGTTTTTAAAATATTCACGGTTCAATTCCTTGCAACCTTATATTTATGGGAAATGAAATACAATTTTTTAGAATACAATATATATAGGTTAGAGATAATTTGAACACATAATGTTGTTGGTTGAAGTGGTTGAGTTCTCAAAGTTTTACTTATAGGTGTAGTGTTCGAATCTTTGCACACCTAGAAGAAGAAAAGATATTTTTTAATTTTTCTATCAAGAATAAAAAGGTCATTTGATACTTTAAAATATTTTTCTTTTTTTTTTATATTCTTATTTTAGTTAAGGGGTTAGTTGGACAAAAGTTTTATGATTGAGGGATATCCCAGCTAATTCCCCTAAAATTAAACACCTCTCTCTATCCAAGTAAACAAATTCCACACAAGCTGGCATGAAACCCCTGTGACTATCCTAACTGAAAAACCAAATCACATTCCCTTTTTCGATCTTGTAACTTTTACGAATCCCAGTTTTTTCTTCTCTCTTTTTTTTTTTTTTTACATTCACCGTTAGTATTGAGCTCAATTTCGATTTTAACATGAGAGACGCATATTGTTCCGATTGCAAGAAGAGTACGGAGGTGGTGTTCGACTACTCGGCGGGGGATACTGTGTGCTCGGAGTGCGGTCTGGTGTTGTAGTTACACTCCATTGATGAGACGTCTGAGTGGGGTGCCTTCGCTAATGAGTCGGGGGACAATGACCCAGTCCGTGTTGGTGGGCCGACCAACCCGCTTCTCACAGATGGGGGGTTGTCAGTTGTCTACCGTGATTTCTAAGCCTAATGGAACCAACAGTGACTTCTTGTCGTCGTCTCTGGGTCGCTGGCAGAATCTTGGGTCCAATCCTGATCGGTCACTTATCCTTGCGTTTAAAACGATAGCCACTATGTCGGATAGGTACTGGCTATTAATTTTGAAAGTTAATTAATCTTGATGTTTAGCTTTTAGGTCTTGTAAATGAGGGGAGTTTGCTTTTGGAAGAACAAGTTGCAGTTTTGATTTTTTATTTTAGCTAGAATTCGTATTATGAATCATTGTGAAGTGTTGTCTAAGTTTTGCTAATTCATTTTCGAATTTCTTTTCTTTCTAGTTTTGTATGCATTTGAATTCTGATTACTTTTCCTTTCCTTGCCCAAATTTGTTTGTCTATTGGTTTGGTCTGGAGTCTAATGCTTTTCTGCTGTTGATATAATACAAAAATCAATAATAAGACCTATGAAGCTAAGCGAATTTGCTGCATTTCAGAAAAGTTTGCCGATTTTACATCAATGCGTGTGTTTATTCAGATACTTATAGTAAATTTAATAGAAATCTGGAAAATGGTTGTATTAATACATCCACGAATATGTCAACGTTTGCGCCTTGTGCCCTAGATATGGAATGAAAACATTGATCATTAAACGGCAGTAGTTTCTATTAAGCTCTGCTAGTTGTTAAATTATTAGAATCTTTTGGAGTTTGTTAACAATGTTAAGGTGTATTAACTATGAACCCTGCTTCACATACAGGGCCTGGACGTCCAGGCCCCCTCACTGTAGCTACAGTGATCTACTGTAGCTACAGTAAATCACTGTAGCTACAGTGAGGGCCTGGACGTTCAGGCCCCTGTACAAGTGGCATTTCCCATTAACTATATGCTCTCTTCCTCAACAATGAAACTGGACGCCTTAGGTTGAGGAATTAGTTTGTCATTTTGTGCCTGTTATTTTCTTTTCTATTCTATTCCTTTGTTTTTCTTTCTTTCTTGGTTAAGAACTTACATAAAGTGTGCTCTTAATTTTAGCATGAGATAATGCTTGTTGTGTTTGTGAGTAATAAGCTGAATTTTAACATCCCTATTCATGCCTAACTTGAAAATCAATTAGAAAACAGTTATTTTACTTGCTTTGGTCAATTTTGGTCAAATTTGAATGTATTCAAGAATTTCACGATGTTTGGACTCAATCTATTTTCCTTCAAAATATGAATTACAGTAGAAATTAAAATCTTCCATTGTGCTGTGAACGTGTCTTGCTGTGTTACGGCCTTCTTTATATTGGTTTTACTGACTTCCTTTTGTTCCTTATAACTTGACATTCAAATGATATCACTGTTATCTGATATACCCAAATTTCTTTCAGGTTGGGCCTTGTTGCTACAATAAAGGTATCTTATTTATCCACTGTTGCCTATCTGATCATAAATAATTTTTTTACCGGTTGCTGGATTGAGTGATGGGAATCCTAGAGTAGATTTATTTAATTTACTTTCTAAATTAGATACTTATTATAGGAAACGTATTTAAGGTTACATTTAATCTCTGTTGCACGGACATTTCAACTATAGTAATGTATCCTTGTCCGATGCGTGTCTGATATGACACTCATCCGATACTTTACTATCGTCGTTCTTCTTTCTTTATAAGAGAAATAATATATTTTTAGGCAGAATGTCTGAACAGGCTTTTTTCCTCCCATTCTCCCTTCCCTTTCTCTTTTCACTCTCTCATATACATGTGATTTTTTTGTGAGCTAGATAATAGAGAAGGAATTCCTCTCTCGAAGAAAAGTCGCCGCCGGCCATGGTCCTCCTCCTTGTCACCGTCGACCATAGATCTCTTCTCAAATCGCCGACATTTTGCACTTCAGTCGCTCATTTTCTCAGTCAAGCCAAGGGAAATAGCTTCGAGACTCGTCCATAAGGTCGGAAAAACCCTAGCAGCGTAAATAAATTTCAGCAGCGCTCAGGTCCGACTGACCCAGACCCCGACCACCCTGTCCCGGCTAGTCGACTTGCCGGCGACCTCTCGCCGGCCTATTCCGGCACCGGCAGTCTTCCCCAGCTCCGGCAACCCATATTTCATGAATAAATGTCGGTTTTTACGGTTGTTTTTCTCCTTCTCCAGCTGTAATTCCATCTCCTTGTACTCCTCTCTCACTCAGGTGACCTGTTCAGGCCAACGTTAGTGAAATTTTGATTTTTTCTGGTCTGGGTATTCTCCTTCTCCAGCTTTCATTATCTGTCTGTAGATGAGAAATTAGAATTTTTCATAACTCATGTACCTGTCACAGAAATTAGATATTTTTCGGAAGAGTGAAGATGGTGAACGATGAAGTGAGATCCAATCATTACCCCACTGGTTATGAGGGTAAAAATATCCATTACTCTACTGATTATGGACGAATTTTTAACAGTTTCTGGAGCTTCAGGACCAAATTTAAGGTATTCATATTATCTTTAACTAAAGATGGAGGAGCAGTTAGAATTGCAGAAAGAACAAAGACATGGGGGTATGAGATATCAATAACAATTGACGCAGCTCAATGGTTAATTGATTCAACTGGAGAACTATGTAAGAATGGAAAGCTGCTGAACAGGAAACAAAGTTTCAGAAACAGGGAAATGGTAATATGGATTGAAGTACTACAAAATGAAAGAGGTGTATTTCTGAAAATATGCACATTAAGAAATAGCTTGATGAAGCAAATAATCATCCCTTCGGAAGAGGATAGGATTGGATGGAGAAACTTGGAGAAAAACTTAAATATGGTACTTGGAAGGGGGAAGAAGGTAGATGGGAAAGACAACCAGTCACAAATGAAGAACATAGCAATATTTGAACCATTGAAGAAATCTTGGATAAGTGTAGTAAAAAATGAGGAGGCTGGGAATGGGAAAAGCTTGGAGGTACAAAGAACCAAAACTGAAGAAGGAAACAGAAAATCAAAAAACTGGGTAAAGTACATATTGATGTTCAGAGAGTGTAGTAACACACCATGGGAAGCTATCAGATATGGGTTAAAAAAAATGATGAAGAGGCAGTACGATGTTAGACCGCTACATGATGACCGTGCTTTGATCTGGTGCCACAGTGAAGATGAGAAAAACAGACTTCTCAGAACAGGTAGGATGGAAATACCAGCAGTAACAACAGTGTGTTTCTATCCTTGGAACTGGAAGAACCAATCGGAAGGAATTAAAGTTGACTGTCGTTATAGCTGGATTGGAGTGGAAGGTATCCCTTTGAACATCTGGAACATCCATGTATTTAAAGTAATAGGATCTTTTTGTGGGGGGTTGATTGACGTCGACAGAGATACAATCAAACAAAAGTTCTTAACACATGCTAGATTAAGATTGAGAGGTAGTAAGGGAAGGCTTCATCCCAGAGTCCATACAGCTTCCATATGGTGGTTCAAGCATAAACCTAAAATTTTTCAAGCTGAATGACAGGAAATATAGATTCCATGGAACTGTTGCTAAGAAAGAAGACACACAAAACATAGAAGAAATTGATAGATCTGAAAGAAGAAAGCTAAAAAGAAGATTGGAGGAACTCATAATTAGGGAGGAAATTTCTTGGAACCAGAAAACAAGGATCAAGGGGGTTAAGGAATGGGACAATAACTCCAAAATGTTCCACAGGATCGCAAGTGGGAGGAAAACAAACAATCTGATCAACAAAATTGAGAGTGATAAGGGATTGATGCTATATACAGAACATGAAATAGAAAATGAAATCATAGGTTTTTTTGAAAACATCTTTAAAAAGGAGGTGGTTGCCGATTTTGGCATTGATGGTCTAGATTGGAAGGAGATCGAATTGGGAAGTAAACTGAAGCTGGAAGAACCATTTACAGTAGAAGAAGTGAGAAATGGCCTATTCAGCTGTGAAGGTGATAAAGCTCCAGGTCCAGATGGTTTCTCCATGGCAGCACTACAGGAGGGATGGGAAGTGATAAAAGAGGATTTGATGAATGTTTTTACGGAATTCCACAAAAATGGTATTGTGAACGTTAGAGTAAATGAAACATTCATATGCCTAATCCCCAAAAAACTGAATTCAATGTCTATCAAGGATTTTCGACCAATTAGTCTGGTTTCTTCTCTTTACAAAATTTTGGCAAAAGTTCTGTCTCTGAGACTGAAGGTAGTTTTACCAGAAACAATTGATGCGGCCCAATGTGCTTTTGTAAAGGGAAGACAAATTTTGGATTTGGTCTTGATAGCAAATGAAATCGTGGAGGAGTATAGGGTGAAAAATAAAGAAGGTGTGGTACTTAAGATCGATTTTGAAAAGGCATATGATAAAGTTAGCTGGGAATTCCTTGATTATGTGTTGGAGAAGAAGGGTTTTGGAGAAAGATGGAGGAAGTGGATATGGGGATGTTTATCTTCAACAAATTTTTCTGTCATGATCAATGGAAAACCAAGAGGAAATTCGGAGCATCTAGAGGCTTAAGACAGGGTGATCCTCTATCACCTTTCTTATTTATCTTAGTTGGAGATGTTTTGAGCAGAATGGTGAACAAGGCCTGTAATGAAGATATGATAGAAAGCTTTAAAATAGGAATGAACAATGTAAGAATATCACATCTTCAATTTGCGGACGACAGTATCTTCTTTTTGGAAAATAAGGATGAGAGTATCAATAATCTAATGGCAATTCTTGACATTTTTTCTAAAACCTCAGGACTAAAAATAAATTTGGCTAAGAGTACAGTGGTGGGTTTAAATCTAATGGAAGAAAGAATTGAACACATAGCAAAAAATTGGGGTTATCTTAAGGGTGTGTGGCCACTCAATTACCTCGGACTACCTTTAGGGGGAAATCCAAATGCCTATTCTTTTTGGAATCCAGTGATAGAAAGAATTGCAAAAAGACTAGAAGGGTGGCATAAAGGCTGTTTGTCACGTGGTGGGAGACTTATTCTTCTCCAATCGGTTCTGGGAAGTATTCCCACATATTTCATGTCAATCTTTAAAATGCCGAAGAAGGTGACAAAGATAATCGAGAAAATGATGAGAGACTATTTTTGGGAAGGTCAGGGAGAGAATCATAGTGACCATCTAGTTAAATGTGATATCGTGTCGAAACCAAAACAATTTGGTGGGTTGGGAATTGGGAATTTAGAATTGAAAAACATGGCCTTATTAGGTAAATGGTTATGGCGTTTCCCCAAAGAATCGGAGTCACTTTGGCACTCCATCATTCTTAGTAGGTATGGCTATCACTCTAATGGCTGGGATGCAAATATTGGAATGAACTCCACCCTTCGGGCACCATGGAAATCAATTGCAAGAGCATGGGACAAATTTATGGAAAACATCAAATTTGTGGTGGGAAAAGGTGATAAAATCCGGTTTTGGCTTGATAAATGGTTTAGTGAACAATCATTTCAAGAGGCCTTCCCTAGACTTTTCCGTCTATCTAACAGCAAAAATGCTCTCATTTGTGATATTGTATCCTTTCCATTAGCCTCAAGTCCGGTTTGGAACTTAGTTTTTGTCAGGAATTTCAATGATAGAGAAACCGAAGAATTCACTTCCCTACTATATATTCTTGAAAATATCCACATGGATACTTCTTCACCTGATAAAAGAATATGGAATGCCCACCCCTCGGGTGAGTTTTCTTGCAAATCTTTTTTATATACATTATTTCAACCAACATGTCACAACCCCTATCCACTTTTTCAATTCATTTGGAAGAGTGGGGTACCCTCAAAGGTTAAAATTTTTGTTTGGTTGGTTTCTTTGGGAAAGGTGAACACTTGTGACGTGTTGCAATTGAAAAGGCCATATTTGAACATATCCCCCTCACACTGCATTATGTGTAAAAAGGCGGAGGAGAACATCGACCATATATTACTTCATTGTGGGATTGCTAGAGACATTTGGTGCAGAATCTTGTGTATATTTGGTGAAGAAATGGCATTACCAAGAAGATGGTCTGAAATGATACGGATAAAATGTTCATGTGGGGGAAACAACAAGGAAAGAAAGACGATATGGAAATTGATTTTAATATCATCAGCTTGGACACTATGGACAGAAAGAAACCGGAGGATTTTTGATGATATTGAAAGATCGGTGGAGGATATGTGGGAAAATATTATTTTCCTTACAGGATTATGGGCCAGAGCTGCTGGAATTTTTAGCGGTCTAGAAAATTTTCTTTTTCGATTGGACCCTAATAGTTTTTTTGTCCCATTGTAATGAATTGCGTTTAACCTTGTGGTTAATTTCTTGAAAGTGTCATAAGATTTCATTGACATTTGTAGTGGATGTCTTGTCCACTACCATATTTGTAACACCATTAGCATTAACTTTAATAAAAGTTTTGAGTTTCTTATCAAAAAAAAATAATATATTTTTAGGCTAAATATATTGTCACCACATCTTCTTATATGTACACTACATTTAAATTGTAAGAAATGTTCATAACCTTTAATCAATATTACAATTATGTCCCCCAACTTTTTTCATTGTATTCTTATTTTAATTCTTTCATTAATTAATATATCTCGTCTCTTCTATCGATTTCTGGAAAAAAAATTAGTAAGAGGGATTAAAAAAGATTTATTTACCGCTTGTATACTTAATAAGTAAAAAAATCAAAATTTTAATTAAATACTTGTTCATTGTTTTAAAGCACGATAATAATAAAAAAAATTGGACGAAAACCATCATGAAAGACAAAATTTGATAATTGTTGAAAATTTAATGATAAGCACTTGATAAAAAAATAAAGAATATAAATGTAATAATCTATAAAGATTAGGGACCAAAAATGCAATTCAAATGTGATGTGGTTATAAGAAATTGTGGTGCAAATATAATTACATATATTTTTAACTCAAGATTATTATTAAATAACTAATAGGTACTCAAAGTTAAAATATTTCAACTAGAAAAATTAATAACAAGTATAAAATTAAATTTATACTACATAAATGAAGAATTTAAAGATTTTAATTAACGTGTCGACAACGTATCGTGTCGGTATTTGTTTTAAAAATTGTGTGTTGACGTGTTCGACACGTATCGTGTCGGATACACGTGTCCTTGTCGGTGCATCATAACATTTAATTAATTTTCTAGTATTTTACTAGTTATTTGCTTTCCAAATTGGATACTTATTTTAGGAAACATAATTAGGTTTTTCGTTTAATAGAATTCTACCCCCTCCGTCCCAATTATATAAGTTGCCTTTCCTTTTTCTCTTGTCCCAATTATATATACTTGTTTCTTTATTAAGAAGTATTTATTTTGTTTATTTACTAATGTACCCATATTTATTACTTCCAACAATAATAGTTTTGATATTAAATAAGGGTAAGTTGAAAATTTTCTTTACAAAACTTATTTTCTTAATGACATTAACTCCCTGTTTGGTCCCCATTTTTTGTAAACAAAATTTATTCAACACTCAATCTCAACCATTTATTTTAGTCAAGTCTACCATTTTTGATTTTTCAAATACTATTCCAAACCATAATTTTTCCCATATAATGGGTCTCAAACAAGGGCTAAATATATTTTCTTAATCTGTGTGAAAAGTCAAACCAGCCTATATAATTGGGACGGAGGGAGTAGTATTTTTCCAACTTAAATTAGACTAGTTTAAACCCTATATAAAGGAGACTTATGCATTGTAATAGTTAAACTTTAATATTTTCTCCCTCTAAATTCTCTCTATCATCTCCTTCTTTTTCTCTTCCTCTTCCCCTTTCAATCTTGTTCTTGTTCAATTTTGTTCTACGTCAATGAGACCAATGTTTCAAGCATGATAACTTGATGTAGTTTATTTTTGGTAGCTTGATTGGATAAATATGCTAAAAGTGGGTGTTGTTTTTGTTTTCCCTGATGCAGAGGCATGATTTGTCTAGTTCTGCACATATTAGTTTGGGTGACACCGCTTTTTAGTTTTCTTCATCTACTTACCCAGTTTCTGGTTTCTGGGAAGTTTAAAGAGTTTTGTTGACTGGGAAGTATGTAGCAATTACTCTGTAGGATGAGTGCGTCTGGAATACTTTACGCGCGGCTTGGACTTGTACGAATATGCTCTCATATCTAGATTGTTAGTTTTACGTGGCTTGGTGGTTGGTTTATCATATTGGGTGAAGTTAGTTGACTATTTTACAGTAACATATCAGATTACTTCTCAAATGTCAAATTTCCATACAAACATGCAAATAAGAATGTACTAAAATTTGAAAGTTAATTCATTATCTGTGTGTTTAAGCTTGTAGAACAGAATATTTTCCAACCTCTTGTGGACAGCAAGGTTTCAATTATGTCTTCAGTTATAATTATAATCATTGAAATGATACTACAATTCCTGTCAACTAGTGAAGAAATTATTTTTGATGGAAGAAATCTTGGTCTTCACGTTTATGTTCTGCAATAAGTTGGAACTGGCCATTGATATCCTTCTGGACGTTGTTTGCTAGGACTCACTTTCATTTCCCTGTTTTTATTCCGGACTCTTGGTCTCATCTCTACAATTTGATGCTGGAAATATATGTTTCACTTTTTTCTAATACTTGAATTGTTGCATAAAAGTGACAGCCTCTTCACACATGGGTCTATTTAATATCATACTCCCTCCTTTCCACAAAGATAGTCCACTATTCCTTTTTTGTCCGTCCCAAAAAGATGGTCCACTTTCTTTTTTGAGAGTTGAGTTAATATTTTATGTTCAATTTTGCCTTTATTTAATGTGTTTTTTTATTAGTCTAAATAAATTTATACTCTTTCAATTTTGTGGGAAACTACAAAATTTATTAGGGGTATATAAGTAAAAGGGATTGTAAAACTTATTTTTCCAACAACATTAATTGATATTTCTTAATCTATGTGAAAATGGGCAGGGGACTATCTTTGTGGGGCGGAGGGAGTAATAGGTACTACTATTGGCCTTCTGGATTGTTCCATCTTTCCCAGATAGAGCTTTAAATATATTTTGTAGGATCGGGCTAATGAGATTTACAAGAAGGTAGAAGATCAGAAGTCTAGTCGAGGAAGAAACTAGGACGTATATTAGCTGCTTGCCTGTACATTGCTTGTCGACAAGAAGACAAGCCCCGCACTGTTAAGGGTACAACCTAATTTCAGATTCTTCCTGATTTATCCATGTGAATGAGCTTTCCTGAATCTGTATTTCAAATAGAAATTTGCTCCGTTGCCAATGGAGCAACAAAGAAGGAAATTGGCAGAGCAAAAGAATACATTATGAAACAACTTGAACTTGAAATGGGCCAGTCTGTGGAAATAGGGACTATACATGCGGGGGATTTTATGGTGAGTTTTATTTGAAACAAAACCCTCCTGCCTCTCTTCTCCCAAAATTGGATGGGAGAAGAGAAATTAATAAACAACATCTTGTAACCTCTATGACAGTGTTGTTGATTCATTTAATTTCCCAGAGGAGGTTTTGTTCAAATCTTGGGATGACAAATCAAACAGTTAAAGCAGCCCAAGAAGCTGTCCAAAAATCAGAGGAGTTTGACATAAGGTAGGTTGGTCCTCTTAATTTTTTCCCCCCTTTAACTTAGGAAATACTAGGGCATTATCATACTATAAAGATCTATATAATGAGAGAGGAGACACGTTTAACTTGCAATAAGACTAGTTCCTGAAAGGTGTATTGTTGGTTTAAATTTGCAAGTGTACAATGTCAATCAAACAAGTAGTATACTGGACTTAAAAGAGTCCGGATTACCGTCCCACCGAGATAACTTTCTTATTTGACGAAAACAAATTCCAAGCAAAATTTTAATCCAATCTAATATTAACTAAAAAAAATGGAAGCAAGTAAATGAACATGTTTTGTTTAGATTATAAATAATTTTAATTAAACTATTCAATATGATGGTTATAACATTGTGGCTCGTGAATTTACTTTATTAGCCTTTGCCTCTCAATTTTAATTCCTAAGGTTGTACTCTATTGAATGTGGGAGTGCTAAAAGGAATCTGTATTAGATATATTAATATCACGAAAGGTATGTATGTAAGTTGGAACAACCCCGAGTGGGAGTTTAAGTGGAAGTAGTATTTTTGAACCTTTGTTAGAAGAATTAAGAAAATACATGGAATGCCCTTCCATTATGTAGGAATAAGGATGAAAATAAGATTCTACGTGACTGGAGCATATTTTTAAGATATATGGCATCTTGAAACTTTTTTGAAAATAAAGAGACGAAAATCCAACACTCTTTACTTATTTTTGTTTTTCTTATCCCTATAAAATTATGATCCAATCTTTTCTCTTCCGTTTATTTATTTCCTTCATGCATTGGAAATTGTGATATTACATAAGAAAGCTTAAAATAGTATATAGAAAATGAGTTTGGCTCTTTGCACATGGAGAGCCAAACTCACTTTCTACTTTAATTTCTAGAGATAGAGAGTTCGTTGGACTAGATAAAATTAAATTGATTCCTTAAAATATAGAGGATGACAGAAATAAAGAGCCTCTGAGATGATTCGTGTATTATTATGTAGGCCTAATCAATCTCCGTTCACAAGGGTGACGTAATCCTAGTACAAAATGTTGGAAGAAGGAAATGTATACCAAAAGTTGCCTGCTGTGGTTGAAAGGATCTGGTAGCACTAGATCTTTCATTAGATGTAGTTATTGACTGAACGGATTGGCAAGTGAGGAGTCATTTATTTGGTGCCAAATAATATTTAATTTGTTATTGTTCTTATGAAGCATTATTCCTGGGATAGAAATGAAACTGCGATGGCATGTCTCTCAGTTTGATTTTTAAATTTTATTCCTTTTATATGTCAATTTCTCTCGTCCATCTAAAGCTTCTGACATAAGAACTTTTTGTATGGACGCCTGAGATCCTCTTGCTAACAATTCTATTCGTCTTTCTTCATCTCAGGAGGAGTCCCATATCAATTGCTGCAGCCGTTATTTACATAATTACTCAACTTTCTGATGATAAAAAGCCCCTCAAAGGTATGTTGCACTGCTGATTGGGGACAGATGATTTACATTCGCTGATTCTTATAAATTATGTTGTTCATAAATCATTACAATGTCATGTCAAAGACTTGTAAAATTACTTGTTTTTGGCTATATTTTTGTGTGTCACTTTTTTTTTTTTTTTTTTTTTTTGCACACTTGTTTGTTCTTAAAAATTGCGTATTTTTGTAGACGCATCACTTGCAACTGGAGTTGCCGAAGGAACTATCAGAAATTCTTACAAGGATTTATATCCTCACCTTTCGAAGATAATACCAAACTGGTATGCTCAGGAAGAGGACCTCAAGAATCTATGCAGCCCTTGATACGTTGAGGTTAGAATTCGGTACACTATCTATCATAAATTATTTTTTCGATATTTTCTTTTCTTTTCTGGGACGATAGACATAAAATCAACATTTTTGTATCCTTTTGTTTATATGTTTAAAAATACTTGTTGGACGGTTGATTCTGGTGAAAGCAGGACTCTTCAAGACGACAAATTTATACATATATAATAATTGGATAATCATCACCATTTTACGCACACAGTTTCCCGCCTATTTTCACTTGTCATTTTAAAAAATTTCTTAATTTTATATATTTTAATACATAAATTAGGAGAGATCAATTAATGCATGTAGTAAATGATTTATGGATTTGTGAAAAAAAAAATATTTATAAAAAGTTAAATTATAGATTATTTTTATTCTTTTAATAATTATTGTACTATTTTGAAGTCAAAAAATATGCAATATGAGTTTCAAATTCAAGAACTCAACGAGATTAATACAAGTTAACAAATGAGAGCAAACTCTAAATATATCATTCGTAAAATCGTTTTAAATATTAAAGGTAAAAGTTTTATTTATATTTTTTGATTTTTCAACATTCAATCTTTTTAATTTATCTAATTTAAGTCCTAAAATGATACTTATCATTTTTTATATAAATTCAATTTGACCTAAATGATTCATTTCAAAACTTTTTTTCTTATTAAATTAAAAGAAATAATACATATTCGATCTTTTTAAATAAATTCAATTAAATCATTTAATTTTTCTACAACTTTAGATTCTAATAAATTTATTGGTTCAATTTATAAAAATAGAAGATGTTAGCAAAATCATTTTATTTAAAAATGGAATATGGTCTACACATTTATTTAACATGGACAAAAATAGTATGTACGATTAAAGACGACAATGGGTCGAATATGAGTCGGGTTTGCCAAACTTATATCCTACCCACTAAAGATTTAAAACCTCCATACCCTATCCATATACTCATTTAAGAATGGCGGGTCGGAGGCGGGTATACTTTTATGCCCATTTGAAACTCATTACTAATTATTTATTTATATTTATTATTTTTTAGGACTGTAAATATGTTAGAGATACTCCGAATTAACTTGAATCAGTTAAATGTTGGGCTTCCCTTGAATTTGACTTGAACAAATCTTGTTTTAGGTTGAAAAAAATAAATTAGATGTTAACAAAGTCAATAGTTTAAACACATATTAAGGTTTAAACGTTAATAATGTCAATAGATATTTGAGTTCTATTTTTAATTTATTTATTATTTTTTATACAATCACTTTTGTTTTAAATTCTATAATTTTCAAGGAAATTAATGAGTATGCTAGACGGTGTGGATATTGTAGTAAAACTCACATCCGATCCATATTCATTTTGGATTTTGAAGTTTTACTTCATACCTTACTCACAAACTCATTTAGTCGAGTAATTCCCACCCATTTATGTCGATCTCCAACGGATATCAGGTCTGTTGGTATTATTGTCATCTATGTGGAATTGTGAAAAATGAGTTTTAAAGAAAGTGTAGTTGAGAATAAACATTGAAAAAATTTATTTTGAAGAATCAATTTTATACGAATAAGTGATAAAGTCTTATATCTTGTGGGTTAAGTTTTCATTTATAAATTGAAATGTTTATGTAATTTTTTTTTTTTTTTTGGTATATAAAGTTAATTATATTTATAATATTCATTCAATAAAATTTAATTAAAACTTGTATTTCACATTATTTCATTTTACGAGTTGAAAAATTGTAAATATTTCAACTTTTAGAAATCAAATAATCGTAAGCTCGACTTTAGTCATTAAATCAAAATTGTAAAGTATAAAATAAGTCATATGTCGATATCTTACTTAGGTTAAATAGATTAAGAAAACTAAGCATCTGTTTGGCAAATCAAGAGAAACATGTTTTTAAACATGTTTTTTTTACACAATTTCCCAAACCACTTTTTAACCACACATATTTTCTCTCTCTAATTTTTAATCACATATGTTACCTAGAAAATATAAAAAAAACATGTTTTTAAACAAAAAAAATTTAACAAACAGAGGCTAAAGAATAAATAATTAGTTGTTAAAAGAAATATGCAAGTTATAATTTTATATTTTACTTTTTCAAGATATTTTTCATTTTATATTTTAATGCACAATTTATATTTGACATTTTATTTTTACAACTTATTTAATAAATATTTTTTAATTATATCTTTCGTACATCGCACGCACGTGTGCGATTACTAATGTCAGAAGATACAAGCTATACATTTTCTTATTTAGAAAACATAATATTTATATTTTGTTTTGAGCAATTAAAACTTTGTTGCATTAATAAGTAGAACCAGTAGAATTTGGCCATGGCTTGTGTGGAATTCATTTTCATAAATGTTAGTTGATCATATACTTTTATTATGGATATTTTTACAGAAATCGAAAATTTGATCGAAAATTTTGCACCTACACACATAGCAATAATCTATTTATTTACCCATCATATCAACTTCAAAATCAATAACTCACAAAATTTCAATCGTCTATTCGGACAAAAGAGGATGGCAAAGTAGCATAACCCATTTCGATATAGTTCTAAGATGAAGAGTATGCCTTGAAACACGTTCTTGGCGGCTGTAATTTGCGTGGTGAGGATGAACATCGTTTTAAGGAAGGTGACGTAACACGCCTTACAACTCGTCCCATGAAATTTCCAAACTTGTTTGTGGGCTATAATTTGTGTGGTGGGATGAATGCCGTTTTAAGGAAAATGACGTTGTAACCAACATGCCATAAAAGGTCGTCCACTGAAATCTACCGACTTGTTTGTGGGCTGTTTCTTGACACCTCAAAAGTATGTCACTTGTCAGCCTTTTCTCAACTTGTTAGAGGTAGTTGTTTGATAATAATAAAAATTTTATCATAACTTTTAAAATTCAATCTCAATTATTCATTTTTAGTCAAATTCATAATTTTTTACTTTTTAAATATTTTTAAATCATACATTCAACAAAAACTAAAAAAAATTGCAAAAATAAAAAACTTTCACATTATCAACTAGTGGATAGAACCACATTGATTACCTCACATTGGTGCTGACAAGCCCTCACACTGTACAATTGTATTTATAGCTTGGGTCCATGAGTCCATCCCCCCATGCAGGGATTGTTACCTTATCTTCTTTTTGGATAGAATAAACCTATTATCACTCCACCCTTACTCTCATGTTTGACAATCCACTCTCATGGGGTGGGGCAGGCCCTATCATTGATGAGTGTGTCCTCACCACCCATGTGAGTGAATTGTCAAACATAGGGGGTAAGGTTGGGGTGAGTGTAGCATTGTTGTTTTGGATATGCTGATTTTTTAGGTTTATAAATTGAATTTTAAATTATATAATTTTTTAAATTAACTTTTAAATTTTTCATTATACACATTTTTTTCTTTATTTTTTAACCATCAATCTACTTAAAAAAATCGTGAAAAAATTAATTTTAATCCATTGAAAGCCTCCGAAGAGAGGCTTAATTACATCAAGTATATGTATGGCACATTCAAAAAAAAAGTATATGTATGGCAAAAATTATATTTGCTTCTTTTAGTAAATTGATGATTCACAGCTTGTACCTCTGACCTCATATATGTCTCGGTCATCTTGTCTAGGTTAAAATTCTTATGAACCTTACTAATTTAACAATTGAACAAACATTTGATGTGAGTATGACTAATGGATGAGAGATAAATAGAGAGATATTATTTTAAGTGTAAGATTTGAAGAATGTGTGAATTTTAAAAGTATAAAAAAGAGAGGAAAAAGTGTGTGAGAGAGAGAGTTTCTAATAAATTAATAAAAAATAGTTAAAGATGTGAAATGTGATTTGTGATTGTGGAAGATGTGAAGTGAGAATGTGAGAAAAAGAAAGTGAAGAGAGAGGAAAAAAAATATTATAATGAGACCCACAACTTTTTGTGTACAGGGACGGATTTACTGTTGGGGCAATGGGGTCAGCTGCCCCACTGTCCGAAATGATTTCTTTAAGATACAAAATACAGATGTTTAGGTGGCGTTCTGTTTGTATTTTATTTTGTATTTTCATTTTCGAAAATGTTTTGTATTTCCGGTTTTTATTTTTATTTTCAAATTTTCTGAAAACGCCTTTGGTATGTCATTTCTGAAAACAGTTTTTGAAAATGAAAAGCTGAAAAACACGTTCTGTTTGAAATTTTGCAGAATACTACTGTTGACCACAAAATCCGGCTGGACCTTGGACCAACACGTCTCAACTCCTCCCTCTTGAACACGTGGATCTCCTGCGCACCGTGACAAACAATCAGTTTGCAAAGGGGGCCGAGGTAGCTCCCGTTTGCACTCCGATGTCAAAGTCAGTGCCCTTTCAAGCAGATATAAATTGGATGCGGAAAATATAAATATGTAAAAGAGAGAAAATGGAGCGAGAGTAAAATATTTAGTTAAGAGTATCAGATTGCTAACCCTTTGCTGGGAGACTTACCTGTTTTATTTATAGTTACATTCATTTACCATTATCGTGACACGTGTTTGGCCTTTACACGTGGCTTCTCCCCATCCGTTGGTCAAGCTAACCATTTAGTTGGTCATAATCATTACAGTTTACTATAGTGTTATGGCGGCTATCACATCAACGATAAAGGCGCTGTCCCATCAGATTGCAGTTTGCTTATAGGTCCTGTGTTGGTGACGTTTTCGCCCAGCCTAGATGCTGGTCCTTGAGGTTGCTTTGGACGATGCCGCTTATGGAGATGGTTCGGCCATAGGAGGGATGTGCCTCGGAATGCCTCGGTCAAATAATAACCCCTTAGGTGGGGCCCTACTTAGGTGGTTATTAGGTTTCATGTGCGACACGTCACGCATAATTAGAATGTGGTCGTAGCACTAGTCCCTTAAATATGGTTGGTTCATTCATGTGCGATCCATATTTGTCGTGCATTAATAACTTCGGAGAGATTGCTCCTTTGGGTTCCTCGCAATTACGGCTCATGAACTGTACCCTTTACCACGAATGACTACTTTTCTTTCAAAATGCTGTCGCTTGGCGCTTCATTTAACCCACCAGTAAAGCTTTGGCACGTAGATGGCGGGGATTAAACCTGGACTTGGCCAATTAACGGTATGCGTTTGCGGGGTACGTTTTTGTAAACCTTTAATCTTTCTTTTCATCATTTTCCCTCTTTTTTGGGTTTCTCTTTTTTTCTTCTTTTGTTATCTCTGTCAATACTCAACGATTTACTCCACCATCTCTCCTGCTCACCCATTCGCAAGGTTCTTGATATTCCGTCGGAAACCACTATTTGCTGCCTCCAGTTTTGTCGCGTTGCTCTTCATCGAACCTCCTTTGTCTCTCATTAAGCAGGTAACTCCTTGATTTATTAATATTTCTTCCCGCCTTCGTTTTATTTCGCTTATATTGCCCATTCGTATACACACACACACACATACACATATTTTATTTTCCTAGGGTACATGGAGCGTACCCCCATTTGCGTGTAATCTTTGGGGGTAAGTTGGGTTTTGGGGAACATAGAAGGATCTAGGGAAGAGGATCTAAAGGAGGTAATTGTGGTGGCGGACCCCATAAGGGGTTTTTGTCCTGTGTCCTGCTTAGTATTTAGTTCCCGTCTTTTTAGGGAGCATAGGAAGAAAAGAGAGCGGCAGTTCTGTAGCGTAATATCTTTAAGTGATTCTGATAGTGAAGGTGAATCATCTCAACCGTAAATGGCCAAGCTTTCGACCCAAGAAGAGGCGGCACTACAGGAGATCCGTCATGAGAAAGAACAATACTTTAAGGAGAAGGAGGCTGCAGGCACCTCATCCGGGGCTTCAGAATCTCACTTAGGGGTAAGGGCCCCATTTAGAGCTCATAGGGAGGAGTTGGGCCTGACCGCAGAGGAGATCGCCCAAGTGGAGGATTGGGTTTATCAGGTTAATAAAGTTTCTGGCTATCATGTTGATCCCTAGCCTCAGCCGGAGCAGTGGGAATCTAATGAAGTTAAGACAGAGGTTAGGGGGAATGGTATTGCCGAAGTGTCTTTGGTGTATAGGATGCCTCAGGAAATAAGGGTAATTCATTCGAGTCCATTGTGCCGACCCTGCTGCCCACCGAATGGCCAAGTAGCGGTACTTCTTGACGCTTTTTCGTGTGGGATGCGCTTGCCTCTTCACCCATTCTTCAGGGCTCTTCTTCGCAGTTATAATGTATGCCCGTACCAGGTAGCCCCAAATTTCTGGACCTAAGTGATGGGGACCTGGTTAATCTGGCAAGAGGTCAGTCCTGAGTATCTAATTTCTCTTTACATCATCCACACACTCTATGTGTTGAAGAAAACTGCTAGGAGAGAAAAAGATAAAAGGCCAGATGTGAAGGACTGGTACTACTTAACCCCCAGGGGATAGTACCCACTCATCATCACCGGGCATCCAACGTCCCTCAAGAATTGGAGAACCCAACGGTTTTGGGTCGGTGAAAATTGGCAGTGTACTCCTTCGGATCCTGTTCATGAGATAACAGTTCCCCGAACCCTTTCTTTGCCCCGTGAGTTCTTATATTCTCTTATGCGGGTGTACCACCATATTTACACTCGGCATCTTATTACCATTTGTGCTTATATAAATGGTCTTTTTGATCCTGCAGGAAAAACATACGCCCATCAGCTCCTGCCAAAGGATCTGGAAGTTGTGAGGAAGCTTTTCGGGTATCACGGTGACTTTCAAAAGGTTATCTCCTCAAAAAGGCTTTTCGTCAAGCACGGCTTAATGCGGGATATGGGTATATTCACTTCTTTCTCTGATATTTATGGGTCAATTCATTCTACATTTTCCTGACTTAGTACATTCCTTACAGGGTCAAGAGAGTTCCCGAAGATATCCCTAAAGGGCTTGAAGGCCAAGAAGATTCCTCCTATTCTTGCTGCCGAGAGTGACGAGGAGAGGAAGCAAAGGTCCGTATTCGCGGGCTTCCATCTGGAGGCCACTAAGACGACCGCTGAAGCTTCAAAAGAAGCCTTCGAAGGCGCCTCTGCTTCCAGGTCATTGGGTCCGCCACTTCTTCCAGACCCTTCTGACTCAGTACCACCTGTTCCAAAACTCCTTGCCGTAAAGAAGGAGCATGGCCGTAAAATGGCCGAGGGGCAGGAGAAGGAGAAGAAGACGAGAAGGAGGGAGCAATAAAAAATCCCCCAGGCCCCTTCTAATGTGGTGCTGGAAATAGCTGCCGAGGAGCAACCACCCTTAAAGAGACTAAAGAGGGGTGGTAAGGGCCAATCCAACGGAGCAGGGACTCCTTTAGATATCCCTCCCGTAGACCTGCCTGGACCCGGTGAAGGCACTGAAGCTTCCCCTAAATCCCCTCCAGGTCAAGTGGAGGAAGTTGACCAAACTATAGCGTTGGAGGTGGCTCGGATTAAAGAGGGGTTTGTCCCTAAGCCATCTATTTTGGACTCCGACGGCCTGACATCTCTCCCGGGGTATGCTGCTAAGGCAGCTATTGCGGTGGACGACTTTTGGATAGAAGGGTGGGAATATTTTTCCTCCAAAAACTCTCCTAGCCAAATGCTGCTCGCCATCAAGGCTTTAAGCGCAAAGACTTTAGCTCTCGCAGACGACATGGAGGGGCCAGTCAAGGAGCTTGAGCAGAGGGAAGAAAGCACTAAGATAGCCCTGCGCAATGCGGATGGCATTGTGCAGGAGATCAAGGAGCTGAAGGAAACTCTCTCTTCCACCCGGAAGTCCCTCCATGAGGCGAAGAGCACATCCAGAGCCCTTAAGGAAGATAACGAGCAGCTAAAAAAGGACCTTCATTCTTCCGAAGCAGATGTGGCTAACCTATGCAAGAAATACGACAATGCCTGCCAGGCTCAGGCGGTGACAGCCGAGGCCTTGGCAGAGTCTAACGCTCTAAAGGGTAAACTTTTTGACGAGGTTGCCGATCTGAAGAGGGGGCTTGAGGAGGAAAAGGAGCTCCGGAAAAAGGATGCTGACTCTTTGGTTTCTTTGGAAGGTAAACTCAAGCTTCTAGAGCACAGTACGGAGGCCAAGGTCGCTGAAGGCATTCAAGACTTTAAAGATACCTTTGAGAACACCGAATAATATGGGCTTATGCAGCAAATCTTTGGAAACATCGGTGCCCGTATGACTCTAGGGGATGTAAAGGAGAAGTTCCCCTACTTGGATCTTTCCACCATTGAGGCCTTCTACCCTGAACCAGAATGTGAAGAAGGCGATCATGTCGAGCCTCCTCAGAATGTATCCGGTGGCAACGCTGGAGATGATGCCCCTCCCCTCTAGTCATTTTTTTTTGTTACTATTTTCATTCTGTACATAATTTTGTCTTTTGTAGAAATGTGATTCTTTGTTACTTCAATTGTTTTGAGGTAAATACTTCAACTTCAATATTTATGTTTTATTCGCATGTATGGGTTTTTGGATTTTCACATTTGGATTTTCACATAGCATGTTTGATAGTCCCTCAGACTTGATCAATTTATTTTAGGACATTCATGTTTGTTGAGTAAGTCTGATTTGGGAAGTGTGTTACCCTGCCAGCACTGCTTAGCAAATAGATAGCTTTGAACTTAAAAAATGATTAAGACTGATTCCGCGAGAGTTACACGAATTTTACCATCAGGTTTCGACTTTCATTGGAGTCAGTTGCAGCAGGTCGTGGGACCAATTCATTTTAATAAATCATGACCTTTGGTAACCAACACAGTTTCAATAGACAAGCTTTAAGTATTGTTAACTCATACAAGGATAACTTTTATGAGAGAAAAACTGATCCTATTGAAAATAGCGGCGAAGGTGATCCGTGTTCCAAGGGTTGCACAAGGGGAGCCCAGACATGTCTTCAATCATGTAGGTGCCGGGTACTACTTCGGCAGTGACTTTGTATGGCCCTCCCAGTTTGGACCCAAAGTCCCTACTCCTGGTTCCTGAGTAGAAGGAAGGATTTTCTTAAGTACCAAATCGCCAATGTCAAAATGCCAACCTTTTACCCTTTTGTTGTAGTAGCGAGCCATCTTTTTCTGATACCTGGCCATCACCACTTGGGAGTCACTCCGTTTCTCTAGAAGGAAATTCAAGTTTGCCCTTTGTGCTTCTTCATTTGTCGCCTCGTCATAATGAATTTTTCGAAAAGAAGGCATTCCAATCTCAACGGGGCATACTGCCTCGGATCCATGAGCCAGTGAGAATGGAGTTCCTCCTGTGGCAGTGTGCAAGGTAATTCTGATTCCCCATAGGGCTCATGGAAGTTCATTTACCCTTGTTTCTTTAATTGATTCCAATTTCTTCTTCAGGTTGTTTCATAGATTTATCAACCAAGTATGCTTCGCCCTCATCTAATAGAATATTCACTCCGGAGTTAAAGGAGGACATCCACCTGGGAGTACCATGTATTCATGCCTTATAGTCTCGTTTGTAAGTACTCAGTTTGTTAGTCCGGAGTGGATTCCATTGAGTGGCGAAATACCTTATTTGTGGGGGTTTGCTAAGTTATTCATGTTTACTTGGAATTATGCTTGATAACAGCCCCAAAGCGAGGGCTTAGATCAATGATCTTATTCTTTTGTTAACTTGTAACGGTGTTACTTCGGCACATCAGGTTCGGGCTAAATCACGTCGGCATATTACTTTGTCCATGTTTTATCCGGTGTGAATTTAGAAAAAACTTCTGAGGTCATACCATTCTGGAGACGAGTGGGTAGGGCTCCTATAGCCGTTTCATTTCGGAGACACTTAAGCCGAGGCTTAAGAATATAAGGTCTCTGAGACCGTGTGTTTTGGAGACACTTAAGCCGAGCTTAATAATATATTTTTGTTTGAGTCCTGCCATGTTGGCACAATAAAGGTGGGCTGCTTCGAACCGTTCCGTTTCGGAAATAAGCAGAGCTTTTATTGTTTCATGAGTCTGCGTTGCCGCGACATTTAAATCAGACATGACTACGTGGGTCTTTTGACACTGTGCTGCTGCGACATTTATGAGACGTTCGCTCCTCTTTTAGGGGGGGGGGAATTTCCATAGGTGTTCATTTTCGGGATCTCCCCCCCCCTTTTAAGGTTCTTTTCTTCATGAGTCCCTTGTTCAGGGTTTCCCTTTTCAGGGTGTTCTTCTTCAGAAATCCCTTGTTCAGGGGTCTCCCTTTTCAGGGTGTCAATTGACGTAGTTCTTATCTTGGAAGAAGTCCCTTGTAGGAGTCCTTTGGAAGGGGTCCATAGAAGACGTCATTCGAAAGAGGTGCTTCGAAAGGGATCCATGGAAGACGTTATTCGGAAGAGGTGGTGCTTCGGAAGGAGTCCATGGAAGACGTCCTTCGGAAGAGGAGGTGCTTTGGAAGGGGTCCATGGAAGACGTCCTTCGGAAGAGGTGCTTCGGAAGGGGTCCATGGAAGACGTCCTTCGGAAGAGGAGGTACTTCGGAAGAGGTCCATGGAAGACGTCATTTGGAAGAGGAGGTACTTCGGAAGTGGTCCATGGAAGATGTCCTTCGGAAGAGGAGGTACTTCGGAAGGGGTTCATGGAAGACGTCCTTCGGAAGAGGTGCTTCGAAAGGGGTCCATGGAAGACGTCCTTCGGAAGAGGTATGTGCCATGTCGCTTAGGTAATAAGGAGGGCTTCTTAAGCCATGCCACTTAGGCAATATGGGGGCCTATGCCACTTAGGAAATGTGAGGGCTTCTTGAGCCATACCACTTAAGGCAGTAAGATGTTCTTCTTGAGCCATGCCACTTAAGCAATAAGACGAGCCATGCCACTTAGGTAATGTGAGGGCTTCTTGAGCCATGCCACTTAGGGTAATAAGAGGAGCCATGCGACTTAGGCAACAAGAGGATCCATGCCACTTAGGCAATAAGAGGAGTCATGTCACTTAGGCAATGTGAGGGCTTCTTGAGCCATGCTACTTAGGGCAATAAGAGGAGCCATGCCACTTAGGCAATAAGAGGATCCATGCCACTTAGGAAATAAGAGGAGCCATGCCACTTAGGCAATGTGAGGGATTCTTGAGCCATGCCACTTAAGGCAATAAGAGGAGCCATGCCACTTATGCAATAAGAGAAGCCATGCTACTTAGGCAATGTGAAGGCTTCTTGAGCCATGCCACATAGGGCAATAAGATGGGCTTCTTGAGTCATGCCACTTAGGCAATAAGAGGAGCCATGCCACTTAGGCAATGTGAGGGCTTCTTGAGCCATGCCACTTAGGAGAATAAGAGGAGCCATGCCACTTAGGCAATGTGAGGGCTTCTTGAGTCATGCCACTTAGGGCAATAGGAAGGAGAGTCCCTCTTTCAGGGAGACATTTGTTACCAATCTTTCTCAAAAGGTTTCCTTCATTCTTCAAGGTTTTTTGTAGTATTTCTCCTATCTTTTTCAATAGGTTCTTCACTTTTTTTCAAGATTTTTGTGGTTCTTCACTCTTTTTCAAGATGTTATCAGCCCTTTTTCAAGGTTTTGTGTAGTATTTCTCCTCTCTTTTTCAAGTGGTTCTTCACATTTTTTCAGGTTTTGTCGTTCTTCACCCTTTTCCAAGAGGTTATCAACCATTTTTCAAGGTTTTGTGTAGCTTTTTACCACGTGATTTGATGGTTAGAAGTGTGGTTTCCCACAGAAGGCGTCAAAATGTTGACCACAAAATCCGGCTGGACCTTGTACCAACACGTCTCAGCTCCTCCCTCTTGAACACGTGGAACTCTTGCGCATTGTGACAAACAATCAGTTTGCAAAGGGGGCCGAGGTGGCTCCCATTTGCACTCCGATGCCAAAGTCAGTGCCCATTTCAAGCAGATATAAATTGGGTGCGGGAAATATAAATGTGTAAAAGAGAGAAAACAGAGTGAGAGTAAAATATTTAGTTAAGAGTATCAGATTGCTAACCCTTTGCTGGGAGACTTACCTGTTCTATTTATAGTTACATTCATTTACCATTATCATGACACGTGTTTGGCCTTTACACGTGGCTTCTCCCCATCCGTTGGTCAAGTCAACCATTTAGTTGGTTATAATTATTACACTCTACTATAGTGTTATGGCGGCTATCACATCAACGATAAATGCGTTGTTCCATCAGATTGCAGTTTGCTTATAGGTCCTGTGTTGGTGACGTTTCCGCCCAGCCTAGATGCCGGTCCTTTGTTAACCCAAGATAAACTAACCAAGAGGGGGGTGAATTGGTTTATAAAATTTTTTCGATAAATAATCTTAAACTTAAAAATCAATGAGTGTAAGTATGAACACTTAGTATTATAAGTAGCAAAACTATCAATGTAGTGTGCTATAAATGTATGAACTTAATTGATAAAGCAAATATAGCACTTAGATATAGTGTTGCACAATATAAATTGATAGAAAAGAGTAAGTGCGATGTAAGTAAGTAAAAGGGATAAGAGATTGCAAACGCGATTTAGGGAGGTTCAATCAACCAACGTTATCTACGTCCTACGTTACCGAGCTCTCCGTCACGAGCAAGGCCAAATCCACTATATTGATAACTTACAATAAGGAGTATCGAAACCTTAGGTGACTTTACAACAAGGAGCACCTATCCTTTACAATCGAGTTTTCACAAGGATCTCGAAACCATAAACAAAGTACAATCGAACCAACTCTCTTAACAAATGATATGATCAATACAAGTATCTTGAGAGTTTTAGGATAACACTTCAATAGATAGCAAATATTTAAAGCTCAAGTGTTTATGAAAATTTTGAAGAAGGATATGAGACAGTTTTTCTTGAATCAAAGTTTTTCAACCAATGATCTCTCTTTCCAAATAATACTTAGTTAAGTATGAAGAGAGATATACACTTCAATAAGTATTTGGTGATATGAACTCAATCAATGATCAATAATGAAGTAAGAGTATTGAGTTTTCTTGCAAAATGGAATTCTTGATAAAAATATGAAATAGTTTTGAACAATCAAGAGATTCCTTACAATAAATGAAATAGAATGTAAAACAAAGTAAGCTCAATGATTTTCTCAATAAATTTCTCTCTTAAATGCTCTTGTAAGTTGGTGAAATGAATGTAAGAGAAGTGGCTATTTATAGATCAAGAAATTGAGCTGCAGGAAGTTTCGGTCGACCGATTCTATACTTTCGGTCGACTGAAAGCTCAAAAATTAGCCGTTATACATTTGAGCCGTTATACTTTCGGTTGACCAGATATTTCAGTTGATCAAAGTTTCGGTCGATCATGAGCATTTCGGTCGACCGAAAAAGGAAAATTTTGAATTTTTTATTTTTATATCAAAAAGTTTATTTTTCCAAAAACTATTTCATGTTATGTTTTGAAAAATCATTTTTATGCAATTAATGATTTTTAGAAATATTTTTGAGCTTTATAAACTTGCTAAAAATTGATGAGTCGATACCTTTACAAATGAGTTGAAATTTCTCAACATAAATATTCTAAAGCTTTAATCTTCGGTCTTCGACGATCTTGTTCATTTCAAATCTCTTTAATGATTGATTTGTACTTCAATGGATGACGATTTTGATCTCGGAGTATCCAAATGACACATATATGATAAACTCAAGAATTGAAACCATTAGTAATACATGAGATCTTGTTTGTTATAATCAAAACAATATATACGTTAATAGTCATAGGTCAACATCCTTGAGGTTGCTTCGGACGATGCCGCTTATGGAGATGGTTCGGCCATAGGAGGGATGTGCCTCGAAATGCCTCGACCAAATAATAACCCCTTAGGTGGGGCCCTACTTAGGTGGTTATTAGGTTCCATGTGCGACACGTCACGCGTAATTAGAATGTGGTCGTAACAACTACTTAAACTATTTTTAATTAATTTGCTTGCAGAATACTATTGATTCAAACTTAAATTTCCTTTCGCAATACACTGAAAACATGGTTACATGCAACACACTAATGTGAGCATTAAGAGTCTATATTAACAGAGCTTAATCATGTTCGGGATTTGAGAAAACTCTAGTTCTATTAAAATCCAGAAAATGCAAGTTCTTTCAAAACCAATAGAGTCCATTTATCAAGGCATTTTTTAAAATATAACAAGAATTTTCACTTATTATTTTTTTTTTTTTGGTAATGTTGATATTGAATCCAATAAAACTTTATTTAAGTTTAGTTCTAAGTTATGATAATTCTAAAAAAAAATTCTCTTTTTAGGCTTATTTCCAAGTTAGGATAATTCTTTTAAAAAAAAAAAAAATCACATAATGCGTTTTCCGTGTTTTGAACATTTTTTGCTGAAATACACACAAAACGCCCAAAACGAGGTTTCAAGCGTTTTGCATTTTGTATACAAATTTTTTTTTTGTTTTCCAAAATGGGTTTTCAAAAATTGTAAAGAGAATGCATTTTTAGTATTTTCGAAAATAAAATAGAAAACGACCTCAAAACAGTAAAGAGAATAAGACCTTATTTTTTGGATTTTGCACCTTTGCCGCTAGAAAAATTTAAACTTCTGTAATTCTGTTTGAGAAATGAATGAAGACAAAAAGCAAATCACATGATGTAGCTGTAATATGAACAACAAATTTATCCCACGTGCTAGAATTACCCTTGCAACTTGTGGTTATTTATTGCCTGACACTACACTCATCTGATCGGATAACCTGTTTTTTTGGTTTATTTTGATTTTTAAATCAATTTTTAAACTACACAATTCTCCAAATAAATCTCTAACCCTACACATTTTCCCTCTTCGCTTTTTAACCATCTATCTATCTAAAAAACCACAAAAAAATTGATTTTTTTTTGGTTGAAAGCCTCCGAACAGAGATTAGCTTGTGTTCAGCAACTGTTATAACAGGTAATGATTAATGTTATCTGTATTTTCTAAGTAATGTGGTTAAAAATTGAAGAGAGAAAAAAATGTGTGTTTGAAAAATAATGTTGAAAATTGTGTTGTTTATAATAAAAGTTTACCGAACACACCCTTAAAGGTTTATGTATTGTTTAAAAATGAGAAAACAAATTAAATTTTACTACTTATACATACATAATGAACACAAATACAAATACAAAAAGCACATAAAAATAAAAATATCAGATGCTATTTGTTTGGATTAGTCTACCAATCTTCCTTTTCTATGTTAATACACAAAATATTCGATTTCAATTTTCTTTACGCAAAAAAAAAAAAAAAAAATTCGTGGGTTCTGCTCCCGAACCTTTCAGAATGGGGTCCCCGAAAAAAACTCACCCCCATAATGTAAAATTCCTAATTCCGCCCCTATTTGTGTACATATCTCTCAAACACTTGACAACAAAAAAAGTGTGAAGCATTTGAAATGCTCTTGGAAGAGGATCCCAAGTTTGTATAGGAAAAGTATGAAAGGATGTATATTGGGTAATTGGTGTAAAACGTCTCTACCTTTGGACTCTCTTGCTAAATTCATCCCTACCTTTGATTTTTTGGCAATTTCATCCTCACTTTCACACTTTCTTGCTGAATTGGTCCCTGCCGTTCAAAAATCTGTTAGCTGACTATTAAATCATCTATTGATCATTTTTTATTAAGGCCAAAAAGTCTTTGTATATCCATTAATTGAGTAATTGACGCAATTGGTCGCTACCTTTCACATTTCTTGTGGAATTCGTCACAGCGTTTATTTTTTTTGCAAATTCACCCTTACCTTCACATTTTCTTGCTAAAAACGTCCTTACCGTCTAATTTCATTCAAAAATTACCTATTGACTATTTTTTTTAATAACATTATTGACTATTTTAATGAAGGGCAAACAAGTCATTTCCTATTATTTAATTTAAAATGATGTAAAAGAAAGTATAAAATAAAAACAAAAAAAAAATATTTGTTACTGTTCATCTTCTTTCCAAGCTAATTCTCACTCGTTCAGTTCAATTAAATCCTCTTTATTTTTTTTTTTTTCCAATTGTTGTAATTGCCCTCGGAGTATCTTTTTGGTGTTAAGGTAGGAAATGATTCAAATTGATATGGTAGAAAACAATCATTTTTGTGTATTTAATTTATTGGTGGAGATGGTGAAAATTTAGGATTTCACATGTTTATGTCTGAAATTGACGCAAAGAAAATGACAGGCTCGAGAGAGACGAATAAGGTTCATTTATGATCTACATCCGGATGCCTCAAGCTCAATTACAACAATTAGAAAAAATAAAGAGAGTAATTGAACTAATTGAGTGAGAATCGGGTTGGGAAGAAGATGAACAGTAACAAATATTTTTTTTTATTTGTTTTTTTTTATTATTTCTTTTACATCATTTTAAATTAAATAATAGGAAATAACTTGTTTGCCCTTCATTAAAATAGTCAATAAGATTATAAAAAAAAAAAAAATCAATAGGTGATTTTTGGGTCAACTAACGAAATTTTGGATGAAATTAGACGTTAAACACGTTTTTAGCAATAAAAGGTGAAGGTAAGAGCGAATTTACCAAAAAAAAAAAAAACAAACAAACGTCGGGACGAATTCCACAAGAAGTGTGAAAGGTAGGGACCAATTGCGCCAATTACCTAATTAAAGAATATACAAAGGCTTTTTTGCCCTTCATAAAAAATGGTCAATAGATGATTTAACAGTCAACTAACAAATTTTTGGACTGCAGGGACCAATTCAGCAAGATAGTGTGAAGGTGAGGATGAAATTGTTAAAAAATCAAAGGTATGAATGAATTTAACAAGAGAGTTCAAATGTGAGGACGTTTTGCGTCAATTACCCTGAATATTTAGTAGGTTGAATTGAATAAAACTAGACAAAATAAATAATAAAGTTTATCACACACGTATCTCTTCCTCAATCATTTATTACATGTTATGTTAACACGTGTAATGTATGATATAACATTTTGAGGTGGCTGGTAAGTGCATATAATATATTTAATTAATTTGCCTATAAAGGAAAAGTGAGTGCCACCTCAACGCAAAGGAAGATGAACTATGGGGAGAGTCTATCATTATTAGGGATGACAAAAAAATTTGTTTCGATTCATATTCAATGGAGTCCCGACCTTGATGGGACGGAAAGAAATCGTCCCGCAGGTCGATGAGACGGATTTGAATTTGATATCAATTACCTGAAACGAGTTTGGGGAGGGGTGGGTTGTGGTTGACCCGCCCCGCTAATTTATTTACATTAAAAAAAATTAATTCAACAAATGCAAACAACACACTTTCAATATACAATTTCTTACTTATGATAACATCTTTGATTCTGTGATGAATCGGGTACTTGATTGTTTTGACTTTTACTTCTTTTGAGTGAGAAAAAAGTTAGAAACTTGAAGAAAACTATGTTTAAAAAAAAAAAAAAATAGGGGCGGGTCGAGGATGCCCTGTTTTGATACCCACCCCGACCCGCCCCGTTTTGATTTAACGGATAATGGAGTAGGTATGATTTTGATAATCTACTCATGGGGGTGGGGCACGGGACAAGGTACCCGCCCCATTGCCATCTCTAATCACTGTGTCCAAACTTTATCATCCATTTCAATCATCGTCAAATATTTAAATTATCAAGATCTTGATATATTCATATATAATTATATAATTATATTTTTATGGCCAGTCCCAAATCTAACTATATATAAAAGAATCAATCTTCAATTGCACTATTCATCGATCAAATTTCAATTAAATTAGCACTATTCATCCAATCCAATTTTAATTAAACACTATTAATCCAATTTAGGCATTATTCCAATTGCAATGAAACACTATTTTGTTGACCTATGGTTAACTTAACCTTATTATTTTGATCATAAAAAACAAGAATATATTGTGTTATTAACAAGTGTGCTTCAAGTGTTTCATGTAATAATAAATATTCAAAGCACTCTATGTTCAAATCTTCTCTCAAAGATATAAATCAAAACTATGTGATCAAGCACATGAGACGCAAAGAAGATCATTAAAGAATTGAAGATATTCAAAGATCAACATTGAAATTGAAAAGCATGACATGAAGATCAAGAATTCAAGCATACAAGATTAGAGTTTAAGTTCAAGAGTTGATTTAACCTATGTAAAGGTATAACACTCTCAATCTTTAGCGATGAAATTCAACGAGCTCCAAAATGATTTTTATGCATCAAGAAACTTACTTGAAAATTCATCACTTGCATAAAATATTTTTATCTAAGTCAATATTGCTTTTCATATGTTATTTGATCTTAAATCATGATTATACTATGTTAAACCACTTTGAAAAACAAGTTAGAAATCTAAAAATCGTACATTTTCGTGTTTTTCTAAAGTCAATTTTCGGTCAACCGAAAGTCAACTTTCGGTCAACCGAAATTGTTCAACCGAAAGTTCAACGGTTGAAAATGTGTAACGGTTATATACATGTTTCGATCGAACGAAACTCCAGAAATGGTCAACCGAAAGTTGCTGAATTTGAATATCTTGATCTATAAATAGCCATCTCATTTACATTCATTTTTAACAACATAGAAAAGATTTTATAGAAACTTTATTGTGAAAATTCATTGTTCTTACTTGGTTTATATTCATCTATTATTATTATAAAACTTTGATTGATTTAAACTTTGTTTTATCAAATTCATCAAAGTTTTGTGAAGAATCTTGGTTTTATATTGTTTGAACTTTTTCAACATCTTCACACTATATTGGAATTGAAGTGTAAGTCTCTCTTTGTTCTAAACTTGTTTTAATCTTTTAAAAGAGAGAAATTTCAATTAAGGAACTTTGATTATTTGTACTACATTTTTCATTATCATTTGATTCATCGAAGTTCTATTGTCTAACACTCGAGCTTAATTCATTGCTATCTATTGAAGTGTTGGCCTAGCTATCTCGGTACTTAATTTGAGTATATCATTTGTCAAGAGAGTTATTTCAATTGTAAATTCAATTCATTATATCTTATGATTTCGAGAGCCTTGTGAAAACTCGATTGTTGGTTAATGGTAGGTGCTCCTTGTTGTAAGTTACCAATATAGTGTATTTGGCCTTACTCGTGACGGAGAGTTCGGTAACGGGGGACGTAGATCACGTTAGTTAATTGAACCTCCATAAATCGCGTTTGCATTCTCTTATCCCTTTTACTTACTTACATTGCACTTACTTTATTCTATCAATTTATATTGTGCAACACTATATCTAAGTGCTATACTTGCTTTATCAATTAAGTTTACACATTTATAGCACACTACATTGATAGTTAAGTTACTTACAACACTAAGTGCTCATACTTGTACACATTGATTTTTAAGTTTGAGATTATTTATCGAAAAAGTTTTATAAACCAATTCACCCCCCCTCTTGATTAGTTTACTCTTGGGCTAACATATTTATCCAATTTAGGCACCATTCATCCAATCCAATTACAATTAAATTGGCATTATTCATCCAATTTAGGCACTATTCATCCAATCAAATTATAATTAAATTGATACTATTCATCCAATCCAATTTTAATTAAACACTATTCATCCAATTTAGGTACTATTGCAATTGCAATTAAACATCATTCATCCAATTAATTCATCCAATTCAATTGCAATTAAATTGTCACTATTCATCCAATTCAATTGTAATTAAACACTATTCATCCAATTCAGGTACTATTCATCCAATTAAACATTATACGCGGGCAACACTTGACACTATTCATCCAATCCAATTGTAATTAAATTGACACTATTAATCCAATTTAGACATTATTTCAATTGCATTAAACACTATTCATCAAATTTAGGCACTATTCATCAAATCAAATCCAATCTAATTACAATTAAATTGATATTATTCATCTAATTTAGACACTATTACATTTGCAAATAAACAATATTCATCCAATTAAACATTATATGCGAGCAACAATTGGATGCACTATTCATCCAATTAAACACTATGCGGCAAGTTGCCCGAATTTTCCATCAATTTAGACACTATTCATCCAATTAAATTTTAGACACTATTCATCCAATTAAACACAATGCGGTAACAAATGGATTTAATGCACTATTCAGTCATCTGTTCAAAGATTACCTTGGACATCTTTATGGAGACCTTTTCTGTTTCTATTTTTATCATTTTATGTTATTTTTTTTTCGTTAAGTTAATTATGAGAGTTCAAATAAAGTCGTAATAACAATATCTTAATATTGTTGTGAAGCTTTCGCATAATACTTTGTTACATTATTTTCGAATTACTAAATTTTAGCAAAAATTTTAGTAATTTAAAATGATCCATTAGCAATGTATTTCATCTTTCATTAATTTTTCTTTCATTTTCCTTTTTTGGCTTGTCCCAATTTATAAGTTACTTTCCTTATTGAGATTATATTAATGTTTTAATTTTTTAATATACCTCTATTTAATATGCATTGTTATCAACATATATGAACTACTTATTGTTTAATGTAGGGATATATTAGGTAATATGTAAGCAAATTTATAGTTCCAACATATAATAATTATGTTTTCTTAATTCGTGTAAAAATAGAAATGAGTATATGTTTATGAGACAGGGAGAGTATCAAACAAGAAGTCATTATTCGAAATTTCTCTCATATGAAAATATTGGCAATATGTGCACGCACCAAAACTAGTATAGATGAAAGAATGTAACACTTAAATTTACAATCTAGGTAAAACTTTATCAAATCTTACGATATGAAATTAAGTCCTTTTTGATATTCATTATTTCAAAATTCATTTTCAAACACACATTCTATCAATAAAATAATTTACACATAAATTCAAAATATTCCCTATTTTTTAATCAGTTATTCTTCAAAAATTTACTATTACAAATCACATTATTCTAAATAATGAGCATCGGACAAGGACTAAATGTAATCTATACAATGGACTGAGTTCAATAGCAAATACATAATTCAAGAAATGTTTGTCGAAATATTCTTATATGTCTATATTATTTAAAATTAGTCTCAAACTCAAGCTATATGAGGAAAACTAGTTTCACAGTTAGTCTCTATGTGGTAAAAAATATGAATAATGCTATTTGAACACTCAAGTTTACCATCATATGTGTCACTTCCCTCACATGGGGTGTGTGAGGCCTCATGTATTAACTAGCGGCCTCACACCTCATGTGAGGGGGATGACACACAATGAAACATTCTGTGTGTTCAAATAGTATGATCCAAAAAATATTGGGTGGTATCGCTTGAGGTACCCATGCGGTACCACCCTGCGGTACAATCGTTTTTTCCCAAAAATATTTATAAATTTTGTCTATAAAATGTCATACAACTTGAACAAATTTTTTTTTTTTTTTTAAATCAACAATTTTGACTGATAAAAAATTCCACTTCACCAATTTTAACTTTTCAACTAAATTGAACAACTAAATATTAGTGTATCACTATTTATAAACAATATTTAGAAACAATTGTTTATAAACTATTTAACACACATGAGCTAAGCCCCCCATTTGGTCCTAAATTTTTTGAGAACTTTTCTCTCCACAATTCATTTTCAACCACACATCTTTATAGAATTCATCACTTTCACATTTTTTCAACCAGATATTTTCTCACAAATTCAAATTTCCTTTAAATTCTCCCACAACTTCATATACCGACACAAAATTAATTCAGAAAAAGCTAGTCTCACGTGGACTTATTTCGTCTTCTTTTCCAAAAAAGAGGTGAGTTCGTTTGAGCCAAAAGCCTTATTGATATCTTTATATATTCATACATAAAAAATTTGGCGACACATTTTAAAACACAAGGATCAAAGGTTTCCTGCAAGAATATACATAATAAAAACCTCCATGGCCAGTTTTTCTTCAGATCATTACCAGAAAAATCAAAATGGCTTTAAAAAATCCCAAGTGGTGGTTGTAATGGTGCCTCTACCAGCACAAGGCCATCTCCACCAGCTCCTCCACCTCTCCCGTCTCATTGCCGCCTACAACATCCCTGTCCACTACGTCACCACCGCCACTCACAACCGCCAGGTTAAGCTACGCGCCGCCATCGACGACCGGGACTCTCGTGTTCATTTCCATGAATTCCAAACTCCAGAATTTCAATCCCCTCCTTCTAATCCTAAATTATCCAACAAATTCCCTTCACATCTTCAACCTTTGTTTGAGGCTCTCTCTCCTCTCCGCCGGCCGGTTTTCTCTCTCCTAGTCTCTCTCTCACCTACTGCACAGAGAGTTATTGTTATTCATGATTCTTTAATGTCATCTGTTGTTCAAGATTTTCGTAAAATACCAAATGCTGAATCCTATGTTTTTCACAGTGTCTCAGCATTTGCAATGTTTTGGTATTTCTGGAAAATTAAGGAAAAATCTTTTGCAGTTGAAGACAAGATTCTGTCTGAAATCCCTTCACTTGAAGATTGCTTTACATCAGAATTTCTTAAATTCGTTGCCACTGAACATAAATTTCAAGAATTCAGTTCTGGGGTTCTTTACAATTCTTGTAAAGTTATTGAAGGTAAATACATTAATTTCCTCGAAAATGTATTAAATAAAGGGTGTAAAAAAAATTGGCCTATAGGGCCATTCAATCCAGTGGTTTTGATGAATAAAAGACATGGCAATGGCTGCCATAAAAGTTTGAGATGGCTCGATAAACAAGCACCAAAATCTGTAATTTATGTCTCTTTTGGAACAACAACTTCATTAACAGATGAGCAAATCAAGGAACTCGAAATCGGGTTAGAACAAAGCGAAGTAAAGTACATTTGGGTGTTGAGAGCTGCAGATAGAGGAGACATTTTTGCAGGCGAAACTAGCAGAACTGAATTGTCTCATACTGCCCAACCTACGTTATCCAGTACTGTCGAGTCTTCCTTACCAGATATGGCAGAACCATACGAAAACCGAGTACGAAATAGGGGCCTTGTGGTGACAGATTGGGCACCCCAATTGGAAATTCTAGGGCATCCATCAACTGGAGGATTCATGAGCCATTGTGGTTGGAATTCATGCATGGAGAGTATCACAATGGGGGTGCCAATTGCTGCATGGCCAATGCATTCTGATCAGCCAAGAAACAGTGTTCTAATCACAGAAGTGCTAAAAATTGGTGTAAATATTGTGAAGAGTTGGAGTTGCAAAGATGAGATTGTGAAATCTTCAACAATTTCAAAAGGATTGAAAACATTGATGGCATCGAAGGAAGGAGATGACATAAGGCAAAGAGCGGAGGAATTAGGCGTCGCGGTTAGGAAATCGGTGGCAGAAGGTGGCGCCACCCGCATGGAGTTGGATTCTTTTATAGCTCACATTAGTAGATAGTTGATGGATTTGTATGGGGACGGTATATTAATTAATTCTCTTTTGAAAATAAACAATCATATCTCACATCATTTACATCGTTTTTATATACATAAAACAATTTAATTTTATCTTGACGACTCAGTTGAGCTTCATTAGATATGAATTGTATACGCGATAAATTTTAAATAAATATATAGGGTCAAATACACAAAATACCACTTATGTTTAAGCATAATTTCAAATCTACCATTAATGTTCAAAACTTACTCAAATTACCAGCCAAGTTTCAATTAGTTACTCAAATTACTACTCAGTTAACTATGAGGGCAAAAAGGTCTAAAAATAAAGATTGAGTACTCAAAGTGCAATTTTGGCCCCAAAACAAAATTGCAAAGAGGCCCTCATCCTGCAGCCACCAGCACCTCTCCCGCCGACCGCCGCCACTACAACCACGACAACTCTACTTTTGATTTCGACTATGCCCAGAGCTCCATTTGGTCCCATTTGCTCCCTCCGCCCCTTCATTCCGTTCAAGAAAACAGTGGCTTCTCTGTTTCGAGGAAATTATCTTACGAGGAAGAAGATGGGTTGCTGGAAAATACCAAGAAAAGGATAGCCAAGTTCAAGAGGAAGTTCACAAACGCTGTATTCGATCATCTTCACAAGCACCACAAGATGTAGAAGAGAAAGAGGAAATCCATGGAATTTTCTTCGGTCCCTCTTCTCATCAGCTAACTCCCACCAGAGATTTGGTGCGATTTTTGCCATGATAGAACTAACATAAAGTGAAAACATCTGTAACTAAAATTTACCCGTGCAGCATCCCCTGCAAAGAATTCAGACTCTTCTAAGCGACCAACCACAGAGTTCCAATGGAGTTCATAGCCCAATTAGAAGATGAAGCTATAAAGTTTTTCAATTTACCAGTCCATAGCTAGAAAAAAGAAAAGTCTATCCCTTCAAGCCCTTTTTGCTATGGTGACAAGAAAACTGACCCGAACGATGATGTGAGTTGGGTTGACTGGTTGAGTATCTTCTGTTCAGCAACAATATTGGAAAATTAATTCTCCCTGAAATTTCAAAATCTTTTTTGTAAGAATTCTCAGCTTCATCCCTTTTCTTACATGGTACATAAAGGACCTATAATCCTTAGCAGCTTGCAGGTCTTTTGTGAATGAATATGTGTCAGCAATGATAAATTTGGCATGTGAGGTACTGAAAAAAATAGCAGCAGGACTGAAAATCTGGCCAAGGGACATTTTGAGCAGGCTTTTAAGGGATGAGAAAAGTGATCCATCATCATGTTTTAGGCTAAACCATTACCCTCCATGCCCAGAGGTTGGTGGCGGCTGGAGAGGAGGGCAGGATGGAGGAAATACATGAAAATACCCTAAAAATTTTATCAATTTTTGAAAATACCCTAACAATTTTATATTTTTTAAAAATAGCCTTAAATACTATAATATACCACAAAAACCCTTATATATCATATTTCAATTAAACCCATTAAGATTTAGAAAAGTTACAACCTAGTCCTTGAAATTTTATTAATTTTATTTATGATTTTATTTGATTTTTGTTCGCTCTTAGTAGCATCCTCACTTGGTATCAGAGCCATATGACAGATCTAAAAAATAAATATTATATAACACAAATTAAAAATGAATATATAATATATTCATCAAGATTTATAATTATGCATACATTAACACTACCCGATAATTATAAAATAGAAATCTTGAACACTTTAAAAGATTTAGATAAAGATGTAAGAAGAGAAATATATAATCTAATAAATTTCGATATAATAAAAGAAGATTTTATCATAAACGAAATATTAGATTTAATCCACAAAAACATACTAGAAGAGTTATATAAAGATTATAGCAATGGATTATCATATAGCGGATCCTCAATTAATTAGATATCTAGACATAAAAACAAATGAAAAATTAGATTTAATAATAGAACAAAGAAGAAATTTAATGGACCAAATAAGAGAAGAAAGAAATATAAAACAACAAGAAAAATTAAGATTAAAATTATTGGAGAAAAAAAGAGAATATTTTGATAGAATTTTAAAACAATTACCAAAAATTCAAACGATTTTAGAAGACAAAGAAAAAATTAGAAAAGAAAAATATGATAAAACAAACACATTGGAAGACTATCTAAAATATTATAGAATATATCATAGAAAGTCAATGATTGGATCAATAGAAGAATATTGTGAATATCAAATAATGAATTATAAAGAAGAAAAATATGAAACATAACTTATTCTAGAAATCGAACATATTAAAGGAAGAAATTAATGACAGGATTTCCAGAAATAAAATTTGAAAAACAAATAATAGAAAATATAAGACTTCCAGTTGGATCTTATCAAATAAAAGGAGCAAATACAACTATGTTTCAACCATTAAGCTCATGGGGAGAATCTGATGGATTTCTTAACATGCAATTAAATTGGATAAGTGCATTTTTATGGCAAACATATAAAAACATAAATTTATAAGATAAATTAGCTATCGAAGAATTACAACAATTAAATATACAGGACATGAATATTAAAGAAAAATTACAAAATATTCAAAATAAACTAACAATACAATTTAAAGATTTAAAAGAAATGATAGGAGAGGCTAAAAATATAGATGAAGAATTTTTAAAAGAATTCCAAAGAAAATCAGGAGAATTAATTAATCAAGATAAACTTGGAATAATTATAGAAAAAATAGATAAGTTAAATGAAAAAATAAGAAAAAATGAAAACGAAAAAATCATATCAATAGAAGAAAGAATCAAAAAGTTAGAAATAAAAATAGATGATATGTATGACAGACTATTTAAGGTACCAAAAACTCAAAAATCAAGAGTATAAAATGTCGATAAGTGAATATATTGAAGATTTAAAAACATTAATAAAAACATTAATAAGTGATGTACAAGAAGTAAAAAATGAATTAAAAGAAGTAAGAAATGATATAAATATACTAAAACTAGAGATTAGAGAATTCAAAGAAAATAATAAAAGCAAAGATAAGAAAATAGACAAAAAACTCATAGAAAAAGAAATACTTAGAATAGGAAAGAAGCATTTCGAACAAGAAAAAATTATAATAGAAGCAGGAAGTATGGATGATGAATTTAGAAGAAACATATTACCAAAAATATTAGAGGAAGAATTAGAATTACAAAAATCTATAGAAAAAACTTTAGGAAAATTAAAAGCTGAAGAAAAAATTGAAGAAGAACAAGACAAAAATGAATGAAGAATTAGATTTGCTTATAGAAAATTTTGACCAGTTAAGTATAGAAAACTTTAATGAATACTGGAGGAGCACCTAACCCTGCTCCTATAGGAACTTCTAAACAAGAATTACCAGATCCAAATGAAAGTTATGCACCCTTATATAACAAACCACACCGACAATATTATGATAGAATCAGAGATAGACAACCACCTAGAGGAAATAAATATAAAGATAGATTTGAACCAAATAATAACTATGATAAACCTATTAATTATGGAGGAACAAAATTAGATCTTGATTGTAAAATAGATACTAAAAAAGCCTTATTAACTTGGGCAGATTCAATGATACTATTCTTTTTATATAATAAAGATGATACATGGGAAAATACTGATAGAATGATAAATTTTTTAATAGCATCTTTTGAAGGACATGTTAGAAATTGGTGAGAATGAATAAGTAGTGATACAAAAGCATTAATAAGAAGAAATGTACAGACAGAACTAATAAAATCAGATAGAAAAGGAATAGAAAAGATAGTAGATTATATTGCGGATGAATTTTTAAGAGAAAATTGGATAAGTAATTCTGAAACAGAATCAATAAGAGAAAAAGATAATGCAAGAATAAGATTAATAAATTTAACAATAATATGTGTAAAATCAAATAATATACTTGTGAATTTAAAGAATATTATTATGTCCAATTCTATA
This sequence comes from Ligustrum vulgare, assembly GCA_963555705.1. Lineage (NCBI taxonomy): Eukaryota > Viridiplantae > Streptophyta > Magnoliopsida > Lamiales > Oleaceae > Ligustrum > Ligustrum vulgare. The sequence goes on along the minus strand of OY743178.1, from coordinate 2,578,414 downwards.
GTAATGAAAATCAAGAAGTATATAGAGATATGTATTACAATAAATTACCAGGTTCATGGGGAATATACTTTAAAATAGAATTTGAAAAATTTATTAGAGATAACCCTGAAACACCTAGAACATTAGGATCAAGAATAAAATTCTTATTTGAAAGATTAGCATATATATGTCAACAAAGACAATTATTAAAGAAATCAGGAAAACTAACTAGAATATGTTGTGAAGATATGGAAAAACCTACCCAATGGGGATGTAACCCTAAAAGAAGAAAAAATAATAAAATAAAATATAAAAATAAAAAGTTTAAAAAATTCAGAAACTTCAAAAAAAGATATATAAAACCTAAGAGGAGATATTACAAAAGAAGATATAATCCAAATAAAAAACAGAAAAATAAAACTTATAAGAAAGATAAAAGCCAATGCAAATGTTGGAATTGTGGAGAAATGGGACATATAAGCCCTGATTGTAACAAAAAGAAAGTTAAAATATTATAAAATGAATATCTAGAAATAGAAAGTGAACTAAGTCAAATATCAGATATTGAAGAATACTATGATCAAGAAGTATATATAAGTGAAACAGATTCAGAACGCAATGAATCAGAATCAAAATAAAAAAATAGAAGAAATAGAAACAAATAAGAACATAGATAAACAAGAATATGAAGGAATAGAAGTTTATGGATTAAAAGTAACTTTTGATAATAATAAGTTCAGAAAAATACAAAAATTATCTTTAGATTTGAAAATAGGAAAATGAGAAATATTAGACAAAATATGGAAAAGAGAAAAAGTATCAATAAATGAATATCATAAAATTGAAAGGGCAATAGATGTTAGAACCACTCAAGGAACACACAAATTAAATCTTTTAACAAAAAAAACAGTTACAGAATTATTAACAAAGATCAATAGAAAACAAAGTGAAAAGATTCAATATGTTTACTTAGCAGGTATCCAAATAATGTTTAAATTCCTATTTAGAGAAGGATTAGATTCGCCTTTGACTGTAAGTTTACATGATGGAAGAATTATAAATTTAAAAGGCAGTCATTTAGGAACAGTAGAAGGAAATCTAGCATATAAGAAACTAATATTTACATGTTACCCAAAATATTGTATATCATTAAAAGATAGAAATTTTAATGAAGTTTTAGGACTACATTTTAAATTACATAAAGATGATATAATGGAACTAGGAGATAAAATTATGACTATAGAATACATGGCATTATACACATTTACTAATTCTAATTATGGAAACATTTATTCCAAAAAACCATATATTGAAATTCATAAAGAATGTAAAGATTTTGATAAAGCTGTAGAACCAGATAAACAAATAAGTTTAGTTCCAAGAAACTATGAACTTACTATAACAAAAAATAAATCAGAAATCATAGAATTACGAGAAGAAGAATACCCTAATAATAACATAACATTTGAAGATGGCAGATTAATTAGGAGATCAGCAAGTTTACCTAATAGAAAACAAATAGGAGAAACTAGTAATACAAAAGAAATAAAACTTAATAGAAATGCTGGAAATATGAAAATAGAAGGTGAATATTTCAATGGAATAGAACATATAAAAGGATCAAATATATTAATTGACACAGGAGCTAGTGAATGTCATATAGCTTCAAATAGAAATAAAGGACTAATATCTCATAGAACTGATCCATACAGATATATAAATTTTGATGGACAAGTACATATGACTGAACTTGAAGTAAAAGTACCAATAAAAATAGGAGGAATAAATCTCCTAGTACCATGTCATGTAGATAGTAGTATGGTAAATCCTCATGTATTATTAGGAATGAGCTTTCTAGATGGACTAGAAGATTATAGTATAAAACGTGAAGGATTATATATAACTCATAATGGTCAAACTATACTATGCAGAAAAGCTGAATAAATGAATAACCAAATAAGTTTTCCATTAGCCGTTTATATACAAGTTACAATTGTTGAAACAAATATAACAACCTGTGCATTAATTGACACGGGAAGTGATATAACAATATTCAAAAGTTTCTTAATAAAATCATGGAATACTAATGGAAAGATAAAAATTACAGGAGTAACAGGAGAAAGTACTCATATAATTAATAGTGCTGATAAAATTGATATAATACTTGGGAGTAAACAAATAGTTGTAAATAAAGTATATAATTATAACACATTAGAATATGATATATTACTAGGAAATGACTTTATACAACAATTTCAATATTATAAACAAAATAATTACATGATAATGTTACAAACACCTTGTGCACATTTACTAAAAATACCAAGAGAATTTCAACCTTACAGAGTTCAGCCAACACAGCGTGATGATAAATGGGAGAAAAAACTAATTACACAAAATGAAATAAAAAATAAAAGAATAATGTATAAGAAAGCCTTGAAAACGAACATACAAATAAACATGGAAAAAATCATTGATCAACTAGAAAAAATTTGTGGAGAAAATCCATTATCATTTTGGAAACCACATCATCCAAAAGCTAGAATAAAATTAACAAAAAATGTTATTATAAGAGTTAGACCAATGATGTATACCATACAAGATATGCAAGAATTTAAAACTCAGATAAAAGAATTACTTAACCAAAAATTAATCAGACCCAGTAATGGACCCCATAGTAGTCCAGCTTTTATGGTCATGAAACATTCTGAACAAAAAAGAGGTAAAGCTAGAATGGTGATAAATTATAAAGAATTAAACAAATATACTAAATTTGATGGATACTTTTTACCAAATAAAGATGTACTGATAAATCTTGCAAAAGGAAAGCAATATTATTCTAAATTTGATTGCAAATCAGGATTTTGGCAAGTAAAAATGGAAGAAGATAGTATTCAATATACATCATTTAGTACACCCCAAGGTAAGTATGAATGGATGGCTATGCCATTTGGTTTAAAAAATGCACCACAAATATATCAAAGAAGAATGGATAACATATTTAGAAAATTTAATGAATTCTTAATCGTCTATGTCGATGATATATTAATATGTTCTAATAATAGAGAAGAACATAGAAACCATTTAATTAAGTTTATAAATGAATGCAAAAAAGAAGGAATTGTTCTTTCAAAAAATAAAGCTATAATAGAAAAACAAGAAATTGATTTTCTTGGATTATCAATAGATAAAAGGGGGATAAAATTACAAACTCATATATCTAAGAAGATAGAAAGTTTTCCAAACAAATTAGAATCAAAAAAAAAAATACAAAAATTTTTAGGATGTTTAAATTATGCAGAAGGATTTATTGAAAATCTATCAAAAAAGAGACATAAAATTCAAATTTTACTCAGGAAAACAAATACCAAAGGATGGAGTGATGAACATACAGAAATTGTCAAATCACTAAAAGAAGAATGTAAATATTTACCAAAATTAAGATTGCCAGATGAAAAAGATAATCTGATAGTTAATACTGATGCCTCGGATAAGTATTGGGCAGCAATATTAAAAACAGATCTTAATGAAATTTGTAGATACTCAAGTGGAACGTTTAATCAAGCAGAAATAAATTATACTACTCATGAGAAAGAACTGTTAGCAATTATCAGAGGAATAAAGAAGTTTTCATTGTTTTTATTATCTAAGAAATTCATTGTTGAAACTGATAATTCTCAAGTTGCAGGTTTAGTAAAAAATAAATTACCACCAGAACCTCAATATAGAAGGCTCCATAGATGGCAAGCCTATTTGGCGTTTTATAATTTTTATATAATTCATATTAAATGTGTTAATAATTATCTTGCGGACTTTTTAAGCAGGAATTTTGAATTTGCAGATGGATAATATCAAAAGATCCCTGATAGACGCCAAAAAGCGAATGAACTTCCTCATGGAAGAAGCTGAAGATATAAAGCTTGGAATTGAACAACTTGCAGAAACTCTCCAAGGAAGTTTCAAGCAATTGATGGAAATCTCAACATTTCATCATAATTATACTAAGGAATTGAGCGATAACATAATTGAGATTGAATCTTAGTTTGAATCGTTGATTACCAAACAGGCTGATACCAAACAGGTTATATCAAAAATACAAACAGGTACATCTTCTGGAAGTAATGGTGGACCAAAAATTAAAAGAGATGAACCAAGTCCCAAAAAAGTTGTTATAAATGAAGCCAGTCCTCGAAAAATCACAATCAATGCCAAAGATGAACATACAAGGGTAGTCAGAATTCGTGCTGAAGAGGAAGATGATTCCCCTTTTTTACCAAAAGAAAACGAATATAAAACCACTGTTGAAATTATATATGAACTTCAAGAATGTGATTGCTATTACATTTCGTCTGGAGACCATATATACCCACGATTGATCGTTACTCAGGGAGGAGATCCCGTCATGACAAAAATGGCAGCTGATTATGGATTCTTGGATCTTATCTATCCAGGAAAAGATCTAAAAGAAATCGAAAAATTTGATGATTTACTAAAAGGATAAATTTCAAAGTTTGCTCAAGGAAGATCCATATATTTAAAATTTTATTCGATCAGTCCTGAAATTGATGGAAGAATATATTATCCTGCTGAGCATATTATCACGATTGGGTATGTTGCTCGAAATTTTCAAATTGAAGTTGGAAAAAATACCAAGCCAGTACCAAACATTACAAGATCATGGTTTAGATCCCGAAGGGTGTTGGGAATTAAAGTTCTCTACAATATTGCCAAAAACCTGTATGAGAAAAAATTCAAATGCATATGCCAGTACAATGGATGGACCTTACTCACTAATGGAGGAAAATAAAAATCAACAATCTTGCAAGAATACATCAATAAATTTGATACTCATCAAATCCATGGAAGTTTTGCCACTTTGCAAGAGGCGTGCATAGCTAGGAATTGCCCCACATGCCAAAGGAACTGATGGACAGGTGGAAGGCATTTGATAAGTCTGCTTTACATACCAACAGAAGTGATGGACAGATGGAAGCCAATTGATAAATCTGATTTAATGGAACAAGACAGCACAATGTCAGGGTTATGAGAAGACTGAAAATAGAGGGATAGGTGTCCCTATAATGTAGCCATGTGAAGAAATAAAGGGACAGCTGTATCCTTGTAATAAAGAATAGATGGACAGGTGTGTCCTTGTAGGTCCTTGTAAAATTCAAATTATTGTATCCATTACATAAGCAATGATGTAAGAGGTTGTATAGTAATATCTCGTGAAGTTGTATAAATAAGAGTCTTCTAATTAGAGAAGAGGCAGAACTCTCTTGAGCACTCAGTTTGTGAGAAAGCCAAAAAATCTTCTGTCTTTTAAAAATTCTCATACCAATCCTTTGTCAATCTTTATATTATCAATAAAATCCCAATTTACTTATCATATTATGATGAGTTTCTAAATTCTTGTCTTCTAAATCCTATTTCCAAAAAGAAGATATATTATTAAGAAAACTCCCTACACTCTGTCCTAAAATATTTTCCATCTAAAGAGTTATACAGTGAAGGCATCCAGGTTTAGCTAATAACCCGTGAAGGCAGGAAGCCATTGGAGGGTGTGGAGCAGAAACCTATAAGTCTGAAAGTCACTAACAATAGAAGGAAAATACAAAGGTACTGAGAACAGGAAAAGAGGTTAGTATTCTTAATATATCTATCTTTACGGAATTAGGAGGAAGAAGAACTTTTAAAATGACAGAATCCAGAATTGTTAAATTTAATTATCAAAACAGTCCTTATAATGATGAATATCATAGTATAATTGAACATTTATTCATGCATAAACAGTTTACTAGACCAAATAATGAAATAAAAAAGTTATATCATGTCTATATGCCATATTTGTTAACTATCTTTCCAACATTAAAAAGAGTATTAGGATTAGAAATTACAAAATCGATTATTTATTTTTGGCTTGATAGTGATAACACTGAAATAAATAATGAATTATATTTAGGATATGTGTTTAGTAGTGATAATGATTATGATCCTGTAATAGATTATGACAGTGATGGAAGAGATGAATCTTTCTTTACCAGTTTTTGAAAATCTTAATATCATGAATAACAGTAATTATATCATGAAAAAACCCAGAAGTAAAAGAGGTCCATATAAAGTTCAAAAGTATATTAAAAGTAAAAAAGGAATTAAATATGAAAATGAAATTGATAAAATCGGATACCAAGAACAACTCTACGCATCACAAGAGATATTAAAAAACTTTAAAGAAAATTTAATAGAAAACTTTGCTAGAGGAACTGTAAGATCTATAATGATATATGATATTCAAGATATAATTGATAAATTAGAAAAGAGAAAGAAAAATATTTCAAAATATAATATACCATTTGAACCAAGTATAGATATCATGGCTGACATAGATATTATCAATTCTCAAACACTCATAGAATTTGAAAAGTTACTTGAAACTTTATAAATTATTTATCTCTGTGTTTATAATGCCTGGATATACTATTGAAGGATTAGACAATTTGTTAGAAAAAATAATGGAAAAAATAGATAACATTATATCTCATTTAATAGATATGGATGAATCATCTGAACAATATTATATACTTTCAGAAAATCATGATCAATACATTATAGATTATTCTGACATATTAGAGATTAAAATAGATTTAGAAAATAAAATAATGACAAATACAGTCCAAACATAATGCCAGGATATACAATAGAAGGATTAAATAACCTTTTAGAAAAATTGAAAGATAAAATGGAAGATATTAAACATCAAATGGAAAATGAAAACATATCTTCTGAAGAATATAATAAACTCTTAGAAAAATACGAACAATATATTGTAGATTATTGTATTTTACTAGATCAAAGAATGGACTTATACCAGAGAATTTTGTTTAATAATTTACCAACCCTATAATCTATGGATACTTCGCAAGCATCAACCTCTAATAACTGTGATCATAAACTATATTTAGATAATAAAGAAATTTCATTTTTATTAGCTATTGCTGGAAAATCTAAAAATATACATTCTGTTGGACAATCTAAATTAAAAGAAATATACGAAGATATTGACTATGCTATCTTAAATAGAATATAATTTAATTCTGTTGAAACAGCAAAAAATATAAATGCAGTTCATAAAATTATAGAAGAATACGAAGATATAGAAGATGAAGTTTCAAATGGAATAGCATTAGGATATATAACAAAGAAAGAACATCCTAAATCTTTTGAGAAATTATCACAATATAGAGTATTTTTAGAAGAACTTAAAAGATTAAAGAATATGAATATAATAAAAAATATTGAATTAAATCAACCTGACTAATTCAAGGATATATCTTGCAAATAAAATAACTCAATTCATTAAGGGTAATAAAGACATTTTGCTAAAAAGGGGTATTTTGAAAAACTAAACCTTTACCCAAGCTATTTCAATAAATCTCCCGGCAGGATGAGAGCCTCTTTGTAATTTTGTTTTGGGGCCAAAATTGCACTTTGAATACTCAATCTTTATTTTTAGACATTTTTGCATACATGGTTAATTGAGTAGTAATTTAAGTAACTAATCGAAACTTGGGTGGTAGTTTGAGTAAGTTTTGAACATTAATGATGGATTTGAAATTATGCTTAAACTTAAGTGGAATTTTGTGTAATTGACCCTATATATATATATAGCAGCCCTCTAACATCATACCTTTAATTAAAAAATAAATTTTATGTTTGTACAAAGAAATCGTTAAATACAAAATTTATATATATGAATACGTGTGATTGTTCTTTAATAACTTAAAATAATTATATATAGTGACGGATCCAAGAATACTAGTGAGATCCAAGAATACTAGTGAGTTAGAGCGGTCGTTGACTGTTGACTGTCAATAGTCAACAACCACAATAGCGAAATCATTATGAAGATTGTTGTGATTTTCTCATGGATGAACTGTCGCAGTTGACACTTAACAAATAAAAAGGATAATAATAAAAAGAAAAACGAACAATTAAACAAAGAGTTGTAACATACACTAAGCCCTGTTCAATTTTGCTATAAATCAGAATTTTATGAATTTTTGATAAAATTTGACTAAACATGTTCATGAATATTAATTCATTTCATACAAATGTAAATACACACACAATAGGGTTTGGGCTGTGGATTGGGGACACTATACTAGTTAAAAAGCCCATTAATATGTACAAGTTTGATCCTTTGCGCTTGGAGCCCATTAATATGTACAAGTTTGATCCCTTGCGCTCCAAGTGCAAGGGTATCCTGCGCAGGGGCCCCACAGCAAAGGGTTTTCAGTTGAATTGTCATATCAATATTTTTTTTAAAGGCTGTAACGGTAGCCCTTAAAATTCTCTTTCATTTTTTTTGTTGACATCAAATTTTTTTTCCTTTCTTTCAAAAGTTTTTTGTATTCTTTTCTAACAAATTAATTGACTATTAATTTGAACAAAAACAAAACGACCATAAATTAAAATAGATTTAACATAAACGATCTTAGTTAAGAAAGATACAATTTGAAAAAAATATAACGAAAATACGACTTAATGATAGTCATTGTTGTCAAACCCTTGGAACTCCCCATAGTTATTGCTAGCAATGTTGGTGTACATATTATCTTTATTATCATTCCATGAGTGTTGTAGTTCACATGACTCGTCCACCAGTTGCATTCTAATGCCATGAATAAAAAACGATTAAACATATTATGAGGGAGAAAAATAAAGCTTAAACATGATATTGTCTATTATCTCACCTTGGTTGTGAAGTTGGACAATTTCTTCTGTCGTGTCCCCTGCGACCACATCAATCGCTTTCCGCACCCTTTCGTCCTTAACGTAGCAGGATCGACTACATGTTGAGTACTTTCTTTTACTCTTGTTCTTCATCGTACTCCTTCACATATCACCTCCATCGTCAACATCCCTAACATGCAATTTCAAGTTCTGAAACTCATTCATTAGAAATGTGGTTTGAGCATCGGTCAATGCTCCCTTGTCAACCAACTCTGATGCAGTGCGCGATAACATCCCGTGACGTGAAATTAAAGAATTTCCAGTAGATGGATAAACAATTGGTTTAAAAATGGGAATTACTTTTGCATTCTGGGTCCATCAACGTACAATATAGTGGTCTAGTAACAACATTACATGTTTATTGATCGTATATGAAAGTATGTGCCGACACGAATATCCTTCGAACTCAAATGTCTGACAACTGCATGATATAATATTAGTCATTGTGGGAAAATTCACGTTTTTGATCAAAAGTTTTTCCAGTCTCAAAACGCCTGACGGAATACGTTTTGAGACCCTCGTAATTTGATCTCTTCTAACAAAGATAGTGAGTACTCTGTGCAAGCTCTTTCTGAAAGCGCCGAAAAATTGTCTTTGTATATATGCTGGCCATCTGGACTTCCATTGCGAACAAAGTTGTCACCCGAGGCTACTCGTTTAGGTCCGTGTGAGTTGCAACCAATTCACCATGTCGTTGGTGAACCAAAGCATTAGAAAACCTTGTGATAAAATCCATCAATGTATTTTTTTTTCCACGTATATTTTGAAGAATGCATGGTTGTTTCTAATTGCTTACTGGTATCCAACGAGCTCTTATTACATACATATGGCACAACCACTCGTTATCCCCTAGTGCAGTGGTCTCCATCACTTCAGACCAGCGATGTTCTAACTCGTACGAATTCTCAGACTCCAATGTGATGTTTACCAAATCATGGTACATTTCCTTATAAACTATAGAACCCATCTTCTCTGAAAACTTATTCAAAATGTGCTACAAACAAAATCTATGTAGTGTGTTAGGGAATACCTGACCGATTGCTCTCGAAATGGCACCATCTTGATTAGTGATAATGACACCAGGACGTTGTTTTGTTGGCATGACTTCCAGAAACTTTGAGAACAACCAAATGAAAGAATCCATTTTCTCATCACTTAGTAGGCCACATCCAAACACAATAGTTTGACGATGGTGGTTGACACCAATAAATGGTGCGAACACCATTGAGTACTTGTTGGTATTATAGGTTGTGTCAAACACGACAGCATCTCCAAAGTAGACATATGAACTCCTAGAATCGGAATCTGCCCAAAAACACCTAGCAAAAACTCCATCCTGGTCCGTCGCGTATGCATAGTAAAAGCTCGGGTCCTTTCTTTTCTCCAGCTCGAAGTATTCTATTAGTATTTTTGCATCATGTCCAATGTGTTCCCTTCGAAGGTTTCTTTGTGGTTCCTCGTATCTCGCTCAGTAAAACCAGTCGAAAATGGACCACCAGCATCTATCTCCATGAGTCTTATTTGTTGGCAAGTAGGAATATTTGCTTGTGAAAATGCTCCGCAAGTGCTTTCTTTGTGGTCGAAACTTCGCCGTGCGAACATAGTAGGTGAACCTTGCTTGGTGTGGAAAATGAGTGATTATGCACCTCGGAGAAATGGCTTACAACCCAAAAATTTTGAGTTTCCTTCTTCAGAACAGTTAACTTGGCGGTGCAACCACAATGAGAGTCTCCGCACTGCCTTTCTCCTGAACGGGCCACCAAAATTTTAAATTTCATTTGGTATGTCTCATCTTTCTGGCCTTGTTTGAAACAAACATATGACTTCCAAACAACTTCATTCGTTTGTGGATTCTTTCGGATACTACCAATACGTGTACTGAACCCAACTAATTTGGCATACTCATTATGAATGTTGTACACATCATCTAATGTTTCAAACTCTTGTCCAATTTGCGGAATCGCACCTACATTCATTTGTGATACAAATACATTATCGCCCCCCTCTATTTCTAAAAAAAATTTGTTAAAAGAAAGAAAATGAAATGAACTTGTAATGAAAGAAAGAAATTTGCTAGAGAAAATGTTATAAGAGAGTGAAATGGTTTGGTTGGTATAATGGATAATAAGATGAGAATTTATAGAAATAATTATATAAAAAATGAGAATGAAATGACAAGTCATGTAAATAAAAACAAATATTAATATGACAAATCAACTTTAAAAAGATTATACAAAAAGTACATTAAAAGTCGAAATTGGAGTGACAAGTCATGTAAAGATAAACAAAAACAAAATAGTTGATTTGACAATTCAACTGCAAAAAGATTGTACAAAAAACTTTAAAAATTATTTAAAGACAATAAATCAAAAGTCGAAATTGAAGTGACAAGTCATGTAGAGAAAAGAAGACTGATTTAACAATTCAAATGTAAAAAGATTGTACAAAAAATATTAAAAATAATTTAAAGTAATACTACATCAAAAGTCGAAATTGAAGTGACAAGTCTGTAGAGAAAACAAAAAAAATATTGACATGACAATTCACTGAAAAAAGATTATAGAAAAAAATATTGCAAATAATTTAAAAAAATACATCAAAAGTCGAAATCGGAGAGATAATTTTTAATTTTACCAAACATGTATTAAGTAATTAACCGTTTGGTAACATTATTTGGTTTATAAACTTATTTATTTATGATTTTGAGGTAAAAAAAAATGGTTAAAAATTGGAGACAGAAAATGTGTGTGGTTAAAAGGTGATTTAAAAAATTGTGTTGTTTATAAACAAAAATATATTATTTTACCAAATGGATGCTAAAAAAAAAATAGTTGGAAAATAAAAATAAAAATAAAAAAATTCAACTTGGACGCACTCAACATTTGAAAAAAGAAAAAAAAAATTAATATGGAAAAGCTGACAGTTCCATTTTGACCTGCGCTTGGAGCGCGGATACTCCTACGCTCCAAGCGCAAGAGATCACAAGTGTTAATGTGTATTGAAAAATAAGTCTATAACCCATTTATCTCCATCTTCTTCACGAGAATGCGTAACTGTAAATCCAGTCGGGTTCCCACCATTTTCTTCTCCCTGGCTGAATTTTCATCTTCTTCAAAGTTTTGAGAGTGCCCTGTAAATTTCGGCTAGTTCCCATCCATTTTCTTCTTTGCGGTGAAATCTTCATCTTCAAAGTTTTGAGACTACCCTGTAAATTCCTTTTGGGTTCAGCCATTTTCTTCTTCCCGATATTGCCAGGTAGCGCGGTCGAGCTGGCTAGCAGCGTACTAAATCCGTCTCTAATTATTATATAAAATCAGAATATTACAATTTACATTTCTAAAAAACTTGTCATATAAGAGCATTTTTATTGCATATCATATTTATTGTGAGTTCTACTCATTTGCATATGATGCCAACTTACATGAATTCTATTGATAAGTTGGTTGGGCCGATTCAAATGCTTGTTCTATTTTTCAAACTACAAAGCTTGTATATATTTTTGTCAATGAGCTTCCCAAAGCTTATTGAATAATCAATTGTTAGCATCCTCACATTTCAAAAAATCAAAGAAACTTTGTCCATAAAACTACACTCCCAGTCTCCCACCCCATCCCTATGTGATAAAGATTAAAGAGTACCAATTATATAAAATTGGATTGTGCACATGTGATCCTTGTATGTCACGAGTAACCTAACAAAATACTGACATCAATTATGTGCTTACACATGGATATAATTTTTTCTTTTTTTGAGAACCTTGGGTTCTTGAATAAGATTCCATGTGGCAGTCCATGAATGATGTTGGGTAAGTGTTATGTTGTCCGTGTGACGGACAACCAAACAGAACTCTTGAATTGTGTACTCATTGGCAGCTAACATGACATTTTCTCACAACTCGCATAAATAGTGAAAATAACAAAATATATGGACAACCTGAGAGGAAATAAGGGCAGCAGGAAATCAGAATTGTCCACTGAACAAAATGATGATTTCATACAGAAATTGAGGAAAATAGAAAAAAGTGGTGAAAGAACTTGAGGAGTTTCTTCTATAAAATGACAATGAATAATAATGTTGCTATTTTTCTCCAAAACGGATACTTTCTAGAAGCAGGGTCGATCTTGAGATTTCGGGGACCTTATGCGAAAATTTGAAATAATGGTTCATAAAAAAAAATTTGTACCATATATTCAATTTTTTCATGAAGTGTTATATAATAATAAAATAAAATGGTGTCCCTATAATGTTGAGACCCTGTACAATCGCACATCTCGCACATCCTCAAGGTCGCCTCTGTTTAGTAGATATTTCAAAAACACACTTGTTAATATATTATCTTTATTTACTATGCGAAAGTCTGACGAGTTATTACTTGGTATGTAACAACCCGGTTTATACTAGTTAAAAAGTCAAGAAATTATTTTGTCAAAGTCAAATGTTCAAATTGTCAAGTAAGGACTTAGATTGAACAAATAAATTTATTAGGACTTAAATTGAAACAAAAATTTTCATAAGAATTTAAATTAAGTAAATGATTTCTTTATGGGTTCTATTTTATAATTTCAAGCATTTAAAGGACATGAATGAGACAAATTAGAAATTTCAAGGATTTAGTTTTCTATATTCAAATTTAAGGACTAAAGTTTATATTATATGAAGGGTTTTGGACTTGTTAAACAAAATTTTTCATAAGGATTTAAATTAAGTAAATGATTTCTTTATGGGTTCTATTTTATAATTTCAAGCATTTAAAGGACATGAATGGGACAAATTAGAAATTTCAAGGATTTAGTTTTCTATATTCAAATTTAAGGACTAAAGTTTATATTATATGAAGGGTTTTGGACTTGTTGTAATTTCATTATATTTATCCATCAAATAATGGACTAAAGGCCATTTTTATGTGTGCTTTCGGCAGAGAACAGAGGGAAATTTCGAGAGAAATCGAGAGAGGAAGAAAGGGGAAGAAAAGAAAGAAAGTAGAAGAAAAAGTTTGTCCAACTCAAGTGCCTATTGTTTTGGGTTTATACTACCACTTTTTCTTAACTTTAAGAGGTAAGTGGAAAAATATTTATTGTTCAATAATGTGTAAAATTAGGGCTTTTGATTTATAATTTAAATGTGAGTTATATATGAATGTGAGAATGATGATTTTGGTGATTCTAATTGTATATTTAAGTTTATTGAAATAAATGCTTGGTATTAAAGATTAGGGTTTTATGTTATTGGGTTAATTTAGTGATTAAGTTAAGATAAATTTGTATTTTGGTTTGTTTTGTGCTAGAAATGGATATTTTGGTATGGATAATGAATATTGGTTTAGCTATGAGAAGGGGTGAATAAACTAGTGAGCTTGGTAAAACTTGAAAATGGGAATTTAGATAAATGTGGCTCTAATTATGAATCTCAAAGTGATATTAGAATTTAGTTAGTCATTAGAAGTGATTTTGTGTTCCTAAGTAAAAAAAGGTAAGTATGGTGTAATATGAGAAAACAAGTCGAATGAGTTAATTCAAGAATGAGGCTCTTTTGCTATATTATCTATTAATGTGATTTTAGATGTTGATATGAAGATTTTATTTTATCTCAGGAGGTGACGAGGAAGTTGGAGTTATATATCGGCCAAGCTAGTGGACGGTCAATTATTTTGTGAGTGGAGAAAACTTAAAAGAATTTACGTTATTCAAGTTTTCTATTACATTGATTTTCTTTAAGTTACAAATGATTTTGAAAGCAATGACTTTTAGCATGGTTATCACAATAAATGTTTTATAATTACGTTTGTTTAAGCATGATGGTTCTAATACCATTTTTACGAGCATGATTAGTCAAGTTGGCATGTATGATTTCAAAACCACCAGAAGTACCCCATGTGTTTATCTGTTCTTGTGTTAGTGCACGGAGGGGGCCTTGGGCCCGTGTACTAGCGGATATTATTTGTGATCTTAAGGCTCTGTCACGGGGGGGGGGGGGGGGGGCTATGGCCCGTGTTCAGATGATCTTAAGATCCACTCTTATGCACGGAGGGGGCCTATGGCCCGTGTGTAAGGGTGCATATATGAGGTCTTTGGGACCCACTTTTGTAACCAGAGGGGCTTTGGGCCGGGTACGGAGGTGCTCAGTAGTATACGCGCGTATGATTAGATACAGATTTCAGATGATTTAGTTGGGTACCTTTGGTGTGATTTTCTTATGTATTACAGTTTATCAGTTATGTCACAGATGATTATTCCATGATCTTTATGATTATCCTTAGCATGTATGAATTGATTTAAAGTGACAAAAGGTTATGAAATAAATTATGTTTCAGAAATTGTTTATAAAATACTTTTATTTCAGAAACTCCACTCACTGAGTCACAAGCTCACGTTTCTCCCTATCTCTTTCTTATAGGAAAAATTACAGATTTTGAGCAGCTTGGATAGAGTCATCGCCGTCGACGAGCTAAAAGTAGGCATTTCTATGGTTTATTCTGATATAGTATTTAGAAGTTATCTTTTAGGCTCTTGTGATAGGCTGTGATATTCTTTTGTGGCCTTGTCGATAATAGGCCTGGTGATTATGTAATACATGTTGTATGTGTATATATTAAAAGAATTGATAAGAATTTCAATTGTCTTATTATATTAATGTTATGCTTGGAAGGTTTGGGAAGTCTTTATGATTATCATGCATGATTGTTGAGGATTTGACGTTGAATTACAGGTTGGTTATGTTAATAATATAGGGGAGACTCTGTCAAAATTTTTATTAATTCTTATGGGATCAAATTTATTTAAAAGGTAAATCTAAAAGATAAGAAAAGTCAAGTTTGCCTTGGTGGTGTGTTCACGTCACGTTTCAGGTCCAGTAGGGTGATCTAGGACGGGTCGTGACAAATGGTATCAGAGCTTGGTTAAGTTGGGAGAGGTAAAATATGAAGGGAAAGAGCTTGGAAATAATTGGATATGCAATTTTTATTTTTTGGGATGTTCGAAAGGGAGATATGATAAATTTAAGAATATAATCATTTTGTGGTCTTATTAGAATCTGTGAGATTAAATGTTTGACGTCATGTGGTATGCCAACGATTATGTAACCAGATGTGAATGTTATAAGTATACATTTGATTGTGTAATGATATAATTGGGTTTCGAAATGAATTAGTTGTTCTATGACCATTTGTGGGATTTTTGCATGTATTTGAAGGAAATGTCTTGTTTACATCTTGTGTTATGTTGTATATATATTTTCAAGGATAATATTGGTTAATTTTTGGATATATGCCTAGATGGTGACAATTACATGAGAGAACCATGATTAAATAAAGAAGATAAATGATTCTAGTATTATTGGAATTTTATGAAAAATGATTTTTATATGGTATATGGTTGATGATATGTGTTATAGATTTGGTTATTTATATGATATATGATTATTTGTGGGAAAATGTCGGTTATTATAACTAGGAATTGTTGAATATATTTATAGTGGATAAGATGACCATTTATTAAAATTGAGAATATGGAGAAAATACTGTTTCTTCTCAATAATGCAAAGTTGAGGAAAGAGATTTAGGAATAAAATCCGCAGAACCATTTATATTCATCTGTGTGATAGGACATTAAGTGATGATTGAGTATGGTGAAGGACGAAGTAGAATTTTTATTGAAATGTCTCAATTACCAATAAGTGAATCTGCTTATTGCACATGTACGGTACACTCCAAAGAAATGAAGGTACATTATTATGGAATTTTATTAAGATTTCCTCGTGATTTGAATGAAGGATTGATGTATGTTAAGCATTCATTTTAATGTTATATATGATACTAAAATATCTTGATAGAAGATTGTTTGAATAGAATGGAAGATTTATTGATGTTGAGATATTAGTATATGAAATCTTGTGGTAAATTTGAGGTATGATAGTACATGAGATAAGTATGATAATTATTATTTTATGATATCAAGGAAATTGATATGATTAAATATTGAGGTCATATAATATGATAATATGTGACATGTTATATGGGTATAAAATATGGTAATAGAGAGTTAAGTAATGATATGATTGTTCTATAGAAGAATAGTGATTAATGTGATGATATATTTCAGTAATTAAGTTAATTAATCTTCTCTTGATCATTTGTTGGGTTATTGTGAAATATGACTTACGATTGGGAAGCTCCATTTCTAATTATAAGATAGAAGGAATTTATTTTAAATTTTTGGGTGATGCAGTTTTGGTTACTTATTGTCGGTTGTATTTTAGATATGAGTAAAATAGTTTATTCATATTAAAGATTTATTTGCCATGGGATATGTATAAAGTGAAGTTTTGGAGAACATTGAAAGTTGTATCTTGAACTTTAAATTGGGAAGTTATTGAGTTTTCTTAAGTTTGGCAAACTGGAAAACTGAGAATGTCATATCTGATCCTTATGATGATATTTAAAGCCTGGGTTTTAATGTTATTAATGAGATGACAACGGGCTTATTTGGTGATCAAAGAATGTAATCCCTAATGATAAGGCTTAGTAAGAAGGTATAAGATTTAAACTATGTCCTAAGGCCACTAGCATTGTTAAAGAAAGCTCGACTTAAAATAGTTGATAAGAGTTGATTTTAAGGATCGAGGCAAGATAGGAAAGATAGAGATCTATGTCCATTTAAAGGTTCTTGGACAAATCATTTATTCAAAAGGTAATATGGACAAGTGAGTTGTATAAGTGTTGAATATATTCATATGATCATAGCTTAACCAAGTGAATTTCGAAGACGAAATTCTTTGAAGGTGGTAAGATTGTAACAACCCGGTTTATACTAGTTAAAAAGTCAAGAAATTATTTTGTCAAAGTCAAATGCTCAAATGGTCAAGTAAGGACTTAGATTGAACAAATAAATTTATTAGGACTTAAATTGAAGCAAATTTTTCATAAGGATTTAAATTAAGTAAATGATTTCTTTATGAGTTCTATTTTATAATTTCAAGCATTTAACATGAATGAGACAAATTAGAAATTTCAAGGATTTTGTTTTCTATATTCAAATTTAAGGACTAAAGTTTATATTATATGAAGGATTTTGGACTTGTTGTAATTTCATTATATTTATCCATCAAATAATGGACTAAAGGCCATTTTTATGTGTGCTTTCGGCAGAGAACAGAGGGAAATTTCGAGAGAAATCGAGAGAGGAAGAAAGGGGAAGAAAAGAAAGAAAATAGAAGAAAAAGTTTGTCCAACTCAAGTGCCTATTGTTTTGGGTTTATACTACCACTTTTTCTTAACTTTAAGAGGTAAGTGGAAAAATATTTATTGTTCAATAATGTGTAAAATTAGGGCTTTTAATTTATAGTTTAAATGTGAGTTATATATGAATGTTAGAATGATGATTTTGGTGATTCTAATTGTATATTTAAGTTTATTGAAATAAATGCTTGGTATTAAAGATTAGGGTTTTATGTTATTGGGTTAATTTAGTGATTAAGTTAAGATAAATTTGTATTTTGGTTTGTTTTGTGCTAGAAATGGATATTTTGGTGTGGATAATGAATATTGGTTTAGCTATGAGAAGGGGTGAATAAACTAGTGAGCTTGGTAAAACTTGAAAATGGGAATTTAGATAAATGTGGCTCTAATTATGAATCTCAAAGTGATATTAGAATTTAGTTAGTCATTAGAAGTGATTTTGTGTTCCTAAGTAAAAAAAGGTAAGTATGGTGTAATATGAGAAAACAAGTCGAATGAGTTAATTCAAGAATGAGGCTCTTTTGCTATATTATCTATTAATGTGATTTTAGATGTTGATGTGAAGATTTTATTTTATCTCAGGAGGTGACGAGGAAGTTGGCGTTATATATCGGCCAAGCTAGTGGACGGTCAATTATTTTGTGAGTGGAGAAAACTTAAAAGAATTTACGTTATTCAAGTTTTCTATTACATTGATTTTCTTTAAGTTACAAATGATTTTGAAAGCAATGACTTTTAGCATGGTTATCACAATAAATGTTTTATAATTACGTTTGTTTAAGCATGATGGTTCTAATACCATTTTTACGAGCATGATTAGTCAAGTTGGCATGTATGATTTCAAAACCACCAGAAGTACCCAATGTGGTTATCTGTTCTTGTGTTAGTGCACGGAGGGGGCCTATGACCCGTGTTCAGATGATCTTAAGGTTCACTCTTATGCACGGAGGGGGCCTATGGCCCGTGTGTAAGGGTGCATATATGAGGTCTTTGGGACCCACTTTTGTACCCAGAGGGGCTTTGGGCCGGGTACGGAGGTACTTAGTAGTATACGCGCGTATGACTATATACAGATTTCAGATGATTTAGTTGGGTACCTTTGGTGTGATTTTCTTATATATTACAGTTTATCAGTTATGCCACAGATGATTATTCCACGATTTTTATGATTATTCTTAGCATGTATGAATTGATTTAAAGTGACAAAAGCTTATGAAATAATTAATGTTTCAGAAATGGTTTATAAAATACTTTTATTTCAGAAACTCCACTCATTGAGTCACAAGCTCACGTTTCTCCCTATCTTTTTCTTATAGGAAAAGTTACAGATTTTGAGCAGCTTGGATATAGTCATTGCCGTCGACGAGCTAAAAGTAGGCATTTCTATGGTTTATTCTGATATAGTATTTAGAAGTTATCTTTTAGGCTCTTGTGATAGGTTGTGATATTCTTTTGTGGCCTTGTCGATAATAGGCCTGGTGATTATGTAATACAGGTTGTATGTGTATATATTAAAAGAATTGACTAAGCATTTCAATTGTCTTATTATATTAATGTTATGCTTCGAAGGTTTTGGAAGTCTTTATAATTATCATGCATGATTGTTGAGGATTTGACATTGAATTACAGGTTGGTTATGTTAATAATATAGGGGAGACTCTGTCAAAATTTTTATTAATTCTTATGGGATCAAATTTATTTAAAAGATGAATCTGAAAAATAAGAAAAGTCAAGTTTGTCTTGGTGGTGGGTCCAACATCTAGTTGTCACCTGTCATCGGCACACGTCACGTTTCAGGTCCAGTAGGGTGATTTGGGACGGGTCGTGACATGGTAGCTCAAGCGACATGAGACAGAGATCCGCCAAGCACGTGACATGAAGAAGGAAAGTATCATTTTTGACATTTAATGTTAAAATAATGACTATTCTACAAGTTATTATCTTTCACTTTCTGTAATTTTGAGAAAAAGTCAAACTAACTGCAAGAAAATGTCGTTAGAAAGAGAAATCTCATTAAAACTCCATCCATTACCATTGGCCATCTGCTATCCGCGTCAACGGACTAGACGTAACGAAAATTCATTTTCATGCCTCTCCCTCCTCCAAATCCCAACTCGTCGAATAAATTCCCTGCACATCTCCAGCCATCACAAGGCCCCTTTAGTTTTCAAGATGTTGACTCGTTTGAAAAGATCAATCTTGAAATTCGTGTGCTCATTTTTTTGAGTATAAATCGATTCGAATTGCTCTTAATGATATCTAATACCATTATAAGACTTGAAGTCCACCTTAACCTTGTTAGGAGTAATATAAATCCTTATAAATTGGTCTATTTTTCATATTTGTTTGATATGGGATTTTTATCCCTTAACAGAGACTATATCGTGTATTGTTATTACTTTTGTTTTCTTATTCTAAGTTAATAATTGATCTATAATCCTGGGATCAAAACTTTTGGTTCAGATGAGAGCATCGCAAGAAAAGACGGAGCTGTGCATGAAATTGGCAGGTTTGATGGAACTGATTTTTCGTTGTGAAGGATGCAAATTGAGGATTATCCCTACAAGAAATCTCTCTCTCTCTCTCTCTCTCTCTCTCTCTCTCTCTCTAGAATTATGAACTCACACCAATCTTCTCTTTGTGTTCTGCTTCATGACTAAGATTTCCTCAATTTTTTACTCGACTCCAATATTAATTGTAACAGACAATTTATGTTTACAACACAAAAAAGAAGATTATCTTTTATCGAAACGTAACGGGAAGAACCAAACCATATTACACAATAAAATAAACAAGATTTTAATATCTTTTTGGGAATATCCACAAATAGATTCAATAATCATAAACTTTTGTCAAATTGACTTTAAAATTATAACCTTTTAAAAATAGACTTCAACCATTCAAACCTCCCAAAATACCCCCATACATAGAATTTACAATATAAGTCCTTTAAAGTATAGAAAAATTCATCTAAGTCCTTAGATAATTTTATTTATGTAATTTTAATAGATTTTTTTTTATATGATTTTTGTTCGCTCATAGTAGCACTCCGTCAACTGGTATCAGAACCATATGGCAGATCTAAAAGATAAATATTATATAACACAAATTAAAAATAAATATATAATATATACATCAAGATTTATGATTATGCATACATTAATACTACCCGATAATTATAAAATAGAAATCTTGAACACTTTAAAAGATTTAGATAAAGATATAAGAAGAGAAATATATGATCTAATAAATTTCGATATAATAAAAGAAGATTTTATCATAAACGAAATATTATATTTAATCCACAAAGATATACTAGAAGAATTATACAAAGATTATAAAAATGGATTATCATAGAGGAGAACCCTCGTTAATTAAATATCTAGATATGAAAACAAATGAAAAATTAGATTCAATAATAGAACAAATAGGAAATCTATTAGACCAAATGATAAAATAAAGAAATATAAAAAGAAAATGATTTCTAAGACTAGAATCATTAGAAAGTAAAAGAAAATATTTTAATACAATTCTAAAACAATTACCTAATATATTTATGATCATAAATAACAAAGAAAAAATCAATATAGAAAAATATGATATAACTGGAGAAATAAAATATTACATAAAAAGTTATAGAGCACAACAAAGAAAAACGATGTTAAGATCAATTGAAGAATTTTGTGAATATAATATAATGATATGTAAAGAAGTAAAATATGATACAGAATTAAGACTAGAAGTTGAGCATATCAGAGGAAGAATTTAATGACAGAGTTTCCAGAAATAAAATTTGAAAAACAAATAATAAAAAATATTAATCTACCAGTAGGATCTTACCAAATAAAAGGAGCTAATACAACTATGTTTCAACCATTAAGCTCATGGGGAGAATCTGATGGATTTCTTAACATGCAATTAAATTGGATAAGTGCCTTTTTATGACAAACATATAAAAACATAAATTTACAAGATAAATTAGTTATCGAAGAATTACAACAATTAAATATATACGATATGAATGTCAAATAGAAATTACAAAATATTCAAAATAAACTAATAATACAATTTAAAGAGTTAAAAGAAATGATAGGAGAAGTTAAAAATATAGATGAAGAAATCCTAAAAGAGTTTCAAAGAAAATCAGGAGAATTAATTAATCAAGATAAAATTGAAATAATTATAGAAAAAATAGATAAACTAAACGACAAAATAAGAAAGAATGAAAATGAAAAAATCATATCAATAGAAGAAAAAATCAAAAAGTTAGAAATAAAAATAGATGATATGTATGAAAGACTATTTAAGGTACAAAAAACTAAAAAATCAAGAGTATAAAATGTCAATAAGTAAATATATTGAAGATCTAAAAATATTAATAAAATCATTAATAAGTGACGTTCAAGAAGTAAAAAATGAATTGAAAGAAGTAAGAAATGATATAAATATACTAAAACTAGAGATTAGAGAATTCAAAGAAAATAATAAAAGCAAAGATAAGAAAGTAGACAAAAAATTCATAGAAAAAGAAATACTTATAATAGGAAAGATGTTGTAAAACTATCTAAAATCTAAACACAAGAAATAGATAGAGAGAACTTAGATGGAGAGAATGAGAGAGTAGAGAGAAATTCTCTTCAAGATGTGTAAATTTCTTATGAAAATGGCTCCTATTTATAGGAGCGAATAATGCACAATCGTAATATGTAAATTTTACAGGAGCATAGTGGTAATATTCATTCAAATACCTAATACCTAATTTTCTTACATCATATTTCATAACACTCCCCCTTGAATAACATATTATTCGCTTGTTCAATGGTCTGCCTCGTTAAAACATTGCTAAGAAAACCCAGTGAGATAAAATTTGAGCGAACGAAAAAGAGTACAGCTACTCCCCCTGACGTTGGCCATTATTAATCATTGAGTCTAATATCCAAAATGACATCAATGATAAGTAGTACAAATCATGTACTGAAATCTGAAGTGCTTTAATGCTACCTCGTTAAAACCTTGTCAGTAAAACCCAATGGGACAAAATCTGAACGAAGGAAAAAGAGTACAGCCGCTGCCTCGTTAAAACCTTGTCAGGAAAACCTAGTAGGACAAAACCTGGACGAAGGAAAAAGAGTACATCATGATTCTCTCCCTGAAGTGTGCAATCAAGTATTCATGAACATTTTGAATAATGATATCATCTTTCATCTGGAATATGTATATATGAAAGTCTTCTTGTGTGTAGCCGATATCATAACATTCTTCATAAGATGTGTATGATTTTCTTCATTTGTTGATATCATTCTAGTATAACAATGTGTTGCTGAATTATAGCTTGTTGATAGCTATGCTGATGCCTCAAAAACCTTGCTAGGAAAACCATGTGAGACAAAATCTCAGCGAAGGGAAAAAGAGTACATTATTCTCATTAATTTTCATCAATACGCCACAACTGTTGCCTCATTAAAAACCTTGCTAGGAAAACCTTGTGGGACAAAACCTTAGTTAAGGGAAAAAGAGTGCAACGCGTATTTATTCCTTTCATGGAATATCACAAGTATATTGGTGCAATCATATAATTTATGATGAGCTTTAAATAAATTGTTCGTAATTCATGATGTCATAACATGCTATATTAAGCAATGTTGTACTAATTTATCGATTGCATCTTTCACTTCTGGTGAATAATCAAATTTAGAATTCACTTCTGGTGAATAATCAAATCTAGAATTCACTTCTGGTGAATAATTAAACATATTCATTTTCATATTCACTTCTATTGAATAATCAATTTCCCAGTTGTCATAAATAGTACACTCCAATTTCACTTTCAACATATTATATCATGGAGTCATTTGTATCATTCTATAATGATACTAATCTGGGTATATTGAATCTTTCATTGATTATACATGTATGTTCTTGCATCATAATCATGTATGTTCTTGCATCTCATAAACCACAATTTCTGATTCGTATAATCAATCATTGAAATATATATCAATTTCGACATATAATCTACAATCATTTTACTTGAAATCCCAACGTACCGCGATCAACTGGTACATCAAAGAATACTCTCAAAGTACCGAGATGAGAATCATACATTTTGATCTCACTCATTGGTATATCAAAGAGCTCAAGCTAGTGATTTAGACTATAGTCTATCCACCATATATCATGTCAGTTCTATGAAAAATTTTGCGCGCAACGAGTCGTCTTTTACGACTGTGTAATATTTTTCATTTGTACATATAATTACTGGCTTTACACATTTAAGTATTTGGACTTCAGGTCCTTGAAAAATAATCCCTACATTGGGGTTATATACTTGGCCAAAGTATTATAATTTCATCAACCTCATTTTCATAAGAGGGTTGTTTATGTATGCAGTCGACTTATTCATCGATTTCATTTCAACTCAATATAACATAGAGAGATCTCTTTATATGTTCTTTCATCAGGTACCTGAATAACTCATCATTTAACTATGTCTCTTTTACTCACTATGAGTATTTAGCTTCAAATGGATCATTTCAATCATTCAAGAAATATTTATTTTTGGAATCGATAGTCATTATGCTTCAGGCATAATTACGCTTCAGGAGTGTTTTCCCCATAATGTTCTCAAATATTATCAATCGGCTAAAACGCCTTAACAACATGTCATCCTTTTAGGGATATAATCTCAATCATATATCTAAGTGCGCTTTGGTGGATTTTATACATATCGCACTTTTACAAATCATAAAGCTTCACAAGAAAATCTTTATTTCATCGTATTGACATGTTTGTATGTAGAATATTGCTGCATAAGAAATATTTATATTCAAATTGTTCTCATAGCAAATAACTTGAGGCTTTTAATCTGCTAAACCATTAGCAATATAATATTCTATTATCTCAACTAATTCGTAAAATCATCAATAACTTTAAGATATATTCATGCTAGCATTTATCACTTTGCTCGTAATATCATTACTTGAGCAAATAATCAGTCATTCATTTTCTTAGTGAGATAATTAATTTGCTTTTGAGAACAAGCAGCAATGATAACTTGTTAACCTGAACAATCTTCTGGTCCTTTAATGAATGCTATTTTGCATTCTTAATAAATCTCATTATTGAATTGGAATCTAACCAATCATTATAGAACTTCAGGTTCAACAAGATATTTCACTTGTACATATGTATGAACTTCTGGTTCAATACAGTATTCATTTCATCAGTACGTATTTCTGTACATTTCAAATCAGTATACCTTTATTACTTTTAGTATACCGGAAAATCAGGTACAATATCCAAGGAAATATCTCATGATCTCAATCTTATCATCAAATCTTCCTTTCGAGAAAGTTAACGGCGCATTAACTCTTGTTCCCATTTTTCATTATTCTATTCCATGCTTTCTTGCTGGAATCAATATCACGTGAATCCACTCAACTCCTTTATGCCTTTAAATAGATCTTTTTTGGGAAGAAGGTTATATCCATCAAAAATGGATATCATACTTTCAAATATTCGCAAATATTATTCCAATCTTCCGGTAAATGATTTGAAAAAAATTTATCGAATTAGGCTCGAAAGATTGAGGTTGCTGATGGATCATGGCATCCCAGAAGATGTTCGCTGGTTGATCGAAGCAAAAGTTCGATTAGCTGGTGAATTGCCATTGACATTTCCTAAACACATGCCTGGTTTAGGAAAAAGTACTTTTGCAAAGAAACGAAGAGCAAAAAAGTTTAACGGTTGTTACAAATGTGCTCGTTGGACATGTGATACTTGTTACAAATCAGTAGGATATTCTTCTGGAAATCGGGATGATAAAATTGATTTCATTAAGGGTGGACTGAGTAAAGAGTCATTGGATGATATCCGATTGACTCTTGAGACGCACCCAAGTGGGTATGTGCAACGTGAACTCCTTTCCTTATATGCTCAATTTAACAAGGATAAAAATCGTTATAGTCTCAAAAATATAGTAACAAAAGATCCTGTTTGCCAGGCTGTTATAAACAATGATGTTTTGGCTATGCAGCATTAATACAAGGTAAGTAATTTGATAAATATGCACATATAAAATATTTTTCTATTTCCTTTCACGAGTTTTGATAAAGGCTGGTTAAAAATATTAAATCACCGAAAGGTGGTGCTTTTGTCAAAAGTAAATCTTCACTTTTTTGAAAGACGAGCAGTAAATAGTGAAGTTTTTCAAGTTTAAAAATCCAATGATTTTCACAATTTCATGTATCCCAAAATATCATTTTCTTATAAGTTTTTCCTTCATTATTCTCTCAAAGATGGAAGGACCAAAACTTCGACAGATCAAAACTATCTGTGTATTTTGTGGATCAAAAGTAGGGAAATGTTTTGGGTATCTAGAAGCAGCAGTGGATCTTGGAAAGAAATTGGGAGAGAAGGGTATCACTCTTGTGTATGGAGGAGGTAGCAGTGGATTGATGGGTTGTTTTTCACAATCCGCTCAAGCAGAGAAAGCAAGAGTGATAGGTGTTATACCCGTTCCTTTAGTTGATGTCACAGGCAAAACACGAGGGCATGAAGTACAAACCTTATCTATCCATGAACGCATAACTCGCATGTTATATGGTTCTGATGCTTTCATAGCCCTGTCCGGAGGTTTTGGTACTTTAGAAAAAATCTTTAATATTACCTAATGGGCTCAACTAGATCTCCATACTAAGCCTATTGGGCTTTTAAATATTAACAATTTCTTTGATGGTTTGTTAACATTTATTGATTATGCTGTGGAATAGGGATTCATCTCTCCATTTTCTAGGAGAATCCTTATTTCTGCTCCTACTATCGAGGAACTGCTGGATAAGTTGCAATCATATATTCCTATACAAGATCCAGCAGGAGTTAAGATAGATTGGTCAAAATTTTCTTTTCCACATTTGTGAATCAAACACACAATGCAAAATAACCACAAAAACCACCATCACA
The DNA here is from genome assembly GCA_963555705.1 of Ligustrum vulgare. Lineage (NCBI taxonomy): Eukaryota > Viridiplantae > Streptophyta > Magnoliopsida > Lamiales > Oleaceae > Ligustrum > Ligustrum vulgare. The sequence goes on along the minus strand of OY743178.1, from coordinate 2,551,449 downwards.
CAACACCACTGCGCCGCCTACATAATGCGCCACCACCACATGAAATAGATTGAAGCCACCGCGAACTCCACAAACCCTTCATCGTCCACAACCATCATCCATTCGAACACCACATAAACTAACTCACGACTACATCAATCCCCAGAACAAATCCAAACCACCACCACCACTACCACTAAAAATAACCATTAACCACCACAGAAAACCACCAGTACCACTGGTGATCTTCAGCGGCGATTTTGGGGAGTGGGTAGAGAAAAAAGGGGATAACGAATTAGGGTTATATAGAATATTGATGTAGACTAAGACGTTCGATAACTTTATCTATAAATATATTTATAAACAACTCCTTTTTCCATCCTACTTTTTTCAACCACACATTTTTTCGAAACCACTTTTCATCCACACATTTTACCTCGAAGACAACAATGTTTTTGTTTAAAAAAATAAAAAAATCTAACCGCCGAACGGAGACTTAATTTATTAAATTAATTAATAATATATATATATATATATATATATATATATATATATATATATATATATATATATATTCAATAAAAATATAATTTATAATGTTAAGGATAACCAATGATTTAAAATATAATATTAATACTTGCTAGCTATACATAATATTTACAATTACATTGCATTACAATTAAATTAAATTAAATTAAATTAAATTAAATTAAATTAAATTAATTAAATAATAATAATAATAATAATTAATACCTTAAAAGTGTGGAGAGTGAGAATCTTTTGATTTCTCATTTCATCCTTACATCATTTTATTTTCTCGAGAATACCCTTAGTTTATTTATCGAAACTTATTTTACATTTATTTTAACTCTTATTTCAAAAACATTAATTTATCCACGCTGATTAAATTGAAATTGGTCATTCAATTAATATTAATTTAGCGATGTTACTTTTTAATTTACTTTTAAAATATTGTCTCATCAAATTTCATTTCCCATGATAACTCCATTGAACAATTCAAAAAGTGCATTTGTGTATTCTCACTCTTGAGACACACCATAAATTTCTAGGATTTTATCAATGTTTAATCTTGTGTACCTCAAAAATCTAAGGTGGTAGAGTATGGAGTATTCTTACTCTTGAAACACACATTTTTCTTTATTTCCTCAAAATATCAGAGGTGGTTGGATACGACTACTCCCGAAACACATCTCTAATTTTGAGGATCATAAATGTTTCCCCCTTTTGTATTTTGCATGTATGACTCGTTTATACTTCTTCATGAGCAATAATAATAATATCATTTCAGTATGTTTAGATGATAATTTTTACTTCTTCTGGAGTAAATATGTACTTCTTCCGGAATACATAAGTGCTCGTGCAAGAACTTTTCCAGACACTTATCATCTAATATTCATCTCATAATACTGATGAGATTATTTTCACATTAGTCATATCCGTGCTATCATGTGATATTATCTTATCATACATCAACATTCTCTTGTTGAATAATTTTCATCCACCCATTCAAATTCAGATATTGGTAATTTCTGGTACCATTGGATAAAATATTTTTAACAATATTTACCAACTTTTGGTAATGATAACTTCTGGTATCATTTGATGAAATATTATCTATCTTTAGTAGTGATAACTTCTGGTATCATTTAATGAAGTATTAAATAACAATATTGTATATATATTAACAATAATAATACTGGGGTTATACCACCACGTATATATGTTGACAACAACCTCTAATATATTAGAATTAACCAACAACTGAGGTGTTTCTGAAATATGAATATATATATATAAAGTATTCCATATATTCAATTGATAATCCGGCCATATAGGCGGTGTCAACATAATGAAATAATTACCTTTAATGAGTGAGCGAGTCATATCTTCAAATCCAGTCAAGGTATTCATAATAGTGAGTGAGTCATATCTTCAAATCCAGTCAAGGTATTCATAATAGTCCAATCCGTTACGATAATGAGTCATGTCCAGTTAAGGTATAAATCCAGTCCATAATAACTCAATCCATCACGGTATAACAATGATTATATTACTTATACCTTGTTGAAAATTTAATTTATTTTGTTGATCTCATATTAATCGTTAATTTACGATTAATATACTTTTATGTATTATCAAGGGCAAAATGGTCCACATTTTAATATATTGCTCATATGGATAAATCGAAACCGTCAATAGGTTTGAAATTTAATTTAGAACAAACTTACTTTTGGTCTGAAGTTCAAAATCTCGCCGGAATTGCTTCAAAAATAGTTTTTACGAAGCCGCCACGTTCGACCACCGGAAAATGTCCAAAACTGCATCAAGAGAAATCAAGAACGTCGACACGCGCCGGTGCCGGAGGATCGTCCCGTCGCCGTCGTCATGGATATGGTCTCCGATCATCGTTTGGATATACAGTTTGACGTGAATTTGCTTTAAAAGTTTCGGATTACACAATTTCTCCAATTTTTCTATATACTTGGAATTGATTTTCTAATCTATGATGTATAAATGATGATTAATAATAATCTGGTTTCAGATACAGATGTTCATCATTTAGATGCAACTGTAGAGCATACTCCCGTCATATTACTCAATAGGATAGAGACTCATGCTGATAACGTATTGTAAAACTATCTAAAATCTAAACACAAGAAATAGATAGAGAGAACTTAGATGGAGAGAATGAGAGAGTAGAGAGAAATTCTCTTCAATAGGTGTAAATTTCTTATGAAAATGGCTCCTATTTATAAAAGCGAATAATTGCACAATCGTAATATGTAAATTTTACAGGGGCATAGTGGTAATATTCATTCAAATACCTAATACCTAATTTTCTTACATCATATTTCATAACAAAAGAAACATTTTGAACGAGAAAAAATTATAATAGAAGTAGGAAGTATGGATGATGAATTTAGGAAAAACATATTACCAAAAATACTAGAAGAAGAGTTAGAATTACAAAAATCTATAGAAAAAACTTTAGGAAAATTAAAAGCTGAAGAAAAAACTGAGGAAGAACAAGGCAAAGATGAATGAAGAATTAGATTTGCTTATAGAAAATTTTGACCAGTTAAGCATAGAAAATTTTAATGAATACCAAGTTTTAATGAATACTGGAGGAGCACCTAACCCAGCTCCAATAGGAACTTCCAAACAAGAATTACCAGATCCAGATAAAAGTTATGCACCCTTATAAAGTAAACCACACCGACAATATTATGATAGAATCAGAGATAGACAACCCACCTAGAGGAAATAAATATAAAGATAGATTTGAACCAAATAATAATTATGATAAACCTATTAATCATGGAGGAACAAAATTAGATTTGGATTGCAAAATAGATACTAAAAAAGCCTTATTAACTTGGGCAGACTCAATGATACTATTTTTTTTTATACAATAAAGATGATACATGGGAAAATACTGATAGAATGATAAATTTTTTAGTTGCATCTTTTGAAGAACATGTTAGAAATTGGTGGGAAGGAATAAGTAGTGATACAAAAGCATTAATAAGAAGAAATGTACAGACAGAACTAATAAAATCATATAGAAAGGGAATAGAAAAATTAGTAGATTATATTGCGGATGAATTTTTAGGGAAAAATTGGATAAGTAATTCTGAAGCAGAATCGATAAGAGAAAAAGATAATGCAAGAGTAAGATTAATAAATTTAATAATATGTGATATGTGTAAAATTAAAGAATATACTTGTGAATTTAAAGAATACTATTATGTCCAATTCTATAGTAATGAAAAATCAAGAAGTATATAGAGATATGTATTACAATAAATTACCAGGTTCATGGGGAATATACTTTAAAATAGAATTTGAAAAATTTATTTGAGATAACCCTGGAACACCTAGAACATTAGGATCAAGAATAAAATTCATATTTGAAAGATTAACATATATATGTCAACAAAGACAATTATTAAAAAAAATCAGGAAAATTAACCATAATATGTTGTGAAGATATAGAAAAACCTACCCAATGGGGATGTAACCCTGAAAGAAGAATAAATAATAATAAAAGAAAATATAAAAATAGAAAGTTTAAAAAATTCAGAAAATTTAGGAAAAAATATATAAAGCCTAAGAGAAGATATTACAAAAGAAGATATAATCCAAATAAAAGACAGAAAAATAAAACTTATAAGAAAGACAAAAGCCAATGTAAATGTTGGAATTGTGGAGAAATGGGGCATATAAGCCCTGATTGTAACGAAAAGAAAGTTAAAATATTACAAAAAGAATATCTAGAAATAGAAAGTGAACTAAGTGAAATATCAGATATTGAAGAATATTATGATCAAGAAGTCTATATAAGTTAAACAGATTCAGAAAGTGATGAATCAGAATCAGAATAAAGAAATAGAAGAAATAGAAGCAAATAAGAACATAGATAAACAAGAATATGAAGGAATAGAAGGTTATGGATTAAAGATAACTTTTGATAATAATAAGTTCAAGAAGATACAAAAATTATCTTTAGATTTGAAAATAGGAAAATGGAAAATACTAGATAGAATATGGAAAAGAGAAAAAGTAGCAATAAATGAATACCATAAAATTGAAAGGGCAATAGATGTTAGAACTACTCAAGGAACACACAAATTAAACCTTTTAACAAAAAATACGGTTACAGAATTATTAACAAAAATCAATAGAAAACAAAGTGAAAAGATCCAATATGTTTATTTAGCAGGTATTCAAATAATGTTTAAATCCTTGTTTAGAGAAGGATTAGATTCACCTTTAACTGTAAGTTTACATGATGGAAAAATAATAAATTTAAAAGACAGTCATTTAAGAACAGTAGAAGGAAATTTAGCATATAAGAAACTAATATTTACATGTTATCCAAAATATTGTATATCGTTAAAAGATAGAAACTTTAATGAAGTTTTAGGACTACATTTCAAATTACATAAGGATGACATAATGGAAACAAGAGATAAAATTATGACTATAGAATACAGAGCATTATATACATTTACTAATTCTAATTATGGAAATATTTATTCTAAAAAACCATATATTGAAATTCATAAAGAATGCAAAGATTTTGGTAAAGCTGTGGAACCAGATAAAACAATAAGTTTAGTTCCAATAAATTATGAACTTACTATAACAAAAAATAAACCAGAAATTATAGAGTTAAGAGAAGAAGAATACCCTAATAATAACATAACATTTGAAGATGGCAGATTAATTAGGAGATCGGCAAGTTTACTTAATAGAAAACAATTAGGAGAAACTAGTAATACAAGGGAAATAAAACTTAATAGAAATGCTGGGAATATGAAAATCGAAAGTGAATATTTCAATGGAATAGAACATATAAAAGGATCCAATATATTAATTGACACGTGAGCTAGTGAATGTCATATAGCTTCAAATAGAAATAAAGGACTAATATCTCATAGAACTGATCCATATAGATATATAAATTTTGATGGACAAGTACATATGACTGAACTTGAAGTAAAAGTACCAATAAAAATAGGATGAATAAACCTCTTAGTACCATGTCATGTAGATAATAGTATGGTAAATCCTCATGTATTATTAAGAATGAGCTTTCTAGATGGACTAGAAGATTATAGTATAAAACGCGAAAGATTATATATAACTCATAATAGTCAAACTATACTATGTAGAAAAGCTGAATAAATGAATAACCAAATAAGTTTTCCATTAACTGTTTATATACAAGTAACAATTGTTGATACAAATATAACAACCTGTGCATTAATTGACACGGGAAGTGATATAACAATATTCAGAAATTTCTTAATAAAATCATGGAATACTAATGAAAAGATAAAAATTACAGGAGTAACAGGAGAAAGTACTCATATAATTAATAGTGCTGATAAAATTGATAAAATACTTGGGAGTAAACAAATAGTTGTAAATAAAATATATAATTATAACAAACTAGAATGTGATATATTACTAGGAAATGACTTTATCCAACAATTTCAATATTATAAACAAAATAACTACATGATAATGTTACAAACACCTTGTGGAATTTACTAAAAATACCAAGAGAATTTAGGCCTTACAGAGTTCAGCCAACACGGTGTGGTGATAAATGGGACAAAAAACCAATTACACAAAATGAAATAAAAAATAAAAAAATATGTATAAAAAAATCTTAAAAACAAACATACAAACAAACATGGAAAAAATCATTGATCAACTAGAAAAAATTTGTGGAGAGATCCATTATTATTTTGGAAACCACATCATCCAAAAGCTAAAATAGAATTAACAGAAAATGTTATTATAAGAGTTAGACCAATGATGTATACCATACAAGATACACAAGAATTTAAAATTCAAATAAAAGAATTACTCAACCAAAAATTAATCAGGCCTAGTAATGGACCCCATAGTAGTCCAGCTTTCATGGTCATGAAACATTCTGAACAAAAAAGAGAAAAAGCTAGAATGGTAATAAATTATAAAGAATTAAACAAATATACTAAATTTGATGGATATTTTTTACCAAATAAAGAGGTACTAATAAATCTTGCAAAAGGAAAACAATATTATTCTAAATTCGATTGCAAGTCAGGATTTTGGCAAGTAAAAATGGAAGAAGATAGTATTCAATATACATCATTTAGTACACCCCAAGGTAAGTATGAATGGATGGTTATGCCATTTGGTTTAAAAAATGCACCACAAATATATCAAAGAAGAATGGATAACATATTTAGAAAATTTAATGAATTTTTAATTGTCTATGTTGATAATATATTAATATGTTCTAATAATAGAGAAGAACATATAAACAATTTAATGAAATTTATAAATGAATGCAAAAAAGAAGGAATTGTTCTTTCAAAAAATAAAGCTATAATAGAAAAACAAGAAATTGATTTTCTTGAATTATCAATAAATAAAAGAGGAATAAAACTACAAACTCATATATCTAAAAAGATAGAAAGTTTTCCAGACAAATTAGAATCAAAAGAAAAAATACAAAAATCTTTAGGATGTTTAAATTATGCAGAAGGACTTATTGAAAATATATCAAAAAATAGACATAAAATTCAAATTTTACTCAGAAAGACAAATACTAAAGGATGGAGTGATGAACACATAGAAATTGTCAAATCACTAAAAGAAAAATGTAAAAATTTGCCAAAATTAAGATTACCAGATGAAAAAGATAATCTAATAGTTAATACTGATGCCTCGGATAACTATTGGACAGCAATATTAAAAATAGATCTTAATGAAATTTGTAGATACTCAAGTGGAATGTTTAACCAAGCAGAAATAAATTATACTACTCATGAGAAAGAATTGTTAGCAATCATCAGAGGAATAAAGAAGTTTTCATTGTTTTTATTATCTAAGAAATTCATTGTTGAAACTGATAATTCTCAAGTTGCAGGTTTAATAAAAAAACAAATTACCACCAGAACCTCAATATAGAAGGCTCCATAGATGGCAAGCATATTTAGCATTTTATAATTTTGATATAGTTCATATTAAAGGTGTCAATAATTATCTTGCGGACTTTTTAAGCAGGAATATTGAATTTGCAAATGGATAATATTAAACAATCTCTGATAGACGCCAAAAAGCGAATGAACTTCATCATGGAGGAAGCTGAAGATATAAAGCTTAGAATTGAACAACTTGCAGAAACTTTTCAAGGAAGTTTCAAACAATTGATGAAAATCTCAACATTTCATCACAATTATACTAAAGAATTGAGTGATAACATAATTGAGATTGAATCTCAGTTTGAATCGTTGATTACCAAACAGGCTGATACCAAACAGGTTATATCAAAACTACAAACATGTATATCTTCTGGAAGCAGTGGTGGACCAACGATCAAAAGAGATGAACCAAGTCCCAAAAAAGTTATTATAAATGAAGCCAGTCCTCGAAAAATCACAATCAATGCCAAAGAAGAACATACAAGGGTAGTCAGAATTCGTGCTGAATATGAAGATGATTCCCCTTTTTTACCAGAAGAAAATGAATATAAAACTACTGTTGAAGTTATATATGAACTTCAGGAATGTGATTGTTATTATATTTCATCTAGAGACCATGTATACCCACGATTGATCGTTACCCAGGGAGGAGATCCCGTCATGACAAAAATGGCAGCTGATTATGGATTTTTGGATCTTATCTATCCAGGAAAAGATCTAAAAGAAATCGAAAAATTTGATGATTTACTAAAAGGAGAATTTCAAATTTTGCCCAAGGAAGACCCATATATTTAAATTTTTATTCAATCAGTCCTGAAATTGATGGAAGAATATATTATCCTGCTGAGCATATTATCACGATTGGGTATGTTGCTCGAAATTTCCAAATTGAAGTTGGAAAAAATACCAAGCCGGTACCAAACATTACAAGATCATGGTTTAGATCCCGAAGGGTATTGAGAATTAAAGTTCTCTACAACATTGCCAAAAACCTGTATGAGAAGAAATTCAAATGCATATGCCAGTATAATTGGTGGACCCTGCTCACTAATGGAGGAAAAGAAAAATCAACAATCTTGCAAGAATACATCAATAAATTTGACACTCATCAAATCCATGGAAGCTTTGCCACTTTGCAAGAGGCGTGCATAGCCAGAAACTGCCCCACATGCCAAAGGAATTAATGGACAGGTGGAAGCCACTTGATGGATCTGCTTCACATGCCAACAGAATTGATGGACAAGTGGAAGCTATTTAATAGATCCACTTTAATTCAACAATGCAGAACAATGTAGGGGTCATATCAAGACCAAAAAAGAGAAGGATAAGTGTCCCTATAATGTAAGGGTCATGTAATGTAATAAATAATAGAAGGTCAGGTGTGTCCTTAGGTGAAAAAAGCTATGAAATTGTTGGGACGATGATGTAAGCAGTGATGTAATTGTGTCCAATATAGTATTATAAATAGAGGCCTCCGAGCTAGTTGAAAGACAGAACCAACTTGAGCACTCAGTTTGTGAGAAAGCCAAGAAATTTTATGTCTTGAAAAAATTCTCATACCAATCCTGTTTCAATCTTCATATTATCAATAAAATCTCAATCCACTTATCAAATTATGATGAGTTTCTAAATTCTTGTCTTCTAAATCCTATTTCCAAAAAGAAGATATATTATTAAGAAAATTCCCTACACTCTGTCCTAAAACATTTTCCATCTAAAACGTTATACAGTGAAGGCATCCAGGTTTAGCTAATACCCGTGAAGGCAGGAAGCCATTGAAGGGTGTGGAGCAAAAACCTATAAGCCTGAAGGTCACTAACAATAGAAGGAAAATACTAAGGTACTGAGAATAGGAAAAGAGGTTAGTATTCTTAATATATCTATCTTTACGGAATTAGGAGGAAGAAGAGTTTTTAACATGACAGAATTCAGGATTATTAAATTTAATTATCAAAACAGTCCTTATAATGATGAATACCATAGCATAATTGAACATTTATTCATGCATAAACAGTTTACTAGACCTAATAATGAAATAAAAAAATTATATCATGTATATATGCCATGTTTGTTTGTTATATTTCCAACATTAAAAAGAATATTATGATTAGAAATTACAAAATCAATTATTTATTTTTGGCTTGATAGTGATAATACTGAAATAAATAATGAATTATATTTAGGATATGTGTTTAGTAGTGATAATGATTATGACCCTGTAATAGATTATGACAGTGATGGAAGAGATGAATCTTTCTTTACCAGTTTTTGAAAATCTTAATATCATGAATAATAGTAATTATATCATGAAAAAACCCAGAACTAAAAGAGGCTCATATAAAGTTCAAAAGCATATCAAAAGTAAAAAATGTATTGAATATGAAAATGAAATTGATAAAATAGGATATCAAGAGCAATTCTACGCATTACAAGAGATATTAAATAGTTTTAAAGAAAATTTGATAGAAAACTTTGCTAGAGGTACTGTAAGATCTATAATGATACAAGATATTCAAGATATAATTGATAAATTAGAAAATAGAAAGAAAAGTATTTCAAAATATAATATACCATTTGAACCAAGCATAGATATAATGGTTGATATAGATATTATCAATTCCCAAACACTGATAGAGTTTGAAAAATTACTTGAAATTTTATAAATTATTTATCTTTATATTTATAATGCCTGGATATACTATTGAAGGATTAGACAATTTGTTAGATAGGATAATGGAAAAAATAAATAACATTACATCTCAATTAATAGATATTGATGAATCAACTGAACAATATTATATACTTTTAGAAAATCATGATCAATACATTATAGATTATTCTGATATATTACAACTTAAAATAGATTTAGAAAATAAAATAATAACAAATACAATCCAAACCTAAATGCCAGGGTATACAATAGAATGACTAGATAATCTTTTAGAAAAATTAAGAGATAAAATGGAAGATATTAAACATCAAATGGAAAATGAAAAATATATCTTCTGAAGAATATAATAAACTTTTAGAAAAATACGAACAATATGTTGCAGATTATTGTATTTTACTAGACCAAAGAATGGAATTATACCAGAAAATTTTGTATAATAATTTACCAACCCAATAATCTATGAATACTTTACAAACATCAACGTCTAATAACTGTGATTATAAATTATATTTAGTTAATAAAGAAATTTCATTTTTATCAACTATTGTTGAAAAATCTAAAAATATACATTTTGTTGGACAATCTAAACTAAAAGAGATATACGAAGATATTGACTATGCAATCCTAAATAGAATAGAATTTAACTATGTTGAAACAGCAAAGAATATAAATACGGTTCATAAAATTATAGAAGAATACGAAGATATAAAAGAAGAAGTATCAGAAGAAATAACGTTAGGGTATATAACTAAAAAAGATCATCCTAAATCTTTTGAAAAATTATTACAATATAGAACATTTTTAGAAGAACTTATAAGATTAAAAAATATAAATATAACCAGAAACACTGAATTAAATCAATCTGACTAAATTCGGGGATATACCCTGCAAATTAAACAGTCATTTTCATTAAGGGTAATTTTGACATTTCAACGAAGGGGTCTATTTTACTAAACTTATTACATATCAAACTCATTTAATTAAAAATCCCTATCTTTTTCTATAATAATTTTCAGTTGACTAAACGTACCATTACGGCATCCAAATTATTTGTTTATTGTCCGCTCAAATTATTGCCCACACACATGATCCAAATTCTAGACAATTTGAGTGTGATTGTGATCCACATTGTAAATGAAATTGTGACTATAACATTATTGTTTTTATATTCCATCTTTTCCTTTAACGTTGTCGATTGGGTGACTTCGATTGAAACAAGAACAAAATGCACCGATGACCGATCACTTTTGTCTGAAAATCTAAAATATCATTTCAAGGAGTCATAATTCAAAATTGTCTGCTGAAGAAACGTATTACTATCTCTTTGTCATTCCAGTAATTACCTTGAACTCGCTACCAATGGCCGTCTGCAACAATCATCTAAACTATGAGCTTCCATTAATGGAAGAAAAAGCTCAAGTAGCTGTAATAATGGTTCCATTTCCTGCTCAAGGCCACCTCAATCAGCTTCTGCAACTCTCCTGTTTAATATCCTCATATAAGATTCCGGTTCACTACGTCGGCTCCGCCACCCACAACCACCAGGCTAAACTCCGCGTCAACGGATTAAATCCTCGAGATATAGATAACGTCCGTTTTCATGATCTTCCTACGCCACCCTTTGTCTCTCCTCCTCCAAATCCCAACTCGCCAAATAAATTTCCTAAACATTTGCAGCCAGCATGGAATGCCTCGATGACCCTGCGGGAATCGGTTCTCGAGTACTTGCGAGATATATCATCTACGGTGAGAAGAATTATCGTAGTTCATGACCCTCTCATGGCCTTTGTAGTTCAGGATATCGCTACAATTCTGAATGCAGAATCCTATGTATTCAACTGCATCTCAGCGTTCACGATGGCCTCTTATGTTTGGGAAGGGATTGGTAAACCATTCCCAGTAGAACTACCAAAAGAGTTACCATCTTGGGAAGGATGTTCAACCGATGAACTTCACGAATTTGCAGCTTTACAGTTTAAGCATTTGGATATCAGAGCTGGAGATTTATACAATACCAGTAGAATTATAGAAGGAACTTATGTTGATCTATTGGCAAGGGAAGAGATTGTTGGGAGCCGGAAGGCATGGGCCATCGGACCAATTCTTCCATTGAAACTACGCTCGAATAGTCAGCATAAATGTTTAGAATGGCTCGACAAACAAGGTCCGAAATCTGTTATCTACATATCTTTTGGGACGACGGTTTCAATGTCAGATGAAGAAATCAAAGAGCTCGCAATGGGGTTAGAACAGAGCAAACAGAAATTTCTTTGGGTATTGAGAGATGCTGATAAAGGAGATGTGTTCGACGGAGAAGCTAGAAGAGCTGAATTACCTGAAGGGTTCGAGGAGAGAACACGAGAGGTGGGAATGGTGGTGCGAGATTGGGCACCACAACCAGAAATCCTGGCTCATCCTTCAACTGGTGGATTTATGAGCCATTGTGGATGGAATTCTTGCATAGAAAGTATTGCAATGGGAGTGCCAATAGCAGCCTGGCCAATGCACTCCGACCAGCCTAGAAACGCCATGTTCATAACAGATATATTGAAAATCGGTATTCTTATAAAGGAATGGATACATCACGAGGAACTAGTGAAGGCATCCACGATTGAGAACGTCATAAAAAGACTGATGGGGTCGGACGAAGGAAATGAGATAAGGCAGAAGGCAGAAGAAGTAGCTGCTGCTGTTAGGATGTCAACTGAGGCAGGTGGGGTGTCTCGAAAGGAATTGGATTCATTCATTGCTCATATCACTAGATAGAGCAATTTTCACTGTAACACTGCGTCCTAGCATATTTCCGCAGGTTTTGATTTTTAAAGCATTGAATCCGTTGATTATAAGCATGTTTGGATGTACTTAAAAGTTAATTAATTAAGAGATGAACTTTAAAATCACATTTGACAAAATAAGTAACCACCACCATGTTGGGGATTGATTGCAAAAACGAATGAAAAAATATCGAATGCTCGAAATTATACGTAATAGTGCTGCTGCACTTTTTTATGATTGTAGAAGAGAAGATATTATATTGTAAATTTTTTGTGACTTGAATTCATTCCAATGGCTTGAGTTACATGGGTATTTATAGATAAGATTTAACATGTATCTAGCCTAACTCATGAGCCAACATTAAATAGATACGCTTCTCCTACTCTAGTACATTAATGGATAAATGCATGTATAGTTGTAATTCATGAATCTAGATATTAATTGCAAATTATGTTTCCAACACCCCCTCTTAATTTGCAATTTTGAGAATGTCTCTTGCCTTTTGAAATTTCTCGACATAGATCGCTTTGGTCAGAAAGTCTGCGGGTTGCTCATTCGTTCCAATGAATTCCAAGCTGATTTCACCATTACTCACCATATCTCGGATGAAATGATGTTGCAACTCAATGTGTTTTGTTCTCGAATGAAGCATCGGATTTTTTTGTCATGGTTATCGTAGACATATTGTCACAATAAATTACTGTGGGCTGTTTTTGAACTTGTTTCAAATATGCTAGTAATCGTCTCAACCAAATAGCTTCGCAAGTTGCATCTGTAACAGCAATATACTCAGCTTCCGCAGATGATAACGCTACTGTTTTTTGCTTCTTTGAACTTCATGAAACAACATTAGTTCCGAGACAAAATAAATACCCTGAAGTGCTTTTTCTATAATCCATTGAACCACCCCAATCACTGTCGCTATAACCAATCAACTTGCTCTCATTTTCTTTTACATATTTGATGCCTATTTTCTTTGTTCCTTGCAAGTATCTCATGACTCTTTTAGCTGCTGCAAAATGAAGTTGACTTGGTTCATTCATGAACCTTGAGATCATGCTCACGGCTTGAACAATATCCGGCCTTGTGTTTGTGAGATAAATTAGTGAACCAACAAGACTCCTAAACAGTTTTGCATCTATTTTTTTTGCTCCGTCATCTTTTCTCAACTTATCATTTGCTGCCATAGGAGTTGAAATTGATTTACAATTCTCCATATGAAATTTCTTCAGAAGATCTTCTGTGTATTTCTCTTGAGAAATAAAGATTTCTCCTTTGGACTGCTTCACTTGTATTCCAAGAAAATACTTCGTGACTCCTAAATCAGTCATCTCAAATTCATTCATCATTTTTCGCTTGAAATCTTCGACTAACCTTACATTGGTCCCAGTGTAGATAAGATCATCTACGTAGATGCACACAATCAAGAAATCATGATCTTGCTCCTTCACATAAAGAGAGGGGTCATTAGAACTTCGATGAAATCCATTCTTGAGAAAATAGCCATCAATCTTGCTATTCCAAGTTCTTGGAGCTTGCTTCAGTCCGTAAAGTGCTTTCTTGAGGCGATACACTTTATCTTCTTTCCCTTTCACTCCAAATCCTTCAGGTTGTTGTACATAAACTTCTTCTTCAAGCTCTCCATTAAGGAAAACTGATTTGACATCAAGTTGGAATACCTGAAGCTCCAATTGCGCTGCAAGAGCAAGAACAACCCTGATAGTTTCCATTCTAACAACCGGTGAGAATGTCTCATTGAAATCAACTCCTGGTTGTTGAGAATATCCCTTCGCTACAAGCCTAGCCTTGTGTTTTTGTATGCTTCCATCTTCATTATACTTTGTTTTGAAAATCCATTTCAGCCCTATAACATCTTTATGTTTCGGCATATCCACCAATTCCCAAGTTTTATTTTTTTCTATCATGGCAATCTCCTCTTGCATAGCTTTTCTCCATGTTTCTTCCTTCACTGCGACTTCAAAACTTTGAGGTTCACAGGTAAAGAGAGCAAATTCAGATGTCTCAAGAATTTCTCTCAAGGATCGAGTCTTTTTAATCGGTGAATCGGAACTTGAACTTTCATCTCGAACTGGCGATCTTGGTGGGCGAGGATTAGGACTTTGAGGTGGACTAACATGACCGAGTTCATCCTCAAAATTTGATGCATCATAGAACTCCTCTTGAGATATCAATTTGGACGAATTTCCTTCCCAGCTCCATGATCCCATTTCATCAAAAATAACATCTCTTGAAACCACGAGCTTGCAAGTTATAGGATTGTAAAGGCGATAACCTTTTGACTCATCACTATAGCCAATAAAAATAACCTTCTCACTTTTTTCATCAAATTTATCTCTATTTGGAGTAGAGATATGAGAAAATGCAATGCTGCCAAAAATCTTCAAGTGATCAACTACGGGCTTTTTCTTGTGCCAAGCTTCAAACGGTGTTCGGTTTCGAACGGCCTTTGTTGGGCATCGATTCAGAATATAAATAGTTGTGTGTACCGCTTCTGCCCAAAATATTTTGGGTAGACTTTTGCCGATCATCATACTTCTAGCCATTTCAACAATGGTGCGATTTTTTCGCTCGGCTACCCCGTTTTGTTGGGGGCTCCTCCGAATAGTGAGCTGCCTCTGAATACCATTATCTTTGCAATACTCCATAAATGGAGTGTAAATAAACTCTCCTCCACGATCTGTCCGAAGGGTTTTGATTTGATGACTAGATTGTTTTTCCACTAGAGATTTGAATTTGAGAAATGCGGAAAAAACCTCGGACTTTTCATTTAGAAAATAGACCCACATCATTCTTGTGTAGTCATCGAAAAATAAAATGAAATACCTTTTGCTTCCAAGAGAGAGAGTCCTCGAAGGACCCCAAATATCCGTATGAACAAGCTCCAAAGGTTCTCTAGCTCTCCAAGATGTTTTCGGAAAGGGAAGTCGATGCATTTTGCCATATATGCATCCTTCGCAACATTGAGTTTTTACTTCAATTTTTGGGAGTCCAATCACCATATTCTTTTGCTTGAGAAGTTGCAGCCCTTTGATATTAAGATGCCCGTATCTCAAATGCCAAAGTTGAGATTGATCAAAATTTTCACCCGTTAAGGCTACCTTATCTTGAAGAGGCATATTCATGGGAAACACCTTATTGGAGCTCATAGGAACTGTGGCGATGGTGGAATTGCTTTTCTTGTCAAATATTCTACATTTTTCATCATCAAAAAAAACAGAATAACCTTTGCGTAGCAGTTGTCCAACACTAAGGAGATTACTAGTCAAATTAGGCACATAAAGAATATCACCAATGAGCTTTTTGTTACCTCCTTTAGTTTGAACAACGATAGTTCCCTTTCCTTCAGTGTGATGTAACTTTCCATCACCAAGCTTTACTTCTGAATTGAAATTCTCATCAAGATCAATGAAAGAAAATTTATTTCCAGTCATGTGACTGCTGCAGCCGCTGTCTAGGTACCACACATTTTTTGATTGTTGTTGAGCCGTCATTCAAGAGAAAAGCTGTTCATCTTCATCCTTGGAAAAGTTTGCTTCATCCTTCTCATCTTTGTTCTGGTAATAACAATCTCTTTGAGAGTGGTTAGGATTTCTGCATCTCTTGCATTTGTAGAAGCAATCATTTGTTTCATGATTTGATTTTTTGCAAATTTTGCAAAAAATATTTGCATTTCCAGCTTGGCGATTTGGATTTCCGTCATAGTTTTTTGATTGGTTGCCTTGTGCTCTTCCTTTTCCTCTTCCTCGAAATGATCCTCCTCTTCCTCGTGATGATCCTTCTCTTCCTTAGAAAGAACCTCCTTTTCCTTGGGAAGATACTCCTCTGCCTTCTTGCCGCTGTTTAGAATTTGAATTATAAAAATTCAGTTTGGACTCAAATGCTTGCTCAAGTGGCTGATTTGAGAACCTGCCAATTCTTTCTTCATGTACTTGCAAGGAACTCATCAAATCGTTAAAGGTATATTTAGACAAATCTTTTGATTCTTCAATAGCAGCAACAATATAATCATATTTCGCTGGAAGGCTTCGAAGGACCTTTTGAACAACTTTTTTTTCTTCAATTGTGTCGCCAAGGCTTCTGATTTGATTTACTATTTCGGAGACTCGAGTTAGATAGAATTGCATAACTTCATTATCTTTTTTTGATAAATTGTCGAACTCCCTCCAAAGAGATTGAAGCTTTAGAGATGTCACCTTGTCATTTCCATGAAATCCCTCATTTAAGATATCCCAAGCTTGCTTGGCTCTTTTGACACCGTGAATTCGAGGATATATGGTCTTGCTTAACCCTTGTTGTATAAATCTAAGAGCACTTGCATCTCTCCGTAAATTTTTCTTGTAATCTTTTTGTTGAGCCTCCGTCCATTCTTCTTCTTCTTCATCATCAGGTGCTGGAAATCCATCTTCAACAACTTCCCACAAATCTTGCGAAATGAAGAGTGTCTCCATTTGACTACTCCAATAATCAAAATGCTCTCCTTCAAATATGGGAACTTGGTTATGAGTATAGGAAAACATGGATGTAGAAACATGATTTGCTGCCATGCTTTGGAGAAGGGAAATAAAATTTGAGATACGTATAGGTAACTTGGCTCTGATACCAAAATTTGTTGGGGATTGATTGCAAAAACGAATGAAAAAATATCGAATGCTCGAAATTATAAGTAATATAGTGCTGCTGCACTTTTTTATGATTGTAGAAGAGAAGATATTATATTGTAAATTTTTTGTGACTTGAATTCATTCCAATGGCTTGAGTTACATGGGTATTTATAGATAAGATTTAACATGTATCTAGCCTAAGTCATGAACCAACATTAAATAGATACGCTTCTCCTACTCTAGTACATTAATGGATAAATGCATGTATAGTTGTAATTCATGAATCTAGATATTAATTGCAAATTATGTTTCCAACACACCATACCTTAATGAAAAATAAGCTTTAGCTGTCACAGGGGCATTGAAACCATTAAAATAAATGGTTCAAGCAAATTCCAAAACTGATCATCCGTTACTATCTGCTTTGAAAGAAAATAGAAATAGTAGAAATCCAGTATCATAGCTGTGCATGTCTCCTCCTTGCCATAAGAACAGGCGACAGCTGATGGCTTGATCCGGATCTGACCCTCATTATTATTTTCTTTAGTTCAGGCTTTAGGACTAGAGAGGTTCTTGAGATCCCTTTCCTTCGCGTACCAGTCTGGTATTATTTTTGCAGCATGCGGAAACAGATCCTTATATGCATTCTTGATAGTCCCTTCTGCAACTGTGGTAGCGATTGAATTATCTGCATGCACGCCGTTTCAGTCAAGTACACATGCACATGACGTAGAGAAACGGAAATTTATCCTAAAAATTCACTGCAAACACCAAAGCACATAGATGATGGTGAATGCCCCAACCTTTCAAGTTGGTAAACCCTTTTTCCTTCCTCTTCGTTAACTCGTCTCGCATACACGTGTTTAAAGGTTTTCTTAATTCTTCGAATTCTTGAGGGGGTGCATTTTGCATGTGCCATTTTCCCAAATCAACCGCACATAACTCAAGTCGTTCCTTCGTTGGGGATCTACCACTGTGCCGCCATGCATATTCGAGAGTTTCAGCCCATTTCTCCTTTCATCCAAGTTGTCTCAAAACGAAAAGGATATTGCTTCCTTGGACCAACCCTCAATTTCTTCCTATGTAACAGAGTCAACAGTAATTAGCCCAATGATCCAAACCGAAGAATTCAAGATGAAGGATACGTGCTATACAGAACTTTGATGTCCATCGTGGGCAAGCCAAGGCCATGTCTAATCTTTCATTTATTAATGCTGAACCCGATGACATATTTTTTCAAGTATATTCTGGGCCACAAAACCCCAGCTCCGTGAGCTCGCAATCCCACAATATTTGATGGAAAGTTAGCATTGTTGTTATGGCATTGGTTGAACCACCATCTTTTTCCGACATTGACAAAATCTCATTGAAATCTCCAATAAAAAGGACCGGTTGTTGGTTGCCCCCAATAGATGCGTCTAATCAATTCCCAACTATGATTTCGATTACCCCTGTTAGGACTACCATAAAAGTCAATAAGCCGCCCTAATCCAAAAGTATCAGAAACAACAGATGTGTCAATGTGGCCGTTAAAGAATCCATTAATTTTCACTGTCCATTTATCATCCCAAAGAAGAAAAAGTCCACCACTTTTACTTTTACTATCAACATGGAAGCTATTTTGGAAGCCCAAAGAATTTCTAACTTGTTCTGCTTTTCCACCAAATAATTTAATTTCCGAAAGCCAAATTTGGAGCCCAAGTCAGTTTTAGTCGAAGAACAAGAACGAAAGCTCAAGGATAGTGAAGGTGCTCTTGCTTCTTTGCCGGTTAGGTTTGTCCTTGTTTTGGTTATGCAAAGAATTAGTTTTTCCTTCTTTTTTTTTTTTTTTTTCACTATGAGATAATTAGAGCATCTATAATGAATGTGTTAACTTTTATTAATTAAACAGTACCACATAGACATACAATAGATTTTAAGTGCAACACTTACATATTAACTTTAACTATTATATGATTGTCACATTGAATGTGTTAAATTTACCCATCAATAATAAAATTAACAAATCAATGACTATTTAATATTTTTTATCCCGTTTTCAATATAAATTGTCATGTCAGATGTTAAAATGTTTGTTAACTTTAATAAACAACAAGTTAAGAGCATCCACAATGGATGTGTTAACTTTAATTAGCTAATACGTAGATAATACAATAGATGTTAAATGTCACTTCTACATGTTAACTTTAATTATTATATGATTGTAACGTTGGATGTATTAAATTTATTCATCAATAACAAAATTAACCAATCAATGACTATTTAATGTTTCTCTCTCCAGTTTTCAATATAGATTGTCGTGTCATCTGTTAAAATGTTTGTCAACTTTAACAAACAAGTTAACAATACATCTAAAAAGATTCATTTAACAAACATGCTAACATAACTAATGTGGGCATAAAAGTGACTATTAGTTAACATATAAAACTAATAAACACTTTAACGCATTTATTGTCGATGCTCTTAAGTTAATTAATCTAAAACATACTGGATTTGCTTGTAAATCCACTTGTCTAATTTATATTAACATTTTCAATATTATTCATTCAATTTAGGCATTATTCATCAAATTAAACATTATGTAAGCAACACATTGGATGCACTATTCATCCAATTAAACACTATGCGAGAAAATTGCTCGAATTTTTCATCAATTTAGGAACTATTCATCCAATTAAAATACTATGCGGGCAACAATTGGATGCATTATTCATCCAATTAAACATTATGAGGGAAAATTGTCCGAATTTTTCATCAATTTAGGCACTATTCATCTAATTAAACACTATACGGGCGACAATTGAATTTAATGCACTATTCGGTCACCTGTCCAAAGATTACCTTGAATATCTTTATGGGGACCTTCTCATCTTCCTATTTTTATCGTTTTGTGGGTTACTTTTTTCTTTTTTTTTTTTTTTTTTGGTTAAGTTAATTATGAGGGTTCAAATAAAGTCGTATTAGCAATATTTTAATATTGATGTGAAGCTTTCGCATAATACTCTGAAACCGTTCGGCTGCCCTAAATTAATACACTAAAAGACAAAATCGACCAAAAAATTAATTTACACGATTTCTCAAACCACTTTTTAATCATCCACATTTTCTCTATCCAATTTTTAACCTCACATCTTACCTAGAAAATACAAATAAATTGTCATTTAAAATGATCAATTAGCAATGTATTTCATCTTCCATTAATTTTTATTTTTTTTTTCATTTTCCTTTTTGATTTGTCCCAAATTTTATATTACTTTCCTTATTGAGATTATATTAATGTCTTAATTTTTTAATATACCCATATTTAATATGCATTATTATCAACACGTATAAACTACTTATTATTTAATTAATGAAGAGATATATTAGATAAAATGTAATTATGTTTTTAGTTCCAACGTATAATAATTATGTTTTCTTAATCCGTGTAAAATTAGAAATGAGTCTATCTTCATGGGACAAAGAGAGTAATAAGCAAGAAATCATTATTTAAAACTTCTCTTATAGGAAGACACTGGCATGCACGCACCAAAACTAGTATTACACAATAAAAACAAGATTTTAATATCTTTTTCTATAATAATTCTCAGTCGACTAAACGTCATCCAAATTATTTGTTTATTGTCCGTCCACTCAAATTATTGCCCACACACATGATCCAAATTATAGACAATTGTTTTCCATTGGAAGCTAGTGTTTTCTTCTAGAAACACATTTTTATACTCCATCTTTCCCTTTAACGTTGTCGATCGGGTGACTTCGATTAAATTAAGGGCGAAATGCACCGATCACTTTTGTCTGAAAATCTAAAATATCATTTCAAGGAGTCATAATTCAAAATTGTCTGCTTAAGAAACGTATTACCATCTCTTTGTCATCCCAGTAATTACCTTGAACTCGCTACCAATGGCCATCTGCAACAATAATCTAAACTATGAGCTTCCATTAATGGAAGAAAAAGCTCGAGTAGCTGTAATAATGGTTCCATTTCCTGCTCAAGGCCACCTCAATCAGCTTCTGCAACTCTCCTGTTTAATATCCTCATATAAGATTCCGGTTCACTACGTTGGCTCCGCCACCCACAACCACCAAGCCAAACTCCGCGTCAACGGATTAAACCCTCGAGATCTAGATAAAATCCGTTTTCATGATCTTCCTACTCCATCCTTCGTCTCTCCTCCTCCAAATCCCGACTTGCCAAATAAATTTCCTGTACATTTGCAACCAGCATGGAATGCCACGATGAGCCTGCGAGAATCAGTTCTTGAGTACTTGCGAGATATATCATCTACAGTGAGAAGAATTATCGTAGTTCATGACTTTCTCATGGCCTTCGTAGTTCAGGATATAGCTACAATTCCGAAAGCAGAATCCTATGTATTCAACTGCATCTCAGCGTTCACGATGGCCTCTTATGTATGGGAACGGATTGGTAAACCATTCCCAGTAGAGCTACCAAAAGAGTTGCCATCTAGGGAAGGATGTTCAACCGATGAAATTCAAGAATTTGCAGCTTTACAGTTTAAGCATTTGGATATAAAAGCTGGAGATTTATACAATACCAATAGAATTATAGAAGGAACTTATGTTGATCTATTGGCAAGGGAAGAGATTGTTGGGAGCCGGAAAGCATGGGCCGTCGGACCAATTCTTCCATTGAAACTACACTCGAATAGTCAGCATAAATGTTTAGAATGGCTCGACAATCAAGGTCCGAAATCTATTATCTACATATCTTTTGGGACGACGGTTTCAATGTCAGATGAAGAAATCAAAGAGCTCGCGATGGGGTTAGAACAGAGCAAACAGAATTTTCTTTGGGTATTGAGAGATGCTGATAAAGGAGATGCATTCGACGGAGAAGCTAGACTAGCTGAATTACCTGAAGGGTTCGAGGAGAGAACACGAGAGGTGGGAATGGTGGTGCGAGATTGGGCACCACAACCAGAAATTCTGGCTCATCCTTCAACTGGTGGATTTATGAGCCATTGTGGATGGAATTCTTGCATAGAAAGTATTGCAATGGGAGTGCCAATAGCAGCCTGGCCAATGCACTCCGACCAGCCTAGAAACGCCATGCTCATAACAGATATATTAAAAATCGGTATTCTTATTAAGGAATGGATACATCACGAGGAACTAGTGAAGGCATCCACGATTGAGAACGTCATAAAAAGACTGATGGGATCGGACGAAGGAAATGAGATAAGGAAGAAGGCAGAAGCAGTAGCTGCTGCTGTTAGGATGTCAACAGAGGCAGGTGGGGTGTCTCGAAAGGAATTGGATTCATTCATTGCTCATATCACTAGATAGAGCAATTTTCACTGTAACACTGCGTCCTAGCATATTTCCGCAGGTTTTGATTTTTAAAGCATTGAATCCGTTGATTACAAGCATGTTTGGAAGTACTTAAAAGTTAATTAATTAAGAGATGGACTTTAAAATCACATTTGACAAAATAAGTAACCACCACCATACCTTAATGAAAAATAAGCTTTAGCTGTCAAAGGGGCATTGAAACCATTAAAATAAATGGTTCAAGCAAATTCCAAAACTGATCATCCGTTACTGTCTGCTTTGAAAGAAAATAGAAATAGTAGAAATCCAGTATCATATCTGTGTATGTCTCCTCCTTGCCATAAGAACGGCTGATGTCTTGATCCAGATCCGACCCTCAATGTTTTTTTCTTTAGTTCAGGCTTTAGGACTAGAGAGGTTCTTGAGATCCCTTTCCTTCGCGTACCAGTCTGGTATTATTTTTACAGCATGCGGAAACAGATCCTTGTATGCATTCTTGATAGTCCCTTCTGCAACTGTGGTAGCGATTGAAATATCTGCATGCACGCCGTTTCAGTCAAGTACACATGCACATGACTTAGCGAAACGAAAATTTATCCTAAAAATTCACTGCAAACACCAAAGCACATAGATGATGGTGAATGCTCAAACCTCGCAAGGCTTTCTTTGAATCTGACAGTTGAGTTATCATGAAAATAATTGCTGCGGCGATGGATATCGGGCTCCTCCTGCAAGAAAACAATAACAAGAAATGTGAACACATGGCAAACCACAACCGTGCAACAATCAATGAGACGGTAAAAAAAAAATGTATATTCTAGATTCTGTTGATGAAAATTGCATGCTTCACTTTAAATGTAAAGCACATATTCTGAATTATCAACAAGTAAATGTTTCACATGCAAGTGAAGATTATGATTGCCATCAAGATTAGGATATCCACGGGTAATGCATGTTTTAGATGCTGAATAATTCCAACTTCAAATTGAATAATCATCAGCAAGCAGAAAATTTTCACACAAAGTTAAAAAAGAGAATTTTGAACAGAAAAATTTAACTTCTAAAAAACCTCAAACATGCAAAGGAGTTGTTAAAGACCAATTCACCTCGTCCAATTTGGTTAAGGATTGTTGTTTCCGCAACTGAGGTCAATGGTTCATGAACAGGTATGTATCCCCCCCTCCCCCCTTCTCCCTACTTCCCCGTCTTTCCCCAAAAATAAATAAATATAAAAGGGGAACAACTTGTCAGAGAACTAACATACTGCAGACAAATAAAAGACCGCCTCTGGAACTACGCAAACCTTTCATTCTTCCGTCACTTTGAATACACTAGTCATCCTTTTTTCTAAGTCAAAAGATCACACGCCCCACTCCCGTATCATTGTGGCCTCTCCAATATACATTTTCAGCCTCACTGACTGTCTTTATTTCTCCAATTTACAACATTCCAGATTCAAAACTTTGGCCCACGAAAGCCACCAAAATTCATAACTCTCACAATTAATGCCCCAAGGAAAATGCAAGAAACTTTCAACATAAACACTTGTGTCAAATATGCTCATGCATAGCTACTGAGAAATTTATATTTAATTAATTTTGTTCCAAACAACAAGGCAACGTGAATGCAACGTTACATAATATACTGTCATGAAAAACGAAGTTTCAATCAAACGAGCGTGAGATGGCAGAAAATATATGATAGTACCTTATGTCAAAGTCCCCCGACTTTTTGACAGTTTCTTGGACAGCTTTGATTTCTTCATGGCTCATACCAAGATTAGAACAAAACCTTCTCTGATTAAAAAAAAAGAAGAAATGATTAGAATGAGATTAATTGAATGCAATAGTGGAGACTCTCTAGAGTCTACTAGACACAGATCTAGGAGAGACGTGGAAGTCATATAAAAGATCTAATTAAGCATATTGTTTCAAGCCATGTTATAATCACAACTAACTCACCAGATAATCCCCAGCATGTATGGTACCCATTTCCATAGATTCACCCATCTCAACCTTCAATTGTTTCACAATAAATTCTTTTGCTCGGCCAATTTCTTTCTTTGTTGCTCCATTTGCAATAGAGCAAATTTCTGTTTGATAGCCACAGGTCAAAAGGGTTCAAACACATGAAATGATTAAACAAAAAAGTATCTAAAATTCTAAAAGTGCAAATGATTATTGGTAGCACCTTTTACAGTGCGCGGTTTGCCTTCTTGTCGGCAAGCAATGTAAATGCAGGCAGCCACTATAGCATCCAAATTTCTTCCTCTTGTACACTTCTGATCTTCTAACCTTTTATATATTTCACTCGCCCGGTCCTTCAAAAGAGGTTAGCATCTTATGTGAGACTTGGAAATATGACAGCTTGCGAGACATGTTAACAGGTAAAAATTTAAGAAATGATCACTTTCAAAGTCTAAACAGAATAACAGCACCAGTAAATTTCTTCATAATATTAAAATTATATGAAGGTTTCTGCTTTAATTGCATGTTGTGAATAGAAGAGACATTGATGATACAACTACTTGAATATCATGTTAACATGAATACGTGATAATTTTATCCCAGAAGAAAAAAAAAATCAGTGGCATGCCAAATATAGAAGGTTTTAGGAACTCAAAGCTTAGGGCATGAAGACTGGTTGCATGTTAAGATAATTGTAAGTTTCAAATTTAAGGAAATAAGTAATATGATGGTGACAAAGCTACACCTGATATCAAAATCCATACAGAATATATGACATCTGATGTAAGCAGTTTCCATATGATAACTAAATTTCTTTCCAAACACACAAAGAAAGAAACAGAGGAGAGGAGAGGGGAAAATGAAATAACCTACAGTTTGCGAGTAAGTAGAAACTGTCAGCTAGGCACATTGAGAAACTAGAAACAAATGTTACTAGAATACGTTGGATTCTACATCTCATCATAGTTTTCTTGTCAAAAGACAGATGAGTAAGAGGCATACCTTAATAGTTGCAACAAGACTCAACCTGGAAAGAATGGGAGAAAACATTAGCTACTATCATTGCTATTCCTATCGATTATCAGTCTTAAAAAAAAGAAAAGGAAACTGTGAATAGATTAACAATTAGCCAAACACTGGTCAATGATTTGCCTCTTTTCAAACGTGACAACACCCAAAAACATTCAAGATGATCGCATAAAAATTAATCCAAACTGACTCTTTCTGATTGCCGACAGATTTTCTCCAGAAACACAAACATGATAAATAAAAATCATACACAGTTGAAAATCTTCAGGCTCTTGATATGATGACAGATCACTATAGATAAGTTTAGCAACCAAATTAAAGTGACAGTATGACAATGACAAATAACAAAATGAGAAAACAAACATACATGTACACAAATTCAAAACATTATATGACATTATGATCATTAATGTCTTGGTCAAATATACATAACCAATTCGAAACTTCACAAGAACCGAAATTCAAGTCTGGCAAGTATAATTAAAAAATGTATGCTCCACTAAACACGTGAATTCGTATTTGTATTAACAATCCAAGTATGAAAACGTGCATTTTAAACAAGTAATTACTCTATAATTCTTTCATCTTTTTGGGTGCATCATTTATTTATTAGGTTAATACAATTACATTCAATGGCACAGCTCTAGCACCCAAAATCTCAATCAGAATCATTGAATAATTTAAACGTGTCATCTTTTTTCTGGACCTCAAGATTTTAGCTTTAAACCAACATTTCCCACAAAAAAAAAAAAAAAAAAAAAAAAAAAAAAAAAAAACCCAAGTGAAATCTTTTGAGTTTTATCCTAATTTTGTGATCAAATTTTAGATAATTTCTTGAAAACCCATCAGGACATTCTAAAGGTTTTAAGTTAAACCTCACACAACCGCAAAAATCCAAACCTAATAATCAATATCAATACAGACCTATCAGCCATATTCGAAATAGCCTTAAAGGCCATGACAATGGCCCGCTCAGGATCACCACCACGATTCTGCAACCGAGAAAGGGATCCATCCCCATTAGACCCATTAGGTCCTCGTGAAATAACTGTCGATAGAGCGGCATCAGCAAGGAGTGGATTTACAGGTCCTCCAACACGGTTCGGGTCATGATCGCCCGAATCATCGGCGAAGGTCCTCCACTCAGATGTCTCGTCGATGGAACGAGACTCCAAAACAAGACCGCACTCCGAGCACACAGTATCCCCTGCTGAGTGATCGGATACCACCTCCGTGTTCTTCTTGCAGTCCGAGCAGTATGAATCCGACATTGAAATCGATTTACAACCCCTTGGATATAGAAATTAATTGATTTTTAGGGTTCCCTGATTCCGCTCCTCTTATCTCTCTACAAATTGTGATCTGAGGTAAATGATAGAGAGGGAGGTGAGGAAACAGGAATGAACAGGAGGAGACAGGGGTATTGAAGTGGAGGGGTCAATGGTGTATATATAGACGGATGAGGGGAGTCGGTTGGGGGTGGGTGGCGTAGGGTAGGGTAGGGGGTGGTGGCTTTGGTCCATATTCTTGAATGTTTTACTTTTATCATCTTCATGTACAATTTATTTGGGGTTGCCGCCTGTGAAGGTTCCTTCATCCTTGTCTTGGACAAGAAAAAGATTATGAATTTATTTTTGGCATGTGAAAATATATTCAGTACATTACTACATTGAAAGAAATATATTCAATTAAATTGAATCGGACTTGATTTGACAAAATAGTTAATTTCAGTAAAAAAAAATATATTACATTTTATAAATTCATTAATTACAATTGTAATAATTAATTGAAAATGCGATTTTGATAATTAATTTTAATACTTTTGTAATAAAAACCTTAAGTGTACATAGATATGTTGCCTTTCTTAGGCTACATTGAATTTTATGGGCTTGGTCTTGTGAAAGGGTCCGGCCTCATACTCCAACTCCAATGTCTTGATTATAGCTCCTTCAATAAACTATTATGATCATATTTGGTGGGGAATTCAGAAACGTCGAGTTGATCTAGTGTGTTTATATATGCAACGGTATAAAAGAAGAACAAAACGAAGTGAGAAGTCGTGTCAATATAAAAGATCCATTTCTTTTTTTTTTTTTTTTTTCAAAAGCTTAAGATAACAAATTGATATTCCACTCGATACATAAAATTGCCCCTTATACCATAGAAATCAGAATCTAAAGTTGCTAAACAAAAATGAAGTAGAGAAGCACATAATGAAGAAATCTATGACAAAATTTAACTCTCGATCTACCCTTCAACCTGCGGATTGTGCTCCTGACAGTCACGACAGTAGCAGTGTTCAACGTGTAAGCACCGCCAGCTTTGACTTTGCCGTAATCCTTGCACCCCCAGCCCCAGATGCCAATGGCCTTTCTCTTAACGGCATACTTGTCGCAAAATTCGCAAAATTCACAAAAATACTTTATGTGTTGACTGACTTCCATTTTCTTAATTTGTTTCCTCAAACTAGCGCCATAAAGAGTACCATATTTCCCAACAGTGGTCAATGCATATCTTTTAAAAAATCTTTAAAAGTCAAATTTTCATCATATTCATTTTCAATCATACATTATTCTAATAAGCATGTGTTCGGATCAGTGAAAACTGATTATAATCAATTTATTGTGCACATCTCGAGGTGAATTTAGGATTAAAAATTGGGAGAGAAAATATGTGGAATTTAAAAATTGTATTGAAAATTGGAGCGATTATAAATGAGTTTATAACCCATTTACCGAACACAGCATAAATAATTTTGTGTGTTAAAAAAAAACTCAGCCGCAGAACACTATCTTAGTTAAGGTCAACTAGTATTTCCCTCATGTGATGCATGAAAGTTGTTTTCCTCCATATCTATTTCGATAAGTATTCGTAAAATATTAATACCTTTACATACAAAAACAAATAAAAAATGCATAAAGTAATAATATTCTATTACAATAACTATTTGGTAGGGAATAAAATTAGGTTTTTAGTAGATTTTGATAAAAGTTAATGAAATGTGTGGTTGAAAGTTATATGATTTACAAAATATGTGGTTAAAATTAATTGTTGACTTTTGGTTGAATTTTAATCAAAAGCTTTAGAGTTATCAAACATGAGAAATAAATATTTAATCAATAAAATTATACTTTTATTTACAAAATCAAGAAATTAAAATAATAATTACGAAAAATCTTCAATTATTATGATATAATAACAATCTTTACACAATTATTAAAATTAAGAAC
Organism: Ligustrum vulgare; assembly: GCA_963555705.1. NCBI lineage: Eukaryota > Viridiplantae > Streptophyta > Magnoliopsida > Lamiales > Oleaceae > Ligustrum > Ligustrum vulgare. Next base: position 2,522,370 of record OY743178.1, on the reverse strand, counting down.
GATTAAAAATATTAGCATCCATTCAATCACTTTATCTATAAATTTATTTACAGATACATTTTTTTTAAACAACTTTTCAATCACTTATTTTATCTCGAAAACAACAATATTTTTGTTTGTAAACAAAAATAAAGCCTTTGAACGGAGGTTTTAATTTATTAAATAGTTAATAATAATATATATAATATATATTTTAGAAAATATGGTTTATTATTTAAAGGATAATAAATATTATTGTAATACCCCAACTAAGAAAGTTTAAGAGAATTGATAGGTACTACTCATACAACAAGGTGCACATTCTTTTTTGGAAGTCCATCATTAAAAACTCCACAGTTAAGCGTGTTTGGCTTGGAGAAATTCTGGGATGGGTGACCTCCTGGGAAGTTTTCTCGGAGAGCGTGCAAGTGAGGACAAAGCATGCTGAAAAGACTTGTGTTGATACAGTGGGGACAGTACGCCGTCATTTAACGGCCGGGACAGCCCGTTAAGTGGGACCCGGGTCGTTACAAATGGTATCAGCCGCCAGCCGGAATCGAGTACTAAGTGCTACGCCATAGGGCGGGAGCCACCTCTAGAATCTCAATGCCTAGCAATAGATTCTCAGATGGGTTAAGCGCGACGAGGACGTCGCGAGTTTAACAGGGGGTGATTGTAATACCCCAACTAAGAAAGCTTAAGAGAATTGATAGGTATTACTCATACCAACAAGGTGCACGTTCTTTTTCGGAAGTCCATCATTAGAAACTCCACAGTTAAACGTGCTTGGCTTGGAGAAATTCTAGGATGGGTGACCTCCTGGGAAGTTTTCTCGGGGAGCGTGCGAGTGAGGACAAAGTATGCTGAAAAGACTCGTGTTGGTACAGTGGGGATAGTACGCCGTCATTTAACGGCCGGGACAGCCCGTTAAGTGGGACCCGGGTCGTTACAATTATGAATTATCCACACTAATTTTTATTTTAGTTATTTTTTCTCCAAAATTGGAAGTTCATTTTGGAGGAAAATTGACGTTTAATATTTCTCTCTCCTCACTTTATATATTTCTCCCGTGCAATGCACGGAAGTTATTCAAAAATATTAATTTCGATAAGTATTTGTAAAACTTTAATACTTATACATAATTAATACAAATTCAAAATACATGAAAAATAATATTATACCACAATAAGAATTAAAATTTAATAAATAATATATCTAATTCAAATTATAATAGCTCATTTGAATAGTAAGTCAATTTATATATTTAAGTAGTACATGACTGTTAATTTCAATAATTTTTATGAGCTATTATTAATTTCAAAGAAAATACAAATGTAGTAGTTTATTAAATGGTATATCATGTTTGATGTAATATTATGGTACGATATTAATTTTGTAGAAAACATCAATATATTTCTCACAATTTCTGTATTCTTCTCTCATATTTAAGTTCTTCCACTTTTCATTCAAAAATATCAATCATAATAATTATAAATGCGTGTTTAACTTAAACCCATAAATATTTGTATTTAACCAATAAAATTATATATTTTTACTTATAAAATCAAATAGTAAAAAATAATAATTACATAAATTTAGCAATTATCATCATATAACAACATGCAATATTGGAGTAAAAAAATTATACTGAAAATCGTATACCATATAACATTTACGCAACTAATAAAACTAAAAATGATTTAAAAAAATATAATTCATTACTAACCATAATATTCACATTTTTTGCATTTTCCTCTCGTATTTAACATTTTCTCCAAACTTCTTTCAAAAACATCAATCACAATAATTATAAACGTTTGTTTAATTATATGTTCTTTATATATACTTAAATCTAAATAATATACTTAAATCAGAATATTATTTGTATTCAAAAAATATTGATAACATAATAGAAAATTATAAATTTCCAGAGAACAATAATTTACAAATATAATAACCGAACAATTCTTCTCTTTCCATCGTATACAAAACATATAATTTCTCAAAAAAAAGTAGATAATTTTTTTTAGTTTATATGTAAATTATTTTATTATTGTAAAAAGAGCAAAAAATGAATTCTTTAAAGAAAAATGATATTTTGAATAATGAATATCAAGATGAAATAAACATATTTTTTTAATACGCTCAATTTTCTATCACATTTTACAAATAAATTAATGTACAAGTAAATTAGAAAAAAAATCTCTACTTTTAACTTTACATTATGAAAAAAATTACTATTTCAAACCTCATTATTTGAAATAATGTGTCGTATTATTATTAGCCCCCCCCCCCCCTATTTGAGACCCGTTATTTTAAATAATGTGGTTTGTATAAACATAAATTAAATAAATTTAAGCTCATGTGTTTTTAGTGCAATTATTAAAATTTATAAATCAATTTATAAATAACATAATTTCTTAAACAACTTTTTAACCATACACATTTTCTCAAAAATTATTCAAAACGTTATTTTTTTTTTTCAAAATTCATTTCTGCCACATTTTACCAATCAAATAATCTATAAATAAACTTAAAAAAAAATCTCTACTTTTAACCTTACATTATGAAAAAAAAATTTACTATTTCAAATCTCATTATTTGAAATAATGTGTCATGTTATTATTAGCACCTTGTTTGAGACCCGTCATTTCAAATAATGTGGTTTGTAAAATGTATTATCAAAATAGACAAAATACTTTCTCAAACTACTTTTTAATCACACACATTTTTTCTCCATTTTTAACCACACTCTCTTTAGGGCTGTACAACGAAACCGTCAAACCGCCAAACCGATATCAAACCGCAATTTCGAAACCGTTGGTTCGGATCCACGCGGACCCATCAACGTTTCGATTTTGACCCAAACCGAACCGCTTTCAAATGGTTTGGTTTAGGTTTCATTTTTCAAAACCCGTTTCAAACCGCCAACCTGCTAAAAAATTACAATTAAAATTTAATTTTTTAATTGCAAAAATACAAAAAAATTTACTGCTTTTATTTCCAATTTTACACTTTTATTTTCAATTTATATGAAGGAGCACCTTGCTTTTCCTTTATTGTTAAGAAAGACATTTTGCTAGTGCTAACAACTAAGTAGTACCGATGACTTTCTTACTTTATTTGTTTTTTATCCTATGATTTTTTTTGGAGGAGTATGTATAAACTTGCTCATTATTTATTTTTTCTTAGTTATAATATTTGTCTTTTGTTAATTTAGCAAGTCATGACTTGAGTATTTATGGTTATCTAAGCAAAATTAGTTGTACTTGAGATCTTTTATCATCAGTTGTAATTCATCAAACTCTAAATTCCTAAAACATCATTCTTTCATCATGTAGTTCAGTAGTTTATTTGGAATACAGTATATTTGAGTTTAAGTTGTTTTGTTGTGAAATAATAGGAAAATCTAACTTGAGAATGGATTATGTTATCTATTAGGTTTTTTTGATATTATTGTGATCATTTGTTTGTAATTGTGCCTTTGTATCTATTTTAGAAGTTGTTTACCCATATATTTTAATTTTGTTAGTCTTATAACATCTATCCGTAATGTCGTTGGGTTATTTGCAATTAATTTTAATGTCTTAATTCAAAATTCTATTTCAATAGTTATTTTAACTTGATTTACATATATTAGTTTAGTTTCGTTTATAAACCGCGGTTTAAAACCGCACCAAACCGCAAAAAACGGTTTGGTTTGGGTTGGAAAAATCTCAAACCGCTTTAAACGGTTTGGTTTGAAAAATTATCAAAAACCGCCCAAGCCAAACCATTTACACCCCTAACTCTCTCCACTTATTCAAAACATCATTTTTTTTTTAAAACTCATTTTCTATCACATTTTACTAATAAAATAATCAAAAAAAAAAAAAAAAAATCTCGACTTTTAACCTTACATTATGAAAATTTTACTATTTCAAACCTTTTTATTTGAAATATTATTAGCCCCTTGCTTGAAACCCGTCATTTCAAATAATGTAGTTTGTAAAATTTTTGTAGAATGTGTGATAAATAATATTTTGAATAAGGAATATCAAGATGAAATAGATATTGCATAAATTAGATAAATATAACCTTATATTTTTTAATGTAATTATTACAATTTATAAATCAATTAATAAACAACATAATTTCTTAAACTACTTTTGCCCCATTCACATTTTCTCACCATTTATTCAAAACATCATTTTTTTTTTCAAAACTCATTTTTTACCGCATTTTACCAATAAAATAATCTACAAATAAACTAAAAAAAAAATTAACCTTACATTCTGAAAAAAAAAATTACTATTTCAAACCTTATTACTTGAAATAATATGTCGTTTTATTATTAGCCCCATGTTTGATATCCGTCATTTCAAATAATGTGGTTTGTAAATTTTTGTAGAATGCGTAGTAAATAATATTTTGAGTAATGAATATCAAGATGAAATAGACATTGCCTAAATTAGATAAATATAAACTTCTGTTTTTTAATGCAATCATTATAATTTATAAATCAGTTTATAAATAACATAATTTCTCAAATTACTTTTTAATCACGCACATTTTCTCTCAACATTTTAATCACGCATTTTCTCTTCACTTATTCAAAACATTATTTTTTTTAAAAACTCATTTTCTATCACATTTTACCAATAAAATAATCTAGACACAAATTTTTAAAAAAATAAATAAAATCTCTACATTTAATCTTACATTCCGAAAAATTCATCATTTCAAATAATGTAATTTGTAAATTTTTGGTAGAATGTGTAATCAAAATTTTATACTTGTAAGTGTATTTAGGGGTGGGCGTCGGTCGGGTTGGGTCGGTTTTTTGCCCAACCCGAACCCAACCCACCACGATCGGGTTGATAAAAAATCAACCCAACCCAACCCAATTACGAATTCAAACCCAACCCAACCCAACCCACCAAATTTCGGTCGGGTTGGTCGGTTTGGGCTTTGGCCCAATTAGTAAAATTTTTGAAAAAAAAAAAAAAACACTCAAGAATCTATCTTTAATTCAAAATCAATTATGTACACTACAATAACCAAAAATACAATAAATTGAACACTTGCTAATAAAATTAAAATATGTTCAATCAATATTTAAATAAGTCAAGTTTCATTACTTTAAAAAAAAAAAAAAAAAAAAAAAAAAAACGTCTTTTTTTTTGTTGGGTTGGATTGGGTTGGGTTGGGTCGGGTTGTTCACCCAACCCGCAACCCGACCCAACCCGAAAATTTAAAAAAAAAAAAAAACCCAACCCAACCCAATTTTCATGAAAAACCGACCCAAACCGATCGGGTTGGGTCGGTTTGGGCGGGTTGATCGGGTTGGGTCGGTTTTTGCCCAGCCCTAAGTGTATTAAAAATTATTATGACAAAATAAAAGATAAGAATGACATATTACCAAATACCAAATTACAAAAATATATATAGCAAGACAAAAAAAAGTGTGTTTGGTAAAAGTAAAAAAATGATTTATAAACATGTTTATAAATTACACAATTTCTCAAATTACTTTTTAACCACATATATTTTATCTCTTCAATTTTACCACTACTTTTTACCAAAAAATTATAAATAAACCAGTTTATAAATCAAACAATATTAGCAAACGGAGGCTTAAGACAAAAAAATAAAATAAAATAAAATAAATGAAAGGATAAGGGAAAAAAATAAAAAATGAAGCGGCTGACACCATAATTGCTTCCAAGCAATCCAAGCAATGTTGTTAAAAAAAAAAAAAAATGATTTTTGAGGGAACTTTTCCAGTTCTATATATAGTATAGAAGATTTTGCATGTGTAGACTTTCATAATTTTATCTCTCACTAGTATTTCACCCGTGCGATGCACGGTATTTTATTTTTTGCAATAATAATGTTAATATATTATAAGTAAGACTATATTTATGTTCATATTGGAGAAAAAAATATGTAGATATTTTAAAAGACTTCACGGAGAATACAACGTTTGTCGTTAAATTACTTTTATTATCATCCTTATCGCGAATCAAAATTTTTAAATGCTTACGATTTGTAACTCTTGAAACAGCAATGTATAGTTGACCATAGCTGAAAAATGGTTTCTTAAAAAAAATCCGAAATTTGGCCATGACTTTTATTGATTTTCATTACGTATGAAAAAATTAGAAGAAATTATCTTTGATTAAATTTGAAAGGGAGTATTGGATCAGACAGGGTTGGTAGCATTTATTATCAGTTACTTTTCATATTTGTTAATAAAAAAAAATATTTAGATATAAGCACGTAAAGATCAAATAGTCAAAATATTTAGCATTTTAATTTGTGAAATAGTTATATATGCTATCTGTTGTCTGTGGCTTTTAAAGTTCCTAATACTTTCTTTGAACTGTATTTAACCAAAATAATTACGAATTAAACTAAATATAATCTCAATTCATTGGAATTTATAAAAATGTATTTACAAAATTAAAATAATATATAAAAAATAATAAACATATCTCAAAAGCTTCAGGGAAGATACTTAATATATATTTTTAAGTATAAGTCTACCATATAATGGACTGACGACTATAGATTCCAAATCACCATCTGCAAAAATATCGATTTCACTTTTATTTTATATTATCATATCTATCAAAATAAGACTTTTAAGCTATGTTTGATTTCTAAGGTGGAAAACGTTTTCTCAGAAAATAAGTAAGAAAATATTTTCAAGCCAAATGGATAAAGTATACTTCAATTGATTGTACTATAGAAAATATTTTCTATGTCAAATTTTCCAATCAAACATCAAACAAACACAAAATGTGGAAAATATTTTTCATGATGTGACATTTAATATTTGATGTGATTTTCGATACGATATGTTTACAATTGACTCTCACATGTGAGTTAGTATAAAAGTCTTTATTGAGATCTTCGATTTGACATTCATAATACATATTTTTCAATTTTCAAAATAATAGTATAATTATAAAAAGTATGAATAAAACTATAAATATTAAAAAAAAAAACATATATTCACTATATTTTGCAATATTTATTTATTTAGTTCAAATATGGTTTTAAATTTTTTACATTGTAATTTTATCAATATTAAATTCTTATATAATTATGATTTTGAGTTTATTAATTAGAATTTTATAATTATAATATAATTATACATTTTAATCTTAAAGTAATAATTTAAACATTGAAATAATTAGTTTAAACTATATATATAATTAATGATCCACATTTATTACTAACTTTTATTTAATACCAAATTTTATTAATTACATTTAATAGTTGTTTTTTCTTCTTGTTTTGACAAAAAAATTTTGATTTAGAAAGAATTTTAAACGGAAAAGTGTGTGCATAAAATGATGATGATTATTCTATTATTATATATAGATTGATATAAAAGATTTTGACATGTCAAAAAAATCACATCAAATTGCTCGTATGATTCTTCTATGTATGTATATTCTACTTGACTTGCTAAAAAGTCTCATTTCTAGAGAGAGAGGAAAGGGCGTGGGAAAAAAGAAAGAAGACGAGGAAATAGCTTAGTAGTCATTATTATCCTATAAATAATTCAACGCGGTCCAAATCGACCTCTAAAACGAACATTAGTGAAGGTCAATTTTGACAGGTGAATGCCGTGTATCAAATTGTGTAACCACAAGTTTTTTTTTTTTTTTTTTTTTTTGATCGGAAATTGTGTAACCACAAGTTGATATGACAAGTGAATGATCAAGATTTGTGAAATTCAGCATCTATTTAGTAACTTAGCCTCTGTTTGGTAACTACTTTTTTTTTTTTTTTTTTTTTTTTATAAACATGTTTATAAACAACACAATTTCCCAAATCATTTTTTAATCACACACATTTTCTTTCTCCAATTTTCAACCATTACTTTTTACCTCGAAATCATAAATAAACAAGTTTATAAATCAAACAGTGTTATCAAACGGAAGCTTATTTATATATAAGCTTATAAATAACATATTTTCTCAATTTTTATTTATTAAACACATACATTTTCTCATAATATTTTTTGATTATATATTTTACCCAAAGAACATTATATTCTTTACTTATAAATAAATTTAAAACTTTTATATCAACCAAAGTCTAAGATGGATCAAAATCAGTAAAAAAAAAAATGTTTTTAAACAAAAAATATAATCTTTTTGGGTTAAAATATGTGGTTGAAAAGTGATTTGAGAAAAATGTGTGTAGTTAAAATTTAATTTGAGAAAATTTATTGTTTATAAACAAGTTACCAAATGGAGGCTAAGTAATGGATTGGAATTAGTTTTATTATTGAAACACCATCACCACAAAGTGAAACTGGTGAGAGAGAATTATATTTGAGAATGTGTGGTTAAATATAAAAGAGAAAAATGTATGAAATTATAATGAGTTTCAAATAAGGGCAAATATAATGAATGCTATCCAAATATCACGAGTTAACTTCAACTATCTTCTTCTTGCATCTTACATACATACATCCCCCTATACGTATAAGGGAACAAATGGGCAATTTACTATTCTTAATTTGATCCAATTTCTGGCAGCATCTTACATGTATTGTGTTAGGATTTGTTACAATCATGCCTGAATGAACTTGACTTGTCATTCATAAAGGCCCATGTAGGACTAGTGATGAGTGTATTTTATACACTTATTTATATGTCAAAATTAGAATATTATATTGTCGTTTTAAAATAAATATTATTTAATTTGTGTTTACTTGTTTACATTATAGAAAATATCTCAAAATCATGAGAATGAAGCAATTGATGGATATAATGCAAAATTGGATGATATTTGAATCTAAATTGGACAATTGAGAAGTTAATGACGTCAACCGGGAAACTTGCATGGTGTTAAAGTGAAGAAAAAACAAGAGTTGAAGGACCCAATTGAAGAAGTTGAGAGCTGAAATGAGATAATTGAGAAGATTTTAACATGTGGGGAGACTAAAATGCTTCAATTAAAAGTGGAGGACTGGAGTTGCAAATAAAAGTCGAGGACCTACTTGTACAAATTTAAAAGTTGAAAATTGAATTGAGTGTTATAACCACGCGATCGTGGCACACAAAGGCTCTCGGTTGTGATATGGTTTAAAAATTCCACCCGAGAGTTTTACATGTAAACACGCGATCGCCTGGTTCTGCAAGTTGGCTTCGGTATGGATTTTTTGCACGATTCATCAGCTTTTCATCCTTCTTTCACTAGGTTTCTTCAATACCTACATAATCAACATATGAGGCACAAATTGTGAACATTTATCTCACCAAAAAACAAGCTTAAACTCAGATTTTATCATTCGATTCTTGGGAGATCAACTAGTGAAGGGTCAGACTTGAAGATCACATGAAGAATTGAAACTTGATGCATGTTTTCCGATTTTTTATGTTATTTTCAATGAACGCTTATAATTATTGTTTTTATTGTTTAATCATGATGTAAAACTAAACTTTATGTTGGGATGAGCGATATAGCATAACTTTATTATTTTAATTCCAAATTTCTTTCTTTTAAATATTAGTTACATGTATTGATCTATTATTGTGTTTAATGCATGAGTTAATGACCTCTAATTCATGATATAATGAGTTATTTTCATAATCAGAGAGTTGAGTTAATAACTTAGATCAAGGTACTAAATCCGGTAATTGGACAAGAGATAGAGATATTTGTTATTATCACAGTCTTGTGTGGATTCTTGTGTTCTACGCATCTAGATAAAGAATAATTAGGACTTTCTGTAGAGATATATGGTTGACTTATTTAGGTAGAATTGATTTATACTCGAGAGAAGAAGCTCAATATACACTAGTGAATTAGATCGAATGCATATTTAGGAAATAAAACTGGAATTGGAGTTAATTTAATTGATTATGTGAAATTGTGAATCTCAACTATTTTACAATCGTTTTAAAAATAAAACAATTTTGCAATTTATTTATTTAGTTTATTTTCTTAGTTTTAGTTTAAAATATCAAACACTTTCGTCTGTTTAAATAGAGTTAGGAACTAATAATCTCGGTACTTAATAGTAGTATTCTTGGGACGATAATTTGAACTTGTTTGCCCACTTTATTACTTTTTATGATCTGTACACTTGCAGATATATTTTGCATTACAAAATAAAGTGAACAACCCGCAGGTATCTAGTCATCGTTAGGGACTCATAGATCTGAACTCATCCTTATAGGACTCATCAGTCCGTCCATATGCCGAAGTTAAAGAAACTGTCTTTCACCACACATAACACTAGACTGATTATACCGAAACCCCTACTCCGAAAAGGTGACACGACTGTTCAGTGTGTCAGATAGATGTGACTTGTCTGCAAGAGGTGATTTGACGTGGCAATTTTTTCAAAGGGATGTGACAGCAGTCATAACCCTATAGTAGATAGTGATGATTATTACCAAAGAAATTGTTTACCTCATGAAGAGTTGGGGACGTACCAAGTTTAAAGGGTAACACATGCCACAATCTCAGGCAACAACCCCTCTATGAATAGATTGCAATTTCCGTAAAGAAAGATGTTAGTAACTCAATACTTAACATTCAATACGCATAATCTCACTCTCATTTCTCTCTTCTACACATTTATACTTCCTGCATGCAATTATATTTCGCTCACAATGAGCCCTGGCTTGAGCATCGGAATCCAAACGGGTGACACCCCGGACCTCGTTAGATACTTACCATTTTTCGAAGTGTGCAGGAAGTCCACGTGTTCAAGAGGGAGGAGCTGAGACGTGTTGATCCAAGGTCCTACCAGATTTTGTAATCAACGTTTTTAGCGCAGTCTGTGGGAAATCACACTTCTAACAATGAAATCACGTAGTAAAAAGCTACCAAAAACCTTGAAAAATGACGAGAACCTCTTGAAAAATAGTGGAAATGTGTTATAAAAACCTTGGAAAAGGATAAGAAACCTCTTGAAAAAGACTGGTAACACTTACAAATAACCTATTGAAAAAAATTGGTAAAAGGATATCATAAGAAGAATTGAAAAAATGTCTAGAACTTTGAAATAAAAGCTATGCAACCTTGATGAAGGATAACTCCAAAATCGTAATCACCATGTATGAAAGTGACAGTAACGCTAACCCACGAAGAAATGGGAGTCAACAACATGATGACAATGAAGAAATGCCCCAACCTAATCAACCTCATGATGCTAACAAGGAGATTCCTTTGCCTGACCCATCTCACAGCCATAGAAGTCGACATCTAATGAGGAATATGACACATTGATAGCTCAGATGATAGAGATACAATGACAGCAAATTGAACAAACAGATGCCATGAACGCCTATATGACAAGAGGATTCGTGGCAAAAGATCCAGTTGCACCACCACATCACCCACAAAATCAACCTCGATATCCATCCTCCAGCGCAAATATTCCCAATCATTACCATATACCCTCAAGGGATGTTGAAGTGGAATCCATGCAGCCCCATGCAGAGAATGCAGCTTATGAATCCAAATAAGAACGCAACTTTTCTCATGAGTACCATGGAGAAGCTGCATCATCAATGTCTGATATAGAAATAGACGAGATAGATGGGCTGAGAAGTCCACCCCCAAACGCAAGCGTCTAGGAATAGGCAAGAACGAAGGGATGAAAAAGCCCATCAACCGACCCATGCACCTAGGAATATGTACGAAAGGAGAGTTAAAGAAGCTAGCCCTCAAGCATAAATGCCTAGAAATAGGTGATAGAGGAGGGCTGTAGAAGCCCACTCTCAAGCACAAGGAAGTTCGCCGACTTATTCGAGGCCATATTGCAGTCAAGCTTTGTCACCCCATGAGATGGACCAACCGCAACAACCTTTTGGCCAACTGCATTCTCACATTGAGATAATGTCAAACCATGGTGAAAATCATGAAGAACCGCACTCATACAAAATAGACGACGATGAGGAAATTAGCCCAATGTTGTCTTTTACATCTTTTTGATTTGATGCAATATGTTATGATAATATTGCTTGACTTTGAATATAATAACTCGCTTGCCATGAAGTTTTCCAGATGTTATTAAAATCATACTGACGCGAGCTATTTAATTGAGGTGTCAGGGCACGAGTGAAATGGGACAAAGCTAATCTAGGGGAAATTGAGGCGAATATACCTGTAAGGAAGAAAATAAATGAATCAAAGACGCCATTTTATAATTTATAGACTTGTCACCTACTCGAGGCTACTGGTGCTATGTAGTGATGTGTGCTAAATCACAAGTGTACGATGTCGCATCCAAGTAATAAAGTGGATAAAAGAGTTCGAATTATCATCCCATAGAGATTGTAATTAAGTACCGAAATTGTGTTAGTTATCACCTTATCTGAACGATAGAATTTAAAGTTTTGAATTGAACTAAAATATTAAACTAGAAAGCAAAAGAAGAGAAAAGACATTTAGGGTCTGTTTGATAACCTTAATTTTCCGTGGAAAAGGAAAAATTTTTCCAACTTTTCTACTTTATGCTATTTGATTGCGAAAATTTTCCGCGGAAAATATTTTCCGCGGACCCCACCCACGCGCCCCTTTTCCTTGTTTTGGTGGAAAATGTTTTCTTTGGGTTTTGGTGGTTTTTTGTTTTCCATGGTAGATGAAAAATTATTTTCGACACGTTTAATCAATTTTGTTATTGTTAATTGACTTATTTTCTTTCCAAAAAATAACATTATCATCATCAAGTACAAATATATTTAAAAAGTAAAAAAAAAATGATTAAAATAGCAAAAAATTACTTTATTTTCCATGAAAAATAATGTCTATCAAACAATAAAAGTTGGAAAATTCCCTACTTTTTCCACCTAGAAAATTAAACCAATCAAACACATTAACTTCTAATTCTCAGGAATTCAATTCCCTAGAATTCAATTCCATAGAATTCATTTTCTTTCCACCCAAATTCCACCCTTGTTATCAAACGCACCCTTAGATATTCTAAATTGATGTTTATAAGTGTTGGGACATCCGATTTAGCATTAGTCAATACTTTTAATTTCATTAAACACAAAATAAAATCAATACACGCAATTAATGACACAAAATTAGAATAGTAGAATTAAAAGCGTAAAAATAGGCTACACCGAATATCCCAACTTTGAAATAAATAATTCATCAATAAAGAAATAAATACGTAGAAATATAAATAACTAACCATATTGAGTTTATCAAATTAACAAAAGAAAGGAAGTCTTGCACCAAGATTTCGCTCCCTGTTGATAATTTTTAATCTCCAAGCTTTTGCCTTCAATTTCCTCTCAAGAATTTGATGTTAAGAACGTTTGGTTATGATGTTTTAAGCTCTGCAAAGGTCCCCCAATTTCGTGCATAAGAAGCCTCTTTTATAGTTGTAAAAGAAACCTATGTGAATAAGAAAGGAATTTAGGGTAAAAATCTGCACATAGGTTTGACTTTCTAGGTTGATTGTACTGTGAGGCCACTCAGGCCAATTTTCGGTTGCAGCGTGGTTATAAGTTTTGCAATTTGACTAATTGCATGTTAATCGAGCGACCACGCCCTTCGAAATGTGGTGACGGCGTGGTTATACTTTTAGATGCAATTTTCATTTTGAATCCTTTTAAGTCCCCATTCTTTATTTGCACATCGAGTCATTCATCTTCTAACTAGTGCAATTGAGTCCCCAAAATTTTTAATCTCTTCAATTTCTTCTTTTCTACTCTCAACATTTTCAATTAAGCTTGTGAACTTTAGTTTCTCGCACTCAACTCCTCTTGTGTTTCCCAGATGACACCATTATTATCCAAGTTGTTTAATGAAGCTCCAATTTTCATCCAAAAGTTTACCTTTTCCATTATTTGCCTCATTCATGTGATTTTTGGATAATTTCTGATATATAAACAAATAACAAATAATTAAGTAGAATTTATTCAAAAATGACAATATTATATTCTAATTTGGACATATATTAAATACACTTATCAGGAAGCTATCACAACTATTAAGGGTGTGTTTGATGAAAGATGGAAAAGGAAACTGAAATTTTCATTTTACATCTTTTATTTTCTCACCTAAAGCTAGAGAAAATATTTGGAAGAAAATTGACTAAAGCATGCATCACTTGCTTGTACCTAGAAAATCTTTTGCATGGAAAAATTGTCAATCAAACAAGAAATAAGGAAAATATTTTCCTTGATTAGACATTTTTCATGAAAAATATATGCAATCAAACACACCATAAGGGAATTCAGCATTGAAGAAATTTCCTTGGACTACGTGCTTGTGGAAAACTTGTTCCTAAGAATAACATCTGTAGAGTAGGGAGTGTTCTTGAGAATAACATGTATAGTGTTTATGTTCATAGTTTCGAGTTTGTTGTTGCTGCAAGCCTGACCTTTTGTTTTTAAAATAGGCTATATTGTGGGATGGAGTTGATGTGTTTGTAATCAAATATTTCTTTTGTAATGATGATCTAGTATTTTGTGAATTTGTTAAACATTATTAATATTATTTATTTTGTACGGATTATGTGGTTCTTTTGTGAATTTATTTAACAGTAAACACTACTTATTTTGTATGGATCCAAGAATATGTAAATTACTATTTATTGTTTGTACAAATTATAATTTTAATAAATTTTTGTTGAAGTGAACTCCTTCTATTTCATTTTCATGTCAGCCATAGTCCACTTATTGCAATGGAGATGCTCTTATTGGACTTTTTTTTTTTTTGAAAAGCTAACAATTTTGACCAATCAAAAATTCTTATGCAACATTTTTTTACTTTTAAAATCATGGATCAACGAAATGTTGTCACGTTAGTATTTCTAAACAATATTTATAAATAAAGGTTTACCAGACATATCCAAATTCTGACTTCCATGTTTCAAGTGTCAAAATTTGACTTTGGATTAGTAGCATTCATTTATCATCTTTGAGTTGGATAATGACATTTTCTTGAATATAACCAATTTAAGAAAAGTGCTTATCTACATATATAGATAGATGTATTTAAAAAAATAAAATAAAATAAAATATATATATATATATATAGAAGCAAATGTATGTTTGGCTTCCTTCTTTAAAAATAAATATTAAAAATTCTTATAAGTAACTTCTTCTACTCTGTTATCGAAGTAAAACGGAATAGCCGTCCAATATATATTCGAAAAAGAAAATTGCTTCAAAAGTAAAGAAAGCTTAATTTATATACTTTCTTTTCGCCCTTTCACCAAAATCAATGAAAATATAAATAATATAAAATACAGATAGACAATTTTCTATCGCATTTTATGGAAAAGTTGTCACCTTTAAGTGTAGTGGAAATTTTGCACTGTAATTCGCGCCGCCATTGTTGGCTTTCTTGATTCCTTTAACTCCACCCCGCTGCACCCCCCCCCCTCCCATCTTGTTTGACAATGTAAAAAATTTTAATTTTTGTAATTTTTTTATTAATAAATATGTGAATTAAAAATTCTTGAAAAATAAAAAATTATGGACTTTATTAAGAATTAATGGTTTAGATTGAGTTTGAAAAGTTAAGATGAAAATTTTTCTGTTATAAAACGGGTCCTAAATTCGAATAATTTTTTTTAAGTCGGTGTAAATTTCCCATTTTAAATTTTTATTAAAATTTAGTTGCCACCAACTAAAATTTTAATGCATTTCATTAAAGTCCAATATAATATAGATGTCCTCAATAACTATGAATTTATGAGGATTTCGATAATAAAGAGACTTCAAGCTTAAAATATATTTTTGAATTTTCACATTTTTAATGAGATTCTTATAGATTTTGTAGAATTATATTCAAATTCAAGAAATCCATAATAATTCATAATCTTTTAAAATCCTAATTGAAGAACGTCCTTCCATTAATTTGTGGACACACCTGCAAAATAATTCACTTAATAGTTAATACAAAGAGAAGTAAAATTTAGGTATAGGCGTTTACCGGTTCGGTTCGGTTATTAAAGGAACCGAAACCTTCGGTTTAGTTTCGTTTCGGTTCTTTCAAAGACAAGAATAGAACGGTTTCGGTTTCAGTTCGATTTTCGGTTATCTTTCGGTTTTTGTCCGGTTCCAATTAAAAAAATTAAATTTGATGCAAATAAAAAAAAAAAAAAATTCTAATTATTTGCAAAAATTAAAGATAAATACAATCAAATAAGCTTCCAATTAAAATTAAACTCCAAATTCATGTAAAATATACCAAGAATGTGAATTTCAGAATCTTAATGGTTAAAAACTTTTTTCTACTCTAAAATCATTCTTATTTGAAAAGAAATCACGTCGTGGAAGCAAGAACATTTGAATCTCAGTAAAAGTAAATTCTACAAAATAATAATACTATAATAGTGTATGAATTGACTTAAAAATAATTACTATATTCCATAATAATAGTGTATCAAACAGACAACATTTCATACATTGTCTAAGTGTATATACATTAAAGTGTGGTTCTACTTGGAGAAGATTGTGAATCGTGGATTTCTAATTAAAATATCTTACTAATCTGAACAACATTTCTCGAATGTAAAAATTGTGAGTAAATTTATACTCCTCTGAGCTACTGTCTATATATTAAAGCGTGAGTATAAATATATTTTGCGTATAATTCAGAAAAAAAAAGTTTATGCCTCATTGATTTCTAATTAAAATACTTTACCAATCTCGACAACATTTCTCAAATGAAAAAAATTGTGAGTAAATTTATACTTTGACCCACTGTCTACACATTAAAACTTGAATATAAATATATTTTGCTGCATAATTCAATGAAAAATTCAAAAAAAAAAAGTTTTTATCGGTTTTGATTTTGAGAATCGATCGGTTTCGGTTTTTCTAAAAAAAAAATCGGTTTCGGTTTTGAATTTTTTTTCAAGAACCGAAATATTTCGATTCGGTTTCGGTTCGATTTACTCGGTTCTGATTTTTTTTGTCCACCCCTAGTAAAATTAACTATTTTGAAGTATTTCAATCAATTGATTAAGCGATGTTTTATCGGACTAATTTGTAGTGATATATTTGACACGTAACAAAGTGTGTGTTTGACCTCCATTTTTTAGAAAAAAATTATGGTTTTGAATAGTATTTTTGAGAGAATGTGTGGTTAAAAAATGTTTGAAAAGTTAAAAATGGTAGGCTTGACTAAAATGGATGGTTAAAATTGAGTGTTGAATAAATTTGATTTGAAAAAAATTGCGGCCAAACAAAACAGGGCAAAATATTGTATGAAAAATAGAAATGTAAATATCTATATATTATTGCGTCTTAAGCTAACCTTAGTATGAGCCGTGGTTTTATATACATAATTTTCAAGAATCTCATTTTCACGAGCTCACCTCTTCTGTATCGATTAGGTTAAATAGGTGCATACAATTTCAAATGACTCGATCTATGCGATACCTTTAATAATAGCGCGTGTGATTAGTTTTTTATACAAAGTTGAACGTCAATTTTAAGCGCCCTCACACCCTCCCGTCATGAGGATTGGTGAAAGATCATGTAAATTACAGATTATGTTTCAAACTGATTAGGATATGAGTACCATTTAATAAAATACTTAATAAATTCGAGCATGCGATCTCTATACTGTCATCGTTTGTGAATTTTCAAACATTGTTAATTGGGATGTGTATTGGGAGCTGGTTCTCTATACAAGCTTATAGGTTCGATGTTCCATTCAACCATACTCGACTTTAGACCGTTCACATGGTTTCTTTCCCTTTCAAGGAAGACTTCTTATCCATCACCTTTCTTCTACGCATCCCCAGTCTTTGACTATAAAAAACAGTACTAAATAAATAGCTCCATTTACCCTTTTTTTTTTTCCTGGTAGAATGAAAGTGGCTTATTTATTGCTCTTTCACAGGTAGAATCTTCCACCCCCATCCCCACCCCACCCACTCTCTTTCTCAGGAAGCTTGTTGAAGAAGAAATGGTGAAGAATCGGAGATGCATTCAGTTTCAATGGAAGAAAAGCAAATTAGAACATACAGTTGATGAAGACGATGATAATTACTTACACTCTTTTGCTGTCATCTGTACAAAATCTTGCTGCAACCATAAGAGAGCAAAACATCAGCTTTGCTTTTTTGCTTTTCTCTCTCTACTTTCTTGCACCTTGTTTCTAGCAACCCACTTATCATTTTCTTCAAACTCCACAGCTGCCTTATCATTCTTGTGTAAGCTTTTCTCTTTGTTTTATATTTTTCTTGGGTTTTTTATATGATAGTTTTGATTAAATATTTATCTTTTTTTGCGTGTTTGCAGACTCAATTAGGGTTGATCATAATGGTTTTGAAACAGATCATGTAAATGCCTCCCTTTGTTCCTCCGTTCCCAATGGTTAGTTAATTTAGAAATTTATGTACGTACTAAGGTTAACATGACTCTTCTGTATGTTTGGTACGAAATATATACTCGATAGAACTATAACTATACAGTACAATAGACGAGAATTTAACGTACAAAATTCAAGTTTATGACGGATTTACGAAATAAATGCAGGAACTATTTGTTGTGATAGAAGCAGCATTCGTTCGGACATATGTATAATGAAAGGGGATGTAAGAACTCACTCGCTTTCCTCTTCTATCTTCCTCTATAGAACCACCCATCTGAACAATCATCTTACGGGCCTAATCGATGATGACGACGAGAGGGAGGATGAATATGTAATTCAAGACGAAAAGATAAGGCCATATACTCGAAAATGGGAACCCGAAGCGATGGACACGATAACCGAACTAGACCTCATTGTGAAACGAAAAGATGTTGGCGAACGTCAAAGTTGCGACATTGTGCACGATGTTCCAGCCGTGTTCTTCTCGACCGCAGGGTATACTGGTAATCTTTACCATGAATTCAATGATGGGATATTGCCTCTTTATATCACTTCACAACATTTGAACAAGAAGGTTGTGTTTGTCATTCTCGAGTACCATAATTGGTGGTTCACGAAATATCGTGACATACTCTCTCAACTCTCGGATTTTCCGGTGATAGATTTTAACGGGGACAAACGAACGCATTGTTTCCTTAAAGCCATTGTCGGCTTAAGAATCCACGACGACCTTACTATCGACCCTTCATTGATGGAAAACAATAAGACGATAAAAGAGTTCCGAGAACTTTTGGATCGCGCCTATTGGCCGCGAATTAGAGGTCTAATAAAAGAAGAGGAGGAAGAAGGTGCGAAATCTAGCTTGTCACCGTCGTCTAGGACTCGGAGAGAGACAATTAAAAAGCCTAAACTTGTTATAATATCAAGAAACGGGTCGAGGTCAATAAGTAACAAGGATAAATTAGTGAAAATGGCAAAGAATATCGGGTTTTTGGTCGAGGTTTTAAAGCCCGAAAGGACGACAGAATTGGCTAAAGTTTACAAAGTTCTTAATTCGAGTGATGTTATGGTTGGAGTCCATGGTGCTGCCTTAACTCACTTCCTCTTTATGCGGCCTGGTTCGGTTTTGATCCAAGTCATTCCTCTTGGGATCGATTGGGCAGCCGAAACATACTTCGAGGAACCATCACGAAGGCTTGGTTTGAGGTACATTGGCTACAAAATTCTTCCCAAGGAGAGCTCATTGTACGACGATTATGACAAAAATGATCCGATTTTGATTGATCCAAGCTGCGTGAACAAGAAGGGATGGGAATTCACGAAAAAGATCTATCTTGATCGTCAAATCGTGAGATTGAATCTAAGAAGATTTCGTAAGCCCTTACTCCATGCCTACAATTACTCCGTTGCTAACAAGCTTAAACGTCAATAATTACAGTAAATTTTCAACATTTGTCAATGACGTTTTGTAAAAAAGTATATGCCAAAAAGAAAGGGAATAAATAAATAAGATTATAGAGATACAATTCTGATCCAATGCGCCATCCTACGTACGCTCCAACCGCCTTTTCAAATATTTTATTTAATGGGCTCACATTCCCTTTTTTTTTTTTTTTTTTTGAGCAAACTATTAGTGATTTGCACGTTATATATATATATATATATATGATAAATGATAAAATAACTTTTTTAAATACAAAGACTGTTTTTTAAAGTATATAATTGACGTAATCGATATTGTTAGAAGAAAATTATAAATGATAAATTGACTTCAAATCTTAATAGACTTCAAGTCTTAATATATTAATATATATTTAAGATAATTTTCGTTCAATTCTTCGAAATATATATTAGACAATTGTCTAAAATGTTAGCTTAATAAATAAATTACTTGTGATATATTAAGAAGTAATTTGATATCAGAAAATATTAGGCAGATCAATAATTGCTTTATAAAATATTTATGATAAGTCGAGAAAAAATGTGAATTTGTGAGAATATTTTTATATAATGAAAAAAAGTTTAATAGTATGCCCTGTTTGGGGAAAATTAAAATAAGATTTTAAATCAAGTTAAAGTCAACAATTAATTTTAACAACACATTTTATTGGATTCACAACTTTTCAATCACATTTTATTAATTTCTATCAAAATCTATTAAAAAATTAGAATTTAATCATCACCAAACAGTGACTATATATATAAAGTTAAACTAAAATTTCAATTTTGATTTTTTTCTCTTTCAAAGAGTTTTAAAATTATTTATTTTATTCTTAATTAGAAAATAATTTAAATTATTTTCCTTTTTATATAAATTAATTGATTATTTTGATAAGAATTTAAATGAGTTTAAAATTAAAAAATTTCACACTCACCCTACTTTGAAAATAAAAAACGAAAGTTTGTTTTTATCGATAACTAAAATCTTAGTGGTATTAATTACCTTAATACATTGCACAAAAATTGAGAGATTTGTTGGAATATGCACCCAAGATATCGATATTGATAGCGTTAAAGTATAAAAAATGCTTCCCATATTAATTTTATTTTAGAATAAAGTTTAGTTCGTTGCCGTATATTTTGAAATGGAAAAGAGGTAACCCATTCTCTGTACTATCAATAGGATCAATTATAACAAGTCACACACTCATATTCCGGAAATGCAGAAAGAAATAAATTCCACGATCGAACTACCAAAATAGAATAGGCTAATGATGGATGATTTTGAAATTTCGTTTCATATGTAGTGGTTTTTTTTGTTAATTTAATTCACACTAATTTGCAATGGTCAAATGCATCTGATTGCAATTAAGTGAATTTAAATGGATCGATAGTGGTTTTCATCTTCAAAGATGGCTCTCATGTCTCAAATTAATTAGAAGATTTTTTTTTTTTTGGTAATATTACCATGTTTGAAATTATTTCATCTTTGTAAAGTTACCATCGATCTTCGTGACAACTGCGTACCTCTTTTCTAAAGAATAATTTGAAAATCAAGATTTCATTAGTGTGCTCTTGCTCGTGTAGAGTACTGAAACAAGATCTGGTTATAATAGAGACCAAAAAATTGTATATCATTCTTCACTAAGAGATCTGGTTGTCTCCATCTTTCCCATTTTAATGTCCTTTTATTAAGATATCCCAATCGGCCTCCTCGCGGCATTGGTACGTAAATTGATACATTAAAAAAATTGTATATTGATAAATTAAAATTTCATCATCTATCCTCTGAAGCTTATGATAACAATGGAAAGTAGAGGGCATGTATGTTCAGTTAAACAATAATAAACGTCAAAATTGAACTGCAAAATAACAGATTGAATCACAGGGACAAGTTTGGAAAGCTCATTTATTTGCTTCGATAAACTCTTTGTACTCTTTCTTCATTTTGACCCCTGATACGGTCCTGCATACATGATATATTAGAGTTTACATGTCAGTATCAAATTTAGGTGATGTTGGATGGCATTCAAAGTTGAGAAATATGAAATTTGTGGGAATTCTCTAAGACCGGGATAAAGATGTAACGACGGTTGAAAATTTTATGTTTTTGAGCAGAAATGAAATGTAACCAACCTCAACATATCCTTGTTCTTGAAAAATTGCACACATGGCGTACCCATAATTCCAGCGGCCTCAGCAACCTCGGGATCTTCTTCAATATCAATCTCAACGAAATGCACATTCTGGTCATATTCATCTATCACCTGAACCCAATTCATGAATTTGTTTTCTAGTTTAGTACAGATGGACAGGAGAGTTTTTATTCACAAGAAGGCAAGAAAAAATACACATTTTCACTAAAAATATCTTCGAAATTTTTAAAACTGAACATTCATCAGGCTATGGGTCCAGTTCTCACCACCCTAATTAGATGCTTACATTCTTTCTTGAAAATAGTAGCATAATTTTTGTGGCAAGAAGACAAATAAAATAATTTTAAGCAAGTATATAGTTCGACGAAACAAGAAAGAAAAACTCGTTAACCATAATAGTTTTGCAAAGAATCCGTAAATATTGCAAATTCTCCATCAAGAGGTGTTGGAATGAGTATATTATACCTTCCCAAGAATTGGTTTCAAGGTCCTACAAGGACCACACGTTGGTGACGTATACAGTACACATATAAGCCTGGGACTTTCATGATACAACTTTCGTAAAGCATACTGAGACGAGGAGAAGATCAAGTTAAGAGAAGAGGAACATAATAATGTAATATCATGTTATATTCAGGGTAAGTTTAATTACAATCCATGTATTATAAACAGGGTATCTCACCTGGCCCTTGTGCTTTGTAAGAGTGATATCAAATCCTTCTCGTACATCTCTTTCAGTAAGATCCTTCTTAACCTCTTCAGCCTTGGGCTGTGACAGGGCACCAAATGGAAAAGATTAGTCATTATCAGTTCCAAAATATCAATAAGGTAAACCTGAATATTAAGATTTCAAGGATGAAACACTCTGTAATCCCTCATCTTTTTACATGATATTTTCCCAATAGTACATTAGAAGCCTGCTAATGGTCCAGGGGAACTCAAAAGCAATTGATTTTATCTATGAACAATTAACTGAACTCATTAACAAGGGATAAATTGTTAGCTATTTAAATAAATAGGAAATTCTCTATTTCTAAGAGATTAAACTGAATAAAAAAAAATATTCAAAGTGCCTTTTTTGCTTTGACCCGTGGGAAGATATACTCTAAGTTTTCGATTTATCCGAAGGAAAATGAGATGGTACATGGCTAGCTTAGGCTATTATGGAAAAATACTGCTAAAAGATCAATAGTATAGATCTTAAAACTTTCAAGATTATGTCAGTTACGCCCACTCTAACTTAAATTCCAATAAATTTCCAAGAATCAAGTAGATACATAATTTGAACTATAATTGCTCATTGAGGTCAAGATTTAAGTTTTTCAGGCAATTCACAGTAAAGGGAAAGCGATGGTGATACAAGTCAGATTCTACCAATAAGCTACATACCTGATGGAATTCAATCAGGAGATTCTTGCTTGTAAGATATCTTTCCACGGATAGTGCTGCAATACATCCTGATCCAGCTGCAGTAACGGCCTGCCTCCATTCATGATCCTACTCAAAAAGGAAAGAATAATTCATGAGGAAGACCGTGATTACAAGTCAAGTGACCAGAAATAATCAAATAAAAAATAAAGATAGAAAGTTGTGCTTTCCAGACTATCATATAGATAGTGATCGTGTTTGTGAATTTGGATGAACTAAAAACATAGTGCTTTTTATGTATCTTGAATTGAGATCTCCTAAGAAGTTGAAGTTATTTAAAAATAACTGTTATAAAACTCAATCAAATGATTTTAGTCCAGCTAGATTTGGGTCAGCTACACAAATCCTAACTTCTAATTTATGCAAATTCCATGGTAATGCCCACAAGTCATCATATAATTCTTCATTACATCATTGCGTGTTCGTCAAATATGACCCTGCTAATAGTAGTGCTCAACATCACATCTGACTTGCTACCCAACACACAAATAAGCTCACACTTTATCCATGCATACTAGTGCTGATAGAAATCTGTTAGGTTATCACTCATAATTTTACCGGAAAAACACAATGACAAGTAAAGGAGAAGTGAGAATAAGGAAAAACTTGTGCTATATGTACCTGTACATCTCCAGCGGCAAATACACCTTCTACAGAAGTCTTTGCAGTGCCTTCCTCGACCAAGATATAGCCTGCTCCATCAAGATCAACTTGTCCTTCCAACAACTGGCTATTTGGTAAATGACCTATTCCATAAAACAAGCCTTTTGCCTCCAGCACTGATTCTTCTTGAGTGTCCCGGTTTTTTAGCAAAATACCTGACATCTGCCCTTTCATATTGCTGACGACATCCATAGTCTCTGTATTGAAGTGCACGGTGACGTTTGGGTTGTTAAAAACTCTGAAACATTCGCCAGAATCAACCTGTTAAACAAATATCCACGGAGTTGAAACTTAAAACACATTGTTCATCAGTAATTCAGTTCACCTGAAATGATGCTTAAACAAATAAAACACAGAACCTAGAAGACACAGCAGCAGCAGAATGACCAGGAGGACAATCAACAATTTGAAAACAACCATTATGAATGAAACAAAATCCTTCATGGCTCATGCAAATCACAATGCAACAAATTTCCAGGTTAAATTATGGTGCTGTGACATCATGCCCTTAGTTACTAAATCAGAATATCATGTGCCAAATTGTCCTAGATATTTTTGAACCAAAAAGAACTATAAGCGATCATTTATTTGTAGCTTCAGGATAAGAGAAATGGCTTCCATAATCCTTACATATTATGGCAATAAGAAAATAGTATTTAAGAACATGAGATTTTTACTCCTTACTACAAGTATAAACAAAGAGAGAACAAAATCAGCATGCTTCACTTTCAGAAACTACAACAACTAGGTTAGCCATGATAAAGGATACTTTTGTAAAAAATCATAATTCCCAAAGCTGCACATTTCAAGTTCAGAAAGCTTCTATATACTTAAAAATAAATATTATCATTTCAATACTATAGCATAAAAGGGTATTTGTCAAGTGCAGAAAAACGACTTTAGTAACCGCAAGAATATGCTATGTGATCTTAAAATTTTCTATCCAAGTGAAACCTCATATAATGGAGACATACTAAATTGGATATAATAGAAAGTCAAAGTTATCAAGAATCGTACTGAAGTTGAACATACAAAGGTCCATGTTCTGTATAACATATTTAGGTCCATGTTCTGTATTTTATCAGATAAATGCTAAATATGTTACAATTAAATATGATTTTGGTGAAAATACTTGGGTCCATATTCTTATACCACGGAAGAGAATGACATTCAGCGTAGACCATAAATTGAAGATGAAAGAAGATGTCAGGTATTCTCTAAATATAATTTTGTTCTCAAAAGACAGTAGAAGCAGGAAAATGTAACTGAATGCCTCTGATCATAATGAAATTAAGCCATTGTTTGAGCCCCATTATAATTTAACATATTTTTCTCTCTTATTCTCAACCACACATTCTCTCTTAATTTTTAACCGCGCATTCTTTAAAAAACCACTAGTCCAAAAAACATTTTCTCCAAAAATCTAATTTTAATGGGGATCAAACAAGGGTTAAGTAATAGGATAAAGGAAAAGAAGATCAATTGTCACAAGATATGTCAGCAAAGATCTCTGAAAGGAGAAACGTACACAAAAGCAAGAGCTGTACAATCCACCAACAATTTTGAAATTGACACGCAAATTGAAGAAATTTCATGCATAAGATGTACAAGAAAATTGTGATTCGAGAAACATATTGTATTCACCTATCTTGCATTGCTTTTGATGCCCTTAGTTGGTCACTGCGTACGAGCAAATGAACATGGCGAGCATATTTTGTTAAGTATAATGCCTCTTCTGTAGCTGTATCACCCCCTCCAACCACAGCAAGGACTTGGCCTTTAAACAATGGTGATGCTCCATCACATATTGCACAAGCACTAATTCCTCTGCTCCAAAATTCATCTTCACGAGGTAACCCCAGTCTCTTTGCAGTAGCTCCAGTGGCAACAATAATACTATTACATTTTACCTGAAAAGCAGTAATTCACTTTCAGGCTTTTCATAATTTTAATCGTGTAAGCGTTATATATAAGAGTACTGTGTCCATTGAACTGAGTTCACCACCAATGCTGAGAGGAACATTCATAAAAATACATGGATATAGATAATGGACGAATACATACATATTTTTTTTTTTGATAGGAAACGAAAATTTTATTCATAATGAAAATGAACAATTACAAGAGCCTATGGATAAGATATCCACACCATAAAACCTAAAAAGCCAAATCAGGGCAACGAATACATACATATTATGAAGCATGGAAGGAGAACATGCCAACTAATATTAAAAAGTACAAAATAAATATAAAACAACAATGCAGCATGTCAAACACGTCTTAGTCATGTCGGTGTTGGACAACAAAACTTCACATTAAGAGGAGATTATGTCCCCTCCCTTGTATTCTAGCGAGTTCATTCATCTCATGGTTAGGGAATCCTAACCTCCATCATCTTTCTTTGGTGGAGCCTAAAAACCCACCTAGGTAGTGTTGGTGATTTGCCTTTTTTTTTTTTTTTTTTGCATACATTCATATATAATTTATTCGATAAATTCAAATATGTCTACGTTAATAGATGCAGAAGTGACAAAGGCTATGTACTTAAAATTTGCATGAAATGGCATTTAAATGAAAGAAGAATATGGATTCCACAAGATTGTTTTATACCATAAGAATGGCATGGGTCAGAATGGGTCATTTCAGTTTACTGAACCACCTCATACAAAATTTGGGCAGAGGAAGAACAACTTCATTCAGTTAGTTCCCGAGATAGCAAGATCAATAAATAGGGAAAGAACAGACTTCTTCTTAGGCCTATCATGAAAGGTTTTCTGCTCGATGCTTTGTATAGAAAGGAGCCTAGCCCCCTTTCGCTCACTGCCAGGTTTCAAAATTCCTTAATAGCTACCCCACAGGAAATAGAAGATGAAATCATAGGTTTTTTTGAAAACATTTTTAAAAAGGAGGTGGTTGCCGATTTTGGCATTGAGGGTCTAGATTGGAAGGAGATCGAAGTGGGAAGTAAACTGAAGCTGGAAGAACCATTTACAGTAGAAGAAGTGAGACATGGCCTATTCAGCTGTGAAGGTGATAAAGCTCCAGGTCCAGATGGTTTCTCTATGGCAGCACTACAGGAGGGATGGGAAGTGATAAAAGAGGATTTGATGAATGTTTTCAAGGAATTCCACAAAAATGGTATTGTGAACGCTAGAGTAAATGAAACATTCATTTGCCTAATCCCCAAAAAACTGAATTCAATGTCTATCAAGGATTTTCGACCAATTAGTCTGGTTTCTTCTCTCTACAAAATTTTGGCTAAAGTTCTGTCTCTGAGACTGAAGGTAGTTCTACCAGAAACAATTGATGCGGCCCAATGTGCTTTTGTAAAGGGAAGACAAATTTTGGATTTGGTCTTGATAGCAAATGAAATCGTGGAGGAGTATAGGGCGAAAAAGAAAGAAGGTGTGGTACTTAAGATCGATTTTGAAAAGGCATATGATAAAGTTAGCTGGGAATTCCTTGATTATGTGTTGGAAAAGAAGGGTTTTGGAGAAAGATGGAGGAAGTGGATATGGGGATGTTTATCTTCAACAAATTTTTCTGTGATGATCAATGGAAAACCAAGAGGAAAATTCGGAGCATCTAGAGGCTTAAGACAGGGTGATCCTCTATCACCTTTTTTATTTATCTTAGTCGGAGACGTCTTGAGCAGAATGGTGAACAAGGCCTGTAATGAAGATATGATAGAAAGCTTTAAAATTGGAAGGAACAATGTAAGAATATCACATCTCCAATTCGCGGACGACAGTATCTTTTTTTTGGAAAATAAGGATGAGAGTATCAATAATCTAATGGCAATTCTTGACATTTTTTCTAAAACCTCAGGACTAAAAATAAATGTTGCTAAGAGTACAGTGGTGGGTTTAAATCTAATGGAAGAAAGAATTGAACACATAGCAAAAAATTGGGGTTATCTTAAGGGAGAGTGGCCACTCAATTACCTCGGACTACCTTTAGGGGGAAATCCAAATGCCTATTCTTTTTGGAACCCAGTGATAGAAAGAATTGCAAAAAGACTAGAAGGGTGGCATAAAGGTTGTTTGTCACGTGGTGGGAGACTTATTCTTCTCCAATCGGTACTGGGAAGTATTCCCATATATTTCATGTCAATCTTTAAAATGCCGAAGAAGGTGTCAAAGATGATCGAGAAAATGATGAGAGATTTTTTTTGGGAAGGTCAAGGAGAGAATCATAGTGACCATCTAGTCAAATGGGAAATCGTGTCGAAACCAAAACAATTTGGGGGGTTGGGAATTGGGAATTTAGAACTGAAAAACATGGCCTTATTAGGGAAATGGTTATGGCGTTTCCCCAAAGAATCGGAGTCACTTTGGCACTCCATCATTCTTAGTAGGTATGGCTATCACTCTAATGGATGGGATGCAAATATTGGAATGAACTCCACCCTTCGGGCACCATGGAAATCAATTGCAAGAGTTTGGGACAAATTTATGGAAAACATCAAATTTGTGGCCGGAAAAGGTGATAAAATCCGGTTTTGGCTGGATAAATGGATTAGTGAACAATCATTTCAAGAGGCTTTCCCTAGACTTTTCCGTCTATCTAACAACAAAAATGCTCTCATTTGTGATATTGTTTCTTTTCCATTAGCCTCAAGTCCGGTTTGGGATTTAGTTTTTGTTAGGAATCTCAGTGATAGAGAAACCGAAGAATTCACTTCCCTACTATATATTCTTGAAAATATCCACATGAATACTTCTTCACCTGATAAAAGAATATGGAATGCCCACCCCTCGGGTGAATTTTCTTGCAAATCTTTTTTATATACACTACTTCAACCAACATGTCACACCTCCTACCCACTTTTTCAATTCATTTGGAAAAGTGTGGTACCCTCTAAGGTTAAAATTTTTGTTTGGTTGGCTTCTTTGGGAAAGGTGAACACTTGTGACGTGTTGCAATTGAAAAGGCCATATTTGAACATATCCCCCTCACACTGCATTATGTGTAAAAAGGCGGAGGAGAACATCAACCATATATTACTACATTGTGCGATTGCTAGAGACATTTGGTGTAGAATTTTGTGTATTTTTGGTGAAGAGATGGCTTTACCAAGAAGATGGTCAGAAATGATAGGGATAAAATGTTCATTTGGAGGAAACAACAAGGAAAAAAAGGCGATATGGAAACTGATTTTAATATCATCAGCTTGGACAATTTGGACAGAAAGAAACAGAAGGATTTTTGATAATATTGATAGATCGGTGGAGGATATCTGGGATAATATTATTTTCCTTACAGGATTATGGGCCAGAGCTGCTGGAATTTTTAGTGGTCTAGAAAATTTTCTTTTTCGACTGGACCCTAATAGTTCCTTATGTCCCATTGTAATGAATTGTTACTAATCTCGTGGTCAACCTTTTGTAAGTGTCACAAGTTTTCTTTGACACTTGTAGTGGATGTCTTGTCCACTATTATATTTGTAACACCATTCTCATTTTCTTTAATAAAAATCTTTTTCTTATCAAAAAAAAAATAGCTACCCCACCCCGCCTATTTCTTTATTTAAAAACAGCAAAGGACGTTAGAGAGAGAATTTGCTAGTGATTTGTTGTAAAATATTTTGCGGAAAGTATTTTTTTTTTTTTTTGGAGAATGTATGGTTAAAAAGTAGGAAAATTTTTTGGTTTACGCGCAAAATTATTTTATTGGGAGGTAGGGTTGAAAATGAGATATAAAAATTGGGGGCCAAACAAGCACTATGTATGTTTATCTTCAAAGCATCGTCTCTTGTATAGTTTGGATTCATTTTTTTCTTCAAAGGCTTGATATGTGGATTTTGATACATGAATGATAGCAAGACTTGAATTTAAAATCTTTGCTAATCTTTGCTAATTCGGTACCATATTGAACCACCTCAACTAAAAATGCAGGTTGTAAAAACTTAAACAAGGGAATTTTTATTTATTTGTATTTGTATCTTCAACATTGTTCACTGCTAAATCATATGAATAATGAAATATCATGATGGAGTGCCTGCATTATTAAGCAAACAAGTCTGTCTGTTTGTTGCTAAATGCAAGCCACAGGACTTCAACACGCTCACAAATCAGTTTAAACAAGCTCAGCACGAAAAATAGAGGACAAATACCATCACAGCAACAGGTCCTTATTTTTGTCCAGAAAGGGAAAAAAATAGAATACTCTCTGTAAAAAAACAACAACAACAACAACAATAATAATAATATGGGATTCTCAAATAATGGTATTCTCAGATCTGACATCATTAAAGTTTTGTCTCAGGTAGTTCGGCAAATACTACAATATGATATGAGATAACCTGAACTGAAAGGAAGCATCACCTTGCGTTCACTACTTTGCACAGTGAAAGGCATGTTTTTCACATCAATTAATTCCACGTCTTCTTGAAATAACTCTGCTCCCCAGCGCTCGGCTTGCTTCCGAATCCTGGTGAATTTGACAATATAATGATTTTGATCTCTTTGAATCACAACTGTAGCAACTGATATAAACATTATTGAGGATCAAAATAAAACTAGCAATACGTTCGATAAGTTCAAGTACCTGTCCATTAAGTCTGGACCAGTTATTCCATCTGGAAACCCAGGGAAGTTCTCAACTTCAGTTGTCGTCATCAATTGTCCTCCAGGAACACCACCTACTTGATATCCCTCAAACACTATGGGCTTCAAGTTGGCTCTAGCAGCATAAATTGCTGCTGTGTAACCTGCAGGACCTGATCCTATGATTACCAGATTCTCAATATCCTGAGCTGCAAGAACGGAAACATCAAATCTGGTAAGTATAATATTTATAGAACCACCTAATAAGTTGAAAAGATCCAAGTGGAAAATTGTTGAAGGTGTGGAGGATGTAAATGTGTGGAGCCTAATTACAATGTTTATTTATTATAAGGGTATAATGCGTAATTTGTTCATATACTATTTTGCCCAAATAACTTTATAAAGGGTATTAGGGAAAGCATATTTTTGTGCCCTTCTAGGTGTATAGAGAAAACAGAGAGGCGTGATATAATCATTCTTCTTCATCAATATAGTGAAATTCTGCTGAGGCATCAAGCAGGCATGGTGCTTGCATTTCATTGAAAGTGAACCAATCTAAATTGTGTAATTTCTTCTTTGCTTTTGTCTTATGTTTCATGTTACAAATTTCCCGTGGTAATATAAGTTAATCATTTAATCCATAACACAAGCAATATCTCAAAAACTAATCCTCATAGCTTGCAGCTAAATTCTCATAAACCTTGTGAAAGCAGAGATCCTATAGTCACACAAGGGGGCACAATGAGGTTCGTCAGGCACGGATGACGGCTTTTAATCAGTTGGTATCATAGTAACAAAAACTGCAGCCACTCATGGGTGCACTGCACTGTGCTAAATGTTGTCTAACAGTTTGCAGTCGATTCAGGATCCCATTCTTGAATTAATTTTTGTGACCAATGACTTCAGTAATTGCTTCTTTACTCTACCGGTGCAAGTATACACATTTTCCCCAAATTCATAGTTTTAACCATTTATTTCCCTTTTAAGTTACTGATAATCTGCTCTTCAAAAATTATCATCCAAAAATCATGTAGTCAACGCTCTCACTGGTGCAAGTTTCAATCTTTCTCGGAAAGGTGCTCTCCAATTTGTATGATTTTCCCAGTGACTTTTAAATATAAATAAGAAAATTAATTAATCAGTAATGACACGAGCTCTATCAATATTCATGTAACAATTACTCGTCTGTCGTATGTAAATGACGAGAAAGATGTGACCTGTAGAGCTAGATAGCTCTCCGGTGGAAGCAGTAGCGGAGACGCGAAATGATGGAGAGCAGAGACGGTGGTTAGTAAAGCGACTGGCTCTAACTGTGTCAAATCGAACGGAATGTCTGCGAGTTGGCCTTCCCTTAACGAAGACTAGTTTGCTCCGGGTAGGAAGAATAGCATTGGAGAGAGTGGAGGGAGTGGCCATATCGGGGGCTACTACCGCTGCCCCTACTCGGTGAGTTGAATAGCCGGCGAATTGAACTCGGATTCCGAGCCCGTCACCGAACCCGAAACCGTTTTTGGGACAGGGAGTAGAGAAAATGGTTGTGCAAGTGTTAGCCATATGTTTTGGACCATAGTATATCTTCTCAAGTCCTATCTTCTCTGTCCCGAAATCTTTTAGATGAAATTACTAGAAAATAAGAAATTATTTTAGATATTTTTCATTAAAATTGCTTATTCAGGGCTTGTTTGGTCCTGTATCATTTTTAATTACACATTTTTAATGTAACTTTCACTTTTTATACTTTTAAATCAATTTTCAATTATACATTCTCTCAAAATTTCACAGAAGAATTACCTACAACAAACACTCATATTTTTTTCTAATTCAAGAATTATAAGTTAAAAAGTGTTGAAAATATTGTTCGTCGACTTGCACGAACAAACGAGCTTTGAGGTGATACGTTTCGTAAAGCGTGTTTGTTGTTCCAGTTTTAATACTTTACGATTGATTTGTACGTAAGTCTATAAATTTTGTAGGAAATATTCTAAATTGCAATTTAAAAAAAAAAAAAAAAAAAAATCAATTTTACTCATTTTACATTTATATTTCAACAATTTTTCGTCATATTCTTATCCTGAACTTTTGTTGAAATGCTTTACATTGGTTAATTGTTCTGAACATATGTTAGATTACGTGTATGCGTGCATTTTGAGTCGTTAACATGCAAAATTATTGTTGTTAGAAGATATTCCATTCCTTATTAAATACTCCCTTAAATGATGAGCTCGAGAGAGGTGGTGAAAAATAGGTTATTGACATTTTTTTCGAGATATCCCAATATATTTTTATTTGGCTCC
Source organism: Ligustrum vulgare (assembly GCA_963555705.1). Lineage (NCBI taxonomy): Eukaryota > Viridiplantae > Streptophyta > Magnoliopsida > Lamiales > Oleaceae > Ligustrum > Ligustrum vulgare. The sequence goes on along the minus strand of OY743178.1, from coordinate 2,489,553 downwards.
ATTATTTAATCTTCTTGATAACTAGTAAGTTTGAATACACGTTGCGTGCATGGTGTAAATATAAATATAAATATAGGCTACGTACAATTTAATCATTATTGAATGTTTTGAGTTTGTTAAAAAAATGTTAAATAATGAAAAATGTGCAGTATACGCATTTCGTTCAATTTGATTGTTATTGAATATTTTTAATTAGGAAAAAAAAAATTTAATTCGAGCAACTCGGACAACTAGCTGCCTGAAATTGGGACGAAATTGACACTGTTACTGTCATTTTGTTCCCTTTTATATATATATGGGATATGTGACCATTATCCCCGAAATACTAAGAACATATTCAGTGAGTCAATATTATATATGCGTGACAAAAGATATTGACATTATTTCAAAAAACTTCTCCAATCCTACAATGTTCATTGTACAAATGTGACAAATTATTATTATTTTTTTAGAAAGAAGAAAGAGAAATGTATTGATTGAAAATATAAAGATAATATATTCTAACATTAATTGTGCCACACAAACATTTAGAATGTGTTTGATTACGAGGGCGAAAAATGGGTAGAAAGAAAATATTTTTGAGAAATTGAATTGCTTGAAAAATATGAATTGAAAGTGTTAGATTATTTTAATTTTCTAGGTGAAAAAAATGAAAAATTTTCTAAGTTTTGTTGTTTGATTGATATTATTTTTCATGTCAAAAAAAGTAAAATTTAGCTTTTTTTATTTTTTTATTTTACTTCTTTAATATATTTTGTACTTGATAATAATAATAATGTAATTTTTTGAAAAAAAATAAGTTAATTAATAACAGCAAAATTGATCAAACATAACGTAAAAAATTTACCATGTAACATAGCAAGTAAAAAACCGCCAAAAGATGGCAAATATTTTCCTTATTTAGGTTGCAAATCAGGCGTGTGATTGATTAAACAGCAAACATTTTCTTGGCCAAATTTGGTCTTCAAACAATTGATTTTGAGGAAAGGCGAAAATTATTTGGCTTTTCCATGGCAAATAAAGGGTTATCAAACATACCCTTATTTGTTAAGAAAGTGCTAGACATCGTGCCAGACATTATCCCGCTAAAGATGCAACCTTCACAAAATGCTGAAGATCAGAACTGCAAGTCTTTATGTCTAATAACTAACACATTCTTAAGAATCACCAGCGAACTGCGAATGGCAAGCTCCCGGTTGGGAACAACACATCGCCTAAGATAATTGTCTCCTAGTCGAGATACTAAAAACAAACATTATCGATGCCTCAAAATCCCGAATTCTATATCTCTAACCAAACTCGGTTTTGTGTAAGGACGGGATTTTTACACGAAAATAAGGCTAAAAATGATTCTACTTGGTGCCAATCAATGTAGTACATCACACAACCTATTTACTTATCCACTATGTACATCAACTAGTATCACTCAATAAACGACATACAATAACGAAAAAATTGGGGAACCTTTCATGAGAAACCACATCCCCTTGAAATTTTCTCCGATGTCAGAATCAGAATATGTGAAGTCGGGGTCGTATGTACCTCAAGGATTTGCAGCAAAATGATTAAATATTGTTTCGAGCGTAGATTGACTGATGCTGTAATCCGATATACCAAGTATATTTCTGCAGCAAAAGATTTTTCCGTAACATTTAAATCCCGATTTTCAATTTAAAAAAAAAAAAAAGGCAAACAATTTGTAAAGCGAAAGAAGTATTTACCTGTTTCTTTCTATGTGCCCAAAAACGTCTGCAAGCGAGAGGTCTTCTACGTATGGCAGCTGCAGTAAACATGAGATCAGTCACTAACTGAATTTGAAATCAAATCATCCCATGAATACAAAAATCAACTTGCAAATGTTTCTTAAAGATATAATTTAAATAAATAAATGCATCCCCTTTATCGACTTATCATTTAAAAACTTTTAGATGAGGTGATTTAACATGACATCATAGTAGGTAGAAATCCTAAGTTAGTCTGAGCACACTGCACGTGTCATGCCTTTATCAACAAAGAATCAATCCGGATTGCACTTGCCAAGGGACTACATTTAAATAAATAAATGTAACCTTTGAGATAATTTAAGCTTTTAATTAAAGTGGTTCAACAGGATATCATAGTAGACGGAGGTCTTAAGTTCAAGTCATAGTCTCACCATTTTAGGAAAATCGTACACATATTAGGCCTTTGATAAAAAAAAAAAAAAAGAATCTGGATTACATGTGAGTGATACGTCGAAGACTAAACTTAATCCACTGATAAAGAGGACGGCAATCTTGAATTTTCTGCAGTATCAACAATGACTTGCCAAATTATGCCCCTGTTTGGTAGGCTCTAGAAATTTAAATTTTAATCTAATTCAAAGTCAATATTTAATCTTAACCACACATTTTATGGGGTCCACAACTTTTCAACCACACATCCCATCAACTTTTATCAAAATCTACTAAAAATCTGATTTTTATCAAATATCAAACGGGGGTATTATTTTCTCGTCAAAAAATCTCTTTTCAGATTTGTGAAAGACGATGTATTGAAAACTATGGCCCGGAAAATAAATTCAAATGTGAATGGACAATAAAATCTTTGAAAAGTGAAATACCTGATATTTAACACTCAACCCATTGCAACTTTGATATGTTGCACCTGGAAATGAAGATTGGATGAAGGAATCAATTGCTGCAAACTTTTCTTTGGTTAACCACCACTCTGAAAATACTGGTAGAGGAATGCCACCTATACAAAAATACCAACAGTAAAAATATTATTAACTACTGGAAATAAAATAAAATATTCAAGCAATAACAAGTGAAATACTAGTGAACTCAATATTTTTTAAAAAAATGATCAAAATGACCCTGACAAAGATCTGAGTTGCGGCATATCAAAGAATGGTGATTAAGATCCATCTGGTTTCAGAAGTGGACATACCATCACGAACCAACTGCTCTGATAACTGTTCGCCAAAAGCCCCACAAGAAGCATTATTTCCAGATACAAGAGACTTCACTCTTTCTTCATTGCCAAGCCATCGTCCAATTCTCACAATCATTCCTTCTGATAAACTGATCTCTCCCGCTGATGCATTCTCAGATGTTATGGAGTCGATGCCCCCAATACATACTTCCAGGTCATTCAGTATGCTACTCCTCGGATGTGAAGGAATATCAAAGAGCTTCTCCTGAATTATTTGGCACAGCATTTCCAACTCCAAGGAGCTAACTTCCGTAGGTTTAACCTATAGATGGATAAAATAATAAAAAATACGAGAAGCTAACTTTTGGTAGGTGATTGCTAAAATAAAATTAAAATGAATTATATCAAACTTATTAGGACGAGAATAGGGGGAAATACCTCTAGTTCGAGATGATTCCCAAATCTATTTTTCAAATGTTGGGGACTCCCAATGCATCTTAGCTTGCCTCCAACCTAAAGTTACAAGCAAATAACACAATTAAGAAATGACTCTTATAGTGGGGCTAAACGCCTTGAATGCATGTTTGTTAAGGTAGATCGGACACTGCTAGATGCTGGACAGTATTAAGAAAAAGAAGTTGAGATCTTGTTTATTGTACTTTCTAGTCTAGTCCTTTTTCAAAGTAGTAAAGCACCATACATGCAAAGAAATAGTACCATTATTCCAATCCTAGTGCAAAGAGCTTGAGCTTCATTCATGCTGTGGGTGGTTAGAATGACAGCAGTCTTTCCTCGTCTGGTTGATAAACGTGATATAACTTCCCACATGAATCGCTTAGCAATAGGATCCATACCTAAAATATTAAAACATGATACACAGATGCAGCTTCTACTGTTATATACCGGGGCAAAATACAGATTTACCTATCTAAACATGAAGTGTACTTCCATTGTCTCAAGACTGGAGAATGGAAACAGCAAACGAGAAGAATCAAAAGCATCGTATAAATTTCTTCTTTACTGTACTTATATCGCAAAGACAGTACAGAATAACATAAACTCTAACCCAAATCAAAAGATGAACAATGCTCAACGAGATTTGATGTGAACTAGCTAAACTCAAAAAAGATCTTGTATTCTCCAAATTTATAGCTTCAACCAAGTCTTATTTCTATAAAATATATTATCATTAATGGATACTGATGCTACCCATCAATAAACAAACACATGATGTATAAACCAGTTTTCTATCTTATGCAGGTCACAGGAGGGAGTTTTGAACTTGCAATTCTTTTCGAGGGTTAATCAAATAGAAATGCAGAAAGCGCGATTAAACTGCAAGGAGTGAATCAGAGTAAAGTACCAGTAGAAGGTTCATCAAGAATGACTATAGGAGGATCACCAATCATCGCAATTGCAACAGATAATTTACGTTTGTTTCCCCCACTTAAGGCATATGATGGTTTATTAGCATGCTTCAGCAAGTCAAACTCCGCTAATTTTTCTGTAACAACCTGCCAAGATTCATCACTTGCATGAATTTTCATAACGGACATATATCAAATCCAAAACATAGACAACAAATTATCATCATCATGCTTGATCTCAAATAAAATAAATCTGACTCGTTTGTCCAAAAAGAGTTGCAATTGCTGAGAAAAATAATATGAAGAGATTATGTATGAATTAAGGCTTATTCCTAATTAAATGACCACATTTGGAATAAAAAGGAACAAGTTTGGATTAAAGACCAGAGCATAAGAAAATTACATACATATTCAAGCTCGTAGTCTGGGACTCCTTTTATTCTTGCATAGAGTTCAAGGTGTTCTCGGACTGTAAGAACTTCAAGAAGAGCATCAAATTGAGGACAATAACCAATCTATCATGTAAAGAATGAAATGGAATTAGTCTGCAATCTAATAGTTATACTTTGCCGAGTACTCTTAAAGCAATCCGAGAAGAAAATAAACTAATGAAGAAAGTTGTACATACATGTCGGCGAACAGCCTTTGGATTTAATCTTATATCTCTACCAAATATGAATGCAGTTCCATCACTTGGATGTTCTTCTCCTGCATTCATTATTGAATAAGAGAGAACTTAATAAACCTTAACCATGCATGTTGTTCAAAAAAAAAAAAAAAAGGAAACACATGAAAGGCATACAAAACTTTCAAGAAAAATAATACAAACAAGAATATAAACAAGCATTTATTAAAGGAAAAAAATAAAAAAAATTAAATTTCCATGGAAATATTTGAGAGATTTTTGTACTCTATGATGACAATGAAGATACTGATAGTTTTCTAATTTGTACTCTATGATGACAATGAAGATACCGATAGTTTTCTAAACAATTATGGTCAATTCTCACTATTTTCAAAAGTGAAGGCACACAAGCATGGTAGTTTTGATTGTATGTAGTAGACTAGTAGTAGATACCAGAAAGCATTGACAAAGTTGTTGTCTTCCCTGCTCCATTAGGTCCTAGAAAACCGAAACACTCTCCTTCTTGAACCGAGAAAGACAATGAATGAACAGCAATTTTTGAACCATTATGCTTCCCTCCTGGATACACCTGAAATCGCAAAACATATTACTTGACCTGATCAGATCACAAATACAGCCCCACACTTAAATAAATATTTATAAATTTTAGCATGTTGGCATACCTTCCGAAGATTATGCAGGCAGATTAAAGCGTTATCACCTGAACCTGATAGTACCCTATTTCTCTCTGTCTGTACATCAATGTCTTCATGATCTTCTGAGGATGATGCAAGAAGAGGTTCTAAAGAGCTACCAGAAGTGGCAAGTAATAGCTTTTTTGAACTCGCCCACAAGTCACAGGCTGATGCAAAGTTTATCTTATGAAGAGGCAAGAGTTCAAGAACGAGTGTCAAAATAAAGTAAATGATGCCCTGCAACATGTAAAAACAGTTAATGAGCATGCTATTTACGTTTATGGAGTGAGTTTTTTTTTTTTTTAAATCATCAAACATTAAAAAATTACACAGCTAGTTCTCTAGCGGCAGAGGTCAAAGAATAAATACACCGAAAACCCTGTGTATCAAATTAACATAATAAGCTAGAATCCAAAAGATGTATTACAAAGCTTGTGGTGCTTCTTCTGTTGGTTATTTAATGCATTTTTATCTCAGCGGTGCATTTTCAATTGCAGTCACGTAGGAACTTGCAAACCAATTGTTTTTCCTTTCAATTTACAGGGGAATTTCTCCCCCCGTACCCACTTTCTCCTCTCTTTTCCATGTACAGGGTGGACAAGTCTAAGCTTAGTTATATGTTAATCAGTTCTATGATCACAGTGTTCACTTGCTTAAAAAAAAAAAAAAAATTCTTTGTGCATCACTACAAATTGTTGTTTGATTGGGGGATATTATTTCAAAAATCAATTTTATACTCCACAATATTGGAATGTATAATTCTAAAACAACTAAATGCTTTTCAACCCTTTAAATGGAATGTTCAACAACAAATATACTATTCAACCATATTAATTGGAGAAACTTCTCCAAATTGGTGGAAAGTATTAATGCACATGCAACCAAGCTAGAGTATCCAAATCTATAACCACAAATAGAGTAAGGCCACATGGCTGGAAATTCTGCCAAGACTGGATATGTCGTGGAAGACTCACAAATTTGAAGTCAGTTGAACAGTTTTTAAATAATAGCCTGAAAATTATGTTTGGAAATCAACCAAGATGAGGATGCCACTCGGCAGAGATATAAATACACACACACACATGCAAAGCTCATGGGCCATATGGCAGAAGGCAAGTATGTCGCCCAACTTTTTTAGCACATTCAGCATCATTGTACATGAAATACTGAGTTTTAAAATATATATATAAACCCATTACGAAATCTATAGTGTGTCATATTCAATCAAAAGGATTTATTTTGTCAATAATTCTAAATACTATGCTTATAGTCAATCTTCTCCTCTACTCCTTCAACAGTTTGCTTTCTGAATAATGCATGCGGCAGTAATTCAGCCGACATACATATCTAACCTCATGGTTACTTCATATATTCATATAAAATTTAAAATTTAGTTGGAAAAAAGAAGTATGATCAACATCAATCACAGGCATTATATTCCTTCTCAAGAGAAAAATAATAAAATGGAAGAACCACTAAAATTTCAGTCACAAAATGTCCAATCTGAAGAATAATCATATCTAAAGAACCATTGTATGATTAAGGAAACCAAGTTGTTTGCTCTCAACACAGATCAAGGAAATTACATGCAGTCTTAAGAGAAGAAAAGCACCTCTGCAGCCAGATAACATATAGAGGCTCCAGTCACGTTCCAGTCAAAAGCACTATTATCAGATCCAGTTTTCATTCCCTGTCGTAGAAGAGCTAATGAAGCTAACCCATCAGCAAAGCAAAAACTAGGTGACAACCTGAAGAAGTTCTGAAAAGAGTTATCCAGTGTTAGACATATGGCTTCTTTATTCCAGTGAGTACAAGAAGAAGTGTGAAAGTCAAGCATCTAAAATGAAAATACTACATTTAAAGCATGTTTCACTAAGATTACAAAAAAGGAGTAAAGGTTACTTGAACAATTTAGTCTTTCCATACATGTTTGGATAAGCTAATTTTTTCTTGCTTAAGTAAAAAATGTTACTTAATTTAAAAGTAACTCTTACATATTGTCAAAATGAGTAACTTACTTATTTCTAACTTTAAGCAAAAAAATAAATAAATAAACTATTTATTTTATAACCTACTTTTATACTTACGAGTAAACTTTTTAATCTTAGACAAACATGCTATTATTCACCACTTGCTGTGTCATTCTAAGCAATATTCTAGCATTAATCTAAAGTCATGAACACTTCAGACAGTCTGAATAGCCAACTCGTGTAAATAAATGAAAGAAAGTAAAAGGACAGATATATTCCAACCTTTAGAATAGAATTCACATGAGCTGTTGACTTTATAAGCCCCATTATGAATGCTATGACCATCAGAATGAGCCCAGTGAAAAGATGCACCAGGAGTACCACATTCTGCAGATATATTTACAAATTTTCAATAAGCAAAATCCTCATTTTTCATGAGTCAAATTTCAGAGTCAATACCTGGGCCATGCTGTGTTCAGAAAAGAAAAAGGTGAGACAATATGTAGATGATGCAATTGCCAGTCCATATTCCAGGAACATGAGAACAGTTGGAAAAAAAGAGTCTCTCCCAATAAACTGATCAAGACCTAAAGAATCAATGAAATTTAGAGAGGTATTGAAAGAAAAAAACATTTATAATAAATTAAATTGACTCTATTACAGCTTAAAATAATAAAATTGAGGAAAAAAACTTTATTTAAAAATAAATAGAGAAATTCTTATATTGTTTCCAAAAAAAAAAACTTGTTTTCTAGTAAATTTGTTGACATTAAGTGAAAACCTGTCATATACATATTTCAAAAAATTCTACCCATGGAAATATTTGGTTAAAAACAAATAAGACGTTAAGTGACCAACGACATACCAAATATGCTAAAGAGAACTATAGCAAAAGATGAAGGCAATAAGAAGCTGATGAAGTCCCATAAGTATGTCGAGGTCCAGTATGACAGTATAGATACCTGAGTGCACGCCAAAAACAAAGAAAACACATATAATGCCAACTCAAAGAGCAATGGAAGGACTTATGAAGCTAAGCCATCCAAAGAAGAAAACCATACCCCACTGATAAGTTGTTGATGCTTAGCTTTTACTTCACGTTCCTGCATCAAGAAGGTATGTGCTCAGAAACTTTAGCATGAATAGGTAAAAAGTTGGTAAATCTAAACGAAGTACTCGAAAAAGCCATTCTAATTTCTTAATATGAGCATACTGCATACCTGTTATATAAAACTCGACATTATACACTAGTTAGTTAAAATGATAAGCACTGAAGAACTTCATAACAAATACTAAATAAAAATTTTCAAATTCAAAAATTAATAACCCCTAAAGAAAGAAACTCTTCTGCATTCAAGCTTTCCAATGTCCACTATAAGCCGTGGATGCTAGTTCACCCTGTGAAGATTCTTTGATTGCCCTATCTGTTGGTGTCTCAAGTACTATTCTCAAATCCTATGCTCATGTTCACGTTGACCCTAAAAATATTTTTATTACCTTCCAGATTCGGTTTTGACAAGCTTATGAAAACACCCTTGTACCGTCAATCAAGATTCATTTCTTGTTGAAGGCCACTTGCACAATTTTCATAAATTGGTGATAATGAAACACTGAAACATAAATCCCTTATACTAGTCTTGAACTGGAATTTGTAGAACCCCGAAATTTTACAAATATTGTCATACAATTTATTGTCAATTGATAGAAATGTCATGTCTAGTCAAGTCATTATGCAAGTCAATTTGTTATGCTCAATAGTTAATAAGATCTATATGATTATCCTTAATAGTTGAGGGACCAAAGTGGTAATAAGAATTAAATTTTATACTTCTATTTTTGGGTCAAATAGTTGATTACTCATGGAGATAGAATTACAATATCCGTATTAGGCTCATTTTGAAGCTTTTAAATGATGAAGTATGGATTCAAGAAAAAGTAATTTTGGATAAGTCAAATTCGAGTTAGAGCTAATTAAAGAAAGTTACTTTGTGAATAATATTAGTTTTTGATTCAGATAAAATTACTATAGCAATATTGGGCTCGTTGAATGGCTCATAATTAGTCATGTATCAGTATTAGGATCAAGAAAAAGATAATTCGAATAAGCTCGAATTATACTAGAATCAATAAAAGGAACAAGATGTAAATGAAATAGTAAATAATTAGTATCCTTCATCGGATTTTCTGCCATTACAGTAAGTAGATATTAACACAGTTAATGATACAAGTTATATTATATTTATCCCAATCCAATTAGGCTTATCACCATACAATTATTCAATTTGACTAGGATTCATATAGGACAGGTCTATTTCTTCATACAAGTGTTATATATTTCAAGCATGATTTGCAGCAGAACATCAAGTTCATCTTTTCGTTCAAGTTTAAGAAACAGTCATTGTTTCCCTCTCACTATCCACCCATTACACGCAAATATATGATTAAGATATTGAAATTTGAAGAGAAAAGGGATCTCGTTACAGACAAATTGCATAGAAAAAATTGGTGTTCAGATTAAATAAAGAATCCCGATTTCTGCAATTTTACTCTCCAACTTCATATTTCAAAAGGTGAATTGTTCAGTGCTATTGGTGATTTGTCCACGTCTTTTCAATTATGTTATTATATATGAATTTAATTGCTTTAAATCCATAGCTCCTTCTAGAGAAATCGTGATACAATTTAAGGCATATCTTCGAGTACCAGCTTAGCCTTCACGTAATTTAGCAGATCTTGCTTGAACTATCAATTTTCATGGTGTGATAGTTCTAAATTTATTTTTGTAAGAGTCTAAGAGAGTTTATGTATAACTTTTGATTTGGATGTGGAATAGCAAACATTTTATTGAGTATAAATTTGTTACATTCATCCTTCCCATTTACAATTTCAGGAGAAATTTGGCATATCGGATGGCGGCAGGTGGATGGATGTGCCATTGGACCAAAGGATCACGATCACTTAGTACTTTAACTGTTAGAAATATTGGGATTTCTCAAGTATATTTTAATTTTCAAACAGATTTATTGAGAATTAGATATGTTTTGAAGTAACATTATGATTTTAATTAGTCCAGATTTAATTTCATGTTGAACTAGTTTTAGTAATTTTTATGAACGATTTGATCTCAAAATTTAATAACATATTTAATTTTTATTGAATATGTTCATCATTTAAAAATAAAATTATTTATTTGTACAATAAGAAATTCATGTTTGGTAGCGCATCGGATTATTACAATTTGAAGCATTATAGAATCACCTTATCTAGAAGTTTAAGATATTGAGAGGGTAAAATGTTATCCATTAAAGTCCGTCTTCATCAGGAACTTTCCAACAGATAGTGCAACTTATTGTGTCAATCGAAAGCATATTGTCCTCCCGAGAAATACAGCATCAATATTATAGCACCATAGCAAGACAAGTGTTTTAACCAGAGTTATGTTCACTTCATTCATGGAAACTACAACAGGACTATGCTAAGGTCCTCTTTATCTACAGATTTTCCCATAATATTAAGAAAATTACAATCTTACCTTCACTATAGCCACAGCAAATGAAGCGGGAATGAAGGAAAAGGCAATATTAACAACAACAGCAGCAGAAAAGGCATCCAAATCCTACAAATAATTCGACATTCCACAGTTAATATGGCGTTTTCAAATCATACAAGACCATAAAGAACTTCACGAAGCAAAACAATAAAAAATACTAGAATTACTAAGAGAAATGACTGATTATGTATAACATAGAGTCGGAAGCTGAAAATCGTAGTGTGATGACATTAAATTCTTAGACCATTAGGATATTTGCTTACACTATCTTGTAACAATTTTCGCCATGTCGAGAAGAATGAAAGCATTTTTAAATATCTTGCACAGAAATTCTAGCAGAAGTGCAGATATGCTGAATTTACAATTGGATCGAAGCAAATTTAGACTGTTTTAGAGTTTAGGAGTACCTCCTGTTCTATATCAGTCTAAGGCAGGGAAAATTCAATGAGAACAAAGAATATCAAACCGTACATGGTGTTGCTGTAGCTGGCTTTCAGTCATGGGCAGAGGGTGATTCCGTGTTTTGATTGTCATATTTTCATCAAGAGTAGCAAGCCTGAGTATTGCCGAGTCAATTAAATTAATAAAGGTTGGAGCAGCATGCTGACAGGAACTGTTGTGCAGAACAGTATATCCTAAACTCCCATCTTCACTTTGATTATCCATTACAATTGCTCCATACCTGCTCATACACTTGGATGTGCTTAAAATTGAACAAGTAAATTGAACATGTTCAAACGAATCAAATAATTTTCACGCACAACAAATTTAACATATTTGAGAGTCATTCCACTCCATTTCCTACCACAAACTACTGGCAGCTCGACAATTAAGTTATAAGAACATCTCAGGGTAGGAAGCACAAAAATCAATAATAGTGATTTTCAGAAAAATAATAACCATTAGTCCTGAAGTAATCATCTATAGCAACAGAGGAATCTAATTTGGTGAAGGGGTTTATACTATGTAGAAACAATAATAAATAAACCACACATTCAGTATTATACAAGCGTAGGTAGCCTCTGCACTCATTTTCTCTTTGTTTTGAGTTCAGAATTTTTTATATGTTGTACAAGCTAGGTTTGATATTGGGTGGGCAAAATCTTGTAAAATGCATTTGCATTTTTCTTCAACCACATAGAGTTTGAAAATAGTTGCTTCTCACATCATTACGTATTGATCCCTATTACCAAGAGTAACAGAGAAGAAAATGAGTCACCCTATCCAGTGCCGCTCGATTCAGGATGGAACCCATGTTTGCTAGACTAGAATAAGTTGAAAACTTTGATTCATAAATCTTTATAGAGAAAAACATAGACATGTACATGTGTTTATATAAGTTTGACAAGACAAAAGCCTCAAAACTACATACCTTGACTGATAGGATTCATTATAGCTAGACATCAGATATTCACTCATAGAAAGTAAGATTGGTCCCAAAGTTGATCCTGCAGCCTCAACAGCATCGTCTATGGCCTTCTGCGAATTAGGGAACCTGTATGTTGACTGTCTAAACCTTTGAATCCAGCCCCCATGGACATGCTTTGCAACCTGCATAGCAACAAGCATTTTTTTTCTTCTCAAAATACACTTTTCAAGGGATACTAAAGAAGAAAAATGAAAGTGAAAGTGAAATAATAAATAGTTACAAAACCTCATTTGCAATTGGCGTGGATAGGTCAAAAGGAATTGGACCACCCCCACCCCCACTAGTCAATAGAGGATTGAAGAAAGAGGTCGTGAAGGATACTGATTGCTGATCAGGATGTGGCTTGAGCTTGAGAAGAACAAGACCCAAAAGTAAAAATATGGCAGGAATTAGAAGCTGGAAAACTATTGTTTTTCTATCTCTTCGAGTTGATATTGCTCTCTTTATCAGTAATGCTTTTGAATGTTTCCAAAATATTGACCTTGAAAATATATTAGAGCAACAGCACTGCATACTTAGGAACTTAATGACATTTAGCACAGTAGCGAAAAATAGACTGCAGGCTTTCCCAATTACTGAAAATATAAGTCCAATGACTTCAAAATAACTTCTACAAAGTTTTGAGTGAAAGGTTGTCTTTGGAGCGTGATTTGGCTGATAAACATTATCGGGTGAAACTGGAGATTTCTTCTCATTAGAGCACTCAGATTCATCAAAATCACCTCCTGCAACTCTCAGGAATACTTCCTCCAAAGTTGTGACAGAGATGCCAAAACTCTCAATGCCAAGAGAAATATTGTCCCCGTAGCCGATCAATTCAAGGCTAGAATCTGATCTTTGCATGCAGCGCTCTATTTCCCGGAACATGCTTTCAAAGGACGATGAGGATGCAAGAGGGAGCTTAAATGAAATTTCAGTACCAACCTGCAGAGGCATAAATGACCCAGCTATTAATTGGGCAAAATATCAACATTTTTTTTTTTAAGTAGCAGAATTGTTATCCAAAAGGGAAGCACCATGCTGCAAAAATATTCTTGATGTTGTGTGTGAATGGAACAAAACGAAATTTTGAAAAGTCAATTATAAATAAAGAAATTGGTCCAGTTAGAAGGTGCAAACAACAGACTGTAGAAGAGTACTTCGCTCACGCAGGTTGCTGTTGGAATGTGACGATAAACAATATCAGCAGCTACAGAGGCGCTTGGTGTACCCTGCAGATGAAGCAGATGAAGATAGTTATAAGCCAAAGGGAGAATGATGATGTTCACCCTGCTAATAAGAGCAATCAAGACACCTAACAACACAAATGAATTGCAATGGAACACACCTTTACCAGAGTAAGCGTATAACCAACCCCATATTGGTGCTTCAAGAAAAGGGAACTGTTAAAAAATGAGCAAGCAAGTTAAGAAAATGATGTGAAGGGACTAAGATTTGCACAAATGAACAATTCCCTTCACATTAATACAATTCTCCTTGAATAGAAGCTATAAGGAAGGATTTTTTTTTTTTTTTTTTCCCAGTTTTTCTTTGGTTGGATATGATTTCTGTTTTTTCCCAGAATGAGTATTTTGTATCGTGTTTCTACATGCATATTATATTTAACTGCAAAACCTACATAGTTTGATATAAACAGGAAAAACTACTGAGATAGATTAGGAAGAACCTTCCACAGCATTTTAAAGAACCATTAGCCATGATAGCTATCCGATCTCCTAGTACCTCAGCTTCATCCATGGAATGGGTTGTTAGTAATATTATCCGTCCCTTTTTAATTCTTTTGATTAATTGCCATGTCAACCTCATTGAATAAGGATCCATTCCACTTGTTGGTTCATCGAGAATAATGACCTTGCTATTACCAATCAATGCAATTCCAAGTGATAACTTCCTTCTCATACCCCCAGAAAGAGCCTTCACAACAGTATTTACTTTGTCTGCCAAACCCACCTAATGAAATGTTATCAGCCAAAAATAGCTTGTCAGCAATTAATTAATACAAATTAAGGCAAATAGATTTCGTGCGTCGTGCTTGTCAAGCTATATTCATTCATCAAAATGCTATCTGATAAATAAATTAAAGCAAAGAGATGGGGAAAATGTGCATTTAGAATTCATGCAATCATCAAAGAGATTGTATATATTTCCAAGCAGCCACTCTATTGCTGAATCTCGAGTCAATCTACCAGCTACAAGATGATATCATTTTATGATTTGAAGAGATTTTAAACCAAATTCCAAATGTAGACCTACTTCAGCGCCCCCCCCCCCCCCCCCCCAAAAAAATCTTTTCCCTTCAGTCAATCATGTCATCCATGTCCGCTGCACTGGATGCACACAACTTTGTATATCTACTCCAAAGGCAGTCGAGTACAATCAATTTATGATGATATGATGATTGCAGAACATATTTTTCCCTTTGTTCGTATTTCACTTCTACTGTGTGTTTGCCCCATTATTTCACCCTTTTTTTCTTCATACAAACAAATCGACAGAGACATCTATTTAAAGAATAATCGCAGCATATGGCGTGCTAAAACACAATCGCTCAAGACAAAGTCTTGTAAGAAGAGAATAGGACAAACAGTGCTTCCTAAGCAGTAATAAGAAGTATCACATCCAACCAACATGAAGAAAAAAATGTGAATAAATGCACAAACTACACTAGAAAAGTAGAGTGGTTAACAATCATATACCAGAAGTTGGCGGTACCAAATATAAGAGAAAATGCAATAAGTAGCCTTTTGCAAGCATGAAAGACCCAAATTGAAACTAGGAGAGATCATGACAGATATGACTGCTGCACAAGTGATGGATAAAAGACAAAGAATGACATGTGATTAGGGATTCAGGCTGAAAATGTTAGTTCAAACTTCTTTTGTCAAATTGTGTTGTGACTAACTGAAAAACCCAAACTCCTAGGGCTGTCAGGAAATATATGGTGGTCAAGATCACTTTTTTAAGATTAAAACTCTTGAATATTCAATAAGTGTAATTGACCACTCATAAAACAAGGATAATCCTCACAATATAGAAGGCAATGCACTTTCTCTTTCATGTCAAGTCTTGTTCAGCAACCTTTCATTTGTAAAATCCCAAACTAGATCAAGTGAGAAAATGTAGTTGCATAAGAGGTGCCAAATTCCCAATAACTATGAAAGAGACTTACTTCTTCAGCCATTTCAGTTACAACATTCTCCAAATAGTCTTCATTAACGCCTTTTATATTAGCAAATATTTCTAAGTGCTCCTTCACCTGAGTAAAGCAGATACAAGAACAATTACTTTTCATAACAGGCATTGGATAAAACTAAAACTCAGAAACATATCAAGAAGCCACAAGGAAAGCTATCTTGCAGCATGAATCATCTTGTTCAGTCCAACAGTGCACATTTTATTTGAAAAAGGAAAAAGAAAAACTTTTTCCGAGCAAACAAATATTGTTCAAGAAACTATAATTCGTTCAATTCAAAGGACAGCTATGACTCATTAGTTTAAAGGTTTGAATATGGTCAGAACAGCAATATCAAAATATGCATGAAGACCTACTAATAATAATGAACTATGAATGGATATTCTAGGAATTAAACCATGTTGGGAAAAAAAAAATAATAAAAAATAAAAATTTGAGAGTTGTGAAGTGGAAGATAATAAAGCTTCCAAGGAAGTAAAATCCAAAAGAAAGGAAGCAGAAACCAAAAAGTACCCTTTTTTTCCCCCAGAAATGTGTAGAGAGTGAGGTTGCAGGGGTATGCATTTATATAGGGAATATCACTATTAAATAAAGGAATTAAAAAACAAGTGGAAAAAGAGGTGTCAATAGACCCTAGTGTTAAAAATGGGGAAAAAAAAAAAAAAGAAATTTCAGAGAGATAAAATGCACAAGGAAAACTAAGCTGAATACCAATCAGTCATTAGCCTCACTTGTCAAAAGAAGTTGGAAGAAAAAGAAAAAGGTTTGCAATCTATTAAAAGAAAAGAATTCTATTAAAAGAAAAGGAACTTTTCTTACAGTCAATTCAGGAAAAAGAATGTCATATTGAGGACACACGCCTAAACTTTTCCGTATCTCATCCTGCAAAACCGACAAAGTAACTGCTATATAAGAACGCAAACTAATGTTTCCAACAGCTACAGAGTATGATAAGTATAAATTTATCAAAGTAATAAGCAAACTAATAGCCTACATATTTTCTTCTATTATTAAATTTTGGAAAGCAACAAATGCTATATAAGTTTGAATGATGCTCAATAAGAATGATTAATTCCAACAGAATCTAATTTTTAATATACCAATTTCAGGGACTATGGAGTGATGCTCCATTTTAATGTTTGTCATCCTACTCCGACTCATGTTCTCGGTTTTTTCTATTAGTAATAAATGTAATTGAAACCTTAGGGCCTGCTTGGGAGTTTTGGGGTACCGGTTACGAGTGTTTTTTAAAGTACCGATTATGACATTGATGAGCAGATCGGTTTTGAGTGGTTTTAGTAGCCGTTTTTTAAATAGTCCAACCCATGCTTTGAGAGTTTATTATTCAGCGGTTCTGAAAGTTTTTTAAAGAATAAAATTACATAAATGTTCTTAAGTGAAATTTTTTATTTATAGTTTCTTGTATGGATTATTTTCTCTTATAAGTGATATTTTAATCATTGGTAATTTTTTTAATATATAAGTTAATATTTAACTTTTCAAAATTAATATTTACTTAAAATTTTAAGTTAGTATATTTTACTTATATTATAAGTAAACATTACAATTATAAGTTAATTTTGCACTTTTAAATAATTTAACACATAAGTGAATTTTTAGTTATAACTTTTTATATTTAGAAGTAATTTTTTTTTTTTTTAAGTAGTATTTTTACTTGAAAGTAAGTTTTTTATCTTATGAGTAATATTTTACTTATAAGTACTTTTTTAATTATAATATAATTTTTTGCTTGTAAATTTTTTAATTAAAATATTTTATTGAATAAAATATGTTGGTTGGAAATAATAATTATTTTATAAAGGGTAATTTTTTAATTTTTTTTTTTATTATTATTATTATTATTTTTATAATTTATAAAGGGTAAAACTAGAAAAGAAAGAATATGAGAAACGGTCAAAATCCGCCGATTTGGTTGGTTGACAACCGATCAAATTACACTCCACCGGTTTTGGATGGTTGCCCAAAATAACTTGCAAACACCGATTTTTTTTTTTTTTTGATAAGAAACATAATTTAATTTAAAATAACCGATTTTTTCAACCCCTCATAAATGGTGCTACCCAAAACCGGTCAAAACAGATGAAAATAAAGCTCCCAAGCAGACCATTAGATATAGAGAAATGGAATAAAGTACTTGAATAAGTAATGTTTTGAATTATAAAATGTATTTCATAGAAAACTTTCTAATGTACAATCAAGTTACCATACGGAGATCTTTGGCTCTTTCCCCAATAATTCTTATATATACCATGTAACTTTATGTGCACGTATAGTACCAGATTAAACGAGTCAGTGCTTATTGAAACATAGATGGTAGACACATTTTGGTTCCATTGGAAACAAATCATTTACCACAGGTAAGTCTATGTTGATTATTCAAATAACGGAAAATAAATATTGTCTAAATGAGCCCTTCCAAAATACTTGGACGTTTGGAACGAGACACTGAAACTCAATTTTATGACATGAAATTAAATCAATTTCTTTATATGTTGTTTCAGTATTTCGTTCGAAAATGAGTAAATTTCAAATTTTGAAATCGACCTCCCATACTCAACAAAATTTTAAATATATTGACCATGCTTAGCTAAGCCTAAAAAAGAAGCAAAGTTACTTTTTAAAAAAGTAACCTATTGTTATAAGATTCCAAAAAAAATTAAAAAGCAACTTCTGAAAATAGAACTTAACATGTTGCCATCGGGAAAGAAAGTAAAATAACTTTTGAAGCTTTAGACATGTTTGGCTAAGCTTAAAAGTAACTTTCATATAACTTAACTTTAACCTTAGGCTTAGCCACACATGCTTATAGCATGGATCTCGTTGGTTTCACTTAAGATGATTTAGTTATTTTGACATGGGCTACTAGATGAGCTACATCATCATGTATTATAAGCTCAGTTTGTGTATTATGCACCAAATATTTGATGGAGTTATCAAGCAAAACTCCAAATTGGCCATCGGAAAGTGTTCAGTTATCGAAGTTCATTAAATGTTTCAAGAAATAAAAATGGATAGTCAATCGAAAAATTACCATGTCTGTTGAGATGTTCTTTCCGAAAACTAAAGCATCCCCTGAGGTAGGAGGAAGAAGGCCGACAAGCATGGATATTGTTGTGCTTTTACCAGCTCCATATGTCCTTCAGAATATATTTTGAGGTCAATCACAAAGAAATCAAAAAAATGACACATAGTAATTGAATAAAAGAATCAACTTTGTGTTTCGATAAATAGAGTGAAAATACAATTAGGCAAACACAAACACATAAATGTAGGGAGCCAAAGCGTCATCTAAAGAATCTGCTAGGCTTCAGTATGTGTGTGCGCGCACGCGCGCACATATAATTCTTAAATGGGATACATTCCAGAAACAGGCTGGTCTCAGTGATAATAAAAAAAGGCACATTTAGCAATGAAAATGAGTCGGTGGCTGTTTTTTGCGTGTGAAGAATTTTCTTCAACCTTCCAGCAGATATAAAAATTTTCACGTTTGAAGCATTTTCTTCAGCTTTCCAGCAGATATACAGCCATTCATTAATATAGTTCACTATTTGACTGAATTATCTTGACTTTAATATACAATGCTGTAATTCCAGGTGAAGAACCTTTATCTCAAGAATATTTGCTACACAGCTGACCAAGGAAATATTTTACCAATGAAGCATCATACTTCCACACAACTCTCATTAATTATTAATTAATTAAATCAAAGACAAAAGAGCATTTTTTATCGTTTAATAATGAAAATATTTGTGATCTCGAAATGCATATAAAAATGAAAATTTGAGTGAGTTACTAATTAATGCTATATGATCAATTATAAGGAAACGAGATTGTTGAGGAATATAGAGTAAAGAAGAAAGAAGGTGTAGTGTTCAAAATTGATTTTGAGAAGGCATATGATCATGTTAGCTGGGAATTTCTAGATTTCGTGTTAGAAAAGAAGGGTTTTGGCATAAAATGGAGAAAATGGATAAGAGGTTGTTTGACATCGGTTAATTTTTCAGTGATGATTAATGGCAAACCCAGGGGCAAATTTAAAGCGTCAAGAGGATTGAGACAAGGTGATCCATTATCACCTTTTCTTTTCATTTTAGTGGGGGATGCACTTAGTAGATTGGTCAATAAAGCCTGTGATATGGAGGTAGTAGAAGGTTTCAAGATTGGAAATAACAGAGTAAGGATTTCACATCTTCAATATGCAGATGACAGTATTTTCTTTTTAGAAAATAAGGACGAAAGCATTGAAAACCTATTAGGAATTTTGAAAATCTTTTCAAGGAGTGCAGGATTAAAAATCAACATGGCAAAGAGTACGGTGGTAGGCATTAACTTGTCAGAAGAAAGAATTGATGAAATTGTTAATGAGATGGGGTGTGCTAAAGGTAATTGGCCGTTGAATTATCTTGGTTTGCCTTTGGGAGGTAATCCAAACACTGATTCTTTTTGGAATCCAGTGATTGAGAGAATTGCTAAAAGACTTGAAGGGTGGCATAAAGGTTGTTTGTCAAGAGGAGGGAGACTCGTGCTTCTGCAGTCGGTATTGGAAAGCATACCTACATATTTCATGTCAATTTTCAAAATGCCAAGGAAGGTAGTAAAGAGGATCGAAAAGATGATGAGGGACTTTTTCTGGGAAGGAAAAGGTGAAAGCGGGAAAGATCATTTGGTAAAATGGGAAGTTGTCACAAAACCTAAGGAAAAAGGAGGACTAGGGTTTGGCAATCTTCACTTGAAAATTTTGGCACTTCTTGGTAAATGGCTTTGGCGGTTTCCCCTTGAATTGGATTCACTTTGGTATTCTATTATTCTTAGTCGGTATGGCCTTCAATCAAATAATTGGGATGCATGCACCGAAGTTAAATCCACTTTCCGAGCACCATGGAAATCCATTACAAGAGTTTGGAATACTTTCGAGACATGCACCAAATTAGTGGTTGGGAAAGGGGATAAAATTCGATTCTGGTTAGATAGATGGATGGGTGACCAAACTTTTCAAACACTTTTTCCGCGATTATTTAGACTATCAAACAACAAAAATTCTGTCATTAGTAACATAATAACCAACCCATCAAGTTCAACACCTACTTGGAACTTTCAATTCCTAAGAAACTTTAATGAAAGAGAGATTGAAGAGTTTACTTCTCTTTCTAATCTGCTTGAAAACACCACTATTGACCCATTATCCCTGGATAGACGGATTTGGACTGGCCACCCATCCGGGGCTTTTTCATGTAAATCATTTTCCAAAAGCCTCTCTCAATCCGTTTGTACCACAACCTTCCCCCAATCAAAATTTATTTGGAAAGGTATATTTCCTTCGAAAGTCAAAGTTTTTGCATGGTTGATCTCTTTGGGAAAAGTTAACACTTGTGATTTGTTACAACGAAAGAGGCCTAATTGGTATATTTCCCCATCATGCTGTATTATGTGCAGAAAGGCGGAGGAAACTATTGATCACTTATTGATCCACTGCGAACTCGCCAAAGGAATATGGGATAGAATTATGTATTTGTTTCGATTATGGGGAGCATTACCTAGGCGATGGGCGGACTTGATACTTATCAAATGGAATTTTGGGATTAACAAAGGAAAAAAGAAGGTGATATGGAAACTACTTATAATGGCAGCAGCTTGGACTATTTGGATTGAGAGAAACAGGAGAATTTTTGACAATTCTGAAAGATCGATAGGTGATATTTGGGATTCGATAATATTTTACACAGGACTTTGGGCAAGAGCGAATGGTCTATTCAGTACCTTAGATAATTTTTTGTTTCGTTTAGACCCATACAGTTCATTACGAACTCTAGTTCCGAGTAGTTTGCAGAATATCTTTTATTGATCTTGATTAGAATCAAAACTGTACTGTAGAGATGGACGCCTCATCCATTATGATCATTGTAATCTATTGAGTTATTTTAAATAAAATTATGTTTCTTATCAAAAAAAAAAAAAATCTCTAATAGCACATACAGCTGCACTTTTTGATTTTAACGTTTGTACATGGAATATCTTCACTTGTAAATTCTCTGTAAGTACATACATCAGTGTCAGCCATTGAGATGCTTGGCAAAGCAAACTGTAGTCTGGCACATCTATTCAAGCATCCAGAAACCACTTTGAAAGGAATAAACAAACCAATAGCAGCCCGAAATATTTAACTTCATTTAAGATTGGCGAAGAATATAAATTCGAACACTAAATAAAATAAGTAGTGGCTACCTAGAAGAGCGAGGATTTGATTTTCATATAATGTCAGCTGTAAAGAATTGACAGCACAACAGTTTCCCTTCTTAGTGGTGTACACCTTGTGCAAATTCCTCATCTGAATACATCTGAATAAGCAGATTACAAATTCATGAGTTTGATGTTATCAACATGTTCATACTCGCATAAATGCTGAGGCTTGGTTTGTAGAATATTTACCGGCCATCAAGTTCTTGTTGCTTCATCTCTAAGCTTGTCGCTTCCACAGCTGGTCCATTTGCATCTTTATCAAAAAAACCAGCATTTACCTCAGAATGACCACCAGCTACTCTGACTTGTGAGCTGGAAGCTAACTGTTCACTAGTTCTCCTCTTCCTCCGTAAACACTTACAAAGCATGGAGTTCCAAGGATAATCATTCTCCTTGTTTAGGGCCTGATTTCATATAAAATGCTCAAGCTCATCTTAAAGGTTAAGAAAATATATATTGGTTTTGATGTCTGGTATTGCAGTTTATCTTTAACCAACCAAGTCGAGGAAATGCATAACAACCACGGACTTTCTCCCATCTTGCCCTCATAATCTATGGCTCATAGGCTATGCCGTGTGTCATTAGCTTATGTACTATCCCCTAGGGATTAGGTCCTAACGAGATTTCTGACGTGTTCCCAGGGGACAGTACGTAAGCTAATGGTGCCCCTAAGTCATAGATTATAAGGACAAGATGAGTGAAAGTCCGTGGTTGTTACAAAATGGAAGATCTCATTTCAAGTGCAGAAATGGAGCAATGGCATCAGGGCCTCCATTTATGCAAACATAGTAATTTCAGGACAAGAAGGAATAGCACTAAAGAAATTTAAAAAACATACCTTATCTAGAAAAAGACCAATTACACAGTACAGGAAAGTGTCAAGCAACATCATCAGGAGGCAAACCAGAAAGTTAACCCCAGAAGAATCCTGTAGGGACACTAGAACTCAATTTAATAAGTTGTATTGACATATAACTGAAGATCAAAACTTATTAACAGAACATACCCGCCAGATGTTGCTCCATCGAAGTCCAACATGAGCTCGCTCATAGTCAGCAAAATTAACCGACCCCAATGCAAAGGCTGTGGGTGAAAGAAAAGAGGCCATCACCTTTAGTACCCTACAAGTATACACAGAGAAAAAAGACTTAGGCATCATGCTTGAGCATTGTATAAAGTATTGACATATGAGTAGAGTCCTGACATCGAAACGGCCTGGTCATTGACGGTATAATATGGGAAAAAAGCGCCAAGAAAAGAAAGTGTTCCGACTGTTACTGCTGTCTTCGCCCGTGTAAAGAATGTGGAGATCAGGAATGATAGCATTATTGAGCTAAGTCCAAATGAGAAGAAGTACATGAAGACCAGAGACTTGTCGCTGTACTTAAAAAGGGTTCCCATTGTACAGAGAGTAATTATCCCAGACGAGATAGCAAACTGCCAAAGAGATAAAGCATTGAAAAGAACTTCAACAGTCAGTCTTCACAAAACAATACGAGGAGAAGGCTTCCATGACCTAAGCAAGGTACAAATCAATGGACTTAAGCTATTCAAGCTATGCCATATGGAATCAACAATGTGTGATTAATATGAAGTATCATATATACAAGGGTGCTTAAGCCTGCTGCTGTATGACTCCACAAGTCCAATCCAACTTAAACGCAATGATAATTATGGGCTACGTGCGTGTAAAAATGGTTCATATAAGAAGTAAAATCATAAAACATAACACGTAAGAGAGAGCATGTAGGGCATGATGCAATTATAGATCTTAACGTATAGCCAGCAATGACAAGATACTAAACACTCGAAGTTGGCAGAGTTGACAAGAAAAAAAGAATCTCATGCAACTGCAATAATGCAACTGCGATACAATATTGAAATCTATATACCTGAAATGCATATGTTACAAACCATGAGAAATGGAATATCTCATCCTTCAGACCCATCATGTAGAGACCTTCCTTAATCTTCAGCTCCTGAAGTATTAGTAATGTACTTAACACAACAGGTGTTTAAAACGACAAACTGTATATTGAAATGCTGGCAATGAAAATCAAGACCAAGAGATAAGCCACAAGTTGTCATCACCTTTTCCAAAACAGAATAACTAATCAAGCGGGAGATTGGATAGAGAAACCCCAGCAAGTACCTGTTCAATTGTATATTATCAACTAAAGGTTCAAAGAACCTCAATAATGAAGTTGGAAAAGGTTTGGAGAAGATATCAAAAAATGACAAAGAATTACATACAACACTCCCATGACTCTCTTGACAATGGACTGGAACTCATCATCAGTATATTCACGAGTTGGAAATGGGGCTAATCTTATGTTAGCAGGCATAAAATTCGTCCAGGGTGTCTTGAGCTGCGAGTGTATTCCAGATAAGTTTGAAGGTGAACCAACGTCTTCGGAGACTAAGTGAGTCCTAAGTTGCTGTGCAGCATATATGATGAATGAATCCATGACTTGTTGAAGCTGCGCATTGGAGAGAGATAGAATCATGGATAATCTTTCTGCAGTGTCTAGGCCCAAAATAAAGAGGAACAAAGTAAAGTTGCAATATGACAAGACAAGAGCTTATTTTTGCGCTTACAACAGCAAAACTCTTCTAATCTAATTAAGACACCATTATTATTACAACAATAGGCCCGGCAGCAACACAATCTCCTATGATTCATACTCTATTTTTTTTGATAAGAAACATAACTTTATTGAAAATAAGTCTATTGACTTGCATTCAGAAACACTACTACAGCAGCCTATTATTCAGAGTGAGACTTTAATGCATATGAGAGAAAATTCCCCCCATATTTACGGAGTGAACGTGAAACACAACTCACATCATCAGAACATATCTGCTGAATATGAACATCATCAAATGGGATAATTTTTCTTCCTGTCAGCAATGCAGTTGTTGAAAACATCTTAATTACAATTACTCATGCTGAATTCTTTTTATCTTCAGCAAGCATAAAGTTCAGTTAAAATTGCAAGCATGTGATCAAGTCTGAAATATAATAGCATAAAGCAAATATTCACCAATTTGCACAAGTATTAATATTGAACCGCCTCATCTAAAAAGCTTAAACTATTAGGGATGGAATACATTTAATTATTTAAATTTAGCCTTCATTACACACCAACACTTGCGGTATGGATTCATTTTTATTCTGAAGGCCGGATAGGTGCGTGATTTTCACAAATGGGTGGTTGCAACACATCAACTCAGGACATTTGCCAAGCTACCATGATATCATATTGAACCACCTCATCTAAAAACTTAATTTCCATGACATTGAGGCTTGGTATCCCTTATTCATAACGACTAAAACAAAATTTCAGTTATCTATATATAAATGCACGTCATTAATTACAAAAAACAATTACAATTAGCTAAAGTTAAAGAAGGATAGTGAGATCATACGGTTAAAAATCCACTGAAGCCATACTGCATTATTGGTATTGTATTCACACCTAATTCCAGGTCATTAAGATATGGACCGTTCACATCCATGATGGACTTAACATCAGGAAACCCCGAGAAAGCCCATGTGTGGTTAAGACGTATGCTATAGTCAAAAGACTGAGGGCCTTGATCATGAAACACAATTGCTCCTTTGATTTTTGGGTTCGTACTGTTCCTACAGACAGATAATTATACAAGAAAGCAATTTATAACCTATGTCATAAGAAAAGGAAACTTGATTGAGGAATATAATTACTCCTTCAAATTCTATTCATATTATTCCAACACAGAGAAGGAAAAGAACATGTTTTTTATTTATAATTACAGCAGATAATCCTGAATCAGTGACAAAACAGTTTAATCTATGTAATAAGAGAAGGGGGAAAAATCAAATAAAAAATACAAGGCATACAGGATCAAAGAGAAAATGTTACTCAGTGTACTTACAGACATTAGCAATATCGCCATATAAACAGACTGCAAAATTATTTTGTGCAGGATCCAGAAAGTGATAATTAGCTAAAAAAGAAAGGCCTGGTTACTTTTGCCTAATAAAATGTACAGATGAAGATCACCGTGCAGACGTGTAATTTTGGTAAAACCTACTCAACAAGTCAAATAGCAAGTATACTTGTTTTTTGAAGTAATAGAACAGGCGAAAAAAACTAAAAGAAACATCACAGCATCCAGTAAAAACTTCTATTCAAGATTTCACTAAATTGTCACATTATGCACTTGAAACGAGAAAGGATGAGTGAAAATACAACTCACTTTACTTTATCATAAGTAGCGTAAAGATCCGAGCGAATATATTTCTCAAGCTCTTCTTCATCTTTGTACACCCTTGAAGTCAGCTGAAATACATTTTCAATTACATTCATCATCAAAAAGAGGAAAAAGAAATTAGTGCATTATCCAAAAATGGAAATAGCAGTAGATATTAACAATATAAATGTTAGTTTTAAAACTCAAAACTGGTAATATTTAGCCCATGTTTGAGCCCCAATTTTTAAAAACTAAATTTTTCCCAAACCCATTTGCAACCAGACATTCTCCCAATAAATAATTTTGCACGATGACCTAAATGTTTTTTCTACTTTTTAACCATGAAAAATAAATAAATAAAGCAGTATTACAAAAACTCATTTTTCACAAAAATGGGGCTCAGGAATTTATATCATTCCTTGGTCATAGTATTTCCTTTTCTTTTTCTTTTTCCACTTTAACACTTGGAGTGGTTATTTTCCGATCTTCCAAATTTACACATTTATTTAACAGGATTGATTGGAAGTGAACTTCAAGTCTTAAAAAGTTTATACACAATCATGGGTCATGCGTGGTTCTTGTTCTGAGGACCTCACAAAATGAACTTATTTCTCTACTTCAACACTATGTATTATTTGGAACTTCTTTTATGCTGAAGAATTATAGAGATATTTGGCTCTGGTGCATTTGAAATTAAATCAGTTTTATTGAACTAGTTCCAATATCTGGTACTATTGAGTTCCATTCTGGTCATAAATTCACTAGCATGCCGCACTCTTATGAACCATACAGAAAGGGAGAGAAGGAAGCCTATACTTGCTCAAGCTAACTGAAAAATTTAGCCACTTGCAATGGTAAAGAAACAAGACAGGGTGGATACTTCCACTCAATTGCAAAACACAAGTGCCTATAAAATAATATATATTTAAATTTTTACTTCAACATGCACACTGTAATTTGCACGCTGAATTCATTTTTCATCAAAAGCCTGATGCGGGCACAATTTTTATAAATTGGTGGCAGCGAGATTTGATCTTAAAACCTTTACATGCTCACGTACAAGTTTCAATCACCTCATCAAAAAGTTAAATATATTAGAGAGGTGGCTCATTTATTTATTTGACTTTGTTGAGTATCAATAAAGCTAGAGCCTAGAGAAAAGAGATTCAAATGATAATAACTGATCCAGCAACACTCAGTGCATAATATTTAGTCTCAAAAAACCATTGTGAGAGTTTCACTAGCAACATAGAGATAGGATTCGGACCAAAAATTTTCAAATTGTCATTTGATTGTCTACAATTACGGAAACACCAGAAAAACTGAGTATGAATGATGAGCTGAGTGGCCAACTAGGACACCATTAACTACTTCTGGGAAATGAGGAAAAGACAAAGCTACTTTTTCGAAGGAAACAAAGTAAAGAATGTTACAACTTACAAGTAATGACATTTCAAACTGGCCATAAATTATTAATGGTACATCACATAATTACTAAGGGACAAGCAGTATTCATGGAGAACCTTAGAAAGCAAAAGTCAAGCTCATAAACTGACACATGGAAAGAATGTGGAAAGGCATAAGAGATCAACTAAAAGATCAGTTTATGCATACCTTCAGTAGAGGAAATTTTAATGATAATAAGTTAATCATCATCCTTGTCTCATCTGTATCTGGAGCAAAGGCTAAATATTCGTCCTTTGCAGATAATAATTGCAGAACTTGGTTGAAAGTGGGAGACTTGTAGTCTTTTCCTACTTCCACAAACATCTCTTTTCTAATATATCTGCAAAGAATGTTGAGATACATTAGTAATCAGTGGCGGATCTAGAAATTCTGTTCAGCACGAGTGGATATTGATAAAAAAATTTCAGCACGGTCGGCCTTCAGTAAAATAACTATATTTTTCAAAAAAATGCCAAAAATTTCTACTAATATTTTTTTTCCGAGCGGATCCAGCATGGGCGAGCGGGGCGGCTTGCCATGTGGTGGATCCGCCCCTGTCAGTAACAATTATGTAAGTACAACTAAATAATTTCCTTGTACATAAATAAGGGGAAACACTAAGGCTGTGTTTGATTGGAAAGATGAAAAATGGATGGTAAGAAAATATTCTTCAGGGAATTAAATTGCCGCGAAAATATTTTCATAGAAAATATCAATTGGGATTGTTTGATAGGATTAATTTTCTAGGTGAAAAGAAGTGAGAAATTTTTTTGTTTTGTTTGATTGACATTATTTTTCATGACAAATAAAGCAAAATTTAGCTATTTTAATCAAAAAAAAAAAAATTAATTCTTCACACATTTGTATTTAATAATGATAATGTTAATTTCTAGGAAAAAATAAGTTAATTAACAACAAAAAAATGACCAAACGAGATGAAAAGATTGAAATACATTTGTTGGTTTTCCTGGAATAGAGAAAATAAAGTGAGAAAATATTTTCCTCCAAAAGTGAGCAAATCCATCATGTGACAAGAACTAGGAAAATATTTGGCTAGCAAAATGTTGGCAATCAAACATGTCAAAAGTAGGAAAATCCCAAGAAATTTGTATTTGTCATGGAAAATCTTTGTGTATCAAACATAGCCTAAAATCAGAAAGTGGCTTATTTTAATTTGTAGTCTCTATAAACCTCTATGCTTAGATCTTCCAATGTAGTTACCCTAAAAACTCTGTTATAGAATTCAATGATGAGACTGATAACTTTCTTCAAATATGTACTATAATAAAAGCTAAAACTAATTATGTACCTTTAAGCATTTATTCTCTTCTATGCTTCAAACTTTTTGGAAAACAAACACAGCCGAGTAATAAAAATAAAAATAAAATACAAATAACAGAGGCAACAGAGCAGAAGAAACCATACGGCTGGGGTGGATGTATTTGCGTGTCAACTTGTGTC
This sequence comes from Ligustrum vulgare, assembly GCA_963555705.1. NCBI lineage: Eukaryota > Viridiplantae > Streptophyta > Magnoliopsida > Lamiales > Oleaceae > Ligustrum > Ligustrum vulgare. The sequence continues at coordinate 2,460,407 of OY743178.1, read as the reverse complement.
CTTACAGCTATAAGCAATAGCATTACAATAGTGGGAAGTAAAATCTGCCCATTAAAATAAACGCAAGTCAATAAATAAATAGTCACCAAATACCTCCATGCATTTGATGTGCATTTGTGTATACACTTCAACTATCCAATTAGAAAAATGCTAAGAATATTAAAATACCAAAGGAAAACCTACAAAAAGATCAACAACAGAAATAACAATTTCCCAGTAAAAGCCAATCAAGTTTGCCTGATAATCATGCAAAACAAAATTTTACACAAATCCTAGTTCTATTAGAAGAATCTATTTCATTAAGAACCAGATAAATTCAGACTTTAAGACCGCCCTCAAAGAAAACAGATTTCTCCAAGTACCAAATAAGGCTGACAAATTACATGATGATTAAAAATACTTCTATACAACCTCAAGTTCAAGATTGTAAGGGAAAAAATCCCATAAACATGCAAATCAAAATGGGCCTTCGTAAATTCCCAGGGGCATAGTTCAATTACAAGAATCCAATTCATCAAAGCAGAGGAAAAGAAGATAAAAACGCAAAACAAACTTAAAAAGGATGATAAATGTTTTTTGCAAAATCTCATCAAAATCATGAATTCCAAAATCAAGTTACCAAAAACAAGCTTATTAAAGAGTGCCTTCTTGGCTCGGTTTTTAGATTCCCAATACTAGTAGTTCAATCACAAGAATCCAATTCATCAAGACAAAAAATCAAAATGTACTGAATATATATTTTCAACTTAACAAAATCCGATCAAAATGATCAACTTCCAAAATCAAGATTTTTAATCAAATTTGTAAAGTCCACAGACATGCATAAGAAAATGGCGTGTGTGTCTGTGTCCACGTGTACGAAGAAGTAAATGGACCTCAGCACAGGTAATAAAAGGGTGACGAATTTTGAGAAGCCAGTTCTTGCGAAGCATAGCCTTCAACTGTCTTCTTGAAGACCTCATATTCTCCTCCTTCTCTTTGTTCGTCTCCATTTAGGGCTCCAGTTAGAGCGCACACTCACTCCACCGATCAAATCCAGAGAAAGAGGAAAGTATATGTAACCCACAATTACATGTACAAATTCTAAGCTTTATAGCTAGGGGGTGGCAGGGGAGAAGAATCAGCGTAATTTTGTTGGGTCAAGACATGTTTGGAAGTTAGGTAGTGTTTGATACCGCCTTATTTTTCAGGAAAATGTCAAATTATGAAAAATATTTTTCATCTTTTGCGTTTATTGACTGTTTAATTGGAAAAAATTTCCTTGAAAAATATTTTCTTAAGTATAACCGCACAACTACCTTATTTGCCTTGAAAATATTTTCTTACCTATTTGTTGAGAAAATATTTTCCAGCTAAGGTGGAAAGTTCTTTTGCGTCACGTTTGATCATTTTTATTATTGTTAATTGATTTTTTTTTTCAGAAATTAACATTATTATTATCAAGTACAAATGAGTGAAAAAAAATTATTAAATTTGTTAAATTTTGATTATTTGTCATGAAAAATAATATCAATCAAATAACAAAATTTGGAAAATCTCCCACTTTTTCACCTGGAAAATTTATCTAATCAAATACTTTCAATTAACATGTTCCAGAAAAATAATTTCCAGCCAAATCAATTCCTAGAAAATATTTTCCTACCATCTATTTTCCATCTTTTCTATCAAACACAGCTTTAGTGTTTTGTATTTATTTTTATTTTGTTAAATTTACAATTAAATAATACTGAATGCTTTTATCGTGAATAACGAACAACACAGTGGAGAAAAATATTTTTTTCCTTTTTTTTATATATATATGAGATGAAAAATGACATAAAGTATTTTAAAAGTTCTCTGATAAAGTAACTTATCTTGACATTAGATTTGTCATAATTACTTGATAATTAATTGTATTGATTAAAATTAGGTTTTTGATAAATTTTGATAAAAGTTGTCGTGATTAAAAAATTGTGAGTCTTCTAAAATATGTGACTGATATTAATTATTGACTTTGACTTATTCTGTGTTCAACTACAATATTTAAATTAGAATTTTTTCATAATATCTCAAACAATTTTTTAACCACATATATTTTTTCTCTTCAATTTTTAATTACAAATTTTATTTAAAAAAACCAAGTAAATCAATTTAAATTAAATTAATGAGTCGCAGAACGAAACTTTAGATTAAAATCTAAATTATTATCTTTATCAAAAAGATTTTATGTCTCCATCACCTTGACAAGGTGGGCACGCCAAATTTTACTAATTGCTGCAGTTTGAAGGTTTTATGAAGAATAAAGTGGGACCCACTATTGATAAATCAACTTGATGAAGATTTTTTCTACTTGAAATAAATGATGGCTAAATGGGAAGTATATATGTTCAAACGAATCAATAACATGACATTTTTCATAATGAAATATATTTTTTATCAAGCTCTCAAAGTTTTACAATCATTTTTTATAATAGAAAATTTATGATTTACTTCTTTCCTTTAAATTAGAAATTTTTGCCTTTTTTATTATGGAAGAATCAATAGCATTTCGTGATTATTTCTTTTAAATCGAGTCTAGTGATTCATGCTCGTTTAAATTTTAATTGGATCAAAATGTTCATTCAAACTTTTTTTTTTTTTTTTTTCAATCTTAAAAAGTCGATCTTGTGACAATTTGTTGAATCACGTCGTCTCAAGTATATTGATTGCAAGTGGCCAAATGGACATTAACTATTGTGACTCTTGATTAGTGATTACCATAGAGGACAAAGGTTAGTGATTTAGACTGGGTTATTTATAGTTTTTGTCACTCCTAAGATTATTCCCCAGCTTAAAATTGCAATTCCATTAAGTTATTTCATTAAATTTATTGCAAAATACTATATTTATTTTCTTCATGAATTTTGAGTTATCTTTTTGAAAGAACGTGCACAAAAGTCACATAATAATAATAATAATAATAAGATAAAGATACAACAACAAATTAAACTTAACTCGTCACACATGTTCTACTGTAATCTCACGTGTAATCCACAACTTTTCAAGTTTCCTACCATCAAAGTCGACATTCGATTAATTTATTAATTTATTTTTCAATCAAAATATTATTTTTAAGTGTGATTTGGGTTTGCTCGTGGAGCTCAAGCCACGTACAAGATATGAAATTCGTTGACCGTTGGGTTTGAAGAGCAAATTGGACTTTTTTTTTCTTAGCTTCTCTGTATGGACAAACCCATATTTGTCCATATCATGGGGTCATAAATGCGACACTTGTACGATTGACGCCACGTCAAACATGAGCGTTAACCTCAATGAGTTTTCCCAACTGTCTTCGACAGAAACTAAGTCCCTGTTCAGCGGCTGTGAAAATGTTTATAAATAAAACTATGTTGTTGTTGAGAAATTGAATTGTTTATAAATATGTTTATAAATAAGAAACCGAACCGAAGCTAAATTTCCCATGGTTTTCACTAGGAAGAGTTGTGAATATCATGAAATATATGATTCAAAATAAATTTTAATATATGAAGATCAAACATTGACTACGAGGTAAAACCGACGTGCAGATCAAGAGTATCATAGACATTTATAGAGCACAATGTTAAAAATAAGACCACGACACAATATTAGACAAAGTCATGTACATTGAGATCGAGTACAAACGCAATACATATACACCCTTTTAAAAAAAACCTTCGATAATCGCAAACTGAGTTACATATCCAACCAAATCAAAGAATTTGAACATGCCTGATGCCATTATAACTATAATAATCTGAGGATCAAGAAACATACAGCAGTAGTTGAAGACGAGACACGAAAAATCACTCTTCGACGCCATCGCATAACCAAAAATCGACGTAAGTAGTCCAGGCAAGATGACCTATAAAAGTAGGTTGCACTGGATGTATATACGTTAAACAAACAACTTCTTGCAAGCGTAAAAAAGGAGATGGAAAAGCACTTGACTCGTGATTTTTGGCGCTAAAAGAGATCGACTTTCTTTTTCTGCATGTCTTGTTTCCACTTGGGTAACTTGTAGAATGCTTCTTTCGCCATTCCGAATATGGCCTGAAATTCTTCATCCGAGAGGTAAGCCTGAAAATCGACAAATATTAAAGCCGAAACAATATTAGTACTGTGACATTGAAACAGTTTCCACGTAAATTTCCTGATAATAATGATCTGCCGAACCTCTCTTCGTTTAAAATCAATGCCAGTGACAGGGTTGTTGGATTTAGCCTTCAGTTGCTCATAACGAAAAGTGGTTTGACTATTTTCAGTGCCATTCTCATTCACTTCTCTTTCTGGCTTTGGTTCTGAATCCTCTCCGTTAGCCTCCACAACGGGCTCGACTGTCTCGGTTTCCTTGATTTCTGAAGCTTCTTTAGAATCTTCAACCTCCGGAGGATTTTCATTCTTTGTTGTGGCTACAATTTAGAGGAAATGTTAACTTGGGAACTGCAGCCTTTTACACTAGTGACATAAAAATCTCATCTGTAGTTATGACTTTCCAGTAATTAACTTGAAAAATGCTACAGAATATAAGCAGGAATAATTCTAATACCAGGACGGCTAGCTTCTACTGATGGACTTCTACTTGACCGGGCAGGAGAGACGTCAGGTGATCGGCTCTTTTCGGCACTGAGAACAGATGATAAAGCTGCTACTGCAGCTGCTCTCTGCGACCCTTGGCTTTTTCCTCCTGATCTTGGGGCAGAAACAGGTTTCGGCACTGGAGATGAATTAAATGCGGAGTTTAAAGCAGCTAAAGCTGAAGCTCTTTGAGTTTTCCCACCGGAATTTGACCCATTGGACTTCTCCTGGTCATTGAATAGCATAAACGAAGTTAATATATATTTCATACAAAATCCGAACAATACGAGGTAACACGTCATATTTGAAGAGCATCAGCATTCAACATAACTTCTGATTTTTGCAGCTTCACATGATACACTTGTAAAAACATGGGTAACATTAATACTTTGGAAGAAGAGTTCATATCAGATGAAACGGAATACAGAAGAGGACACGGTGCAGCGCGTGTCGGGATAAAAAGGCTTAATCCAAAATCTCAAAATTGAATTCATAAAAATTCAAAGCATAAATTCATCTCCAGGAAGAAAAAGTTAGGGAAGGAAAGGAAGGAGTGGAGGCGAAGAAAGAAATCAAAATACTAAAGAATATTTACATATGAGCTTCTTCTATCCCTTTTCTTTTTTTTAATACTTGACAAAAACTGTCGCGGTGAAAAAGTTGAGACAAATTGCACATGAAGCTCAACAATTCAAGACAACTGAAAGAAAATTGAAAACCGAGGTATGTTGCTTTATGCAAATAAATCAAGATTTTACCTCCACAGCGTGACCTGCCCCAAAGAATAGCATAACCTTCTTCTGGAATGAATTTCCTTGTGACTGTTCAGCCAAATAAAACATTTTTCTACATTAGCATAAACCATGCAAAGTAAAAGAATTGAGATGAGACAAGCACAATAATGTCTAACAGCAAAAAAATGATTAACAAAGGTTCAAGCTCAAGCTGATATTATCTAGTAGATGTGTACAACTCATCTTAGAATAAACTCGTGTTACCCAATTACGAGCATGTTTAGATAAACTTAAAAATAATTGAAAGTATATTTTAATTCTATTTTGCAAAATAAGAAACCATGTGTTAAGTCTCAAATTCACACTTGTAGAAAAAATATGCTTCGGAAAAGATGACATTTGACAAATATCTCTTCAACCAAAATAAAATAAAATAAATTGTGATAAAACTAGAGAGGAGAAAATTCTGAGACATACATTAGCTTTTGCAGGATCCCACGAAAAGTATGTGGTGAAGAAGCATGGCTCATTTCCTTCCGTGACTTTGTATAGTGGAACATTTGGAGACAAGCCCTCCAATGAAGCAGCCATCTCTACATATATCTGCAATAACTTATGTTGTTAACAAAACACAAGATGAAAACAATTTTAACAATTTAAAATACTTAGAGAACCTTCAGCGAGTACCTGTCCAATTTCAAAAGCATTTTGCTTCTCTTTGGAGTCTACTGATTGACCAACCCAAACAAAGACTTCGGCGTGAGTGTCAAGTATCAACATGTCCTCAGTTAAAAGGTCATCTTGAGCAAAGTTGTAAATTTCTTCGATCTGATATATAGGTATTATTCAGGAATCAGGATACAAAAGTATAATGTAAAAATAGGAATGCCGGAACTTCATAAGTGATTTTTCCAGAACACACCTCAAACTTTCCTGGCGATCACATTGCAGTAGTAGCACCACAAGAAAAATAGTTAGAAGATGCCCAACATTACAAGAAAATTCAAGAATCAATTGAGCATGTCTGGCTTATCTTAAAAAGATTACATATAAGTTTGAATATAAATAAGACTAATCAAAACTTAAAAGTAACAAAGTGCTTAATATAATGATAAGGAAAGAGTTACTTTCAAAATAAACAACTTTTTTTCTTAACATATCCCAACATGTTTGGCGACAAAAAATTAGACATGCTTTAAGCTCAGAGAAACATGCTCACAATCCTACAAAATATTGCATAAAAAAGGATTCTAACCTTTATTAAAAGAGAATGCAAACAAGTGGGGATCTCTGACGACATCAGGAGATACTTTCTTGCTGGTGTAACTTTGTTTTCCTCCAAGAGGAAACCAAAAGGCTGAGCTCTCAGTTCCTTCTTTTGCGTGTTTTACAGTTACTCCCGGCTGAGTTTGTAAAGGAATTGAAAATTGAAGTTGTTAACTGGAATACAAGAGGCAGTCGGAGATGGTTACAAGTAAAAGACTCAGTTACATTTAATGTTATGCTTTCAATATTCATCAGTGCAATCATAGACGTCCCTTCTATAGATCCTTCAACAAAGGAAAAACAACCTTACCCATATTAAGCATTCAAATGGCATATTTTTAAGGAAAAAGATGAATTTGATTTTATTTCATATCCCCAATCTTGGGACTCGAATATTTACCTTCATACTGCACCTAATATTAAATATGAATTTTGGATAAAAACCACTCCTATTCAACTATCAATATTTTTGCTTTAACCTCATTTACGCAGGAGCAGGACTCAAAAATTTTTAAAAAAATTCAGGTAAAAAGCATCCAACTCCTTAGCATCAACAAGAGAGGCCGTATAGGACCACATGATCCTATATTCATGGTTCTTCTTATCTTTATTCTTTGGTGACACCCCGGGATCACATACTAAGTTTAGAATGAGATATTTTAGTAACGTAGGAAAAGTTCTAATAATGAGAAAAAAATGAAAGACAACGATGGATTCTTCTACAAAGGCCTACCCTGAGAAACTCTGCAACTTTAGCAGCTAACTGTTGCTGCTCAAAGGTACTTTGATTACCATGCCAGGTGAAGATTGAAGATCCAGATTGCAGAAGAAAACAGTCATTCGAGTTCAAACAAGTCGCCACCTAAAAAGATAAAACAAAATTGAAATAGATACTGAAGTATCATTACCATGGGAAAAGAAGATACCTTATGCAGTATAATCTATAAAAGACTGAGGAGTTGGAAAGCCACACATTTTAGTAACCAAAAAGACAAATAAGCTAATGAACGTACAGCATCAACTTGAACAGCTTTATTGTTATGCACAGACGTTCCAGATATCCGGATAAGTGCGACAGAATCGGCAGTATAAGTTTCATCATTCAAACCTTTGTCAGCTATATAATTCTTGTAACCAGAGCTCATGCCACCCTAATGAAAAATTCAAGATGGTTAAAGCAACACCTCATGTATCTTTTCATTCTATGACTAGCCTAGTTTTCTTTCTTTTTCTTATTTCTATTCCATGTAGCTGTAAGGGCACCTTAAGGACGACCATTGGCTGAAAGATGGCAATGAATTGAGGCGGCTCTTTCCCTTGAAGTATCCGACCCTGCATGATTCATTACTCAGTCTTTACTCTATACCTTCACCTTGCATTGTCCAACACTAAAAACAATTTGAGTTCGGCTAAGCTTAAAAAGTAAGCCTACGTTTGGTAAACTATTTATAAACAAAATATTTTCCCAAATCATTTTTTAATCACACACATTTCCCCAAACTACTTTTCAACCATAAATTTTACCTCGAAAATATCATATTTTTTGTTTATTTATTAAAAAAAAAACCCCAAACAGAGGCTAAGTTGTTTTAAGTACCTTGTACCTTCAAATATCTGGATAAATTACTTGTAACTTCTAAGAAAAAAACACTTTTTTCCAAGTAACTTTTTTACTCTCAAAATAAGAAACTTATTTCAAAATTTGAGTAATAAATTTTTTTTATTCTAATCTCTGAAAAAACTTATACACTTTAAGCTTTGCTAAACGTTAATGCGCTTGTGTTAATACCTGCACTGGCCTCCCTTTCAGTGAGTTACACACTGTAGTAGCCAATTGAGCAGCTATCTTTTGGTCCTCCTGAGAATTGCAGAACTTAGTGTTGTTAATGACTCCACAAACTCCAGAATAAATAAAAAGAAGCAATGTAGTTCAGACAAATATAAAAATATATGTAAATATGAATACCAGGATAATGTGTTGAATGGATAAGTTTTATTGGAACGTCTATGGGATAGAAAGAATCTCCAATTCTTCATACTAAGGTAAAGTTGAAAATAATCTTTCTATATTTCTAAATGCAACAGATGATTTCAATTTATTGAGTCTTTATTATAGAAAGCATAAAACATATAATAGAATTAACAGTAAATTCCAAAACCGTGTTGATCACATCTTAATCTCAACCTTTGTTTTGACATGGCACAAAATAATGTACAGGTAATGAGCAATGACAACACATATTACCTCGATGCTGTCTTTTCCAATCCAACAACACAAATAATAATCTTCTTTCCGTTCATTAGAATGGTAAGTATAGAGGATAACATAGCAATCTCCACTGAAAAATTTACCAATATCTTCAATGGGAACTGGAGTTTTGGCACTGCCATTGATACACCAAACCTGGAAAATACGATATTTGAAATTCAAACTTTTCAATTTAATATATATATAATTGAGCTAACCAGCTAACCCCAGAATAACCAGGTAACACGTTAGCAATGGACCTCTATTTTTCCACCTCCTTCAAGCAATGGGGGGACCTCCTCATTCACGGGAACACTCTTGCTTGCTCCCTTAACACCAGCACCTTGCTGCTTCAGCAAAGCTACCACCAGCAAGCACAGTGGCTTCAGAACTTAATAACGTCCAGGAATTATGAAGTATATTTTTGAGAAGCCGGGAATGAGATATACCTGCTACTTTCCCTCTTCCCTCCTCAGCAACAGAAGGTGCTGATCCTGACGGCCAAGAGTCAAAGTTGGACTTAAATGAAAGTGTCTCATAACCTTGAATAAGCCGAATTATATGTGTTGACTTTGGTCTATTTTGGCTGGCCACAAAATCCTGAGGAATACCATACACTAGTGAGCGTCCAAGCAACATATCCAATTCAAGAGCATGTTTGGCTAAGCTTAAAATAGTAACTTTGTTTCCAAACATACGTGGATAACTTGCTTTTAAGAAAACGAAATTACTCTTTTTGAAAATAACTACTGCCTTGCTATAAAAATAAGTATCTTGCGTATGTAAACTTTGACCAATAATTTTTTTATTTATTTAAAACTTACTCTTTCACTTAAACATTTTAAGCTTAGCAGACGTGCACAAAATATGAAAAAAATAAGCATCTACCTCAGCAGCTTGAATAGCAACTTTCCTCTCCTCTATTTGTGTTAAGCGGCCAACCCAAACAAATACCTCAGCACCACAATCCAACAGATAGCATTTATTGTTTTCCAAACTTGACTTGGAAAGTTCACAATCTACATCTTTTACTTGACCATCAAAAATACTGCAGAAAAGCAAAAGAAGACCATCGATTTAGTTTCTCAAGTCAATAACTGAGAAAGAAGTTCAACCAGTAACATGATCGAGTGAAGAAGCTCAAGTACATAATCCAAAAATAGGAAAGCACGTGCAAACAGATACTAATTAACCAACTGGTAGGGTCCTGATAATGGTGCAGAATTGTGGTCGACTGCAGAAGAAACGAAGATGCTGTTGACGGAACATTTTTGGATTATATTGGATAAAATTGCAGAAACTGTTGAATGTAAATCGTATTACTAAGAGGAATGAAAACAAACTACAAATGGACAGCTCTCGAGTGGTTGCAGCTCTCCCTGATTTCTCCATCTCATTTTCTGAATGCCCCCAAATGAAACTACCCTCTCCTCTTTATAGACAAGGCTTGCCTTATTTTTCTAAATCCCCAAAATACCCCTAATAACTAACTACTAACCAGCAGTTCATCACCAACTTATGCGTGTATAGAAATTAATAGCGAGTAGCTAATTTAAATAATGAAGTCTCTATATTACAAGGGATTATATAAAAGTCATCAAGAGTGCAAGGAGAAGTGAATATAATCATATGCTAACGAATATTATAGGTGGAATTATATCACCACTTGGCAGCAATTAGTAAATATTACACAAACAAGGTCCTTAAACATCAGTTAGATCTCCTTAACATTCTTCAGAATCAAACTTTAAACAAGAGCAGCATTAGAATCATGAGAATTTCATTTGTAAGCGATGTGAAGTACAGACTGAAAACAACTGATAACTTCCAGACCCCACTCCATCACAGTAGCTAAGATGAGAGAGAATGAAGGAGTGGCAGAAGACAGAAGGCAGTGAGGTAAACAAGAAGCATGAGAAATTGACTATACAAGAAAAGTAAAAGAAAGAAGGAACGGATAATTTTGTGAGTCAATGGATTTAAAAACAAGTCATGAGATTTTCCTGGTTAGTTGATAAAACTATACAGGGAAGTATCACTTCCACTGCCAGAAACCTCCTAGCTAATTAACACACGTGCCACACTTCAATTTAATCATTATAATTTGAACTTTACCATTCTAATTTGAACTGAAAGAAGCAACCGGTGGATATCTCTGATTTATTTTATTTACTTGAATTATCTTTCAATGCGTAACATATCCATTCACCAAAAATGTTCAACTCCATCACTTGAATCCTACTTTTAGACCAGATTTTTAAGGCAAAAAGTAGAATTCAGATGAGCTCGTCATTCCTGATTTAGCATCATGAAGGACTATCAGCATGAAAGTGAAACAAACTAGGAAAACTTTTAAGTGTTATTCTTTATGATAGAGCTAACAGTTTCTACAGAAGTATAATGAACCTATAATGTTTGAAATGTGAAAGCATCTAACTGGAAGACAATTATACTATTAGACTTGGAAAAATAACTACCTATAAAGCTTTGCAGGGGTCTGGAAAAATAACTACCTATAAAGCTTTGCAGGGGTCTTCTCGGGAACAATATCATCTTCAGTAGTAACCTTCTTTCCAATTGGAGCGAACCCACCAAAGAGGAGCCAAAATTCACCAGAATCTGTCTCAGCTTGCAATTTCCCATCATCTGGAGAGTTAACAACATTATCAGACAAAACAAATAGAATAAGTAGTGTAAAATAGAAACATGGATTCATATTGGAAAGGACAGAAAAGTATGACAATTGACAACCATAGTGCTCACTGAATAGGATTGTTCTTACCAACAATGGCAACATCACAAGTCCCCTCATGGTACTTTTCCTTCAAATACTGAATTACTTCTAATGCTTTGGCTCTTTCCTGAATGTTGGAGTTTGCACCATTGAACTGATATATCTTGCCTTTAGTGTCAAGAATAAAAACATCATCATGATTTAGTGAGGAGCGGGAAAATGGAACCTGCATAACACGGAGAACCAAAGTACATTGTCTATGATTTTTTGTAGTATTGCGTTGAATATAATACAGTCAATACATGGATTCACTTTTACCTGCTTCAATCTTACAACTCGTTTTCCTCTACAAATGTATAGCCGGGTTTCAAATTCTTCTTCTTCAGGTTTCTTAAATCCAGATGCAACACCACCTTCCAGTGGAATGATACAAGGTTTGAAGTATGACAAGAATTTGTCAGATTCATGGCCTTGTAGTTCTCTATGCTGCACAGCACGGCCACCAAGAATGGCGTCAAGTTCAACAGTTTTGATAGCTGCTGTTCCTGCTTCATCCTGAAAAAATAAAAATAAAAAATAAACCTTAAGCTTGATGAAATAGACGTGAAGGAAGTACTTCTAACAAAGAAAAGAAGAATTGAGATCATGCCTGGCTAGTGTCCTTTCCAAGCCAGAAGTGTATGTCATAAAGATAAGCACCTCCCTTGCCAGGACTTGTCTAAGGAGAAAAGCATAGGTGTGTAAGAAGTTTAGAGCTTATTTATTTTTTCCTTTTCTGATATTAAGAAAAAATAACTAATTAACTACCCATCCAAATTCACATCAAATTTAAGCCCTGGACTTGCGAGAAGCAGAAAAATGAACAGTACAAACCTGCAATAGAATGTATGAATCTCCAGAGTAGAATTTCCCATAGTCCGATTTTGGCAAAGGAACTGGTTGGAAGTCTTCAATTCTCCAGATTTCAGTCCCTCTGAGAAGTGTTAAGATCAACCAAAAAGTAGAAAATTCTAAAACAAAAGCACTCACAAGAGTTGCAGTAATATATAAATATATAGCCCTTGTTTTGTAATATTAAAATCTAAATTTTAATCTAAGTCAAATCGACAATTAATCTCAACAACATATTTGATGGGTCCCACAACTTTTCAACCACACGTCTTATCAATTTTTATCAAAATCTTCTAAAAATCTGATTTTAAATATCCATCAAACAGGGGCATATATATATATATTCATTGTACTAGAGATACCAAGCAGATTATTTAGTTTATCAAGTCTTAGGATACATTCTCTGCCCTGCTCCCTGAAATGCAGGTTCCAATGCTTTTGCTGAGCTAGACATTGTGAGATATTGTTTTCAATACAGTAGATTGTGACAGAAAGACAACAACTCCCAATAGTTATTTCTATATTCCACCAGAATTAACTGCTGAGAGAAAAAATAATAAGAAATGTTATAGAAAGAACCGGTGAAGTATATAGATGACAAGCACAATGGATCCAGAACTCAAAAACTCTATGTTATAGATGCAGAAATTGCTTATTTTGTTTGTAAGAGCTACCAGAATACACAATTACCCCTTTCAAGAGAAGGGAAATAAAATTAAAGAAATGTGCATAGTGCAGAGTCCCATGAAATCTTCATCACTCTTATAACAATAAAATATCTCTAACAATAGCTTTTATTCATGCTTAAGTCCAAGACTATGATACATGCAGGTTAACGCTAGCTTCTTTCAGGTCGTTATTTGGATTTACTATGATCAGGTCGTTATTTGGATTTACCATGATCAGGTCGTTATTTGGATTTACTATGAACTGGTCCCCTTGTTGTTACTTGACTAAGTTGAACCCATAAAGAGATACTAACAAGAACAATGCATAAAGTTTCCCTGCACAGAGACTCCAAAATCTCAACTTACACAATGACACTGACAGCATAAGTTTTGAGAAACAAACTTGATAAGAATATTATTCCTCTAGAAGCTTTTTCCCCAGATTAAGGCAAGGCAGAAAGGCGCGAACAACGATAAAGGACATGGCTAAGGAGGAGATCCTTTCTATTTCTACAGATATTGTACCTTGTAAAACACTTTCTTAAATTACAGAAGCATTTTACTGACACAAATAATACCATTCAACTCTTCAAAGAAATTATTGATCATTAAATCAGTGTCTCTGCAGCTAAGCTTGCCTATTTTCCGGCATTTAGTACCCCAGTCAGCTTTAAGATATCTGAATTCTACCTCAGCAACTTATGATCTCCCACAAGAACTTCTTAAAAAAGATACTCACGGTCCATGTCAGCAACTGAAATCATTACTAACAATAAGCTTACCAACTGAACAAACCCACATTGAGTCTAAGAATGGACCGTGTTAAAACGTTTATGATCTCCCACAAGAACTTCTTAAAAAAGATACTCACGGTCCATGTCAGCAACTCAAATCATTACTAACAATAAGCTTACCAACCGAACAAACCCACATTGAGTCTAAGAATGGACCGTGTTAAAACGTTTAAATGAGGTCGATCATAAGAACTCATAACACAAGATCTCAATTCCAATATTTCTATTAAACCTCGATAAGCCCAACGGAAAAAGTTACACAAGATTTGATATTTGAGTCAAAACCTCAGAAAACTCAAGTTCACATTAAAGATCCTTCATTTACTACACAATTTCAAAATTAACAGATCCTAAGAAAACAATCGAACATATAAGTTTCAAAATTAATCTAAACATATAACCTGAAATTGTTAGGCAAAAAATCAAATAACAGACAATCAATAAGCATTAACTTATTAAAAGAATAGATATCATATCAGATATGACCTGATTGAATTAAATAAGTAAAGATTGACAATAAGGCAAACCCATCTCACAAACAACCCATTGAGCTCAAATCAACACACTTTAAATCCAATATCAAAAAAAAAAAAAAAAAATCCATATCAAAATTCAGTAGAAGGGATATAAAGAAGCATTTTTAAGAGTCATTTGATCAACAAACCTTAAAGAGATCCCTTCAAATTCTCTTTTTCTTGAAAAATGCGATGATATGTGAGGAGTTGAGGTGTTTTTAGAGCGAGAAAGCAAAAGGTTTGTAGGAAGAAAAGAAGGTGTTTTTAGAGCTGGCAAATGTGAGCGAGCGAGCGAGAAAGAGAGGTCGATGAAAGAGAGAAAGGAGTGTGAATAATTAAGGGAAAATTACAGTCAGTCCCCAACCTATTCACTGAGTAGAAACAAGTCTCCATTTTATTTTTTGAATAGAAACAGTCCATTTGTAGCTTTTAAAAAGGTCAGCTTCTTATTAATAAAATTCGTAGTTAATATAAATAGGGGGAAAAGTCCCTTTCCGTTCCCAAGCCACAAAATCCAGCGTAGGTCGAGTCCGTTCGGCTGCTCGTGCTGGATCCGGCCGAATTTTCAGATATATTAATTAATTTTTATTTTTTTTTAAATTATACCTTTAGAATTTTTTCAGTACCAGAATGCAGAAAACGGCAACCAACAGGAGACAGGAGCAAGCATTCCTTTAATTTCGAAATGGGCTATAAAAGAAAAAAATGATGTTGGCCTTGGCCCAAAATCTAAGTCTAACCCAACCCAGCCCAGTCCAGCCCAGCCAAGCACTCCAATCCATTAACCCGATTACCATCCATTTGCTTTGCACGTCTGTAGCCATTAGTCCATTACCCATTAGCCAAAGTCAAACAAACACAAACTGAGAAGAAAATTTATATTCGAAGTTCCAAACCTCGAGCTCGAAGTGCTGTCTCCTGTCGCGACTCCGCGACGCCATCGTCTCCAGATTCCAGTCCATTCCACGGTCTCGAATCGAAGTGCTCCGTGCTCCACAACCACAAGTCTGCAGCAGCTCCAGCTTCCACTTCCAGTCAAGGCTCGGTTCCATTCAGTGGTTCAGACTCCGACTCGGTTTCTTGAATAAGGTTAGTGATTTTGGGATTATGAGTTATGAAAACTTTATTTCTATTTAATTTATTCTAGTCATTGTGAGTATTTTCAATTTTGTGAATCTGTGATAACTGATTCTGATTTTGATTGTGATTTGTGAGTCTGAGACTGTGACATTGTGTATTTGGAATTTGTGGATTTTTTATTATTTAGCTTAGAAATTGCTAATTTGTGAACTATCTGGCATGAATTCTGATTTTTACAGTGATAGTATTAGTATATTTTAATAATTTTCATTTTACTGGATATTGATTGTGTATTTGGAATTTGGGGATTTTTGATCATTTAGCCTAGAAATTGCGAATTTGTGAATTATTTGTCATTAATTGTGATTATTGAATTAATTGTGATTTTTACATAAATTTGAATATATTTCCTGCAATTTGCTGATTATATCGTTATTTATATGGAACGATTTTTTCCATCAAAACGGAAGTCACAACCTAGTTCATCTAATTTTACACCTGGCACTAATTCTAGCCAAGCAAATGAATTGGTAGGCGATGATAACACAAAGAAGTTTTGTAGTCAAGTTAACCACGATGATCTTGTGTCTGACCCAGGGAAACGTCCACCTATCGATTCATATGATCCTAATATTAGGGATGATGTTAAGATGGCATACTTAGAGAAAGAACCTTGTCAACCTCGTGGACATGACTTTCCTAGAAGACAGATGTGGACTGATAAAAGGTGTTTTAGGAAAGAATGGTTCTCTGAATTTTATTGGTTGGAGTATAGTATCGAAAAAGATGTTGCTTATTGCTTGTATTGCTATTTGTTCAAACATGATAGATGGTGTCAAGGAGGTGGATATGTATTCACTAAGACTGGGTTTAGGGATTGGAGGCACAAAAGGACTTTGAGAGATCATGTTGGACTTGTTGACAGTGTTCACTATAAAGCTTTCAATAAGTGCACCAATTTGATGAATCAAAAACAAAGTATTTCCTTTGCATTTTCTAGTCAAGGTAGTTCTCAACTACAAGGTTATAGGATGAGGTTGACTGCAATCCTAGATTGTACTAGATTCTTCCTAATGCAATGATTGGATTTTCGTGGTCATGACGAGACGAACGAGTCACTTAATAGAGGAAATCTAATTGAGTTATTGGAATGGTATGTGGCTCGTTGTGAGGAAGTATCAAATGCAGTGTTCAGTAATGCACCAGGAAATCACCAAATGATTTCTCCGAACATCCAAAAGGATTTGATTAATTGTTGCGCCGTAGAGAGAACAAAGGCTATTATAAAAGAGATGGGTGATTCTTTATTTTCAATATTGGTTGACGAGTCTCGAGATAACTCCGTAAGAGAACAAATGGAAGTGGTATTGAGGTTTGTAGACTGTAATGGACAAGTTAAGGAACGTTTTTTGGAAATTTCTCATGTACCTTATACTAGTGCTCGGTCACTGAAAGATGCTATTGATGAAGCATTTTCTAGGCATGGATTTTGCATATCTAGCTTGAGAGGTCAAGGTTATGACGGAGCTAGCAATATGTCAGGTGAGTTCAATGGTTTGAAAGGTTTAATTTTAAAAGAGAATCCGTATGCCTTTTATATTCATTGCTTTGCACACCAACTTCAGTTGTCTATTGTTTCGGTGGCACGTAGAAACAATATGCTTGGTGATTTGTTTCTTATTCTTACTAATACTGTGAATTTGGTGGGTGCATTGTGCAAGCGTGTAGACGCTCTTCGAACAAGTTATCATTTAGAGATTCTAATGAAGCTTAATGTTGGTGAAGTTTGTAGCAGCACTGGTAAGTTTCAGGAAATGAGTTTGGCAAGACCAGGTGATACTAGATGGGGATCGCATTTACTCACTATTACTTGCTTTATTGCCATGTTTAATAATATCATAGATGTTCTTGAGGATATAGCACAAGATGGAACAAATACAGAGCAAAAAGCAATTTCCAGAGCTCAGATGAACGGTATGCAGGAGTTTGAATTTGTGTTTTCTCTCCACTTTATGTTAGAAGTTCTTGTTATTACTAATGATTTTTCACAAGCCTTACAGAAAAAAGATCAGGATATTCAGAATATTATGAATTTGTTGAACTTGTGTAAGTATGCATTGCAGAACTTGAGGGATAATGGTTGGGATAATTTGTTAAATGAGGTGATTGAATTTTGTGTTGGTAGACATGTACTGGTGCCCAATATGGATGATATTTTTGTAATGAGAGGACGACCTAGGCGTGGTGTTCATCAGGTGACTTATCATCATCGATTTTATGTTGATTTGTATTGTCACGTAATAGACTCAATCTTGCTAGAGTTGAATGAGCGTTTTTCAGAGACAACTACTGAGCTCCTGATTTGCATTTCATGTTTGAGTCCAAAAGTCTCATTTGTAGCTTTTGATAGGGCTAAATTGCTTCGTTTGGCACATTTTTATCCTTCAGACTTCAACACTGAAGACCTCATACTACTTAGACCTCAGCTTGACAAAAATTTTTTGCTTGTCACAAGGGACAAAAATTTCTTTAACCTCGACAGTGTATCTCACTTAGCTCAGAAGTTGGTTGAAACAGGAAATTCTTATTATTTTTCATTGGTTTATAGGTTGATCACATTGACTTTGATATTACCCGTGGCAACTGCAAGTATTGAAAGGGCATTATCTGCTATGAATCTAATTAAGTCGGACTTGCGCAACAGTATGGAAGATGATTGGTTGAATGACAGTTTAGTGATTTACACAGAACGCGAGATTTTTAAAGCAATTGAGAATGGGGTAATTTTGCAACGCTTTCAAAGTATGAGACCTCGAATAATGCAGTTATCTAAGCTTACAGCTACGGAGTAGGGTTATATCTTGTATTTTTGCTACTATTTTTGTTTGTATTGGACTATATTTTCATATTAATTGAAATTACGTTTTATAGCATTTATATGTTATAAGAATTTTTAATTTTTTTTTAAATTAAAAAAAATTTCGCCGTTCACGGTCAACGATTAAAGAGTCAAAATTCGCTCTAGCTCAACATCAATCCTGGATTCGCCGCTGGCACCAACTTGAGTGGTCACTAATCGCAACATACAACACATGCTTTCAACGTTCATTTAAAAGATTCAAATCCCTCGGTTACAAATAAACTCAACCGTTCATTCTTTAATAATAATTAATTTTATGCCCAAGAGTTAATTAAGAGACGTGATCCAATTAATGTGTCAAATCGTTTCATTTAGGTGCTTTCTTGGACTCTTAATTTTTGTCTCAATTAATATTTTTTATTAGCATTTTTTCTTGCACTCGATAAAAATAATATTGCAGTAGATTTCCGCTTTTAATTATTTCAATTCTTGTTACTCAAGTTATTGAATAAGGTGGAAAACACTGTCCATGAGCTTAGATGGTTGGGCGAAGAAAAGTGCTTATAAGTATTTTTTTTTTAGTCTCATTTAATAAAAAAAAAAAAAAAAAAAAAATTTTTTTAATTACTTGGCCTCATTGAGATAAGATGATAACGAAGATTTTGATGAGCCATTTTTACAACTTGACGATGCAAGAGATGGAGGTGAGTTTGAGGTATTTTTTGTTTTTTTATTTCTATTTTTATGTTATAATAATTGAGTTCAAAATTCAAATATTTTTGCTTCCTGAAAAATGTGATACACAAGGCTCGTGTGCATGATTATGACATTTTGGACAGTTCCCATTAAGAGTGGGCACATCTTCTCGAAATCGATTAGAAGCGGTCGGTTCAAATTCGATTCTGCCAAGGAAAATTCTCGATTTGGTACTTATATTTAGAATCGAATGGGAACGGGTCCAATTCTCAGTTCTTATTAATTGAACCAACAGTACTTCGGTTCCCTTATATGCTAAATTTTTTTTTTTTTTAATATAAATCGTGAAGCGGTGAAATCGTTTCGACAAGTTCCCATTTGACCAAAATTCCTTTCCATTCCCAACATCTCACATAAATATATAGTATCCTCCTCCAATTCCATCCAATTTCTTTGATTCTTTACTTTATATAATCAATTTTAACTCCCAATTTAAGTTTTAACTCACAATTTCCAACCCAAGTCTAAATCTTTCGACATTACGTAAATCCTAAATAATTTTACAAATAAAACTCTAAAAATTGTTGATAAGGAATTCCGATTTTCGAAGGCAAATTTGCGCAAACGGTAGAGTTGAAAGATATTTTTTTTTAAAGTAGCGTTGAAAGAAATTTTCAATATTTATTAGGGACAGTTTTATTTTAACATTTTCAAATTTAAATGATCGAATCAGAATCAATTGATTTGATTCATTTCGAAATCGGACCGAACCGGACCTCGCCCACTACTAGTCCCATGACTGAGCGTCTTGGTGCTACAGAAACGCTAGATTCGGAATAAAATACCAAAAAGCAAGGGAACTCATTTGTTACTAAGGGAATAGGTTGGGGACTAGTTCTGCAGCATTTTTAATAACTTAACGTACAGTATGGTATTATGAAACGATTTTCTCTCTAACTTTTTGAGGCGTTTGGGATACGTTGTAGAAAAATTGCACAATTCTTTTTAGACAGTATATACCCAAAATAAAGGGATACTCACTATTTATAAAAAAAATAAAAAATAAATTTTTTATGTATTTTTTATTTTACATGGATAAAAGGTCACGAGTATTATTCGAATATTTCACACTCTGTTCGACAACTTGGACACCATTTCTTTTGTGTTTTTTTCTTTTGTTTTCTAAGTAAAATGTGTGGTTAAAAATTGGAGAGAAAAAATGTGTGTGGTTAAAAAGTAGTTTGAGAAATTGTTTTAAAAAAAAAAACAACTTACTGAACAGTCTGTCATACATCAAATCCATTTTCGAGTATATTATTTTTATATTTCGAAGTCGGCTCTGAAATTCTTACTTACTCTAAATCCAATGTATATTATAACTTTTAATAAGAGTCTCCGTCGTATATTATAAAGAACAATCCGAAAAAATAACATTGTATTAATTATTGGATAAGAAGGGTAATAAAGAAAATTAAAAACCCTTTGTTTGGTTTCAAGTCTTTTTCATTCATCTTGGTAAAGAAAATGGATTTGTGATATTTCTTCACTTCAAATATAGTTCAATGTATTGTTTGGTGCAGGTCCCATCTTCACTTGTCTAAGCTTCCAATTTTCTAGTACTTTTTTTATTTAAATATACAAAAAATTGATTTCAAGCTATTTAGATGACTTTAGTGGGCCAAACATTTCTCAATAACCAACTAAATCAGATGTTATTTCTTTTTCTATATTTGTTGCAACTGTTTTTAACTGTAAATAAAAATATGATAATTTTTTAATTAATGTCCCTTTCAATCCTTTGGCATTCTATTCGATTAAAACTACTTGTTTTTCATCCTTATTTTTGTTTATAAGTAGAATTACTGAAGTATTTTAAAAATGTAAGGGATATAAGATTGTTTCAAGGTTGGGAAAGAATCGTACAATTTATCCTAAAAATAACTTGATTGACGAATGCCAACTTTAAATTTAATGTCATGAAAATATGAAAGTTTAATCCTAAAGAGGTAGATATATTATATATACAGAAAATTGAGTCACTTAATCAATTGCTAATCCCAAGGACGGACCTAGGGGGCTGCAAGCTCAGCTGATCGTTCGTGTTGGATTCGCAAATTTATTATTATTATTATTTTTTTTACCATATAATTTTGACGTAAATTTTTTTTCCCCTTAACTTTGTAGTGACCGCTCGTGCTGGATCACTTTTCTGAATTCGTCACTAGCTAATCCTGCATAACAATTCCATAACCTTATATGTGGCTAATGATTAATATTATAGTTTTTAATCATCCGAGTATACTTAATTCAACAATTACAAATTCATGTATCTTTGGGAACTTTATGTTTCCTTAGAGATAAATCACATTTCATACCCTAGAAACTCAATAAAAGTGCATTGTAGTAACTTATATATATAAGTGAAAAAAAACTGAATTAATTAATTGCTATTAAATTTGGCCATCCTCTCCTAATATTGTTGGCTTGGACGTGGGTACGATGATTGCACCTTGGACCAACAAATAAAAGGTTTTAAATTTTGGAACTAAATTTATTTATTGTCCAAGAGCTATTGATGAACATATCATGTGAGTGTATGATAAATCTACTTTTCATTAATTTGCCTCTTTTTGCACAAGGGGTCCATGGCATCTACCCCCACATGGGAAGTTCATGTTTGGACCATGCACGACATTTTGTTTTCACTATGTTTGCATCTCTTGTAAGTATCGATAGTTAGAAAAGTTTAATTTATTGTACGTCAACTGATGAATATGCATATACAAGAATATTTGTATTTCGATTGTTGAATATGTATATAAATTTAGCATAAAAATTGAATGAATTTACATCACTTTTCTCAATAAGGAAAGAGAGTAGAGACAAAAGGCCAAGAACCACGACGATCTAATGAATAGTAGGTTATAATTATATTCTTTACATTTTTCATCAAAATCGAAAACATTCCACTTTTCATTATAGTGAATTATATATTCATACGAGGTTCGAAAGTATGCCTATTCTCTGTGCATGTGGGGGAATGTAAAGTAGCGTGGAACTTGTTTTGCTAATGCAAATTTTATCAATGATTTCACCAAAAAAAAAAAAAAATTAGATATAATATTTCTAATGTTGTATGTATTTTATGCACAATTAATTTGAAAATCATAATCACTTCCTTTCCCAATAGGAAATTTTGAGGAAATGTCCAGGGATTTTTTTAGAAATTTAAATATCTTTTGAATTCAAATAATAAACTGCTCTTTCTAACCTATTATTAAAAGTTGGAGTTGGAGCATATATAGCCACTCCCTATAGACAACTCAATGCATTTTAATTTTAATCAACTTTATTGATTGTTTGTTGCCATATGGAAAAGTGGCCGGTTTGGCCGGTGGCTTGACCAGTTTGCCAAGTAAACGATTCTTTTCTAGAGAAATGAAAACGACATTTGCAAATTTAAATTTGATTTTTTTAATAAACGTATTGATTAAGTTAATCTACTTCGAAGAGTTGTTCACTACACCTATAAATTCAAGACTAGCTATATGACTAATTGAAAAGGGACTTTTATTCGCGCTTCTCTAACCCTCCTTAACAAATTACCATTTCATCTCGTTCTTTCTCGTGCACCGCATCAGAATCACCATCTTACGCGAACCAACCATCTCGAGAGTCTTGCCACAATTTTTTTGGCCATAGCAATTAAGTGAGACTTACACCTTCGTTTAGATTTTTTACGCACGTTTATTAGAATATTCATAATGCGTATTTACCCAGGTTAAGTATGTGATATTAACTATTGGGATGAAATTAATACTAGAAGATTAACTTTGTTCAAATTTCTTATAGATCTTCACTTTTAAATATTATAGATTTTTCCTTGCTGTCTACATAGTTGTACATGGTACTATATATAAATCAGAAGTGGAAACATAGACATGAAGGCCTATCCACAGCCTGGTTATCATGGGAAAAAAGGTGGCAATAAAGCATATGAGGATCCCACCCCACTTCCCCCACTCAAGCCCCAAAAGGAAAATTCATATAACTATGAATTGTGTTATAAAACTATCAAAATCATAACAACGATATAGAGAAAGAGATGGAGAGAATTGAGAGAATTCTTCATTCCAATTCAAGGTGTAAGAATGTTTATGAAATGACTCCTATTTATAGGAGTGGACAATGGCACAATCGTAATACTGTAAAGTTTGCAGGGGTATAATGGTAATGTCATTCACATATATATATACATTTATTTATAACACTCCCCCTTGAATGACATATTACGCAATTTCTGCCTCGTTAAAACCTTGCTAAGAAAACCCAATGGGATAAAACTTGAGCGAAGGAAAAAGAGTACAGTTGCTTCCCCTGATGTTGGCCATCGTCAATCGTTGAGTATAATGTTCAAGTAGAACAAATCGTGTATTAAATCTTGAAGTTCTGAAGTGCTGCCTCATTAAAAATTTAGTAAACAAATATCTCCCAAAACTAAGATTCTATACTTAGATGTCACCACATTTCCTGCAAAGTATTTCTTTCACTTGTATATACGTATGAATTCTGACTCAATACGGTACTCATTTTACTTTCCACGTATCATCACATTATACTATGATTAGCATTATTTAAAACAAAATATCAGTACCCATAATCCAAGAAAATATTCCAAATCTCCAATCAAATCTCCTTTATCGATAAAATTTAACAGCGCATTACTTCTTGTCTCCTCTTTTCATTAAAATAATCCTGCGCTTTCTTGCTGGTCACAACATTACGCGGATTCACTCAGATCCTTTGCGCTTTTAAATAGTTCATGCTGAGAAGAGGTTGAATCATCAAACAATGGATATCATTCTTTCTAACATTCGCAAGTATTATTCCAGTCTTCCTATGAATGATCTGAGAAAGATCTATAAAATAAGGCTCGAAAGATTGAGGTTGCTAATGGCTCATGATATTCCAGAAGATGTTCGCTGGTTGATAGAAGCAAAAGTTCGACTATCTGGTGAATTACCATCAACATTTCCAAAACATATGCCTGGTTTAGGCAAAAGCACGTTCGCAAAGAAACGAAGAGCAAAAAGACTGGGTGGTTGCTACAAATGTGCTCGTTGGAACTGTAATACACGTTGCAAATCAGTAGGATATTCTTCTACTAATCGGGATGATAAAATCGAATTCATAAAGGGTGGACTGAGTAAGGAGTCTTTGGATGATATTCGACTGACTCTTGAGACGCACCCAAGTGGTTATGTACAACGTGAACTTCTCTCCTTATACGCTCAGTTTAACGAGGACAAAAATCGTTATAGTCTCCAAAATATAATATCGAAAGATCCTGTTTGCCAGTCTGTTTTACAAAATGAGGCTTCTGGCAGTTCAGCAATGTTATAAGGTAAATCTTTTAAAATATTTTGCTGCTTACTTTCACGCGTTTTGAAAATAAAATATATTTTCCTTTTCTCGAGTTTTGATAAAGCTGGAAATAAAATATTAAATCGCCGAAAGGTGACAGCCTCGATACGATAAAAATATTCAAAAGTGGGCTGATTTTGTCAAAAGTAAATCTTTACTTTTTCAGAATCAATCAAAAACAGTAAATTTTTCCGGCTTTAAATAGCCAAACATATTTCATAGTTCAGGCATCCCAAAATCACATCTTCTTCGTAAGTTTTCCCTTCTTTACTATCAAAGATGGAAGCACCAAAACTTCGACAGATCAAAACTATTTGTGTATTTTGTGGATCAAAAGTAGGGAAAGGCTTCGGTTATCTAGAAGCGGCTGTAGATCTTGGAAAGAAACTGGGGGAAAAAGGTATCACTCTTGTATATGGGGGTGGTAGCAGTGGTCTAATGGGTTGTGTTTCCCAATCTGCTCTTGCAGAGAAATCAAAAGTAATCGGTGTTATACCTGTCCCTTTGGTAGATGTTGCAGGCAAAACACGAGGGCATGAAGTTCAAACCTTATCCATCCATGAACGCATAACTTGTATGCTATATGGTTCTGATGCCTTTATAGCCCTGCCCGGAGGTTTTGGTACCTTAGAAGAAATCTTTAACATTACCTCGTGGGCTCAACTAGATCTCCATACTAAGCCTATTGGGCTTCTGAATGTTAACAATTTCTTTGATGGTTTGTTAACCTTTCTTGATTATGCTGTGGAACAGGGATTCATCTCTCCATTTTCCAGAAGGCTTCTTATTTCTGCTCCTACTATTGATGAACTACTGGATAAGCTGCAGTCATATATCTCAATACAAGATCCAGCAGGGGTTAAGATAGATTGGTCGCAAGGAAGGGGAATCAAGCGAAAATGGAGTCCGGTTAATGTAAATTTAACTCTTTGAATCTTAGAATAGGTGGGGGTAGAGTACGGAGTATTCTCACTCTCGAGACACCCCTCCATTTACTAGGATTTCCTTAATGTTTAAATCTTGTGTATACTTCAAAGATTCCAGGTGGTAGATTACGGAGTATTCTTACTCTCGAAACACACCTCTTTGAAGGTTTCTTTATTTCCTCAAAAGATCAGAGGTGGTAGGATACGGCTACTCCGGAAACACATCTCTCATTCTGAGGATCTTTCCATGTTTTTCTCTTATGCTTTCGTGTGTTTCATGTATTTCCTTTCCAGTGTGACTCTTGTGTGTTCTCCTTATGAGAAAATAATAAAATCTCTGCTATCATCTACTAAATCTCGTTTGTGATGTAAATGATCTTGCATGTCTAACCTTAATTCCTTTAGTGGATGCTTATCATATTATGCTCTTAATTCCAAATGATAAAATTCTGGATAGAGTCTCCCTTGTAATTTGGACTTATCCAAACCATAAGCATACTTCATAACTCACAATAATAAATAACTCCACATTTGATCACAACGATCTAAAAATATTGAAAATGATTCCAACACTTCAATATCATCAAAATATCTCATAATTCAATTCATAATTCCTCAACATAACAATTTCAAATCATATTTTTCAATATCACAATATCACTTCCTTCCATACCTTAATTGGCTCAAAAGTTACTCATACTTATAAATATATGCCATAAATCATATTCCCAAAATTTATTCACAAAGTCAAACTTCATAATAAATTTCTCTTTAACATAGAGGCATAATAAATTAACTCAACATAATATCCATTACTTAATTCTCAATAAAATCATATTATTCCCATTATGCTCAACACTCGTTTTCTTTTAAAAAAATTTCTCATAATCATACATTAAAGCATATAAGTTATGACAAAGCATAACAACATCATTATTTTCGAAGAAATACATTCTTATTTCTCATAAATCATAAGTATCCGAAATACTCTTCATTCTTTCTCATAAATCAATAAAATGAGTATTCGAAATACTGAAATAACTTTAAACATCATAAACTTCTTTACCTCGGAGTTGGTGGAACGAATGATGGCAGTGGCAATCTTCATCAATAAAATTTTATAATGGAAAATATTTCTTGAAAATTCTTTTTGAAAATTTTTCCAGTCTACAGAAACGCAGACTAGCTCTGATACCAACTTGTAGGGCCCCGAGTTCCGTATACCCGATTCACTACGTCATTTTCTGTCTAAATTTTTCGAATAATATTTTTGCGGAAGAAATAATTGAAATTCATTTTTTGGCAACATTAAATAAACTGTAATGGCCGCTAAAATTGAAAACATTTATGAAACCATTTGAAATAGTAAATCGAACCATTAATATTGTAAAGAAATTGCCAATATCATAATTTCTCAAATAAATGAACTTCTCTAAATTATTCGATTGTTTGGAAAATACGGAAATCATTAACGTCAAACTTTCAACCGTTCAACGATTATTGCCACCATCATTCATCGCTCGCCACCGTCTCCGAAATCTGCAAAACTGTTAAAAAGTAGGGTGAGTATTTCATGGGGGAAATACTCAGTAGACTCATCGCATATTAATTTAATTTATAAGATGATTAAACACATAAATCCCGGCTCTTTATAAAACGGGCATTGATAGAGCTTCTTTATAAAACTGCTCTTGATAAAACTCATATTGTGCATTACAGCACGGGACATATTTTGCAAATCATAGGCTCTTTGAAAACAGCTCTTTGAAAACCATATACTTATAAAAATATTTTAATTATGCCAAGCATAATTTCTTTTGAAAGCATAACATAAGATATGATTGAAATCCTCATAAACATAAATAGACACAAGAACTTTACCGAACTTAGGTGGCAAGAATTCTTATGCAGTAAAATCATAATAACAGTAAGTTTTCATCATAACATAGGATAAGATCGAAATCCTCATAAATATAAGAATTTTACCGAACTTAGGTGGCAAGAATTCTTATGTAGTAAGTATACCAAGCATAATTTTCTGAAATTCATAGGGATCAATTGCATCATAACATAAGATAGGATCGAAATCCTCATAAACATATGCGACAGGAATTTTACCGAACTTAGGTGGTAAATCCTCATAAACATATGGAAAGATAGGAATTTTACCGAACTTCGTGGCAAATCCTCATAAACATAGGAGACACAAGAATGTTACCGAACTTAGGTGGCAAGAATTCTTATGTGTAGCGCTACTAAAACTCCGGTCCCCTTAACATATCATAACTTATCATATGGGACCCAAAACAATCTTGGTAGATTGATTTCATAGCAATGATCCAAAAAAAACATTTTCGTGAAGCATAGGGTATACTTACTTTTCGTAAAAACATAAAGTATATTTTCTTTTCATAAAAACATACTTACTTTTCATAACAACATAAGGTATATTTACCTTTCATAAAAACATACTTGTTTTTCTTAAAAATTGACTTTCACAAGTCACATGACATTCATATGAAATCATAATTTAAATCAATTAATAAGTGCGAGTCTACCTCAAATCCGACGAGTGCAAAGTTGAGCGGGAATGACTTCAATTTCTTTAAATTCTCCGTACGCTTCGTCTTAGCCAATAAGTCACTTTAGTCTATCGAATATATAGTTCAAAATGATAAATTATAATTTGAGGACTAAAATTGATGTTTTGAAAGTTGAGGGACTAAAATAGATACTTTTGATAGTTGAGGGACTAAAATGAATACTTTGAAACTTGGGCTTAAAATCAAATAAAGTAAATCAGTAGGGACTGAAATAAAAGAGTTTAAAGTTAAAGGGCTGAAGTTAAAACGTTTAAAAAATGAAGGGCTGAAAATGATGATTTGAAACAAAAAGGGACTGAATTGATACAATTTAAAACGTCAGGGACTGATTTAAACTATTTTGAAACCTGAGAGACTAAAATAGATAACTTATAAAAACTTGAGCTTAAAATCACTTGAATTAAATCTATATGGACTAAAATAAGATGAAGTTGATACTTAGGGTTAAAATAATAACTTTAAAACTATAGGGACCAAAGTTGCAATTTCTGAAAATAATTAAAATATAAAAATCAGCATTCTCTCTCTTCTTCGACCCAGTTTCAGAGACAGAGTGAGACGAGCGAGAGAAAGGCGATCGGTGAGATGGAGGAATCCGACGCTACAGCCGGTGGAACACCGCCTCGAGGTGGCGGCGAGAGGCAACCAAGTAGGACGGTTCAGATTTTAGAGCTTAGTTACGGGATTTGGTGCGAGACCGAGGCTGAAATTTGGGGATTGATCTAGGTTGAAAACGAAATTAGAGTTCGAAGGTCTTCCGGCGACTATCCGTTTAGATGACCGGTGATGAAGGTAGGTACTAGTTTTGTTCTGAGTTTGGTGTTTAATTTGGGTTTTGATTTGGGTACTTGAAGTTGGGCAGTGGCTGAAGATGGGTTGAGCAGGCTGATTGATGTGGATTCTGGGGCGGCAGTGGAGGTGGTTACAGTGGTGGTTGGCGGAGTTGTGATTTGGTGATGGTGATGATGATGATGTTTGGTGCTATTAAAATTTGCAGATTGTATTCTTGGCCGGTTGGTGGTGTTGGGGTGAGGCAGTGTTGGGGGCTGTAGTTGCATTGGTGTTTTGGGCTGGTGCTGCAGTGATTCATTAGTGGTGGATTGATGTATATTGGTTTGTGGTATTGCAGTGATTGTGGTGTTTAACACAGTGATGGTGATGATGAATGAAGCAGCTCGGCTATAAAGAAGAGTGTTTGAGAGTAAAGGAAAATGCACATGGGGAGGGAATATGATGATGGTGGGGAATATCATAATTGAAAGGGAATAATTGAGTGAATATTATCATAATCATGATGATGGAGGAGGAGCAAAACTTGTAGAATAAATTTTGATTATGATAAGAATTGAACTAACTTTGATCAAGAAGCGTATTTAAAACAGATATATTTTGGATTGAAAATAAATTTGAGAATAAATAAATTTGGAATTTAAAATGATTTTGAAAATAATACTTTAAATAAATAATTAAATAACATAATTTTAGAAATTCGGATTTTAATTTAAAATCGAACAAATTCGATATTTCTTGACTTGGCTAGACGAATCCGTCGCGGCATTAATTTCAAAATAATAAATGAAATAGTAGCGACACAATTTTCTAAATATTAAAATAATTATTTATTGCATAAAAATTCTGGATCGCTATAATCTTACCTCCTTAAAATAATTTCGTCCTCGAAATTAAACTTACTTAATCTTATAATTTCTGAATACTTAATCAGAATCTCTTCTTCTTATCATCGAAAATTCCAAAAATAATCAAAGAATTACCTGAATATCTTCTCTACGTAATATACCCAAACATATCAACATAATATCATCAACTTATCTTTCCAATATTTGTAACCCAAAAATTTAGTAAACAAATATCTCCCAAAACTAAGATTCTATACTTAGATGTCACCACATTTCCTGCAAAGTATTTCTTTCACTTGTATATACGTATGAATTCTGACTCAATACGGTACTCATTTTACTTTCCACGTATCATCACATTATACTATGATTAGCATTATTTAAAACAAAATATCAGTACCCATAATCCAAGAAAATATTCCAAATCTCCAATCAAATCTCCTTTATCGATAAAATTTAACAGCGCATTACTTCTTGTCTCCTCTTTTCATTAAAATAATCCTGCGCTTTCTTGCTGGTCACAACATTACGCGGATTCACTCAGATCCTTTGCGCTTTTAAATAGTTCATGCTGAGAAGAGGTTGAATCATCAAACAATGGATATCATTCTTTCTAACATTCGCAAGTATTATTCCAGTCTTCCTATGAATGATCTGAGAAAGATCTATAAAATAAGGCTCGAAAGATTGAGGTTGCTAATGGCTCATGATATTCCAGAAGATGTTCGCTGGTTGATAGAAGCAAAAGTTCGACTATCTGGTGAATTACCATCAACATTTCCAAAACATATGCCTGGTTTAGGCAAAAGCACGTTCGCAAAGAAACGAAGAGCAAAAAGACTGGGTGGTTGCTACAAATGTGCTCGTTGGAACTGTAATACACGTTGCAAATCAGTAGGATATTCTTCTACTAATCGGGATGATAAAATCGAATTCATAAAGGGTGGACTGAGTAAGGAGTCTTTGGATGATATTCGACTGACTCTTGAGACGCACCCAAGTGGTTATGTACAACGTGAACTTCTCTCCTTATACGCTCAGTTTAACGAGGACAAAAATCGTTATAGTCTCCAAAATATAATATCGAAAGATCCTGTTTGCCAGTCTGTTTTACAAAATGAGGCTTCTGGCAGTTCAGCAATGTTATAAGGTAAATCTTTTAAAATATTTTGCTGCTTACTTTCACGCGTTTTGAAAATAAAATATATTTTCCTTTTCTCGAGTTTTGATAAAGCTGGAAATAAAATATTAAATCGCCGAAAGGTGACAGCCTCGATACGATAAAAATATTCAAAAGTGGGCTGATTTTGTCAAAAGTAAATCTTTACTTTTTCAGAATCAATCAAAAACAGTAAATTTTTCCGGCTTTAAATAGCCAAACATATTTCATAGTTCAGGCATCCCAAAATCACATCTTCTTCGTAAGTTTTCCCTTCTTTACTATCAAAGATGGAAGCACCAAAACTTCGACAGATCAAAACTATTTGTGTATTTTGTGGATCAAAAGTAGGGAAAGGCTTCGGTTATCTAGAAGCGGCTGTAGATCTTGGAAAGAAACTGGGGGAAAAAGGTATCACTCTTGTATATGGGGGTGGTAGCAGTGGTCTAATGGGTTGTGTTTCCCAATCTGCTCTTGCAGAGAAATCAAAAGTAATCGGTGTTATACCTGTCCCTTTGGTAGATGTTGCAGGCAAAACACGAGGGCATGAAGTTCAAACCTTATCCATCCATGAACGCATAACTTGTATGCTATATGGTTCTGATGCCTTTATAGCCCTGCCCGGAGGTTTTGGTACCTTAGAAGAAATCTTTAACATTACCTCGTGGGCTCAACTAGATCTCCATACTAAGCCTATTGGGCTTCTGAATGTTAACAATTTCTTTGATGGTTTGTTAACCTTTCTTGATTATGCTGTGGAACAGGGATTCATCTCTCCATTTTCCAGAAGGCTTCTTATTTCTGCTCCTACTATTGATGAACTACTGGATAAGCTGCAGTCATATATCTCAATACAAGATCCAGCAGGGGTTAAGATAGATTGGTCGCAAGGAAGGGGAATCAAGCGAAAATGGAGTCCGGTTAATGTAAATTTAACTCTTTGAATCTTAGAATAGGTGGGGGTAGAGTACGGAGTATTCTCACTCTCGAGACACCCCTCCATTTACTAGGATTTCCTTAATGTTTAAATCTTGTGTATACTTCAAAGATTCCAGGTGGTAGATTACGGAGTATTCTTACTCTCGAAACACACCTCTTTGAAGGTTTCTTTATTTCCTCAAAAGATCAGAGGTGGTAGGATACGGCTACTCCGGAAACACATCTCTCATTCTGAGGATCTTTCCATGTTTTTCTCTTATGCTTTCGTGTGTTTCATGTATTTCCTTTCCAGTGTGACTCTTGTGTGTTCTCCTTATGAGAAAATAATAAAATCTCTGCTATCATCTACTAAATCTCGTTTGTGATGTAAATGATCTTGCATGTCTAACCTTAATTCCTTTAGTGGATGCTTATCATATTATGCTCTTAATTCCAAATGATAAAATTCTGGATAGAGTCTCCCTTGTAATTTGGACTTATCCAAACCATAAGCATACTTCATAACTCACAATAATAAATAACTCCACATTTGATCACAACGATCTAAAAATATTGAAAATGATTCCAACACTTCAATATCATCAAAATATCTCATAATTCAATTCATAATTCCTCAACATAACAATTTCAAATCATATTTTTCAATATCACAATATCACTTCCTTCCATACCTTAATTGGCTCAAAAGTTACTCATACTTATAAATATATGCCATAAATCATATTCCCAAAATTTATTCACAAAGTCAAACTTCATAATAAATTTCTCTTTAACATAGAGGCATAATAAATTAACTCAACATAATATCCATTACTTAATTCTCAATAAAATCATATTATTCCCATTATGCTCAACACTCGTTTTCTTTTAAAAAAATTTCTCATAATCATACATTAAAGCATATAAGTTATGACAAAGCATAACAACATCATTATTTTCGAAGAAATACATTCTTATTTCTCATAAATCATAAGTATCCGAAATACTCTTCATTCTTTCTCATAAATCAATAAAATGAGTATTCGAAATACTGAAATAACTTTAAACATCATAAACTTCTTTACCTCGGAGTTGGTGGAACGAATGATGGCAGTGGCAATCTTCATCAATAAAATTTTATAATGGAAAATATTTCTTGAAAATTCTTTTTGAAAATTTTTCCAGTCTACAGAAACGCAGACTAGCTCTGATACCAACTTGTAGGGCCCCGAGTTCCGTATACCCGATTCACTACGTCATTTTCTGTCTAAATTTTTCGAATAATATTTTTGCGGAAGAAATAATTGAAATTCATTTTTTGGCAACATTAAATAAACTGTAATGGCCGCTAAAATTGAAAACATTTATGAAACCATTTGAAATAGTAAATCGAACCATTAATATTGTAAAGAAATTGCCAATATCATAATTTCTCAAATAAATGAACTTCTCTAAATTATTCGATTGTTTGGAAAATACGGAAATCATTAACGTCAAACTTTCAACCGTTCAACGATTATTGCCACCATCATTCATCGCTCGCCACCGTCTCCGAAATCTGCAAAACTGTTAAAAAGTAGGGTGAGTATTTCATGGGGGAAATACTCAGTAGACTCATCGCATATTAATTTAATTTATAAGATGATTAAACACATAAATCCCGGCTCTTTATAAAACGGGCATTGATAGAGCTTCTTTATAAAACTGCTCTTGATAAAACTCATATTGTGCATTACAGCACGGGACATATTTTGCAAATCATAGGCTCTTTGAAAACAGCTCTTTGAAAACCATATACTTATAAAAATATTTTAATTATGCCAAGCATAATTTCTTTTGAAAGCATAACATAAGATATGATTGAAATCCTCATAAACATAAATAGACACAAGAACTTTACCGAACTTAGGTGGCAAGAATTCTTATGCAGTAAAATCATAATAACAGTAAGTTTTCATCATAACATAGGATAAGATCGAAATCCTCATAAATATAAGAATTTTACCGAACTTAGGTGGCAAGAATTCTTATGTAGTAAGTATACCAAGCATAATTTTCTGAAATTCATAGGGATCAATTGCATCATAACATAAGATAGGATCGAAATCCTCATAAACATATGCGACAGGAATTTTACCGAACTTAGGTGGTAAATCCTCATAAACATATGGAAAGATAGGAATTTTACCGAACTTCGTGGCAAATCCTCATAAACATAGGAGACACAAGAATGTTACCGAACTTAGGTGGCAAGAATTCTTATGTGTAGCGCTACTAAAACTCCGGTCCCCTTAACATATCATAACTTATCATATGGGACCCAAAACAATCTTGGTAGATTGATTTCATAGCAATGATCCAAAAAAAACATTTTCGTGAAGCATAGGGTATACTTACTTTTCGTAAAAACATAAAGTATATTTTCTTTTCATAAAAACATACTTACTTTTCATAACAACATAAGGTATATTTACCTTTCATAAAAACATACTTGTTTTTCTTAAAAATTGACTTTCACAAGTCACATGACATTCATATGAAATCATAATTTAAATCAATTAATAAGTGCGAGTCTACCTCAAATCCGACGAGTGCAAAGTTGAGCGGGAATGACTTCAATTTCTTTAAATTCTCCGTACGCTTCGTCTTAGCCAATAAGTCACTTTAGTCTATCGAATATATAGTTCAAAATGATAAATTATAATTTGAGGACTAAAATTGATGTTTTGAAAGTTGAGGGACTAAAATAGATACTTTTGATAGTTGAGGGACTAAAATGAATACTTTGAAACTTGGGCTTAAAATCAAATAAAGTAAATCAGTAGGGACTGAAATAAAAGAGTTTAAAGTTAAAGGGCTGAAGTTAAAACGTTTAAAAAATGAAGGGCTGAAAATGATGATTTGAAACAAAAAGGGACTGAATTGATACAATTTAAAACGTCAGGGACTGATTTAAACTATTTTGAAACCTGAGAGACTAAAATAGATAACTTATAAAAACTTGAGCTTAAAATCACTTGAATTAAATCTATATGGACTAAAATAAGATGAAGTTGATACTTAGGGTTAAAATAATAACTTTAAAACTATAGGGACCAAAGTTGCAATTTCTGAAAATAATTAAAATATAAAAATCAGCATTCTCTCTCTTCTTCGACCCAGTTTCAGAGACAGAGTGAGACGAGCGAGAGAAAGGCGATCGGTGAGATGGAGGAATCCGACGCTACAGCCGGTGGAACACCGCCTCGAGGTGGCGGCGAGAGGCAACCAAGTAGGACGGTTCAGATTTTAGAGCTTAGTTACGGGATTTGGTGCGAGACCGAGGCTGAAATTTGGGGATTGATCTAGGTTGAAAACGAAATTAGAGTTCGAAGGTCTTCCGGCGACTATCCGTTTAGATGACCGGTGATGAAGGTAGGTACTAGTTTTGTTCTGAGTTTGGTGTTTAATTTGGGTTTTGATTTGGGTACTTGAAGTTGGGCAGTGGCTGAAGATGGGTTGAGCAGGCTGATTGATGTGGATTCTGGGGCGGCAGTGGAGGTGGTTACAGTGGTGGTTGGCGGAGTTGTGATTTGGTGATGGTGATGATGATGATGTTTGGTGCTATTAAAATTTGCAGATTGTATTCTTGGCCGGTTGGTGGTGTTGGGGTGAGGCAGTGTTGGGGGCTGTAGTTGCATTGGTGTTTTGGGCTGGTGCTGCAGTGATTCATTAGTGGTGGATTGATGTATATTGGTTTGTGGTATTGCAGTGATTGTGGTGTTTAACACAGTGATGGTGATGATGAATGAAGCAGCTCGGCTATAAAGAAGAGTGTTTGAGAGTAAAGGAAAATGCACATGGGGAGGGAATATGATGATGGTGGGGAATATCATAATTGAAAGGGAATAATTGAGTGAATATTATCATAATCATGATGATGGAGGAGGAGCAAAACTTGTAGAATAAATTTTGATTATGATAAGAATTGAACTAACTTTGATCAAGAAGCGTATTTAAAACAGATATATTTTGGATTGAAAATAAATTTGAGAATAAATAAATTTGGAATTTAAAATGATTTTGAAAATAATACTTTAAATAAATAATTAAATAACATAATTTTAGAAATTCGGATTTTAATTTAAAATCGAACAAATTCGATATTTCTTGACTTGGCTAGACGAATCCGTCGCGGCATTAATTTCTAAATAATAAATGAAATAGTAGCGACACAATTTTCTAAATATTAAAATAATTATTTATTGCATAAAAATTCTGGATCGCTATACTGTGGGACAAAACCTCAGCGAAAGGAAAAAGAGTTTATTCTCATTAATTTTCATCAATACGCCTCAATTGTTGCCTCATTAAAAACCTTGCTAGGAAAACCCCGTGGGACAAAACCTCAGCTAAGGGAAAAAGAGTGCAACGCGTATTCATTCCTTTTCATGGAATATCACAAGTATATTGATGCAATCTCGTATCTTTTCATCAAACATATCATCCATGATGAGCTTTATATAAATCGTTTATAGCTCATTTATGATGTCATAACATGCTATATTAAGCAATGTTGTACTAATTTATCGATTGCATCTTTCACTTCTGGTGAATAATAAAATCTAGAATTCACTTCTGGTGAATAAATTAAATTTAGAATTCACTTCTGGTGAATAATTAAATTTAGAATTCACTTCTGATGAATAATCAAATCTAGAATTCACTTCTGGTGAATAATTAAATTTAGAATTCACTTCTGGTGAACAATTAAACATATTCACTTCTAGTGAATAATCAATTTCCCAGATGTCATAAATAGTACACTCCAACTTTCAACATATTATATCATGGAGTCATTTGTATCATTCTATAGTGATACTAATCTGGGCATATTGAATCTTTCAATGATTTATACATGTATGTTCTTGCACTTTATAAACTGCAATTTCTAATTTGCAGGAGCATAATCAATCATTGAAATAGATATCAATTTCGACATATAATCTACAATCATTTTACTTGAAATCCCAACGTACCGCGATCAACTGGTACATCAAAGAATACTCTCAAAGTACCGAGATGAGAATCATACATTTTGATCTCACTCATTGGTATATCAAAGAGCTCAAGCTAGTGATTTAGACTATAGTCTATCCACCATATGTCATGTTACACATTTAAGCATTTAGACTTCAGGTCGCAATTTGGACTTCAGGTCCTTGAACAATAAT
The DNA here is from genome assembly GCA_963555705.1 of Ligustrum vulgare. Lineage (NCBI taxonomy): Eukaryota > Viridiplantae > Streptophyta > Magnoliopsida > Lamiales > Oleaceae > Ligustrum > Ligustrum vulgare. The sequence continues at coordinate 2,423,466 of OY743178.1, read as the reverse complement.
CCCTACATTGGGTTTATATACTTGGCCAAAGTATTATAATTTCATCAACCTCATTTTTATAAGAGGGTATGCAGTCGACTTATTTATCGATTCCATCTCAATATAACGTGGAGAGATCTCTTTATATGTTCTATCATCAGGTACCTGAATATCTCATCATTTAACTATGTCCCTTTTACTTACTTTGAGTATTTAGCCTCAAAGGAATCATTTCAATCATTCAAGAGATATTTATTTTTGGAATCGATAGTCATTATGCTTCAGGCATAATTACGCTTCAGGCGTGTTTTCACCATAATGTTCTCAAATATTATCAATCGGCTAAAATGCCATAACACATGTCATTCTTTTAGGAATGTAATTTCAATCATATATCTCAGTGCGCTTTGGTGGAGTGTATGCATATCGCACTTTTACAAATAATAAAGCTTCTTGAGCTATTCCCTGTTTGACATAGGATATTGTTGTATGATAAACAATTTCTGAATAAGTTATTCTCATAGAAAATAATTTGAAACTTTTGATAATCTAACCGTTTATTATAGAACTTCTGGTTCTATACGGTTTTATTTCATTTCTATGTATGAATATTTGATTCAAAACAATATCGCTAAACTTCTGGTTCAATACAATGTATATTTCATTTATGAGCTTCTGGTTCATACTATATACATATTTCATTTGTACGTATGAACTTCTGGTTCAGCAAGATATTTCACTTGTACATATGTATGAACTTCTGGTTCAATACAGTATTCATTTCATCAGTACATATTCCTGTATAGTTCAAATTAGTATACCTTTATTTTTATTATACCGAAGAATCAGGTACAATATCCAAGGAAATATCTCATGATCTCAATCTTGTCGCCAAATCTTCCCTTATATTGAAAAAGGTAACGACGCATTATCTCATTGTTCCCACCTTTTTTAAAAATTTATTCCATTATTTCTTGATGGAATCAATATCACTGACACACGGAGCCATCGCTCTTTTACGCGTTGAATAATGCATTTAAATAGATGACTTGGGAAGAAGGCTAGATCCATCAAAAATGGATATCATACTTTCAAATATTCGCAAATATTATTCCAATCTTCCAGTAAATGATTTGAGAAAAATTTATCGAATTAGGCTCGAAAGATTGAGGTTGCTGATGGATCATGGCATGCCAGAAGATGTTCGCTGGTTGATCGAAGCAAAAGTTCGATTAGCTGGTGAATTACCAGATTCATTTTCTAAGCACAAGCCTGGCTTAGGTAAGAGTACTTTTGCAAAGAAGCGAAGAGCAAAAAGATTAAATAGTTGCTACAAATGTGCTCGATGGACATGTGATACCCGTTGTAAATCAATAGGATATTCATCCATAAATCGAGATGATAAGATAGACTTCATTAAGGGTGGACTGAGTAAGGAGTCATTGGATGATATCCGATTGACTCTTGAGACGCACCCTAGTGGGTATGTGCAGCGTGAGCTACTATCTTTATGGGCTAAATTCATCAGCGATAAAGAGAGATATAGTCTCAAAAATATAATAGCAAAAGATCCTGTTTGCCAGGCTGTTATAAACAATGATGCTTTGGCTATGCAGCATTAATACAAGGTAAATCATTTGATATATATGCACATATAAAATATTTTTCTGTTTCCTTTCACGAGTTTTGATAAAGGCTGGTTAAAAATATTAAATCACCGAAAGGTGAGTAGGATGATTTTGTCAAAAGTAAATCTTCACTTTTTCGAAAAACGACCAGTAAATAGTGAAGTTTTTCGGTTTTAAATAGCCAAACATTTTTCATAGTTCATGCATCCCAAAATAACATTTTCTCGTAAGTTTTTCCTTCTTTACTTTCAAAAATGGAAGGACCAAAATTTCGACAGATCAAAACTATCTGTGTATTTTGTGGATCAAAAGTGGGAAAAGGTTTTGGGTATCTTGAAGCAGCCGTGGATTTAGGAAAGAAATTGGGAGAGAAAGGTATCACTCTCGTGTATGGAGGAGGTAGCAGTGGATTGATGGGTTGTGTTTCACAATCCGCTCTAGTAGAGAAAGCAAGAGTGATAGGTGTTATACCTACTCCTTTAGCTGATATTGCAGGCAAAACACGAGGGCATGAAGTACAAACCTTATCTATCCATGAACGCATAACTTGCATGTTATATGGTTCTGATGCCTTCATAGCCCTGCCTGGAGGTTTTGGTACTTTAGAAGAAATCTTTAATATTACTTCATGGGCTCAACTAGATCTCCATACTAAGCCTATAGGGCTTTTAAATGTAAACAATTTCTTTGATGGTTTGCTAACATTTCTTGATTATGCTGTGGAACAGGGATTCATATCTCCATTTTCTAGGAGAATCCTTATTTCTGCTCCTACTATCGAGGAACTGCTGGATAAGTTGCAATCATATATTCCAATACAAGATCCAGCAGGAGTTAAGATAGATTGGTCGCAAGGAAGGGGAATCAAGCGAAAATGGAGTCCGGTTAATGTAAATTTATCTTTGTGAACTCTAGAATAGGTGGTGGTAGAGTACGGAGTATTCTCACTCTTGAGACACACCATAAATTTCTAGGATTTTATCAATGTTTTAATTTTGTGTACCTCAAAGATTTAAGGTGGTAGAATACGGAGTATTATTACTCTTGAAACACACCTTTTTCTTTATTTCCTCAAAAGGTCAGAGGTGGTAGGATACGGCTACTCCCGAAACACATCTCTCATTTTGAGGATCATGAATGTTTCCCTCTTTTGTATTTTGCATGTATGACTCGTTTATGCTTCTTCAGGAGCAATAATAATATCATTTCAGTATGTTTTAGATGATAGTGTTTACTTCTTCTGGAGTAAATATGTACTTCTTCTGGAGTACATAAGTGTTTATGCAAGAACTTTTCCAGACACTTATCATCTAATATTCATCTCATAATACTGATGAGATTATTTTCACATTAGCTATATCCGTGCTATCATGTGATATTATCTTATCATACATCAACATTCCATTGTTGAATAATTTTCATCCACCCATTCAAATTCAGATATTGGTAACTTCTGGTACCATTGGATAAAATATTTTTATCAAATATTTACCGACTTTTGGTAAGGATAACTTCTGGTATCATTTGATAAAATATTTTCTAACTTTAGTATTGATAACTTCTGGTATCATTTAATGAAGTATCAAATAACAATAATATTGTATATATATATTAACAATAATAATACTGGGGTTATACCACCAAGTATATATATTGACAACATCCTCTAATATGTTAGAATTAACCAACAAATGAGGTGTTTATTTAATTGATAGACCGACCATATAGGCGGTGTCGACATAATGAAACAATTAAACCGACCATATAGGCGGTATCATGATATAATTAAAACTGGTAAAGCCAACCATGTAGGTGGTAAAACCAACCATGTAGGTGGCAGCATAATATAATTCAATTACCTTTAATAATCTTTATTTCAATTCCATCAATTTCGACCATCTTTTTCATCAGCATCATAAGTCACATGGCACTCCACTATCTTCCTCTCCACTATCTCATTGTCGACCAATTCACATGCATCATCACAAGTGCTTTTGTCCACCAATTCACATGCATCATCATCACTATCTCCACTAATTTCAGTGGAGTTGAATTTCTCTCACATGACAGTAAACTTGGACTCACTATACTTGATTCCAACCTTTGTTGTCATTGACGGCAATGAAAAACATGTGGATAGTGAGGGAGACGATGGCGGAGGAAGGGGTGGTGGGATTGATGCCCATGTACTGAACCCCCACCTGCTGGAGATCGAACTGAGGTTTCTATGGTTTTACAGCCAGTACAATTAGGAAGGAGGCAGAGGAGGAAGAGGATGTTTCACATATGGAATCAAGAACTTGGATCTGTGAAGGAGAGAAGCCATGGCTGTATTTTCTGCACTCTCTTTTTCCTCTACTCAACAATGGATGACAATTTTTTTTTTTTTTTTTTTTTATTTTCTTTCTACAGTTCAAAGATCGGCCCAGTTGGGATTTCCTGATCGATGGACTGACTCACGGAGTAAGGGTGAAGGGGAAGGGAGGCGTGTCGGGCAGTCTCGTTGGATCCGGTGAGCATTTGGACCATTTGCTTGAAAGGGGAAGTGTCCGCCTGGACAAAAGTTGTAGGATGTGGGCTGTTTGGTTCGGATCTGGTTATGGGAACCCCAGGTGGTGGAGACGGCTGTGACGCCGGAGGTGATAGGTAGTTTTTTTTTTTTTTTTTTTTTTGGTGGTGGAGGCCACTGATGTTGGAAGCGTTCGGTTTGCGTTTTTGAATTGGACTAGAACTCGATCCCGACTATGGGAAGCAGATTAATCCGAACTGATGAAATTGAATGTCACCTGCTGGAAGCGATCAATTTGAGAGTGGAATTGGAATTGGAACTCGAATCCGACCGATTAATAATAATTTGGTTTCTGATACAGAAGTTCATCATTTAGATGCAACTGTAGAGCATACTCCCGTTATATTACTCAATTGGTTAGAGACTCGTGCTGATAACGTGTTATAAAACTATCAAAATCATAACAACGATATAGAGAAAGAGATGGAGAGAATTGAGAGAATTCTTCATTCCAATTCAAGGTGTAAGAATGTTTATGAAATGACTCCTATTTATAGGAGTGAACAATGGCACAATCGTAATACTGTAAAGTTTGCAGGAGTATAATGGTAATGTCATTCACATATATATATACATTTATTTATAACAAATTGTATCAATCAGAACTATATACAAAAGTAAATAGGCCAATGTATTCAATTTTGGATATGATAGCACAAGAAAGGTCAATCACAATTCACAAACCTTTATTATCATATTTATTGTGAAAAAAACTTAGTCTTGGTACTATAACAAAATATAAAATATCAGTTAATGGATAAAGCCGAAGGAACTGAAAAAAGAGATCGAAAGTTGCCCAAATCAACGTAAACTGCTAATTTCAATGTTAATGTAATGGGTAAAATAACAAATGACTATCATGTGTATGAGTGTGTAACTTTCTGTCAAGGATTATGTTCATGTAGCACAATTGATCAGTTGATAGTGTTTAACTTTTTTTACCCATTAAAAACCCGTTTAATTTTTTTTCTTTCCTTTCTTTTATTTTATTTTATTTTTTTTATTTTTTTTTGTAAATTTTTTTAATGAAGATAATTGAAGGCAAACATAACAAAATAAGGAGAAGTAATTAGAATATTGAAAGAAATCAAATTAACAATTAATTAGTTGAAAGAAGTAAAGATTTTGAAGAAAAGAAATGAAACACTTGAGAAAGAGATAACGCAAAAAAAAAATTAAGATGAAGTGCGGTTATATTTGGAAGAATAAGAGAAATAGGTTTATGAATTGTGACTTGTGTTTGTACCTTTTAAAAGTTAATTTTTTTGTTAATACAACAAACGGGTTTACGGATCGGGTATGAATTTTATTTTATTTTTTAAAAAAAAACTAACTCACACCCAACCCAACTCAACCCACCGTTTGTGTCAGGTCTTCAACAAGTATTATTGTCGTCTCTAGGGTAAACCTCAACAATGTCCCAATTAACATGTCAAACTAACATTCTTCAAACAAATCCCACAAATATTCCCTTCTACTTTTAGCAAGTTCCAACGAGATCTTCTTTTCACTGAACAAAACTCAACATTATTAAGATTTTATCTTTTTACCAATCAACTGCCTCATACAAGTTGGTCTACAATAACAGAAATTCAACACAGATGCAAACTTCTGCAAACAAGATTTTCAGTTGATTTTGTCAAAAAAAAAAAAAAAAAAAAAAAATCAGTTTATAATGGTATGAAGTTGTAGTGTAGTATAAATGTACAAATTACAGCATCGACTAAAAAAACTCATATGTTCCTAGAAGCAAATCGAAGTACAGAAAAGAAAAAAGTTCTTCTCTAAAGTTTGTTTCTATGCAAGTAAATCTACAAGAAGAAACAATATTAAGATAAAAAAATATACAAAGGAACCCCTTCCTGAAAGAATAGTAGTACAAAAAACTGCAGTATACGTTGTCAATACACAGGGTACAAGTATTTCAACGTACCCAGCTCCTCTTTGAAGCATCATACTAACTCCATTAAGAGAGGATCACCTGCTGCCATGATTCTTATTAGCTTAATAAAATCTTGCTCGCTCAACACATTCCAAGGGTGAACAGCCGGCGCTTCAGCAGAATAAAATGATGTAGAGTTGCTCGGTATATTTTGCTTATATACCATGGAACTAAACACTGGGTCGAAATTCTCAGTTAAATCGAGCGCCGGAAAGAACATTGGTATAGCAACCTTGTGATGGATATCTAGATCTCCGACTAGATTAACAAGGTCGATAAAATCAGCAACAAAACGGCGAGGAACATAGAATACCTCAGAATTGCAAATTGTGAGACTCTTGTGATCTTTTACAGTTTCTTTGTAATTGACTTGAAGATGAACTGGCATTGTGGCAACTACTTTTTTCACCATGTCCGCTTGCTTCACAAACCAATCGGAGTTTCCAGAGATTGAAACGCTGGTCCAAGACTTGGATACCTATATGCATTTGTTGTAATTAGATATATGCAAAATGGGACTATTTCGACTGTTCAACAAGCTATCTTGTCTCAAAACCAAGATAATAACATACATAACATGAAATTATTTAAATTTGCAAATTTGGCCTAAAGCTTAATCAATTGCACTGATGTGAACATAATTTTTGTTTATCTCGTTATCCATAAAGATAAATGGCTAATCCCGCTTGTTTGTGAGCATGTAGGATTATTTATTTAAAACTTACTGCTACCCTCAAGAATTGACAAGGTTTTTAGGCCAACTCATCAATTATTTTAAAACTTATTATAATTGAACTTTTTAAGTCAGCCAAAAATGCAATATATATCCACAAGCAGCTTTTATATCCATGAGCATCCACGACACCCTTTAGGATGAATACGCTATTTACCTTGTTTGTGATCCAGAGCTTTCTCTTATCCGCTTGCAACAAGTTCCAGTAATTAAGAATAGTATCATCCTGAAGAAATAAAAATCCTTCTGCACTGGCATATCTATCAAATAATTTCGGCAGATACCTGAAAGCAAAATATGATGATGTCACAAGCAAGGAAATACCAGAAGAAAAAGTGAGGTGAATTAATGAAATATAACACCAAATGTAAACAACTGTTGCATTACACCAAGTCACAAATAGCTTTTCATCGCCATAACTCATAAGTTACGATGCATAGAAACGGACACATGCTGAACAATCCAACAGGAGATTTTTCAAATAAGAACTGTCATGACAAGTCGTAGATACGTTCATTAAATTCTTTAAAATTCTTCGTTTACATTTTATTAATTTAGTTTTATATCTGCTATCAATTTTTCTTGTTGAATTCTTTTTAATATGGGTACCTATTTATTATTTAATAATAACTTTAAGTTAAAAATATAAAATATTTTTTATAAAGAAAAAGTGTCCAGGGAGTTTCTATGTCTGAAATAAGCTTTTTCGTCCTTAATCATAATCACTTTTAACTTTGTTAGCAACAGAGATTATGGATTATTCAATGGAGATTTTTAAAATCAAAGAACAAAGTCATATTAGTCACTCACCGTGAAAGCCACATGTTGGTAGTTTTCCCAATTTCCACAAGTGTATGATAACATCATTCTATATGTAATAACAAATAGATAGATTGCCAATAATTTATAGTAGAAGTGTTACAGGTCAATTGCTTCCCCTATCACAGCATTTCCGATGCACTCCGTCAATTGGGGAAAAAAAAAGACTTGACACGTCAACAAATTGACGAAATGGGTTAAAAAGGTCTCTCCAATGCGAAATGTCAATTACAATGTTAAGTTGACGTAGCTGGAAAAAAATTTGAAAATATCGATTGCTCCGTTTACATATTGACGCTCCGTCTGACTGAATGAGTCAGCACTAATGTTATTTTATAATTATTTTAACTTTATCAAAAAGGGACGTGGACGTCATGGTATGAAGATTTTCGTAGAAAATTATCTTTGATGAAATACTTTTTTATTACTTTCATTCAAAGTTTTCATGATTATATTAAATTTAAGATTAATAATTTTTTTTTAAAAAAAGATGCATTTTAATAAATTTAATTTATAAAAAAAATTTATCGCTAAATAAAGTTATATAAAAATATTAGTCATTGAAATATTTTAATAAAATAACAATAAAAAATAATAATTTAAGATTCATAAATAATTTTTTGCCTGTACTCATTAAAAAATAAAAATCTCATAATAAATTTAATTACCAAAATAAAATATAGTCCAAGAAAATAACATTTGTAGTTCATAATAACGAAAAGTTTAATGTTATATTAATTATTTTGTAAATAAGTTATTATTTTTAAATTTAAAAAGATGCCACGTAATCAACAATATTTAAATGTAGACGAAACCATTGGAAATGAAATTTAAGACTTCTCCGTCAATTTATCCACATTCTCTAGAAGTCCGTCAATTATATTGCCACGTCAACTCCAATTCACATGGTACATTGGAGATGCTCTCAGAAGGACTAGTTTCAAACCGAATAAACATAACTTTAAACTACTTCGAACTTAGAAAGGAAAGATCACAATAATTTCTAGGATGCTATTTTAAGAAAATTATTCCTAGATAAAAGTGTTCTTTTTGGTAGAATTTCTATTAGCTACTTTAGCTATGTGGTAAATGATAAACCAAATCCACCGGCTTGATGAACAAAAATAGGTCTAGTGTCGAATCTTGTGAAGGCTATAATGATGAATGATATTCATAACAGAAAAAATAATTACTTTGAAGGCATGAGTCCACCACCCAGTGAAAAGTATGATCTAGTGTAAAATTAACTGTACATATTATTAACTGTTTGGCAAACTCTTAAATTTAGTGCTAAGTCGGAATAAGTTTGCATGAAATTACTAGAACCCAGTTTCATAAGTACAAATCCTGAAACTATTAAGATTTTGTGTAGCTTGACTTTAGCCAAAAACTGGTTCAAGTAAATGAAAGTCGGTGACATCATTCAAGCCAAAAAAAAAAAAATCATAACAAATATTTGATTTGACTAGACATGACAAATATTTTTTCAATCTTCTGGTGACCAATAATTGATTATACTGAGAATTTTTTCACTGTGCAAACTAGTCCTAATATGATACAAGTCAAACTGGAACAGGAACTTGTTCAAGTAACATCTAAAGGTTCTGTAAGAAGTAAAGCAGGAAAAGTGGAAAAAAGAAGAATACACTTACTTGTATGCATGGTCCAACTGGCCTTCTTCCACAGCAAGATCTATATTTTTTTGCCTAGAGAGAATGATAACTGTCTTAAATATCCTACCATATAGCAATCTCCACTCCAGAGCAGTTCGTTCGATGGGTCCACTGCAGAACATTATAAGCACAACATTCCCGAAAGTCTTCCTCCAGTGTATCAAATTCGCTATTTCAGAATTCACAGTGCCAATTTCCTCTACGCCAAGATGCACAGATGGTAGTTTCTGAGGGATAAACTCCTTCCTATCTCCATGACCAATACTTGCTCTAGGCCTATCCAACTCGAGAGACATCAGCCGAGGCTGCTGGTAACCAACAGCAAGCAAATCTTGAAGCCAAGCAGCAGTAAACTGCACATCTTTTTCCGTCCAAAACCCTTCTTCGGCCATCACATAACTTAGTTCAAGAATTTTCTCAAATAACCTGTGCTTCCCCGATCTCCATCCCACCAAGAATTTGATTAACCGGCCTACATTCACGTGAAGATCTTTCTCTTCTGTAAAAGGATATGCTTCAATCCTATCATACCGATGAACGGTAGGAGGATACATCACAACATACCCACCGATTTCCCACAGAAGCCTTTGCGCCCAATACCCTCTCAACACATCAGAAGCCATTGAACTAACCGAAACCGGAAGCATCAAACCCCAAAAAGCAGATGAATGGAAAATAGTATTGAATGAATTAACAGGCACCATGGTACCCTGTGGTAATGCAACTTTTGGGGCAAGCTCATCAAATCTAATATCAAATGCTTCCAAGACTGGCTTCCGAGTAAAGTAAAAAACTGAATCCACATCCGGTAGTCCATTTGAAATCCCTTGTTGTATAAACTGTCTCCCACCGAAAACCTCCGTGTAAAACTCTTCGTGTCCAATCTCGCCTACATTTTCTAAGGGCAACCCCCGCGGCCACACAGACCGCTGTCCAAAATGTATATAAGGGTTCACAACAGTCCTATTAGGATTCTCATGACTATACTGCAAAATAACTTCTTGCCTAGCACTTTCACCAATCAGTTCAACATCAAAATGCTTCCCGATATCATTATCAATCACATATCCTCGATCATCAATATCATAAATTTTTTTTGCACCATGTTGTATGGCAAATAAATATCCAACACTTTTTCTCACATAAGAATCATATGGCAAGTAATCAACCACTCTGAATCCCAATTGAGCCTGAATTTCTAAAGATAAATAAATAGCACCTGTTGAAATAAACAAAATAAGAACATTAATCTCCTAAAGAACTCCATTAAAATTCCTGGATGCGTCAAAATACATAAATAAATACTAAAACAAATTCATGTTAAAGTTCACACCTTTGATTCTGATATTAAATTGATTACTTGTTAGTAAAAATTCCAATTAATGTAAATATCAATTTTATCAACAACTCAAATTCATATTCTGGCTAATCGTACCTTTGAGTCTCCAATCTTTTGGGGTTTTGGAATTTCCCACCGCAAGCACTTGCCAACCTTTAATACTATTCAATTTCCGAAGCGAATCAGAAGGCTGACCCGAGGCAGATACAACGATCCATTTCTCTGATCGGAAATTCACATAAGGAGTAAATTTATCGACAATGCGCGGAATTGAATTCCAATTGATAACTGGGAACTTTGGGTGAATCGACTGAGATTGAGAAGACTGGAGGCAGAGAAGAGCGGCCGTATCGCCGCCGGCAACCCCATAATTGCGGAGGAAGAAAAGGGCCGCAACGGTGGTGATGAGTAGAAAGATTGTGAGTATTTTGTACAGATTTTCCGAAACCCATGTGGAAAAATCAAGATTCTTGGTATCAGAAAATCTATTCGAAGCTAAAATTGGTCTGCTTCTGGGTTGATTATTTTTGGGTTTTGCACGATCTTGGACTAAAATTTGAGTAGAATTTTCCATCTTCTCTCTTGCATTTGACTAGAGTTTGATTCAATATACCTTCTTCCTCTACAGTCTAAAATGCAGTGAGGTGGAGTGGGTGCCGACAGGAACTGTAAGGTGGGGGTGTTCTTTCTTACGCTTCAATCCAACTTCTTGCTCAGCTGTATGTTTGGTGAGGAGTTACAAAGAAGTTTGTGTTCTTCTCAATTTTAATATTTGTTTATTATTTTTCAATTGTTTGATTTGATCTAGAACTAGAATTGGTTATGGATATAACTCAAGATTTGGACAAAATAACCAACTTTTGATAATCGTTTAAGTGCAAGAAATTGCAATTAGCAAGTTGTGAAAAAGATTCAAGGCTCATTTGATAATTATATATGTATTTATAAATTGATTTATTTATATTTTTGGGATAAAATGTGTTTGATTAAAAAATAATTTGAAAAATTATTTTGTTTATAAATTATAATAATTGTGTTAAAAAAATAGAGGTTAAGATAGGTCCACATTTCATTCTCATTTTTTTGCTAGACCAAAGTGGTTTAATTATTTTTAGGTTTATTATCAAGTCAAAAAGTATTGAAAATTAAATAAGTTGGCAAATTCAAGTAACCCGTATTTTTTTTTTTTTTTTGTCTATTGAGTTTTTGTTCAATGATTTTAAAACATTTCTATAAATCATTTTTTAACTAGTATATATTTTATTTTGAAAAAATCACATTTTTTATTCATAAACATAAAACTTTTTACCTAGCCTAACGATATTTATACGGATGAAAAATAATTGAAAAATGCCCATTATGTCTCGCCCGCCTGCCGACCCATGAATTCTTCATAGCGGGCCGGAAGGTCGGGCATACGGGGACCGTCGAAGAAGTGTGGGACTTCATGCTATAGAGTAATGCAAAAACAAATTTTACATGTAATATATTTCTAGTTTACTTGATTTCAATATTTACGTATCCTACTACATTAAAAGAGGCAATATGAGATTCACTATTCATTTATTTTGTGATCGTGTTCACACTTTAAAAGAGGCAATCAGGGATTCACTATGCATTTCTTCTGCGATCGTGTTCACACTCACCTGAAAAACAAATTCTCTTTCATTTGATTTGGCAACACTTACCCAACCCAAAATCCCTACAAAAAGCACCAGAATTTACTCCTCTTCAATTGCCGCAAATTCCTTTTCATTTTTCCTCTTTCTTCTAGGATTGCACCCATTTTCTTTTGGATTTTGTACCTCTGCTTCTTTTTCTCGTGAAGAACACGCAACAGTATTAAAAGTATAACAAATATACATACACTTATACAAACAAATAGAGAGAGAGAGTTCAGACTTTCAAAGATTTAGGCCCCGTTCTCTTTACTATTTTGAGGTTGTTTTTAATTTTGAGTTTTTGAAAATACTGAAAACTCATTTACTTACCAATTTTTGAAAACAAATTTCCACAACGCGACAAAAAAATTACAAAGAAAACCCAAAATGGCTAAAAGTTGTTTTGGTTGTTTACAATGGAACCCAAGCAAAATTTCAAGAACAAGGGAAACACCATTTTTTAGCAACAGTAGTTGTAGCTCAGTTGGCTAGGTATGTTGGAGCAAGAGGTCTTGAGGTCGAACTAGCTTTACTACATAGCAATGGTGATGAGTTTTTTTATTTTTATTTTTATTTTTTCAAAATACACATTACAAAATTTTTTAATAAATTTGAAAAGTGTGATTCGAACACAGGTCACAAAGGTTAATTTCCAACCTCTTACCGTTGGGCAAGACACATTACACGAAAAACTAATTACATAAAATATATTTAATCAATTAATTATTCCAAATCTATAATTGCACTTTATTATATGTTTATTACCTTTTTTTAGGTATGAAATGAAATATTGTTAGATTAATAAAGTATTAATTGAATATAGCACTGTTTGATATATTGAAATTAAAAATTATTCTGATTCAATAAATCACCTCTTTTTACATATAAAATATCACAAAATAATGATTCTCAAATTTTCAAAGTAAACGCATTTATTATTTTCTGTTTTGAAAAACAATATTTCAAAATTACCAAAAGAACATGTTTTCAATAATTTCAAAATAAATACCTAAAGCAGAATACTCAAAACAAAATCAAACTCAAAATTGAAAATCTAAACACAAAGAGAACGGTCCCATAGATTCTTGAAGGTTTCTTGATCTTTCAATTCGCTTCCCCTTTTTTTGTACTGATAGTTCCTGCGATTCTCCCTAACATTTTCGATTTTATGGCTTCCATCTTCTTCTTAATTGATGAGTACCTGAGTGACCATACCAGTAAGGACCCGTTGCATGTACCAGTGGGACCAATAACGAGGCTGAGGGCTAAGAAGATCAAGCAAGCAATGCAGGGGTTTATGCAAGCTTGAGTGGATGAATATTCAAATGCATGGTTGAAGACTCCATTTTCAATGCATGACAATATGGGAGATGCGCCAAAACCGTTACAAGGCATTTGGGTCAAAGAACAAGGAGAAAACAATTCAGATGGCCTTTTACGGCCGTAAGGTTTGGAGTTACGGCCGTAACTTTGCTATCGCACGGCAGTAACAATCAATTCACGGCCGTAACAGAGTTGTGCAGTTTTTTATTCAGAAGGTGGCTTACGGCCGTAAGAACCAATGTCACGGCCGTAAGAGTGAAAGGCAATTTTGGACCCGAGGGTCAATTACGGCCGTAAGGATGATTTTTACGACCGTAAATTCCGCCGCGTTTTAAAATTGTGTTTTGCGGCTAGGGCTAATTTTGGACGTGTTTTTAGGTTATATTATGTTTCCTTTGTCATTGAAAAGACACAACTTTTATGATTAATGAGATTGCTTGAATTAGGTGAGTTTATCCCTGTTCTTCTTCGTTCTTGATTGAACCCCTTGAACTTATCAAAGGATTTGACAATCTTTGTGGTGTTCACCCCTTTATGGTTCTTCATTCCGCATCTTAACGGGTCTTGGATTTGATACATCCTTGGTTCTTGAGTCGTGAGTGTCGGGTCATATTGTTATCGTCAATTAATCTGGATTTGGAACTTTCCAAGTGTTTAATTCAATTTTCGCGAGATCCCGTGATTCCCCAATAAGAATCACATCATTTGGTATCAGAGCTTGGCTCTAAATCTAGGTTTTGATATAATTCTTGTTTTTGGTTTCATATTTTTTTTTCTTCATTAGACTTCATTGTTCTTGAAAATTCTGCACGGTTACTAAACTGGTCTTAGTTTCAATTCTTGTCGTTATTGATTGTTCTTGATTTAAAAAAAAAAAAGTGATTATTATTGAAGAGCAAGATCAAGAACATCATTCCATAGTCAAGAAGACCTTTCTTGATACCTTTTTAATTTTTCCCACATTCATAGTAGTTTCGTCATCCATCACTACCTGCAAATTCGTTCATTCCGTTACATCAGTTTCTTGAGTCCAATATTCCATCAAATCTTCTTTTCATCTGTTGTGTCTTGCACCTTGGGTTAATTCCACAAGGACCAAGTCCGTGACTAGTTTGGTGGGTTCGTTGAGAGCTTGAGGAAAGGGATAGAGAGGAAAAAGGCAGAGTTGTGAGATCAATAGAGGGAAAAAGCCGAGTAGAGTGATACACGAGTGCTAAACACGTGAGGATATATTTTTCTTGAAAATTATTTATATTTTTTCTTTTCTTTTGATCACTAACCATGTCACAGAAAGACGCATCATCGACAGGGGAGGATAACCAACAGTTCCACTTTCTTACAATGTTGGAAAAACGATTCGAGAAGTTGGATGCGAGGTTGGGGGAAATTAAAAACTCTTTGGACACGAATAGTGCGGATATTGCCCAACTACATAGAGAGCAGCCGCGCACGGCTCCTAATATCCGGAGGCCGCAAAGGTATGACCATAATCCTAGAACTAGAGACTGGGATGATGATGATGTTGAGATAGGTGATAGTGTTGATGATGATAGTGGGAATGTGACAGTGACTAGCGTGGGTAGGAGAAGAGGCCGAGGTGGTCGGCGTGGTAGGGGCAATAGGCGTGAATATAGGGATGATGATGGGATGGATAGAAACCTGGGAAACATTAAAATGACTATACCAGCTTTCCAGGGTAAAAGTGATCCGGAGGTGTACCTTGAGTGGGAGAAGAAGGTAGAACTGATTTTTGAGTGCCACAACTACTCAGAGGGAAAAAAGGTGAAGTTGGCGGTTATAGAATTCGTCGACTATGCACTTGTGTGGTGGGATCAATTAGTGACAAGTAGGAGGAGGAACCGTGAACGACCTATTGAGACCTGGACCGAGTTGAAGGGTTTGATGAGAAAAAGGTTTGTGCCCAACCATTACTATAGGGACTTGTACCAGAAACTCCAAACTCTGTCTCAGGGTTCGAAAAGTGTAGAAGAATACCATAAAGAGATGGAGATTGCTATGATCCGAGCGAATATTGAGGAGGATCTGGAGGCCACAATGGCCAGATTTTTGAGTGGTTTGAACAGAGACATTGCAAATGTAATAGAACTGCAACATTATGTTGAACTGGAAGAGATGTTGCACATGGCGATGAAGGTGGAGAGGCAGCTGAAAAGGAAAGGGACAGCGAAATACTCTTCGGGTTCCACCCCTTGGAAACCTACGTGGAGTGGAAGTAACAAAACTGAAGGAGCTGCTCCAAAAGGGAAGCCAGAACCACCAAAGGCTCGAGAGGAATCGGCCATTAAAGGTAACCCCGCTTCTAACTCTCAACCTCCTAGAAGTAGGGACATCAAGTGTTTTAGGTGTATGGGAATCAGACACATTGCATCACAATGCCCGAACAAAAAAATAATGCTTGTTCGAAATGGGGTGGTGGTGTCGGAAGATGAAGTTGAGGATGATGATGAGTTTAGGGATATGCCTGCCTTAGAAGAAGCTAGTGATTGTGATGATGGAGATTATGTTGTAGCTCAATCCCTTATTACTAGGCGTGCCCTTAGTACCCAAATTAAGGTGGAGGAATCGGGTGAGCAAAGGGAAAACATATTCCATACTAGATGCTTTGTTAATAATAAAGTGTGTAGTTTGATCATTGATGGGGGGAGTTGTACCAACGTGGTTAGTACCCCTCTTGTTGAGAAATTGTGTTTACCTATTATCAAACACCCTAGGCCTTATAAATTACAATGGCTGAATGAGTCCGGTGAGATAAAAGTAAATAAGCAGGTGTTAATCAACCTTTCTATCGGGAAATACGAGGATGAGTTAATTTGTGATGTGGTTCCAATGCATGCTGGACACATCCTGTTGGGTCGGCCATGGCAATATGACAGGAGGGTGGTACATGATGGGTACAAAAATAGATACAGTTTTACGAAGGATGGGAAAAGCATTAGACTTATGCCATTAACTCCACAGCAAGTTTATGAGGATCAGCTGAAACTAAAAAGTGAGGAAGAGAAGACAAAGAGAGTTGGGACCCCGATCCCAGAAAAAGGAGAGCTGAGTGTTCAAAAGAGAGTCCTTTTTATTTCTCATCAAACGAATGGCATCTTCTTCTGGAAATCCTAGCTATTCTTAGCATGATATTGGGAAATAGCGGTGTCGGTAGGCGAAACAGTGCCTTTGTCGGCTTAGAAACAATTCCCTCGATAAGCGCTATAGAAGAGTGAAGAAGCCTATACGCGATAGGCGTTGCGGATCTCTTCGCCCCCCTCTCCCCACTTAGTCACATGCAACCAGGCTTTTGGGACCACGATCCCAGAAAAAGGGGAGCTGAGAGAAAAACAGAGAGTTGAGGGTTCCACCTCAGAAAAAAGAGAGGGAGTGACGAGTGCCAGAAAAGAAAGAGGAGAGAAAACCAAGGTGAGCTTCCTTGCCAAAAAGAGTGAGATCAAAAGTGCTACCCTAAATCAACAACCAATGGTCTTGCTACTGTACAAGGACTCCTTCCTTGCACTAGGTGACACTAACTCTTCCCTCCCCCATTTAGCTGTGTCTCTTTTACAGGAATTTGATGATGTATTCCCGGAAGACATACCCAGTGGGCTGCCACCAATTTGGGGCATCGAGCACCAAATTGATCTTGTTCCAGGTGCTGTTATTCCAAATAGACCTGCATATAGGAGTAATCCAGAAGAAACAAGGGAGCTTCAAAGGCAAGTTGAAGAGTTGTTGAGCAAGGGCTACGTTCGAGAAAGCATGAGCCCATGTGCGGTGCCGGTCTTATTGGTGCCCAAGAAGGATGGAACCTGGAGGATGTGCGTGGATTGTAGGGCCATCAACAATATCACGGTAAAGTATCGCCATCCTATACCTAGGTTAGATGACATGCTTGATGAATTGTATGGTTCGTGCGTCTTTAGTAAAATTGACCTTAAGAGTGGATATCACCAAATACGCATGAAAGAGGGGGACGAATGGAAAACTGCATTCAAGACCAAATACGGGCTTTATGAATGGTTAGTTATGTCGTTTGGTCTCACCAATGCACCTAGTACATTCATGAGGTTGATGAACCATGTTTTACGAGCTTTCATTGGTAAATTTGTGGTCGTGTATTTTGATGACATTTTAATTTATAGTAAGAATGTAGAAGAGCATGTTAGGCATTTGAGGTTTGTACTTGAGGTTTTACGCACTGAAAAATTGTATGCTAACTTTAAAAAGTGTACGTTTTGCATCGATAAGGTCATATTCCTTGGTTATGTTGTTGGTAAGGATGGTATCGCGGTTGATGAGGAGAAAATCCGAGCTATTAGGGAATGGCCAACACCAAAGAGTGTAACCGAGGTAAGGAGTTTTCATGGGTAAGCAAGTTTTTATAGGAGGTTTGTGAAAGATTTCAATACAATCGCCACACCACTCACTGAGGTAATTAAAAAGAGTGTGGATTTCCGTTGGGGGGAATGAACAGGAAAATGCCTTTGCGTTGCTTAAAGATGCCTTATGTTCTGCACCAGTCTTAGCATTACCTAATTTTAACCAAACTTTCGAGATTGAATGTGATGCATCAGGAATAGGGATTGGAGCTGTTCTTATGCTGGAAAAGAGGCCGATAGCTTATTTCAGTGAAAAGCTGAGCGGGGCAGCGTTGAACTATCCAACGTATGATAAGGAGCTTTATGCTCTTGTCAGGGCATTGGAGACTTGGCAGCATTACCTCTGGCCAAAAGAATTCGTCATCCACACGGATCACGAGTCGTTAAAGCACCTCAAGGGGCAAGGTAAGTTGAACAAAAGACATGCCCGATGGATGGAGTTCGTGGAGACTTTTCCTTATGTCATTCAATACAAACACGGTAAGGACAATATAGTTGCAGATGCGTTGTCAAGACGGTATGTGCTCCTTAATTCATTGAATGCTAAATTATTGGGATTTGAATATGTTCGAGATTTGTATGCGAACGATCATGATTTTTCCTCTATTTATGTCTCTTGCGAAAAGGGAGCATTTGATAGATTTTATAGGCATGATGGTTATTTGTTTAAGGAAAATAAATTGTGTGTGCCTAACTGTTCTATGCATGATTTGCTAGTACGTGAAGCTCACGGGGGTGGTTTGATGGGTCATTTTGGTGTTTTAAAAACATTGGAAACGTTAAAGGAACATTTCTATTGGCCTAGGATGAAACGGGATGTTCACCAAATTTGTAATAAATGCATAACTTGTAAACAGGCCAAGTCTAAGGTATTACCACATGGCTTGTACACTCCTCTACCAGTTCCTAGTGAGCTTTGGGTAGACATATCCATGGACTTTGTGTTAGGATTGCCTAGGACCAACAAAGGTCGGAATTCCATTTTTGTGGTGGTGGACAGGTTTAGTAAAATGGCGCACTTCATTCCTTGCCATAAAACTGATGATGCCGTGAACATAGCAGACTTATTCTTTAAGGAAGTTGTCAGACTACATGGGGTGCCTAGGAGTATAGTGTCTGACAGAGATGTCAAATTCCTTAGTTACTTCTGGAAGGTTCTGTGGGGGAAAATGGGTACTAAACTATTGTTTTCCACTACATGCCATCCTCAAACGGATGATCAGACAGAAGTAGTCAATAGGACGTTGACTCAGCTCTTGCGTGTCGTCATAAATAAAAATTTGAAGAGTTGGGAGGGATGTTTACCATTTGTGGAATTTGCGTATAACAGGGCTATACATTCTACTACTACTTACTCTCCTTTTGAAACTGTGTATGGTTTCAACCCGCTAACCCCTATGGATCTAATTCCTTTGCCTGTAGATGACAGGAACAGTTTGGATGGCAAGAAGAAAGCCGAGCTTGTGAAGTCACTCCATGAAAAGGTCCGACTACAAATAGAAAAGAAGAATGAGCACTATGTGTCCCATGCAAATAAGGGCAGAAAGCATGTGATTTTTGAACCAGGCGACTGGGTGTGGGTTCACATGCGAAAAGAACGATTTCCAGCACAACGGAAATCTAAGCTGCAGCCTAGAGGGGATGGTCTTCAAGTCATTGAGAGAGTCAGTAACAATGCTTATAAGTTAGATCTCCCAGGTGAGTATAATATATCTGCTACTTTTAACGTTGCTGATCTCTCCTTGTTTGATGCAGGTGATGATGTGAGGACGAATCCTTTTCAACAGGGAGGGAATGATGAGTACCTGAGTGACCATACCAGTAAGGACCCGTTGCATGTACCAGTGGGACCAATAACGAGGCTGAGGGCTAAGAAGATCAAGCAAGCAATGCAGGGGTTTATGCAAGCTTGGGTGGATGAATATTCAAATGCATGGTCGAAGACTCCATTTTCAATGCATGACAATATGGGAGATGCGCCAAAACCGTTACAAGGCATTTGGGTCAAAGAACAAGGAGAAAACAATTCAGATGGCCTTTTACGGCCGTAAGGTTTGGAGTTACGGCCGTAACTTTGCTATCGCACGGCCTTAACAATCAATTCACGGCCGTAACAGAGTTGTGCAGTTTTTTATTCAGAAGGTGTCTTACGACCGTAAGAACCAATGTCACGGCCGTAAGAGTGAAAGGCAATTTTGGACCCGAGGGTCAATTACGGCCGTAAGGATGATTTTTACGGCCGTAAATTCCGTCGCGTTTTAAAATTGTGTTTTGCGGCTAGGGCTAATTTTGGACGTGTTTTTAGGTTATATTATGTTTCCTTTGTCATTGAAAAGACACAACTTTTATGATTAATGAGATTGCTTGAATTAGGTGAGTTTATCCCTGTTCTTCTTCGTTCTTGATTGAACCCCTTGAACTTATCAAAGGATTTGACAACCTTTGTGGTGTTCACCCCTTTATGGTTCTTCATTCCGCATCTTAACGGGTCTTGGATTTGATACATCCTTGGTTCTTGAGTCGTGTGTGTCGGGTCATATTGTTATCGTCAATTAATCTGGATTTGGAACTTTCCAAGTGTTTAATTCAATTTCCGTGAGATCCCGTGATTCCCCAATAAGAATCACATCATTAATTCATCCATAAGAAGGTACATACAATTTATATTTTTTTTCCTTATAATTTTCCTTTCCCCAGAAGAGGAAATGAGTTTTTCTTATTACCAGAAAAATCGAGAATGTACATCTCAGAGCTAGGGTTATAAATACAATACAATCCATAATTGCAATATAAGTCCTACAAGAAACTAGAGATGTACAAGTAAGTATAGAAAGAATACAAATGACTATCAAAGTAGAGTTATGCTACTTTTCCACCCTCTCTTGCCCGAATGGATGACCAAATTTTTATGGGTGGTTGATTTTGGAGTTGACGTGATAGGTAAATAAATAGATTCTTGCCATGTGTGCAGGTGTAAAACTTTCGATCAATTTTTCGATTTCTGTAGCATGATCCATCTAAGGACCCTCAACACCCCCTTCAAGCGAGAGGGTGCTAGCTTTTGTACCACATCGAGCTTGTCTATGAGAATATTGAATCTCGAAGGTGAAAGAGCCTTTGTAAGATAATCTGCAACTTGATCATGTGAGGGTACGTATTTCACTTCTAATTGTTTACTTAAAATCTTGTCTCGAATAAAGTGAACATCAACTTTAATATGCTTGGTCCTTGCATGGTAAACAGGATTTCCAGCAAGTGCACTAGCACTCAGGTTGTAGTAGAAACTGAATCCAAGAGAGCTCACAAGAAACATGTGCCAGTGCACTATATTCTGATTCCGTACTTGACCTCGCAACAACGTGTTGTTTCTTCGAAGACCATGAGACCAATGAATCACCAAAGAAGACACGGTATCCAGCAATTGATCTTCTATCATCTGGAGAACAAGCCCAATCTGCATCTGGGAAAGCAATGAGTGCAAGTCTGTCACGGGGCTTGATGTGGAGTTCATAGTCTATTGTACCCTTAAGATATCTTAGTACTCTTTTCACTGCCTGCCAAGTGAGAAGTTCTAGGTTCTTGAAGGAATTGACTGAGTTGATTTACAATGGAAGGATATGTCAAGTCTAGTATTAGTGATATATTGTAGGCCTCCAATAACACTTCTGTAAGCAGTGAGATTGTTCATTGGTTCACCTTCAGATTTTGTAACAATTTTTCTAATAGCAGCTAGTGTAGGACATGGTTTAAGCTTTGTTAGCCCTGTCTTTTCAAGTAGTTCTTCAATATATCTTCTTTGAGTTAAGAACATTCCAATCATATCTCTTTTGACTTCAATACCCAAAAAGTGATGTAGAGGACCCATATCTTTCAAGGCAAATAACCCATTTAATCTTTGAATGAATTTCTCCAAGGATTGAAGTTTGTTGCCAGTAATGATCATATTATCAACAAAGATGAAGACCATCAACACTTCTACCTCATTTCTAAAGTAAAACAAAGAAGTATCACATTTTGAGTTGATGAAACCCCATCTCAATACTGTAATCCTTAGCTTATCGTACCATGCCCTTGGTGCTTGCTTCAAACCATACAAAGCCTTTTTTTAACTTACAAACATGCTTGGGTATTTCTCTGTTAATAAAGTATTCTAGTTGTTTCATGTAAACATCTTCACTCAGAGTCCCATTTAGAAAGGCATTGTTAATATCTAGTTGTCTCACATTCCATCCTTTCGAGACTGCAATGGTTAAAATTACTCTTACTGTTGAAGCTTTAACCACGAGACTAAAGGTTTTAGTACGATATACTCTTGGTGTCTGATGGAAGCCCTTGGCAACAAGTCTTGCTTTACACATTTGAAAAGAACCATATGTATTGTGCTTAATTTTGTACACCCATTTATTGCCCACGATGTTAAATTTGGGTGAATAAGGAACTCAGTGCCGGCCCTGAGAATATAGAGGTCTAAGGCAACTAGCTATTTTGAGGCCCTTGAATATAATTTTTTTCAAACGTAACAATACTTAAATATTTAAATAAATAAGACATGTATATTTAAAAGAAGACTATATAATCCAAAAGATGTAATTACAAATTCAAACATATCTCACAACCGAGAGATCATTTTAGCATAATATTTAACCTTCTCACATTTTGAGATGCAAAATTAGTAATCAAACTACTCAAATCAAGTTTTTCCAACATATTTTTTTCTATAGAAATCATAGCTAACCCATTCAATCTCTCTTGTGACATGGTTGATCGAAGATAAGACTTGATCAGCTTCAACTATGAAAAGCTTCTTTCAGTAGAGGCAACTGTGACAAGAATAGTCAATAATACTCTGTAAGCAACCTAAGCATTTGCAAAACAACAATTCATTCTCTTAATGTAATTTAACATATCAATCGCTCCATTAGTTTTTGTAGGAATTACTTCCCTTAGAACTTTCAACTCACTAAATAATTCCACTCCATCAATATCAGAAACCTGCTTCAAATAATTGTCAAGGTTATTGCAAGAACACTTCAAACTATCTTCATCAATAGATTTAAGTTTTTCCAAATCAAACAAAAATCCGAAAATGTCATCATATTTCTGAAATTATTCAAATCTACTTTGAAGTGATGAAAGGGCTTGATCGACTATGTATATGAAATAATTGATTTTGAAAGATTCTTCAGCTGTTTGTGTTATTTCTTCACAAGAAGTCTCATCAAATTGCTTCTTTCTACGTACAACTAGTTTTTCACGAAACACCAGATCAATTTCTAATTCACTTGCAATCTCTTTAGCATCAATCATGGCCGATTCAAATCCAATTTCTCTATAGTTTTTTGAAAAATGCAATGAGTCCTTTCAAGTTGTCTATAGCAACGTCAATGTGCATGTCTTCTGTTTGCAAATGTGTACTCACTTTGTTAATATTATTCAACACTTCATACCAAATAACCATCCCAAGTATGAATTCAAAATTCTCAAATTCATAAGTTGCCAAACACTCCGCCTCACTTTTTGTCTTAGGATCATCATCATTTTCCAGTTCAAGTAGACCATTTTTTATATGTGGAGCTTGAAATCTTACCGCTTTAACACTTTCAACATGGCTTTCTCAACGAGTTTGTGAGAATGGCTTAAGTGTAAGGCCATTTACATTATCTTTGAAAACTTTCCACCATTTAGTAAATGAAGAAAACAATGTGTATATAAGTTGAACCATTCCAAAGAAAGATTTAGCTTTTGAATGATAATTGGCCATATCACATAGTACAAGATTAAGACTATGACACCCACAAGGAGTATAGAATGCTCTACGATTTACTTGTAGTAGTCTATTCTGCACCCCTTTATGTTTTCCTTTTATGTTAGCACCATTATCATAACCTCAACCCCTTACATCATCAATATCAAGTTCTAAATTATTCAAGGCATCCAGGAGTTCATCAAAAAGTCCCTTTCCAGATGTATCATCTACCAATAAAAATCCTAGAAAAAATTCTTCCACCTTCACAGAACTTGCTGAAATATCTATGCATCTTAATACTATAGACATTTGTTCTTCATGACTCAAATCTGGAGTACAATCAAATACAACAGAACAATACTTAGAATTTCTTACTTTCTCCATGATTATTTTCTTTATCTCACCAGCTAACATAAGTATCAACTCATTCTGAATTTTATGTCCAAGATAATCAGGGACAGATCTTATATAGAACGAATGGGGCCCTTGGACCCCACTGAGAATTTTTTTTTGATTCAATTGAGGATTTTTTTTTTATCCAATTGAGAAAAAAAAAGACCCCACTGAGAAAAAAAAGAGTTCAAAATCTACATGGTGTTCAATGTTCTCTAATTCGGAGAAATTAAAGTGTGCAATCACTGGATTGTTCAGTATTTGGATGTCTACATTTCAGTCTTTTAGCATCCTGATATTCGATTTGGTACTCAAAATCGTTGTTTCAATCATTTTGATTCAAAAAAATTTGGGGACTCTGCCCCAAACCCCCAGGAGCCCCCCCCCCCAAATTCAAATTTTTTAGCCCCCACTCGCTCAAAATCTTGGATCCGTCCCTGAAGATAATGGTAATGGATTTCTTTATTTTGGATTCGATGAATGTGCTCTTTCTTTATGGGGTCAAACACAGCAACCATTTGAATTAGTTTTAAGAAAATACCATTGTTTTCTTGGTATATCTTCTCATAATCTCCATGAAATGCTAAATTATTTTCAGCAAGAGTTATCACCACAGATATTATTAGCAGTAATACTTGTCTCCAATGTTCTTTATCTTTATTGATTTGTTCCTGAACATCTTTATCAATTGTTTTACCCTTTTCGAGTCTTATTTCCAATTCAATCCATCTACTCATGTTAATAATGTGATCGCTACTCACTTCATGCATTTTCAATTTGTCACCAATATTTTTCCAATCATTCACACCGTCATGTGCCAAATGACTTTTGATTCCATCATTCTTGAATAACTTACAACAAAAGCAAAATACTTTATTCAAACTTCTTGAATATATCAACCATTTCCTATCATGCTTCTCTCCATTGGATAAGTGACGAATAAAATATGTAGAGAAATGAAGTTTTGCTACATCTTTAGGAAATATCACATCACTTTCTCTTATAGGACCTTTCATGACAATTGAATCTCTTAAGTCCTGATACATATTTCTCCAATTCACTGGATCAGTAATGTCAATTGAAAATGGTTCATTATCCTTTTCATTCATGTTCTCATCATTCACTAAACTAGGTTGTTCTTGAGTTCCATTATCTCTATTGTCATTCTCATTGAACTCTCTTTCAATAATTATGTCTTCATTACGTGTTTGTTAATTTACTGCTACTAAAAAAATTATCAAGTGCTCCCTCTTGAGATTTAATCAATTGCTCAACCTTTTGTTTCCGTTTTCTTTTAGCATATCCAGATTCAAATTTTCTAGTAGACATAATTATATGCAAAAAGCGATAGAACCTGATTGATGAATCTGAATAAAGAATTCCTCGAGCTTCTCTAAGTAAAAGGATTCAACAATCAACTTGAACAACATTCAAGTAAAAACCCGAATAATGAATCAACCATTCTCCTAATTAGACAGTAATCAAATTCAATTACTGAATCACATATTCACAAATATCATAAATCATTATACAAATAACTGATAAGTCTTGCTAGTATGCAGTAGCTTCCACTAAAACATAAACATTAATTCAAAATAAATTTAGCAAAAAACTTTAAAAACTGAACTTTCAATTTTCAAATAATCAAATCAAAATATCAATTGATTCAAATCCATATATACATACATTAACAAACAAATTACATATTTTATATGTAATATATACTAATTTTAGTAATTTACACTCAGTGTCGGCCCTGTTTACACTAACCTCCTACTAGTACTATGGTGTCGGCACTGGAAAAGAGACCAGAAGAAGACCAAAACGGCGGGGCGACAGATGGTAGTGCGGATCAGCGGATGTAGAGCTTCGTCGCGGCCTCGCGGGTCATCGTCGGACCAGACTTCAGTCTCCAGTGAAGTGCTAAAGGAAGTTTGTTGTCTGTTGAAGAACAATAATGGCCGGTGTCGATGGTGGGAACTAGGTCTAGGAAAATTATCGGAATGGTTGGGTCTTGGGAGCTTGGGAGACGACACGGCTTGGGCTTGGGAGACGATGCGGCAGGTAGTCTGGGAGAGGGAGTTGTAATTGAAGGACGTAAGGTAATGGTAGGGACTGGGTATTGGGTAATACAGATACATACTTATATTTTGGTTTGGGCTTTTTTTTTTGGTTGGAAGCCCCCAAAAATGGGAGGCCTAAGGCTATTGCCTTGGCCCGAAACCGGCCCTAAAGGAACTAGGTTCCAAGTATCATTATTCACATGTGCCTTGTATTCTTCTTCCATTGCTTTTCTCCACTGCTCATTTTACAAGGCTTCTTGGGGGTTAAATGGCTCTTTCAGATCTTTTCTGCTGTGAGCAATATATAATTCATACTCTGGTGAATACATCTTAGGCTTGTGGACTCCACTTCTACATCTTGTAATCATTTGATGCCTTTCAGTTGTCTAATCATTTTCTGGAGCACCAATTGGTTGCAAGGAGACTTCAAGAGGATCTTGGTCATCTGTATATGTTGACTGCAAAGGAAACTCAAAAGGAGAGTTTTGATTTTGATCATCTGCAACTTCTATAGATGGATCATCCACCAAATTTTCACCCGTCCTAAATTGCTCAAATTGATCCTGTATTTCAATTTCACCATCATTGCTCTGATTTGTGTTTGGACCAACAATTGGTTCGGATGGCACTGCAAGGGGAATCGTAGAATTGCCTCTGCCATATCCAAAACTTGTGGATAAGTTTTGACTTACAAGAGTGAGATGCATCAAGTCATTTGAGAGAATGATAGTTTCAGATTCAAGTTTCTTTGAGTTCAGGAATCCATGTTGAAAGAGAAACTCTTTTTCATTGAAAACAACATGTTTGGACACATAAATTCTTCCAGTTGAGCTTAGGCATTTGAAACCTTTTTAATTTTCACAATAACTAAGAAAGACACACTTAGTGGAATGAACTTGGAATTTGTGATTTTGATATTGTCTGAGACAAGGAAAGCAAGAATAACCAAATGTTTTCAAAGTTTGTAGTTTGGTGTTTTTTCTAAGAGTTTCTCTATAGAAGAGGCCCACTTAAGCACTGGAGTTGGGAGTAAGTTAATGAGAAAGGTTGCTGTCTGAAATACTTCAACCTAATATTTCAGAGGCATAGATGCTTGTGTAAGCAGTGTTAAACCAGTTTCTACAATATGCCTATATTTTATTTCCACTCTTCCATTTTGGGCTGAAGTGTATGGACACGAGTATCTAACTTCAATTCCACTTTGTTTAACAAGATGAAGTAGGCTCATATACTCACCACCCATGTTTGATTGGAGACATTTGATTTTTCTATCAAATTATTCTCTACAAGTTTTTTGAATTGAATAAAGGTTGATAGAGTTTCCAATTTGTGCTTCAAAGTATAGATCCATGTATATCTGCTATGATCATCATTGAAATGAATGTAATATTTATGACTTGAAACAGATCTAATAGGAGAAGGTCCCCAAATGTCTGTATGAATTAGATCAAGAATATTATCAGCACATGACTCTGATTTACCAAAAGGAAGTAAATGAGATTTTCCAAACTGACAAGCATCACAAAACATAGATTATTTATTAACATCAACTTGCTCATTACACCTTTTGAGTATGACAGAGAAAACTCTATTAGAGGGATGACATAATCTTTTATGCCACAATTCACTTCTGGGATTAGAACTATTTACATTGCAGACCAAAGGTTACTGAGATAGAGAGGGCAACTGACTAGGTACTTTTAACATGGAAATTTTATGAGCAAAAGTAGAGTCATACTGACTACTGGTCGCTTTTATGGGAGAGTTCAACTGATAGAGGCCATCTTTAAGTCTCCCTTGCAGTATCACCATCCCCATGTGCTTGACCTTAACAAACAGCCTTGAGAGTGAAATTCAATAAATATATCATTACAAGTTGTTTATTGAGATACACTAATGAGGTTTTTGGCAATATCAGGAACAAAGAGAATATCTTTTAAGAGTAAGAACCTTCCATCAAGAGTATGCATAATATTACAACCAGTTTGCGATATTTTTAATTTATCTCCATTGCCTATAGTTAAGCTGATGAGAATCGCGAAGGTCCAACTTCAACGCATGAACCTATGATCCACAATGTTGCAAGATAAAAGTTCAAGGAGTTTCACGACAATGCATTCAAGCAAGATTCGAGGTCGAAAAATAGAAAATTCAGACACAATAAATGTAACTGAAATTTCATACTCACCGTGCAAAATCAATTTGTAGGCGCTGCCAAGAGTTTGCGATGCGCCAACACCACAGAGTAGTAGTTTGGATTTTATTTGATCGGGGGGTCGCTCCTTCCACGAATGGGAACACATCCGACCGCCTGGATCAAACGGAATATGTTTCCCACCATGGTTGGCATTGGAAGCACATTGCATTCCAATTCCCCTAAATGGAAGCTTGAGCCTCCTACAAAGGGGCTTAACCAAAGGTGCATTCTTGTGCCCACCTAAACCAACTCTTTCTTTGATAAACATGTGCATAAAGTTCAACAGAGTTAATAGGATAAAGTCACAAGCATCTTTAAGTGGAGAAAACTTGCTAATATGATGAACAATTAAATTACAAGCAAATTTAACAACCACAAAATTAGCACCAATTTCGTGCAATTGCACAACTTCCTGAAAGAAAATATTAGCTATGTTGATGACCTTGTTGGTTTCGTTATATGCAATCAAATGCGACGTTTTAATACTCCTACCAACAATCACAAAAATATCATCATTTTCTTTCTTTATTCCAAGTAAACCCACTATAAAATTCATAGAAATAGCAGTCCAAGGTTTACTCAAGATGGGCAAATATGCATGGAATTCTTGGGGCAAAAACTTGAGTTTAGCCAGTTTGCAAGTTCGGCATTTACTACAAGTGCAAACATGTTCAATACCAAGTTTCAAAGTAGGCCAATAAGATTGATCACATAATACCCCTAAGACCCCGTTAATTTTAAATCACCCCAACAACCAACTATCATGTGCTCCTCCCACTAGCAATTTACGCATGTCACTTTTACAAGGAAACAATCCAATTTTCCAAAACAAATAATCATCACGCCCATAGAATCCATCAAAATATTGCTCACAACATGATTCATAAATGTTTAACAAATTCAGATATTTAACATGCATGCTCTTACTATGTTCAACACGGAATGAGGGAGCATCTAGAAATGTTAGAAGCGAAGTCCTTTTATCATCAAGACATCTCAATAAATCTCTCCCATGGACTCCCCTAACTAGAAATTCCTTTAGAGAGTCAATATGCAAGACAAGCATATTTTCACAAAATAAGAATTTATCATGCCAATGATATGTACTATATACAACATTTTCACAAAAAGATTTGGTATTTATGCAATTGGGCACATGCAAAAAGTTGCATTTAAAAATTAAGCACTCATCATGACAATGATTCTTACCACATGTTACATTTTCACAAGTCAACAACACACTTGTCAAATCTACATCAAGATCATACAACTCTCTAATGTATTCAAAACACAATAACCTTGCATTCAAAGAAATGTTAGGAGCATACCTCCTAGATGTTGCATCGGTTATGTCATTTTCTTTACCTCGGTTGTACTCGTTGTTGTAGGAAAATGTTTTCATGAATTTCTTCCATAAGGCATGCTTTTGGAGTTCTTTGTTTCCTTGATAAGTTGGACTCACAATTTCCTGCAACAAAGAAATAACCAAACTAGGGAGGGAAGTGTTAGAATATTCAAGAGTAAAGAACATTTTGGGGTGATCTTTTCTCTCAATCTTCTTGGTGGCACTCATAACTCCCTCACTTTTTTCTGAGGTAGGAACCTCAACTCTCAGTTCTTCTCTCGCCTCTCCTTTTCTGGAGTGGTGGCTCCAACTCTCAATTCCTCACCTTTTTCTAGGGTCGAGGCCCCAACTATCATACTCTTATTTTTGCTTTCTTCAATTTGCTCAATTGAATTCTCTTTTTCTTCCTCGAATTCCTTCTTGAGCTTCATTTGGTCTTTGCATACTTCTTCCGCGCTCAAAGATAGGATCACAACCTTTTTTTCATTCATTTTGAAGCTACACCGGTTCCTTCTCCTATCAAGATTCACATTTCGCTCACATTTCCAAGGTCTTCCCAAGATTATGTGAGTAGTGTGTAAGGGAACCACATCACATAATATTTGATCACTATAAGTACCAATGTGAAAAGTAAGAAGAACTTGTTCACTTAACCTCACCTCCCCATAGTCATTCAACCTTTGCAATACATAGGGATTAGGATGCTTCATAACCGGTAACCCCAATTTCTCCACCCTACTAGCACTCACCAAATTCGTGTCACTCTCCCCATCTATAATGAGACTACATGCCCTATCCCCCACAAAGCATCTAGTGTAGAAAGTATTTCCTCCATGCTTCTCCCTCTCATTATCATGGGCCAAAAGTTTTGGTAGCCTAGCATTCATCTCCTTCACTACTTCTCTACTTCCACTACCTTCCCTCCTATGGAATGATGAAGTCTTCATTTGCTCAATATCAACCTTCTCATCCATCTCATCTCCACTCCTATCTACCCATTCTCTTCGTCTTCTACCCATTCTCCAATCTTCTTCCACTTCTCCACTTCTACCCATTCTATGGAGTGATGAATTTTGCATTCTCGTACTATCAATATTTTCATCAACTCTATTTCTCCTACCTTCTAACCCATCTCTTCTTTTCCTATTCAAACTCCCACTTTGTTTTCTACTTCCATCCCTATACACAATGTTCCCACATTTGTCCCTCAACCTTCTCCTACCATCCCATTTTTCTTCACCACTACTAGTTGATGTACTCTCCCCTCTTGTTCCTAAATTTTCCAACTCACCCCCACTTTTCTCCATTTGTCTAGCCATGGTGGTTGAAAGATTTTGTAACAAGTACTTCAAATCTTGAATTTGAGCATTGGAATTTGACATGGTGTGCAAGTGTGAAAGTGTTCTCACAAGAATATTTTTCACTCGTGTTTCACTCAATTTAGGCTTTTACCCTCTAATGAGTTCACCACTCTTGCCTTTTTCCACTCAAAATCTCCTTTCTCAAGTTCTCCAAGGAAGGTAATCAACTAAACCACAAAGTATAATTCTTGTGAAGTCAAAGAAATCACAAACAAAGGAAGAAGGAACTTATAACAAGTAGATACAAATAGCAAGTAGAATTTATGTGCTTTCTAAACTCAAAAGGAACAATATTTATGTGGGATAGGATGCTAGGAACACAATTTAGCAATGGGATTGATAAACCACAAATAATAGACAAGGCATAAATGTAGAACAATAAGCACAAAGAGTGTAAATTTTGAATGAGGCAATTTATCAAACACTTTGTACTCAATCTTGGATGACCTTGAATGTGGATAATGTGGATGTATGAAAACTCCCAACAACTCAAATTGTGGTAAGGAATGAATGATCAACAATTACCCAATGTATGGAGCAAGTAATATATGGGATACAATGTTGATAACACAATCTCAATAATGGGAATTGAATAGCCCCAAGTAATTAGCAATATGTGGGTATTGAACAATAAAGCACTAAGGGAGTATTTTTCTTTGGGACAATTGATCAAACACTTTGGATAATGTAGGAAAGTAAGTGTTTGGCTAATAGAAACCCCCAACTAATGCAACAATCAATATACCCAATACATAGAATCACAAATACACATGGGCATATAAATTTTCCCCAATTTTTTTTTTTTCCAATTTTCGGATTTTTTTTTTTTCACAATGCCAAGAACAACAACAAGAAAGTAAAGATAGGTTTACCAAATTAGAGCCAAGCTCTGATACCAAATGATGCGAACCCCTTCGGTGCGTTGACCGAAAATTCCCACAACAATTTTAATATCAACCCAAGAAAGCTAAAGTGGTAAATAAATGGATAAACACCTTAACTCAAGTTTAATTCTAACCAAAAATTCAAGGATTAACAAACCCTAGCCCAATGGGGGTCACTTAAACAAATTCCAAGGTGAGGAAAAATAAACAACAACACAAGAATAACAATACTCAAGCAAAGTTGATTAAATTCCAAGAAGATAACAAGAACAAATGAGGTTTTTATCCTTACCTCAAAGGGGTCTTTCAAGACCAAGCTCTCAAGAGCACTTCATGAACAACCAAGTTATGCTTACAAATGAACAAGAAATGTGTATAAAAGGAACAAAAATGGGAAAAACGTGCAATTTCGGTATTTACAAGAAAAACCCTGTTTTTGTGGAAATTGCAAGAAAATCCCTTTTTTTGTAAAATGAGGTGTTTCGGTCGACCGAACTGGTCGACCGAAATTATTTCGGTCGATCACTGGGTCGAACGAAACTGGACTTTCGGTCGACCGCCACTCATCTGAAAGTGACTGAGGCTGGATCAAAACTCCTCTGCAGAGTTTCGGTCGACCGGAATGATTTTTGGTCGACCGAAATTGGCTGATTCCAATTTCTTCTTCTTTTTGGCTCCAACTTGATTCTCGACTTGCTTTTCTTGATTTATTCACATTGTTTAGCCTCGAATCTTGAACCTCTTAAACTTCGGATCTCGTCATGGGTCCCACGGGCACGTGCATCGAGGTTTGACTTTCCCGATTCTCATCATAAGCTTTGCTTACCATGGTATGCAGTTTCCTGAATAAGATTGTTGGCATCTCCAGTAACATGACTGCTTGCACCGCTATCAACATACCAAGCAGGATCACCAACTGTTTCGAGTGAGGCAATGAACACTGATTGTGGATGATTGAAGTTGTTATTTTGGAACCTCATGTTTCCTGGCGCTGTTCCCATGTAGGACTGGTTATTTTTGAACTGACAAATAGCTGCAGTGTGACCAGAGTTTCCACACAGCTGACATATTATCCTGTAGTTATTTCTTTCGAACTTCATTTCTTCCTCCTCTTCCTCGATATCTACCACCTCTATAATCTCTGTAATGTCCTTGTCCAGGACCAAAATGATTTCTACCACCTCTGTACTCTCCAAAATTTTCTCTGGTTTGACTTTAACTAGTGCCAGTTGAATTTCCAATGTTCTTGAATTGACTACCTCCTCCTTTGTTAGAGGCAAAGCTCACAGAGGGTTGTCCCAAATTCAAAGATGTCATGCTAGAGTTGAGCTATTCCAATCTTCTTTCATAGCTAAGAAGCCTGGATTGCAATTCAAGCCAAGTGATGTTGTTAATCTCAGTAATTTGACAGACAACAGAGTTATATTCAAGTGAGTCTAGGCCAGCTAAAGTCTGAGAGATGAGCTCCTCATTTGTCACTGGATGGCTTGCCAAGGCCAAGTTATCAGCCCGTTTCTTCACTGCCTTAAGGTAATCTTCCATTTTTGCTCCTCCCTTTTGAACCTTTTGAAATTCCTTTCTGTAGTACATCACATTGGACTTTGAATGCACACCAAACAAATTTTCTACCGCAAACCAAAGTTCCTAGGAATTTTTGCTCCTAATAACCTGAGAGGTAATATCCAATTCCATTGAATTACAGAGCCAGCCAAGAAGCATTTGATCTTGAGCAAACCTATTTCATATTCAGGATTTGATTTCATCATAGTAACACCATTTACTTGTTCAGATAAGAACTCAGGTGGGCAAGCCTTTGTTCCTAATATAAACCCCTCAAGTCTGTGACCCCTTATAACAGGTAATACCAGATTTGTCCATAATAGATAGTTGTCATTATTTAACTTCAATGAGAAGAATTGACCAAGAGTATTTCCTACAGGAGCTGTAAATTTAACAAAGGTTAAGCCTTAAGGTGCAGTAGAAGTCACTTGTGTTGAAGAGAAATCAAAGCTTGAAGTCTAATATCTAGTTAGAGTCTGATTTCTGATTGCTGAAGGCTCATCGCTGCGTGAAATTTGATTTCTGATGGCTTGAGGCTCATTTCCGATGGTGGTGTCGGCCATGAAGAATCAAAATGAAGAGGGAATTAAAAAAATGAACGAAATTAGGGATGACAATAATACCAACGAACCCGATACCCGATGGAGACCCGACATAAATGGGCGGGGATTACCCAACTAAATGGGTTCGTGGGTAGGGTATGGAGATAAATTTTAAAACCCGACATGGGTATGGGTCGGGTGTGAGTTTTACTACAATACTCATACCCGACCCGCATACCCATTAATTTCATTTAAAAATTATAAAATTTAAAACAAAAGTAATTGTTTAAAAAAATAAATAAAAAATAGAACTCAAATATCTATTGACATTGTTATCGTCTAAACCTTAATATGTTTAAATTATTGACTTTGTTAACGTCTAAAAAAATTGTTCAAATTTGCTTTTATAATTTCAACATATAACAAACTTTTTTCAACTCAAATTCAAGTGAAGCCTAATATTTAACTGATTCAAGTTAATCCGGAGTACCTATAACCTATTTATAGCCTAAAAAATAAAAAAAATAAAAAAAATTAGTAATGGATTTTAAATGGGTATAGAAGTAAACCCGCCTCCGACCCGCACCCGACCCGCAATTTTTAAATGGGTATATGGATAGGGTATGGAGGTTGTAAATATTTAGTGGGTAGGGTTCGGGTTTGGCAAACCCGACTCATAGCATACCCATTGCCATCACTAAACGAAATGGGAGTTTTCACCTTCGTGTGCAGTGAATCAGCCGAGGACCAGACGAAGCAGCTTGGCGGTGAGTTGAACTCATTTCAGATGGTGGCGTGACTGGCATTGGCCATGGAGCGCTCTGATACCAAGAAGAGGAAATGAGTTTTTCTTATTACCAGAAAAATCAAGAATGTACATCTCATAGCTAGGGTTATTATAAAATATAAATACAATACAATATATAATACAAAACAAATACAATACTTAATTGCAATATAAGTCCTACAAGAAACTAGAGATATACAAGTAAGTATAGAAAGAATACAAATGACTATCTAAGTATTCTCAACATCCCCATCCATTCTAATCTATTTTCTCATCATGTCATCTTTTACGTTTATTTTTTATTCTCATTTCAACTGATTTTATTTTGCCATCCATTTTGAGCCATTTTCAGTAAACACGACAGCAACATTAAATTGAAGTTTTTCTTCAAGGTCACTCTTACTTGAACTTGGTGGGTTGAATTTGAATTTGAATTTGAAGTTATATCAATTTCTAGAAGTCTAACAACTAAAGTGTGGTTATGTATGCTTAGAATTCTGTTACATGTTTGCTTTTGATATCATCAAATAGAGCATTATCATTCTAATTTCTATGACTATGAGCACGAGCATGATTGGCCCAACCTTTCGAGTCATGCGTAATGAGCTTTGTTCTTCCAATTACCTTATACACAAATAATACCACCTAAAAAATAAAACTCCTTCATTATCATGGACGGATCTAACCCTCGACGAGAGTGTTAGCCGCTCGGGTTAGATCCGTCAAAAAAAAATATATATTACCCTATAATTTTGGTGTCAATTTTTTTTTTCCTCTTACCTTGTAATGTTCGCTCGTGCTGAATTTATTTCCTGAATTCGCCATTGCACGAGGCAACAACTAGTTTACAAAGAAATATTAAAATCTTGTCAAAGGGTATTGATGATCCAGAAGCTGGTAGAAAAGCCTACTGTTTCGATTCTTTTTTTTTTTTTTTTTTATGAGGGACCCGCAACAATTATTTCTTTATAGATTTTTTTTTCTTCTAATAAAGTCATTTTTTGAGAAGACAACTGTGTTCCTCAAGTGATTGACCAATATTGCCTGTTCTTTAATGTTAAAGAATGGCCAATTTAAGAATATAATACATTTAAATTTTAATTAAGATCAGTATGGTATTTGGTTTGGATCGTATATCTTTTACTCAAATGATGAAAAGCAACAAAAGTAATTGAAATGACTCTTCCAACTACTACCAATAGTATATTTAGCATGTCGAAATGAATATAATTAAACAAGATAACTCGTGAATTTTTGTTTACGTTCTTATAATCATATTCAATATTGTATGATCCAACATAATACATCTTTAGCTTTATCTTTAATTTTATCTTTATTTATATAAAAATAAAAGTTATGAGAATGAGAGAGAGTCATTTTAGAGAGAATTGAATTTAATGACTTTTTTTCCTCACTTTTACTTATATCTTAATAATATAATATATAGTATATAAAAATAGAATAGCATCACCAAAATCTTAATCTTAATCTTATCTTAATATCTTATTATTATTATTATTATTATTATTATTATTATTATTATTATATATATATATATATATATTATAACAATAAAGTGGCAAAATATAACACAACATAGTTTCCCGCGTTTTTTACACTTTCCTAAAATGAAAATTCATGATTTATAGAAATTAAAAAAAAAATGATTATATATCTTTATACATTTCAAAATTGCTTTTATATAGAAAATATAAACAGTCACTTTGAAAATAATTTTATCTCATTATTTGTAATGTTATATATTTGGCTATTCATTAGTTGGTATTTTCAATATATGTTTATAATTTGGAATTATGATGTAGAGTTTGAATATAAAATTATATTCATAAAAGAATGCAACCTGTTACGCTCCGCAAGTGCACGGGTCGCGCAAGTAATAAAGTGGACGTGAGTCCAAGTATCGATCCCAGAGAGATTGTTTTAAATTGTATTTTAGACTACTACCTTAACCGGAACGAGAAATTGTTTGAATTTGAGAATTTTGAATTAAAATTAAACTAGAAAGAACGAGAAAATTTGATTTAGAGAAAATATGAGATAAACATGCTAGAATTGAGAATCCACATTTATTCCATTAATTTTGCATTAAATTAAACATCTAACAATAATTCACGAGGTTTTGAAAATCCATATTCCTAATATTGTCAAGACTCCCTTTCGGACAAGAATCAACACCTATTTCTATACACAATCCGACTATATTTCTATGAAGAATCTAAATGTATAGAAAAGCATTACAAGTTTTGTGAATACTATAGCAGATAACACAAAGTATAGGGATATATTTCTATCCCATATCGAATTTTGTGGCAATTGACACAAGTCTAATGAAATCTCAATCTTTCGAACTTAAAAAATCACAACCTAAAATCATACAACTAGTGATCAAGTAATTGCATGATAAAAACAGTATATATCAATTGCTCAAACCCATGAATTATGAAATTAAATGATAATCAATACATAAAATCCGGAAATAAATGCTTCATCACAATTCTAACATTTAAGAACCTAGCCTAGATACATAATTAAATATAAATCACAAAAGGAATGGATAGATGTCACCCTATTCATGCCCTTGGTCTTCGTTCTTCAATTGTGTCTTGGCTTGGAGTGGATCCCTCCACAATCCGACAGCGTTTTGGCCTCTCTTCAATAAATTGGGAACCCCCAAAAACGTGCATAAGGTCTGGTATTTATAGATTTCCATAGAATTAGGTTAATTGAAGAGAAAAACTGCTGAATTCCGCGCAAAAAGCCCAGCTGCGGCCCAATCGAATAACCGTGTGACCGCACGGTTCAAATATGCGCGATCGCACGACGCTACAGGTCAACTTTAGTCGCTGAAATTTCTGGCCGTGCGACCGCACGGTATTACGGTTTAAGGCAATTTTCTGACTCTTAAATGTTACAAGTTGGCCCCTGTTTTTTAATTGCACAGCAAGTCCTCCAACTTCTGATTGTTGCAATTTAGCCCCTGAACTTCTAATTTTTTCCAGGTTTGATTTCTTCTTCCAATTGGCCCTTTAATTAACTGCATCAATTCTTGATTTGCTCACTTTGACACTTTTTACATCCAGTTGCTCGATTTTGGCTTCAATTCCATTGTTTTCACGACTTTTGTGTTATTCCTGAAATATAAACAAATGATATAGAATAAATAACAAAATATTCTTGAATAAACAATAAAAATCATACTTTTAGGATAGAAATAAGTGTATAAAATACACTTATCACAACCACGTACATTTTTAAACGATGGATTAATAATAATAACATAAGTAAAAAAGTATTGTTTTAAAAAAGTTATTATAATAATTAAAATACTATTGAAAAGAACATAACTTAATTATGTTATGAAAAGAATATAATTAAAAATTTAAATTTGTAAAATAGTATTACAAAGTAACATAATTAAAAATGTATGTTGTTTTAATTAATAATAATGTTGTGATAATAAAACAGTATTTAAAAGAATGTAATTTAATTATGTAATTAAAAAAAATATAACTAAATATGTGTATATGTTGTTTTAATTAAATACATGTTAATCTAATAATAAAATAATATTGAAAATAACATAATTAAAAATGTATGATGTTTTACCAAAGTTATAATAATTAATCAGTATTGAAGATAACGTAATTGGTAGAGAATTTATTAGTAAAATGAAACAGTATTAAAAGGCATATATAACATAATACACATTAGTAATTATGTTATATATGTTTTTTAATAATTTATATGTCCCGTGCATTGCACGAGGGCAAATATTAGTCTTAATCTTAATCTTAATCTTAATTATATATATATATATATATATATATATATATAAGTAGAATAGCCGTTATCAAAATACACTCATAGTTTACCGTCAAAAAAACTTTCTAGATTTGAAATTTTTTTGCTAAAAATAGAATATTAAATATTTTAGCAATTATTATTTTACATGTGTCATTAATTGCATTGGCATCCATACTATACTATTAATCATAATCTTATCTTATCTTAATTTTAATCTTAATCTTAATATATATATATATACCGTTACCAAAATACACATAGTTTCCTGCCAAAAAAACTTTCTAGATTTGGAATTTTTTTTTATAAAAATAGTATATTAAATATTTTAACAAATATTATTTTATATGTGTCATTAATTGCATTGGCAT
Organism: Ligustrum vulgare; assembly: GCA_963555705.1. Lineage (NCBI taxonomy): Eukaryota > Viridiplantae > Streptophyta > Magnoliopsida > Lamiales > Oleaceae > Ligustrum > Ligustrum vulgare. The sequence continues at coordinate 2,384,347 of OY743178.1, read as the reverse complement.
CCGTGCTATATTATTAATAACATCAAATTGTTATTTTTCTATTTTATTAAGTATTATTCTTTTAATAATTATTGTATTATTTTGAAATCGAAAAATATGTAATATGTGTGTCAAATTCACATTGAGAAGTTTAATGCAAGCTAACAAGTGAGTGCAAACTATAAATATATTTTCCGTAAAATCATATAAAAAATTAAAGGTAAAGTTTTATTTTTTATTCTTTATTTTTCCTCAATATCTAATTCATTTAAATTATATCATTTAAGTCCTATAATATTATCTATAATTAGTAAACTAAATTTATTTTAGTCATAGATGATTAATTTCTGTTCTGATTTTTTTCTCATCAAATTAAAATAAATAATAACTATACGAATTTTTAAGACAAATTCAATTAAATTGGGTTAATTTTACAAACTTTAGATTTCTTCAATTCATTCATCATTTTCACATTATTTTTATTTATTTACTGATTCTGTTCATTTTTCTATTTTTCATTATAAATTTAAATAACTAAAATATGCAAAAATATATTACAGATTTTAACAATTAGTTCATATAATTTTTATTAAACCATTGATCGATAAGTAATTTTTATTAAAACAATAATGTAGCAATATGAATAAAGAAATTGTCAGTATGAAGAAAGAATAATTAATTAATGTAACAATATTTATTAAAATTAATTATTATTTTTTTGGAAAAACACTTGAAATTAATAATTAATGCTTAAAAAATAAAATTATACCAAAAAGTTTATCCTACACCTCTTTTTGGAAATAATATGATGAAAAACAATATATGAAAAGAAAAACGTCGATCTTAAAGAGAGTATGTAAGTTGAGTTTTGCACATGTATTGTACGAGCCTAATTTTGTAGTTCAAAAGTTTTTTTAGAAAAGCAAATTTTATTTACTGAACGTTAATTTCAGAAATGGAGTTGATATGTAAAAAAACGTTTAATTCGTGACCTATTTTTTCGTAAAGAGATAAAACAATTCAACGGTTTACAATTTTATTAAAATATTAAAAAAAATAATTATATGACTTAAAAAATGGTGAAACTTTATTTCTTAATTTTATTAACATATATAGACCAAAAGACTCACTATATATATTGTATTTATATTTTCATTAATATTTTTTTATTGACATATAATTAAATATGCATTTAATTATGTTCAATTAAATGCATCGCATTTAAATTTAAAAAATTATTAATCATGCTAAGGATCTCTTGAGTTGAATTTCACGTTCATGCACCACAAATCTTGAGGTTGATTTCACTTTTGTGTATCGTCAATATTGTTTAATTTGTTACGTTTATTTATATATAGGATCGCATATATTTAATTTGTGACAATTACTTTATTTTGTGTAAATTATAATATTTTTAGGGTTATTATTTTAATTCACGTTAGTCAAAAATATTTGGATGAAATTTTTTATTTATTCTATACAACATATATTTGAAAAATTGCATTATTTAATTTAAATTTGAACAATTGTTTAAATATTATTAAATTTCGTGTATCACACGGATGTGAGCAATTACAAACTGTATAAATAATGTATTATTTAAAGATATTTTCCAAAATTGATGAAAATTGTAATTTATTTCTATTTTGAGCATTCGTTGATAGTCGGTATCATTAATCAAAGCAAATTATGTGTTCAATTTTTTTCCTATTTTATAATGATATTTACAGTAAAGCCATTTTCATATTGTTCTTCCATGCGGCGCACGAGTGTGATACTAGTATATATTATAACAATAAAGTGGTCAAATATAACACCACATGGTTTCCCGCATTTTTTACACTTTCCTAAAATGGAAATTCATTATTTATAGATATTATAAAAAAAATGATTATATATATACATTTCAAAATTGCTTTTATCTCGAGAATATAAACAGTCACTTTGAAAATGATTTTATCTCATTATTAGTTATGTTATATATTCAGCTATTAATTAGTTGATATTTTCAATATATGTTTATAATTTGGAATTATGATATAGAATTTGAATATAAAATCATATTCATATAAGAATGCAACCACGTGCATTTTTAAATGATGGATTAATAATAATAACATAAATAAAAAAGTATTTCTTTAAAAAAGTTATTATAATAATTAAACACTATTGAAAAGAACATAACCTAATTATGTTATGAAAAGAATATAATTAAAAATTTAAATTTGTAAAAGTGTATGTTGTTTTAATTAATAATAATATTGTTGTAATAATAAAACAGTATTTAAAAGAACGTAATTTAATTATTTAATTAAAAAAGAATATAACTAAATATGTGCATATATTGTTTTAATTAAATACATGTTATGCTAATAATAAAATAGTATTGAAAATGACGTAATTAAAAATGTATGATGTTTTACTAAAGTTATAATAATTAATCAGTATTGAAGATAATGTAATTGTTAGATAATTTATTAGTAAAATGAAACAGTATTAAAAAGCATATATAACATAATTATAAATGTGTAATTATGTTATATATGTTTTTTAATCATTTATATGCCCCGTGCATCGCACGGGGGCAAATACTAGTACTATACTATCTATATACAAGTAGAATAACCGTCATCAAAATACACACATAGTTTACCGCCAAAAAAACTTTCTAAATTTTGGAAATTTTTTGCTAAAAAAATAATATATTAAATATTTTAGTAATTATTATTTTACATATGTCATTAATTGCATTGACATTCATGCTATACTATTATTAACATCAAAATGTTATTTTTTCTATTTTATTATTATTCTTTTAATAATTATTGTATTATTTTGAAATCGAAAAATATGTAATATGGTTGTCAAATTAAAGATCACAGTGAGAAGTTTAATGCAAGTTAATAAGTGAGAGCAAATTGTAAAATATATTGTCCATAAAATTTTATAAAAAATTAAAAGTAAAGTTTTATTTTATATTTTATATTTTTTCCTCAGCCTTTGTTTGATTCCCATTATTTCTCATTAAAAATACAACTTTTTTCTATAGTAATCAATCTCAACCATCCAAAAAAGTCAAGCCCACAATTTTTTATTTTTCAAACCACTTTTTAACCATTAAATTTCCAAAATCCAAATTATAATTTGAAAAAATGGGAATCAAACAAAGGCTCAATATCTAATTTTACAATTTGAAAAATTCTAACACCATCGTACTGTAAATGTTTTCTTATTTTTTTTAACACTTGTGTTAAACTTGCTGATCAAATCAAATTGTATAATGATAACGTTAGTTAAATAACAATTTAGGAACAGTTTTTAATATAAACTAAAATTGTAGACGTATTACAAGCTTAGATAAAGGTGAATATTTTTTTCATTGTACCCATAGATAATGTGTGTTAAACATGAGTACAAATCATGGTATATATGTCTAAAAATAAATAAATAAATAATTCATGGTATATAAACAAGCATGGCCCCACTCAAATAATTTAATATTAGATTATATATTCAGATACCGAAGATGATGGAAAAATAATTCACGCTCAATCAAATGAGATTATATTATAATACAGAACATTATAATAAAACCAATTTAGTATAAACATTGTAAGAGACATGATCTCAGATAAATTATAAGACGAAAATTGAAGGAGGTATAAAATAGAAACTGAACAGACTTCGCACATTACAAACTCGGTGGATGTTCGTTATCAGTGTCATATGACTGACGTTCACATATATATGTATATCTAAATGCAATCCATACTCTAGCATTATATTCATTTTCCATTGCTCGGTGTGCAAACATAAACTTCCAAGTTTCACAGTTAAAGAAATTTGAATATAGAACATCTTTTCGAAATGCGTAGGGATAGTGTTATTGGTGCAACAAATAGGATATCATTGAAGGTTCAAGAAATAATTTCAATGAGGAGGCTAACCGAATCAACAATCATTTCATCAAAGCGGGCAAGAGAGCCTATTGCAACTGCCGGTAATACGTTTATAGCTTTCCTTTTTACAATGAATGATATTCATGTTCAATTGTATGTATCCTACAAAATTATAAAAAAATTGGTTAGAAAAATAATAGTAATGGAAAACCAGGAAACGAATGCATACAAATTCATCGATAAATTTTGTAATTTTATTTATTTATTTATTTGCTAGGAATCGAGAACATCGAGTTTGTCGAAGAAAAATATTAAATTCATGGACATAAGCTTCTCTAATTTTTTCCCGAATTAAAAAAAAAAAAATTGTTTTTTTTTTTTTTTAATATCTGTAACACAATAATATGTTTTGTTTCACTTCATTGGGAGGGAAGATTGATTCTATTTTGAGCAAAGGAAATTCACCTCTTGTATTTAGATTAAATGGTCACAACTACCATTTAATTGGAAGTTTACTCCCACTAGAGGGTTCACATTCTAAATTTGCTCAGTTATATATTTATGATACGACCAGCGAAGTTGGGAACAAAATAAAATCTGTCTCGTATTTTGTTTTATTTTCGTTTATATTATTTGAACATGAACATTTCGAAAATGTAGTTTTCATTAGCATCTTTTCTTTTCTTTTCTTTTCTTTTTTATTTTTTCCAGGAAGGCTAGCAATATAAATACACTTCATACTGAGATAGTTTCGGATTTGAAATCAATGCTTGATGAACACAATGTATTAGTCAAGTCATTTAGAATAGTTGGTTAGGAAATACAACGGAATGGTGGCTCAAATGTGAAATTGAGGTTAATTAGACGGAGGCGTCGAGATGCGAGAATTTATAATATGCCCTCAATTGATGAAGTTGCATGGTTGATCCCAAGAGATTTCGAGACGTCTCCTGGTGATAGAGATATTATTGTAGAAACTAAATCAGGAGTATTGAAGCGGATAAATGAGTTGAATCCTTCGTATCTTGGGCTACAATATCCACTTTTTCCATTCGGTGAAGGTGGTTACAGAGAAGATATTCCTATGACTAAATCAAATGTGTGTGCATCTGGTGGCAGAAAACACGTAAGCATGAGAGAGTATTTTGCTTTCAGACTGCAAAACAGGAATAACGAATCTCTGGCTATTCTATCTTCAAGAAGACTTTTCCAACAATTTTTTGTAGATGCATATACAATGGTCGAATCTTCCAGATTGACTTACATACTTACTGATGTGATCCGGACCAGGCATCGAAGGGCGAAGTCGATCCATCGGCAATATGACAGTGATCTACGTGCAAAACGGAGCAAGTTCCGTATTGGGGTCGAGCCGAGAAGAAGGACGGATCGAGCCGAATCAAGAAAACGAAGTAATTTGGGCAGAAATTCCATTACGGCCGTAAGGAAGGGCATTCACGGCCGTAACACATATATTCACGGCCGTAAATCATGTTATCACGGCCGTAATCAATTATCGAAGAAAAATGAAGAATTTCTGCAGAACGAGGCTTACGGCCGTAAGCCAGGAAGTTACGGCCGTAACATTCAAAAAAGGGAAACTTCACGGCTGTAAGAAATATGTCACGGTCGTAAATAATAAACACATTTTTTATCATAAAGGCCTTTACGGCCGTAAAAGAATTATTCACGGCCGTAAATGAGTAGCGGCCAGATTTTCCAGATGGCCAGATTTTTCGGATTTTTAATTATTTTATTCCTTTTTTAGTTTTTAGGTTATTTTCCTAATTTAGTATTTTAGTCTAATTAGAATTCTATTTTGAGTAAACTAGAGGTTAGGTTATTTTGCTTATTTATACTCCTTTCCATTCATTGTAAAAACACAAGTTTGAATTTGAGATTAATATTATTTGAGAGAGTTTTCTCCATCGAGAACAAATCTAACTTATCAAATATTCGCGAGAATATTTGTAGCGTTTCCAATTAGAATCTTATCAAGGAAATTGACAAGTCCTTGTGGTGTTTCGAAAACCTTGGATCTCTATTCCGCATCGTCAATTTCTTGCGTCGTGAATCTTGGGTCAAGGTCCTATCATCAATTTTATCTTTTCAGTATTTTAGTTCTTGTTTATTTTTCGCGTCAAATCTGATCTAGATCTTTCCTAGGTTTTAAATTTCGTTATTCCGCATTTTCGACGAGATTCCTCGACTTCGAATCTCATCACTTACTCATCTAAAACAATTGAGATCTGAGATGTATATGGGCTTGACAAAAGTATTGTTTAGAGGAGAGATAGATCCTTCAACCCAGGGTAAACGTGTGGTGCTACCGTCTACATTCATTGGTGGGGTACATTACATGATTCAAAACTAGCAGGACGCAATGGCCATATGTAGATGGGTTTGGTATCCAGATTAATTTATAACTTTCTCCTGCAATCCAAAGTGACCGGAGATAGTGCTTTTTATCGAAAGCAGAGATTTGAAGCTCGATGATCGGCCTGGCATTATTTGCCGAGTTTTTAAATGAAATTGGACCATTTGATCAATGATCTTAGACGAAATAATATTTTTGGAATTGTGAAAGCAGGTAATATTTACTTATGTTTATGTAAGATTTATAATATTAAAGTGTATTCTTTATTATGCAACTAAATATTTTTAATAATTTCTCCTAACATTGAAAGTCATAATGTTGTTTATCAGTGATATACACGGTGGAATTCCAGAAGTGTGGCTTTCCACACGCCCACAATTTATTGTTTCTTTCAAAGGAGGACAAATATCCCACTAGAGAGGACATTGACAGAATAATTTCAGCTGAAATTCCCGATACGAAGTTTGATCGGAATTATCACGCTGCAGTTAAATACTTTATGATGCACGGACCATGTGGCAGTGCCAGAAGGACATCTCCATGTATGGAGAATGGTCAATGTACTAAAAATCTCCCCAAAAAAATTGTCGAATACACCAATGTCGATGAAGACAGGTACCCAATTTATAGAAGAAGAAATGATGGGAGAACAATTAAAAAGAATGGTGTTGATCTTGACAACAGATTTGTTGTGCCTCACAATCGATATTTGCTACTCAAGTATGGTGCACACGTGAATGTGGAGTGGTGCAATCAATCTTGATCGATCAAATATTTGTTCAAGTATGTCAATAAGGGTCATGATTGCGTCACTGCTACTTTTTACCATAGCACTGAGGATGAGGACTCAGATAAAAATGTTGATGAAGTTAACATGTACTACGATTGTAGATACATTTCACCATGTGAGGAAGAATGGAGGATTTTTGGATTTGAGATTCAATTTAGAGATCCTCCTGTCGAAAGATTGAGTTTTCATCTCCCGAATGAGCAGAATGTCATTTTTTCAGATTTTGATAGTATTGACAAAGTGTTGACACGTCAAACCGCTAACCAAAGCATGTTTTTTGCATGGATGGACGTGAACAAAAAATATGCTTAAGCAAAAAATTTAACATATGCGGAATTTCCTACCAAGTTTGTTTGGAAGTCGTCTACAAGGGAGTGACATCCTATAAAGAGTGGATATTCTATCAGGCGTATATTTTATGTACCTCCGGGATGTGGAGAAATGTATTATCTGCGATGTCTTCTCAACATAGTTCATGGACCAACAAGCTTTGATGAAATAAAATGTGTTAACGAGGTTCAGTATGGTACTTTTAGAGATGCTTTCTACGCACTTGGTCTATTGGATGATGACAAAGAATACGTTAATGGTATTATTGAAGCAAGTCGGTGGGGCGTCATCACATTCTTTGAGAAGTCTATTTGCCACTTTATTAGCCTCAAATTCTTTATCACAACCTGAAGTTGTGTGGGAAAAGTGTTGGACATACTTATCGGATGATATTTTGTTACATGGTCTCGAGAATCCAGTCAAAGCCATCGTGGATAACACATAGCCGTTGATTAATTGTGATTTTGATGAGTCAACTCATCTACAAGGAAGAGCTATTCTTGCACCAACACTTGATGTAGTTGAATCGGTCAACGATTATATGGTTTCTTTAAATGTAACTGAAGGGAAGACTTATTTAAGTTCTAACTCGGTTTGCAAGGCAAATGCCAATGTTGATTTGTTCAATGACCTTCATACGCCTGAATTTTTGAATGAAATTAGATGCTCTGGTGTGCCTAATCATGAATTGAAATTGAAGGTCGGAACTCCTGTTATGCTCTTATGCAACGGCACGAGATTGGTCATTACAAGACTCGGAATTCACGTTCTTGAAGCAAAGATTCTCACTGGAAGTAGTGCAGGACAAAAGGTTCTTATTCCTAGGATGACGCTGACTCCATCTGACCCACAATTCCCATTTAAATTTCAACGAACACAATTTCCTCTAATTGTGTCGTACGCAATGACAATCAACAAGAGTCAGGGTTAATCGCTATCTCATGTTGGCCTGTATTTGAAAAAACTAATTTTCAGCCAAGGTCAGTTATATGTTGCCGTGTCCAGAGTTACAAATCGGAAAGGGTTGAAGATCCTAATTTTCGATAAGGATGAATGACAGAATAATACGATGACAAATGTTGTTTACAAGGAAATTTTTCAAAATTTGTAGCTGTTGAACAAAATTTTAATATTTTAAGACAATTGTAACGTATATATGATGCTCATTTCATATTAATTGTTCGCAAACCTAATAATCTTTTTAAATTAAGCAAATTATCTAATCTTAATATGTGCAATTTTTTTAGTACAAATCCGTGCAATGCACGGGTGATGCACTAGTATATATAAAAGTAGAATAACTGTCACCAAAATACACACATAGTTTTCTATCAAAAAAACTTTCTAAATTTTGAAGTTTTTTTTGCTAAAAATTAATATATTGAATATTTTAGCAATTATTATTTTACATGTGTCATTAATTGCGTTGACATCCGTATTATGCTATTAATAACATCAAAATGTTATTTTTTCTATTTTATTATTATTATTCTTTTAATAATTATTGTATTATTTTGAAATCGAAAAATATGTAATATGATTGTCAAATTAAAGATCATAGTGACAAGTTTAATGCGGCTAATAAGTGAGAGCAAATTGTAAAATATATTGTCCATAAAATTATATAAAAAATTAAAGGTAAAGTTTTATTTTATATTTTATATTTTTTACTCAATATCTAATTCATTTTAAATTATATCATTTAAGTCCTATATTATAATCGATAATTAGTTAACTAAATTCATTTTAGTCATGGATGATTAATTTTTGTTTTTATTTTTTCTCATCAAATTAAAATAAATAATAACTATACGAATTATTTTTAAGGCAAATCTGATTAAGTTGGGGTTAGTTTTACAAACTTTAGATTTCTTCAATTTATTCATCATTTTCACATCATTTTTATTTATTTATTAATTAATTCTGTTCATTTTTTATTTTTCATTATAAATTTAAACAACTAAAATATGCAAAAATATATTACAGATTTTAATAATTAGTTCATATAATTTAAATTAAACTATTGAACGATCAGTAATTTTTATTAAAATAATAATGTTATTATATGAATAAAGAAATTGTAAGTATGAAGAAAAAATAATCAATTAATGTGACAATATTTATTAAAATTAATAATTATTTTTTTAGAAAAATACTTGAAATTAATAATTAATGCTTAAAAATCAAATTATACAAAAAATTTATCCTACACCTGTTTTGGAAAGAATATGATGAAGAACAATATATGAAAAGAAAAGATTCGATCTTAAGGAGAATATGTAAGTTGAGTTTTTATCAATTTATTTTAATACATGAATTAGGAAAGATCAATTAATGCATGTAGTAAATGATTTATGGATTTGTGAAAAAAATCTATAAAAAGTCAAATTATAGATCTTTTTTTTTTATAATTATTGCATTATTTTGAAGTTGAAAAATATGCAATATGGGTGTCAAATCCAAGTTCTCAACGAGAAGTTTAATACAAGTTAATAAATGAGAGCAAACTCTAAAATGATACATATCAATTCTTACCTAAATTCAATTTGACCTAAATGATTAATTTAAAAAAATTTCTTATCAAATTGAAAGAAATAATAAATATTAGATATTTATAAATAAATTCAATTAAATCATTTAACTTTCTACAACTTTAGAGGTTTCGATAAACTAATTTGTTCAATTTGTAAAATAGAAGGTGTTAGCAAAATTATTCTATTTAAAAGTAGAATGTGGTCAACCTGTTTATTTAACATACATAAAAATAGTATATGCAATTGTGGAAAATGAATTTTAAAGAATGTGTGGTTGAGAATGAACATCGAAAAAAATTATTTTTGAAAAATCAATTTTATATGAATAAGTGATAAATTCTTATGTCTTGTTTGTTAAACCCCCATTTATAAATTAAGATGTATGATGATTTTTTTTTAATGTTAATTATATTTGTAATATTCTATAATAAGATTTAATTAAAATTTGTTACATTTATTTAAATATAGGATTAATGTGTAGAAGTTTGTCATGAGTGAGTTTAACAAATTGCAACATTTAATTTAAATTTTATCATTTTTTTATTTTTTAAAATGTTTCGTAAATTTTGTTCGTAATGTATTTGCTGTTTAACATGTAATCATGAAATGAAGTATTTGTTTAATATATTTAAATATCAATTATTACATTAAGATATTTAGTACAAATTCTTATAGTGTTATACCGGGAGTCGATAAATTAATTCTAGAAATGTCTATTAGCCTCTTTATTTCATTTTTACGATTTGAAAATTGTAAACATTTCAACGTTTAGAAAAAAAATCGTAAGTCCGACTTCATTTATCAAATCACAATTGTAAAGGACAGACATGTCCATATCTTACTTTGTCTGAATAGATTAAGAAAATTAGAGAATGAACAATTAGCTGTTAAAAAAAATATGCAAGCCGAATTTTATTATAGTTTACTTTTGTAAGTATTTTTCATTATATATGAATGCACAATTTTATGTTCGACATTGTATTTTTACAACTTATTTCATAAATAATTGTCAATTATATTTTTCGTGCATCGCACGGGTGCAATTACTAGTACACACATAAGTTCTCGCCAAAAAATTTCTAAATTAAATTTTTTTTTTTGCTAAAAATAGTATATTAAATATTTTAGCAATTACTATTTTACATGTGTCATTAATTGTATTGGCATCCGTGCAATGTTATTAATAACATCAAAATGTTATTTTTTTATTATTCTTTTAATAATTATTGTATTATTTTGAAATCGAAAAATATGTAATGTGGGCATCAAATTAAAGATCACATCGAGAAGTTTAATGCAAGCTAAGTGAGAGCTAACTATATTGTCCGTAAAATCATATAAAAAATTAAAGGTAAAGATGTATTTTTTATTTTTCCTCAATATCTAATTTATTTTAAATTGTATCATTTAAGTCCTATAATATTATCTATAATTAGTTAACTAAATACATTTTAGTCATAGATGATTAATTTGTGTTCTTGTTTTCTCTCATCAAATTAAAATAAATAATAACTATACGGATTTTTATGGCAAATGCAATTAAGCTGGGTTAATTTTACAAACTTAAGATTTCTTCAATTCATTCATCATTTTCATATTATATTTATTTATTTACTGATTATGTTCATTTTTCTATATTTCATTAAAATTTAAATATTTAAAATATGCAAAAAATATATTACAGATTTTAAAAATTAGTTCATGTAATTTCTATTATACAATTGATCAATCAGTAATTTTTATTAAAATAATAATGTAACAATATGAATAAAAAATTGTCAATCTGAAGAAAGAAGAATAAATTAATGTAACAATATTTATTAAAATTAATGATTATTTTTTTTAGAAAAACACTTGAAATTAATGCTTAAAAATCAAATTATACCAAAAAAGTCTATCCTACAATTTTTTTTGGGAAGAATATGATTAAGAACATGATGAAGAACAATATATGAAAATAAAAAACGTCGATTTTAAGGAGAATATGTAAGCTGAGTTTTGCACATGTATTATATGAGCCTAATTTTGTAGTTCAACAGTTTTTATAAAAAAAAAAGAAAATTTCATTTATTGAACGTTAATTCCAGAAATGGAGTTGATATGTTCACGGTACAATCTCTAAAATACTTAATTCATGGTTTGTTTTCCTGTAAAGAAATAAAACAATTCAACGGTACAATTTTATTAAAATATTAAAAAATTAAATTATATGCTGTAAAAATTTGTGAAACTTTATTTCTTAATTTTATTAATATATATAGACAAAAAGACTCACTATATATTTTATCTATATTTTCATTAATAATCTTTTTATTGACATATAATTAAATATGCATTTAATTATGTTCAATTAAACGTATTTAAAAATTAAATTTTTTTAATCATGCGAATGATCTTTTGAGTTGAATTCCACGTTCGTGGACCACAAATCTTGAGGTTGATTTTCACTTTCTTGCATCATCAATATTGCTTAATTTGTTACATTTATTTATATATAGGACCACATATATTTAATTTGTTACAATTACTTTATTTTATATAAATTATAATATTTTGAGGGTTATTATTTCTATTCACGTTAGTAAAACATATTTTGAATTTTTTTTATTTATTTTATAAAACATATATTTGAAAAATTGCATTATATAATTTAAATTTGAACAATTATTTAAATATGTTTTGTCTATAACAACTTTCGTGTATCACACGCGTGTGAGTAACCACAAACTGTGCAAACAATGTATTATTTAAAAGAGGTTTTCCAAAATTAATGAGAACTGTAATTTATTTATATTTTGAGCATTCGTTGACAGTCTGTATAATTAATCAAAGCAAATTATGTTCAATTTCTTTCCTATTTTATAATGATATTTACAGCAAAGTCATTTCATATTGTTCTGCACGGGGTGTGATATTAGTAAATAAAAAATAAATAAATAAAAGATAAATATTTTTGTACGGAATTTTTTTATTTATTCATATTTAGTAAGAGTTGTAATAAATGTACTATGTGTAAATGTGTTACATTGAAAATTAAAAAATTATATTAATATATTTGAACATAAATAATGTGATATCTATGTATATGTGTTATGTAAGAAATGAAAAAAATTGGATTAATATATTTGAACATAAATAAATGTGATATCTATGTAAATGTGTTGCGTAGGAAATGAAAAAAAAAAAATTTACTAATATATTTGAACATAAATAAATGTCATATCTATGTAAATGTTTTACATTGAAAATGAAAATTTTGGATTTATATATTTGCAAATAAATAAATACATGCTATATAAAGTCATTAAGTTAGAAATGAAAATTTTGAATCATTACATTTTGAAGATACATAAATAAAATTATTGAAGTTTTACTTCCTAATATGTCAATAAATGAGTAGGTTCTTTATTAAACATATTAAAAAATTATTAATTATTTGCTATCAACTTTTAACACCAATGATAAATTAGTAGAAAATTTAATCATTTCATCATTTTGACAAAAATTAGTATGTTTAAAAAAATAAGGAAAAATAAAATATATTACTTAATATATTGGATTTCGATAAAATATATGTAAGCAACATATTAAAAAATAAAGTTAATCAACAATTAAAACACATTAAAAGGAAAATAGGTGATAAGGTGGACAATTTTTTAGAGAAAAACGTAAATATTAGTCAAAAGAAATTTTATATTAAAAATTTAGTCAACTTCCAAACTTTGAATGGCTCGGTACACTGAGTGTACATGCAAAAATTTTTATTTTGATTATTTTTGTCTTTTTTAAAGTTTCAAACTCAATAACATATGTTACGTAGAAGTGAAAAAAATTGGATTAATATATTTGAACATAAATAAATGTCATATCATATCCATGTAAATGTATTATATTGAAAATGAAAATTTTGGACTAATATATTTTAAAATAAATAAATATATGCTATATAAATTTGTTAAGTTAGAAATGAAAAAATTGAATTAATATATTTTGAAATTAAATAAATAAAATTATTGAAATTTTAGTTCCTTATATGTCAACAAATGGTAGGCTCTTCAATACATATGTTACAAAAATAATTAATTATTTTCTATTAACTTTTTAACAATACATATTTTCTCTCTCAAATCTTCAACAACTATTTTTTAGCTAAAAATCATAAATAAATAAGTTTATAAGCCAAACAATATTATCAAACGGAGGCTTAATCATTTTATCATTTTGACAAAAATTGACATGTTTAAAAAAAGGAAAAATAAAATATATCCATTAATATATTGGATTTCAAAATAAAATATATGTAAGCAACAGATTAAAAAATATAGTTAATAAAAAATTATAACATATTAGGAAAATAGGTGATGAGGTGAGCATATTTTCAGAGAAAAACGTAAATAAAAGTCAAAAAAATTTATATAAAAAATTAAAATGAGTGTCAAATTTTGAGTGGCTCGATGTACTTAGTATATATGTAGCATTTTTTATTTTGAATGGTTTTGTCTTTTTTAAAATTTCAAATTCAATAATATTATGTATTGAAATTTTATTTAAATTCGATATAATTGAATCAAAATATTTTCAAAATTATGACTCAAAAATTATACATTTCGTACATCACACGAATAGACAAGTAATGAATATAATTAGACAGGACAACTCGTGAATTTTTATTTAAGTTCTTATAATCATATTCATTATTGTATGATCCAACATAATATATAATTAAATAAAAGATACGTGCACGTAATAGGATTTATGAAATTTCACAAAGAATTTTTATTCATCCAATCTATATAATATATAAAAGTAGCTGAGTCAACCTCAGTCAACTTCATTGTTTCCCTCCAAAACTCTTGTACTATTTGCAGATTTTATTTATTTATTTTTCCAATTTTTGGGGATTTCAATATTTATTATGTTCACACTACTTATATCCCCTATCCAATAATCAACTTCAAAAATAGTTGAGCCTTCAATATTTATTTATTATTTTCAAAATCGCTGACGTCTACTTACAGTCTTCAATATTTGTTGTGTTTACATGGCTTCTATTTCCCGCCGCCTAATTACACTGGAAAGCCAGTTATTTTTTTTTTCCTTTTTCGCTTTTTCAGAATTTGTTTCATTTTTTTCCCATTTTTCAAAATATGTTGATTCATTTTTTTTTTCCATTTTCTTATATACAACCTCTTTCATTTATGTTATATATAATTATTATGAAGATATACACAATAATAAAAGATTCAATTAAAGGGTTATTTTTTTGAAAAAATGTGTATTGTTTAACATAACCGCTCCACTCCACCTTCTATTTATCGCGTTTTATGATTCAAAATTTCTGATGCGGTGATAATGCTTATTAGTTATTTATATTACAAACCAGTTGAAAATAAAAAATAGTAAATTATTTTTTGAAAATGTAAAAAGGATTGATACTACTCTTTTCTTCAAAACCTGTGATATTTTGAATCGTTGAACATAGATTTAGGTTTCTAACAAAAATGAAAAAATATTAAAATAATAATATTGTAGAGAAAGTTTCGAAAACAATATAGAATGCAAAATTATTTTAGACTAATAAGAGGATTTGTTAATAGTCTATTTATATTATGTTCTAGATTTCTCTATTGGGGTTGCAATGTGTTAAATAATGTTGGACTATTTAGAATAGTTTTGGGTTTGATAGATATGTTAATGGTTTCGACCGTTGAGTGAAGAAAAAACATATTATTCATAGGTCAGTATATATATTTGATGAAATTGTATATCACATTGTATAAAAAATAATAAAAATAAGAAACTAGAATTTTTTTTTTTTAAAGTTTGCTTTTACCGAGAAGTTGTTTTTTATTTTTTATAATATAAGAACGATAATTTGTTTGATTTTACTTATTTATATTTGACTTTTTTGTATCAAAATCTTTCTTTTCATAAAAAAAATGTGTTCTTCTAACGTTTTCAATCTTACAAATAAATATTTGTGTTAATTTATACAAATCCAAAGTAAAATTTTTAGTTAAAAATTATGTTGAAATTTTATTACTAGATAATACTCTCTCTGTCCTACAAAGATAGTCCACTATTTCTTTTTTGTCCGTCTCAAAAAGATAGTCTACTTTATTTTTTAAGAGTGAAATTAATATTTTATATTCCATTTTGTCCTTAATCTGTGTGAAAATAAGTAGAGGACTATCTTTATGGGACGGATGGAGTACTAAATTATAAATCATATCATACATATAGTTTTTTGTTATAAATAATCTTATTTTTAGTTATTTAGTACATCTAAAAATTGGAACTCTTTTTTTATAGCGTATTATTAAATTATTAAATATTTTTATAGATAATTACATTTAATACGTAATTAATTTCTTATAATAATTGTGATATTTTATTGGTCTTAATTTTATGGATAAATATTTGGTTCAGTCATACAAATCCCATGTCAGATTCTCAATTAAAATTATATCTAAAATTTATACACATTCGTATTTTTATAAATCATGTTGTATTGAAATTTTTATAACTAAATCCTATTTTTAAGTTATTTATTACATATACATATTAAAGTTCTTTCCTATGTTGCATTATTTATCAAAATTATTTCAATAACAATTACATTTATTTCTTAATTAATTTTTTATTCCAAAAAATCTCATATCACATTTTTAACATTAACGGCTAACAAATTTATCTATTTTTTTTGAAATGATATAGTTATTAATGATTTTTGTCCTAACTGTTAATTTTAAAATTTCAAAAAGTAATTAACCATACCAAGATATTCTTTGCTATATTTTAATTCAAATTTTATGATATTTTTTCACAATAATATATAAATTGTCTCTCAATTTACTTAACTAAAAATTGAGATGATCAATATTAAATTATAGTTTCAATCAGAAAATAATTACGTTGTATAAATATTGAAAACCTAAAATATCATAAATTTGATGCAATATCTTTGTCAACCTCGCAATTTTATTATTATTATTATTATTATTATTATTATTATTATTATTATTATTATTATTATTATTATTATACATGTTGTTTTTCGTTGTCAATAGTCAAAATATTGAATTTTATCTTTTATATGCATGATCTCTATTATTAACTTTTTCATCTATTATTTGAATGTTCAGAGTACATGAATACTGAAGATCCTGTATTTAAATGTTCATTTTGCAAGGCGAATTTTTGTTTCGGGGAGATATTGAATAATCGTTACAAAACTTGAAGATCATATTCTATAAGGTCAAATTCTATCTGACAGTAATGCAGGATACAAGTTCTTTATTCCAAGGATATCATTGAGCCATTCGAATTTTAGGATACTTATTAGATTTCAAAAAAAAAATAAAAATTCATTGATGGTGTCATATGCCATGACTATCAATAAGAGTTAAACACAATCATTTTCGCATGTATGACTTCTTCCTAAAAGGTTGATGTTTATACATGAAACTAATAAATGATGAACTTATCTCTTATTTGTGAATGTTATTTATTTTGTTTAAAAATTCATTTAATTTTGAATAAGATGATTTTTATTTAGAAGTTTCTTCCCGTGCATCGCACGGGATGATTCACTAGTTTGTATTAAACGCACTTACTTTTCAGTCGATTTATTCATGTGGGTCTAACGACCTTTTCAATAAGACCGTCTCTTCATCTGTAGACTGTAGATAATAATTCTTAAATAATAGTCTACGGTTGACCATTCTTTCTTAACTTTCAGCCAACTACCTAGTCCCAGCCAACACAAATTGAAACAATATTCTAATAATTATTTTACAAGTCAACATTTTTACACAGACACGACAAGGAATGCTTCCAAGGAAATTTGAATGTACTAACTACTAAGAAAGAACATGAACATCCTCAGCAATTCCTATATATACAATCAAATATATAGAGAGAGAAACAAACACAAAAACACAGCCCCTCTCTCCCTCTCTCTCTCTAAACTCCAAGAAAGAAGAGTATTGTAACATATATATAGAAAGAAGAATTGAATGGGGAAATATGTGGAGATGTTGGATATAGGAGTGAGAATAGCAGCCAGGTTTCATTCTCACTGCCCACAAACTGCTCGGTTGTACTATCACCCTCCGTCCAACTCCGACAGCCACCACCCCCACCACCACGATCGCGGCCTCGACCAGTTATGTAACAATGGCGGCAGAAGCCATGCACTGAGTAATCAAGATTCAACTGATCATATTGATATAGCTAGTAGTTATGGTGACAAGACTTCTATTAGTTTTGATGTTACTGACGTTTTTGTTCATTCTTGGGTTTGAATATTATAGAACAAAAAATTGAAAGAAAAGAGATTTCTCTTCATTTTCGATATTATTTGTCTCACATTGGTTTTTATTTTTTGGCGACGTTAAGTATATATCATGATGCATGGATCCGAGATCTTCATCTAGCTACCAACTAACATACAACATTATACACCGTTAGAGGGGCATAATAATCCTCTTATAATAACTAAGATTCTCTATATCATTTAAACTATGCTCTTATTTGGTTAATATTAAAATCAAATTTTCAGTAAATTATGATAAAACTTGAAGAAACTTGTGGTTGAAAAGTTGGGAGTCGTATGAAATTTGTGATTGAGAATATTGATTGTTGATTTTTAGTTATATTACTTTATCGAGAGCATGATTTTCCGTACTTAAAAAATGAACGTTAAAACGTATTTTCTTAACAAAGTCCCGTTAGTCAAAAATACTAGCAATTACTAGCTAGTGCCCTTTTTTCAAGCTTTAACCTTACAAACACAGCTACAGGTTATACTATTAGTATGCACAAGGATTTGAGGTGTCAAGTGAATTGGGTCGAACCGAAGTGGCCCATTTTGCATCCCAAACTAGGACCGGCACAATATTCTGAGTATGTACACAATGAACCAGCCCTATTTACGCCTCTACTCGAAATTCACCCACCTCCCACATTACAGGTGGGGATTGGTGAAAGCGAAGAGAGAAATATTAAAAGTCATTTTCCAGCCGAAATTCATATGCAATTTTTGGGGGAAAATCTAAAATAAAATAGAATAAAATAAAAATTCATGTAGATTAATGTCGTATTTAAATCCATGTTGATTAATGCAAATTTCATTTGGATAGTGTGGATAAATGTCATATTTAAATCTGTATAGATAATATTGAATCATAAAACGCCTTTTTTTTTTTTTTTTTTTAGAAATCTTTATATCTTTATTGGAAAAATAAAATAAAATGAAATAAAATAAAAATTCGTGCAAGTTGATATCGTATTTAAATCCATGTTGATTAATGCAATTTTCATTTAAATTCGTGTAAGTTAATATTGTTTTAAATCCGTGTAAATAATATTGAATTATAAAATGCTTTATTTTTTGAGAAGTTTGAAAAATGTTAAATACAAGAGGCAAAAGAAGAAATTATGTAAATTCATGTAGATTAATTTTGTATTTAAATCCATGTTGATTAATGCAATTTTCATTTGAATTCGCTTAGATAGTTAGATTAATGTCGTATTTAAATCCATATAGATAACGCTGAATTATAAAATGTTTTGTTTTTTAAGGAAAAAAAAAGTTAAATATAAAAGGCAAAAGTAGAAATTATGCAAATTTACATTTTTATGTCGTATTTAAATTCCTGTAGATAATATTGAATTATAAAATGCTTTTTTTTTGAGAAATTTGAAAAAAAAAAATGTTAAATACAAGAGCAAAAGCACAATTCATTGAAAATAATTTGGAAAACTCGCTCTTACCCTTTTGGCACAAAAGTAGTGATTTTCAACTTAAATGAAATTATTTCAAGCACTTGAAGGTCATCCGAGGCTACAATT
Source organism: Ligustrum vulgare (assembly GCA_963555705.1). Lineage (NCBI taxonomy): Eukaryota > Viridiplantae > Streptophyta > Magnoliopsida > Lamiales > Oleaceae > Ligustrum > Ligustrum vulgare. The sequence goes on along the minus strand of OY743178.1, from coordinate 2,364,583 downwards.
AATTAATTACAATAAATGTTGGAGTAGTTGAATGAAATTCATGAGTTTAAGAAGACAAAATTTGACAATTGAAAAGTTTGATCATTAAATCATAAATTTTAGAAACTTACAAAAAATCACATTAGTATAGGACAACAGAGAAATGAAATAGGAAAATTCGAAGATTAAAGTGGCCTTTTTAAGAAGTTGGATGAATAAATAATAAAAATGGATGACGGCCACACCATCTGTCCCACGCTAACTAGTGAAATAGTAGCCAATTTTAGCTTTTAAGTTAATATCCTTCGTTTGGAAACACTATGATTTATAAATTGTTTTATTTATAATTTTGAGGTAAAAAATAATAATTGCATATTAGAGAGAAAAAATATGTGTTGTTAAATAATAATTTGTTGATAGTTTATAAACCAGTGTATTTTGTTTTTCAAACACTTGCTAAAAGTACATATATTTCCTCAAATCAGTACACGAGAAGATAACTTCATAAATTGAAGGTCCAAGGGCATAGTTTCAAAATGTGTGTAAACATATCAGAGTACAATTATAAGTCCCAAAATCCATCCATTTAAGCTGATTACAAGTCCTTGAATAACACATTTTCAAAAAAACAAAAAAAGTCCGTGAATAACATAAAACATAGATCATGTTTAAGTCGGAGTAATGACTTGATTAGAATTTCATAATTTCATATGGCCAGAACCTCCTCTGAATGATCCATAAAGTGGTCGGGATTTCCTGAAGCTAAAAATATCTTCTATGCGAACGCTATTTGATTCTGCAGTTTCACTATTGTCTGGCGCGTACTCGGAAGAATGTGCGCCACCATAGACTCGCACGCTCAAACCCTTCTTTTGTGGGACGCCAACTTTAATATATTCATCAAAGAAATCTATCAGCTCTTTTTGAGTCAGCTGCTTAAGCTCTGCCACCTTTTTCATCAAATATGAACACCAGAAATTTATGTCAGTATTAGCACATAAATGCTTGTTTCGAAAAGGTCTAGTTCCAAGTAAATTTTTTGTCATTTGCAAATATATGTTATTCAGATTCAAAACCTTTCATCCATCCATCAAATTCACTATTTATAAACAATGATTTGAGCATTAGATTATTGATCTTCATACCTCACATTCTCTCCTATCAAACTTAAGGGTCCCATCAGATATTTCCTTCCAGTAGAACCCAGATTCTTCTCGTAAATTCTTGTGCTTCTCAAGCTTCATATCAATGAGTGCATTAACGTTGCTCTGCATCATATACAGATCAGAAATTGAATGTCAGTGACACAGTGATCACATTGTTTCTATACTTCTATACAGATTTCCTAAAATATCAAGTCTGAATACGCCAAACAAGATTGTTTGCGAAAATAGAAAAAGGAAACACAAGACGGGCACATCTCACAGCACTTAAGAAATTCCAACAAAAAATGGGATAAACCAAAGATTTTTTCCCCCCTAGCAAGGCTCAGCCACATTTAAATGGACTTTAGTGCATGTTTGGTGTAGGAGAAATTGGAGAAATTTTTGAATGTGCGATTGAAAAGTATGTAAAGCTGTGAGTTCCATTAAAATGTGTAGTTGAAAATGAATTAGAGGAGAAAGTCGAAAAAATTCTCTTGGACCAACCAAGGCCTAAAGCTTGAGATCTAACAGGCCACAACTACAGTAAAACAGAATATGCATTGTGAAAAAATATCCTTTCGCTTGGAACATTTTAACTGCATGATAGAAAGAAAAAAATAAAAAATAAAAAAAGTCCACTAACACGGTTCATTATCCTCATATAGTGGATACACCAAGTTGTCTCCAAGAAATTTGGGTTAAAAGAGGTTCATTAAATGAGTAGTACATGATTTATTCTACCGAAATATTATGAAACTACAGAAATACAACAGGAAAACGCTTTAAGCAGAATTAGCCTGACATTCTATTGCAAACATATAAGAAATGTAAGTTCTCTTCGTTTTCACTAGATGTTTTCTTTTCAGCTTATCTACCTGAAGCTCTATTTCCCTATCCATTATGAAACTGCCATCCTTGTACCATTCCTGTGTTGCAGACTTTACAAGTTGCAAGCCGATGCAAAAACTTTAAACTGAAGGATACAAAAATATCTATCTGCCTCCATTCCATTCGACAGTTAATGGTGTTACTTATTTGAAAATTTTCCAGACCCCATCTATCTATATTAAAGGATCATCCCTTGGTTTAATAAGTTTGTGAGTTTAGCTCTTGTGAAGGATCCTTTCAATTAACGAGGGCCACAATAGTGAGCAAAAGCATAGTCGTTTCTCACTGTTTACTCAAAGAAGTACTTAATTGATGCCATGGGGCAGGTAGAAGGCCATATGATCATCAACATCCGGAGGAATGCAATTTATAGAATTTACAATGTACCTTAAATTCATCACTGGGCATCTCATATAGATTAGTTTCAAACGTCTTGAGGAAGGATTGAACTCTCAAATCAAGTTGCCCAGGACCCTGACAAGCTCAACAAAAGGGCAAGATATCAGCACTAGATTCCAGAAAAGGGTAACAAAGCTCTGTATATATCACAGACAAAGACAGTGAGACACACATGCATATAAGAGTGAGATGCAAAGTTTGCTCTATTTTCATCGGTTGAGTTACTTGTACCTTTACATTGGATTGGATGATAATCTGCACACCACGGACCCCAGAATCATTCCTAGAGCAAAACAAATATTATTTTTTATGAGGTACAAGAGCAAAAAAATGATTAGAAATGGAAGAATGTGAATAAGAAGAATGTTATTCTACCTCTGCATAAGTACAGTAATGTAACCAAGTTGTTCTACTGATCTAAGCTGGTGGAAAGCAGGTTGCTTTGCTATCAGAGCAAAAAGCTGAAGTTTAACATTCAACTTGAAATCATCCTGATGCACCTATATTTAAAAATTTAAACAGTCAAAACCTTGGGAAATAAAAACCAGAAGATAAATTCTAGTTGTGAGAAGAGAAAGATTTTGATGAACCGTAGGAGAATGCATAAAACAGAATCTTTTCAGGAAAAACCCAATTAGCACATTTAAAAAAAAAAAAAAAAAAAAATCCAGAATCTTGATGTAATTAAAAATATTTTACTAAATTCTAACTTGGGCATCTTCAATGCATTGCTCTTTCCTCTGTCAATACTCGTGTACATGTGCGAAAATAAATATTGAAGAATCCTGTAGCTTAACTCTGGCTTATTTTGAGATGATATGACGTATCAATAGAGAGACCACAGAATCTGGACAATTATTTTCCTTCTCTTGATGTGTAATTATTTTTGTTTCTGGTGTGGGGGTGGGGGCACGAAGGGGTTTTTGGACAACAGAAGAAAACATCCCTTAAAATAGTAAAGAGAATACAGAAAGGGCGTGAAACTCACTTCCAAACACAAAATCTTAATACATAATATGTCACTGTCTATCAATGAGAGTAATGAAGAAAGTATTTTCCCAAAGCAGCTGTTCATATGATTATATATATAGTTAGAAGCTATGACGCAACGATAGGGGCACGTGCATGTCTGACACATCTATACGTGATTTTTAAAAAAGCAATACCACGACACTCGCCAATACGTTGATTAAATTCTTTAAAAACTCTTAATTTATATAGTATAAATTTAACTTTATACTTCTTATTAATTTTCTTGTTAAAATCTTTTAAATATGACTATTGTTATTTAATAATAACTTTAAATTAAAAATATATAATATTTCTGAGAAACAAATACTATTGTAGAGTGTGCATATTGCGACATGTGTCTAACACTTGTTTGCTATCCTAGTTGAAGTTTTCGCGCAACAAAAGTCAGAAGTATAGGCCAGTTCAAATTAACGACTGTGCAACATTTTGACTGATGCAGGGCTCGACAACATGAACAAAAAGTTTGTGCAATCTTGTAAAATTATTCCACTAGGGTAGCAGAATGAGAGCACTAATCTTAAAAAATCAAACCATGTTTTTAAAAGGTGGCTGTACTTAATGATGTAGAGTACGGGACAAAGTGTTTATACCCTTGAAATGTTCATATGTTTGACCACCATCTAGTAATTTATTTTCATCATACCAACCATATGCTTAAAACCTATATGGTAATCTCCCTGGAAGCTAGCACATAGAAAGGACTCAACCATTCCTTAGGATACAAATTTCGAGTAGATTACGTGTGAGTATCACATAATATCTTTCATACAAACAAAAATTAACTTTGAAAACCAAAAATCAGAGTCTGGCTAGTATGAAAATTGGGGAAAATAATTTAACAAAATTCTACCACCTTTCTTCCTATTATATTAACCTTCGATTTTATGCCATACCTGAATGTAATGGATAAGGGCAGAATTTTCGTCACTTGGATTAAGGACCTCAGCACTGTAAAAGTAATTTATGCCCCTTTCAAGATTAACAACTCTCTTTGTCAAGTGCTGAGATGCAAATAGAGCCTGAGAGATAGGACAAGGACTCTTGAAAAATATATCTTCAATATGCTGGATCATTGACTCCGCTTCATTTGGTTCGATGTTTCCTGAATAAAGAAGGTAGAAATGGTGAAAAGAGAATCAAGACGCCAAAGAGTCGAAACAACTCTAGCAAAGAATGAGCTAAATTAGAACCTGCTACATAGCATTCCAGAAATGTCCTTGATAGCATCAGGGGATAAAATTTAACAAGATGATCAGCTTCTAGATGCGGAAGAACTTCAAGTTGATCATACCAGGGCCATGTTTGATCTTGTAGTATTAATGAGCAGTAGTACATTGCTTGCTGATATGGCTGTTGGAACTTCACGTTCTGATATTCCTTTGTGACCAGTTCCTATTGGGTGGCAAAAATAAATGCCAAAAAGAAAAACAAAGATAATAAGCTTTTTATGATCGAAAAACAACTTCAGAAAAAGAGAACTTCAATTTTGGTGAATGTTTATTAAAAGATAATTGATATATGTTGGAATTCTAAATTTACTTACATTTTACCTAATATACCCTTATATTGAATAATGGATTGATCATTTTTGTTGATAACAATGCTTATTAAATAGGGGTATATTAGAAAATTAAGATATTAATATACTCTTAATAAGGAAAGTAACATATAATTTGGGACAAATAAAAAAGGAAAAAGAGCCTATCTTTGTGGGACGGAGGGAGTATTTTCCAAAAATATCAAACAATATTCGGAAAAGAAAATGTCATATTTACCCTCAAAACCACCTTTCTAAGAGGGAACGTAATAATATGACGGTTCGTTGAAATAAGATTATTCGATTGCGCTCTTTGAGTGAGTTTTTGAATGTGATTTTTTGAATAATTGCATGGTTGCACCCCTTAGGTTACTCTCAACAATATTTTACTTATTATCAAGATAAGAACATTTCATTCAGTTCAACAACTAATATAATTGAAGGTCTTTTAGAAAATAGGAATAAGTTTGAAACAAAACTAAGCGGCCGTTCGGCAACTCATTTTTTATTATAATCAAAATGTTTTGTTGACCGAAAAGACAACTTGACCAGTGTCAGTTGTCTGCATTTATTCTATTTACAAAAGATGGCCGCGTAATTTCCGAATTTACCCCTATCATTTAAGTACGTGGCGGGTTAAGAGTTTTTATTAAATGAGGATATTTAAGGAATTCAATAATAAGTTGAAAGACTTTTGTGATGGATTCTGTCTGGCTTTCAGATGCCCCATTCTTTTTTGAGTCCCAAGACATTGAAATTTGAAAATTGATTATAAAACTTATTTACCGAACACATTGTAAACTCAAAAACACTGGCCACAATAGCTGTTGACATATATCTACAGTAATTTATTTGAAATTTCTGATAGTTTATGGAAAATGGACATGAGGCCAAAGTTATTGCATACCTAATTTACATGCGATATTAATTCATTTCTAGAAGTCATAAAAGTCCATATGCAGCATTTTATGAGCTGAAAAACAAGACAACAAATTGTCCATAGAACAAGAATTTTCTAAAATGAAAAAAAAAAAATGCCATTTTCCAGCGCAACAGAATATGAGGTTCATTTGCTTCCTGTAAAGGGGATATTCCAAGTTGTTTTACTTGACAGGCCTAATCATTGGTGTAAGGATGTAAAGCTTCTAGATAATAACTCTATCTATAATTTCCTGGTTGTCTGTCAATGTTCATGGCATAGTTTCATGATGAATTGAATAATGTTCAAATATGAAGTCTTTACAGTTTCATATAGTTTTTAGATGAATATTTTCATTTTTTCCCATTTTATGACATTATACAACCATTCCTGTCAAACTTAGAAAGGACTTTTGCAAGTGACAATTTGATTTAGAAACAAACATAGTGGAACCAATGTGCATGGCACTTATTCATGCCCACCATGATCAAACTGGAAAAAAAAAATGATGTAACACATGTATTTATTAACATTTTTAGACCTTGTTTATTCTCATTTAGCAAGTACATGAACTTGATATATTTTCAAAATATCAAAATGATAAAGTTAAACCCTACCTTGATAACGGAAAACCTGTCTGGTTTTACTTCAAAATTTGCTATTCTTTCAATTACTGTCTCCAGTAAGATCTTCAACTTGTGATTGTATCCAAGTACAGTGACCTGAAGAGTAATGACATCATGTAAAAGAAAAGAACATATTATCAATCAGGTCGACTGGCAATCAAAGAAATTGACTATAGAAGTGCTCAGAAAACTCTTAGGGGAGAAACAATATATAAACTGAATTGAGTATAGGTGGCTGATTCTGGTATGAATTTGTGACTTGTAGTCTTGTATAATAGTGTAAACTACATGACAATAGTCGTGTCTGACTACATGATGTTTGAAGATTATATACAATCCTGAATATATGCAAGTCCAAAAAATAAAAATAAAAGATACAATGGTTTTGTACAATTGCCCGATCTGGCAACAGATGAATCCAAAATAGTTCTTCTCAGGATTCAATCAATTCATACAGTAAACATATTCCTAGGGAATCCACATTAATTGTTTTCAAATAGTTCATCTGTTACAGAGTTAATTTTGACCATCACTGAGCCTTTGGCTTTATTCTCTCTCTCAACTAAATAAAATGAATAACCAAATATGATAATAACAGTATTTGATTGAGTTATGAGTGCTGTATCACATGCAAATGTTATGAAAAGTAGCCCCGGACAGAGATGAAAGCTGGTGTTCTATCATTATCCAGCATCTAATTTTCGAAACCCAAAACTCTCTTCTCCACTTCTATCTATAATTTAAAAACTCACTAATATCCTAATTTTAGTACTTCACAAAGTATGACAAGTTACTGATGAAGTTCCATCTTGTAAAATGCTCAATATAGCGCAGCAAACTCAATCTAGGTAATATAGATATTTAAAAATCAAATGAGCACACAGACCCAAGAGAACACACACACACACACACACACACACACAGACACAGAGAGAGAGAGAATATGTACCTGAAAACCATAGTCAGTGTTGTTAATTCCATAGTAAAGACCAGCAACCTGTGCATCGTAAGCTGAAATATGCCAGAAAAGTGAAAAGGATTCCTTTAAGAATTGTGCAACGGAAAAATGCCAAGGAGAGATAATGAATGCACAACAAAAGGTAGTAATTTGATCTATCATAGTTGTGAATCGCTAAAAAACTCATCAATCAAGAGCATGGTTATTCAACATCAATAGTCATAAAGCCATTTTCCGGTTATTCAACACTTTAATAGTCATAGAGCCACTTTCCATAACTCTTGGAGACTTACCATAATCATTCAAGTAGTCCATCAACAAACGAGTAAAAATTTCTGTAATCACTTCAGATTCGGGTGAACTTCCAGTAAAAGGACAATTGAAATCTATTTTAACATATGCCTTGGGAGTAGAAAATGCCGTATCTGGCTTGTACCACAACCTTGAATATGGTGATTTTCTCAACAAATGTGGAAGTATCATCTGATTCAAGGGTAAAATATATTAGATAGTAAAGCATTCGTCCCCACGTATGTGAAAATTATTGAATTCAAAACTGCATTTGAGGAAAATATAACATTGATATACTTTATCTGAGACATTCTTAAGAGATAGGTCAGTAGGAATGAACACATTAGGGGCAGGCAGATGTAGATGTTCATTAACTGCCCTCTCCATCCATTGCTGCAAACCAGTAAACATTTTAGCAACAGACTAAGTGAATCATTTGACTTCATAGATATAATCCATGAGAGAAGAACATCAGAAAATAAACAAGCAACACACCTCAATTGTGGAACCAGTTAGTTTCTCTACAGAATATGCAGTTCCATACCAGGGTTCTGTCAAGTCAGTTAGTCCTTCGAACTTTGTTGACTCCCGAAATATTCTGTTGAAAATAAATACTATGACAAGCTAATGCATAAATATTCAGACTGTTAATCCATACAAAGGGAGGTCAAAAGTATGACAATACTACCAGGCATCTTCAATTGATTGTGGCATGCAAACTGCATTTCTATCCTAAACTCATAACCAAGAAAAAAAGAATCTAGAAAGAAAGGCCAGAAATTTCAATCTAGAAGTGGTATTCAGACATAATTATTGTAAGAACTCTAAAAACAACAGGCAGGCACTATGGAAAAATTTACATACAGTGACTTGCATGGCAACCAACTTAGAGCTTGTTTAGGGGAGAATTTTCCAATTGAAAAATAACCTTTTTTTTTTTTTTTTTGAGAATGTTTGTGTTGAAATGTTGAATTAATATGGTATGGACCAAGATAGTTGTTTAGAATAGTGTAGGGACTAGTAGACAATTATGTGTTTTAGGTTTTCTATTTATATCTTGCTTTGTAATACTTTTATATCAAGAAATACAATTATACTTTCATCCTTATATTTCAACATGGTATCAGAGCAAGTATCGATCTTGGCCTAGGTTTCCGGTGAAATTCCGTTCTCCGGCGAGCGGCCGCCGCCGCTCGTCCGGCCAAGTTATTTTCTGTTACATTTTTTTTTTGTCAAAATACATTTCACTGCCCATTCAGACATTCAAGCTCAAAAACCACACAAAAATCTATCGCAGGGGGAAAAACCTGTTAAATTTTCTTTGTCGGCATCGAGAGTTGGCCGGTTGTACTACCTGCGACGGCGAATGTTGCCGGGATTGGGAACAACAGCCATTACCTTCGTAACAATCCTAGTGCAGTAACCTCAATCCCTGCCAGTGTTTCTTTTTCTGTGCCTGCAACTATTGTTGCTAATTCGAATGATCAAGTGCACCAGTCTCCTCAGCCTGAAACCCATCCCGAGCAGCCTATGGAGCAGCAACAGCGGAGTCAGTCGGCGATGGCGGAGACACCAACAATGCCCCCTTTGACAACTGCAGTGGAAGAAAAGGAGGGGGAAGAAAAAGGAAGAAGAAGAGGAGAGGAAGAGAAGAGGAAGAAAAGAAAAAAAAAAAAAAAAAAAATCTGTCTTCCGGCGACCTCCGACCCTCCGGCGATGGCGGCTAACTGAAATATTTAGGGTGAGAATGTTGCTGCAGATTGTTTATTGGGCTCTAAAGGTGGATATGTTGGTTGGTGATGGGCTGCAGATTATTAACAGGGTCTGGACTGTGGGCCTTATTTGCTGGTTATGATTTGAAGAGAATTTTGGGCTTTAGATTATTATTTGGGGCTTGCAAATTTGAGATTGGGCTGGTATTTGGAGATCTGGGCCCTTTATTTATATTGGAGTTGGGCTTAGATTATTTGGTTTGGGCCTTGCATATGGGCCTTTATGGATTGGAAAGATTGGGTTATTTATTGGTCTTGGTTTGGATTATTATTGGGCTATCACATGATAGTTTTCAAGTTTCAGGATTTTTACATCTTAATCTTATATTTTCCAATAGTTTTATCCAGCTCCTCAATCTTCTCAAAAAGTGCAAGTTGGTCCTTCAACTTTTCAAATATTACATTTCAGCCCTTCAACTTCCAAAATTCACAATTCAACCCATTATCTTTTTATTTTATTAGTTTTAGTCCCTCTACTTTCTGGAAGTTCATTTTCAGTCCTGAACTTTCAATATTTTCATTTTGGTCCTTATTTTTCAGAATTTGCATTTCAGTCCCCCAGTCTTTCAATTTGTGCAATTCAGCCCCTAGCTTTCCAATTTCCCTATCTCTCTTGGTGTCTTTTTTATTAGCCTTTTATTCGTAAGATCAGTTCCTTTATTAGGTCGACCTGGTGATCGTCTCTTGACCGGTTTACGTCTCTTTATGTTGACTTTCCTTTGTGTCCGGAGTAAGGATTTTCCGTTGTTTACGGGTTGTGGATTTTAATGTATCCAAGTTGATCCTTCGTTATAGCATCGTCCAAGAAGACTATTGAAATTGGAAGAAGGGGGAGCACTTTGTTATTTACTTGAAGTTGTTGTTCAAGTTTGTTGTTTACATTATTTTCAAGTTGATGTTTATCTTTGCATCACTTGAGGGGGAGTGTTGAAATGTTGAATTAATATCGTATGGACCAAGATAGTTGTTTAGAATAGTGTAGGGACTAGTAGGCAATTATGTGTTTTAGGTTTTCTATTTATATCTTGCTTTGTAATACTTTTATATCAAGAAATACAATTATACTTTCATCCTTATATTTCAGGTTAAAAGGTAGGGAATAATTATTGGTCTAATAAAATGTGTCGTTGAAAATGATTTCTTCTAAAGTGGTTCGTATCTAAATGTTTAGCCTCTGTTTGGCAAAATATGTTTTTTCATATTTTTAAACAACACAATTCCCCAAATCACTTTTTAACCATACACATTTTCTCTCTCCACTTTTCTACCACATATTCTACCTCGAAAACATAAAAAAATATGTTTTTAAACATACAACTTTTAACAAACAGAGGCATAGTTAACTGAACCTCCAAATCAAGTATATATGGAACAGTTTTTTTTTTTTTTTTTTTTGTAAAATGACATCTATTGTACTGTAAACTGTTCAGAACAAACTTTTTAGCCTCTGTTCCGTAAAGTAAAACCAATTATTTGGTTTATAAACTAATTTATAATCTACACAATTTTCCAAACCACTTTTTAACCACACATCTTTTCTCTCTCCACTTTTTAACCATACATCTTACCTAGAAAACACAAATAAACCAAATTATAAGCATCTTGGTTTATCCGAACAGAGGCTCAAGCATTTTTTGTGTAAGGATCTGGAAATATACATGGAACTCACCTAACATTGTATGGGGTGAGCTCTTTCAATGCTGTCTCGATAATGCCTGGATTGAACTTTGAAGGCAAAGATGAACCGACCAGCCAATCTTTTGGAGGATAAAACTGAATTATGGTTATACAGAAATTGCAGACACAACTATTAGCCAACCAAAAGTAATCTGATTATGTGTATATAAATTCAATGCCACAGAGGAATCTATTGGGAAAATATTTGATGGTCAAAAGATGATAGAGGGGGAATTAAAAAATATACAAACTAACCTATAATAAGATTAAATTAAATATCCATTAGATAGGGTGAGCAGTTCTAGCCCCTGTTTGGTTTCACTAAATTTTTTGATTTTAATATAATTCAAAGTCAACGTTTAATCTTAACCATATATTTTATGAGCCCACAACTTTTCAACCACGCATCTCATTAACTTTTATCAAAATCTAATAAAAACTGATTTTTACCAATACCAAACAGGGGCCTAATCTTACAGGTTCATTCCCACAAGAAAATAAAAATCTGTTAAAGGAAATAGCGTACAATATCTATTAGCCAATAGTCATGGAGGTGACAGAAGGTCATTAACTTTCTTAGAATGTCAGCATGGTTTTAGGCTGAAAATGAACCCAGTATTTGTGATCAAGTGAGTGTTAGGCTCGTTCACTTCAATGTACTCACGAAGTAGTTGTAGAATATTTCCAATTTTTTCATTCACTTGAACTAGTATATACAAGAATATTACAACAATTACCAACCTAGTCCCTAACAACTATTAGGTACTATATAGGTACAATAATAGAATAAGTAAATACATTTCATCACTCTCCCTCAAGTTAGTGCATAGATATCACACATGCCCAACTTGGATATCGATGTATAGAATAAACCACTAGCCACTCTATGTGTCATAATATCAGCTAGTTGATTTGCACTCTTAACATATGAAAACTCTATATTCTTGGAGTCGAGGTTGTCTTTGATGAAATTTCTGTCCAGCTCAACATGTTTCGTTCGATCATGTTGTACCGGATTGTTTGCTATCTCAATAGCTGCAGTGTTGTCACAAAAAAGTAACATAGGCTTGCTCGGACCAAAGCCAAGTTCACTCAGAAGGATTTTCAACCACGTAAGCTCGGTAGTTGCATGATGCAAAGCGCGATATTCTGCCTCTGCACTAGACAATGAAACCACATTTTGTTTCTTGCTTCTCCAAGTAACAAGATTTCCTCCAACAAATGAAACATATCCCGACGTAGATTTTCTATCCAATCTAGATCCAGCGAAATCTGAATCTGTGTAGCTCACAATGTCTAGATGCTCCCTTTTAGAATACAAAATGCCCTTACCTGGAGAAGACTTTAAATATGCCAAAATACGATTAATTGCAATCATGTGCTGATCACTTGGGTTATGCATGAACTGACTCGCAACACTTACTGCATATGACAAATCAGGTCTTGTGTGAGTCAAATAGATCAATTTTCCTACCAATCGCTGATATCTCTCTTTATTTGTAGGAATCTGATCAGGGTAAATAGATAAACCATGGTTCACCTCAATAGGTGTATCTACAGGTGCACAAGCCGACATACCAGTTTCTGCTAAAAGATCAAGGACATATTTACGTTGGGAAAGAACAAGCTCTTGCTTGGATCTTGATACCTCAATGCCCAAGAAGTACTTTAGGGCACCCAAGTCTTTCATTTCAAACTCTTTCGTAAGATGAATCTGAAGTTTTTCAATTTCACTGGAGTTACTGCCAGTAACAATCATGTCATCCACATACACAATAAGTAAGGTAATATCGCGACCATCCCTTTTATAAAATAGGGCATGATCAGCTAAAGCCTGTTTAAAACCATACTTCTTCATTGAGCAACTCAACCTTCCAAACCATGCCCTTGGTGATTGTTTTAGTCCATATAGAGCATTCTTCAACTTACATACCTTATCCCCTGGAGGAGTGAAACCTGGTGGTGGATCCATATACACTTCTTCTATCAAATCACCATGAAGAAATGCATTTTTTACATCAAATTGCCTCAATGGCCAGTCCTGATTGACCGCCAGTGATAATATGACTCTAACTGTGTTCATCTTAGCTACCGGAGCAAAAGTCTCTTGATAATCAATTTCATAAGTCTGTGAGTAACCTTTAGCAACCAGTCTTGCTTTATACCTGTCCACGGTCCCGTCTGACTTGTATTTTAATGAGTACACCGATTTACACCCAACATGTCTTTTTCCCGACGGCAAAGAGTCCATCTCCCAAGTAGAGTTCTTTTGGAGAGCATTCATTTCTTCTACCATAGCAGATTTCCACTTAGGGTGATCAAGAGCTTCCTGAAAATGATTAGGAATAGACACAGAAGACAATTGAAGGGCAAATGCCATGTTGGTATTAGATAAACGATGATAAGAAATATAGTCAGAGATAGGAAATATAGCATTGGAAGAAGATGTTGAGAAACCCAACCTATCAGGTGGATTATGGTTCTGAAGGGGATATCTCCTAATCGGGGTGTCAACATTGTCTAAAGCTACAGGGTTGGAGTTAGAAGCAGGGATATGAATAAGAATAGAAATGGGAGAGTTAGAAGGTGGGATATGTACCTCATTTTCAATCATAGAAGAGTCCGATGGCACAGTAGTATCATCTGAAGAACTATCAAAGTCTGAAGAAGGCCCAATAGTGCCTTCAGTAACCGATGCTGGAGTACAAGGAGTATCTATATTTCTCCTGGTGTAGCACTTTTGGAACAACCTAGGTGATCTGTCACTCTCGACTTCAGACTCCCCCTTACCATTAGAAATCCACACTTTCTTTTCTTCTAACCATATTTGTTCCTCTTCTTTACTACAAATCTCCCCCTGAAGAGGAACTAGTGACACATCATCAGAGAAAAAAGACTCAGATTCACAAAATTCAACGTCCATAGATATATAATATTTCCCAGTACGAGGATAAAAACATTTGTAACCTTTTTGGGAACTGGAATAACCAAGAAAAACACATTTCAAGGCACGAGGGTCAAGTTTGTCTCTGAGATGGGAATGTACATGGACATAACACACACAACCAAAAAATTTAGGACAAATATTCAAGACAGAAGGAATAGAGTGAAACCTTGACAACATTCTTAGAGGAGTTAGGAAATCAATTATGCGAGAAGGCATACGGTTAATAAGATAGACAGCAGTTGACACAGCTTCAGCCCAAAAACGTTTTGGAACCCGCATAGTAAAACATAATACTCGAGCTACCTCAAGGATGTGCTGATTTTTTCGCTCTGCTATGCCATTTTGTTGGGGTGTGTAAGCACAAGTTGTTTGGTGGAGAATGCCGTGAGTTGCGAAAAAGTTAGCAGGGTTTGGTTTACAAACTCACGGCCATTGTCAGAATGGAAAACCTTAACCTGAGAATGAAATTGTGTCTCAACCATTTTTGAGAATTTAGGAATGACATGCATGACATCGCTCTTAGATTTTAGAAAGTATACCCAACACACTCTAGTACAGTCATCAATAAAAGAAACAAAATATTTTTGACCTGAGACAGACGGAGTAGAGAAAGGGCCCCAAACATCGGTGTGAACACAAGCAAAAGGGACATGACTTCTATTTTGACTAATTTTAAAAGGTACACGATGATTTTTGGCAAAAATACATTGTTCACATCGCATGCTAGAGATAGGAATATTCTGAAATAATTTTGGAAACAAGTGCTCTAAATAAGAAAATGATGGATGTCCTAATCTACAATGCCACAAAAGGATCATGTCTCTAGGAGAAGATCTACTAACTACTTGAAGACCAGCACCAGTCTCTGTATGCAACTTACTTTCCTCCTCCAAATAATACAGTCCTCCCCTTTCTATATCAGTGCCAATCGTCTTCTTCGTTTGATTATCCTGGAAGATACAATGAGAAGGGAAAAAGGTGACAGAACAATCAAGATTTTTTGTAATTTGACTAATAGATAACAGATTGGTGGAGAATGTAGGTTCAAGTAAGACAGACGATAAAGATAACGTAGGTGAAAATGAAACATTTCCAGTCCCGGTAATTTGGACAGGAGTTCCATTAGCCACCTGAACAGATCTAACATGTGAAGTGGTTAGAGAGTCAAGTGTAGAATGATTGCAAGTAAAATGGTCAGTAGCTCCAGAATCGATAACCCAATAGTTATATATTGTAGAAGTTGATGCTAAACCAAAAGAATCTTCCCCAGGAGACAATCGAGCAACATGTGAGGCAACAGGGGTATGAATAGAACCATCCATTTTCCAACTCTAAAAAGACAATATAACGCAAGCTAATCCACAGATTTTACAAATCACAAGCAACCGCCGCAATATAATCCTCAAGAATTCTAAGATGGAGCTAGCAAGTAATGATAACTAATGGAAATTAAGCAATTCAAACTGGTCCTGATTCACAAGTGGCCTGTTGCAAAAGCCATATCTACCATGTACATGAATGAGTAGCATTGACGGGAAAACCTCTAACAAAGATGGATGAAGTCAAGTAGTGAAGTCATTGCTGCTGACCTGGTCGAGCTGGGTCGGTTGAAGCAGCTGGAACAAAAACAAAAAACACCTGAAGTTCGAAATCATGAGCTACAGTAACTAGGGTTCCAGCGTCGGCGTCGGAATGCTCTCGAAATGGCCGAGTCAGTGACGGAATAGCCGGAAAAGTCAGAATGTGGCCTGAATCGCGAGCAAATTTCGCGATCTGAGTCGCGAGCCTTTCCGATGGTCGGCCGGCGTCGGAGTTGCGTGGGTCAACGACGGTAGGGATGAATTTCACTGGTAAGTATCGATTGAGTAATTTTTGGAAGCTAGGGTTTTTTTTTCTTTCTTTCTCTCAGGCTCTGATACCATGTAGAATATTTGGAAAGTAGAATCCAATTTTTTCATTCACTTGAACTAGTATATACAAGAATATTACAACAATTACCAACCTAGTCCCTAAGAACTATTAGGTACTATATAGGTACAATAATAGAATAAGTATATACATTTCAATAGTAGTAATTATGTTACATATTTTGCACAATCATCTATTCAGTATATTTTTAGAATTTTTCATGGTATTTATCCATTTCCATATGTGCATACTATCAAAGTAGTAATAAAAAGTTCACTAATCATTCTAGTCTTAAAAAAAATACAAAATTATCCAATAATATGAACCGAGAATCCCACATTTCATTCAATCATAATAGAATTCACGTATTCTACTGTATTTTAAGACAAGTAACTGCCTCTAGCAAAAACAAAGACAATTTATTGAAAGTACCTGCATATTTAGTGCTACATTGACCACGTAATCTGAAGGGCGTATCTTGTCTTGATAATGGAAGGAAGTCTCACAAATGGCTGAAAGCTTCATGGATAAATTGAAAAAGGAAATAGATTTAAACTCTCAGGAAAATGATCTAAAGAGAACTCTTAATAAAAGTATTGAATTATACAACAGTGATTATAAATAGACTCTAGAATGCCTTTAAGGTTGAACTGCATAATATACATGCAGACGGCAAACAGTTTTTCTTTAGTTTTAATTAATAGTAACTCTACAGAAAACAAATGGATAATTAAAACATGAATGCTTATCTAAGAAATTGAGAGCTTGACTAAAATGCTTACACCATTTAATGAAATGAAAATTTTTCAACAATCAGCACTTTCGGTTTGTTTTTTCTCAGTAAATTAATTTCCACCGTATGTTGGATAAGGATTAACACCAGTTAATACCACGACTTTAAACTTTCATTATCAGTATTAGAAGATCTCCAAAAGATTCTCTAGAGAATTGTTGTTAGGCATCGTTAGGAGTATGGAAAGAGAGATCGTGATGATATCATCTACATCTACAACGATTTATAAAATATCTTATGTATAATAGAGAACCATCTTTAAATTTAAAGAATTTTCTATAAATTCCAACAACGCTATCTCTTTTTGCTCTTCATTTTGTTTCTTTCAATAAATATTTATTGATTTCTGTCATCTTTCATTTAACATATTTTTTTTTTTAACAAGTCGACCAATCAATTCAAATAAGATTTAAATAAGGAAAATTTGAACCGAAATGTATGACCGAAAGTGTGACCGAATTATTGTGGGTGGTTGATTTTGGAGTTGATGTGATAGTTAAATAAATAGATTGCTACCATGTGTGCATGTGTAAAACTTTATGTCAAAAATTATGTTCCTGTAGCATGACTCTTTAAATAATTTAAGGAACAAAATATTGAAATTTGTAACTTATTAAATAATGCAATCATTACAAAGTAAAAATAGAGAGTGAGTTTGGCTCTTCAATCAACACTCTATTTGAAAAAGTTAGAATAAATAATCTGCTCAAGCTTATTTTTAAACATTGTCTCTTTTATAAAATAGAGAGCATATATTATTTAGAGAGCCTCTTGTAAAGTCTCTGACTCCAATAAAATATCTGAACTTAGTAAATTGACACATTTATGACATTTAAGTGCATAAACGGTATTTAAGAAAGATGAGCCTATTACTACTATCTCTGAAGGGTAACAGAATTGATTTCGGACAACCACATTCTAAGGTGAAAAACACGCTTGTCAATGAGATTATCCATACACAAAAATAAATAAAAAGACAAATGTCAATGAGATGGTCCACACATAAACAAACAATAGGTTTTAAAGCTAAATCATTTTCATACTGAGTATTCCATATTACCATACTGAGAATATGCATCTAATATCTCAAACAAGTGGATGATCCACATTTCCGACAGGTCTATATATGATAACTCCCATCTCAACAAGAGCAACCCTTTATATATATACGTATAAATTTATGATGTTCCATCCATAGAACACATAATTGAGCTGAAGATAATGTATTGACTTAATCTGGTTGGGCTTTTCAAGATGTTATTTCTTATTCCATGATTTAGATGAAATTCTAAAGGGATAAAGTGGTCAGATAACTAATTTACCTCATTAAATATCCATGCACAGGGACCAGATTGCTTCAGGAGGTCAACATATTTGAATAACAGTGCCACGATATCCTCGAAATGCTCTGTAAAGTTTTTTAAGAAAAAATGAATAAAGGAAAAAGTGAATAGTCAGACAACTTCCACCTTGAGTTCAGGAAGCAAGGCAATACAGGATTTACGTGTTTTCCCATACTTACAATTACTGCACCTCGATTACCAAGACACAGATGGAAAAGAAAAAAAGGAAAGGCAACCAGTTCTACTCTGCCTTTACACCCCCACCCCCAAGCAACTGAAAATAGAAGTGTAAGACTAAAACGGCATGTACCTTGACCAGCATCTGTCAGATCAATTACAACTTTAAAGAAAGAAAAGTCGAAAGTCCAATCTGATTCACCAGCATATAAACTTGTAGCCCAACCTGAATAGTTCACAAATTTGCAGAATAAAATATTCAAAAGAAACCATTGCAACAAGTAGAAATATATATTCTGAAGGACCATGAGAAGAAAGAAGAAGTCTATATATAAGAAAGAAAGAAAGAGTAAGTACTATATATAAGCTAGATAATTTCATCATTTTAATAATTTTCTTGGATAAATATCAGCTTAAATTAGATATGTATATAATTGGTAATTTTCATTGGACAAATTTTGGGAAGTGAAGAAGTACAGAAAATTTATAAAAAAATGCCAGCAATGAACATTCTTGTTATGTTTTGATTGGTAAATTTTCATAGATGCTAGTACCTAGGGAGTTGTACTACAGCCAAAAACTCCGTAAAGAGAGAGCTATTTGTTGTCTTTCTACAAAGTAAGTTGAGGAAAAAGCAGCAGGTAGTCTCCACTGAAGATAAAGTGGGGCAGCGACGCACGTACTGCTTTTCCTCTAACATGAACACTAGCTAAGTAATAATCCCAATAGTTTTTTAACCGAAAATGGCATAACTCACCTATGTTGCTCGGACTCTTCACTTTTGAAGAAGTATCTGTGTCGGACACTCAGGTATGGGATATGGATATGTAATCCTTCTCGGATCTTTTTAAGCAAAAGATGATACTTTATATCATTTAAATCAAAAAATAGTCCTTCATATGTTCAAGAAATACATTTATTATTACTATTACATAAATTTCTAAAGTAATTTGAAGTTTAGAAGACATATTCATACATTTAAATCAAAATTTTGCGTCTTTTTAGCCGCATCCCCGTATTCTAGGTTTTGAAAAAAAAAAAACAAAATCTGACACTTAGATACGTACCCGCACCCGATACCTATACACAAGTCCGAGCAACATAGTAACTCACTATAAACTGCACATTTTATCCCTGTTTCTGAAAAAAACATAGTTGCCTCTGAAAACTTCTGATCAAACAAAGTGGCAAATATGCTATGTCTTTCCATATGTACCAAAAATTATGATCAAATGTAATGGCATATTCCATATGTACCATGTAAAGGTTTAAAGTACATCTTTCTACATTTTTCACCTTTTCCATCATAGGAACTTGGAGACCAAAATCTAAGGTCGTGTCACAATCAATACCAATGCATCCAAAAGATTTCGAGAAAATATACAATGCAAAAGACAGGCAATGATCTATAGACAGGGTACAAAAATGCAGCATGGTGCTTCTTGCTACAAATATGTAGTTTTGACTTTCCCATATCTAGATTCCAGAACAAAACAGAACACAACACACCATGAGTCTCCATGTGATCGTAAAATATCATATAATGCAAGATTGGTTCAAATCAGCATTCCCCCAAAATGAACGGCCTTTATCAGAAATGAAGCCCACAATTTTTGCATTTGTCAACAAAACACTAAGCTAAAGGACTATTACATTTCTCCATTAATAGAAGCAAGTTCAACATAAATCTCCAGTTTGCAAAAAAAAAAAAATAGTTATGTTATTATAGCATCATGATTAGTAGACATTAACAAGGTTTTTTCCGTTTCTCTTTTTGCCATTTGTAAGTGTTGAGTGTCTGTTTGTCTGGGAGCAGAGGGAAAGGAGTCCTGAACATAAAGGCAGTCTAAACCTACCTAACTTCTTTAAGATGTAAAACAGAGATCCTTCTCCTTCATGGCCAATTAAATGACCCAGATACCTGCTTGCCCCTTCCTTGTAATGCCGAATGCCTGGAGTTATAGGCCATGAAAATCTCAACTTGTGCCCTTGTTTTATTGGGACGGTTTTGACAAGAATCTGGTCACAGTAACACAAATTGGGAACAAAATGTTAATATCCAGAAACCCTACGGAAGATTACCGCATGAAATTTCAACTAGTATCTTGAAATTAAATACAAATCAGAAAATGGCCATTGACATACGTTCCAGACATTTATTTATTCCACAATAAAAAACAGGGACAAGTGCCCATGATTTTAACAGAAGAACATACCTAATGCAAGGGTGAAAATACAGTAAGCTCAGCCGAACTTCATAATTACCTTTAGAAACAGACAAATATAGAACTTCTGCCATGGCGGAACTAATTAAACTAAGAATTTTATAATCTTATAGAGCAATTCAACAGGAATCTCTAATGTGGCATAATAAGAAAGGTGTTATTAAACCGAGTCATAATACTTGATTCTATGTGAACTTTGCATAAGAAAATATGTGGCTCATTATCAATGTTACTAAGCCTCCGTTTGGTAAATTTGTTTATAAACAATATATTTTTTCAAACCACTTTTTAGCCACACAAATTTCCCAAAATAATTTTACAACCACATATTTTCCCTCGAAAACATTACATTCTTTGTTTATAAACAAAAAACTTTTACCAAATACAGGCTAAATCCCATGCGATGGATGACAGGTCAATATTGGCTTCCTCGAAAGATTGCATAAACAGCATGTTAAAAGACTAACAATATGCTGCATTAACAGCATGTTAAAATCCAGTAAACTAACAGCAATAAACATCACACAAAAGGGAAACACCAGAGACAAGAGAGTCCAAATAAAACTTTTAAGACAATTTTTTTCTATTGTTTTCTTAAAATCCACAATCTTTCTTTCAAAAAAACATTTCTTCGTTAAAAAATTTTCTTTGAAATTATAAATAATTAAAGCGGATAAAATTCAAGAAAGAAAAAAAATAATCTAGCTTTTGTTTGACTGGAAAGTTGCTGGAAGCACTGGCCACAAGCAGGATTCACTCACCCTCTAACTATATTGCTTATGTCAAAAGTGCTTAAGCCTCTGTTTGTTAAAAGTTGTATGTTTAAAAAACGTGTTTTTTTTATGTTTTAGAGGTAAAATATGTGGTTGAAAAATGGAGAGAGAAAATATTTGTGGTTAAAAAGTGATTTGGGGAATTGTGTTATTTAAAAACATAAAAAAACACATTTTGCCAAACAGAGGCTAAAGAATATGACGAAATCAAATTGATGCAACACCTGAACATGTTCTGGAGTGCAAGGTTGACCAATAAAACTGGCACAACTTCGATTAGTGTTGCGGATTTCCTGGAACGTCTTCTGCACCAGGCTTTGAGATGTATCAAGGCTATCTAAATTTATCCAAATTAGATGTTTAATACAATTGGTACACCATGTCCGTCTAAACTAAATAAAGACCAAATTTTCCATTACCTTTAGCATAAATGACCAGATGCATAAGGTTTGCTGAATAATTATTGTCATAGAATTGAAGAAGCTCTTCCCTTGTATCCAAACCTCTTTCTTTTGGCTGTACTTCTAAAGTGTCCCAGTTCCCTATTTATAAAAAATGATGGGCACAAAATAAATAAGAACAATTGTTCTGAATTTTGGCGGTAAATCAAATATATCAAATAAAAAAAGAATAAGACTGTAAAGAGTGCTAAAGATTTCTCCTTTCAGAATGGAAAAAGGAAAAAATCATTGGAAAGCAAAATTATTATTATTATTATTTTTTTTGGGGGGGATATAGTCAGCTGTTAATCTCAAAGAGTAGAACATGTTCCTCCGTCCACAATGCAGACTTCTTGGCCCATGAATACTAAAGAGGGTTTTTCGAGTGACCATATGTGAAGATTGAAGAAAGTTCAGCAAATTGCACCATTGCCATGCTATGGAGACAATGACGATAAATACTTTTGGAAGGACTGCCAGCAAAATAATTTGAGGAGAAATGACATAAAATGCTTAGGTTCCAAGACACAGAGAAGTGAACCCATAACTACATTCTATATTATTGAACTATGCTATGGTCTACGGATGATAATAAGCATAAACCTCAGCCGTCTAGATTCAAATAAAGAAGTAAATGGGGGGGAAAAGTGAGAAATGGGAAAAATGATTTCTCAAAAGAGAACTAATGCATTTCGCAAAAAGAACATCTTTTGAGAATTAAAAATATTTTACCTACTTGTCAAAAGAGCAGGAAGGGGGGAGGGAGGGGGGCATTCTTAAACATAAGAAAGTGTAATTCGATTGATGGCCCAGTGAAATTTACTGCAGAGTGGAACATAAAAGTAGGAGAAAGATCCATGATCCACACTATCAATCTCTCATAAGGTGATTCTGAAGTCCGCAAAATTTTCTTTGCAAATTTAAAAGATTTAAAAATATGAATTGTCTTGAAGCTAGCAAATAGATAATATCTTTAGGTTATCAGGGATGTAGAATTAATGACTTGTATAAACAGAAAAAGATACCTGATATTTGCAACTGGCCCAGGTTAATAAAGTACATAGTTCACAAAATTGCAAAAATCTTGACAAGATATTATATCTACGAAGGCTTCATCAATCAGGCAATTGGAAAGAAAATATTGACCAAACTAGTAAACAGTATAAACAATTTTGACCTACAAGCGAACAGTAGAAATCCTAGTGAGATTGGATCACCATGGGGTGCAATTGCAAAAAGAACATGAAACAAATGAGTAGATGATTTAAACAAGAAGGGCATTAGTCTTTACAAAATATTGAGACATGAGTCATGATTTTAGATACTCGGTAAGATAATTTACCATCTAAATCAATCTAAAACAGCTACATAGCATGACATAGCTCAGCATTACAATGCAAAATATAATATAAAATAAATAATAATCATAAGGTGCACCTGTGCTGAACTTATGGTATGGATGATCTTTTGCAGTTAGGTGCTTCTGAAGCTGCACATGTACATTATCTCAAAAATCAGTCAGTTCTTTAAAAAAGATCACTGATGCGTAAATATGTAACAAGTCCTCACAACAAAGACAATACCAATTTCATATGGAAAGAGCAGAAAGGGTGACAATCCTAGCAATGTTTTACTCTGAGTTTCCATTCTATGACATCTTTTTAATGCTTCTAAAAATAGTTAGAGAAAGATCAAATTGGTCAAATACACTAATACTTCATATAGTCTACTCTACTTATAACTATAGTTCTAATACACAGTTTGTTAGATCTGGATGCATCTTATATATGGTTAATTTAAAAGGCATAATTAATAATTTTGCCTAGTAGTCTCACGAGAATTCTTATTTTACTAGAAAAACTAAAAAGAAAAATTACTAGAAAAAAGTTCATTGCCTCCTTCCCCATTCTTTACTGAGACATGCTATCCAGTAGCCTCAGATCCATGGCTGCACCATCAGTACTGATAATTTCTTAATGGGCCATAAAATATATATTGATGGACCGATTAAGAGCAACTCCAATCGTGGTGTAATTTACACCCCCCAAAAATCACTTTTACATCTCAATATACATCACAGTGGATCTATATTAAAGTTTTGCTCCAATGGTGAGATGCAAATTATCCAATTTAAATTTAGTTTTTGCATAATTTTTTTAGCTAGTAAATTTTATTTTAATCTATTTTTTTATTTGTGCATATATATAAATATTACGAACAAATTGACCTAAAAATTTTGAAATTTGGTCCAGAAAATAAAAATATTAAGAAATAAAAAATTTGCAAATTTAAATTATATATCTCACATCAAAATTTTATAGATTGATAGCTAAATTTAGGTGAATTTTGTTCCATGTGGAGGAATAAAACAAGATGCAATTGTGGGTCTTTTTTTAGATCATTGGCCAGAAATCTAAATTATATCCCGTTTACACCCCGTCATTGTAAACCATTCCGGCGAATTTGGGGATATAAATTACTAATTGGAGCTATTTTACACCACCATTGGAGTTGCTCTAAGAGGAGGATCATCACATCAGATCCTATGTCTTCCTAAACCATCGAAAATGTAAGCCTTCAAGCTATTGACCAGAGCCACTACGGTTACTGATAAAAGTGAGAGCTAAATCAGATCAATAAAGCAGTTTGAGAAATTCATAACATGAATAACGTCATTAAACTAATTAGAATTGACCAAAAAAATTATTATTATTATTATAAGAAATTCAAGGTGATTTTGCAGATGACTTTCAGGAGAAGAAAACATGGTTGACCTCCAGCTTTTCATCACAGGACTTTTAGAAATCAATGGAAGCCACAGAAAGGTTGATAGAGGCTACTCGAGGAATTAGTACCTGGTTCATTCTCCAAGCATCAGACAAAAGATTCTTTTGATTTTCTGAAAAAGACCAACAGGAAATATGTCATGGAGAGAGAGTAATCAAATATATAAGAGAACCCAATGCACGTTATGGAGCAAGACAAAGTGCTAACCAGAGTCAACAGCTTTTATCTCCCTTGTAGTAGCATCGGCTGACATCAGTGGTTTGATAAAAAACTGTGCGAATCTGAATGACAACCACCATTAAGCCATACATCCAACTCAAATCTCATGACAAGTTAACAGTAACTTATTGATGGAAAAAAGTTCTACCTGTCCAAGGCGTCTTCAAAACTGTCGGGGTTGATATCAAAGTGGTAGTTGGTATGTTCAGACGATGTAAAGGCATTTGTACTACCTCCATGCTAAAAAAATAGAAACAAATTTACTTAGAACATGAAATTATTTTTGAGCCAGCCATTTGGAAAATTCACCATTCCATCACCCAAATTGTAGAGATATAGTTAGTTAATATATTTAGGAAATATTACACCTCAAGTCCTCATTCCATACTTAACTTAGTTCTCCATTCAATATTTTATGCCAAACCTTCAATTTTCTTGGCACCTGGGGTATTCAGAGATGGTTTCAAGCTAAGACCAATTAAAATGTCACGTGTCTCACATTATCAAGGATATTTTATAAAATAACAATTATCCCCTCATTTCAGAGAGACAAAATAGAAAAATCAACTTCTCCATACCCCCCTGCTCATAAGTTTTACTTTAACTAGTACAAGGAAAGAAGGGTTTCTTGTCCGTGTAAGTGGGTGGTGGTGATGGTGGTATTGGGTTTCCAATGAAGTACCACCTAACCTACGGATTCATGATATATCTTTGAAAGGTAGGAAAAGAATATGAACCAACAATAGTATCAAGAAAGATTTGACTGAAATACCAAGTACCTCAGTGATGTATTTTGAGTAACTATCCTCCAATGGATACTTCTCACTTGCGTAAAACAGCATGTGCTCTGGAATACAAAAACATGTGAATAAAAGAATAACATGACACTAGAAATAGAATCTAATAACTAGATAACAGTTCAAAAAATAAGCAAATAAATAATATGACAAATGAACTACTAGTCACAAAAAACCGATAGAAAGTGGAAGAGCGAAGAACAATATTAGCGAAAAACAACCCACATTCTACAGGCACAGATGAAAGAAATTAGGAAGGCAACAAACACTTCAACTAAAGGGATGGCCAAAAACTTCTCACACTTCAACAATCTTCCACTGTAAATTATGTGACTGTACTCTTGAAAGGAAAGAGCATGAAAACAATATAGTTAACAAAAAGAAATATAAATTTCTAAAGGAACCGTTTTCTGCAAATCTCACAGTAACATATCCTATCTAGTCATTTAGAACTATGCCAATGCACTACCACTCTTAATGTCAAATAATAAAAGTCAAAATCTTTGTCCACATAATAGTTTAATAAAAATTCCACTTGATGGGATCGCACCATAATGCAAAATATTATTGTTACAAAGGACACCTTGTCGTAGATCGTAGTTTTATAGGATAGTAAAACAACATTCTTTCTAGAATCCGTTGTTAGGCCAACATATTAATTACCTATAAATAGAATTCCTCAAAAATTGACACTTAATCGTTCAAATTGAGGTAGTACGTTAGGTCTGGGCAAAAAAATCGGAACCAACGGTTCGGTTCGCTTTTTTCAAAATTTTAAATGATTCTGGTTCTAAAAATCAAGAACCATTCGGTTTCGATTTTGGTTGGCTTCTTGGTTCAGAACCGGAACCAAGAACCAGAATCTATTGTACAAGACACAATTTTTTTTAAAAATTTTTTAAAAATATAAATTAAAAAAAAAAAATCAATTCTTAATCTTAATACATGTTATCCAGTTCATCAATCATTATCAATTACCCAACTATTGACTCATTCAACATTACAATAACTATAAGCAAAACAAGTAATAAACAAAAAAATCATAGATCAAAAATTATTTTTTTCACTGCTTCTGTCATTCAGCTTCAAGCCTTCAGCTGTCATCAGTTTTTCAAGAATCAATAAACAATAAATTTTCACTCTCTATTTTACAATTAGTTGTTATTTGTTTTCAAGGATTTGCTGAACTTGTGCGACTTTCCCCGAGAATGTGGAAAATTACGAGCAGAAATTGAATAATATTTAGACAGAGCACATACACGTGGATGAAAAGTCTAAAAGGGAGTAAATATTTTGATGTCAAGGACAAATATGACTATTGTATTTGCATATTGATCAAGTCAATGACCTTACCGTCTTACGACTCTTACCCCCTGGAATCTACCATCGCTTCATTGCTTAAGTTTGAAAATTTTAGTCTAGAAAATCGGAATCAAAATCAGAACCAAAAGAACTGAACGGTTCGGCTCCGGTTTGGTTCTTATCTTAAAAAAAGAACCAACCTTATCTTACAAAAAGAACCAACCATTTCAAAAGTAGCATCGATTCTTGGTTCCCTAGAACCAGAACCATATAGAACCACGTCCACGCCTAAGTACGTATATAATAATTCGGATTATCAAAGAATCGGGAAATCCCAGTAAAAACTGATATTTTTTACCAAGAAAATGAGCCAGTCCTTCAAGTCCTTCTGGGTCACTGAAAGAACCCACACGAACATCCATTGAAGCAGCGCACTGCACATCAATAAGCAAAGTTAAAGTCAAATTACTCAAAAGTAAAAAAGCACAACAATACAATTTTGAAAAATTAAGTGAAAAGGCTGCTAACTTTATCGGTTTCGGGATCGCTGATGAGGAGAACTTGTAGATTATTCTGAAGAACAATCCTCCTGTACTCTCTTTTATCATTCCGTGGCTTGATTATCTCCACATTCACCTCCTCTGCTACTGTCCCCAGTGCCATTTTTGCTCACCTTCACAACGAAATTATAATATATCTTGTCGAATTCGTATACAAACACACTGTATACAGCGCTGATTTGTGTTTGATATAGAGAGATTGACTTGAAGGCGAAGAAAGACGGGAGATTTATTGAAATACCTTGGGTAAAGAAGGTCTGGGCTGCGTTCTCTTTGTATTTCAGTTATTTTTATTTATGTTTTCTGTTGGGCTGCGTTCTCTTTGTATTTCAGTTATTTTTATTTATGTTTTCTGTTTTTCATTTTATGTGACTTTTTTCGAAATTGCTGAAAATGCGTTTGGTTTGTTATTTCTGAAAACTGTTTTCGAAAATGAAAAGCTGAAAAACGCGTTTTGTTTAAAATTTTGAAGAAAATTATTTCATATTGTTTATAAATATAAATGAAATAAAAATATCATATTTTGAGTTACACAACAAAAATAAATAAAATAACCCCTATCACACAATTTGGTTATACCAAAAAAGTTTAAAAATTCATGTTGCACTTCTAAAGTAATCGTTCAACATTTGAGTAGTAATTTTTCCTTCTAAAATAATCGTTCCATTTAATACTTTATATAGATACATCCTTCTAATAAGCACTCATAACGTTTAAAATTTAAGTTTCAATAAAATTTGCAAAAATCAATTTACGTTAATTAATTATGTCCTTACAAAATAAGTGTCTACAATACAAAAGTAAAAAATAAATATTTAATAATTAAGCACATGATACATCATCAGAAAGATGGTTGAATTTGGAGTTCTACGCAAAAAACAGAGTGCAATTCGAAGTTGTACATCAAAAGTTATACATGTTTGAAGACAATGACCTATAAAGCAAATACGAAAAGGACTAAATTGAAAGAAAAGTAAAATTTGTGAACTAATGTGTAACAAAATCTGAAGTTGAGGGACTTAAGTTGCAAATAAATTAGGATATTTTCGAAAGAAATTTCAAAATTTGAGGATTAAAATGACAAGTTTTGAAAATTAGGGACCAATAATGCAATTAAAAATGATAAATTTTGACAAATTTCAAATTTTTTTAATTTTTTTAATTATTAATTTTTTTTTTTTAAGTGGAAAACGCAGAAAACGCGCGTTTTCCACTTACAAGGCAAAAAATTCGGAAAACGCGGAAAACGTGATTTTTACGTTTTCTATTTCCTTTACAAATTTTGAAAACGTTTTCGAAATTTTTTTCCGAAAACGGCGCAAGAGAACTCGTTTTCCGCGTTTTCGGAAATGGAAAACGGAAAACGGCTGGAAAACGCCAAAGAGAACGCAGCCTTAGTTTTTCAAAATATGTTTTTATTATCCTTAATTGAGTTATTTTCTTTGCAAGATATATCCCTGAATTAGTCAGGTTAATTTAATTCAATATTTTTTATTATATTCATATTCTTTAATCTTTTAAGTTCTTCTAAAAATACTCTATATTGTGATAATTTCTCAAAAGATTTAGGATGTTCTTTCTTTGTTATATATCCTAATGCTATTTCATTTGAAATCAAGTATTCTTCTAGAATTTTATGAACTGTATTTATATTTTTTGCTGTTTCAACAGAATTAAATTATATTCTATTTAAGATAGCATAGTCAATATCTTCATATATTTCTTTTAATTTAGATTGTCCAACAAAATGTATATTTTTAGATTTTCCAGCAATAGCTAATAAAAATGAAATTTCTTTATTATCTAAATATAGTTTATGATCACAGTTATTAGAGGTTGATACTTGTGAAGTATCCATAGATTATAGGGTTGGTAAATTATTATACAAAATTCTCTGGTATAAGTCCATTCTTTGATCTAGTATAATACAATAATCTGCAATATATTGTTCGTATTTTTCTAAGAGTTTATTATATTCTTCAGAAGATATGTTTTCATTTTCCATTTGATGTTTAATATCTTCCATTTTATCTTTCAATTTTTCTAAAAGGTTATCTAATCCTTCTATTGTATATCATGGCATTATGTTTGGACTGTATTTGTCATTATTTTATTTTCTAAACCTATTTTAATCTCTAATATGTCAGAATAATCTATAATGTATTGATCATGATTTTCTGAAAGTATATAATATTGTTCAGATGATTCATCCATATCTATTAAATAAGATATAATGTTATCTATTTTTTCCATTATTTTTTCTAACAAATTGTCTAATCCTTCAATAGTATATCCAGACATTATAAACACAGAGATAAATAATTTATAAAGTTTCAAGTAATTTTTCAAATTCTATGAGTGTTTGAGAATTGATAATATCTATGTCAGCCATGATATCTATACTTGGTTCAAATGGTATATTATATTTTGAAATATTTTTCTTTCTCTTTTCTAATTTATCAATTATATCTTGAATATCATGTATCATTATAGATCTTACAGTTCCTCTAGCAAAGTTTTCTATTAAATTTTCTTTAAATTTTTTTAATATCTCTTGTGATGCGTAGAGTTGTTCTTGGTATCCGATTTTATCAATTTCATTTTCATATTCAATTCATTTTTTACTTTTAATATACTTTTGAACTTTATATGGACCTCTTTTAGTTCTGGATTTTTTCATGATATAATTACTGTTATTCATGATATTAAGATTTTCAAAAACTGGTAAAGAAAGATTCATCTCTTCCATCACTGTCATAATCTATTACAGGATCATAATCATTATCACTACTAAACACATATCCTAAATATAATTCATTATTTATTTCAGTGTTATCACTATCAAGCCAAAAATAAATAATCGATTTTGTAATTTCTAATCCTAATACTCTTTTTAATGTTGGAAAGATAGTTAACAAACATGACATATAGACATGATATAACTTTTTTATTTCATTGTTTGGTCTAGTAAACTGTTTATGCATGAATAAAGGTTCAATTATACTATGATATTCATCATTATAAGGACTGTTTTGATAATTAAATTTAACAATTCTGGATTCTGTCATTTTAAAAGTTCTTCTTCCTCCTAATTCCGTAAAGATAGATATATTAAGAATACTAACCTCTTTTCCTGTTCTCAGTACCTTTGTATTTTCCTTCTATTGTTAGTGACCTTCAGGCTTATAGGTTTCTGCTCCACACCCTCCAATGGCTTCCTGCCTTCACGGGTTATTAGCTAAACCTGGATGCCTTCACTGTATAACTCTTTAGATGGAAAATATTTTAAGACAGAGTGTAGGGAGTTTTCTTAATAATATATCTTCTTTTTGGAAATAGGATTTAGAAGACAAGAATTTAGAAACTCATCATAATATGATAAGTAAATTGGGATTTTATCATCTGTCTATCACTTCTGTTGGTATGTAAAGCAGACTTATCAAATGGCTTCCACCTGTCCATCAGTTCCTTTGGCATGTGGGGCAATTCCTAGCTATGCACGCCTCTTGCAAAGTGGCAAAACTTCCATAGATTTGATGAGTATCAAATTTATTGATGTATTCTTGCAAGATTGTTGATTTTTCTTTTCCTCCATTAGTGAGTAAGGTCCATCCATTGTACTGGCATATGCATTTGAATTTTTTCTCATACAGGTTTTTGGCAATGTTGTAGAGAACTTTAATTCCCAACACCCTTCGGGATCTAAACCATGATCTTGTAATGTTTGGTACTGGCTTGGTATTTTTTCCAACTTCAATTTGAAAATTTCGAGCAACATACCCAATCGTGATAATATGCTCAGCAAGATAATATATTCTTCCATCAATTTCAGGACTGATCGAATAAAATTTTAAATATATGGATCTTCCTTGAGCAAACTTTGAAATTTCTCCTTTTAGTAAATCATCAAATTTTTCGATTTCTTTTAAATCTTTTCCTGGATAGATAAGATCCAAGAATCCATAATCAGCTGTCATTTTTGTCATGACGGGATCTCCTCCCTGAGTAATGATCAATCGTGGGTATACATGGTCTCCAGACGAAATGTAATAGCAATCACATTCTTGAAGTTCATATATAACTTCAATAGTGGTTTTATATTCGTTTTCTTTTGGTAAAAAAGGGGAATCATCTTCCTCTTCAGCACGAATTCTGACTACCCTTGTATGTTCATCTTTGGCATTGATTGTGATTTTTCGAGGACTGGCTTCGTTTATAACAACTTTTTTGGGACTTGGTTCATCTCTTTTAATTGTTGGTCCACCACTGCTTCCAGAAGATGTACCTGTTTGTATTTTTGATATAACCTGTTTGGTATCAGCCTGTTTGGTAATCAACGATTCAAACTGAGATTCAATCTCAATTATGTTATTGCTCAATTCTTTAGTATAATTATGATGAAATGTTGAGATTTCCATCAATTGCTTGAAACTTCCTTGGAGAGTTTCTGCAAGTTGTTCAATTCCAAGCTTTATATTTTCAGCTTCCTCCATGAGGAAGTTCATTCGCTTTTTGGCGTCTATCAGGGATCTTTTGATATTATCCATCTGCAAATTCAATATTCCTGCTTAAAAAGTCCGCAAGATAATTATTAACACCTTTAATATGAATTATATCAAAATTATAAAACGCCAAATAGGCTTGCCATCTATGGAGCCTTCTATATTGAGGTTCTGGTGGTAATTTATTTTTTACTAAACCTGCAACTTGAGAATTATCAGTTTCAACAATGAATTTCTTAGATAATAAAAACAATGAAAACTTCTTTATTCCTCTAATAATTGCTAACAGTTCTTTCTCATGAGTAGTATAATTTATTTCTGCTTGATTAAACGTCCCACTTGAGTATCTACAAATTTCATTAAGATCTGTTTTTAATATTGCTGCCCAATACTTATCCGAGGCATCAGTATTAACTATCAGATTATCTTTTTCATCTGGTAATCTTAATTTTGGCAAATTTTTACATTCTTCTTTTAGTGATTTGACAATTTCTGTATGTTCATCACTCCATCCTTTAGTATTTGTTTTCCTGAGTAAAATTTGAATTTTATGTCTCTTTTTTGATAGATTTTCAATAAATCCTTCTACATAATTTAAACATCCTAAAAAATTTTGTATTTGTTCTTTTGATTCTAATTTGTTTGGAAAACTTTCTATCTTCTTAGATATATGAGTTTGTAATTTTATCCCCCTTTTATCTATTGATAATCCAAGAAAATCAGTTTTTTGTTTTTCTATTATAACTTTATTTTTTGAAAGAACAATTCCTTCTTTTTTGCATTCATTTATAAACTTAATTAAATGGTTTCTATGTTCTTCTCTATTATTAGAACATATTAATATATTATCGACATAGACAATTAAGAATTCATTAAATTTTCTAAATATGTTATCCATTCTTCTTTGATATATTTGTGGTGCATTTTTTAAACCAAATGGCATAACCATCCATTCATACTTACCCTGGGGTGTACTAAATGATGTATATTGAATACTATCTTCTTCCATTTTTACTTGCCAAAATCCTGATTTGCAATCAAATTTAGAATAATATTGCTTTCCTTTTGCAAGATTTATTAGTACCTCTTTATTTGGTAAAAAGTATCCATCAAATTTAGTATATTTGTTTAATTCTTTATAATTTATCACCATTCTAGCTTTACCTCTTTTTGTTCAGAATGTTTCATGATCATAAAAGCTGGACTACTATGGGGTCCATTACTGGGTCTGATTAATTTTTGGTTAAGTAATTCTTTTATCTGAGTTTTAAATTCTTGCATATCTTGTATGGTATACATCATTGGTCTAACTCTTATAATAACATTTTCTGTTAATTCTATTCTAGCTTTTGGATGATGTGGTTTCCAAAATGATAATGGATTTTCTCCACAAATTTTTTCTAGTTGATCAATGATTTTTTCCATGTTTATTTGTATGTTCGTTTTCAAGACTTTTTTTTAAACATTATTCTTTTATTTTTTATTTCATTTTGTGTAATTGGTTTTTTCTCCCATTTATCACCACGCTGTGTTGGCTGAACTCTGTAAGGTCGAAATTCTCTTGATATTTTTAGTAAATGTGCACAAGGTGTTTGTAACATTATCATGTAATTATTTTGTTTATAATATTGAAATTGTTGTATAAAGTCATTTCCTAGCAATATATCACATTCTAATGTGTTATAATTATATACTTTATTTACAACTATTTGTTTACTCCCAAGTATTATATCAATTTTATCAGCACTATTAATTATATGAGTACTTTCTCCTGTTACTCCTGTAATTTTTATCTTTCCATTAGTATTCCATGATTTTATTAAGAAACTTTTGAATATTGTTATATCACTTCCCGTGTCAATTAATGCACAGGTTGTTATATTTGTTTCAACAATTGTAACTTGTATATAAACGGCTAATGGAAAACTTATTTGATTATTCATTTATTCAGCTTTTCTGCATAGTATAGTTTGACCATTATGAGTTATATATAATCCTTCACGTTTTATACTATAATCTTCTAGTCCATCTAGAAAGCTCATTCCTAATAATACATGAGGATTTACCATACTACTATCTACATGACATGGTACTAGGAGATTTATTCCTCCTATTTTTATTGGTATTTTTACTTCAAGTTCAGTCATATGTACTTGTCCATCAAAATTTATATATCTATATGGATCAGTTCTATGAGATATTAGTCCTTTATTTTATTTGAAGCTATATGACATTCACTAGCTCCTGTGTCAATTAATATATTTGATCCTTTTATATGTTCTATTCCATTAAAATATTCACCTTCTATTTTCATATTTCCAGCATTTCTATTAAGTTTTATTTCTTTTGTATTACTAGTTTCTCCTGTTTATTTTCTATTAGGTAAACTTGTTGATCTCCTAATTAATCTGCCATCTTCAAATGTTATGTTATTATTAGGGTATTCTTCTTCTCGTAATTCTATGATTTCTGGTTTATTTTTTGTTATAGTAAGTTCATAGTTTCTTGGAACTAAACTTATTTGTTTATCTGGTTCTACAGCTTTACCAAAATCTTTACATTCTTTATGAATTTCAATATATGGTTTTTTGGAATAAATGTTTCCATAATTAGAATTAGTAAATGTGTATAATGCCCTGTATTCTATAGTCATAATTTTATCTCCTGATTCCATTATATCATCTTTATGTAATTTAAAATGTATTCCTAAAACTTCATTAAAATTTCTATCTTTTAATGATATACAATATTTTGGGTAACATGTAAATATTAGCCCCTGTTCTCTTTGCTGTTTTGAGGTCATTTTCTGTTTTTATGTTCGAAAACGCTAAAAACGCGTTCTCTTTACCATTTTCGAAAAAGCATTTTGGAAAATAAAAAAAAAAATTTGTACACAAAACGGAAAACGCCCGAACCATCGTTTTGGGCGTTTTGTGTGTATTTCGACAAAAAATGTCCAAAACGCGGAAAACGCATTTTGGGAATTTTTTTGTTTTAATAGAATTATCTTAACTTAGAACTAAACTTAATATAAAGTTTTTATTTTTTTATTATTTTTTTTAGATTATCTTAGCTTGGAACTAAGCCTAAATAAAGAATTTTTTTTTTTTTTTTGAGAATTATCCTAACTTGGAACTTAGTTTAAATAAAGTTTTATTGAATTCAATATCAACATTACAAAAAAAAATTAAATGAGAATTCTTGTTATTATATTTCAAAAAATGCAATGATTAATGGACTCTGGTGGTTTTGAAAGAACTTGCATTTTTTGGATTTTAATAGAAGTAGAGCTTTCTCAAGTCCCGAACCTGACCAAGCTGTGTTAATATAGACTCTTAATGCTCACATTAGTGTATTGCATGTAACCATATTTTTAGTGTATTGTGAAAGGAAATTTGAGTTGGAGTTAGTAGTATTCTGCAAGCAAATTAATTAAAAATAGTTTAAATAGTGTTATGCAAAATTTCAAACAGAACGTGTTTTCCAACTATTCATTTTCAAAAACAGTTTTCAGAAATGAAAAATCAAACGCGTTTTCAGCAAATTTGAAAACAAAAATGAAAACACAAAATACAAAACATTTTCGAAAATGAAAATACAAAATAAAATACAAATAGAACGCCGCCTTAGTTTCTTATATGCTAGATTTCCTTCTACTGTTCCTAAATGACTGTCTTTTAAATTTATAATTCTTCCATCATGTAAACTTACAGTCAAAGGCGAATCTAATCCTTCTCTAAACAGGGATTTAAACATTATTTGGATACTTGCTAAATAAACATATTGAATCTTTTCACTTTGTTTTCTATTGATCTTTGTTAATAATTCTGTAACTGTATTTTTTGTTAAAAGATTTAATTTGTGTGTTCCTTGAGTGGTTCTAACATCTATTGCTCTTTCAATTTTATGATATTCATTTATTGCTACTTTTTCTCTTTTCCATATTCTGTCTAATATTTCTCATTTTCCTATTTTCAAATCTAAAGATAATTTTTGTATTTTTCTGAACTTATTATTATTAAAAGTTACTTTTAATCCATAACCTTCTATTCCTTCATATTCTTGTTTATCTATGTTCTTATTTGTTTCTATTTCTTCTATTTCTTTATTCTGATTCTGATTCATTGCTTTCTGAATCTGTTTCACTTATATATACTTCTTGATCATAGTATTCTTCAATATCCGATATTTGACTTAGTTCACTTTCTATTTTTAGATATTCATTTTGTAATATTTTAACTTTCTTTTTGTTACAATCAGGGCTTATATGTCCCATTTCTCCACAATTCCAACATTTGCATTGGCTTTTATCTTTCTTATAAGTTTTATTTTTCTGTTTTTTATTTGGATTATATCTTCTTTTGTAATATCTCATCTTAGGTTTTATATATCTTTTTTTGAAGTTTTTGAATTTTTTAAACTTTTTATTTTTATATTTTCTTTTATTATATTTTCTTCTTTCAGGGTTACATCCCCATTGAGTAGGTTTTTCCATATCTTCACAACATATTCTAGTTAGTTTTCCTGATTTCTTTAATAATTGTCTTTGTTGACATATATATGTTAATCTTTCAAATATGAATTTTATTCTTGATCCTAATGTTCTAGGTGTTCCAGGGTTATCTCTAATAAATTTTTCAAATTCTATTTTAAAGTATATTCCCCATGAACCTGGTAATTTATTGTAATACATATCTCTATATACTTCTTGATTTTCATTACTATAGAATTGAACATAATAATATTCTTTAAATTCACAAGTATATTCTTTGATTTTACACATATCACATATTGTTAAATTTATTAATCTTATTCTTGCATTATCTTTTTTCTTATTGATTCTGCTTCAGAATTACTTATCCAATTTTCTCCTAAAAATTCATTCGCAATATAATCTACTATCTTTTCTATTCCTTTTCTATCTGATTTTATTAGTTATGTCTGTACATTTCTTCTTATTAATGCTTTTGTATCACTACTTATTCCTTCCCACCAATTTCTAACATGTCCTTCAAAAGATGCTATTAAAAAAATTATCATTCTATCAGTATTTTCCCATGTATCATCTTTATTGTATAAAAAGAACAGTATCATTGAATCTGCCCAAGTTAATAAGGTTTTTTTAGTATCTATTTTACAATCAAGATCTAATTTTGTTCATCCATGATTAATAGGTTTATCATAGTTATTATTTGGTTCAAATCTATCTTTATATTTATTTTCTCTAGGTGGTTGTCTATCTCTGATTCTATCATAATATTGTCGGTGTGGTTTGTTATATAAGGGTGCATAACTTTCATCTGGATCTGGTAATTCTTGTTTAGAAATTCCTATAGGGGCAGGGTTAGGTGCTCCTCCAGTATTCATTAAAACTTGGTATTCATTAAAGTTTTCTATACTTAACTGGTCAAAATTTTCTATAAGCAAATCTAATTCTTCATTCATTTTTGTCTTGTTCTTCTTCAATTTTTTCTTCAGCTTTTAATTTTCCTAAAGTTTTTTCTATAGATTTTTGTAATTCTAATTCTTCCTCTAATATTTTTGGTAATATGTTTCTTCTAAATTCATCATCCATACTTCCTTCTTCTATTATAATTTTTTCTTGTTCGAAATGCTTCTTTCCTATTCTAAGTATTTCTTTTTCTATGAGTTTTTTGTCTACTTTCTTATTTTTGCTTTTATTATTTTCTTTGAATTCTCTAATCTCTAGTTTTAGTATATTTATATCATTTCTTACTTCTTTTAATTCATTTTTTACTTCTTGTACATCACTTATTAATGTTTTTAAATCTTCAATATATTCACTTATCGACATTTTATACTCTTGATTTTTGAGTTTTTTGTACCTTAAATAGTCTGTCATACATATCATCTATTTTTATTTCTAATTTTTTGATTCTTTCTTCTATTGATATGATTTTTTCGTTTTCATTCTTTCTTATTTTTTCATTTAACCTATCTATTTTTTCTATAATTATTCCAATTTTATCTTGATTAATTAATTCTCCTGATTTTCTTTGAAATTCTTTTAAAATTTCTTCATCTATATTTTTAGCCTCTCCTATCATTTCTTTTAATTCTTTTAATTGTATTGTTAGTTTATTTTGAATATTTTGTAATTTTTCTTTAATATTCATGTCCTGTATATTTAATTGTTGTAATTCTTCGATAGCTAATTTATCTTGTAAATTTATGTTTTTATATGTTTGCCATAAAAATGCACTTATCCAATTTAATTGTATGTTAAGAAATCCATCAGATTCTCCCCATGAGCTTAATGGTTGAAACATAGTTGTATTTGCTCCTTTTATTTGATAAGATCCAACTGGAAGTCTTATATTTTCTATTATTTGTTTTTCAAATTTTATTTCTGGAAATCCTGTCATTAATTTCTTCCTTTAATATGTTCGATTTATAGAATAAGTTATGTTTCATATTTTGCTTCTTTATAATTCATTATTTGATATTCACAATATTCTTCTATTGATCCAATCATTGATTTTCTATGATATATTCTATAATATTTTAGATAGTCTTCCAATGTGTTTGTTTTATCATATTTTTCTTTTCTAGTTTTTTCTTTATCTTCTAAAATCGTTTGAATTTTTGGTAATTGTTTTAAAATTCTATCAAAATATTCCCTCTTTTTCTCCAATAATTTTAATCTTAATTTTTCTTGTCGTTTTATATTTCTTTCTTCTCTTATTTGGTCCATTAAATTTCTTCTTTGTTCTATTATTAAATCTAATTTTTCATTTATTTCTATGTCTAGATATCTAATTAATTGAGGATCCGCTCTATGATAATCCATTTCTATAATCTTTATATAACTCTTCTAGTATGTCTTTGTGGATTAAATCTAATATTTCGTTTATGATAAAATCTTCTTTTATTATATCGAAATTTATTAGATTATATATTTCTCTTCTTATATCTTTATCTAAATCTTTTAAAGTGTTCAATATTTCTATTTTATAATTATCGGGTAATGTTAATGTATGCATAATTATAAATCTTGATATATATATTATATATTCATTTTTAATTTGTGTTATATAATATTTATCTTTTAGATCTGCCATATGGCTCTGATACCAAGTGAGGATGCTACTAAGAGCGAACAAAAATCAAATAAAATCGTAAATAAAATTAATAAAATTTCAAGGACTAGGTTGTAACTTTTCTAAATCTTAATGGGTTTAATTGAAATATGATATATAAGGGTTTTTGTGGTAGTTTATAGTATTTAAGGCTATTTTTAAAAGATATAAAATTGTTAGGGTATTTTCAAAAATTGGTAAAATTTTTAGGGTATTTTCATGTATTTCCTCAAAAAAGACGGGTGGACCGAATGGCGTTGAATCCCGGATTGACTAACTAATTGTGCTTTGTGCTGGAAATGTTGTACTTATTTCAATTTGAAAAATGCAAAATGAACGATCAAATTGAACAATCAATTGAACAATTCACTCACATGATAGATGTGATCCACATATTTTGATTGTTCAAGTAGCATAATTGTTTCAATTTTATTTTGCTTCAAGTGATTATTGTATATCGTTTTATTGCGGTGGAATTCGACCATAAGGATGACTACGACAAAAAATAAATATGAACAAATCCTTAGTTGAATGTTGAATAAGTAAAAGTAAGGGGTATGTATCCGAGGTGAGCAAAGATGTTCATAGTAGGATTAGGCGAGCTATGCTACACATTGTACTTAGAAAGCGTGGAATGAATATGGTATACATAAAGCGGCGAAACAAGTAGAGAGGCGTGTCTGCATATTGAATTTAATTAGCAAGGACAACTTACCTTAAAAATAATTTAAATGTTTATAAACACTTGTAATATATATGTTGATAAAGTTATAAGTTGTTGAAATTATCTTATGAAACAAATGAGTAATAAATAAGTAAATAATACTTGTGGATCATATAATAAGCGTGATTAATTTTGTTAACCAAAAAATTTTGTAGGACCTCAGATCAAATGTCTCATTTCCTTCATCTTGAACACGTGAGCTTCTTGT
Source organism: Ligustrum vulgare (assembly GCA_963555705.1). NCBI lineage: Eukaryota > Viridiplantae > Streptophyta > Magnoliopsida > Lamiales > Oleaceae > Ligustrum > Ligustrum vulgare. The sequence goes on along the minus strand of OY743178.1, from coordinate 2,324,555 downwards.
GCATTTAGACAAAGAGTCAGTATGCAACGTGGCTAGTGTGACTCCTATTTACACTCCGACTTTCAAGTCAGAACCCATTCTGAGTAAATATAATTTGAATGCATGAAATATAAGTGTGTAAAAGAGAGAAATGAGAGTCAGATTTTGTAACGCCCTGAATTCCGCGCGGAGCCCGGGACGCCACTTCTTCGTTTAATATTGACTTTATTGCGGAAATAATTAAAAATTTCAAACATCATATTTATTATTTGAAACCTTTGAAAACAACATCTTTGCGGAAGGAATGAATTTATAGAACATCACATCCATTGTAAGTTTCAACTTCAAATAAAACATTTCTAAAATATGATTTTATTTCGAAAAAATCAATTTAATTCAAAACATCACGTTCATTATTTGAAACATCAGCGGAAACTTAATTACTTTAAACATAGAACAATTCATAAAAATTAAATCTCAATTATAAAATTAACGATAAATAATTTAACCAGTGACATTCATAAACTTTGTCTAATAACATCATCATTTATTAAATTTTCCACCGCTGCCATTTCATTCGCCGCCTTCTCCAAGATCTGCAAAAACTGTTAAAATAATGGAATGAGTATTTCGAAAAATACTCAGTAGACTCATCGCCAATAATTAATTTACAGAATAATTGAACACGTAATTATGCAATCATACAGTGACATCATCATCATCATATTCTTGGGCTATTTTATTTTCAAAATCAAGGCTCTTAAAATCATAGGGTGTGGGTAGTCTCGTCTCGTGCACTTAAGGCACATAAGTTATGCATAACATCATCATTTCTCATCTTATCTCATAAGAGATATTATTTTCTCGTCTCATGCATCAAAGCACGTAAATCACGTAATTTCACATAAGACATGCAATTATAATTTAAACTAATTAATGGGGGCGAGTCTACCTTAAATCACGAGTTTGAAAGTAAAGCTGAAATCACGTCAATCTGCTAAATCACCAAATGTATCGCCTAGCCAAACGAAAATTAAATTAACTTAGTATTTCGAAATTTGAAATATTAAAGTAAATAAATAGAGTTTTAGGGGTTGAATTGAGATTTATTTAAGAAAGCATGGATTTTAAAAGTGTAGGGCTGAAATAGACGTTCCGAGAACTAGTGGGCTGAATTAAGCTGTTTAAATTTGAAGGGCTAAAATAATTACTTATCAAAATTTGGGCTTAAATAAAGAGTTGAAAACAAGGAGGACTGAATTAAAACACTTCAAAAACTGATGGGACTTGAGGGATAATTTACAAAAATTAAGACAATTAAAATAACAAAATCCCTCATTTCTCTCATCAGCACCGATCGAGAGAGAGAGAGAGAGAGGGATGTGCGAACGGAGGGCTATGGGGTGATGGGTTCGCCCCTTCCGAATCCGACCACCGGAGGGGCCGGCGATGGTGTACCGCTGCGCGGTGGCGGTGACGAGTGAGGGAGATGACAAATTTGGGTGGTTCTGGGTGCGGTTTTTGACATGAGGAGTCCGGGCTTGAAGGATCAGATTCATGGGTTTCCGGCGAAAGAACTCCGGCCATTGTTGAGGTAAGTTATGGGTTAAGCTTATTCTTGGTTTTGTGTTTTGATTTGGGGTATATTTGAGGGTGATTGAGAAGTGGGTAGTGGCGGATGGAGGTGGTGATTCCAACGTGATTGGCGACGGTGAGGTGATACGGGTTTGGAAGCGGTGTTGTTTCGGGTGTGGTCGTTGCTGATGGTGAATGTGGTCTGGTGGTTGATGGCAGTGATGGTTGGTTGGAAAATGGTGGTTGGATAATACAGATTGGGATGCTTGATCGAGACTTGGGTGAAGGTTTTGGCTCTGAAGGTGCTTTGGCGTTGTTTTCTATTGAATTCTCTTCTGTCTCCTTCGATTCATTAATCAAATCGAGGCGACACTCTCAATATCCCCTAGTTCCATTAATTTGGATTAGAGGCACTGAGTGTGTGGAATTCGATCTTGCAGGTTGGTTTGATGGTGTGATAATGGCAAATGGAAAAAGAAAGGAGATACCTTGCAGTGGTTCTGAATCTGTCTGTGTGTGCGAATGAAGCTGGGGAAGGGAATTATAGTCGTACAGGTTGTGTTTAAATTCTCTTTTTGGTAGATTTATGACAGAATTGGATTTGAGAAAGGTTATAGGGATTGACAGGAATAAAATGGTTGATTGAGGGAGCTGAAGGAGGGATATGCTGGTGCAGTTGGCGTGTGTGGGGGAAAATTTTGGGAAATAAGAATTGATAGAGCTTGAGACTTGGGACAATGAATTTCTAGGAAGGAGGTAAACTAAATTGTGCAGAATTGTGGTGTAAAAGGAATTGAGGTTGATTGGGGAATGAAATTATGGGATTGTAGAGTGAAGAAAGGGGAAAATTTGGATAATTGAATGCAAGGGATATGACATGGATTGAGGGAAAGTTTGGAAATCAAAATCTGTGTAGAAGGTAAGAGGAAACGTGAAGTGTAGCTGCTGATTAATGGATTGGGCTCAAAAATTGAGCCAAGGGGTTTGGATTTGGTTAAATTGGAATATGGCATTAAACAGGCAAGACTAGAAGTTTGGGCTTAAAAGTTAGGATAAAATGGTTTGGATTTACATTAAAATTAGGACTTAAAATATTTTGACTTCATTTAATTAAAAATTGGACTTTAAGAATCAATAATGGACTTAAAGATAAGTAATGAAAAGGGAAGACTTTTAAATAAAATTTGCAAGTTGAAATAGTATAAATTTGAAATAATTTAATTTCACTTCATTGGCTAGACGATCACGTTTTTAAAAAAAATAAAATGAGCAAAGTCGTAGCGACACATTTTTAAAATAATATTTATTTAAATAAGTCGTGAAAATTTCTCGGTCGCTACAGATTTTTATATTATATTTAAGTATTGAGTTACTAACATATTTCTTGGAGGCAAATGTGATCTATTTCTAAAAAAAAGTTGATATCTAGGACCGTGACAGCTTTATATGTGGTAAGACCACAGCACTTTATGAGGTAAACTATTTTCTTGATAATAATCATTACATATAAGTGTAGACTTACAGTTACTGTAAAAGAATATTTCTCATTAAAGACATTATCACATCAAACTGTCTTCTGCATTTTCACATCAAGTTGTGTTATGTAGATAAGTCATCTCAAACTATTTTGTCACATTTACAAGGTATTAACCTCGGCACAACATAACCTCGACACAGCATGATGAGTCTAGCATAATTAGTCCGACATGACGACTCCAGTCTACCTATGTGACTGGATGTTCTGCGAGTCAAGTGTTAGACCCTTATGGATGATGTGTGATGCCCATGTAGGCATTGTTGTAACAAATTCTATTGTTTGACTTTAACTGGAAATTATAATGTTTGGCAAACATGTACTAATTTATGACAAAATATAAAGGAAATAAAGTCTAATAACTATTTGGTATTTTTTATTTTTTGTTTATAAACAAAGAATGTGATGTTTTCAAAATAAAATATTTGAAAAGTGATTTTGAGAACTATGTGTGGTTAAAAGTGGTTTAAAAAAATATGTATAAAGAAGTTTACCAAACAGAGACTAAGATGTAATTGAATAAAAATGTAATGAACACCTTTCTGCATAATAATATGAATCTCAATATTTTTTATTTTTCCTTTCCTTTTATTTGCATTGGATCAATTAAGGATGATTGTGGAATGATGATGATGATGAAAATATAAAGATTTAAAGGTGAAGGTCTCAAGTTGCAAATAGAAACGGACTCGATTTGAGCAAAAGGAAATATCTAGGGACCAAGTTGGATGAGGATGAATTTGAAGCTTAGGGTCGTAAGTTGAGTTGGTACGTGCGAACGCAATTCTTTAGCATGAGCAATCATGAAGGTCAATTCAATCGAAAGATTTATTTCTTATTTTGTTTGATAATTTTTTTTTTTTTAAACAAATAATGTGATATTTTCAAGGTAAAATATGTAGTTGAAAAATAGTTTTAAAAATGTATATAATTAAAAGTGATTTAAGAAAATGTATTGTTTATAAATTTATAAACGAATGCTTAATTCAACATATTATTGGGAAGGAAGTAGGTCACTAGTTTTGACCTAATTCTTGGACCATGTTACATACCTTCATCTAAAATTCAAAAGGGAAACAAATAAGAGGCTTGGGGTACACAAATAAATATTTCATATGAGGAAGCTAGAGGAGTGTGTTACTGTGTACATAGAAAGAGATGCTCTTTAATATAAAAGATATTCTTTATAAGCTTTGAATAAATTATCAAGAATATTCAAAAATGTTTTTCGTTTTTCTTCCCAATCTTTAGTTTCGAGAGACGTTGTACTGGATTCAATTTGTGTTTTTATATTAGTATGGTGTTAGACAAGTTGTTTAGATTATAAGATAACGACGAGCACTATGTTTTGATGTTTTTATATTAAAAATTTCATTTTTTTAACATTTAAACCTCTGTTTGTTAAAAAAAAATTTTATGTTTTCTAGGTAAAATATGTGGTTGAAAAATGAAGAGAAAAAATGTGTGTAATTAAAAAGTGATTTAAGAAATTGTGTGATAAAAAATATGTTTAAAAATCAATTTGTCAAACAGAGGCTAAATGTTGTTTGGTTTTTAATGTTTGTTATGTTTTTAATGGTTTCAATTTCTTGGCCACTAATTGAATTGACGTGTGATTTCCACTGTCACATAAGAAAAGAAGTAGGAAAGACAACTCATTGTAAAGTTCTAATGTTAAAAAAATAATTATTTATGCTTTACATGCAATCATTGATTTTTTTTTTTTTTTTAATGCATTTTCATATGTTCACATTCAAATGTAAGGATATTAGGGTCATCTGATTATATGTATAATTTTACTTGGAAAAGAGATTATTAAATAAAATAGGAACAATATTGATCTTCAACTCCGGTTAAGTGTTTTTAAAGTTTTGAGTTGATATTAAGATTGACGAAAATAGGAGAATTCAAAGACTTAGTGCTATCAATTAATTGAGTTTGATCACAAAGCACTCTTTCTTTATTTTATTATATTTATATTTATATTTATTTATTTTTGAGTTCACAAGCATTGTTGACGTCAAAAAATGACTTGAAGACATGTTATTCTTTCAGTCAACTTAAATGAAAACAATAAGAGGTAGAAGTAAAGAAACTTGAACACACGGTAGGACCGGACTCGCGGTCTGATCTTAATTGATTTTTCTTTTGTATATATGAGGAGAAAATTTGAAAGATTACAAGTAATTTGAGAGAGTTTTCCTCTCCTTCTCTGCAGAAAAACTTCCTTCCTTTTTGTTTACAATACATTGATATTTATAAGCAAATTATACTGACAAGTTACTAATATTTTAATCAACTATAATGTCAACTTGTTGCATTATTTAGGTGTTGCAATTCCCATACGGTTGTAAATTCCAAGAATATGAATTGGGAATTGTGAAAGATGGAATATATATAATCAAGTGGGCCAAGTTGATCCACTTGATACTTTAATGCTTGGTTGGATAAATATTCTATCTCTGAGGTAGGTGGAGAGTTGGATCTCGTGTTCTGAGCTTATATGATGGTCTTCACTTCAACACCTAATATTAGACATTCCCAAAACCTTAATTTAGACTTTTAAGTCTTCCAAGGTACTTCCGATCTTCATATTTTCAAGGTCCTCCTAGCTCGAAGATCATCCGTGGAAGACCTGCCGAGATCTCAGGTAGGAGGTTGTCCGTGGAAGACCTGTCGAGGTCCCAGGTGGGAGGTCATCCGTGGAAGACCTGCCTAGGTCTCAGGTAGGAGGTCATCCGTGAAGGACCTGTCGAGGTCTCAGGTAAGAGGTCATCCGTGGAACACCTGTCGAGATCTTAGGTGGAAGATCATCTGTGGAGGACCCGTCGAGGTCTCGGGTGGGAGATCATCTGTGCAAGACCTGCCGAGGTCTTAGGTGGGAGGTCATCTGTGGAGGACCTGTCGAGGTCTCAGCTTTGTTCGCATGATGACCTCTGTTCGCTTAAAATAGTGTACCGCAAGCGCACGGGTCACGTACAAGTAATAAAGTGGACTTTTTTTTTTTGAGTCCGGGTTGTCGATCCCACGAGGAATGTATACTCAATTACACTTTAGTCAATTTAATCTTAACAAATAAAATACACAATTAAAGATGGATTTTGGAAAATAACTAAGAGTTTACAAAAGATGGAAATATAAAAATACTTGAAAATCTTGGGGGAAAATGTGGTTGGGATTCATGGTTTCATTTAACCGTCGCCTAATTAATTTCCCAACATGCAAATTAACAAATTACTCATTTACAATGTTAGATCCGATTTTTCAAGTTTAGCTAATTACCTCTCTCGAGTGAAATTACCCCTAATCAATTGGTTTAACCTACTATATCTCTATGTCGATTAAAACACAATCAATTGCATTAACTCTTTGTGAAAATAACTCAATGGATCATCTAGGTTTAAGGTATATCTCTATCCTTAACAAGAACCTAGAGCATTTATTATTTGGTCTAAAATGCACAATATCTCTCGATTATCATACACTTCACATAACATATATTTGGTGATCAATCAAATACATGGAATAATCTCAATAACAAATACACATTAAATAAGCATTTAATCATCAAAACGCAAATATTAAAATTAATCAAAGTTAGGTTAAATTACTACCATAAATCCCAACACGTTAAATTTAGCTAAACATGCGTGCGAAAATTAAAAATAACATAAAGCAGTAAAATAAAACCCGGAATTAGAAAATTATGGAAATTGCATCAAGGTCCTCCAACTATCGCTTGAAGTGCAAATCAGTCCCTGCACTTTAAATCATTTGCAATTCAGTCCCTAGCAATGTTTATGTCTGAAATCAGCACTTCCAGCAACTCTTTCCTGGTTGCAGCAGTAATTTCAGCAGTCCAGACCAGTAGCAGATTCCAGTTTCTTCTTCCTTCCTCAGCACAGCCTCCAGTTATCAGTTGCACAGGCAGCCTGCAATCTTCTTCCTTCCTCAGCACATCCTCCAGTTAAGCAGTTGCAGTCACCAGCAGCAGCAGGCAGCAGCACCAGCAGCAGAATCAGTTCCTGATTTCACCAGCACTCTCCAGCAGCAGTTGAACCAGGCAGCAATCTTCCAGCAGATTTCCAGCAGCTAACAGATTTACAGCAAGCAAGATTTCAGCAATTTCAGTCCAGCAGCCTCCCCAGTTTCAGCAAGCAAGATTTCAGCAGCAGCTTAGCACAGCAGAAGCACTGGCCCGATTTCAGATCACCTGCAACCTCTCTCTTATCTACTTGTAAATGTATCAATCTATCTAAAAATTTCAACAAGCAAATGAAACTTGATTTCCAGGCAGCTGTCACCAGCCTGGTTTTCTCCTATCTATCTACTGAATTTCAGACGAATTTCTACTGCTGCTGTCACCAGCAGTCATGATCTCCGGCCCCTCTTTTTCTCCTTCTGCCTATCTATCTCCCTTGATAAAAATGGCAGCCCCCAACTGCAGCTATCACCTGCAGTCCAATGAACTCTCCCCTCTGCTCTGGTTTGTGTGTATAAATATGTATATCTCTGAATCTCCAGCGTGCACCAACTCATCCACCAAGCTGCCCATGCTTTCTTCCTCGTTCTCCTCTTCACTTTTCAGCATCTCCCATGTTTTTCCACCTTTTGTTCCTTTCCAGCCGGCATCATGTTCCAGCTTGTGTTTATTCTATCTTTTTGCCATGCTTCACATGGTTTTCTTTCCAGCTCTCCTTGTCAAATTGCACTTTTGGTCCTTCAACTTTTGAGATCTTTCAATTTGGTCCCTTGGTTAATTGCACGGCTTGTCCAAAACTTCCCGGAAGTGACAAAATAGTCCCCGAACTTGGAATTTCAGCAGAATCTTCACTCCTTTTGTGATTTTTGGCCTCAAACTTGGATATTAACCTACTTAAACATAAAATATGCATAAATTAGTAAATATTTGCTCAAGATATTCCAAAATATACTAATTTAAAAGTATAAAAAGTGTATAAAAATGTACTTAACAAATACCCCCAAACTTAAACTCATGCTCGTCTCGAGCAAAATTATCTACTAGTGCAATCAAGTAACGTGAAATATAGATCAACAAAGTTGGATAACTTGCAAATTACTCATGAGTGTAAAATTGTATAATCAATTCAAAAATATGATTCCAAATAATGCTACCAAAGAGAAGTTAGCTAATCCAATGTTCGATCGGTGTGTGTGTGCATAGTCATTTTCAATTGTCAATCGAGTTTCGAGAATATTGATGAGTAAAGAGGTTTCAAGTCAAAACTACCCACCGTTAGTGGTCAATTCTTTTTCTTTCCCACTCGTGACATTCATCCTCCAATAAATATTTTTCTTTCCTTTCCCGGGATGCAATTCTAGAGGGTACTCTTAAATCACTCTTTTCTTTTTCCACTCTAGTTTGGGTGCGTTTTACCGAAAATTTCGACAATCTAGAAATGCACTGACTCTCCACTAAATGAGTGCTTCGATATTCAAGTTTATACTAAGCAATTCAAACCCACTATTAATCTAAAAGCCCTTATGCAAGTACAAATGCATGATTTCTAAAAACTAACGTGATATTTGCTCGTGACTTCCCCACTCCCTTAAGCTTTCTAACTGACCCATGTAGCGAGCTTTAGGTCGGAAGCTCCTCGATTTTTTTAGATCAAAGGGTACCAGGTTTCAAAATACCCTTACGGACTTATTAATTCGAGTAAAAAATGCTACGAAGTGAGGTAGACTTATTAAGCAAATGCAATAATGAAGTGTTTTTTTTTTTTTTTTTTCAAGTGTGTGTGTGAGTACCCTACTCATTAAGCTTTCTAATTGACCCATGTAGCGAGCTCTCAGCCGGTGACTCCCAAGTTTCAAACTTAAGGCACCAAGTTTCAAGATACTCCTACGGGCTTAATTACTCGAGTCAAAAAGGCTTCGAGATAGGGCAATGCAATGCAAAAATTAAAATGGGCTTAGAATTTTAGCATACGGTCATTACTTAGCTTATACTTGGCGAAATACACTCCACACAAAATTTATTTCGAACATGCATGGAATCACCACACATCTAGACCGTCTCTTTCACCGGGTCGACCACCCCCAAACTTGTCTTACAATAGGATAAAGAGATGATAAGTGTGTGTTTTACACACTTATTGTGCTTTTAAATAAACAATTTAATTGACAAATTGAGCAGATATCTACTTATATATTGCGTTTATCTTGTACAATTAGGTACAACCTCAATTGGAAAGCAAATGGACAAGATTGGAGTGAAATCGGGCTAAAAGAGGAGCAAATTTGATGTCCAAGGACCTAATCGAAAGAAATCAAAAGTTTGGGGACTTAAGTGCAACATCTCAGAAAGTTGGAGGACTAAAGATGCAAATATTTCAGGGACATACTTGTAATAAAAGCCAAAATTCGAGACTAAATTGAAGAAGACCAAAAGTTGGAGGACCTGGATGGCAATTAATTGAAGGACAGACCACAAACACTCACTCAGCTGAACCACGCGATCGCGTGGTTAAGCACAGGTCGATCTCGAGAGATCAGGCCACAAATCAACCCGAGAGTCTGCAGCCTAACCACGCGATCGCGTGGCTGAATGCTGAACCAGTTCCGATTTTATTTTCTGTTTTTTTTATTTTGAGTTAAGGGCGTGTTTGGCTCGTAAGGGGCGTGTTTTTGGACCTTTTTTTTAGGTCAGATTTTTGGGGGTATATATACCCCCACTTCTCACTTCACCAAAAAAATCCCCAATTTTCTTAACACAAACCCTAGCCCCCTTTTCTCTCTTCTTTTCTTTTCTTTTCTTTGTTTTTATTTTGTTTGTAATTTAGTTTGTAGATTATTTTTGTTTCTAAGTTACTAGCAACCATTTGGAGCAAGGAAGCAAGAAGTGAGGTGAAGATTCAAAACAAAGTTCAAGAAATTTTGAGGCAAAGATCAAGGGAAGTGATTTATTTCATTATCTTGTATTTTTAATCTTTGATTTCTATATTTTGTGATGTATTTTTGTAAACCTCAACTTTTGTGCAATATTTATATAATTGGCTAGTTATTTTATGTTGGGATGATTGATGTAGCTTAACTTAGTTTAAGTAATTTTAATGTTTGTTTATTAATGTTGAGCTTATTTCATGTGTGTTTGTTGTTGAGATTATTCCATGTGTTTGATTGATCACCAAATGTATGTTTTGTGAAGTGTATGATAATCGAGAGATATTATGCATTTTAGACCAAATAACAAACGCTCTAGGTTCTTGTTAAGGATAGAGATATACCTTAAACCCTAGATGATCCATTGAGCTATTTTCACAAAAAGTTAATGCAATTGATTGGGCCTTAATCGACATAGAGATATAGTAGGTTATACCAATTGATTATGGTTGATTTCACTCGAGAGAGGTAATTAGCTAAGCTTGGAAAATCGGGTTTAACATTGTAAATGAGTAATTTATTAATTTGCATGTGTTGAGAAATTACTTAAGCAAGAGTTAAGTGAAATCATGAATCACAACTATTTTGTCTTCCATTTTCCTTATTTTAATTCGGTTTAGAATTAGTTTCTTTAATTTAGAATTTTCCAAAAATCCATCTTTTTAATTGTGTGTTTCTCTTTGTTGTTAGAATTAAATTAATTAAAGTTATATAATCTAGAGTATACATTCCTCGTGGGATCGACAATCCGGACTCAAAAAGTCCACTTTATTACTTGTACGCGACCCGTGCGCTTGCGGTACACTATTTTGAGCGAACAAGGTTTTGACGCCGTTGTCGGGGAATGTTTTTACTTTGCTTATTACTTTAGTTAATTTTAGTTTTAACAATTTGTAATTATTTTTGTTTTATGTTTTATTTTGTTATCTTTGGTTAACCACCACAATTCTAATCTCTCTTGTGTTTGTTTTTCTTTCTATGCATATTTGATTCTAATATTGGGAAAGTAGGAAGGCAATTGCAATGAACAATCTCAACATGGGTGATGAATGCGTGCTTGAAGAATATTCAAGTTGTGAAATTTGTTACATGATGCATTGTAACGGACAATGTTTGTATTCGGGCAATAGATTGCATACGTCGAAACTTATTGAGTTTAGACGATATTTGAAATGTAGAAAGCAATCAATTGACACATCGGATGTGAGTTACATGCTCTTGGGAGATTGTGTACCGGATAATTGGGATGAGGACATCACTCTTTTGGGTGATGGTCCTCTATTATTGAATGAGAAGGTACTTGCAAAGTATTACAATGAACTTGCCAAGTTGGATGATGATGATATGCTTATGGGAGATTACATGTATTGGGAAGGATTTCAAATGTGGGGGTATAATCCACTCTTGGGGATTAATAGGAAAAACTTACCATTGCCCATGAATTTAGATTTTGGATCGGTCATTCAATCTAAGGAGACATCAACTAATGGAGATGAGCTTGAAGAGAATGATAATTTAATCACAAAAGAATCACTTGGAGAAGTGGCAATTAATGAGGAAGAGATCAAATCAAATTCTCTCAACTTCATTGATTGTCCAATAATAGAATTTGTGATTAAGCCACTTGAGGAGGAGCAAGTCTACATTGTTGAGTTTGAATTGGATAGAATAGGCAAGTCCCATGACATTGAAAGGGGCAAGGTGCAAATATTTCAAATCAATGAAGAGTGGGGAAAAGCCAAAAGAAGCAAAATGGGGAAGGCATCAAAAGCTATGTTTAGAGTGCCATGAAGTGCTTATGCGGAGAGTCGAGCTAATGACTTTAAAATAAGCGCTTAATGGGAGGCAACTCATTCTCTATCCTTTACTTGCTTTATTTTTATTTTTGCATATTATTTACTTTCTTGCATTTTTTTTACTTTCTTGCAAATAAGTTGGTTGGGCCAAGTCTCTATCTTCTATATTTATTTTCCTCAAGTTGGGTAGTGTGAAATAGCTCGAATGCATTCTCATTTAATTCTAACATATGCTCATATCAAACTTTCAAAGTCAAAATTTGCTTAAAACTCATTTTTAAATCACTTGGTTCATATTGTCTTTTATCTTCAAGTGTGATTTAATATTGATGTGGATGGACAAATTATATTAGATTTATGAGTTAGAATTGAGATGTTGAATGTGATTTTAATTTTTTGGGTCATTCACCATTTAATATCTACTCTTTTCTTGTGTTCTCATAGGATGCTCACAAGGTGTTCGATGAAATGCCTCATTGGAGAAATTTGTGTTCGATCGATTGGAGGCTTCAATACAAGTTTGGGGGTGGATTGTTGGTGATTGCAATGAGAGTTTCACATGCCCAAGACTACTTATGAGTGCCCCACCACTTCTTGGGATGTCTAGTAACTTCTTTCCTCTTACTTTGATTTTATTTTACACATTGAGGACAATGTGCATTTCAAGTTTGGGGGTGATTAGATATTGTCTATTGACATGTTATATAGCCTTGCCGGCCAGGATTACTTAGATGTTTAAAATTGTTATTGATTCATGATTTATGACCAATATGCTACTTGTGTCTACTTTTACAAAATGCTTATCCATGCAAGATCATAATTATCTTGAGCACAATGTCATGGGACTTGCCTATTCCATCCAATTCGAACTCAACTAAATAGACTTGCACCTCCTCAAGTGGCTTAATCACAAAATCAATTATTGGACAATCAATGAAGTTGAGAGAATTTGATTTGATCTCTTCCTCATTAATTGCCACTTCCTCATGTGATTCTTGTGTGATTAAATTGTCATTCTCTTCAAGCTCATCTTCTTTAGTTGATGTCTCCTCGGATTGAATGACCGATCCATAATTTTAATCCATGGGCAACGGCAAGTTTTTCCTATTACTCCCCAAGAGTGGATTATACCCCCACATTTGAAATCCTTCCCAATACATGTAATCTCCCATAAGCATATCATCCTCATCCAACTTGGCAAGTTCATTGTAATACTTTGCAAGTACCTTCTCATTCAATAATGGAGGACCATCATCCAAAAGAGTGATGTCCTCATCCCAATTATCCGGTACAAAATCTCCCAAGAGCATGTAACTCATATCCAATGTATCAATTGCTTGTTTTCGGCATTTCAAATATTGTCTAAACTCAATAAGCTTCGACGTAATCAAATCATTCCCCGAAAACAAACATTGTCCATTACAATACATCTTGTAACAAATTTCACAACTTGAATATTCTTCAAGCATGTATTCATCACCCATGTTGAGATTGTTCAATGCAATTGCTTTCCTATTTTGCCAATGTTAGAATCAAATATACATAGCAAGAAAACCAAACACAAGAGAGATTAGAATTGTGGTGGTTAACAAAAGATAACAAAATAAAATATAAAATAAAAATAATTACAAATTGTTAAAACTAAAATTAACTAAAGTAATAATCAAAGTAAAAACATTCCCCGGTAACGGCGCCAAAAACTTGTTCGCTTAAAATAGTGTACCGCAAGCGCACGGGTCGCGTACAAGTAATAAAGTGGACTTTTTTTTTTGAGTCCGGGTTGTCGATCCCACGAGGAATGTATACTCAATTACACTTTAGTCAATTTAATCTTAACAAATAAAATACACAATTAAAGATGGATTTTGGAAAATAACTAAGAGTTTACTAAAGATTGAAATATAAAAATACTTGAAAATCTTGGCGGAAAATGTGGTTGGGATTCATGGTTTCATTTAACCGTCACCTAATTAATTTCTCAACATGCAAATTAACAAATTACTCATTTACAATGTTAGATCCGATTTTCCAAGTTTAGCTAGTTACCTCTCTCGAGTGAAATTACCCCTAATCAATTGGTTTAACCTACTATATCTCTATATCAATTAAAACCCAATCAATTGCATTAACTCTTTGTGAAAATAGCTCAATTGATCATCTAGGGTTTAAGGTATATCTCTATCCTTAACAAGAACCTAGAGCATTTATTATTTGGTCTAAAATGCACAATGTTGACGTCACTTTTTGTCACTAAGCTGGTCAACAAATAAAATGGATTGATCTTTGACTCATCGTGTTGAGATAACTTGATTTTGAGATTTTTAGCTAAACAACCAGGTCATATAACTGAATTCTAGATAGTATGTGAATTTATACGATGTTGAACTTCTTATCACCAACTCAGGTCTGCATCGTGTATGACCTGACATTCAGGTCTACAAGCGTTTGGACCTGAGCGTCACGTCTGCAAGTCATTTGAAGTTAAAGGTTTCTCTTTGAATCAATAAATTTCTCTCTCAAATGAACATAAAATCCTCCTATTTATAGGCAAAATGGAGGTAGACATATTTACATATTTGATCCTTCATCTAATAATTACATAATGGGGCATTTCTAATAGTTATAGACAATTTCACCCATATCTTCAGATAAGTATCATATTGACCATTTGAGTTTATCTTGAGTAGTCTTGATCCTTAGTTTGACGTGAAACTTGATCAATAAGCTCGTTGACCACTGAATAGGTGACTTTTAACCTTGACCCAAATTTATGGGGTGCAACAAATGTCCCCCAAGGTCTGGACTTATGATCACCTTAAGTTCGGACCTTGTTCAAATACCAACCCTTGCTTCGAGCCCACTCTGCTTTTTTTTCTTGAGTTGTTTTGGTCATTCATATGTAGAACCGATGTCCAAGTCCGCTTGTCACACCAGAAACATAATTTAGGTCGATTGGAAGATGAAGGTGAAGGATTGAAGTTCACATAGAAGCCATTGTGCGTGACAGGCGTTCACCTCGAACCCATAATCAGTAAATTTTGATTGGGTCATACTGTTCTATATTTGATCCAGGTAGTCGAAGTCTTCATTTCATTTAAGGACTTGATTTGAGGAGACAGCTGAAGAGTCAAGGAGTTGAAATAATTACTAGTTGAAGAGCCGCTGAGGACCTGAAATAACATCCAGCTGAAGAGTTGAAATAGTGGCCAACTGAAGATGTGGCTTAGTTGAAGAGCTGATTGCTTCAATTTTTATTTTTAAAGAGTGAATCTGATTCTTTTGACTACTTGCAATTTTTTTTTAAGTATTCAGGCCAGTCCATTTATTCAGATAATTCCATAAAGTCAAATTCCGACGAAGCATACTTGCATAGATCAAAATAGAAAATCTGAAGGTAACTCAGTGCACTGGATTAGTTGATAAGAATATAATCAAGATGACCTCAGGGATTGGACCGGACCTTATGGGAGTTGTTATGTCCTACCTCAAGGGTAACGGTAATAAAAACCTGATGGACTTGATTCTGTCGTATCCCTCGAGTAATGGCAGTAAAGATCTCAAAGACTTGGTTCTCTCGTGTCCCCTGTGTAATAGTAATGAAGACCTCAAGGGCTTGGTTCCCTCGTGTCTCCAAAGGTTTTACTTCGTCATGGGAATTTAACATAGTCATGAGGGTGTACCTCGTCATTAGGGTCAACTTCACCATGGAGGCTTCACCTCATCATGGTAGTTGCACCTTACCATGGAGTTCTAACCTTGTCATTGAGGTCCACTTCACCATGGTGGTTTTACCTCTACATGATCACATCCTTGTCATGGAGGTTTCACCTCATCATTGAGGATCACATAACCATGGAGGTTTTACCACATTATGGTCACCTCCTCGCCATGGAGGTTTCACCTCATCACTGAGGTTCCACTTCACCATGGAGGTCTTACGTCATTATGGTCACCTCCTCATCATGGAGGTTTTACCTTATCACTGAGGTTCCACTTCACCATGGAGGTCTTACCTCGTCATGGTCACCTCCTTATCATGGAGGTTTCACCTCATCATTGAGCTTCCACTTCACCATGGAGGTCTTACCTCCTCATGGTCACCTCCTCGTCATGGAGGTTTCACCTCATCACGGATGTTCCACTTCACCATGGAGGTCTTACCTCGTCATGGAGGTTTCACCTCACCACTGAGGCTCCACTTCACCATGAAGGTCTTACCTCGTCATTCTCACCTCCTCGTCATGGAGGTTTCACCTCATCACTGAGGTTCCACTTTACCATGGAGGTCTTACCTCGTCATGGTCACCTCCTCCTCAAGGAGGTTTCACTTGATCACTGAGGTTCCACCTCATCATTGAGATTTGATTCTGGAGGTCTTACCTCGTCATGGTCACTTCCTCATCCTGGAGGTTTCACCTTATTACTGAGGTTCCACTTCACCATGGAGGTCTTACCTCGTCATGGTCACCTCCTCATCATGGATGTTCACCTCATCACTGAGGTTCCACTTCACCATGGAGGTCTTACCTCGTCATGGTCACCTCCTCATCATGGATGTTTCACCTCATCACTGATGTTCCAATTCACCATGGAGGTCTTACCTCATCATGGTCACCTCCTAATCATGGAGGCTTCACCTCATCATTGAGGTTTCACTTCACCATGGAGGTCTTACCTCGTCATGGTCACCTCCTCATCATTGAGGTTTCATTCACCATGGAGTTTTTACCTCATCATGGTCACCTTCTTGTCATGGAGGTTTCACCTCATTATTGAGGTTTCACTTCACCATGGAGGTCTTACCTCATCATAGTCACCTCCTTGTCGTGGAGGTTTCACCTCATCATTTAGATTTCATTCACTATGGAGGTCTTACCTCATCATGGTCACCTCCTCATCATGGAGGTTTCACCTCATCACTGAGGTTCCAACTCATCATTGAGGTTTAATTCACCATGGAGGTCTTACCACGTCATGGTCACCTCCTCATCTTGGAGGTTTCACCTCATCACTGAGGTTCCACTTCACCAAGGAGGTCTTCCCTCGTCATGGTCACCTCCTCATCATGGAGGTTTCACCTCATCACTAAGGTTCACTTCACCATGGAGGTCTTACCTCGTCATGGTCACCTCCTCATCATGGAGGTTTCACCTCATCACTGAGGTTCCACTTCACCATGGAGGTCTTACCTCATCAAGGTCACCACCTCATCATGGAGGTTTCACCTCATCACTGAGGTTCCACTTCACCACGGAGGTCTTACCTCGTCATGGTCACCTCCTCATCATGGAGGTTTCACCTCATCACTCAGGTTCCACTTCACCATGGAGGTCTTACCTCATCATGGTCACCTCTTCATCGTGGAGGTTTCACCTCATCATTGAGGTTCCACTTCACCATGGAGGTCTTACCTCGTCATGGTCACCTCCTTATCATGGAGATTTCACCTCTTCTTTGAGGTTTTTTTCACCATGGAGGTTTTACCTCATCATGGCCACCTCCTCATCATGGAGGTTTCACCTCATCACTGAGGTTGACTTCACCATGGAGGTCTTACCTCATCACAGTCACCTCCTCATCATGGAGGTTTCACCTCTTCTTTGAGGTTTTATTCACCTTGGAGGTCTTACCTCATCATGATCACCTCCTTATCATGGATGTTTCACCTTATCATTGAGGTTTCATTCACCATGGAGGTCTTACCTCATCACGGTCACCTCCTTATCATGGAGGTTTCACCTCATCATTGAGATTTCATTCACCATGGATGTCTTACCTCATCATGGTAACCTCCTTATCATGGAGGTTTCACCTCTTCTTTAAGGTTTTATTCACCATGGAGGTTTTACCTCTTCATGGCCACCTCCTCATCATGGAGGTTTCACCTCATCATTGAGGTTGACTTCACCATAGAGGTCTTACCTCATCACGGTCACCTCCTCATCATGGAGGTTTCACCTCTTTTTTGAAGTTTTATTCACCATGGAGGTTTTACCTCATCATGGTCACCTCCTTATCATGGAGGTTTCACCTCATTATTGAGGTGCATATATCAACGAAATGAACACTTAGACGGAGTGATTATTAAATAATGGATGAGGCTTGATGTCATCTCAATATTTCAGCTCGAGTTTCACCAGTTATCTCGTTTGCGAAGTTGAGGTCGGAACACTTTCACCTCGATTTTTTTTTACCAAAACACCTCGTCTGCAAAGTTGAGGTCGGAACTCTTTCACCTCGGTTTGTTTTTACCAAATCACCTCGTTTGCAAAGTTGAGGTCGGAACATTTTCACCTCGATTTTTTTCTTTTACAGAAACACCTCGTTTGCAAAGTTGAGATCGGAACTCTTTCACCTCGGTTTGTTTTTACCGAAACACCTCGTTTGCAAATTTGAGGTCGGAACTCTTTCACCTCGGTTTGTTTTTACCAAAACATCTCGTTTGCAAAGTTGAGGACGGGAAACTTTCACCTCGATTTAATGACGATTCCTTTTCATCCATGAGGTCTTTCTCGTCTTTGAGACGGATTGCCTTGTGATGTTGATGGTATCCTGCCTTATAAGTACTTATGGATCATCAACTAAGGTCTTGATTTTCCTCTCAATGAGGTCTTTCTCGTCTTTGAGATGGATTTCCTTGTGATGTTGATGGTATCCTGCCTTATAGGTACTTATGGATCATCGACTAAGGTCTTGATTTTCCTCTCAAGGAGGTCTTTCTTGTCTTTGAGATGGATTTCCTTGTGATGTTGATGGTATCCTGCCTTATAGGTACTTATGGATCATCAACTAAGGTCTTGATTTTTCTCTCAAGGAGGTCTTTATTGTCTTTGAGATGGATTTCCTTGTGATGTTGATGGTATCCTGCCTTATAGGTACTTATGGATCATCAACTAAGGTCTTGATTTTCCTCTCAAGGAGGTCTTTGTCGTCTTTGAGACGGATTGCCTTGTGATGTTGATGGTATCCTGCCTTATAGGTACTTATGGATCATCAACTAAGGTCTTGATTTGCCTCTCAAGGAGGTCTTTCTCGTCTTTGAGACGGATTGCCTTGTGATGTTGATGGTATCCTGCCTTATAGGTACTTATGGATCATCAACTAAGGTCTTGGTTTGCCTCTCAAGGAGGTCTTTCTCGCCTTTGAGACGGATTGCCTTGTAATGTTGATGGTGTCCTGCCTTATAGGTACTTATGGATCATCAACTAAGGTCTTGGTTTGCCTCTCAAGGAGGTCTTGCTCGCCTTTGAGACTGATTGCCTTGTGATGTTGATGGTGTCCTGCCTTATAGGTACTTATGGATCATCAACTAAGGTCTTGATTTGCCTCTCAAGGAGGTCTTTCTCGTCTTTGAGACGGATTGCCTTGTGATGTTGATGGTGTCCTGCCTTATAGGTACTTATGGATCATCAACTAAGGTCTTGATTTGCCTCTCAAGGAGGTCTTTCTCGTCTTTGAGACGGATTGCCTCGTGATGTTGATGGTATCCTGCCTTATAGGTACTTATGGATCATCAACTAAGGTCTTGGTTTGCCTCTCAAGGAGGTCTTTCTCGTCTTTGAGACGGATTGCCTCGTGATGTTGATGGTGTCCTGCCTTATAGGTACTTATGGATCATCAACTAAGGTCTTGGTTTGCCTCTCAAGGAGGTCTTTCTCGCCTTTGAGACGGATTGCCTCGTGATGTTGATGGTGTCCTGCCTTATAGGTACTTATGGATTATCAACTAAGGTCTTGGTTTGCCTCTCAAGGAGGTCTTTCTCGCCTTTGAGACGGATTGCCTTGTGATGTTGATGGTGTCCTGCCTTATAGGTACTTATGGATCATCAACTAAGGTCTTGATTTGCCTCTCAAGGAGGTCTTTCTCGTCTTTGAGACGGATTACCTTGTGATGTTGATGGTATCTTGCCTTATAGGTACTTATGGATCATCAACTAAGGTCTTGGTTTGCCTCTCAAGGAGGTCTTTCTCGCAATTGAGACGGATTGCCTTGTGATGTTGATGGTGTCGTGCCTTATAGGTACTTATGGATCATCAACTAAGGTCTTTGATTGTGATTGGTTTGTTTGATGTCCCCACTTCATTCTAAATGAACAATTCTTCGGGTTGAATTTCTCTTCATTCATAATCACATGGAGGAACTGATGCAAAATATTTACTTGAAACCCAATCAATCCAAGTTCAGCTTTGAAAATCTCCTTTATTCTTCATGTATAGCTCTTTTATCATAGGCTGAGAGCGGGCGGTTCTTTTATCTTCCATGTCAATGGTAGAATTCACTCATTGAAACGAATGATCGGACTGAGGAAACAAACTTGAATGAATGGCCTCTACTTTAATAGTCGAACTGGAGTTGTTCCGAACTGAACCATGTTGAACTGATCTTGACCGCGTTTACTCAAGTGTGACTTGAATATGTGACTCCAGCTTTCATGGCCAATTCGATTTGAATATGTGATGGTTGAATGGGGCGAGTTGCATGGCTACTTCAGAAAATTGAGTTGGTACTAGACTGGCGATTAAGGGCGAAATTTTCTCGAGTTGAACTGCTAGCCTGCGCGGGAGTTTGGCCAATCTAAATTGAAATCATGGATTTTTGCTTGATAAATGAAGGCCGGTTGCACAAGAACGGGCCCTCCTTCTATCGCCAATTTGTTGACGTCACTTTTTGTCATAAAGCTGGTCAACAAATAAAATGGATTGATCTTTGACTCATCGTGTTGAGATAACTTGATTTTGAGATTTTTAGCTAAACAACCAAGTCATATAACTGAATTCTAGATAGTATGTGAATTTATACGGTGTTGAACTTCTTATCACCAACTCAGTTCTGCATCGTGTATGACCTGACATTCAGGTCTACAAGCGTTTGGACCTGAGCGTCACGTCTGCAAGTCATTTGAAGTTAAAGGTTTCTCTTTGAATCAATAAATTTCTCTCTCAAATGAACATAAAATCCTCCTATTTATAGGCAAAATGGGGGTAGACATATTTATATATTTGATCCTTCATCTAATAATTACATAATGGGGAATTTCTAATAGTTATAGACAATTTCACCCATATCTTCAGATAAGTATCATATTGACCATTTGAGTTTATCTTGAGTAGTCTTGATCCTTAGTTTGACGTGGAACTTGATCAATAAGCTCGTTGACCACTGAATAGGTGACTTTTAACCTTGACCCAAATTTATGGGGTGCAACATACAATATCTCTCGATTATCATACACTTCACATAACATATATTTGGTGATCAATCAAACACATGGAATAATCTCAATAACAAATACCCATGAAATAAGCATTTAATCATCAAAACGCAAATATTAAAATTAATCAAAGTTAGGTTAAATTACTACCATAAATCCCAACACATTAAATTTAGCTAAACATGCGTGCGAAAATTAAAAATAACATAAAGCAGTAAAATAAAACCCGGAATTAGAAAATTATGGAAATTGCATCAAGGTCCTCCAACTATCGCTTGAAGTGCAAATCAGTCCCTGCACTTTAAATCATTTGCAATTCAGTCCCTAGCAATGTTTATGTCTGAAATCAGCACTTCCAGCAACTCTTTCCTGGTTGCAGCAGTAATTTCAGCAGTCCAGACCAGTAGCAGATTCCAGTTTCTTCTTCCTTCCTCAGCACAGCCTCCAGTTATCAGTTGCACAGGCAGCCTGCAATCTTCTTCCTTCCTCAGCACAGCCTCCAGTTAAGCAGTTGCAGTCACCAGCAGCAGCAGGCAGCAGCACCAGCAGCAGAATCAGTTCCTGATTTCACCAGCACTCTCCAGCAGCAGTTGAACCAGGCAGCAATCTTCCAGCAGATTTCCAGCAGCTAACAGATTTATAGCAAGCAAGATTTCAGCAATTTCAGTCCAGCAGCCTCCCCAGTTTCAGCAAGCAAGATTTCAGCAGCAGCTTAGCACAGCAGAAGCACTGGCCCGATTTCAGATCACCTGCAACCTCTCTCTTATCTACTTGTAAATGTATCAATCTATCTAAAAATTTCAACAAGCAAATGAAACTTGATTTCCAGGCAGCTGTCACCAGCCTGGTTTTCTCCTATCTATCTACTGAATTTCAGACGAATTTCTACTGCTGCTGTCACCAGCAGTCATGATCTCCGACCCCTCTTTTTCTCCTTCTGCCTATCTATCTCCCTTGATAAAAATGGCAGCCCCCAACTGCAGCTATCACCTGCAGTCCAATGAACTCTCCCCTCTGCTCTGGTTTGTGTGTATAAATATGTATATCTCTGAATCTCCAGCGTGCACCAACTCATCCACCAAGCTGCCCATGCTTTCTTCCTCGTTCTCCTCTTCACTTTTCAGCATCTCCCATGTTTTTCCACCTTTTGTTCCTTTCCAGCCGGCATCATGTTCCAGCTTGTGTTTATTCTATCTTTTTGCCATGCTTCACATGGTTTTCTTTCCAGCTCTCCTTGTCAAATTGCACTTTTGGTCCTTCAACTTTTGAGATCTTTCAATTTGGTCCCTTGGTTAATTGCACGGCTTGTCCAAAACTTCCCGGAAGTGACAAAATAGTCCCCGAACTTGGAATTTCAGCAGAATCTTCACTCCTTTTGTGGTTTTTGACCTCAAACTTGGATATTAACCTACTTAAACATAAAATATGCATAAATTAGTAGATATTTGCTCAAGATATTCCAAAATATACTAATTTAAATGTATAAAAAGTGTATAAAAATGTACTTAACAACCTCTAATCTTTCTTTTGTTGACTTGGAACTTAAAATGAGTCTTCATATAATATGGGCTAAAGCAAGCACCTCAATTTTAGGTGGTCAACAAGCACTTTTCAATCAGACGTTAGATTATTAATTAATTTTAGGTTTAATTTAATATATAAACAATAACCATCTCATCTTAATTGTATTTTCGATTAAAATTAGGTTAATTAAAAACGTGATTATGTACTTAGTCTTTGTGAAATAGATAATTGGACTCAAGTCCACTTTATTACTTATTTACAATATTATTCACTTGTAAGATTTTAATGCAACAAATTGAATAATAACCATGACATTGCAGTGACTTTAAAAACAAAGTTTATTACAAAATATCAAATACTTAGTTCCGTTTGATTTTTAATTTTTCTATAAGTTGATGAATCTCATATAAAATGTGTAGTTAATACAATACTCCAATTCAAAACATGTAATAAAGCTTAAGTATTTTTACTTTTTTTCCCAAATTAAAATAAATAAATAAATAAATAAAGGTTTTTGGTTCATGCTTATGGGTCGTGTAACTCCTTAGATTCTTCTAGTCGGCCAACTCGTCCATCAAAAAAGTTTAATTTATAAAAGGAATATGAAATATATTTGGTACGAAATAGAAAATAAAAGGTTCGTATCTTTCTCTTTCATGATTATAAAACTTACCAATAAAGCTTGAATTACTAATTACTGAAAGAAAAGTTATTTACATATCAAAAATTCTAACTATGAGCTTGTTTGGAAATAGTAAAACTTTTATTATAACTTTTCAAACTCAATCTCAACCATTAATTCTTAGTCAAATTCACTATTTTTTACTTTTCAAATATTTTTAACCCACACATCCATAAAATAAAATAAAAAAAAATTAGAAAAATCAAAACTTTTCACATTACCAAACAGACACTATATTACTTTTAACTTTCATCAACTAAAACAACCAGAAATCGGGCAATAATTCAAAGAGTACAACTAGCTCTGCACGTTGGGCAAGAGGTATGTGCAGCCAGCCATTGTTGTATGCACTGTAAATGGAAGCCATGGCTGCACTTCTCCAGAACCCTAATTTTCTCCCCATCTGCAAATACAGATAAACAGATTGTACACTCCAACTCTCCCCCCGCCAGCTTCATCCTCATTGAGTACACCTCGCCCGTGATTTCCGCCCCCGTCTCGGTCATACCTATTGAAAACAATATTGAAATAAACATGTATGTCCCCTCATCTACAACTTAAACTTTTAAACAAAATGATGAGACGAATATTAATGTATTAAAATTTAAAATTAGGTTGCAACTTCTGTGTAAATTTTCGCGTACATGTTTTACCTTACTTCAAAAAAATATTTCGGGATGTTAATTTATTTCATAACATAGTTCCAAAAAGATTTAATTCATCCCAAAAGTTCATGTCAAGTACTTCGAATGCGGAGTTTAAGGGGGGCGGGGTGGCGACGTCCCTGCAACATTTTATTTTATTTTTATTTTTACGTAAAAAACTTTATTTACCATTTATTAATTTTAACCCACCTTAAAGTGCATCTCTAGTTCTATTATTATTCCTAGGGAGTTAGGAATAATTAACTTGGTATTAGAGTTACTTGAGTTCAATTATCAAAAATTATCCTAGGCGTGACACTATATTCCGATATTTTGAAAACAGGATTTAAATGAACTAACTTTAAGATGAGATAACTAACAGTACCAGAGCTGAGAACTGTCTTTGGTCGCTCCATTTCAACATCTTGACGTTCCTCTAACGATGGCTGAGAGCCACGCCGCCGATAGCAGTGTGTGCGTATGATATAACGAATCGCACCATTGAGAGCTAAACCACAAATTAAAGCAATGATAAGTACAATTATTATCAGGGCAGTGTTTGCTTTGAAATCCTTGGAATTTGTATACGGCCACCATGGACAATTATGAGCATCACCGTCACATTTTGACGCTGCACCTGGGGGCGGCGCAATTTCTGCAGCTTCTCCTAAAAAATACTCTGATCTCAGTTTCATTTTGCAGCTAGAGAAGTAGATGTAATTGAGTGAAGAAGAAGAGGAGTAGGAGGAGGAGATTACCGTTCAGAGAGAGAGAGAGAGAGAGAGAGAGAGAGAGAGCTAAATACAAGGAGACATAACAACTTTAAACATAACATGTAGGTGCATCACTTGGCTGTTACAATATTATCTTATATGAATACAAACAGGTGACTAGCTGTTACAATCTTTTATATATGTTGCTCTTAAATAAGAAGTTATTTTTATATTCGCAACCTTGAAAAGTCATCGTGAAAAATATTTGATCATGTGACAATATAATGGATGGCATTACAACAAAAATGATTTTTTGCAACACTTAAAAGACAACATTCGATAGTTGAATGTTACTAAATGAACTTATCGGTACATTCTAGCAAGTGAATGTTTTCATTGATTTAATAATTAAGATTTAACAAATGTTGCTAATGTAGCATTTTGCAACATTCATTATGTATTGAGTTTTTTGTTTTACAATGTTCATGTCTGTTGCTAAATTACCCTTCTGCAACATTGATTGCGTGTTGTTAAATGTTAGTTTTGAGACCCTTTTGTAACAATCGTGTTGCAAAAGTATTTTCCATAAATAATAACATATTTTTCATAAATACATGACATTGAGAGCTTGTTTGGTAAAGGTAAAAATGTTACCATAACTTTTCAAACTCAATCTCAACCATCCATTCTTAGTTAAGTCCACAATTTTTTACTTTTCGAACATTTTTAAACCACACATCCATCAAAAAACAAATAAAACTAAAAAAATCAAAACTTTTCACATTATCAAACAGGCTCTGAAACTAAAAAAGCAATATATTTACTAATAGCACACATATATATACGTAATATAGATATTTGAAGTTCAGTTCGTGAATATTTCTCTCAAGTCACATCAAATTTTTGTCACGCACGTTATTAAATTTAACAATCATTTTAAATAACACTTTATTAAGTTTAATTAGACATTATAAATTACTCGACTATCATCTTTTGCCCGACGGGCAATATTCTCAAACCTGTCCAAGCTCCGTGCACACTACCTTCAGTTCACGGTTCAACCAAAGGGTGAGTGACATGTTCAAATTTTGTGGCGACGGATAGAAAAATAAATGCCCCAAAAGAATACAAAAACCAAACACCTAAGGAGTATTGTCAATTCCGTCCCTAATATATATGTACGAATACATGCCCCCATATTTAATGTGGCATGCTTTATAGTGTGGATAAATGTCCTCACACTAATACTTTTAAATTATTTATATAGTTTATAAAATAAATACTTAATTTGAAATGAAATCAGTGTTTTAAAAAGCGTAAAGCGTGACGAGACGACGAGATCAAGCATCAAACTTAAGCGCATCTAGGGGCGAAAAAGCGCGACAATGCTTGAGCGAAGAACGAAGCGTGATGAACGGCGATGCCAAGTTTCAAGCCTAAGCGCGCGTAAACGTAAGTGTAAGCGAGCTTTTTAGATTACTGAATGAAATACTAAGGCCATATTCTCTTTGCTATTTTGAGGTCGTTTTCTATTTTTATTTTCGAAAACACTATAAACGGGTCATTTTTACCATTTTCGAAAGCGCATTTTGAAAAGAAAAAAAAATTGTACAAAAAATGCAAAACGCCCAAAACCTCGTTTTGTGTGTCTTTCAACAAAAAATGTTGAAAATGCGGAAAAGGCGTTTTGAGAATTTTTATTTTTTTATTTTTTTTTAAGAATTATCCTAACTTGGAACTAAGCTTAATATAAAGTTTTTATTTTTATTTTTTATTTATTTTTTAGAATTATCCTAACTTGAAACTAAGCTTAAATAAAGATTATTTTTTTTTGGAGAATTATCCTAACTTGGAACTAAGTTTAAATAAAATTTTAGTGAATTCAATATCAACATTACAAAAAAAAATTTAGTGAGAATTCTTGTTTTATATTTCAAAAAATGTCTTGATAAATGGACTCTGGTGGTTTTAAAAGAACTTGCATTTTCTGGATTTTAATAGAACTGAGCTTCCTCAAATCCGGAACCTGACCAAGCTGTGTTAATATAGATTCTTAATGCTCACATTAGTGTGTTGCATGTAACCATATTTTCAGTGTATTGTGAAAGGAAATTTGAATTTGAGCTGTAGTATTCTGCAAACAAATTAATTAAAAATAGTTTAAGTAGGTTTCTGCAAAATTTCAAATAGAACGTGTTTTCCAGATTTTTCATTTTCAAAAACAGTTTTCAGAAATGACAAACCAAACGCGTTTTCAGCAAATTTGAAACAAAAATAAAAACAGGAATTACAAAATATTTTCGAAAATGAAAATACAAAATAAAATCCAAACAGAACGCCACCTAACATTCCCCGTAAAGATGACTCGAGAAGATTCAAGTACGAACTATGATATCGAAAATTGAATTGTCACATATATTTTTTATCTTTATCTTGAAGAAAAAGTGCTGACGATTCATTCTTCATGCAACAACTCATTGTTTAAGATTTATCGATCAACTTAATTTACAAGTTTCTTTCAACTCTCATTCTCAACACCAAATTTAGTATATTGATGCAGTGCTTATGTAAAACGCTTATTTTTAGAGAAACTAAGGTCCAAAATTTCTGTAACAATCCAATAAGATTCCAATTTGATCAGTTTCAGAAAGGGACAAAATTATTTATGACATAAGAATTTTCTTCAATCCAATGCCCTCTAACAAGGGTAATCGCCCATATGCAATGCAAGGCATATCCAATGAATTTCAAAACCCTATTTAAGGTTGGTCATTAAGTTAGGTGGGGGATATATTGATGATGGCTACTTGTAGTTGTGGACTAAGATAAAATTGTAATTTTTTTCCCCAAATTATAATTGTGTTCTCGTACATTTATATTCTTAGTCGTTAAATCTTCTATCTTTTCAAAAAATATTCTTAAGTTCAGATTAACATTAACTCGAATGTTAAAGAATGAAAAAATTAATTGAATTTCAATATTTTAATTTCTTCTCAAAGATATGCCTAGGTTCTATAGATGGTCGACAATTCGCAAATTTTTTTCTTTTTATATGAAATAAATTACTATGTGCTTGAGAAGACCAAAAGGGAAAAAAATAAATAAAAGAATTTGCTTCAATTGACATTCTTGTACATTAAATTGTTGATGACACACTACTTTCGTTTCATCCACAGAATTTTGAGTTTGTTGGATGTTTCATCAAGTCCCATTCGGAGAGATCAAATAAATAATAATTCTTGACAAATCATATAATATACGTGCAATTTTGATACGCATTTATATAAAAATATATGAAAAATGATATTTGTACAACTTTTGATGACAAATATGGTTGACAATCCAAATGTGACAAATTGTGATGTGTTGATTTAAAAGATGATGTGATGTGTAGGTTAATAGGATCGTGTCACATCTAAGTTATTGATAAGTGTGTTTTATACACTTATTTTGCTTTTAAATCGACAATTTAATTGACAAATCGAGCGAATTTCTACTTATAAGTTGTGTTTATCTTGTACAATTAGGTACACCCTCAATTGGAAAGAAAATGGACAAGATTGAAGAGCAATTGCGCGAAAAAATGAGCAATTTTGATGTTCAAGGACCTAATTAAAAGAAATCAAAAGTTTGGGACTCAATTGCAACATCTCAGAAAGATGGAGGACCTACTTTGCAAATATTCCAGGGGCATATTTGTAATAAAAGTCAAAACTCGAGGACTAAATTGAAGAAGACCAGAAGTTGGAGGACACAATTGCAATCATGAAGGACGGAGCTGCCTGGTGAACCACGCGATCGCTTGTCTCGACCAGGTCGCGTTCGCAAAATCAGGCCAAAAATCAACTCGAGAGTTTTCAGCCCAATCACGCGATCGCGAGGCATTCAGCAGCCATGCGATCGCGTGGTCATAATTTTGAAAAATAATTTGGGCCGACCCGGTGCGACCCGATTCGGCCCAAACGCTGAGAACGCGGATCTATGCGAAAATGAGTTTTTAGGGCACTTTTTGTCTAGAGTTCATCACTTTTGACCCCATTATTTCATCCAAAAACACTCTTCTCCCATTTTTCTTCTTCTTTCTTTTCTTTGTTTTTGCTTTATTTTGTAATCTAGTTTGTAATTTATTTTTGTTTCCATGTTGCTAGTCTCCATTGGATCAAAGAAGCAACAAGTGAGGTGAATATTAAAAACATTGTTGAAGGAATTTTGGGGCAAAAATCAAGGAAAGTGATTTATTTCATTATTTTGTATTTTTAATCTTTGATTTCTATATTTTGTGATGTATTTTTGTAAACCTCAACTTTTGTGCAATATTTATACAATGGGCTAGTTGTTTTATGTTGGGATGATTGATGTAACTTCACTTAGTTTAAGTAATTTTAATGTTTGTTTATTAATTTTGAGCTTATTTCATGTGTATTTATTATTGAGACTATTCCATGTATTTGATTGATCACCAAATATATGTTTTGTGAAGTGTATGGTAATCGAGAGATATTGTGCATTTTAGACCAAATAACAAATGCTATAGGTTCTTGTTAAGGATAGAGATATACCTTAAACCCTAGATGATCCATTGAGCTATTTTCACAAAGAGTTAATGCAATTGATTGGATTTTAATCGACATAGAGATATATTAGGTTAAACTAATTGATTAGGTTAATTTCACTCGAGAGAGGTGATTAGCTAAACTTGAAAAATTGGGTCTAACATTGTAAATGAGTCATTTATTAATTTGCATATGTTGAGAAATTACTTAAGCGAGAGTTAAGTGAAATCATGAATCCCAACTATTTTATCTTTCATTTTTCTTATATTAATTTGGTTTAACATTAGTTTTGTTAATTTAGAATTGTCAAAAATCCATCTTTTAATTGTGTGTTTCACTTGTTAAGATTAAATTAATTAGAGTATAATAGAGTATACATTCCTCGTGGGATCGACAACCTGAACTCAAAAAGTCCACTTTATTACTTGTATGCGACCCGTGCGCTTGCGGTACACTATTTTGAGCGAACAATTATCAACAATATTTGTCAACTATAGTTATACAAGTAGCGTTGCTCATAATACATTGGACTCTATTATAGATTTTCGACCAAGTCTCGTAGGTGGATATGAAAAAAAGACGCACTGATCAAGAAGGTTTGAGAAAAATGAGAAATAATTGCAAATTTTACAACGAATTAAGATCATATATGAGCCCTATTATTTAAAAACTCATTTTTTCTTTCAAACTCAATCAGCTTTGACATTTTTTTTTTAACATAGATAAATTTTCTCGAATAGGTCGTGATAACGCAATTTGATTCACAACATTTATAAGCTCTATATAAAATTGAAGGACCTCGTCTAATATCTTACATTGTTAGAAATATCCGAGTTTATTTATTCAAAGTTCAGTTTTCAATAAAGACATCACAAAAATGATAAACGTACATTTTAAGAAAAATAAATAACAATCTTCAAGCTTTACAAAAACGCTAAGCAATAGGAAATACCCTAAAAACTTGATCTATATAAAATTGATCATGGAGCTCGCCTAAAAACTTAAATTATTAGAAAGTTCGAATTTATTTATTCAAAGTTTAGTTTTCCATAATGTGAAGTGCAATTGGACCAAATTAATCATCCCAAGAATTCTGAATTAAAGACCAACCCATTTGATGAAATTTTAATTAAAGAGCTGAAGTCCAAATTCAAGTCCAGCCAGATTGGAATATTGAAGCCCAAAAGTGGACCCGATTTTTGGCCCAATTCAACACCGCCCTTTTATCATCAGCCGTTGGATCATCTCTATTTCATCTCAGCCGTCCACCTATGTGATAAGGACTAACGCTGACCCCTCATTTCTCACGCTCTCACACTTCTAGCTTCTAGAATTCTCTCTAATTTTTTCTCTCTAAAGTTCTTCGTCTGCTTTGTGATTTAGAGAGAAATATCTCATGTCTCTCGCACTTACTTTGTGATTAAACTCTGATTCTTTGTGTATAATCAGGGTTCATACTTTGTGATTCTATTATAGTAGTAATCTGTAATATTCTGTGTGGTTATTTGTGTGAGAGTTGTTGATATTTTGAGTTTTTGTTCAAATCTGTTTAAGTTCTGTAAAACTCTTTTATATTTTACGATTTACATTTAAGTAATAAAAATCTTTTGAGATTTTTATGTTAAATTGTGTTGTGTATATTTTGTGGTAATTCTGATGCTTAAATCGTAACAGTGGTATCAGAGCCAGGTTTTCGCGTGAATATGCTGTGATATGACTCAGATCTTGTAGACCTAGAGTTTTGTGGGTGGATCTGTTGTTACTAGAAGATTCTTTGTGGTTTTGATTCAAAAACGATTGAGGGTTTTCAATTTCTTTGTGGGTTTTTAAAATAAATTTATAATTTCTTGAATATTTTGAAAAACCCATACCAAAACGTTTTTGATTTCTAAAAAACTTTGTGAAATTTTCCGATCTAGAGGTTTTTATAAAAGGCCTTACTGTTATCTTCGTGGTATCTTTACTTTGTGAAATTTTTGTAACCCTAATTCAAAATTGAAGGGTTTTTGGTTCTGGTTTCTGGATTTTTGATTTCTGAGTCAATATTAAACGATCACAAGAACTATATATATTTTTATAATATACTGATAATTCTTAAAGAGGATCTGACATTCCTTGGTGGCTAAAATTCATGAATGCTGAGTAAAATTTGCGGTACAGAAACTTTGTGACATTGAATCTTTGTGTTATAATAGCTTTTTGGAACTGTAGTAGCCCTAATTCTTGCGAAAGGTGATATCCTTACATACTCCTTTTAGTACTGTGATTTGTTTTAAAATTTTCTGTTCTCTCCAAAATCTCTCCGTCTTTGACGCCTATTCTTGGGACCCATTCACTCAAATTTGTTCAAGATTTCTTGAACATTAGGAAATCTGAGGGAGTTTTGGGCTGACCTATAGTGAGTTAAGGGATATACTGCAAGATCAATTTTCAGTACTCAATTCTTTGTGGTTTTTTACTTACACGATTATTCTTAGTGGATACTGATTACTCCAAATTCTCATATTGCTTAGTGGTTATGTCTTGATACTGTGTGACATAATAATTTTTCCGACTTTGTGGTTTATCTCTGATTACTTGAGACACTTTGTGAACTTGTTTTACATTTCTCTAATTCTATCTGCCTGATAATATTTTGAAAGAATAAGGCTTAAATTCTTTGAAAAACTCTTTCTCAAAATATTTTTAGTCATTACTTCAATGACTATTATAAAAGTAGATGTTGAAGTCTGGAATGGCAAAAGAGATTTTAATCTTTGACGCCAGAAAATGAAAGTCTTATTTTAAATGAAGTGTGCAAAAGCTATTGATCAATCTTGGCATGTTAACTTAGCTCAAGATAGACAAATTTAAATGGATGAAACTGCCTGGAGTACTATTTTTCTTCACTTTTCTGATAATGTCATTATACAACTAAGGAAGACTAAAACTGCAATGGCACTCTGGGATAAATTAGAAGAAGTCTGTGACACAATCTCATTGCCTAATAAATGCTTTCTTTGGAAACAATATTTTTCTTTCAAGTTTGATTCCTCCAAAGATGTAGATGAGAAATTGACTGATGAACAAAAGATAGTCTACCTCTTAAATACTATGGGTGATAAATTTAAGGATCTTAGAAATGCCTTAGAATATGGGGGACAAAAATTGACTGCTGAAATAGTTCACACTTCCCTTAAGAATAAGGAATTAGAATTTAAAAACAATTCTAAAGTGGCCTATAATATTATAGGAATTTCGAAGAAGAAGAATTCTGTTAGGGAAAATAAATCTGTGAACAATTTCAACAAAAGTTGGAACACTCCTAACAATAACAGGAATTGGAATAATGCAAATAGAAAGCCTGTTAGGGGTAACTTTCAAAAGAAAGACAACTTTTATAAGCCTAAAGATAACTCCTTTAGAGGTCATAACATTTTTAGAAGTCAAGACAATTATAGAAACCAAAATAATTTCAAAGGCCAAGATAATTTTGTAGGTCAAGATAATATTGTCAGACCTCCTAGGCTATGCTATTACTGTGGCAAACATGGACATCATGCGAAAGATTGTTTTAAGAAACAAGATGAAATAGGCAATAGTAATCAAACAGAGACTGTGACTCAAAATAATAATGGTGTTGTCTATGTTACTACTGAATTTGATAACAAGCATGAATGAATACTTGATTCTAGTTGTACTTTCCATATGTGTCCTGAAAATGATTTATTTGCTAACTTTAGTAGTGATTGTGTTGGTTATGTGAAATTTGGAAACAATTTAACTTGTGATATTAAAGCCACTGGTAAAGTCTTGTTGAAACTTGAAAATAACAAGACACTTGTTTTAAATCATACTAGATATGTGTGCCTGATTTGAAAAGGAATTTGATTTCTCTGTTGTACTTGATTCTGAACTCTATGTGTTGGATAAAATTCAATAATGTGGGGCCAAACATGTATAAAATAAAATGTGTGGTGCTATCTTAAGGATTTAGTCAATAAAGTGATCCACTAAAGATTATTCGGGACTAATGGGTATTAAGTGTCGTGAGATTAAAGTGTAGAGACGGATTCAATGTTTTAAATTGATGAGGGGCCAATTTAATAACATTGAAACATGATAGTTGCCCTACAACTATTTATACAGGTCATGGTCCCCAATTGAGCGTGACTTTTCATAATTCTCTGCATCCTCATCAACAGAGGACAACATAAGGAGAAAATCACGAATCAGTTGGAAGGCCATAACCCCGTTCGATCAAACGCAACAATGGATTCAGGTACGCTTCCGCTTCAGTTTGGATCTTGATAATTACAGTATGATGTTCGTGGATTTTATATGAACATTCATCTATATCAAATTTAATTTTAACAAGTGGTATCAGAGCCAGGTTCGTGTTGAATTATCAGATCAGTTTCGAACGCATATATGTGAAACCTTAATCTGTGCGTAAAAGCCAATGCTTCTGATTTCTGATTTCGTATAATTATGAAATATATACATACACAACAAATTGAAAAGATTGAGAAATATACATACACAGCAAAATTGAAAAATTTGGAAACATGCATCAATTTTTGGGAATCAGCCGGTTCTTCTCTCTGTATGTATATATGTGCGTAAACATCTTGGTTTAAAATTGATTCGTATGTGCCTCTCGAAACCGAACTTTGGTTTGTTGGAGTTTGGGTTATGGAATCTGGTTTTGAGTTGTTGATTTTGTGAATGAATAATGGATGGTTTTGAGACGACGACGTCGTCGACCTGGGCGAGCAGTACCGACGGACTTGGCTGCGCGCGACGTCGCGCGATGGGCTGCGGCGTCGCGCGATGGGCTGCAGCGTCGCACGCCGTATTCTGGAATGCATTGGACGTCGCCGCAGGCAGTGGACGTCGCCAGCAATGGCGACGCGTTTTGAGATGTTAAGAGCGACGGGGGCGGCTAGGGTTTAAACCCTAGCTGTCGCGATTTTGAAGAAGGGGCGCCGAATGGAAATTTGAAGTTTTGAAGGGCCTCTTTGCAATTTTGGATAATTATGCTTAATTACAGCTCTGGTCCTCTCTTTTGTTTTGGATTAAATGTTTAAACCTGAAGTTATAAAACCATTTAAGTTGGCCCTTAAAGTTATGATAATTATGACCTAAGCCCCTAAGGTTATAAAATTTTAAATTGGGCCTTTTAAAGTTCTGAATTATGTAATTCAGTCCTTAAAGTTTTAAAATTTTATGATTCAGCCCCTGAAGTTTGAAAATTTTCTTTTTCAGTCCCTAAAGTCTGAAAATTTTCTAATACAGCATCTAAAGTTCCAAGTTTCTCCAATTTGGTCCATAAAGTTTGAAAAATTTTCAATTAAGTCCTTAAAGTTTTCAAATTCACTATTTTGGACCTCTAAAGTTTTATTTTCTTTCAAATTGGAATCTAAAGTTTGGAATTCTCTAAATTGGCCAATAAGGTTTTGGAAGAATTATAATTTAAGTCCTTCAAGCTTAAAATTTCACATAATTGGCCACCAAAAGTTTAAGAATATTGCAATTAGACTCTCGAAACTTAAGGATTGCTTTATTCTAAAGTCTTGAATTCTATAATTCAAATCCTAAAGTCAAATATAGATGCAAATCAATGGATTTCAATTTCAAATTTTGGTACTACGGACTCTTTTGAGAGATATAATATTCGAAAGTAAGTTAGTTGAAGCAACATGTTACCAAAGCAAAATCTCTTGTGGATATTAATTAACTTTGAATATTAGAAGGTATTTGTGTGTGTTATTCATTGCGGATATTGATCGGCTCAAAGGAATGTCAATATTTGGCTCGAATTTCACATGCACCTGTGGTGATAAACACGTGGCAATTATTTGGTTTAACGTGTGACCAATAAATCGGTCCAAAGAAAGGTTTATTGGTTAACATGTCTTATTGCCAGTATTTGATCACTACACTAAGGGAAAATTAGGTGTTTGTGTGTTATTTCATGCGGATATTGATCGGCCCAAAGGAAGGTCAATATTTGGCCCGAATTTCACATGAACTTGTGGTGATAAATAGGTGACAGTTATTTGGTTTAACATGTGATCAATAAATCGGTCCAAAGAAAGGTTTATTGGTTGACATGTCTTACTATCAGTGTTTGATCACTACACCAAGAGTATCACTTACAAGTCAATATTTCTGTCCAAAGACTAAATATTGATGTTGTGCTAAGTATCTTGTGATGGGCCTTACCATTATTTGAAAGTATGATTTGCATAATAAGGTATTTATGTGAGCTATTTTGTTTAAGTGTTCTCTATTCGGTTTCAAATTCTGCTAGTAGTATATCTACAAGTTCAAATTTAATCCCTATATTTATAGAACAAACCTCAAGGATCAAAACAAGAACATTAACTTTTCGTTGACTGCATGGATCTAGACCGTGTACTAAGGATTGAGCAACCTGCTCCTCTTACGGATGAAAGTTCATCTAATCAAATGAGGAACTTTGAAACGTGGGATTGCTTAAATTACGTGAGTCTCATGATCATTAAGTGCGGCATTCCGGAAACCTTTAGTAGCATAGTATCTGAGGAGGTAAATGATGCCAATGAATTCCATGTCGAAATTAAGAAACGTTTTGCGAAAAACGATAAGGCTGAAACAAGCACGCTTATGCAAAACTTGATTTCAATAAAGTATAAAGGTAATGGAAAAATAAGGGAGTACATCATGTAGATGTCTCACACTACTTCAAAACTTAAGGAACTAAAACTCGACTTGTCTAATGACTTGCTCGTGCATTTGGTATTGATATAGCTTCCTGCACAATATAGTTAATTTAAGGTTAGTTATAACTGTAAAAGTAGAAATAGACTCTCAATGAGCTCATTTCATAGTGTGCAAGCTTCTTGCACAATTCAGTCAATTTAAGGTCAGTTGTAACTATTAAAGGGAGAAATGAACTCTAAATGAGCTCATTCTATTTTGTGTGCAAGAGGAAGAAAAGTTGAAGCAGGATAGAACTGAAAGTGTTCACTTGAAAAATAAAAAAAAACCTCTAAAGATAAGGGCTAGAAAACAAATAAAGAAAATAAAGTTGTTAAAGGTTCAGAACAAAAGAAACCACATAAAGACGTTAAAGATTGTTTCTTTTGCCATAACTCTGGACATTTGAATAAAGATCATACATAATACCAACTAAAGCAGCTGCTAAAATACCTTAAGAGCTTTTGACAGGCTTCAAGCTTAGTCTAAAAGCATTTCCACATTTGGGGATGTCCAGTTAAGGCTAGGCTTTATAGGCCACATAAAGAAATTGGACTCCAAAACAGTCAGCAGCTACCTTGTTGGTTATTCTGAGCGTTTAAGGGGCTATTAATTTTATGATCCCACAATTCAGTCAAATTTTGAAACAAGAACTGCAACATTTTTGAGGATGTTGAGTTTGGGGGAGAAATAAGGTTAGAGATATTGTCTTTAAGGAAGAAGTTGAGGAATGATCGGTTTCGATTCCTATTGTTGCTTTTGACAATGTGCAAGTTTTTTATGCATGTCATTGATCAACAAGCATATCCGGAACCTCAATTCGACAATATTGAAGAACCTCCCATCCAAAATAAGGTAAATTTCATAAATACAAACTCAACAACCTCAATAACTAAAGCCATTAAGGAGATCCATGAGAGAAAGGGAAAAATGCTATTCCGGATAATTTAAACAGTATTTTTCAAGAACATAAGGAAATAATGGAATGGTGGAAGATGCTCCAATCAATTTCCATCAGGCCATGCAGGGTTCTAACTCTCAAAAGTGGATTGATGCCATAAATAAGGAGTATAAGCATATGCGAGACAATAAAGTTTTGGATCTTGTCCCATTACCAGAGGTGCGAAGCCCATTGGTCTTAAATGGATTTTTAAACCAAGAGGGATTCGAAAGGTAATATGGAAAGATATAAAGTTCGTCTTGTATCTAAATGCTTTATATAGAATGATGACATTGATTATAAAGAGACTTTCTCTTCGGTTTCTACGAAAGACTCTTTCAGGAAAGTTAGGTTGTTGCACATTTTGACCTCGAGTTACATCAAATGGATGTTAAGATGACGTTTCTCAATGGAGACATTGATGAGACGGTTTGCAAATTAAAGAAATCCATTTATGTGCTCAAGCCAGCTTCTCGTTAAGGATAATACAAATTTCATCAAGTAATTATCTCATTTGGTCTTGAGATTAATGTTGTTGATGGTTGTGTGTATTACAAGTTCAGTGAGAGTAAGTGTATTTTCCTGATTTTATATGTTGATTATTGCTCGCCACCAATGATATAGACATGTCACATAAAATTATGAGATTTTTTTCAAGGAATTTCGAGATTAAAAATCTTGGTGACGTCTCTTTTGTATTAGGGATTCAGATACACCGGGATTGCTCTCGGGGTATTCTTGAATTGTCACAAAAGGGCTATATCGATAAAGTACTTAAGAGGTTTGGCATGCAAGATAGTAAATCAGGGGACACCCCTATCGCTAAGGGAGACAGTTTAGTCTCAACAAATGCCCGAAAAGTTATCTTGAAGTTAAGGAAATGCAGAAGATCTCATATAGTTTAGCTATAGGGAATCTGATGTACACTCAAGTTTGTACGCGTCCGGATATTGCGTACATTATTGGGATACTAAGGAGATATTTAAGTAACCCTGGGATGGATCATTTGGAAAGCAGCCAAACATGGGTTATAAGGTATTTAAAGAGAACAAAAGACTACATGCTCACATACAGAAAATCGGATCAGTTGGAGATCATATGGTATTATGATTCCGATTTTTGCTAAGATGCCAAAACAGTAGAAGATCCATATCAGGCTACATCTATCTACAAGCTGGAGGAGCTATTTCCGGAAGGAGTGCTTAACAAACACTTTAGCTTCTTTCACTTGGCAGCACAGTTTGTAGCAATTTAGGAGGCATCTAATTATGGAATATAGCTGCAAAATTTTGTCACTGGGCTGCATATTCTGTACGGTATAGAAAGACCACTAAAGTTATATTGTGACAATAACTCAGCAGATTTATATTCCAGTAACAACAGGAACTCAACTAAGTCAAAATACATTGACATTAAGTTCCTGGTTGTGAAGGAAAGGGCACAGAGTAGACAGATTTCCATAGAGCATATTGGGACAAACTCCATGATTGCGGATCTGCTTACTAAGGGATTAGCACCCAAGGATGCTACTGTGTGGGTGTTTAAAAACTAGATTACTTTGGTTCAAAATTTTAAAGATAGGAAAGTCAAGGTGATTAGGACAGAGAATGGTCTTGAGTTCTGTAATCTAG
Source organism: Ligustrum vulgare (assembly GCA_963555705.1). Lineage (NCBI taxonomy): Eukaryota > Viridiplantae > Streptophyta > Magnoliopsida > Lamiales > Oleaceae > Ligustrum > Ligustrum vulgare. Next base: position 2,286,144 of record OY743178.1, on the reverse strand, counting down.
ACTTTGATTCTTTTTGTAGTAATCTAGCATTCTTAGACATAGGACTGTTACGTATAGTCTACAGCAAAATGGGGTTGTTGAAAGGATGAATATTGTTCGCTCAAAATAGTGTACCGCAAGCGCACGGGTCGCGTACAAGTAATAAAGTAGACTTTTTGAGTCCGGATTGTCGATCCCACGAGGAATGTATACTTTAGATTATACAACTTTAATTAATTTAATTCTAACAACAAAGAGAAACACACAATTAAAAGATGGATTTTTGTAAATTCTAAATTAAAGAAAATATTTTGAAACTAAATTAAAATAAGAAAAATGAAAGATAAAATAGTTGGGATTCATGATTTCACTTAACTCTCGCTTAAGTAATTTCTCAACACATGCAAATTAATAAATTACTCATTTACAATGTTAGACCCGATTTTCCAAACTTAGTTAATTACCTCTCTCGAGTGAAATCAACCTTAATCAATTGGTCTAACCTACTATATCTCTATGTCGATTAAGACCCAATCAATTGCATTAACTCCTTGTGAAAATAGCTCAATGGATCATCTAGGGTTTAAGGTATATCTCTATCCTTAACAAGAACCTAGAGCATTTGTTATTTGGTCTAAAATGCATAATATCTCTCGATTATCATACACTTCACAAAACATATATTTGGTGATCAATCAAACACATGGAATAATCTCAACAACAAACACACATGAAATAAGCTCAACATTAATAAACAAACATTAAAATTACTTAAACTAAGTTAAGCTATATCAATCATCCCAACATAAAATAACTAGCCAATTATATAAATATTCCACAAAAGTTGAGGTTTACAAAAATACATCACAAAATATAGAAATCAAAGATTAAAAATACAAGATAATGAAATAAATCACTTCCCTTGATTTTTTGCTCCAAGAATCTTTCAACAATGCTTTGTTTTTCCACTTACTTCTTGCTTCTTTGATCCAAATGGTGCTAGTAACTTAGAAACAAAACTAAACTACAAACTAATCTACAAACTAAATCAAAACAAAGAAGAGAAAAAGAAAAGAAAAGAAAAAGAAAAGAAGGAAAAAAGGGAGAAAAATGGAAGGGGGCTAGGGTTTGTGTTAAGAAAATTGGGGGATTGGTTGAAGAGAGAAGTGGGGGTATATATACCCCCAAAAATCTGACCTAAAAGAGGTCCAAAAACGCACCCCATACGAGCCAAACACGCCCTTAACTTAAAATATAAAAAACAGAAAATAAAATCCGGTATTGGCCAGAAAGTTGCCTACGCGATCGTGTGGCTGAGTTCCTCGCGATCGCGTGGTAGACTTGAAAACTCTCGGGTTGGATCATGGCCTGACTTCGCGAACGTGACATGGTGGAACCACGCGATCGCGTGGTTCAGCTGAGTGAGTGCTTGTGGTCTGGTCCTTCAATTAATTTCCATCCAGGTCCTCCAACTTTCGGTCTTCTTCAATTTAGTCCTCGAATTTTGGCTTTTATTACAAGTATGCCCCTGAAATATTTGCATCTTTAGTCCTCTAACTTTCTGGGATGTTGCAATTAAGTCCCCGAACTTTTGATTTCTTTCAATTAGGTCCTTGGACATCAAATTTGCTCCTCTTTTAGCTTGATTGCACTCCAATCTTGTCCATTTGCTTTCCAATTGATGTTGTACCTAATTGTACAAGATAAACACAATATATAAGTAGATATTTGCTCAATTTGTCAATTAAATTGTCTATTTAAAAGCACAATAAGTGTGTAAAATGCACACTTATCAAATATGACACTATTAGAAAGAACTGGGTGTATGTTGCTTGATTCAAATTTGTCAAAAAAAAAAAAAAAAAATTGGGGTGAAGTAGTAAAAACTGCTTTATATCTGATCAATCTTTCACCTTGCAGTACCATTGATTTCAAAATACCTGATCATATTTGGAATAATTCTCTCCCTGATTTTTCAAGACTTAAATTTTTTGGATGTGCTGCCTACTCACATCAAACAGAAACCAAATTTGATTCCAGGTCTTTAAAATGTGTTTTTCTAGGCTATGCAAAATGGGTCAAGGGCTATAGACTTTGGGTAAAGGAACATGGAGGATACAGAGTGATTACAAGTAGGTCAGTTGTCTTTAATGAAAATTTCTTCCCTTGTAAAGATGAAATTTTGGAAAATCCCCTTAGTGAAAATGACTTTCTTACTTCTGAGCTGAGTGCAGACCATCTGTGTGGTGAAAATGGTCTGCGCAATACTCAGTTTCAGGTGGAGCAACCCCCACATTCTCCAAATGACATTCCTGAACCTGATTCGCCAAATTTTGTTCCTATTTCAGAAACTATTTCTGAAACAGAAGCTGAGACTGAAAAAAATTTCAATCTTGATAATTATCAGCTTGCTAGGGATAGGACTAGAAGAGAAATTAGACCTCCTTCTAAGTTTGAAGATTCTGATTTTGTTTCTGCATTTACTTATTCTGAACCTTTACAAACAGAATCTGAATCTTATGAAGAAGCTATTTCTTCAAAAGATTCTAAATTTTGGCTTTCTGTAATACAGGATAAAATGAACTCACTTTTGAAAAATAAAACTTGGGTTCTTGTCCCTGTACCTAATAGGCAGAAAGTGATAGACCGTAAATGGATTTTTAAAATAAAAGAAGGTGACTCAAAGGAGTTAAAACCTAGATATAAGGCTAAAATTGTAGCTAAAGGATTTTCTTAAAAGGAAGGTATTGATTATAATGAAATATTTTCACCGTTGTTAAATATACCTCTATCAGAATACTGTTTCCATTGGTTGCTTAATTTGACGTAGAATTAGAACAAATGGATGTGAAAACTACATTTTGTATGGTTCTCTTGATGAAACTATATATATGTGTTAACCTAAAGGGTTTGAAAAACCTGAAAACTTTGCCTGCTTGCTTAAAAGATCTCTGTATGGCCTGAAACAGGCACCCAGATAGTGGTATAAAAAATTTGACACTTTTATACAAAGTCTGAAATTTTTTAAGAGTCAATATAATCCATGTTTTTATAAATGCTTAAATTCTAGTTATATGTATCTGCTTTTATATGTAGATAATATGTTAATTGTTGGATCTAATTTGAATGAAATTGTATCTCTTAAACAAAAACTTAGTGCAGAATTTGAAATGAATGACTTAGGAAATGCTAAAAGAATTCTTGGAATGGATATTTTTAGGGATAAAGAAACAGAAAAACTTATTTTAAATCAAAAAGCTTATATTGAAAAGATTTTGAAAAGTTTAATCTATTTGATTAAAAACCTTTTTCTTTACCTCTGCCCAGCCATTTCAAACTTTCAGCTGATTAATCTCCTAAAACTGTAGAAGAAGAAAATACACTAGTACAAAATCGCGCATAAAAAATGGGGAATACGCGTCGTTTTATGTAACAACCGACGCCAATTGAAAACGCGGTGGCAATTTTGTAAATAAATTTTAAGTAAAGGCGTCGGTTTCTGTTGAACCGACGCCCAAAACCGGATTTTGGGCGTCGGTTACTCCTGAACCGACGCCCAAAACCGGTTTTGGGTGTCGGTTTCTCTTGAACCGACGCTCAAAGTGCTTCGGTTCCCCGCCTTTTAATTTGTATAATCCCCGCGCGTAACTCACTTCACACTCGAAACTCTCTCCACGCCCAAACTCTCTCCACCCTCTCCATGCCCGTCGCTGCCACCTCCCGTCGCCGCCCCGCCCAGTCGCCGCGCCGCAAGGTGACCTTAAATCTCTACCCCTACTTAGTTTTTGTATAAATGTGTGTGTATATATAATGTTTGTGTATATATATGTATGTATATATATATATATATATATATATATATCTATGTGTGTATGTGCTTGTATGTATAACTTTGTGTGTCTATATATATATATATATGTGTGTGTGTGTGTGTGTGTGTGTGTGTTTTTGTGTGTGTGTATATATATATATATCTGTGTGTATGTATATCTTTGTGTATATATATATATATAATTGATTTATTATTTATCAAGTTAATTGGTTTGTTTGAATATATATTATTGATTTGAAGTTAGTAGATTGATATACAATAATATTTGATTTATTGGAGTTAAGTTATGCAATCTTAGTTTGATTTTTAAAAGTTGAGAATTGATTTTGGATTAATGTTGGAGTAGTAGATGATGTTGAAGTATGATTGGAGTTGCGTTTGAGTTTTGAATATGTCGATGGTGAATAATTTGGTTTTATTGTAGTATTTTCATTCCCCCTATAGGTTGGCTAAGTCCAATTTATGGAGGAGACTCTGCCGAAATTTTCGTAAAATTTTACAAATAAAAAATGAAAATTATAATTTAAGGTAACTGTCACTCGTACAAAATTGTCCATACTAAAAAAATAACTATATAAAATACAATCATCCTTGTAAACTTTTAATCTTTTTAATTATATCATCACATATAGGTCGTAAATTATCTTATTTGATTCCAACTAATAAACTATCTTGTATTCTTTATATATGCGCTATACATTGTTAATATTATTTGTGATCTTGATAACAATAATTTGATATATATATTTCTAACATGAATATTGATTGTCATATGTGCAGGTACGTGTTATATTGTTTTAATATAATGGCGGAGTCTTCAAGTTCTTCAGACGATCATAGTACTGCCCAAACAAAAAGGACAAGAGGGCCGACTATGTGTAAGAAAATTAAGAAGGCAGGGCAAGAAATCAATGTTATTGAGTTCGATGAAAAAAATAGGCCGATTGGACCAGGAAAGAATAATTTCAAAGCTTTTATATGGTCTTTGGTCCGTATTCACGTTGACATAAACATCAGTGATTGGCACAAAGTGGATCAAGGCCTTAAGGATATGATGTGGGAAGAAATCAAGGTACTATCACTTTATACATAATGAATTGAACATTAATCGTAATATTATTTATAACATCGCATATTATCCTTATCTTTCAGAAGGAGTTCAACATCCCCGATGATCGTCGTCTGAAATCAAGTGTTTTGAAAGTTGCGGGGATGCGATGAAAAGATTTTAAGACAGGGCTAGTTCATAAGTACATTACACATGACCATCCAAAATATAAATCCCCTACGCAGCTTTATGATTTCTTATCTGAAGAGCAATGGGAGTTGTTCAAGAAAGAACGACAAACGGAGCAATTTCAGGTAAATTGAAATGTACGCATATGATTTATTGAGTTGAAAAACTAAAAATATATTATTTTATTCAGGAGAAAAGTAAGAAGGCTAGAGATAGTCAAATGCGAAATGAGCATCCCCATTATTTGGGCTCAGCAGGTTATGTGGGGATGAAGCCACAATGGCTAGTAAGCGACCCATTATCTTCTAGTACTTCATGTGACATGATTAGCTCCTCAGTTGTAAGCGAGGATTGCAGTTTAGATTGGGTTCGAGTTAGATCAAAAAAGAAAGAAGATGGAACTTACTACATCCCCAACGAGAAAACTAGAGGGGTGTTTGACAAAATTGTAAGTATATCTTCCCGGTTTTTCATATTTTCAATTCAAATTTACTTTAATACTTGTATTTAGTTTTCAGTTTTTTTTTTTAAACGGGTAGAAAAAGCTGAGCAGGCCACACAGGGGACATTTGTGGCAAGTAGGAAACATGATATTTTAAGTGAAGCCCTTGGGAAGGAGGATCATCCTGGTAGGGTGAGGGGGTATGGCGTGTATGTCACCACGAGGGATGTTTACGGCAAGCCGGACGATTACCTCAGACGATCTTGTGGGGTTGTTTCAGTAGATGACATTAAGGAGATAATCAGGCACGAGATGGAGGATAGCATTACCGAGAAGGTCAGGCATCAAACCATGTCGGAGATGCAAAGTAAATTCGACAGTATGCAAAGTGCGTACCATAGTATGCAGAGTAAATACGATGCTATCCTCCAGCGCTTGGGCCAAAATGTTGATGCCGAGGTGGACGTAACTCCACACCCCCGACCTCTAACTCGAAGCAGTTGTCATTCCGTGAATCCAGACCCATTTGATGGGCTTCAGGTACTTAATGCTAAATTATTTAAGTTTTTTTTTTTAATATTGCTTATTTCATTTCAAATGGAAAGTGATGACTTATATGTTCAATTATATATGTTGAAAAATAGAAGCCGATTTCTTGTCGTCTCGCCGTAAGTCATGATGGTGAGAAACAAATAGTGGCCAGCGGAATGGTTTATCCGTCCGGAGCCGACACTGTGGTGCATCATCAACCACTCTGACTTGATCATGTGAAGGTGTCCGTTGACCATGTCGTAGATGGTGCGAAAGCGTCTATCTTACAGTGCCATCTCAACATCACACCACGGTGGGGGAAGGTATTAGAAGTTTTTTTCAATGGCCGAAGGAGTTGGTTATTTTTGGAGAGGTAATAATGTTTAGTTACATAAAAGATTATGTCGATATTAATTTATTTTAAAATTGTGTTAGAAGTGTTATAATGATAAAAATTGTCTTCTTGCAGGAAGAGGCACCGAAAAAGCTAAAAAAATCTAACGAACGGAAAAAGCCTCAAAGTTTTGAATTGTCATCTACCCAGCGACCTGCAATTGTCGACGATGAGACGTTACAACGTCTAGGTGACAAATGCAAAATGTTGAACACTCTAGTCCTTCAATTGCCTGTTGGTGATGACTTCTACTAGGTGCCCATAGATGCCTCTGTGTTCAACTGTGCATTCGACGGTGGTATTTTTGTTACAGTCGGAGACATCACCGATTTGCTAACGTTGCAATGGTTGGATACATCTATCTTACAAATATTTTCATTGTAAGACTTCTGATCAGAAATTATAACTTGACTTTAAATCATTATTTTATTTATATTTATTGGTTTAATTATTTTTAGGTACCTCCATGAGATGTGTCATGAATACGGTATTGAATCAATTGGATTCATGTTTCCGACACACATTGCATCGGTTTCGGTAAGAACAAATGCAGATGGTGTTGTAACTTACATGGACAGCACCATGAGGGCAATGCAAAGTAAGAAGTTCATTATAGCACCGTATTTTCAGGAGTAAGACCACTGACATTCTCTCTTTTTTTACCTAATTTGAATCATATATGTTTAAAGTTGTATTTACACGTTCATAATACGTAGGAACCACTGGATGTTGCTAGTGATTTCTCCTCAGAAGAATACGGTGTACTTATTGGATTCAGCCGGTGCATGTAAGCGTGACTTAGATATCAAGCCGCTATTGAATACGTAAGTTATGATAATTTTTCATGAAATAATTGTGGAGTTGTGATGAAATTGATTGTGGAGTTGTGGTAAAATTGATGAATTTCTGTTGTGATTGTTGAGAATTTATTTCAATAGCAACTTGCCTCTTTACAGGTTAGAAAAGTTCAATTTATAGGGGAGGCTCTGCCAAAATTTCTGTAGAAAATTTAGAGTATTTTTTTTTTTTGGGTAACTTGTTCATATAATTTATTAAAATTTTAGGGCTTTCAAAATGTATTGGGCCCAAGGAGGTGTTAGGACGAAAGGCAATACAACGTGGCTAAAAATAAAGGTACGAAAACACATTTAAAATTTATTGTAATGTTTTGAATTATTTTCATATTCTATTAAGTTTGATTATTCATTTTAGTTTTCAATGTGAAAATTTCAGTGTCCTCAGCAACCTGGAGGTTCTGAGTGTGGCTATTACGTTATGAGAAATATGTATGAGATAGTCACAGAACACTTCCAGCTTCCTTCGTTAGAAAAGGTATAAGTAATTTAAATGAGAGTTTTTAATTAAGACTTTATATTTTATTATAAAATAACTAATAATATGTTTTGATTGTTTGTAGGCATTTAAAAAATACTACTCAACGGAGGAAATCTTTGAGATTCAAAATTTATGGGCCAAATATTTCGTTGATAGGTGTGTGTAAAATGACGCGTATCCAAACTTAAATTTACATATTTGTATAATAAAACAACAATCTTGTATATATAAGTGTTCTCTATTTAATTTTATTATGTATATGTCGATTATATGTATATTTGATGATGCGCATGTGGAAAATGTTCAAGTCATCGCGGGCCACGTCCAAATGACTGCAGGTCATAACCTGCAGCGGCCTGGGTCACGACCTGCAGCGGCCTGGGTCACTGCAGGCCATGAACTGCAGCGGCCTGGGTCACTGCAGGCTATTACCTGCAGTGGCCTTAGGTGAATACCTGCAGCGGCCTGGGTCACTGCAGGTGTGAAAACGGGAAAAAAAAAATAAAAAATAAATTAAATAAACACTTTAGGCGTCGGTTCAAAATTTAGAACCGACGCCTAAAGTTCGACTTTATGCTTCGGTTCTAAAGTTTGAACCGACGCCTAAAACTGAATTTTTTTTTTTTTTAAAACTTGAAGCGTCGGTTATTAAAAAACCGACGCATAAAGTCGCACTTTAGGCGTCGGTTTACAACCGACGCCTAAAGTAAAAACTTTAGGCGTCGCCCCTACAACCGACGCCTATGCCCTTTTACAACCGACGCCTTTTCCACTTTCTGTACTAGTGATAGAATGATCAATGTGCCTTTTCAAAATGCTGTGGGATCTGTGATGTACCTTATGGTCTGCACAAGACCTGATATTTCTTTTACTACTTATGAGTAAACCAGGTGAAACTCACCGAGAATCCATGAAATGTTGGTTTAGATATCTGAAAGGTACTTCTGATCTAAGTCTTATTTTTGAAAAACAAAAGTCTAAATTCTGCCTTAAAGGATTTGTTGATTCTACCTTTGTTGGTAATGTAGATAATAGGAAATCTACCTCTGCATATTTCTTTGTTTTAAATGGTACTTGTGTTAGTTGGAAATGTCAGTTGCAGAAATTAGTTGCCCTTTCTTCCACAGAAGCAGAATACATTGCTGCTACTGATACTGTAAAAAAATCTATCTGGTTAAGGGGTATTTTAGAAGAATTAGAACATTTTTATGATAATTCTATTAGTATTTGTACAGACAGCCAAAGTGCATTATATCTCAGTAGAAATCTTGTATTCCATAATATGTCTAAACACATTGATGTCAAATTTCATTTCATTAGAGATATACTTAATAAAGGTACTATCAGACTTGAAAAAATTGCTACTAAATGTAATCTTGTAGATGCTGGAACTAAAGTTATACATGTTAACAAGTTTAAAGATACTTTAAAGTTTCTTAACTTGTTAGAACTTTGATACTACTTTGTTTATGTTTTACAGGTTCTGACGATCCAATTGAGGTGGAGTATGTGAAGTGCAATTGGACCGAATTAATCAGCCCAACAATTCTGAATTAAAGACCAGCCCATTTGATGAAATTAAAGAGCTGAAGTCCAAATTCAAGCCCAGCCAGATTGGAATATTGAAGCCCAAAATTGGACCCGATTTTTGGCCCAATTCAACACCGACCTTTTATCATCAGCGGTTGGATTATCTATTTCATCTCAACCGTCCACCTATGTGATAAGGATTAACGTTAACCCCTCGTTTCTGACGCTCTCATGCTTCTGACTTTCAGAATTCTCTCTGATTTTCTGTCTCTAAAGTTCTTCGTCTGCTTTGTGATTCAGAGAGAAATATCTCATCTCTCTCGCATTTGCTTTGTGATTAAACTCTGATTCTTTGTGTATAATTAGGATTCATACTTTGTGATTCTGTTACAGTAGTAATCTGTAGTATTTTGTGTGGTTATTTGTGCTAGAGTTGTTAATATTTTGAGTTTTTGTTCAGATTTGTTTAAATTCTGTAAAACTCTTTTATATTTTACGATTTATATTTGAGTAATAAAAATCTTTTGAGGTTTTTAAGTCAAATCGTGTTATGTATACTTTGTGGTGATTCTGAGGCTTAAATCGTAACACATAAAGATCACAAAAATGATAAACGTACATTTTTGAAGAAAAATAAATTACAATTTTCAACCGTTACGGAAAGGCTAAACAACAGGAAATACCCTAACATCATCCAAGACAGGGCCACAAATATGCCCAAAGTCGTGTATCTTTGTGTGATAAAGTGGGTTAAAAAATGTTATCCTCGTTCTGTCTGAAATTGCTTGAAACCTAAGACTTGCTGTCTTAATCCAACCTTTTCCTTGAGAAGTAAATGGTACTTTTACAGACTGTTTGCCAGCAAAAGCTTCCACTGTCATTGATCCGTGACAGCCATTTTTGGCATCGCCAATGGTGAATGTGAGGTTGTAGAATTTGTTGGGCACTGTCCTTAGGATTTGTGCAATGGCAGTTTCTCTACCTCCGACGAACTCGACTGCAGCGAGTCCGGAAGGGACGTTGAAATGCTTCGAGTCGATGTATTTTACTGGTTTTAATGATTCAACAATCCATCCTGGAATTGGTGAATATAAGTCTTGTCTTTTGGGGAGAACGAGGATCCCTGTCGAGAAGTTCTTGAATACATGTGGACCAACTTCAAAACCGCCATTTTTCACCAAATTACCTGCATGGAGTTTGTACATGATCATGTGAAATTTTTCATAAGATGACTAATCCAGAAAAGGAGTCGATGTATTTAAAGAAAAAAATAAATTTGCCCATCTAATTACAAAACTTTTCTTTCCGTTTTTTTTTTCCGACTAATCGAGGACAAGCAACCAAATAGGCTCGCCATTAGCTTGATCTGCATGATCATCCAATTATAGGTAGCAAGAGCTTCAAATTAGAATCACGAGGTACCTAACTAGCCATTATGATTCATTGATGTGAGACTTGCATTCTATCTAATTATAAAATAAATCATCTATAAATTCTTCTTCTAATTAAAATAAAAATAAAATTGAGGCTTACCTCTTGTGTATGTAAGTGGCAACATTTCCTTGATTGCAATGGCATCCAAAAGTGGTCCACAAGTTGGATCTTCTTGCATACCAGGATTATGAAAAGTAACCTTAACAACATTTGATGTTGCCTTAAAACTCCATGCATAAGTGTCTCCTCCATCACTTCTATACAATGTCTGGATTGGAAGGTCGCTCGATATTCTTCCCGGGTTGACGGAAATTCTTAGGGCTTCATTTTGTGCACAAGTTCGGGTCGCCCCGAATGTTAGGGTATATATTGTGCCCGGTTTTAGGTTTTTGATGTACTGTGAAACGGAAGCTTCGTTTCCAAGCCTTACGGCGTGGACCCCTCGCGGAACGGCAAAGTAGAATCCACCGGGCTGCGGTCCACCGGAGATGTACTCGACTATGCCGCTTATAATCCATTTGGGGAGAGAGTATTTCCCAATGATCACTGTTTTATTTAGGTTCGATGTATTTGGCCCTTGTTCAAAGTTTCCATTGTCAACAAATCCTGAAAAAAACACTCAAATCTTTGTAAATGTTTTGAATATGTAATATGTTTCTTTCTTTTTAACTAAAAAATATAAAAAATGAAGAACGTACGTTTTTTATCATTTCCAACTTCAGATCATACGATGGCGTGACTAAAATGTTGTATTCATTTTTCTTGAAATGTTTAAGTTCATGTTTGGTTCTGATTAAACACTGATTTCAATATCAAGTCAAAGTCTAACAATTAATTTTAATCACTTATTTCATCAAATTCCATCAAAATTTATTAAAAATCCGAGTTAGTATATACCCATCAAATTGGGGCTAAATTGTAAAATATGTCGACAAGTTAATCTTAGCTTCTATTTGATCATCATTATTCAAAAACTACTAATTTTTCTTAAACTTATTTTCAACCGCATTCTAGTTCTAGTAATAAAATAATTTACACGTAAAACTAATTTTTCTTGAATATTGGGGGTTCAAACAAGGGCTTAAACTCGCACTGATGAAGCACACAAACAAGTATATATGCATGCATTTTACTCTACATACAAATTGAAAACAATATATATTTTTTTAACTTTGATTTCTTCCTTAATATTGTCTAGCTAGCACCGTTATATCTGTCTTGTCAAACATCCCGGAACGTAATAAAAGAAACTGAAATTGAAGAAAAGCAAGCAAATATTACAATTACCATCAAGAACTGGAGGATTTGCTGCCGAAGCCAAAATGCTGCAAAGAGAGAATATGAACACTAATGAAAGAGTAATTAGAAATGAAGCCATTATTAATCCCGTGCATTAACTGCAGAAACAAACTCAAGTGAAGAGATAAACAGTATCAAAGTGGGGTTAGGACAACAACATGTCCTATAAATATAAATAAATATATAAAAAATGGAGAATCTAATCTAATGTTGGAAAACTGAAAGGAAGATAAGAGGGCCATGTTATCTTACCACTAAATTAGCCGTGATCTATGTCGGGTTGTCTCATTTTTTTTTTCATTAACATTAATTCCTTCAAATGAAAATTGCATTGTGAGTTCGTTAATTACTCAAGCCGTGAGTTATAGTCTCTAACTTTTCGGAATGAGTAAAATGGATCCTAATATTTTATTAATTGTACAAGTCAGGTTTTGCTTCTTGAGTTGAAAAAATAGTGTGTACAAATTTAAGGGATGCATATGAGATGAAAAAGATTAGAAAGCGACAACAAATTGTGTAGCTATATATAATAGTGTAGACGTTATCTTTCAATGTTCAAATTATAAAACATAATTTTTGAAACGAGGAGCTCAAAGTTTCTTATTTTTTAGAATCCGTATGGACATTACACTTGTTTTGCACTCAGTTCCAGATGACAAGTGAGTCTGCATTGGTTGCCGATATTTGCTCAAATTGTTTCGAGTTCTTGATTTCAACGAACTAATTAAAGCAGAAAGTGTCTTCCAATGTGTTCTAATATGTCAAAAAAGACTAGCCACAAAGCATTAGGGCATGTTTGAGATGGTTTTTTAGATTACTATTGATTCGTTTATAGATAGCAATGAATATGGGTCGAGTTTGACAAACTCATATCCTATCTGCTGAAGACTTGTAACCTATATACCCAACCCATATACCCTCGGGTCTGATACCAATCGGATGAGGGTAAGATGCTTCTATACCCATTCGAAAACATATTACCTATTTTATGTTTATATTTGGGAAGTGAAAAGAATTGCATTAATATAAGCAAAATTCATATTTTACAAGAGAATTGAGAATTTTTTTTTAAAATTTTCAAATATAATCGTCAAAGGAAAAAGATTTAGATAAATAATGGTCACTGCTAGGATCTAAGCCTTTTCCGAATTTTGTCATTTTAATTGATATTTTTAAGCAAATAATGTATGTGTCTTGTTTCTAAACCCACTCCCGACCCATACCCACAACAGGATTTAATAGCAAACTCCTCCCAGTTTGAGGTGAACATAGTCCGATTTGAATGGTTTGAAACATATTTTCAAATCAAATCATTTTAAGAGGTTCGACATTTTTTTAAATTAAACCAAATCAAACTATTTTTTGCGGGTTGGATATTCGTGGGTGGCTCGAAGGATTTTTTTGGCATCCCTAGATTTTTTTACCAAATTTCCTTAAAAATACTTTTGTCGATTAGAAGAGATTTTAGAAGAAAGTGACTCGACGTGACTTCCTCCAAAAGCACTTCCTAATCAGTAAATGTTTTTAGAAATAAGTTTCATACAAAAACTAAATTAACTTTCTCAGGAAGTCCTTCTAAAAAAAGGTAAAAAATAATGTAAAAATCATGTCAGACTGATCCTAAATCTTTCTATTGTGAGAGTTGAAACTTGAAACTCCCCTCAACTATATTTAATTATTTTTATGTACCTTGTGTGGAATCATATTGCTATGGTAATGAAGACGAAGTTCTTCAAAAGTGCATAAAATAAGACTAGCACATTATGTTTTTAAGCAAATATATTTCCTTCTTTTATGTGCTTTCTTGAAAAACTTATATCATCACTGGGAGGATAAATTTCGCGAAATGGAAATTCACACATCAATTGCAAGTAGATATTAATTCTTATGTTAAATTATTGCAATTTGGAGTACTAAAAAGACTAAAAATGCTCACGCCTAAAATTTCGCGCACTGAAGGTGCGATTTCACAGACAATCTCGATTCCGATCTACACTTCCAATTTATCCTAATAAATTCCGGTGAGCAGTTGATCTTCGTTTCTGGAGGAAAGTTCTAGCTTTCCTGAAGACCTATCTTCGGATTTAAATCACTTTGCAGTACTGAAGTTTTCGTTGGAATTTGTTTCATTGAGCTTTGAGTCTGACTTGCACTTCTAATTTCTCTTTTCCAAATCTGCCGATCATTTGATTTGAGTTATTGACCTCCTTCTGAAGGTGAGTGTTAGCTCATCTGGAGTTCAATTTCTTCAGTGTGGCTGTACTGAAGCTGTGACTCGTTTCTATGGAGAGGAACTACTTGCCAAAGGGAGATCTCATGCGGAAGTGACACAAGGTAAGAAACCGACTACTGCGATAGCTAAATCATTTGAAATAGTTGCACAAGAAGGGAAATCTGAGTTTGTTCCCATTAGAGAAACATCGGTATATAAGAATGAGCCATACATACCAGTGTCTGCAGAAGAAATTGGAAAACTTGCTTCGTGGCTGAATTATGCACTTATTGGTAAATTTTCTCATAATAAACCGTCTAGAGCTGAGATTCATCATGCATTTGCTACAATTGGTTTTAAAGGTGATTTTTCCATTGGATTTTTGGATATGAAGCACATTTTCATAAATTTTTCGCTGGAAGAGGATTATGTTAGACTATTCATGAAACCTATTTGGTACATAAGGATTTTCAATGAGGATATTAAAGTACAGTTATGATTTTGATAGTACTATTGAAGCCCCAGTGGTTCCGATCTGGATCTCTCTCCCAAAATTGCCTTTGATATTCTATGATAAAGCCATATTATACTTCATAGCTGCTGCTATTGGAAAACCTCTTAAAATAGATGAGCCTACGGCTGAGTAGTCTAGACCCAGTCTTGTGAGGATTTGTGTGGAGGTTGATATCACTGTTGTGCATTTGAGATCGCAAGTGTACGATATCGCAATCAAGTAATAAAGTGGACTTTAGAGTCCGGATTATCGCTCCCACGAGGACTGCTATTAATTACCGAAATATTTTAGTTCTAAACTTTATTTGAACAGACAAATGAATTTTATGTTTTAAATTAAAACTAAGAAGATGAATAAAAAAAAGAATTGTGAAATTGTTTTGTTTTCAAGTATGATTGTAAAGTGGTTGGGATTCACGATTTCACCTAACCAATTAAATCAATTCCAATTCCAGATTTTATTTCCTAAATATGCATTCGGTCGAATTCACTAATGTATATTGAAATTCCTTTCTCGAGTTTAAATCAATTCTACCTAAATAAGTCAACCATGTATCTCTACAGAGGGTCCGAATATTCCTTATCTAGATGCATAACACGCAAGAATTCACACACGACCGCAATAATAACACGAGTATATCTCTATCTCTTGTTCAATTACTGGATTTATTACCACGTTCTAAATTATTAACTCACCTCTCAGATTATGAAAATAACTCAATAAATCATGAATTGGTGATCAAGCAATTCAAGCATTAAGAACAATAATAAATCAATACATGCAACGAATTACTAAAATAAAGGAATTTGGAATTAAAATAATTAACTAGGCTACATCGTTCATCCCAACGTTATATTTAGTTACACATCTTGATTAAAAAGCATAAACAATAAAGTAGAACGTTCATTGAAAACAATAAGAAGAAAGGAAAGCATGCACCAAGTCTCAATTCTTCAATTATCTTCAATTCACGCCCCTTTGCGATGCTTAATTCCCCAAGAATTTGATGTTGATTTCTCGATTGTGGCTCATTCTTTGGAGAGGCAAAGGTCCAGATCTCGTGCCTCTTATGTTGTATATATAGGTTTTGGAGAAACCCTAGGTCAAAAAGCCCAAAGCCTGTTAAAAATCGCGAGAAAAATCTGATCTGCGGCCCAGTCGGACAACCGCGCGATCGCGCAGGCATATTTCCCGCGATCGCGTGGTAATGCTGTTTTAGCCTCGGGTTATGATTTAACACCTTATCGCGATCGCTTGGTATGCAACCAGCGATCACGACTTCCTCTTTTCTCGGCTGTACAATTTAGTCCCTGACTTTTAATTGCACCTTCAGTCCTCAACTTTCAATTGTTGCAATTGAGTCCACAAACTTTATCTTCTTCTCGGTTTGACCATTCAAGCTCTTAATTCACTCAATTAGGTCCTCCAACCTCTGATTTAGTCACTTTGGCACCAAGCATGTTTCCCGGTTGTTGTCACAAACTCCTCACTTGTCCAATTTAGCTCCAATTAACATCCAATCGTGTCATTTTTCCATTAATTGCTTCATTCTTCTTCAATTGGGACATTTTCTGAAAGGTAAACAA
Source organism: Ligustrum vulgare (assembly GCA_963555705.1). Taxonomy (NCBI): domain Eukaryota; kingdom Viridiplantae; phylum Streptophyta; class Magnoliopsida; order Lamiales; family Oleaceae; genus Ligustrum; species Ligustrum vulgare. The sequence continues at coordinate 2,269,819 of OY743178.1, read as the reverse complement.
ATAAACATAAATTAAATAGCAAATATTCCCAAACGACAATAATTAATCCTAATTTAGACATACAAATAAGTGTATAAAATACACTTATCAATCACAAAACCTAAGATTGATAGAATCCGAATTGGAAATGAAGACTTTGGAATCTGGCAAAAGATTTTCTATGAGGAATATCCCTACTATTGTCGGTTTTGCCAACATATTGGCCATTTAGAATCTCAATGTTATTGGAAACTTGAAAAAGCTGATCAGAATAGAACCATTGCTATACCACCCCAAAAGGAGCCTGTGAAAATCATTGAAAGGGGAAAAATAGGAAAAGAAGTTTGGCAAGGCAAAATGATAAGACACGAGGAGATAGGGGAGTGCTCTAAACAAGAAGAGAAGCAAATGAAAGTAATTTAATCAAAAGAAATACCGAGAAAGGATGCTACTGATGGTGCTAAGGAAGAAGTCAATCCATTAAATATCATGATTCAAGAACCCTCTATGGAGGAAGAGGATGTTGCAATCACTACAAAAATTCTTTTACTGCATTGGAATAGGTTAATAAGGATTTGCATATTGGAATTGGTGCAGAACAGCAGGACAACAAAGAACCTGGAAAAGTGATTAATAATATGGATTTGGCTATCATTAATACTGAAGCTAGAGACAGTAATTTGGAAGAGGGTGCTATGAGAAATGAATTTGACTTTTGCTTTGATGCTGCCAAATGTTAAGATAATATTGAAAATGCTAAGGAGGAAACTGCTAATACTAGTCAAATAAGAAGAATGCCCTCTGGTGATGCTGGGGCAGTTGATAATATGGTGGAGATTGGAGAAAAATCCATAGAAATCAACAAGAAGAAGGGACATAAGGACAAAAAGCAGGTAATTCAAACCAGTCCTAGAATTACTAGAAAATGAGTGGGGGTGCAGCAAAATTTAAAGGTTAATATGCCTGTCAACCTTATTATTTGGAACTTGAGAGGTGTCCATAAGAAGGCATCCAAAAGAAGATTGGTGAAGTTGATTCAAATCCATTGCATCAACCTCATTATTTTATCTGAGCCTTTTGTCAGTCAAGACAAATTTGACGAATATAGAAGAATTTATCAATTTGATGATTGCTCTGCCAACAACAATGGGAAGATTTGGATTTTTTGGAAGAATGACATTCGCTGCAACATCATAGAATCTTGGGATCAATTTATTACATCAAAAATATGTTCTCAGAACTGGGAAGCTTACATTACTTCCAAAAGAAGACTGGTGAAGTTGATTCAAATCCATTGCATCAACCTCATTATTTTATCTGAGCCTTTTTTCAGTCAAGACAAAATTGACGAATATAGAAGAATTTATCAATTTGATGATTGCTCTGCCAACAACAATGGGAAGATTTGGATTTTTTGGAAGAATGACATTCGCTGCAACATCATAGAGTCTTGGGATCAGTTTATTACATTAAAAATATGTTCTCAGAACTGGGAAGCTTACATTATTGTTGTGTATGCTAAGTGTACTGCCCTGCTTAGAAGAGAACTTTGGAATGGTCTGAAAAACACTGCTACGTTTATCAATGGTCCTTGGCTAATTGGTGGAGATTTTAATGCTATTCTTAAAGGTGATGAAAAAAGTGGGGGTAATGAACCTGATTTGAGATCTGTGGATGATTTCTTCAATATGACTATTCAATGTGGTGTGGATGAATTCAAAATGGAAGGTAGTCAATTTTCCTAGACTAATGGCAGAGCTTGGGAAAAACTTGACCTTGTGCTTGTTAATGCTGAATGGGTTAACAAATTTGGAGAATTCAAGGTTTCTCTTCTTAATAAAGACACTTCTGATCACTGCCTGATGTTGATTGAATGTAAATTAGCCAGAGTTAAAACTAGATCCTCTTTCAGGTACCTCAATATTTGGAGCACTCGTGATTCTTTCCATCAAGTTGTTGAAGATAATTCGAGGTTGCCACTGTCTCCTTACTCTAGAGGTATTTTTGGATTTTTCTACAAACTTAAGAGGCTCAAAAAGGTATTAAAACATTGGAATAAACATAATTTTGGGAATGTTAAGCAGAATGTCATTCTTACTGAAAATGAGGTTCTTGTTAAAGAACAGATATATGATTCTACTAAATCCCTTGTGGATAGAGAAGCTACTCATAAAGCTTGTGCTAAACTAAATCATGCTTTGTATGTTGAGGAGCAATTTGTTGACCCAAGAGTAAACTAACCAAGAGGGGGGTGAATTGGTTTATAAAACTTTTTCGATAAATAATCTCAAACTTAAAACCAATAGGTACAAATATTAGCACTTAGTGTTACAAGTTACTAAACTATCAATGTAGTGTGCTATATATGTGTAAACTTAATTGATAAGGCAAGTATAGCACTAAGATAAAGCGTTGCACAATATAAATTGATAGAATAGAGTAAGTGCGATGTAAGTAAGTAAAAGGGATGAGAGAGTGCAAACGCGATTTATGGAGGTTCAATCAACCAACGTGATCTACGTCCCCCGTTACCGAGCTCTCCGTCACGAGCAAGGCCAAATCCACTATTTTGGTAACTTACAACAAGGTGTACCAAATCCTTAGGCGACTTACAACAAAGAGCGCCTATCCTTTACAATCGAGTTTTCACACGGCTCTCGAAACCAACAATCGAGTTTTGACAAGGCTCTCGAAACCAACAATCGAGTTTTCACAAGGCTCTCGAAACCACAAGATATAATGAATTGAATGTACAATTGAAATAACTCTCTTGACAATGATATACTCAAATTAAGTACCGAGAGAGTTAGGCTAACACTTCAATAGATAGCAATGAATTAAGCTCGAGTGTTAGAGAAAAACTTTGATGCAAATGATAATGAAAAGTTCAATGCAATCAAACAAAGTTTTTCAAATGATCTCTTGTTAAAAATATTGAATCGAATTAAGTACCAAGAGATGCCACACTTGAATAATTAACAATAAGTTAAGCTCAAAGTGTTTAGGCAATGGAACTTTGATGAATCAAATGATGATGAAAAATGTAGCACAAATAATCAAAGTTCCTTAATTGGAATTTCTCTCTTTTAAAAGATTAAAACAAGTTTAGAACAAAGAGAGACTTACACTTCAATTCCAATATAGTGTGAAGATGTTGAAGAAATTCAAACAATGTAAAACCAAGAATCTTCACAAAACTTTCTTCCAAAAACTTTGATGAATTTGATAAAACAAAGTTTAGATCAATCAAAGTTTTATGAAAATAAAAGATGAATATAAACAAGTAAGAACAATGAATTTTTACAAGAAAGTTTATATAAAATGTTTTCTAAGTTGTTCTTATTGAATGCAAATGTGATGGCTATTTATAGATGAAAAAATTCAAGTTCAGCCAGTTTCGGTCGACCGATTCCAGAGTTTCGGTCGACCGAAAGTTTGAATATAGCCGTTAAACTTTCGGTTGATCAGGCTATTTCGGTCGACTAGAATTTCGGTCGATCAAGTATACTTTCGGTCGACTGAAAGTATAAAAACATGAATTTTTATTTTAATATCAAAAAGTTTATTTTTCCAAAAACTATTTCATGTTATGATTTGAAAAATTATTTTTATGCAATTGATGAATTTTCAAGTAAGTTTCTTGATGCATAAAAATCATTTTCGAGCTCGTTGAATTTCATCGCTAAATATTGAGAGTATTATACCTTTACATATGTTAAATCAACTCTAATCTTGTATGCTTGAATTCTTGATCTTCATGTCGTGCTTTTCAACCTCAATTTTGATCTTTGAATATCTTCAATGATTTCATGATCTTCTTTGCGTCTCATGTGCTCAATCACATAATTTTGATTTATATCTTTAAGAGACGATTTGAACATTGAGTGCTTTGAATATTTATCATTACATGAAACACTTGAAGCACACTTGTTAGCAACACAATAAATTCTTGTTTGTTATGATCAAAACAATAAGGTCAAATTGACCATAGGTCAACACAATTATGGAGGCAAAAATCTGGAGCTAAGTAGGCTGCTTAAGGCGATATGAACATTAAATATTTTCACGCCCTTATGAATAAGAAAAGGTGCAAGAATGGTATTAATCAACTTAGGAAGGATAACAACATTTTGTGCCATTCAACTCCTGAAATAGCTAAGTCAGCCATTGAGTATTTCCAAAAACTCCTGTGCTTTGAGCCTACTACTAAGGATAATGGTATTCTACAGAACATTCCTAGCTTGATTAGCCATGAGGAGAATATGGCCTTAATTGCTGATCCTACTGAAAACAAAATTCATGATACTATCTCTAACATGGAGAGGAATAGTGCTGCTGGTCCTGATGGTTTTTCTGCAACTTTCTTTCAAGATTGCTGGGATATCATTAAAATTGATCTTACTGAGGCTGTTTTGGATTTATTTCATGGGAAAGTCCTTCCTAATGGTGTTACGACTACATCCATTGTTTTGATCCCTAAAATCGAAGAAGCTATGGAGTGGAAAGATTACAAGCCAATCAACTTATGCAATGTGATCAACAAAGTCACCACTAAAATTCTTAATACCAGACTTAGTACACTCCTGCCTAAGATTATTTCTTAGTCCCAGAGTAGTTTTACCCCTGGTAGAACCATATGCGACAACATCTTATTGGCTCAGGAGATGGTTTATAATCTTGACAGGAAGGTTAGAGGAGGAAATACACTTCTAAAGCTTGACATGGCCAAAGCTTACGATAGAGTATCATGGGAATTTCTTATGAAAGTTATGAATGCTATGGTTTTCAGTGAGAAGTGGAGGGATATGATTATCAGATGTATTTCCAATTGTTGGTTTTCCATTTTAATCAATGGTGAATCTCATGATTTCTTCAAATCCTCAAGGGGCTTAAGACAAGGTGACCTTATATCACCTTCTCTGTTTATCATTCTTACGAAAAGTCTAAACAGAGGATTACCAAATCTATTTGAGAAATACAAAATTCTTAATTATCATTATGGTGGTAGTATTTTGGTTCCTCAACTGCCATTCGTTGATGATATCATTATCTTCACTAATGGCCATAAGTCATCCATCCAAAGAATCATGGAATTTCTATAAAAGTACTTAGCTGCCTCTGGACAGAATCTTAACCCCCAGAAAAGCTCATTTACGTTCTCCAAGGATCACCACAGGAAATGTGTTGCTGAGTGGACTCGTTTTTAGTTTAAAAGCTTACCTATCACTTATCTTGGTGTTCCTTTATCTAAAGGGCATAAGAAAGTGTTTCTATTTGACAACCTGATTAATAAAGTGAAGAATAGGCTTAAAGGACGGGGGCACAAATTCCTATCTTCAGGTGAAAAACTTGCTCTTATCAAACATGTATTGACCTCCATGCCTATACACCTTCTCCAAGTTATGGATCCTCCTATTAGTGTTCTTAACAGATTGGAGAGAATATTTAACTCTTATTTTTGGGGGGATGAGGAAAAAGTTAAGCACATACATTGGGCCTCAGTTGTCTATGCCATGTATTGAAGGTGGCCTTAGGTGTAGAGACCTTAGAGATTTGAATGTGGCATTTGATTGCAAATTATGGTGGAACTTTAGAAATCAAAAATCATTATAGAGTATGGTTATGAATTCTAAATATTGTGTTAGTCTACATCCCTGTAAGGTTCAGGCCAGACAGCATGACTCTCTAGTTTGGAAGAGGTTATTGAAAATCAGAAGCATTGTTGAACCACATATTGCCTAGAAAATTGGAGTTGGTAACGTGTCCTTTTGGCATGATCAGTGGTTGCCTTCTGATGCTTTAGTTAATAAGTATGCTGATATGAAATTCAAGGATGATTTGGTTGCTGATTTCATGGATAACTCTATCTAGAAGACTGATAAATTAGAAAGCTGCCTCCATAGGAAGGATGTTTTGGACATCATGCACATCCCTTGTAGCACCAAACCGGATAGCATTTATTGGATTCTCACCTCCAATGGCTCATTCTCCATTCAATCCCGCCTTGATCTCATCAGAAAAAAAATGTAATAGTCAAAGCTCATACAAGTATATTTGGCATCGGGCTATCCCTCCCAAAATATCTATATTTGCTTGGAAGATTTGGAATAATTTCACCCCTGTGGATTACAACCTTCAGAAGAGAATTGGCCTTCAAGTTGCCTCTAAATGTCAATGTTGTTGTGCTGTTGAAACACTTGAACATGTTCTGATAAATGGTCGGGTGGCTACAGAAGTTTGGAAGGGAATTGGAAAGAACTTTGGTGTGCCAGGTATCAACACCTCCCGCCCCATCATCCTGTTTCAACACTGGAGGTTTGCTCACAGTGCTAATGTTGCAATATCTCTCCAACCTGTTATCTCCATCATCACCTTCTGGTATCTTTGGGTTGAAAGAAACTTTGCTAAACATGAACATAACAGAATGGACAGAAGCAGGGTCATTAAGAGAGTTTTACAGCTTATCTCCAATCTTAAGGTTGGAAACTTTATCAGCAAAGTCAGAACCCCAGCATCCATCTTGTGTCTTGGATCAAACCTCAGTTCGGCCTACTTAAATTGAATTGTGATGGATGTCTTAAAGGCGATGATATGGCTGCAGAAGGTGGTGTTCTTAGGGATCACAATGGAGACATCTTATTTGGTTTTTATGAATTCTATAGAGTTTGCTCGATACTTGAAGCTGAGCTCAGTGCCATCAACAAAGGAATCAAATTGTGTCTTCAACAGGGGCTGGATCATATATGGATTGAAATCGACTCTAAACGTGCATTACAGCTCATTAACCAGGTGAGCAAAGGACCTTGGTGTGTTCAATATATCTTGGAGGAGATTAACCAAGCTCAATCGTGCATGAATTTAACATTCAGCCATATTAGGAGGGAAGGCAATGTTGTTGCTGACTGGATTGCTAATTTAGGATATAAAGAAAAGACTTCCAAAATCTTGAAATCATCTGATTTTGTTAAAGAAGGAAGATGTGTGATTCGTATGGACAAAAGTGATATTCCTAGTATTAGAGTTGCTTAAGATTTTCTTTTTTCATGATTTACATGTATAGTGCTGAGGTATTTGTTAAAGTTGTTGCTGCTTTTCACATTGGTTCATTTAGTATTAGGCGTCTCTTGTAATAATTGGGGAGGTAAGGCACATAAGTCCCCCTCCTTTCATTTGTAATGGCTTTCTTGTTGTTAATAAAATGGTAGGGGAATCCAAATCCCATCTCACAAATCTAACGGAGGGGTAAAAGTCACGTTGGATTTGTGTTGATGATTTTTTTTTTTTAAAAGAACACGTAATTAATTAAATTCTGAAAAAGTACTTGCCAAGTACCAATTAATTAACTTATTCTTGTGGTGCACTTATTAAGAACTTGATTCACTTATCATGTGCATAATTAAAGAATCCATAACAATAATTAGGAAATCACATGGAATGAATCATATTTTTGTTAATAATTTTTCAAAAAGTTATTGATAGAAGAATCTTAAAAAAAATTATTATATATGTAAATCAAGTAAAATGATCTTAGAATTTAAGTTGTTATATGAATTCATTGTTCAATAAGATACTGAACAAAGTGTACTACTTTATCACATATATTCACATATTTAATATAGATTTAAAATTAGTGGCCAAATTAAAGCGAGAATGAAAATCCTCATGCTATTTTAATAAGTGGAAGATATATGAAAAAATATTGAGGCCTTTTGACTTAGATCTTGTTTCCCGTACGTTCATCCGTATAACCAGCTGCACTTCCACTTCGCCACCGTCAACCGCGCACGTGCGGACTATGCTTCTTGCTTCCTCCACCACCCTGCTTCCTCGGATTAGTCATTAATGCTCATTAATTTTTGTTGCGGTCAAATTCAATCAAGTACTCACTTCGTCTCAATTATATAGACTTGTTTGATTTTTTACAAAGATTAAGAAAATATATTTAATGTTATTGAAAAAATAATTTTTGTAAAAAAAATTTCAACTTATTCTTATTTAGTATCAAAATTATTATATTGAAAGTAAATAGGGGTACATTGATAAATAAACAAAATAAATACTTGTGAATAAAGAAAAAAATCTATATAATTGAAACAAACGAAAAAGGAAAGACAGTCTATATAATTGGGACGAGTGGATATTAAACTATAATAAATTTAAGTGTAAATGTTTAGTGCATCATAAGATAATTGTCATGCATGTAAGCACATAGAATAAGTAAATAGGTATGTTATTAAACTATAATAAAACAATTCCAATTTCAAATTTTTAGTTAAATATTTCAATGTATGCTCTCAAGTTTTCATCATTAACCTCCGTTTGTTAACACTGTAGTGATTTATAAATTGATTTATTTATGATTTTGAGGTAAAATGTGTGGTTGAAAAGTGGAGAGAGAAAATTTGAATGATTAAAAAATTGTTTAAAAAATTGTGTGATTTATAAACCGTTTACCAAACGGATTTGATTAAAGTAATTTGAACACACAAAAGATAAAATTAACAGAGTTAAAAGTATGTGATAAATATCTCATTGACGACTATACATTTCACAATATTTTCATTGATCGTTGTGCACTCTATAATTTTTATGATCAACTATTGGACTTTTGTAACGTGATGAAAACTAACAATAAGAGGTGTCAAGTGTGAATTAATCGGTTCTCCTCCACATCATTCGTATCCTTGATTTTTTTGGAGTGATGATGTCTGATGGTGTAATGATTTGGTAAGTTAAGTGGCTAGTCAATTATGTTTTAAAGTTTATTGGTCAATGGTAAATAATATGAAAAGTACAATGGTTATTAGTTCATTAGCCTACCACTGTAATAAAATGCATTGGACCAATTACTTTCAAAAAAAAAAAAAACCATTGGACCAATTCACTTGTTTTAAAAAGGTGGCGGTGACCAATGCCTGCAATTTGAAAACTTATAGCATGGTTGGTAATGGGAAAAAAAATTATTTTGATGAAATGTGTGGTTGAAAAGTGATTGAAAAGTGTGGAAAGTGATAGATCCCATAAAAATGTGTGGTTGAAAATGAGTGTGGGAAATTTGGAAAATTTTAAAAAACTTTCACATTACCAAACATGCCCTTAAATGAGTTTTTTTCACTCTTATGCATAATGATTTGTAATTAATTTCTTTGTTATGGTGAAATTATTAATATGAATCTCAGCTTTAATTTCTTAATTGATTTTCTTATATCTAGAGCTATTATTTCATTGAATTGCGAAAGATAACAAATCAAGATGTGAGTTATTTGTTTAGGCCATGCCATGTGTGATAAAAAATGAAGTTGGATGAAAGATAGAGATATATGTACTTTTGCTATTTTTAGTCTTTAATTGGATTCTTTGAGAATAAATGCACTTAATTAAGGAATAATTTTGATTCACATAGTTATATAGTTAATTGATTTAATTAGGTAGTATTGATTTTAATAGGGAGAGAGATTATCAATTAATTTAGAGAAATTCAAACAGAGTCAATGTTGTTAGAGGGGAATAACTATAGTGAATTCATGAACCCTAAAACTTAATTGAAAGCCCTAAATGGTTGAAAACACATTCATATTAATTTGTTATCTTAATCGTTATATTTATAGAAGAATCACCACACTAAGAGATTGTTTGGGAATGTGAAAAGTTACGATTTTTGTGATTTTTTTTTTTAGGATGTGTGGTTTAACAATGTTTGAAAAGTCAAAAACTGTGGGCTTGACTAAGAATAGATGGTTAAGATTGAGTTTGAAAAGTTGAAATGAAAATTTTTCCGTTATCAAACGGGCTTTGAATTGATTTTTGCTTTAATTGAGGTTAGGCATATTTTGATGGATAATTAGATAGAATAGTATTGGAGAAAATTACATCTACAAATGATTTTTAACTTAACAATTCAAAAATCTAATTTTAAACGTCTTTGTTCAAAAATCAGGTCATAAGTCAAATTTTATTAATAATAATATATTACAATTAAAAAAAACACATCCCAAGCCCTAAGCCAAACCCCAGACCCCCAATTCCATTTCCCCTTCCCCTTCCCTTCAGCTCTTCCATCCACCTTCTCCATCGGAAGAAGTAGTTGCCGGACAACTAAATGGCTAACGTGGTAGAGGGCGGTAATTATGCAATGTTGATCGTTGTCTCCCTCGTCACGTCTGTCGCTAATTTTGTTTCTCTGCGATGTAGCATATCAAATTCGATATGTGTTGTTGAATGCGCGGTGATGCGTGATTTGAAGGTAGTGCGGTGGATGTCAGGCGGTGTTTGTGGTAGTATAGTGTTGTTGATGTGTGGTGGTGATGTTGCGATTGAGGTCGTGATAAATTGTTTTCAGTGATTGTGGTGATTGTTGTAATGCTAAGTGTGGTGCTGCTGTGGGAGTGGCGTTGTAGGTGGTTGTGGCACTTTTCAGTGCGGCTATGGAGTGTGATTTTGGTGGTGATGGGAAGATGACGATAGTGGTGGTGATTCTTGGCGGTGACAACGAAGTGGGTGTTGGTTTTTGTGTAGTGGTACATCGGTGTGCAGATGTGGTGGTGGTGGTGCTGGCGATGATGGCGATGGCAGCGGTGGTGGGTGGTGGCGAGAGTGGTATGGGTATTGTGTAAAGATTGCTTGTGACCAATCATATGAGGAATTGTGACCAATAGATAAACTATTGTGATCTAATATTAATATGAGATTGTGACTAAATTTGTAATCGTGGCTTCAAATATGTTAACTTGTGAATAATTTGTGAGTTGTGATCGAAAAATAAATTGTGACATAGAATAATCGTAATTTAGCGGTCGTCGGGGCGACAATGTTGGCGATCGGTGGTGGCGGCGGTGGAGGAGGTGTTTACGGTCGGTGGTGGTGTTGATGGTGTATGACCAAAATGCGCAATTTGTTACTAGCAAATAATATATGTGACCTAAAAATTTGATAATGTGTTACCTTAAGTTGAATTATTGTGACCTAATATTTTGATATTTGTGACCTTAAAATAAGTTTGACCAATTAATTCGATAGTTTATGATCTTTAATTAAATTAGTGTGACTTAATATTTTGATATTTGTGACCTAAAAATAAGTTGTGACCAATTAATTATTATGATCATAATTTGTGACCTATAAATTTGTGGTTTGTGATCGAGAAATAGATTGTGACCAACTAAATCGATAACTTGTGAACAAAAAATGAGTCAACCAAATAATTTTATAAATTGTGATATATAAAATTTATGATATGTGATCAAGAAAACTAATGATTTGTGAAAACTGTGACCTAAAAAAGTTTTGATTTGTATCCGAGAAAAAATTGTGACCAATGAAATTTGTGATTTGTGACCAATAAAGAAATTGTAACTTATAATTTGTTAAGTTGCGACCAATTGACTCGAGATTTGCGACCAAAAAAATCTTGACCCACGAAATTCGAAATTTGTGATCGAGAAATAAATTGTGACTGTGACCATAAACTTATCACCTGATTTGTAAGTTGTGATCTAAAAAATTATGACTTGTGACCATAATAAGCTGTGACCTAAAAAATTGTGACTTGTGATCATAAACAATAAAATATATAATTAATTATGACCTGATTTTTGAAATAAAACCTTAAGTTTCTTAATTTTGAAAATATGTACTTTAAAACGTTAGTTATGTATTCTTCCCATAGTATAGTGTGCTCAAGCAAAAACACCCCAATACTAGTTGCCACTGATATGTAATGGGACAATAATGTACTAATTAGTATAATACTTATTTATTATATCGTGCACTTGCATTTTTTTTACCGAAATGGCAAAGATACAATAATTAAAACATTTCTATTTTTTACAATGTTTCCCCAATTACTTTTTATTTACTTTTTGAATATAACTTCTCAGACGTGTCATCTAACGCTGAGGTGCCAGCACATAAATAGAACTTTAAAATTGTTGAAAAAAGAAAAGAAAAAGAAAAACTCTTATCTATATTATGAAAAATAAGTTATTGATATCATTCATTTTTCTAATAGCACAGAAAAACAATGCTACTTGTGACAATTTCTCTCAAGTCATGAATTCAAGAGGCCCACTTTCTACTAACATTCTTTCTGTGGGCTTTAAAATGGGTGTATACATTATAAACCTAATCCATTTATGCTTAATATTTCGGGGAATTTCGATTGATACAATCTAATGAAACCTCTTAACGAAATATACGACATAAATTATTTAAAACTGAAAAATGCCAAATTTTATAATATAATTTGTGAAAATATCCTTTTAACAAACAATGGGGGTAAAATAAGAGATATTAACAAAGAAATGAGCGTAAGTTACAAATTCAATAACATGCATTTAGGAAATTGAAAACTCACGCCATTCCAAATAAAGGGGAGATTACCATATCAAAAATCCATCCAATTTCATTTTTTAATATCAAAGTATTTCAATTGAGAACTGATGACCTATATATTTTTGGAAACTAGTAAAATCAACTTTAGATTATTTTCTTCTCTTACGCAGTTGGCATTGAAATTGATGTGTCACAATTCTGCTCACGTTCTACTGTGCAGGAGATGATTTCATATATTGTTTACTTGGTTTGATTGTGACAATTCAAAGCAAGTATATACTTTTTAAATTAAAAAAAAAAAAATCAAATATATTAAAAATAATTATTCAAATCATGTACTAGGATAACAAAAAGGTCGAATATATTCTAAATGTGTCACAAGTTAAAAAACACTCGACTATATGCAACTCTATACATATAGAGAGAGCCGAGGACTTTTATGCTACCACACAATCAGATAGATAGAATATGTTGCTCGACACAGGTAAATATTTTATTGAACGTTGAATAACATAAGTTGCTCGGACGGTAGACAAAAAAAAAATCTACTAGAGAGATACATATAGATAGATATATAGAGAGAGATTGGGGGGGGGGGGGACCCCGATGTCTTGTATAGGTGAGACAATGCATGATACAAAGGTTATGATGCATGTCTACTAAAGAGAGAGTCCAATCTCAATCACAAGAGATTCCCATGCACACCCACTCCATCCCTCCCCATTTTTTAATTTTTTGGTATATGACACTCAACTAAAGTTGCTTGCTTTCCCCACCCCGTAACCCATTCACATGTCATCGGCGGGGGTTTGATGTATTTTAGTTGCTCTAAGTACAGACAGCCACTATATTAAACTATTCATGATTTGGACCTCAAAATTCAAGAAAATTTTTTAATTAAAAAAATGTTGTATATTTCTTATGTTTTGCAAAAAAATCATATTTTTATTTGATGAAGAAGTGTAACATTAAATTGTGCTACGTTGGTACATGTTTATTTATCAAGCAAACTGATCTCTAGTACCGTATTTATTAACTCGATCGAGTTCAAGTTTGTTTTATATAAAACACTTTTTAGCATACAAGTTTAATAGACTCTAATTCTAACAAGGAGTCGAATTATTTTATTAAACTTATTTTTAAAGCTAAATATTCTTGTTACATTCTCGATACCTCTACTTGCTGGAATCAAGATCACCAAAAATTCAGATATTCGAAGTAATTAGCTTCAACCTTTTTCAGAGTACTTATGTCTATTTGGCTATAGTGAAGTTATCTCGAGCTCATCTTCTCATTGAAATAAAACACAAAGCAATGTTTTTAACATGTGAAAATGACACGAAAAAGAAAATTTAAAAATGGTAAAATCTGCGAAACAAAACTAAGAAAAACTATATATATATTTATTTTTTTTAATTTCTTTTTTCCAAATGTCATTTTCTTAAATTTCAATTCATACATCGACAAAGGCCCAGATTAATAGTCGTATGTTTTTGAAACTTGAGGAGACATCAACAGTTGTTCTCAAGAATTTGTGGCATTAGACAAGATTGATGAGGCATCATTATGCTAGGGTTCTGCAAAGCAATTTTGTGCTTTATTGGAAGAGAAGTAGAGAAGAGATGCAAAATATCCAATCAAAAGATTAAATTATTATTTTGCAGCTACACACAAATAAAAATGGACTTCTTTTTCTTGTGAAAATCTATCCAGCCCGACTAGCTTAATCTCGCGATCGAATGTGTCAAGTAGTACTCGACTCGCTAAACTCAAAAGTCAAGGCAATCGAGCTGATAGAAGAAAAATACTGGCATCTATGTAATGTAATACCCTAACAAGAAGACCGTAAGTGCAAAAATATATAAATATTTATATATTTATAAATATATAAATATTTTGTAATCCGATAAAATTGTACGCCAAAATTAATAGATAAACAATTTTCTCGGACATAATATTTCAATCTCAATTGTCATAATGTCATAGATCAATCAAGATTGTACATCTTGTAACATGTTTGGTTTTAAGGCCCTAGCAAAGGAAAAGTAAGACTAGGGATTTAAGTTAACTTATTACCTACATTGACATCTATATATCTTAATATATATAATAACAATATAGCCGTCACATAAATCCGCACATAGTTTTCCGCCATTTTTACCTGCTATTTTAGGAAACTTTATAGTTTTATTAATTATTTTAATAATTGAATTAGGGAACTTCAATTAATGCAAAATTAATTATAGGTTACATGTAATAAATAACTTATTGATTTGTAAAAAATAAAAAATCTATAAAAATGTCAAATTGTATATTATTTTTATTCTTTTGATAATTATTGTAATATTTTGAAGTAAAAAAATATGCAATATAGGTTTCAAATTCAAGATCTTAACGAGAAGTTTAATACAAGCTAACAAATGAAAGCAAACTCTAAATATATCATTCATAAAATTGTCTCAAATAATAAAGGTAAAAATTTTACTTATACTTTTTTACTCTTTCCAATATCCAATCTTTTTAATTTATCTCATTTAAGTCATAAAATGGTATATATCATTTCTTACCTAACTTCAATTTGACATAAATGAATAATTTCAAATCTTAATCTTAATATATATATATATATAATAACATAGCCGTCACATAAATCCGCACATAGTTTTCCACCATTTTTACCTGCTATTTTAGGAAACTTTGTAATTTTATTAATTATTTTAATAATTGAATTAGGAAACTTCAATTAATGCAAAATTAATTATATGTGACATGTAATAAATAACTTATTGATTTGTAAAAAATAAAAAATCTATGAAAAGGTCAAATTGTATATTTTTTTTATTCTTTTGATAATTATTATAATATTTTGAAGTGAAAAAATATGCAATATAGGTGTCAAATTCAAGATCTTAACGAGAAGTTCAATACAAGCTAACAAATGAAAGCAAATTCTAAATATATCATTCATAAAATTGTCTCAAATAATAAAGATAAAAGTTTTACTTATATTTTTTTACTTTTTTCAATATCCAATTTTTTTAATTTATCGCATTTAAGTCATAAAATGATATCTATCATTTCTTACATAACTTCAATTTGACATAAATGATTAATTTCAAATCTTTTTTCTTATCAAATGAAAAGAAATAATAGATATCCGATCTTTCTAAGTAAATTCAACTGAATCATTTTATTTTTTACAACTTTAGGTTTCGATAAACTCTTTGGTAATTTTGAAATTAATTTTATAAATTTACTCATTATGTTCATTTATCTATTTTTTAATTTTTATAAATTTAAAATAACATCAATTTGTAAAATATATACTACAGACTTTAACAATTAATTCATTGAATTCTATAGAAAATAAAAACATAAGGTTTTATCAAACTTATTCTATTTAAAAATAAAATATGGTCAATACAGTTATTTAACATGTTCAAAAAATAGTTTTTGTGTGTGTGTGTGTGTAACATGACCATTTTTAATACTTGGTGAAAAATAAAATGTCACATTGTATTTGAAACCATTGAATAGGAGTAAGTTTGATATATACTATAGAAATAGTTTTAAATGCATGATTGAAAATGAAAGAAGGTAGTATGAAAAATAAAATAATTGTCAAATCAATCAATTGAGTGATTGAAAATTGATTTTCTTTTTTTTAGAATGTGTGGTTAAAAAGCAGTATGTGCAATTGTGAAAAATTAGTTTTAAATAATATGTGGTTGTGAATGAACATAAAATTTTTTTTTTGAATAATCAATTCTATATGAATAAATAAATTAAGAAAACTAGAGAATGAACAATTAACTGTTAAAAAAATGCAATTCATAACTTTTTTTTTTCTTTTTTTGATTGTATATTGAATATACAATTTATGCATTAAAGTGAAAAATCTTATAGGGAGAAATGAAATTACAAATTATTCACAATTTGTGGATACAAGATATTATTATTATTTTTTTATTGTATTATTTTTATCGAGCATTGTATTTTTACAACTTATTTAATAAATATTATTTATTTCGTGCATCGCACGGGTGCGATTACTAGTAATATATAAAAGTAGATGAATCAACCTCAATCAACTTCACTTTTTCCCTCCAAAATTCTTGTACTATGTGCAGATTTTAATTATTTTTTTTTTTTTTCAATTTTTGGAGACTTCAATATTTATCAATTATCATGTTCACACTACTTATATGTGACGACCCGAATTCTCGACCATTCGAGTGCCACTAAAAGTGACTCATATCATATTATCGAGACTTAAATAGTAATGTAAAAATTATTCAAAAGAATAAATTAGAATCCCATAATTTTATTTGTGAATAAAAATAGAACATAATTTTCTTACATAAAGTTCAACATAATTATCTCATCAATCTTAACCACTTTTGCCACTTCCATGTTGACCGCCTCGAACCTTCAATTATCTGAAAATGGTAAATATCGTGGAGTGAGATTTATAAAATCCCAGTAAGTATACCAAGCATAAATTTTCTTTTGAAAGCATATGGATCATTTTCATCATAACATAGGATAGGATCGAAATACTCATAAACATAGAGAGACACAAGAATTTTACCGAACTTAAATGGCAAGAATTCTTATGTGTAGCGCTACTAAACTCCGGTACCCTTAGCATAATCATAAACATATCATATGGGACCCATAGCAATCTTGTGAGATTTATTTCATAGCAATGATCCAAATATTTTCGTTAAAAACATAAGGTATTTTACTTTTCATAAAAACATACTTACTTTTCTTAAAAACATAAGGTATATTTACATTTCATAAAAACATACTTACTTTACATAAAAACATAAGATATACTTACATTTCATAAAAACATACTTACTTTACATAAAAACATAAGATATACTTACATTTCATAAAAACATACTTACTTTACATAAAAACATAAGATATACTTACATTTCATAAAAACATACTTACTTTACATAAAAACATAAGATATACTTACATTTCATAAAAACATACTTACTTTACATAAAAACATAAGATATACTTACATTTCATAAAAACATACTTACTTTACATAAAAACATAAGATATACTTACATTTCATAAAAACATACTTACTTTACATAAAAACATAAGATATACTTACATTTCATAAAAACATACTTACTTTACATAAAAACATAAGATATACTTACATTTCATAAAAACATACTTACTTTACATAAAAACATAAGATATACTTACATTTCATAAAAACATACTTACTTTACATAAAAACATAAGATATACTTACTTGTCATAAAAACATACTTACTTTTCATAAAAACATAAGGTGTATTTACCTTTCATAAAAACATACTTACTTTTCATAAAAACATAAGATATACTTACTTGTCATAAAAACATACTTACTTTTCATAAAAACATAAGGTGTATTTACCTTTCATAAAAACATACTTACTTTTCATAAAAACATAAGATATACTTACTTGTCATAAAAACATACTTACTTTTCATAAAAACATAAGGTGTATTTACCTTTCATAAAAACATACTTACTTTTCATAAAAACATAAGATATACTTACTTGTCATAAAAACATACTTACTTTTCATAAAAACATAAGATATACTTACTTGTCATAAAAACATACTTACTTTTCATAAAAACATAAGGTGTATTTACCTTTCATAAAAACATACTTACTTTTCATAAAAACATAAGATATACTTACTTGTCATAAAAACATACTTACTTTTCATAAAAACATAAGGTGTATTTACCTTTCATAAAAACATACTTACTTTTCATAAAAACATAAGATATACTTACTTGTCATAAAAACATACTTACTTTTCATAAAAACATAAGGTGTATTTACCTTTCATAAAAACATACTTACTTTTCATAAAAATATAAGATATACTTACTTGTCATAAAAACATACTTACTTTTCATAAAAACATAAGGTGTATTTACCTTTCATAAAAACATACTTACTTTTCATAAAAACATAAGGTGTATTTACCTTTCATAAAAACATACTTACTTTTCATAAAAACATAAGATATACTTACTTGTCATAAAAACATACTTACTTTTCATAAAAACATAAGGTGTATTTACCTTTCATAAAAACATACTTACTTTTCATAAAAACATAAGATATACTTACTTGTCATAAAAACATACTTACTTTTCATAAAAACATAAGGTGTATTTACCTTTCATAAAAACATACTTACTTTTCATAAAAACATAAGATATACTTACTTGTCATAAAAACATACTTACTTTTCATAAAAACATAAGGTGTATTTACCTTTCATAAAAACATACTTACTTTTCATAAAAACATAAGATATACTTACTTGTCATAAAAACATACTTACTTTTCATAAAAACATAAGGTGTATTTACCTTTCATAAAAACATACTTACTTTTCATAAAAACATAAGATATACTTACTTGTCATAAAAACATACTTACTTTTCATAAAAACATAAGGTGTATTTACCTTTCATAAAAACATACTTACTTTTCATAAAAATATAAGATATACTTACTTGTCATAAAAACATACTTACTTTTCATAAAAACATAAGGTGTATTTACCTTTCATAAAAACATACTTACTTTTCATAAAAACATAAGATATACTTACTTGTCATAAAAACATACTTACTTTTCATAAAAACATAAGGTGTATTTACCTTTCATAAAAACATACTTACTTTTCTTAAAAATATAATGTATTTTACTTTTCATAAAAACATACTTACTTTTCATAAAAACATAAGGTGTATTTACCTTTCATAAAAACATACTTACTTTTCATAAAAACATAAGATATACTTACTTGTCACAAAACCTTCCTTACTTTTCATAAAAACATAAGATATACTTACCTTTTAAAAGATTAAAATGAAGTGTAGTAGTAAACGAACCAAAACTTTCTTGACCACCTTGAATTTCTCTTACTTGTGGATTTTGTCAAGAGATTGGAAATAAGTGTATATGTGTAAAGTTGTGTGTAAAAGAGATGGGTTTAAATAGATGTATAAAGTTGGCATATTATAAACATAATCATTCAATTCTATTAATTTTAACACATCCTTTTCTTAAAGTAAAGCACCATTCATATACTTTTCCATATTTATACAAATATTATGCTCTTCATGATTATATATAATGGAGTATATAAATCATTCATATACTTTTCCAATTTTATACAAATATTATGCTCTTCATGATTATATATAATGGAGTATATAAATCATTCATATACTTTTCCATTTTTTATACAAATATTATTATGCTCTTCATGATTACATATAATAGAGTCTTATTAATCATTCATATACTTTTCCATATTTATACAAATATTATGCTCTTCATGATTATATATAATGGAGTATATAAATCATTCATATACTTTTCCATATTTATACAAATATTATGCTCTTCATGATTATATATAATGGAGTATATAAATCATTTATATACTTTTCCATATTTATACAAATATTATGCTCTTCATGATTATATATAATGGAGTATATAAATCATTCATATACTTTTCCATTTTTTATACAAATATTATGCTCTTCATGATTACATATAATGGAACCTCTCATGCTTGCATATATTTTCTTAATTTAAATAATAAAAGTAATTTTTGTATAAATAAATATTGGGATAACATTGAATTAAGTATTTGGACTTAATATACTTTAAATCAAGAGAATGGAGATATTTTTAGAAATTCGGAATTTAATTTAAAATCGAACGATCTCGATTATTTCTTGACTTGGCTATACGAATACGTCGCTGCGTTAACTTAATAAAAATGGGTGAAATAGTAGCGACACGATTTTCTATTAAAATAATTATTAATCGCGTAAAAATTCTTGGTCGCTACAAACTTACCCCCTTAAAATAATTTCGTCCTCGAAATTAAACTTACTTGATCTTATGATTTCTGAACACTTAATCAGAATCTCTTCTCTTCTTCTCTTAGGTAGTATCATTGCTACTATATTTAACCCACTGGACTTTGACTAAATGCATATCTTTGTTTTTCTTAAAAACATGGACTTTTCTATCAATAATAGACATATGTGTCTACTCATAAATTCTGACTCAAAAGGAAAATTCCCAATCGTATGTGATATTTCATCATGTCTTGTAGTACTCATGTAACCTGTCACTTATCATCGTATCATGTGACCTCAAATATTCGTATTAATATCTCTAAAATTTCAATAAATCTTTACTAACATATCATACCATAATAATTAGTCATTTCTTCTTATCACCAAATATCCTAAAGTAAATAAAATGGTTACCTGAATATTCCCTATGTAATATATCCAAACATATTATTCATCAATCAACATAATATCATCAGCTTATCTTTTCCCATATTTGTAACCAAAAAATTCAAATAAATAATTAGCTCCCAAATAACTAAAATTCTTCACTTAATTGTCACAACATTTCCCGCAAGGTATTTCTTTCACTTGTACATACTTATGAATTCTGATTCGATACGGTCCTTATTTCACTTTCACGTATTCCCGTATCATCACACCATACCTTAATTACTTATTATTATACCTAAAATATCAGTACCAAATCCAAGAAAATATTCTGTATCTCAAAATCTTATCATCAAATCTTCCTTTATCGATAAAATTAAACAGCGCATTAATTCTTGTCTCTTCTTTTCATTATTCTATTCCGCGCTTTCTTGCTGGAATCAATATCAGATGGATCCACTTAGTTCCTTTATACCTTTAAATAGATCATGTTGGGAAGAGGTTAGATCCATCAAAAATGGATATCATCCTTTCAAACATTCGCAAGTATTATTCCAATCTTCCTATGAATGATCTGAGAAAAATTTATCGAATTAGGCTCGAAAGGTTGAGGTTGCTGATGGCTCATGGTATTCCAGAAGATGTTCGCTGGTTGATCGAAGCAAAAGTTCGATTATCTGGTGAATTACCTATGACATTTCCAAAGCACATGCCTGGTTTAGGCAAAAGCACCTTCGCAAAGAAACGAAGAGCAAAAAGGCTGAATGGTTGCTACAAATGTGCTCGTTGGAACTGTGATACTCGTTGCAAAACAGTAGGATATTCTTCTACTAATCGGGATGATAAAATCAAATTCATAAAGGGTGGACTAAGTAAGGAGTCTTTGGATGATATTCGACTGACTCTTGAGACGCACCCAAGTGGTTATGTGCAACGTGAACTTCTCTCCTTATACGCTCAGTTTAACGAAGACAAAAATCGTTATAGTCTCAAAAATATAACTGCAAAAGATCCTATCTGCCAGTCTGTTTTACACAATGAGGTTGTGGCAAATCAGCATTGATATAAGGTAAATCTCTTGATACATATTTAAAATATTCTTCTGTTTCCTTTCACGCGTTTTGATAAAGGTTGGTAAAAATATATTTTCCTTTCTCGAGGTTTGATAAAGCTGGAAAATAAATCACCGAAAGATGAAAGCTTTGATAAAATAGTCAAAAGTAGGCTGATTTTGTCAAAAGTAAATCTTTACTTTTTCAGAATCAATCAAAAACAGTAAATTTTTCCGGCTTTAAATAGCCAAACATATTTCATAGTTCAGGCATCCCAAAATCACATCTTCTTGGTAAGTTTTCTCTTCTATACTATCAAAGATGGAAGCACCAAAACTTCGACAGATCAAAACTATTTGTGTATTTTGTGGATCAAAAGTGGGGAAAGGCTTCAGTTATCTAGAAGCGGCCGTAGATCTTGGAAAGAAACTGGGGGAAAAAAGGTATCACTCTTGTGTATAGGGGTGGTAGCAGTGGTCTAATGGGTTGTGTTTCCCAATCTGCTCTTGCAGAGAAATCAAAAGTAATCGGTGTCATACCTGTCCCTTTGGTAGATGTTGCAGGAAAAACACGAGGGCATGAAGTTCAAACCTTATCCATCCATGAACGCATAACTTGTATGCTATATGGTTCTGATGCCTTTATAGCCCTGCCCGGAGGTTTTGGTACCTTAGAAGAAATCTTTAACATTACCTCATGGGCTCAACTAGATCTCCATACTAAGCCTATTGGGCTTTTGAATGTTAACAATTTCTTTGATGGCTTGTTAACCTTTCTTGATTATGCTGTGGAACAGGGATTCATCTCTCCATTTTCCAGAAGGCTTCTTATTTCTGCTCCTACTATTGATGAACTACTGGATAAGCTGCAGTCATATATCTCAATACAAGATCCAGCAGGGGTTAAGATAGATTGGTCGCAAGGAAGGGGAATCAAGCGAAAATGGAGTCCGGTTAATGTAAACTTAACTTTATGAATCTTAGAATAGGTGGGGGTAGAGTACGGAGTATTCTTACTCTCGAGACACCCCTCTAATTTCCTAGGATTTTCCTTAATGTTTAAATCTTGTGTGTACCTCAAAGGTTCCAGGTGGTAGATTACGGAGTATTCTTACTCTCGAAACACACCTTTTTGAAGGTTTCTTTATTTCCTCAAAAGGTCAGAGGTGGTAGGATACGGCTACTCCGGAAACACATCTCTCAATTTGAGGAATTTCCCATGTTGCTTTCTTTTGCTTTTGCGTGTTTTCATGTATTTCCTTTCTAGGGTGACTCTTGTGTGTTCTCCTTATGAGAAAATAATAATATCTCTGATACCAACTGTGACGACCCGAATTCTCGACCATTCGAGTGCCACTAAAAGTGACTCATATCATATTATCGAGACTTAAATAGTAATGTAAAAATTATTCAAAAGAATAAATTAGAATCCCATAATTTTATTTGTGAATAAAAATAGAACATAATTTTCTTACATAAAGTTCAACATAATTATCTCATCAATCTTAACCACTTTTGCCACTTCCATGTTGACCGCCTCGAACCTTCAATTATCTGAAAATGGTAAATATCGTGGAGTGAGATTTATAAAATCCCAGTAAGTATACCAAGCATAAATTTTCTTTTGAAAGCATATGGATCATTTTCATCATAACATAGGATAGGATCGAAATACTCATAAACATAGGGAGACACAAGAATTTTACCGAACTTAAATGGCAAGAATTCTTATGTGTAGCGCTACTAAACTCCGGTACCCTTAGCATAATCATAAACATATCATATGGGACCCATAGCAATCTTGTGAGATTTATTTCATAGCAATGATCCAAACATTTTCGTTAAAAACATAAGGTATTTTACTTTTCATAAAAACATACTTACTTTTCTTAAAAACATAAGGTATAGTTACATTTCATAAAAACATACTTACTTTACATAAAAACATAAGATATACTTACATTTCATAAAAACATACTTACTTTACATAAAAACATAAGATATACTTACATTTCATAAAAACATACTTACTTTACATAAAAACATAAGATATACTTACATTTCATAAAAACATACTTACTTTACATAAAAACATAAGATATACTTACATTTCATAAAAACATACTTACTTTACATAAAAACATAAGATATACTTACTTGTCATAAAAACATACTTACTTTTCATAAAAACATAAGGTGTATTTACCTTTCATAAAAACATACTTACTTTTCATAAAAACATAAGATATACTTACTTGTCATAAAAACATACTTACTTTTCATAAAAACATAAGATATACTTACTTGTCATAAAAACATACTTACTTTACATAAAAACATAAGATATACTTACATTTCATAAAAACATACTTACTTTACATAAAAACATAAGATATACTTACATTTCATAAAAACATACTTACTTTACATAAAAACATAAGATATACTTACATTTCATAAAAACATACTTACTTTACATAAAAACATAAGATATACTTACTTGTCATAAAAACATACTTACTTTTCATAAAAACATAAGGTGTATTTACCTTTCATAAAAACATACTTACTTTTCATAAAAACATAAGATATACTTACTTGTCATAAAAACATACTTACTTTTCATAAAAACATAAGGTGTATTTACCTTTCATAAAAACATACTTACTTTTCATAAAAACATAAGATATACTTACTTGTCATAAAAACATACTTACTTTTCATAAAAACATAAGGTGTATTTACCTTTCATAAAAACATACTTACTTTTCATAAAAACATAAGATATACTTACTTGTCATAAAAACATACTTACTTTTCATAAAAACATAAGATATACTTACTTGTCATAAAAACATACTTACTTTTCATAAAAACATAAGGTGTATTTACCTTTCATAAAAACATACTTACTTTTCATAAAAACATAAGATATACTTACTTGTCATAAAAACATACTTACTTTTCATAAAAACATAAGGTGTATTTACCTTTCATAAAAACATACTTACTTTTCATAAAAACATAAGATATACTTACTTGTCATAAAAACATACTTACTTTTCATAAAAACATAAGGTGTATTTACCTTTCATAAAAACATACTTACTTTTCATAAAAATATAAGATATACTTACTTGTCATAAAAACATACTTACTTTTCATAAAAACATAAGGTGTATTTACCTTTCATAAAAACATACTTACTTTTCATAAAAACATAAGATATACTTACTTGTCATAAAAACATACTTACTTTTCATAAAAACATAAGGTGTATTTACCTTTCATAAAAACATACTTACTTTTCTTAAAAACATAATGTATTTTACTTTTCATAAAAACATACTTACTTTTCATAAAAACATAAGGTGTATTTACCTTTCATAAAAACATACTTACTTTTCATAAAAACATAAGATATACTTACTTGTCACAAAACCTTCCTTACTTTTCATAAAAACATAAGATATACTTACCTTTTAAAAGATTAAAATGAAGTGTAGTAGTAAACGAACCAAAACTTTCTTGACCACCTTGAATTTCTCTTACTTGTGGATTTTGTCAAGAGATTGGAAATAAGTGTATATGTGTAAAGTTGTGTGTAAAAGAGATGGGTTTAAATAGATGTATAAAGTTGGCATATTATAAACATAATCATTCAATTCTATTAATTTTAACACATCCTTTTCTTAAAGTAAAGCACCATTCATATACTTTTCCATATTTATACAAATATTATGCTCTTCATGATTATATATAATGGAGTATATAAATCATTCATATACTTTTCCAATTTTATACAAATATTATGCTCTTCATGATTATATATAATGGAGTATATAAATCATTCATATACTTTTCCATTTTTTATACAAATATTATTATGCTCTTCATGATTACATATAATAGAGTCTTATTAATCATTCATATACTTTTCCATATTTATACAAATATTATGCTCTTCATGATTATATATAATGGAGTATATAAATCATTCATATACTTTTCCATATTTATACAAATATTATGCTCTTCATGATTATATATAATGGAGTATATAAATCATTTATATACTTTTCCATATTTATACAAATATTATGCTCTTCATGATTATATATAATGGAGTATATAAATCATTCATATACTTTTCCATTTTTTATACAAATATTATGCTCTTCATGATTACATATAATGGAACCTCTCATGCTTGCATATATTTTCTTAATTTAAATAATAAAAGTAATTTTTGTATAAATAAATATTGGGATAACATTGAATTAAGTATTTGGACTTAATATACTTTAAATCAAGAGAATGGAGATATTTTTAGAAATTCGGAATTTAATTTAAAATCGAACGATCTCGATTATTTCTTGACTTGGCTATACGAATACGTCGCTGCGTTAACTTAATAAAAATGGGTGAAATAGTAGCGACACGATTTTCTATTAAAATAATTATTAATCGCGTAAAAATTCTTGGTCGCTACATTATATCTCTCATCCAATAATCAACTTCAAAATCCACTTCAAACTAGTTGGGTCTTCAATATTTATTTATTATTTTCAAAATCGCTGACGTATACTTACATTCTTCAATATTTATTGTGTTTATATGATTTCTATTTCCCGCCGCCTAATTACACTGGAAAGTTAGTTTTTTTTTTTCAGAATTTGTTTGATTTTTTTCCCTTTTTCAAAATCTATCTATTCATTTTTGTTTTCTATATCCTTTTTTTTTCATTTCTCGATATACAACCTCTTTCATTTATGTTATATATAATTATTATGAAGATATACACAATAATAAAAGATTCAATTAAATAGTTATTTCTTTGAAAAAATGTGCACTGTTTAACATGACCCTTCCACTCCACCTTCTATTTATCACGTTTTATGATTCCAAATTTTCGGTGTGGTGATAATGCTTATTAGTTATTAATATTACAAACCAGTTGAAAATAAAAAATCGTAAATTATTTTTTGAAAAAGTAAAAAGGATTGGCACTACTCTTTTCTTCAAGACCTGTGATATTTTGAGTCGTTGAACATAGATTTTGGTTTCTGACAAAAAAGAAAAAAATATTAAAACAATAATATTGTAGAGAAAGCTTCGAAAACAATATAGAATGCAAAATTATTTTGGACAAATAAGAGGATTTGTTAATAGTCTATTTATATTATGTTCTAGATTTCTCTGTTGGGGTTGCAATGTGTTAACTAATGTTGGGCTATTTAGAATAGCTTTTGGTTGGATAGATATGTTAATGGTTTCGGCCGTTGAGTGAAGAAAAAACATATTATTCATGGGTCAGTATATATATTTGATGAAATTGTATATCACATTATATAAAAAATAATAAAAACAAGAAACTAGAATTATTATTTTTTTTTAAATTTTCTTTTACCGAGAAGTTGTTTTTTATTTTTTATGATATAAGAACGATAATTTGTTTGATTTTACTTGTTTATATTTGACTTTTTTGTGTCAAAATCTCTCTTTTCATAAAAAAAAAAAAAAAAAAAAAATGTGTTTTTCTAATGTTTTCAATGTTACAAATAAAAATTTGTGTTCAGTTATACAAATCCAAAGTAAAATTTTCAGTTAAAATTTTATTTCTAGATAATACTCTCTCCATCCTACAAAGATAATCCACTATTTCTTTTTTATCTGTCTAAAAAAGATAGCCTACTTTATTTTTTAAGAGTTAAATTAATATTTTATATTCCTTTTTGTCTTTAACCTGTGTGAAAATGAGTAGAGAACTATCCTTATGGGACGGAGAGAGTACTAAATTATAAATCACATCATACGTATAATTTTTTTTTATAAATAATCTTATTTTTAGTTATTTAGTACATCTAAAAATTGGAGCTCTTTTTTATAGCGTATTATTAAATATTTTTATAGATAATTGCATTTAATACGTAATTAATTTCTTATAATAATTGTGATATTTTATTGATAATTTTATGGATAAATATTTGGTTTAGTCATACAGATATAATGTCAAATTCTCAATTAAAATTATATTTAAAATTTATAAACATTCGTATTTTTATAAATCACGTTGTATTGAAATTTTTATAACTCAATCCTATTTTTAAGTTACTTATTACATATACATATTAAAGTTCTTTCCTATATTGCATTATTTATTAAAATTATTTCAATGACATTACATTTAATTCTTAATTTCAAAAAGTCTCATATCACATTTTTTTAACATTAACGGTTAACAAATTTATTTATATTGTTTGAAATGATATAGTTATTAATGGTTTTTGTCCTTACCGTTAATTTTAAAATTTCAAAAAGTAATTAACCATACCAAGATATTTTTTGCTATATTTTAATTCAAATTTTATGATATTTTTTCACAATAATATATAAATTGTCTCCCAATTTACTTAACTAAAAATTGAGATGATTAATACTAAATTATAATTTCAATTAGAAAATAATTACGTTGTATAAATATTGAAAACCTAAAATATCATAAATTTAATGCAATATCTTTATCAATCTCGCAATTTTTTTTTTTATTATTATTATACATGTTATTTTTCATTATCAATGGTCAAAATATTGAATTTTATCTTTTATATGCATGATCTCTATTATTAACTTTTTCATCTATTGTTTGAATGTTCAGAGTATATGAATACTGAAGATCTTACATTTAAGTGTTCATTTTGCAAAGTGAATTTTTGGTTCGAGGAGATAGTGAATAATCGTTACAAAACTTGACGATCATATATATTCTATAAGATCAAATTCTATCTGATAGTAATACAGGATACAAGTTCTTTATTCCAAGGATATGTTGAGTCATTCGAAATTTAGGATACTTATTAGATTTAAAAAAAAAAATAATAATAATTTTCATTGATGGTATCATATGCCATGGCTATCAATAAGAGTCAGACACAATCATTTTCGCATATATGACTTCTTCCTAAAAGGTTGATGTTTATACATGAAACTAATAAATGATGAACTTATATCTTATTTGTGAATATTATTTATTTTGTTTAAGAATTCATTTAATTTTGAATATGATTATTTTCATTTAAACGTTTCTTCCTGTACATCGCATGGGATGATTCACTAGTATTATTAATAGTACTTCACTATTTCGTTAATAGTATATTAAATTGATCCTTTAGTCCAGTAATTAGTCGATAACTTTGTTACTTTGAATTCAACAATATCAAGAAGTTAAATATTTCGATAATATTATTTGTTGTTTATCGTACTGACGTGGATTAAATATGTCGACCTTAACTTAAAATTGCAGCTGGTTTATTAAGATCGAGGTGATTTTATGACGAGGTGATTTTATGACGAGGTGATTTGTGACCGACCTCAACTTGGAGGGAGAGGTGATTTCCCAAAACCGAGGTGACAAGTTGCCGAGGTGATTTTCACCCGACCTCCACTTAAAGAGAGAGGTGATTTGCCATGAACGAGGTGACTTGATGCCGAGGTGATGTTGACCGAGGTGAATTCCGAGCGTGGTGAGACTGGCGGCGCTGCTGAAACATCAAATCAGCTGTATTTATGTGTCAGTAATTATGATTGTTTGTGAAATGTCAGTATAATCATCTGTGACATGTTGTCAACAATTTCAGTAGTCATTGTCAGTCACATGCTGCAGACGTGATATGTTGTAATGATTATGTTTAACTTCCCCAACTACTATAAATAGAGGGGGTAAATGCTCATTAATGGGCAGGTGATATAGAAAAAACCTCTCAAAACTCTTGCTATTTGTTTTCGTTGATTCGACCTGGCTGTCAGATCGGTATCGAACTGGACGTGAATTTATGTAACTTTAATCTCAGTTCGCTTTCGATCTGTGGCTTTTCCTACCTCCTGTTATACTTCAAACTTTATTACAACGTCGATCCTTTCATTCAAGAGCTGCATACTTAGACAAATTAATCAAAGAATATACAACTTATCTTTTAATTTGGGAGATCCTACTACTTTTATTTGTTGACAAAAACAGACGTCAACATTATTCAATATTATGTTATTTTTCTAAAAACTTAATGGAAAATAACTTCTAAAAGCAACCAAGCTTGCTAGCTATCTACTGAAAGATCTAAACGATTAAATAACTTTTCATCATCAAGTCATTAACAGTTAATAATATACAGCACGAGGTTGGAGAATTTATTTAGAGCTTGTATGGGTATGATTTTTTTAAAAAAAAGTTATTATTCTAAATTCAATCACACATTCTATATGTGACTATTTAGTTATATATTGTACAAAATAAAATCAATTTCTCTTTCGAAAAATCCCCAAAACAAGCTATTTGATTTTGGAGAATTCCTATGTAGTTAAAGGTTGGGAACATCAAAAGGAATGAGATTAAAATTCGATAATTAATTATTGATAAATAAAACAAGTAATTGTATGCCAATGCTAATTTTAAGAGACAATATATCCAACAACCAAATCCACCCGGCTCTCTTTGAATTTTGAAAGTAGTGAGTGGGATTCCAATGTTGTGAAGGAAATAATTTGAAGCAAGTAAGGTTTCGTATAACAAAGATTCGTGCTTCTGGGAAAAAAAAAAATTAATTTGACATATAAATTTATCGGTGTTCAAACTTGATAAACGTTCCAAACGCCCCTCCTCAAAAACTCATAATCTTTCCATCGATTAATTCTTTCTTTCTTTCTTGCCTTGACTATATTCTTATTACCAAGTAAAATGAGAAGGATTTTTTTTTTTTTTTTTTTTTTTAACATCCCACCCCACTAATAAATAGTACGAAAAGAAACTTACTAAAGGTTAATGAAATGATTAGGTCTTTTGATTTAAGGCAAAGTGGTGTCATCATTTCAATGCACAAACTGCAGGCTGTATCCCCATTTTTTCCCTCTAGTTCCTTGATTCCTGCAAAAATCACGCCTTAATCACTGTTTACTTTAAACTAATATCATCATTATGCCAAAAGTTAGGCATAAAGCTATATCGAAAGAAAAAAATATTTAATAAATGCTCACATTAAAAATGAATTTTTGTCTTTGAATATCCCACTCTCTTTTCATTTTTCCACTCACTAAACCCAAAAAAAACATGTTGTCTTTGTTTGTCTAATGCAGATGGAAAAATTTCCCAACTAATCCAATTACTTGTCGTTCATCGATTGTTGTTGGGGTAACCATTATTACTTTTTTTTACGAAGCATTAAAAAACGGCTCAATCTAAAACAAAATCAATTGATTATCGTCTGATTCTATTTGATTGATTCTATCACTTATCACATAACTATACGGTTTTATATGTAAGTCTTGGCGATAACTCTAGACTAAATCGAATCGGATCATCTTCACCCATAATGCGACCACGACCACCACTCATCCTTGCATACATGAAAAATAAGTAGCCCCCAGGACAAATCTTCCAGTAGCAAAGGGGAGGGGTGGTAAGTGCTCAGCGCAGCAATGTGCTTAGTTCGGTTTCCGTAAGATGGAATTGACTTTGTTGCAAGCGGGAGTTATTGAGAATTGCTCATGCTTACACAATCCTCTCCACCCTGGTTCCTGGAAAGCATAACCTGGATTTACTATCTCGAACCAATAATCTTGGGCGTGATCGGTTCGGGCCTTCAGGGTGTGGGATACACCTTTTTTTTTTTAATACATGAAAAATAAGTAAAATTGTACATACATATATGAATTGAAGTTGAGCAATTATTTTACTCCCACTTTTACTTTTTCCAGTCATTTCAGCCTTTTATAAGGCGGTGGCTACCAGCCTATTATCCATCAGATCTGCCCTTGACCCTACCTGCCCAATAATGCCATACCCGTCTACCCATTTCATGTGGTTCCCACCTTGCCTTCTCTTCTATTTGTTTGTTATGAAGGATTTGAGTGTGTAGTAGGAGTGACTACTACTTCAATCATCATACAGCAAAAGTCACAACTGCGGTTGGGAAATAATTGGGTTCATTTTCTTGCGACTTCAATAAGTATTTTTTTTTTTTTTTTTTCTCAATAAGAAAAAGGTATTGTTATTTTTGAAGTGATATTTCAAACAATTTGAAAAAATAAAATATTTATAGTTAGTTACATACATACATACATACAATACTCTATCATTATGTTTCAAGAAAAATAATATGTATAGTGTCCAATCCACGTGAATAATGAGTTATTATAACCAAATTAACGTGACCGTTTAAAATAAACACTTAGCAAGTTTTTGATATACACTCAATTTCTCAAATAACTTTTTAATTATACACATTTTTTCTCTTCAATTTTCAACCTAGTACATTAAAATTGAAAATCATAAATAAATCAGTCTATAAGCCTCTGTTTGTTAAAAATTTTTTGTTTAAAAACATATTTTTTTGTATTTTCTAGGTAAAATGTGTGATTGAAAAATGGAGAGAGAAAATGTGTGTGATTAAAAAGTGATTTGAAGAATTATCTAGGAAAAAACATGTTTAAAAATATGTTTGCCAAATATAACCTAAATCATACAGTGTTACCAAATAGAGGTTATCATTAAGAGTAAATGATTATATCAATGTTTAGAAAATCGGACTGGACCGGCAGTTGAATCGAGAAAAACGATCTGGTTAACCTCGAAAATCGGCATGTTCTCGAATTTCCTAGTTAAACCGATCGATTCGATCCGATCCAATTTTCTAAACATTACTATAATCATTTACTCTCAATGATAACCTCTATTTGATAATATGTGTGATTTATACTGGTTTATTTATGGTTTTCAATTTTGATGTAAAAAATAGTGGTTAAAAATTAAAGAAAGAAAATGTTTATGGTTAAAAAGTGATTTGAGAAATTGTGTAATTTATAAACCCGTTTATTTTGTTTATCAAACACTTGCTAAGTGTTTCTTATAAACAGTCACGTTAATTCGATCATGAACCGGTTGAAAATCGAGTTTTCTGGCAGATTTTTAATCCGATTTTTTTTTCTAATTGTTTTAAGCTACTTTTGCTTATAATTTTATTTTCTAAATGAGTAAATATTAGATTATTTGTAAAATAACTTATTTTTTAGAAAATCTTGTAATTTTTGGAATGATTTTTAATAGGAATGACAAAAAAACCCGACCCGACGGGTACCCGACCTGAACCCGTCCATAATGGGGTGAAAACAACCCGCCCCGTCGACCCACGGGGCGGGTTTGGGATGGAAATTGAAAACCCGCCGCGGGTTCGGGTCGGGTCCAACCCGCCTCGTTGTTGACCCGACCTGCTATAATATAAAATTAAAAATAAAATAAAATTGGAACTCGTTATTTAATTCAAGACACTGTATAAGTTAATCATTAAACTAGAAGAATAAACATGAAGCCATTTATCACTTGGAACTCGTTATTTTAATTTATAAAAGCATGATTTATTATTATTATTTTTTATCATATTGATTTTTGTCTAAAATGAATATGATAAAAAATGGAAGACTTACCAACTAAGATAGTTGTTGAGCAACTCAATCGCTGCATTCATTTTTGGCATTTCATTCTTATTAACTAAATTGAAAATGGATCCAAGAATTAAAATCCATCAAAAAATTATCATTAAAATACATAACGATAGAGGGGAAAGAGAAGAGAAAAAAAAATCCGGGTCGCAAACGGGTCGGCAGAGGAATCCGACCCGCCCCTGTATCTAGTGGGTTCGCGGGACGGGACGCGGATTGGCCGACCCGAACACGACCCGTTGCCATTACTAATTTTTAATGTTTTAATTGAAACCGGTTCAACTCGATCGAATATTTTATCCTTGACCGTTGCTTTTTTTCGATTCGAATCAATTTTTGATTTTCTAAACACTAAATTATAAAGAGTTAGAGACAAGCCCCCTGAACAAAACAATATGATTGATCTCTCAATTCTTGACTTAAATTTTCGGCCTAATGAAAAAATTCATCACTTGGTAGGATTTTTTGATAACCCTAGAAAGTACTTTTCGTCATCAGGGCACATCTCTCAGTGGCTAAGGGGAGGACTGGTAAGATTCAGCTCAGCGATGTGCAATATTCGAATCCTCAACCAATAGCTCACGACATGATCTATTGGGGCCCTCAATGTGTGAGTTACTGTGACGACCCGAATTCTCTTCCATTCGAGTGCCACTAAAAGTGACTCATATCATATTATCGAGACTTAAATAGTAATGTAAAATTATTCAAAAGAATAATTAGAATCCCATAATTTAATTTGTGAATAAAAATAGAACATAATTTTCTTACATAAAGTTCAACATAATTATCTCATCAATCTTAACCACTTTTGCCACTTCCATGTTGACCGCCTCGAACCTTCTATTATCTGAAAATGGTAAATATCGTGGAGTGAGATTTATAAAATCCCAGTAAGTATACCAAGCATAAATTTTCTTTTGAAAGCATATGGATCATTTTCATCATAACATAGGATAGGATCGAAATACTCATAAACATAGGGAGACACAAGAATTTTACCGAACTTAAATGGCAAGAATTCTTATGTGTAGCGCTACTAAACTCCGGTCCCCTTAGCATAATCATAAACATATCATATGGAACCCATAACAATCTTGTGAGATTGATTTCATAGCAATGATCCAAACATTTTCATAAAAACATAAGATATACTTACTTGTCATAAAAACATACTTACTTTTCATAAAAACATAAGATATACTTACTTGTCATAAAAACATACTTACTTTTCATAAAAACATAAGGTGTATTTACCTTTCATAAAAACATACTTACTTTTCATAAAAACATAAGATATACTTACTTGTCATAAAAACATACTTACTTTTCATAAAAACATAAGGTGTATTTACCTTTCATAAAAACATACTTACTTTTCATAAAAACATAAGATATACTTACTTGTCATAAAAACATACTTACTTTTCATAAAAACATAAGGTGTATTTACCTTTCATAAAAACATACTTACTTTTCATAAAAACATAAGATATACTTACTTGTCATAAAAACATACTTACTTTTCATAAAAACATAAGGTGTATTTACCTTTCATAAAAACATACTTACTTTTCATAAAAACATAAGATATACTTACTTGTCATAAAAACATACTTACTTTTCATAAAAACATAAGGTGTATTTACCTTTCATAAAAACATACTTACTTTTCATAAAAACATAAGATATACTTACTTGTCATAAAAACATACTTACTTTTCATAAAAACATAAGGTGTATTTACCTTTCATAAAAACATACTTACTTTTCATAAAAACATAAGATATACTTACTTGTCATAAAAACATACTTACTTTTCATAAAAACATAAGGTGTATTTACCTTTCATAAAAACATACTTACTTTTCATAAAAACATAAGATATACTTACTTGTCATAAAAACATACTTACTTTTCATAAAAACATAAGGTGTATTTACCTTTCATAAAAACATACTTACTTTTCATAAAAACATAAGATATACTTACTTGTCATAAAAAACATACTTACTTTTCATAAAAACATAAGGTGTATTTACCTTTCATAAAAACATACTTACTTTTTCATAAAAACATAAGATATACTTACCTTTTAAAAGATTAAAATGAAGTGTAGTAGTAAATGGACCAAAACTTTCTTGACCACCTTGAATTTCTCTTACTTGTGGATTTTGTCAAGAGATTGGAAATAAGTGTATATGTGTAGAGTTGTGTGTAAAAGAGATGTGTTTAAATAGATGTATAAAGTTGGCATATTGTAAACATAATCATTCAATTCTATTAATTTTAACACATCACTTTCTTAAAGTAAAGCACCATTCATATACTTTTCCATATTTATACAAATAATATGCTCTTCATGATTATATATAATGGAGTATATAAATCATTCATATACTTTTCCATATTTATACAAATATTATGCTCTTCATGATTACATATAATGGAGTCTTATCAATCATTCATATACTTTTCCATATTTATACAAATATTATGCTCTTCATGATTATATATAATGGAGTATATAATTCATTCATATACTTTTCCATATTTATACAAATATTATGCTCTTCATGATTACATATAATGGAGTCTTATCAATCATTCATATACTTTTCCATATTTATACAAACATTATGCTCTTCATGATTATATATAATGGAGTATATAATTCATTCATATACTTTTCCATATTTATACAAATATTATGCTCTTCATGATTACATATAATGGAATCTATCAACCATTTATATACTTTTCCATATTTATTAAATTAAGATTCTCATAATTATTATATATAATGGAACCTCTCATGCTTGCATATATTTTCTTAATTTAAATAATAAAAGTAATTTTTGTAAAAATAAATATTGTGATAACATTGAATTAAGTACTTAGACTTAATATACTTTAAATCAAGAGAATGGAGATATTTTTAGAAATTCGGAATTTAATTTAAAATCGAACGATCTCGATTATTTCTTGACTTGGCTATACGAATACGTCGTGGCGTTAACTTAATAAAAATGGGTGAAATAGTAGCGACACGATTTTCTATTAAAATAATTATTAATCGCGTAAAAATTATTGGTCGCTACAGTTACACCCCTAGAAAGTACCTTTCTATAAAAGTAGATATTATTGATAATGAAAATAACTTGAGTAATTGGCACAAAAGACTCTTACTTTTGGATATTCTTGTGCAATTTATCCCAATGTTTGATTTTTTGACATTTTCACCCTCACCTTCACATTTCTTTGCCGAAAACATCCCTACCGTTTGATTTCATCTAAAGAACCGTTAGTTGACTCAAAAATTACATATTGACCACTTTAATGAAGGGCAAAAATGTCATTTTGTATTGGGTAATTGACGCAATTAGTCCTTACGTTTCACACTTGTTGAATTCGTTCCAACGTTTATTTTTTTTGCAAATTCACCTTTACCTTCAACTTTTCTTGCTAAAAACGTCCTTACTGTCTAATTTCATCCAAAAATTCGTTAATTGACCCAAAAATCACCTATTGACTATTTTTTTAATAATCTTATTGACTATTTTAATGAAGGGCAAACAAGTCATTTCCTATTATTTAATTTAAAATGATGAAAAAAAAAGAATAAAACAAAAACAAAAAAATTGTTACTATTCATCTTCTTCCCAACCTCATTCTCACTCGTTCAGTTCAATTAAACTCTCTTTATTTTTTTCTAATTGCTGTAATCGATATAGTAGAAAACAACCATTTCTGTGCATTTAATTTATTGGTGGAGATGGTGGAAATTTAGGATTTCAAATGTTCAGGTCTGAAATCGATGCAAAGAAAATGACAGGCTTGAGGGAGACGATTAGGGTTCCAATCTAAATCTTTTCCTGCCTTAACACCAAAAAGATGCCCCGAGCGCAATTACAGTAATTGGAAAAAAATAAAGAGGATTTGATTGAACTAAACGAGTGGGAATAGGGTTGGGAAGAAGATGAACAGTAACAAATATTTTTTGTTTGTTTGTTTTTATTTTATTCTTTCTTTTACATCATTTTAAATTAAATAATAAGAAATGACTTATTTGCCCTTCATTAAAATAGTCAACAAGATTATAAATAAAAAAATAGTCAATAGGTGATTTTTTGATCAACTAATGAATTTTTGGATGAAATTAGATAGTAAGGACATTTTTAGCAAGAAAATGTGAAGGTAAGAGTGAATTTGTTAAAAAGAAATAAATGTTGGGACGAATTTCACAAGAAATGTGAAAGGTATGGATCAATTGCGCCAATTACCCAATACAAAATGACATTTTTGTCCTTCATTAAAGTGGTCAATATGTAATTTTTGAGTCATTAACGGTTCTTTGGATGAAATCAAACGATATGAACGTTTTCGACAAAGAAATATGAAGGTGATGGTGAAAATGCCAAAAAATCAAACATTGAGATGAATTGCACAAGAATGTCCAAAGGTAAGGACCTTTTGCACCAATTACCCAAATAACTTTATAATATATGTTTTAGAAAATAACTTATAAGTTTATCTTAAATTTCATCCCTTGGCCATACATGATTTACACATCGTTCTTTTACGCAATGATTAAAATTTATAAACAAATTTATAAATAATACAATTTTTCAAATTACTTTTTAACCACACACATTTTCTCTCTCCAATTTTTAACCACAAATCTTACGTAGAAAACACCAAAAAATAAAATAAAAAACCCGACCACCTTCCGCCGAACAGTCTGTAATGATAAAATATGCTTTTAATTAAGCATGTGTTCGGGTTAGGGAATTTTTTTGTTTATAAACATGTTTATAAATAACACAATTTTTCAAATTATTTTTTAACCACACATTTTTTCTCTTTTCAATTTTCAATTATTATTTTTTACTTCAAAATCATAAATAAACAAGTTTATAAAATAAACAGTGTTATCAAACGATAATTAATTTAAGAATAATAACACCAAACAAACGATTAGATGACAAATGAGCTTCACAAACTTCAAGAAAACTTAGGATGAAAATCTATGTGTTGGGACACTAATAAATTGTTGTTATGTCCTCATGTCTGTACCTTTTTTTTTTTTTTTTTTTAAGAAAAGCTCATGTTTGTACTTGAAATCAATAAAATGAAAAATATATTACTTTTTAGCAAATGAAAATGGGCAACTTTCTTTTTATTTACGTGCTTTTTAGAGAATATTTTGTTCTTTCTTTATTACATGTCCAAAAAATTGTCTTTTAATTTATTTTTAAAATGATTTTCGAGGTTTTTAACTCATGCCCATTGAGAATGACATAACTGACCAAGAATATATAAGAGCCCACTTGGATGGAATCCTAGATGCATGTATTAAATTATTAATATATTATTTTCTACATTGGATATTTTATTTTATTCTTAAAAATTCCGTGCATGTCTGATGAATAATACTATTAGAGAATTATTATTATTCATGAGAATATAATTGTATTTTTTTCTTTAACATTATTTGATGCTTTTTAATCCTTTATTTATATCCCATGTACTAATAATATTTTGAAAAATGCTACTTGTGCTTGAAATTTGACAAAAACGATGATAAAAAATGAAGTGGCAAATTTGTGACTGTTGATGTGCAGATTGATGTGACAGTGAATAGTTAGGATTGTATTAACAAAATATTATGTCAATCCAATCTCCTAGTGAATGTTCTTGTACATTTAGTCTGATTGTAATATTTTAGGGTTTGGTATTATTAGAAAGTATTATAGCGAGCATTAAAAGAACTTGTCACTTGCCTTGCTCATTTTAAATTTAAATACCAAAAGAAGTTATTATTCCTATAGCTATATGTCCAACGGAAATATAGGAAAAACCGCAGAATGGTACACCATATATACACGTATAAATACACACACAGCTAGACTGAGATTTGGTTTTTAGTAAATTTTATCAGTAATTGATTAGATATATGTGATTAAAACTTTATGAATATAATGAAATAAGTGATTTAAATTATTAGTGGTCGATTGGTAAACTTGTTTAAAATTTATAAATACACGCATTTTTCGAAACTTTTCTATTACATATTTTATTTTGAAAACATCATATTATTTGTTTAAAAATAAGTTTTTCTTCTTCACATTTTCTCAAATAACTTTTTAATAAGACACATTTTTCAATAACTTCTTTATTCCAAAAAACTCACATTCCTTATACTGTATTCTTTAAATTATTTATGTATAAATCAATAAACCAACCATATATATTTTTTTCAAACCATTTTTTAGCTTCTAAACAACACAATTTCTTAAATCACTTTTTAATACAATGCAACTGAAAACACGATTGGCATAATGCAGTATGAACAAGCAAATATATGTCATTGAAAAATCATAGAATTCGAAAACCGAATATAAAATTTAATTGAAAATCAAATATAATTAAATAACCAAAATCCTGGGTGACATTAAAATATATGGAACCTTAAACAATTAAAATCTTTCGCTAACTTAAAGTCCTAAACTTTAACTTATGTTAATGTTTACATGATGTTATTATTTGAAAACCCATATGAAATTATTATATTAACATCTATTCTAATTAATTTGACATTGAAAAGTAAAAATATAAAATAACAAGAAGAACAAGATGATTTAGAAAAATAAACATAGAGAGGATAAGATAATATTTGAAAGATGTGATATATATAAAAATTATTTTTAGTGAGATAATATTAAAATGATATGTATATAATTTTATTTATGTCTATTTTTATAAATAAAGAAAATACTTTAAATTGTGGTGTAAAAAATAAATTTTGTGGTGTTAATATAGCCACCCTAAATATAAAGAAGAAAATAAAATAATTTATTTGAAAGATTGTAGTGTATGTAAAAATAGTGAGAGAAAATAAAAGGATATTTTTATAATTTCTTTTATGTTTATTTTAATCAATAAAAAAATTATTTAAAAATATAGTGTAAGAATTAAGTTTTGTGATTTCAATATAGCCACCCTAATAATAATAAGGGTAATTGGCGCATTTAGTCCCTACCTTTCACATACGTTGTGGAATGCGTCCCTACCTTTATTTTTTTGGCAAATGCACCTTTATCTATTCACTTTCTTGTCAAAATCACCCTTACCGTCAACCTCTGTCAATTTCAGCCGTTACCCTATTGAATTTAGACCAACTTTGATTTAGAGTAGAGGGCAATTTCGGAATTAAATAAAAATTAACCTTACATTTCAACAAAAAAAAGAAAGAAAAAGAAAGCACCAGCTAAGAGTTAAAATCAGAATTACCTTTTTCGAAGCACACAAAATTCTCAAACACTGAAGACCGGATATTTCACTTCTCACATTCCGACCAATCTTCGAAGCATTACCGGCAAGAAAATCCTTTCTCTTCGAAGATTTAACAGTAATAGCCTTCGATTTCAAGTGTTCTACACGTCCATTGCATGGATAAGTAAGATAGCTTCGTGATTGTGGGTTTTTTCATGTCTTATGCACAGATGATTGTTCACCGAAAATGGGTATTTTGTGAAAATGCAGGTATTGATTCTCACAGTTCATGATTCCTCCAAGATTCAAAGGGTTTCACGAACAACCTCCTGTTTATGGTACTCCCCATTTCATATATTTTGTTGATCTTTGAAGAAATGTGGAGAAACGGGACATAATAGAAGATCGTGTAAAGGAGCACCACCAACTCTAGCAACTAGATCATGAGTTATCAATGTTCATAATATTTTTGGACATGCCATTCAAAACAGCTGGAGTATTTTCTTTTTGTAATTTTCTGAAGTTCTCTTTTGCTTATATGGTGATGTAATTCATTTTTGCAAACTTGTAATGGCGATTTTATTCTTTTGTAATGGTGATTTACTACATCAGTTGCTTTCTTTAAAGCTTTGTATTGTTGAATTGGATGTGGTTTTTTGTTTAAACATTGAATTTACTGTTGTGTATACACAAGTGGAATTATTCTAAGCAGGAAACTGCTGGTTTTTCCCAATTGAAGGAGGATATTTTGGGCAAAAAATGTAAAAGATAGGGATGATTTCGGAAAAATAAATAAATGGTAGGGATGCATTTTGCACTGATTAATGAAAGTCAAGGATGTGTATTGCAATAACAGTGAGAAGGTAGGGATGTGTATCGCAAAGATCGTGAAAGGTAGGGATGATTTTCACAAACTAAAATTTTGAGGCAAGAAAGCTTATCATCTTCTTCATGAAGTCATTGGACACTGCTTCATATTCATTACTGACAAAATACTGAAATTAAAGCAAATCTTACATGAAATCATATCTCATGAACACTATCTATATACTCAAGTTGTCTATGAAATTCCAATTTCCAACATACCCACAATAAAAAGAAAAATTCCATTTTTTTGCTCTTGTTATCTGCACCTCCACATAAAATTTAAAATTTTAAAACTATATATCTTCACTTTCATTCTTATAAGTAGGCAATATTATCTCAGTGATTTCAACTTGGATGGAAGAAATGGGATTGACGCCAAAATTGGTTAACGGTATTAGTTCTGTCTTCATCGTGTTTTTTTTTTTGTTAAAATGTAAGGTAGATTTTTATTCAATTCCGAAATTGTCCTCAACTCTAAACCAAAGTAGGTCTAAAATCAATGGGGTAACGACTAAAATTGACAGAAACTGACGGTAAGGGTGATTTTGGCAAGAAAGTTAGAAGGTAAGGGTGCATTTGTCAAAAAAACAAAGGTAGAGACGCATTCCACAACGTATGTGAAATGTAGGGATTAAATGCGCCAATTATCCTAATAATAATAATAATAATAATAATAGAATAATAATAATAGAATAAAACTACAGCAGACCAGCAGTTGCAGGTAGATACCCTCAACAGTTACTTACATTGACTCATTACTGCTCATTTCTCGTGAAGCTAAAGTTGGATTTTCACTTTGCACTCACAACCCTCTCTCTCTCTCTCAGGCAGTGCACAAAACACCTGACCCGTGAAAGCAGTTACGCAAAACATAGTACTGTTGTTGTTTCATCATTCTCATTTCTCTCATTCATTTTCTTGCAACCTTGTTCTTGTTTATATACACTCCTCATCCTCGGCTCCGCTTCTTTTTGTACATTTCCATTTTATGGTTTGATTGTGTTGTGTTGTGTTCTTTACATTTTTTCTTGAATATCAACAACTCTGGACAAGCTCACTTCAAGAAAAAATTGAACCTTCATGTGGGTTTTTAAAGCAAAATACAAGAGTCATTTAGTCTTTTGATTCCTCTTCACCTGGGTTCTTTGAGAGGATAAGAAAAGACACTTTTTATTTATTTTTATATATACATTGAAGGCAAAGCAAGAATGGCAATTTTACGCTTGTTGAATATTTTGCTTTTCGGGTTGTTCTTGAGGTCTCAACTTGTGAATGCTCAGCTTTTTGAAGATGGGTTTACATTATTAGCCATTGGGAAAGAGCTCAGATTATCTGGTTGGGGTGTTAATAACTCATATTACTGTTCTTGGCCTGGAATAGTTTGCAGCTTGAACAATTCAATCGTGGAGAGTCTTGATCTTTCTGGGCATGGGCTTCAAGGTAATTTCACTCTAATTTCCGAGCTCAAAGGACTAAAATGGCTTGATCTTTCAAACAATAATTTCCATGGAATAATCCCACCAGTTTTTGGGAATTTATCTCATCTCGAATTTCTTGATTTGTCGTTTAATAAATTTAATGGTTCAATACCTGTGGAATTCAGTAGACTCCGAAATGTTAGAGCATTGAATCTTTCGAACAATTGGCTAACTGGAGTGATTCCTGATGAGCTTGAGACTCTCGAGAATTTGCGAGAGTTTCAAATATTTACTAATAGATTGAATGGTTCTATCCCAACGTGGGTGGGAAATTTGACTAATCTGCGAGTTTTTACTGCTTATGAAAATGAGTTGAGCGGTACAATTCCAGATCAGTTAGGTGCATTTTCTGAACTTGAGTTGTTGAACCTTCATTCGAATAGGTTAGAGGGACCAATTCCTGAAAGCATTTTCGCCATGGAGAAGCTTCAAGTTATGGTTTTGACGCAGAATTTATTTGGCGGCAGTATCCCTGAATCCATTGGGAAATGTAAAGGCCTTTCGAGTATTAGGATCGGGAATAACAAGTTGATTGGGAACATTCCTATAGATATTGGAAATATCAGTAGCCTTACATACTTTGAAGCTGATAATAATGAACTTTCCGGGGAGATTGTCTCCGAGTTTGCAAAATGCTCTAATCTCACTCTCCTTAATTTAGCCTCAAATGGCTTCACGGGAACGATCCCGACTGAGTTTGGTGATCTCAGCAATCTGCAGGAGTTGATTGTGTCTGGGAATACTCTGTTTGGAGAGATTCCCACGTCGATTCTCAGGGGCAAGAATCTTAACAAGCTTGATCTAAGCAATAACAGATTTAATGGCTCCATACCGGAGGGCATTTGTAACACGTCTAAACTGCAATACCTGCTGTTAGGTCAGAATTCAATAAGAGGGGAGATACCTCATGAGATTGGGAACTGCACGAAACTGCTCGAATTACAATTGGGAAGTAACTATCTGACAGGAAGTATTCCTCCTGAGATTGGCCATATAAAGAACTTGCAGATTGCGCTTAATTTAAGCTCGAATCATCTCCATGGTCAATTGCCTCAAGAGCTTGGAAGACTCG
The DNA here is from genome assembly GCA_963555705.1 of Ligustrum vulgare. Taxonomy (NCBI): domain Eukaryota; kingdom Viridiplantae; phylum Streptophyta; class Magnoliopsida; order Lamiales; family Oleaceae; genus Ligustrum; species Ligustrum vulgare. Next base: position 2,225,964 of record OY743178.1, on the reverse strand, counting down.
ACAAGTTGGTTTCTTTGGACTTCTCCAATAATCAGCTCAGCGGAAATATTCCGGTGACTCTGAAGGGCATGCTCAGTTTGATAGAGGTTAATTTTTCGAATAATCATTTCACTGGTCCAATACCTTCCTTTGTGCCATTCCAAAAGAGCGCGAGTTCGAGCTTTCTTGGAAACAAAGGGCTCTGTGGTGAACCATTAAGTATGCCATGCGGAAATTTGGATGCTTATGGTCGCAACGATTACCATCACAAGGTCTCGTACAGGATCATATTAGCGGTTATTGGTTCTGGTTTGGCCGTTTTCATATCTGTGACGGTAGTCGTTTTGTTGTTTATGATGAGGGAGAAACAGGAAAAAGAGGCCAAAGACGCCGGAATTTCTGCTGACGAAACTAGTAATAAGCCTGTGATATTAGCAGGGAATGTTTTTATCGAAAACCTCCGGCAGGCTATAGAGTTCGAAGCAGTTGCCAAAGCAACCATGAAAGATTCGAACAAGCTCAGCAGTGGAACGTTTAGCAATGTCTACCGAGCAGACATGCCTTCAGGCATGGTTTTGTCCGTCAAAAAACTGAAATCGATGGACAAAACTATAATCCATCATCAAAACAAGATGATCAGAGAACTTGAAAAACTGAGTAAACTCTGTCATGACAATCTGATGAGACCTCTGGGGTTTGTTATCTATGAAGATGCTGTTCTTTTGTTGCACCAATACTTTCCAAATGGGATATTAGCTCAATTTCTTCACGATTCTTGGAAGAAACCGGATTATAAACCTGACTGGCCATCAAGACTTGCTATTGCAGTCGGAGTGGCAGAAGGGTTAGCATTCCTTCATCATGTAGCCATTATCCACCTCGATATCTCGTCCAGCAATGTATTTCTAGATTCCAATCTTAAGCCTTTGGTTGGTGAAATTGAAATATCGAAGCTCCTCGACCCATCCAGAGGGACAGCTAGTATTAGTGCTGTTGCCGGTTCATTTGGATATATTCCTCCAGGTACTCCTTTAGAGTTTGGAATGCTTATTAGGCTTTGTTATGTAATACTATAGCAATTATAAATTTGTTTATTTATGTATTTGAGATAAAATGTGCGGTTAAAATGTGGAGAGAAAAAATGCGTGTGTTTAAAAAGTAATTTGGAAAATTGTGTTGTTTATGATTTGTTTTATAAATAGTAATGATTGTGTTAAAGAACACAGGCTTAATGAATTTCTTAAAAAAAAGGTTGAACCTTAACCTTAGGGGCCCCTACCTGCCATGTCCTGGACCTTGGTAAAAGATGTAAATCGCAGGTTATGTCTTCCAGAGTACAGGGTGAGGGCTTACTTCTATTCTAATTTGTCTAATGCTTTTTGTGTACAACAGAGTACGCGTATACAATGCAAGTTACAGCCCCTGGAAATGTTTATAGCTATGGAGTCGTGTTGCTTGAGATCCTTACAACTAGACTACCAGTTGAGGAGGAATTCGGCGATGGCATAGATTTGGTGAAATGGGTTCATACTGCGCCTGCGCGAGGGGAAACCCCCGAGCAGATTCTTGATGCAAGGCTAAGCACCGTCTCGTTTGCTTGGAGAAAAGAAATGCTCGCGGCTCTAAAGGTGGCACTGCTTTGCACCGAGAGCACACCAGCCAAACGGCCCATGATGAAAAAGGTTGTTGAAATGCTTAAAGAAATCACGCAAAACTAGATGTGGAATTTATCGAAGTTCGCCTCTTAATTCCCGACTCTAGCTGCTCATTTTCTGTTAACTTCCCCAGGTTATATACTTTTGTCTTCCTATACATTTTCAGTTGTGTATCAAGAACTTGTTGAGAATGAAACTCGAAATGCTAGAGAAGACGAATTAGAAGGACGACGTAAAAGTGTCCTATCGGATTAAACATTGTATTACTGTTATTTATTAGGGCAGCTTGAAACATATAATGAAATATTGAGGGGTTGCATCTTAATCTTCCTCATAAACTTGGAATGTTATTAGAGAATTCGCCACAAAATCGATTCTTCTGTTCGAATGGGATTCACTCTCTTAAACAAGAATATGCAGTTGTTGCAGATAAGATTGTTTTTCACTCCTTATAATCCAATCCCATTTGTCTACAGAATTCTCAGTTGTTTGTTTGTGTTTATTAGCAAGAAATATCCGTCCATTGGCGTCGATATCGAGCAGAATTCATTGACAGTTGCTGCAGATGATATTATGTTTCTGTTTGATTAAAGTTTTGTTTATAAACAAAGAATGTGATATTTTCGAGGTAAAATATGTGATTAAAAAGTGATTTGGAAAAATGTGTTATTTATATATTTGTTTATATACGAGTCAGTTCCATCAACAACCTCCATTTGATGCAGTTTCCGCTTCCTCTCTTGTTAAATGGAAAGATCTCTTCTACAGAATTGATTTTAAATAAGTTATGTGCTTCATATACTCTTGGTACGTCTGATATAGTATTAAATAGTACTGAACAATAACATAGACGAGATCTTTACTTTTAATTATTTTATGCTAATCAATATTGTTTAATCCACTTTACCAAACAGCCATTGCAATTTTCGATGCCCCTCAGAAGTGACAACGGATCAGAATGTGATACGATCTCTTGATGTGATTTTTCATTTCCACAAATAAATAAATAAAATATTTTCAGTACACTTCTCTTTACAGGTAAATACAGAGGGAGAACAAATAAATGACACATTTCCATCATGATGAAGGTAAAAACATTGATGATGAGAACTAATGACTAGATCAGTGGGGCTAAACTCTGATGAAAACTCTCAATCTTTGCTAAAATTCAGCAAGAAATCTGGAATATGCCCTGATGCACTATATGAATTTTACCCAAGGGGAAATTCACATACAAAAGTCAATCTTGATCACATCACTGATTTTATCTATACCAGTTTTTGTATGGCTTGGCTTCGTCTTCCTCCTCTCTGAAGCTGAATCTGCTTGCAGAAATGGAAGCGAGAGAGAGTATACGAATCCCTTCTATCGCTTCAACATCCAGCAGCTTTTAAAAAATTATCGTATGGACTTGATGCTGGAAGCATAAAGGATTGTGGATGATGCTTATATTCAGCTGCACATAGCATGGAAACCTCGCCGATAGATGGTTGCCGAGGAATTTTAAGTACGTCTGGGATTGGATTCTTGCCCTGCCATTTTCAATTATGTGTAAGAAATTATCAAAACCGATAAATGAGCCAAACTCATTAAACGGGATGAATTTAACGCATAATGTACTTTTGTAGGCGATTTTTAGTATACATAGACATCCAGAAGGCATAATTTATCAGAGCATATGGCAGTTGAGATATATGTGAAAAAGAAAGTACCGTTTGGAACCCCGAATCAGCGAGGACATGTGAAGCTGTCTGTTTCTCGCCTTCATCGGAATCCCTTGAGAATATACTTGAAAGACTTACTCGACTTATTAGAGACATTTTCTGCTGCTTTCCCATCAAAAGTGTCTCACAGTGATTTGCCATTTCATTATAAGAAGCATCAGGTCCAGTGCATACAGAAAGTCTCCCAACTTGTTGTGCAGTCTCCAAGACCTGTTCACATACAAATTTTTAACATTAAGATAAGTTTTAGATAAAAGAACTACATTAGAATCTTCAACTCTATTAACTTCTGTGGGATAATATCCAGAAATCATCCGTTGTTTGAATGATCTTGAACTGAATAAAGTAAAATTTAATCAAGTTAGTATCTAATTTCGATGATAATGTAATCAATTAGACTAGTGAAACCAAGCCAATTTCAACCTAAAAGGAAATGCAGGAAGTGGCACGAGAAGTAAGCTGGTCAAACATATTTATTATTCACAAATTCCGCATGATCCACAAATAACTACCCACTTATCATCCACACATTCAACGGGAAGTTAGGAACCACATCCTATAAGCATTTAAAAGCACTACAAACACAAGCATTGACTAGCTTAGAGGGAATTGTAGCATATGAAAATTGAGGAGAGGTTGCAAAACATGTCGGCTTTTGTGGAATTTCCGAGAAGAGTTTTTAATTACAAGGATCAATTGAGTATTCATCTCTTTGAATTAGGTCTCTCTAGCATCATGCTAGATAAATTATTCCGAGGAAGCTATTTTTTTGTTTGAGGGGTAAAAATTGAGGTGTGACATCTCCACTCTAAACTTCACAATTCTACAGAAAACCTGCAGCGTCAAGTATACAAAACTCTCACATTATCCCAACTAATGACTACACTGTGTGAAAATTTCTAGTCAGAAATTTAATTGGGATAAAGTAATAAATTTGAGAAGGTATCACACCCAAAAGTTGGAGCAGTGCTTCTTCAACCAGCGTTTTGCTGCTTTTGCAAATATAAAATTCAAGCATTCGTTTTCAATGACATACTCCATATGAATGAATTAAGAAAAAATTGCTACTTGGAGATCTTTATTCGCTAAAGTAAATAACATCAAATAGAACTGCATGGAAGAGTGACTTACAGATTCGAGAAGTTGATCAACACTCAAAAAGTTAGGACTTTCGTTGGCGAAATTTGGATCATGTGTGAAACTGCTTCCAACTGAATCAGGAAAAGAATCGTCTATTCCAATAATCGAAGCAGACTGAAACATGGTAACAAAGAATCATGAGGTCTCAAAATATAGAATGCAATGTATTATCTCAAAGTAATTCACCTTTTCTACAGATTTATGTTTATTTGAGTTCAGCTGATGCACTTTATTTGGAGTATCTGTGAAAAAGTGTGCTCCCATAGGACAAACATCATCAGGTTTAAATTCCTTGAGCAACTGGTCCTGTATTGTGGATTCTTCAAACTGCGCAAAATAGCATCCAATGCCTAGTTATTGTTTGAACTGATATATTAATCATAGATCCCTTATGCTTACACAGCCTAAATAAATTCTTACATTTGATAATTTATCCAAATTCTTCACTATAACAGAAACTAAGGATTCCCGAGTCTGGTCCTCAGTGAGTTTCATTTCCAAAAGACATTTCAGAGCAGAATTATCGTCTTCTTTGGATCCATACATAGTTTTTGCATGATCACATCCCGCATCAACAGTCTGCAACTTGCAGTCATTGACTAAACACAAAAACGGGTCAACCTGAGAAATGCAAAAGAAAAGAAGACATGAAAAAATGATAAGCTACAGCTGATCATAATAAGACAGTTGAGAGTAGAATTGAGCGTATATTGAAGTTAATTTCACTTCATCTTGCTAAATACACGAAAATTCATTAGTTCATTATTCATCTCGTCAAGCTGGGTAAAAAGGCCTATTGTTGGATCAGCTGGTTTCTATTTATAAAGAAATGATAAATAAAAAAAAGAATTCACACCTCATTCAGCAAGATGCATTTTTAGCTAATTTGGACTATTAAATGATGCAAAAACAGAATCATGCCATATCAATATTTCGTTAGCCACGTCAATATTTCTTAGTTCAGCATGCGTGGTAGACATATTACCATAAACTAAGGCAGAACAAAAGTTCAGTGATTAACATAAAAAATAATTGGTGACTAAAGTGAAACAATGCTGTAAGTTGGGACAAGCAATTTTTTTAAAGCCAAGCATGAGAACTTTAACCAGTTAAAAAAAAAGAAAAGCTCATAGGAGATAGGGAACATACCGTTTTATCGAAAAGCATAGCCTTTACACACGGGGAAATTGGAATGTTAAATGCCTTTGATGCAAAGATAATCATAGAAGTTGATAGTACAAAAAGGGATCTTCGACGTGATGGTGGTAGTGGTCCTGAAAAAAACAGAAGATTGAACCTTGAGAAAAACAAATGAAATTCTTTCTATTTTAGTGTCTTCAAATTAAATCTCTAACAAATGTAATAAAAATGACATACAGGAGAGCAAATAAAATAAAAATGGTGTTTTAATTTTAAAAAAAAATGGAAAAAAAATTGTTCAACTTGTTCTTCCGTATAATACAGAGAAACGCCTAACAATAATATAAGCAAAATTTCTTTTATTATTATTAGTTAAAAGTTAAAACATTTGAAAGAAATTCTTAATTTCTAAACACACAGAGAGCTACATGCCACATATATATATATATATCCCATACTAGCTATTTATACCAGTTAGTATCATCATTTTCTTCCATATATAGAGAATAATAAATTATTCACAAGCATACAAATGTGTATTAATGAAAGATGTAGAATAAACTCGAAAAGAAAAACAAAGAAAGAACAAAATAGATGGAACTAGCATTTATCAAATGTAATCCATAGAGGAATTCTTTAAGTTACAAAATTATAATGGTTCTTCAACCTTTTCCTGGTTAACAAGGTTTTTTACTGTTAAATAACTGTTAAAAAATAGGCACGTTGTAGTTAAAAAAGAGTACATGTGACACATTAATTTCATACTCTGTTAGACCTCATTCATATTTGAACAATGTATATATATAACTTTTGAATCCCCTCATATATATGGTGGATTCATTTTGCATGCACAAGTTTTATAAATTGATGAAGGCAAGATTTAAACTCAGGCGGGCACTCTCATATACGTTGAATTACCTCATCTAAGAGCTCAAGTTTTAAGAAAGGGGGCTCATTTATTTATCTAAATTTAATTTAGTGTGTTTATATTTAAAAATATAAAGTATGGTCTTTTCGCTCTTCTAAATTCCTGAAATACACAGTTCATCCTGTCGATAAACAACCTATACCCAAAAATAAAAAGAAAAAAAGAACCTTCAAATTTAAAACATGGTGATCAACTTGTATGATAAGAAGACTTGACATCAATATAGGATAGCAAGACGTGTATAAGTACTAATTTGATGATTGGTCTTTTATTAAAATGCTACCATGACAAGCGTCATCAGTTCACCCCGATGAAACAAAGCATGCTTGGCTAAGCATTACAAAAGTATATATAGGAGTAAGTAACTAAGTTTTAAAATAAATAAATTTTTAAGTGGTCAAAGTTGGAAATAAGTTCGTTCCATATTTTGATAGTAAGGAAAGAGAAAATCAACATTTTTTTATTAAGAATTAAAGATAAAAGTAGTATAAAAATTTTTGAGAACAAAATATTGCTTAAAACTTAAAGGTAGCTTATACTTTTTTAGTCTTAGCAAACATTCAATTGTCTTTAGAGTATACAAAATATGTGGCTGAATGATTTTGCAGGTTTACCTCCTCCTGCAAGAGAAACACTTTGTAAAGAAAATGCCATCTGAAAACTTTGGATAAGAGCATCGCGTCGGGAGTTCTGCACAAATTGATGACTTAAAATGTAATAACAGAACAAAAACCATTTGTTGGTTAAATTTATTCATAGCCCATTAACACAGGTGATCAGATCAGCATAAGAAACAAAAGGGTTATGGGACGTGCAAGTTAATTATGTGCCTTAATCTCACAGGATATTTTCAATAGAATGGAATCTCCTGTAGTTCAAATGCCCCTATAGACATTGTAGTAGTATGGGTAATCTTTTTCCAATTAATAAAAGCAAAAGCATCTCTTTTTCTGTGTACTTTTCACTGAACTCCTCGTTTAAAATGGGGCTTATTGACCAAAAAATTATGATCAAAAGATAACTTACTCAGAGGTCAAGAGAAGCTCTCTCAGGCGCATTTAAGATTCAAGTTATAATAATAAGATAACAATTCTGCATCTTATAAAATATTAATACGTAAACGAGTCAATCTTCACCAGGTCCTCCACATACATACCAGATTCAAATTTTCATTGAATGTCTGACACGTATACAACTTTGATATACGTGGTGGCAACTGGCAAGACCTGAGTACTCGAATACAAATATACCATGTTGAATTGCCCCATCTAAATGCTCTAATTATGTAGAAGGGACACATTTTTTTATAAATTTTACTTCAACAATTTACTTTAAGGGTGTGTTTGATAGGTGGGTGGAAAAGGAAAAGGAAAATGTTTTCCACCCAAATTTTCCACCTTTTGTGTTTGATTGCAAAATGTTACATGGAAAATATTTTCCTCCCAAGTTAAAAAAGTGAAGATTTTCCTTGAAATCAAGGAAAACAATTTTTCATGGGTTTGATGGAAAAATATTTTCCATAGAAAATCTTTTCCTTTTCCTTTTCTACCCAACTTATCAAACACACCCTAAATAGAGATTCTAAAGACCATTGAAACAATAAATTACCTTAGCTCGAGAGAAGAGCAAAACCAAGCTGTATGTGTGAGCAATAGCTTCATAGTTTTCTGGCATGTTTGCAGGAGAAATGGACTGTGCCCAAATAGATGAAAGCAGGAGGGTAATATGGTGGCTGCTCAACCTAAGAGGAATGACATCCTAAAATTAAAAGAAAGATTCATACCATTTAGTAATACGACCATCAAGAAATTTAGCAGAAAACTACAGTAGAGGACAACTCCACTGCACATATTATAAAACAATCGTTGGATTTCTTCCAAAACTGCATTAAAGAAACATAGAATCCAGAGCAGTTCTTCGATGAACAGAAGATTGAAAGAAGATTTATCTGATGGATGAAAAAAGAATAAAGAACTCTGCCTATGTTTTTTATAGCCAGTCCAAGCCTGAGTAAGAAGTGGGTTGTAGTAGGTTGATAGCCAACTTAAAACTGTTAAATTTTATAATACGAATCCTAATATACATTTCGTCTCGGAGTCCCCTACTATGACAGATAGATGATAGATCTAGTTGCCTTTTATATATATATATATATATATATAAGAAACTGAGAATTTTATTTATAATAAATGGTTATTACACAAAATTAAGGATTCATGTAGCTGACAATTTATTTAGAATAAGGCTTAATACATATTTTTTTGCGGTTGTTTCATGAAAGCAGGATTTAGATAGAAAAAAGACCAGTATGAAAGCAACAACGCACATTTATGTAAAATCCTAAAACTATGGACTTCGTTAATGGCGAATAGAAGCCAGAAACTTACCATGTCTTTACTTGACCTGGTTACAGAATCTAAATCGGAAGCTGGTGAACTTCTGAAGCTACTTGCTTGACTATAAGTTGACTTAATTCTGTTCAACATTCCACTGTTACTGTTTAGCTGTTCCTCCTCACCTACAGACTTTTTGTTGTTTAATTCATTGAGATTCTCCCTTGAAGAATTCCTCTGGTTCCTCAGCTTTTCAAAAAGGGCAGCCGATGAAGAAAACACAGAAACGGTTCTTGAGAGTGTTCGTGGAAACTCTATAGTCTTCTTCGACTGAGGTGCAGCTGAGCTTGGGTGAGGGCAAACAGAAGATGGCACAAGGACAACAGAGAAGATACGGTGAGCTCCGACTCGCGTTTCTTGATCTGGGTGGACCATAGCTGGAAGTAATTGATGAAATAAAGCCTCTGGAAAAGCCTAAGAAACCAAAAATTTGGCCACAAAATTAAATATTGCAGACACACAGATAAATACACATATATACAGTGTGTGTTATAGCTGATGAAATTATGTAACTTGTAAAGGACCTTGCCTTGTTTTGATAGGATAAATTTGGAATAGAAGCTACAATTTGAGCAGTATGATAAACAGCATAAACAGTAGTTCTGGCAATTACTGCAATGCTTGAGATGTTTTCTAACATCTCAGCCATTACATCAAGGATTGGGCCCGCATCTCCAACCTGGTATTCAATGCAAAGTGTTACTGACTTTGAAGATTGCAAAATTCATTCAAAAATTGCTAAAAGAAGAAAATATTTTTTTTCCCTCGACCAGAGTTGGAGCCAATAAACTCGTAGAATCCAGTGTAACGTTTATACGGTAGACTTGTAACAGATTTTAAGCTCTACCATGCTTTTAATCTTAGAACATACTAGACAACCCACCTTATATGATAACTCCGTGAGGCAGTCATCCAATGCTTCATATAACTTTGTATTCCATTTGATTGATTCAGCACCAACATTTGCATCATCAAGTGAATATTGTATACTTTTCCGCAGATGCCTCATAACATCACTCATGGCAGTCACAATAGCTACTGATGACTGAACCTTTGCAAGTCGAACAAGGGAAGTAGCACCCATAACAATATCAAGCTGCATTTCAGGTTGCTTCAGTACATTTTTATGATCAAGATGCTTGACCAGTATTGACAGCAAAGAGTGTGTATTGTGCCCTGCAAATGAAGGAAACATGCCACTAAAAAATAAGGCAATAGACTTGAAGATTCTTGTGAAAAATGGGAATCTTGATTTCTCATATTACACAACATGCAGATATACAAGAGATATTACATATTATCACTTTAGTCCCCAAACTCTAATAGATGTTGTATTGGTACAATTTATTGCTAGAATAATACACATAACTAAACATCTCAACACTCCCCCTCAAGTTGGTGCATAGATATCACACATGCCCAACTTGGATATCGATGTATAGAATGAATTACTAGCCACTCCATGTGTCATGATGTCGGCTAGTTGACTTGCACTCTTAATATATGGAATCTCTATATTCTTGGAGTCGAGGTTATCTTTGATGTAGTTCCTGTCAAGTTCAACGTGCTTTGTTCGATCATGTTGTACCGGATTGTTCGCTATCTCAATAGCTGCAGTGTTGTTACAAAAGAGCAACATATGCTTACTTGGACCAAAACCAAGTTCAGTAAGAAGAATTTTCAACCACGTAAGCTCGGTAGTTGCATGATGCAGAACACGATATTCAGCCTCTGCGCTAGATAGTGAAACTATGTTTTGTTTCTTACTTCTCCAAGTAACAAGATTTCCTCCAACAAATGAGACATATCCCGACGTGGATTTTCTATCCAATCTCGATCCAGCAAAGTCAGAATCTGTGTAACTCACAATGTCAAGATGATCACTTTTTGAGTATAAGATGCCCTTGCCAGGAGAGGATTTTAAATATGCCAAGATACGATTAATTGCACTCATGTGCTGTTCACTTGGGTTGTGCATGAATTGGCTCACAACACTTACCGCATATGATAAATCAGGTCTTGTGCGAGTAAGATAGATCAATTTCCCTACCAATCTCTGATATCTCTCCTTATTTGTAGGAACCTGATCTGGGTAGATAGATAAGCCATGATTCACCTCAATAGGTGTGTCTACAGGAGTACAAGCTGACATACCAGTTTCTGCTAGGAGGTCAAGGGCATATTTACGTTGGGAAAGGACAAGTCCTTGCTTAGATCGTGATACTTCAATCCCTAAAAAATATTTTAGAGTACCCAAGTCTTTCATTTCAAACTCCCTCGTCAGATGTGCCTGAAGTTTTTCCACTTCACTGGGATTACTCCCAGTAACAATCATATCGTCCACATACACAATGAGTAAGGTGATATCCTGGCCATCTCTTTTATAAAATAAAGTATGGTCAGCTAGAGTCTGCTTAAAACCATACTTCTTCATTGAACAGCTCAACCTTCCAAACCATGCCCTTGGTGATTGTTTTAGCCCATATAGAGCTTTCTTCAACTTACACACCTTACCCCCTGGAGGGGTAAAACCCTTAGGTGGGTCCATATATACTTCCTCTGTTAGATCACCATGTAAGAAGGCATTTTTAACATCGAATTGCCTCAACGTCCAATCAAGATTGACTGCTAAAGATATTATAACTCTAACCGTATTCATCTTGGCTACTGGAGCAAATGTCTCTTGGTAATCAATTCCATAGGTCTGTGTGTAACCTTTGGCAACCAGTCTAGCCTTATACTTGTCCACAGTCCCATCTGGTTTGTATTTCAGCGAGTACACCCATTTGCACCCTACAGTCTTCTTTCCTGGTGGTAAGGAGATCATCTCCCAGGTAGAATTCCTTTGGAGAGCATCCATTTCTTCTACCATAGCAGATTTCCACTTAGGTTGATCAACAGCTTCCTGAAAATTGTTAGGAATAGACACGGAAGATATCTGAAGGGCAAATGCCAGGTTAGTCTTAGATAAACGGTGGTATGAAACATAATCAGATATAGGAAACATTGTATGAGAAGAACATGTTGAGAATCCTAATCTATCAGGTGGGTTACGATTCCGAAGGGAACGTCTCCTAGCCGGGGTGTTAACATTGTCCAAAGATGCATGGTTAGGATTAGAAACAGGAATAAAATTGGAAGGAGTATGAGGTGAAGTATGTACCTCATTTTCAATCGTAGAAGAGTTCGACGGCACTGTAGTATCAATAGGAGGACTATCCTCAGTAACTAGTGCAGGGGTGCAAGTAGTATCTAAATTTCTCCTGGTATAACACTTTTGGAACAACCTTGGTGATCTGTCACTTTCAACTTCGAGCTCCCCCTTTCCACCAGAAATCCACACCTTTTTTTCTTCTAACCACATTTGTTCCTCTTCTTTACTACAAATCTCCCCCTGAAGAGGAACCAACGACACATCATCCGAGAAAAAAGACTCAGACTCACAGAATTCAACATCCATAGAGATATAGTACTTCCCAGTAGGGGGTAAAAACATTTGTAGCCCTTCTGGGAGCTGGAGTAACCAAGGAAAACGCATTTCAAGGCACGAGGATCAAGCTTGTCTCGAAGATGGGAGTGCACATGGACATAACACACACAACCAAAAACTTTGGGACAAATATTCAAGGCAGAAGGAATAGAGTGAAACTTTGACAACATCCTTAGGGGTGTTTGAAAATCAATTATGCGAGAAGGCATACGATTAATAAGAAAAACAGCAGTTATCACTGCATCAGCCCAAAAACATTTTGGAACCCGCATAGTGAAACATAAGACTTGAGCTACCTCAAGAATGTGTCGATTTTTTCGCTCTGCTATGCCATTTTGTTGTGGGGTGTAAGCACAAGTTGTTTGGTGAAGAATACCGTGAGTTGCGAAGAAGGTGGCAAGGGTTTGGTTCATAAACTCCCGACCGTTGTCAAAACGAAAGGTCTTAACCTGAGTATGAAATTGTGTCTCAACCATTTTGGAGAATTGAGGGATAACATGTACAACATCACCTTTCGATTTTAACAAATATATCCAACATACTCGGGTACAATAATCAATAAAAGAAACAAAATATTTTTGACCTGAAGTTGATGGAGTGGAGAAAGGGCCCCAAACATCTGTATGAACACAAGTAAATGGAACCTGACTTCTATTGAAACTGATTTTAAAAGTTACACGATGATTTTTGACAAAAATACATTGTTCACATCGCATACTAGAACTAGGAATATTCTGAAACATGTTTGGAAACAAATGTTCTAAATAAGAAAAAGAGGGATGTCCTAATCGACAATGCCACAAAAGGATCTTGTCTCTAAGAGAAGATCTACTAACTGCTTGAAGACCAGCACCAGTTTGCAACTTCCTTGTCCCCTCCAAAAAATATAGTCCTCCTCTTTCTCTACCAGTGCCAATCGTCGTCTTCGTTCGATTGTCCTGAAAGACACAATGAGAAGATGAGAAAGTTACAGAACAATCTAGAGTTTTTGTAATTTGACTAATGGACAACAGATTAGTAGAGAAAGTAGGTGCAAGTAAGACAGAAGATAGGGATAGAGTGGGTGAAAAAAAAACATTTCCGGCCCCAGTGATTTGGACAGGAGTGCCATTAGCCACCTGAACAGACTGAACATGTGAGGTAGATAAAGAATCAAGAGTAGAAAGATTGCAGGTAAAATGGTCAGTTGCTCCTGAATCAATAACCCAAGAGTCAGATACAGCATAAGTAGATGCCAAACCAAAGGTACCTTCCCTGGTAGACAATCGAGCAACATGAGAGGCTGTAGGTGCATGAGTAGTCTGAGAAGATCTCCAATCTTTTCTCTCTCCTTGTTTGCGTGTGTGCCAGTCCGGGTACCCATTTTTCTTAAAGCACTTGTCAACAGTGTGCCCTTTGAAATGGCAGAATGAGCAAATATCAACCGACTGGTTAGGGCCTCGTGGTCGAGAATTGAATCCTCTAGCAGCCAATGCAGAAGCCTCAGAGTGATTTTCAGTTCCCATGGTAAGTTGTCGTTGTTCTTCACGGCGAACCATAGAGAACACTTCCTCTAGGGTTGGAAGAGGTGTTGCAGCTAAAATGCGACTACGCACCTGATCCAGGTTATAATCCAGTCCCGCAAGAAACATGTAAATTCTATCTTCAGCACAACGTTTCCTTAACTCCTCAATATCAATGGCACACGTCATAGTGTTTGGCCTGCGATAGTCAAGCTCCAAGAAAATGGAGTTCATTTCAGTGTAGTACGTGACAAGGGGCCGCCCCCCTTGACTCAATTGAAAAGATCTTCTCACCAACTCATAAATCTGTGATGAATCAGAAACATCAAGGTAACTTCTCTTCACCGCATCCCATACATCTTTAGCAGTATCACACTGAACAAAATGTGCCACAAGATTATCGATCATAGAATTGATAAGCCAAGACTTCACAATGGCATCATCCGCCACCCACTCACCATAATCAGAATCACTTTTACCCGGTGCGGTTTTCTCACCAAAAATGTGATCTGATTTTCTTCTACCAGCAATGTGCATTTCCAAAAGTTTCGACCAAACACGATAATTTTTTCCATCCAACTTAATGTGAATTGGAGACGATGTCTCATGAATTAATGACGTCATAATCTTGTTTCCGGCCATTCTCCTAAATAGCCAAAGCCGATACAATCCTACGGTCACCAACGGATAAAATTCACCACCCAATAAAACCACAATACATGCAATTTATCTGAACCAACCCAACCAACTGATTATATCTCAAGGAGAAAAAATGATTTCACTTTAGAAATATAGTACAACACACATAAGGCAGAAAGACAGACAAGCCCAAGCCGGAAAATGAGGAAACTGAGCTGCAAGATTTTCGTCGGAGTTGACCGGAGATGATGCCGGAGGCGCACACCTGAGTCGCGCCGAAAGCAGGAGCAGAAGTGAAGGAAATCGCGCAGGAAGCCGGAGCAGAAAAACGTCGCGCAGTGCAGGGAGAAACGCGTAGTGCAGGAGGAAAGATCGGTCCGGGTACCACGGCGCTGCCTAGGGTTTCGGTCTCCAGGAGGTGGGTCGGCGTTGGCCGCCGTTGTCGGCGCTGGGCGGTACCAGAAACGACGCAGGTTAGGGTTTTTTTCTTTTTTTCTCTCTCTCTCCTAGCTCTGATACCATGAAGATTCTTGTGAAAAATGGGAATCTTGATTTCTCATATTACACAACATGTAGATATACAAGAGATATTACATATTATCACTTTAGTCCCTAAACTCTAATAGATGTTGTATTGGTACAATTTATTGCTAGAATAATACACATAACTAAACATCTCAACAGAAGGAGCTGCTCTAGCAGAACTCAACAAATTAACATGAGGAATAGAAAGAGAAAGTTCATAAATACCTAAATCATCCATTAAAAGCTGCATGTCTTTCAGGACAGGAAGAGCAATGCCATGATCAGCAGGCCATTGATTTGTATTATCAAAATAGCGGAACAAAGATTCCAAAACGCGGCGCATTGTTGTAGCCTCCTTCCCTAGCTTGGCCATGTTGTGAATGCATACTCTAGACCAAAAGCATGGATTCCTGGAATCTTCCCTGTTTAAAGTAAAATGAAATATGCCTCAAGGATAGCATAAGATGCTAAAGAAAATAATAACATTCAGAGATATTACGTTGTCATATTAAGTTCTCCTTTCTCATTTACAATCATCCTCCAAGAAGGAACCCTCGTTGCAACTTCAAGTGAAGGGGAGTCATGTCCTTCAAATTTGCAAACTTCTTGGACCCAATGACTTTCATTTGGATCATTGGACTCCTTACTTATTCCTCCATAATTTTCGAGAACTACTGAAACAATCTGATCAATGGAAGTATGAGTTAATGAATATAATAGGATATACACATCTATGAGCAAAAGTAGGAGATTAAAAATTATATAAAACTAAACTAAGAATTCATTGATTAGATGATTCAATGCATATATATTGGCAGATTACCACATTCTATTGAAGCTGAGTACATTAGACGCTTCATTACATAGCATCGGGAATAACAGAAACAGTGCAAGTTAAATTCATAAAATAACATTTAAACAAATAAAGAATGCAAAGCATCTCAAATTAGTCAATCTTCACAATAGTTGGTGTCTGCTGCAATAATCATCATAAATAATCTAATAAATGGGACTGCCGCAGAGTTATGGTCTTATAGAGAACGTATACAATTTTTTGAGGAAAACATTACCCACACATTCGTATATGAGTTGTGTGCTAGACCATCTATTCATGAAAGGGAGGGCAATGAACCAAGTACTAATAGCTTATGTTGAAGGGTACCAAAAATATAACGAGCCTCTGTTATATAACTACCAACCAAGACAAGTGCAGGTTAGGCTTATGAAGACTGATTTTTTGGAGTCTGTTAGACTAGTCCTTGACATACAAGATGTACAGAGCAATCTTCACGATCTCATTTCTCTCTTATCCTGTCAACTAACTAGAATTTAAACAGAAAACACTTAAGAAACTATTATGACTTCTATAGATCAAATGGGAATGATACTATAGCATGCACATGAATAATTTTAGTAACAACCAGAGTTTTATCATACTAAATTAGGTAGAAATTAATTGCAAACTAGGAAATTCCAAATAAACAACTGCCCCCTCTACTGTGTGAATGAAATAATAAAAGTATATGCTTGGTTATACCTTTTAACCAAAATAACTCTAGTCGATACATTATAAGATATCCCAAAACAGTTAGTGAAATGCTGTAATATTAATTTGTAGTAGGTTAAATTACAGATCCTTAAACTTGCTTTTCAGTGTTTCATTGTGAAGTTCAAATTTTTTGTTGTTGTAATACATAAAATTCTAGGACAATGCAAAAATTACTTTTGGACTCATAAAGTAGAGGGATAAGTTATTTTTTTTATGAAAAAATAAGCAATATAGAATAAACACGTAGACAATTTTCAATTTCATTGAAAACCTTAATAGATGAAAAAAAGCCTCGACCTTAAAAATAATCGTATATTCACTAGATGTTTACATTGTCCTGAGTAAATGGAAACCATTCAATAAAATAAGAGAGATTCTATGCGTACATATGATTTGTATAGAAAGCTTTTCAGATACACACTTGGTATGCTGTTTTTTAACCCATCACACCATCTCCAACATCAATGGTGACAAAACTCGCACATCCATTTCTATAAACCCATCTGGACAATTCATGTGTGCAAATAGCTTTTTCCTAAAAATAATTTATTCCTAGTCCATACACAAATTTATATGGAATTATTTACGAATGATGTTGAACCACCTTATCTAAAGTCTAAACATTTAAAAAGGACACCCATAATTTATTTATAATTCGTGTTCAACAAGTCTCCTCACTTGCAGATTTTATTAATTTTATCTACACATGCACAATTTTATAACGTCATGTTGAACCGCCTCATCTAAAAGATTGAGTTGTTAGTTAGAAAAAACATTTATTTGTTTATATTTATTTACTCTTCACAAAATAAATAAGGGGATGGAATACTGTCAATAACATTGGTCCTACTAAAAATCTATACGCACTTCTGAATTTACATGACTGCAAACTTGAAGTTTTAATATAAAATACAGTTATCCTTTAAACTATTGCTAAGTATAGTTATTGATACTGGTTAGTATGCTCAAAATAACTATTTTTTGTTTTAATTATCAAAATAATGTACTAATTCAACTTTTAAATCCAATTACTCATTAATGGTCAGGAATAATATATAGTCATTCATGATGGTTATGCATGATTGCATGCTGAAAACAGAGAAGAAATAAAAAGTGCAAAAAAATAAAAAAATCACATAGGTTAAAATATTTTCTTACATCATTGAACTCAATTGAAATATTGGAATATTCACCCATGAACCAAACCTGCATCAACAATAAAAAGGATTGAATGAATAGACTAAATGTCATGCTCTTGGCTGATTGCTTTAAAGAAGATCCTCAACCTCCCAAAAATCTAATTGGTTAATACATTTAGCATTCGGGATTTGAGAAGAAAGGAGACAAAAGATTTATCACTACTGTATGACATGAAATTGCAATAATCTGTAAAAGTAGCTAATTTTAAAAGTGAAAAGACCCAAATGCTAACAGGATACCATAGCAGATAGAGCTTGCAACCCAGCTGCGCGAAGATGTTTTGCTCTCTCGTCATCTCCCTCTTCTTGAGCCATTTGACAGAGCTTTGGAATAAATCCTTCCAGGTTAGACATATAAGTTCCATCCTTCTGTAAAATATGATAAAAGTTGAATAAACCTAATGTTCCCTCAAAAATAGAGAAATAATAAGAGCAAATCATGCTCCGTAACCTAAAGTACTTAACTGGACAAAACCAACCTGATTGTTTATGAAATCGAAGAGTGAGTGGCTTCCAATAATTAGCATTTCATCCTGGTCTGTCTGATCCAGCAGGGCGTGTATAATGCTCAGTAGACTATTTGCGAACAAAGATCTAAAATAAATAGGCATTTAGTGAGTTTAGGATGTGGTAAATCTCAACTATGGAAAACGCACAAAAAAATTTCTTGTAATTGGTCTGCAAGGCACTGAATGGGCAAGGTCAATATCAGGAAAAAAAGGGTATTAATAAAGACTTTTATAGCAGAATTTTGATATCCAACAATAACAACAGTAGTTGCATTAAAATTTAAGATGTTTTCGGCCTCCATTTATAAGCCAACATAATTGTGCCTCTTGCTGTTTTACTGAACATTTTTTCTGCTTTTCTGATCATGCTGTTTGACACCCAATTACCCCAGGTTCTCCTCTATCTTGTTAAGCTATGATAATTCCATGATAAAAACCCAAAATTTGACACTTTCCTGGTATTTATTAATTTAGTGATATACTATACTTGCTCCATTGTTACAACCCTAAAATATTATAGGGAACAAATTAACCTTTTAACAAGGAAAAAAATAATACTCTAAAAATTTCCATGAAATTTATCTTCTGAATATCACCAAAAGCATCTTAAAAAAAAAAAAAAAGTAACAATACATACATTTGCTCCTTGCAAGAAACTAATAATTTTCTGTAAATATAGATAACAATTTTTGCTGATCTGACATTCTCGCTTCTTAACTCCTTGTAACACCGTTGCTCAAGGGAGCTAGTAATCTGTCATCAGATAAGAAATATGACAAATGAAAAACTAGCTTTTGCTCAGAGAACTAAATTTACTGCAATTTGCTCATAAAAAGAAGAAAAAAAGCATCTAAAAAAAGAGATCCACAACATAACGCTTATTTGACCATCTGAAAGAAGAAATATAATGCACATTTTCCCTAGGTTAATTAATTTCAAGGGATTTCTTGCATTGTGGATGGTCATACATGGAAGGAAGATAGTGAATGATAAGGCTGCTGTCAAAGAGTCATGCATGCTTCCTACAGATTTAACTGATATAGCAGAAAAGACATGCAAAAAAATCAGACAATGCAAATTCCATCTAGCTAAGAAAAAGAATATAAGAATCCAAACAAGGCTAGTTTTCTGGAAATTATGTTGTAAATCTTTGTGGTAAGCTGTACAGAATCGAAGACGGTACAATTTTGTCCAAGATTTTGATTTGTGGAAACCTTTCTTTGTCCAGTATATTTCAAATACTTCTCTTCCATTTGGAGGTGGGATCTAGAATATCGAGAAGTTTCTCAAACTTGTTTAACGTCAAGTACTGTGGTAGCCTGTAGGTAATACACTAGAGCTCGTATTACTTGCCCCCAGGGCACTTCTCCCAACAGTGAAAGGGAGGGAGGTTTAAAGACCAGCCTCACTTGGTCAGAAGTTCTAATCCGGCCCTTACCAAGTTAAAAAGTAAGTCCTCACCCTGCACTCTGGGAGGCATAACCTGCGATTTACATCCTTCACCAAGGTCCAGGGCAGGTGGGGGCCCCTAAGGTTGGGGTTCAACCTTTTACTAGAGCTTGTATTACTTTCATCCAGAAATCTCTCAGTACAAAATGCGAGTGACTATTTAGAAATCTCTCAGTACTGAAGAATGATGAATGCAGCAGCTAATACATGCTGGTTGCGATATAGATTCACCATATTGGATGACCAGAACAAGCAAATTATTTCACTTTGCTGCATAAAATAAATAGTACCTTCGGAATGCGCAAAGGATTTTTTGTAGCATATTCACATAGTTTCCCAATCATCCGATCATTTGGTTCTCCGTCCTATAAATTAAAAAGAAATATATGTGAAAATTGACAAATGTGACATAACATCAAGATCTCAGAATTCATTACTCATTCACATAATACTTCTTGACGACGAATTAATATGACACATTTCCACACAATGTATGTCCTTAAACCTAATGTTGAGTAGTTACTCGAAAACTTTTGAGAGATTAGAATTCTTTAATGAGGGGACAACTCAAAAATAATAATAATAATAATAATAATAATAATAATAATAATAATAATAATAATAATAATAATAATAAAGAGCTATATTACAACATATTAAAGCCCTTATAAGAGAGTAGAAATATAGGCTATCTGTAAAAGGTAATCTTATGCCAAATTACGTAGAGATAAAGAGGCAACCACAGTTTCTTCGCTAGATGGCTAGAAGGGAATTTGAAACTTGTTATCAACAAAAGTTTATAAATAAATAATAATAAAGTAAGACCTCTCTATGGTGATACCCCACATGTGAACCTCGATGTAGTCATAAAGAAATTTGATCCCAACTTGGGCCAGTTATAAATAAAAATAAACTCCACATTGTAATAAAAGTTATAATTTTTCTAGGTCCCGTCTTAAGGAATTTGCTTCCTCAGAGTAATAATTATCGGTATATAGCAAAAAATAATGTTTATGTTATGATCAAGGTTTAAGATGAAATAAATATTTATCTAAATTTGTTTGAGACAAAAAATATATGTATTGTATAAGATGAATTTGCATATCTCTAGCACTACATAGATACATATACTAGTTTTCTGAAATTATATATACCTCTTTTATCAATAATATGTATACATTGGATTACACATGCTCTTAATTAATTATTAATGTAGTTCACACTTTACCTTTATATCACTTGCACAAAGGATAACTAAGTCAAACAATAATTTTTGTAACTACATGTGTTAAGATATAACATCCTCATAGTAATAAAATTAGTTTGGTCCCAGCATTATGATTTTAGGGAGGTTTTAGTTTTACTATAGCAGCTTTTCCAACTAAATGGCCAAAAGAAAGATATCACCCAAAGCCAGTTAAAAATCCAATTTGTAACTTGAACTCTAGAAAATCATAATGCAGTTATTAATCATCTTGAACGTCATTATCACCAACTGTAAGGGAGATTTTCTCCCCTAAAATGACAAAAAAAGAACTTGTTTGTTCATCCGTCTTCATCCCCTTCTCTCACTTTTTATTGCAAAACAACCAGAAGTCTTATTCACCATCGCCTCCTCTACTCTCCTCCATTTCCTTTCCTTCCCTTCCCTTCCCGTCACCGTCCCCTCCTCCCCTTTCTTCCCCATACAAAGAAAAACACAACTCATTAACAAATTACACTTTCCCAATTCAAATCCTCTTCAAATCCAAACTCAAAAAAATGTCAAAAACTGTCTAATTATCAAGGCCTCAATTGCACTTCCGAGATCTTTCTTGACATAAAGCTATATTTTACGGTCAGATCCACAACGGGAAAGCGGTAACTAGTATATACACTAAGCCTCGATGCCAATAAGTTTAGAGGGGTTATAACGTTAGCAAAGGAATCAATTCTAACCATAATACTGGACATCGACAAAACTAACATATGATTCAAGAACTAACCTGGGATCGAGGAAATATGTCGGCGATCAACTTCTTGTACCTTTTAACAGGCTGTCTCGACCTTGCTCGCATTGCAGGGCAAAAGAAACAAAGTCCGCCGCATGCTGGTAATACTTGTCTTGAGATCACACCCGAAACAGCACTCATAATTCAAAACTAATCAATGCAAAGCTATTAGTTTTTCCCTTTTTTTTTTCCAATTTCTCCTCCAAATTGTATGCTTTTTTCCCCTTCTTAATCTCGAAAACTCGAGATTATTGGAAATTATTGAATTAAATAGAAGGGAAAGAAAAAGCCCTTGAGATCAGAAGGGCAGTTCCCAAATTCTGGTAACAACCTAGGAAAACTCAAAATCAAAGCCACATTACATCAAAACTTCATTATCCCATTTCAAGATATAACACAGTTTGAAAATTCAAGAACGTGGGTAGCTCATAAATCACACAAAAATTCAAAATTCTTTTAGGGTTTCAAGAATCTTGATTAATTGGGATTCCTATAATAATAAATAAACATATATATGTACCTTATATATTTATTAATTATTAATCTTTTTCAGTTTTTCCCCCTATTGATGATCAAATGGAGGAGTACATGTAATCTACCTCCACATGAATGCCTGTAAAGAGCAGACTCGAAGGCTGGTGACCCGCGAAGGAAAATTTAACAATCTTTTTCTCTCTGTCTCACCACTCACCCCTTATTTTCTTTTCTCTCTCTAAGGTGAACAAATTTTATATAAATTTTGGATTGAGTCGACTGATATTAATTATTGAACATATCGACATTTGACCTCTACAACTACTACGTTAACCGACGAAAGTCATAGAATGAAATAATTGGAATCCACGTTCCACGGTTCTGCCATTTGTATTGTAATTAGTAATTAGTAATTAGTAATTAGAAAGAAAGACAGAAAGAGAAAAGTAGCCGTTGGTCATGACTCAGAATTGGTGAATTCTATTTTTGAATTTGACTTTAATTTTTTTTTTCTCTTGATATTTATGTTTATGGCCATTAAGATATTTATATGTATTTTAGAAAGTAATTTTGTAAACTTTGCGTTGGATTTGAATTTGTTTTCGAATTATAGGATAGAATAACAGAATCACTCGAATTTGGATGGATTAATCAAGCTACACGTTTGTTTACGTGATTTGTGCACAATGCAAAAACAATAATGCTACTGTGTTTGATTTTCTAACAATCTCAAAAAATCTATTACTCTTTTCTACAGTAATCAATTTCAACCATTTAAAAAAGTCAAGCCAATAATTTCTTACTTTTCAAACCATTTTTAATCCCACGATTTTTCAAAACCTTTTTTTTTCCCGAAAAGTTAAAAAATCAAATACACAGTACAAACCTCTTTACTAACTAGGTTACTAACAAATGAGAACTAACGAGATAATAGGTAAACAATGATATGTTGTCTAATGCTATATATCTTGATATATTGACCCAAAATGTCTCTCTTTACTAACTAGGTTACTAACAAATGAGAACTAACGAGATAATAGGTAATCAATGATATGTTGTCTAATGCTATATATCTTGATATATTGACCCAAAATCAGACATTTAGGCCCCGTTCTCTTTACTGTTTTGAGCCCGTTTTGAGTTTTTGATTTTTGGAAATATCGAAAACGCGTTCATTTTGCCCATTTTCAAAAACGTGTTTTCCAAAACACCAAAAAAATACAAAGGAAACTCAAAATGAATTTATTGCGTTTTGGATATTTTGTGTTAAAAAGTCCAAAACGCGAGTTTTGGTTTTTTTTTTTTAAATGTGAAACACTTCTTTCACTTGAAATTCTTACATTATTTTGTCATTATATATAGATCCATGTTAGATTTTTTTTT
Source organism: Ligustrum vulgare (assembly GCA_963555705.1). Lineage (NCBI taxonomy): Eukaryota > Viridiplantae > Streptophyta > Magnoliopsida > Lamiales > Oleaceae > Ligustrum > Ligustrum vulgare. The sequence continues at coordinate 2,202,295 of OY743178.1, read as the reverse complement.
TGTAAATTTATTATTATTATTATTATTATTATTATTATTATTATTATTATTATTATTATTAAATGTGAGATACTTCCTTCACTTGAAATTCTTATATTATTTTTTCATTATATATAGATCCATGTTAAGATTTTTTTTTTTTTTTTTTGAGACACTTCTTTCATTTGAAGTTCTTATGTTATTTTGTCATTATATATATAGATCCATGCTAATTTTTTATTTTTTTTATTTTTATTTATTTATTATTATTATTTTTTTGTAAAAGTGAGACACTTCATTCACTTGAAGTTCTTATAGATCCATTTTAAGATTTTTTTTTTGTAAATTATTTATTTATTTATTTTTTTTTTTTTGTGAAAGTAAGACATTTCCTTCACTTGAAGTTTTTATGTTATTTTGCCATTATATATAGATCCATGTTAAAACTTTGTTGACATGAGATTAAATTTTTATTTAGCTAAATTAATATTAATAATGAATTTATTGACATAAAGAACTAACTGATTTATTAACATTAATATTAATGTAATTCAACAAATCAACCATTTTTTATATATAAAATATCACAAAATAAATATATCAAAAAATTACAAAGTAAACGTATTTTTCAATTTTCTATTTTTGAAAACAGTTTTTCAAAATCACAAAGAGAACATATTTTCAGCAACCCCAAAACAAACAACCAAAATTCAAAACAAAATCCAAAACTCAAAATCCAAAATCGAAATACAAAGAGAACGGCCCAATCTTCCCCTTTTTCCTCTCCCAACTCAGATGTGAGAAATCCCCATTTCCCACACCTCCCCCGTCTCCCACATCTGTTGTATATATGCTCTCTCTTGTCCACCTCTCATCTCCCCCGTTTCCCACACATAAAGACAAGAAAACCTAAACTCCCATCTTACCGCTCTCCACATTTTCCCCCAACGGTGTTCGACTCCAACACTATCTTCCGGTACATCAGTGAATCTGGAACTCCCGATCGTGATTTGAAGTCGAATTAATATTCTTAGTCTGCAACACAGGTATCCGCTGAAATAAATTTGATTTGTTAAGGGGTTGCATAAATTCTAGATTCACTTTCCTGTATTTGTGGAAATGTAGGATTTTTCATCATCTGCCAACTAAAAATTGAAACTTCGGTGAAATAAATGTAGTGACATTTATGGCTTTTTTAGTGGGCTGCCTACTAAGAAATTGAAGCTTCATTTGGATAAATTTAGTGAAATGACGTATTATTTATGGCTAGTGTACTGAGATCTTGTAACAAACTTACCTTCTAGTGTAACAATTTTTTTTTTTGGTTGGATATTGCTTACTTCAGATTTAATGAATTATGAATATATAACTTATCTAAATTACCTACAAATGTTAAGAGAAATGATTGTTTTAGGAGTTTCAGCAATGTATTTAGCAACTTTGATTTGTGGATTGTTAAATGCACAGGTCCCTTCTAGGAAAAAGAATGACAAGAATCTTGATCAAGAAATTACTGCATGTTCCTCATGGCATGGTAAGGTTAAATGGGATGGAATGACTGCACATTTGATTTTATCTACTCAACTTATGGAATGAATTCGACGCCTCCTTATCCAACAAACCAACAGTTTATATCGACGATTGCTCAACAAACAAGTCGCGATGAACAAGATATTCCGAGACCAAATTTTGAGTGAAATGTCCAAACGCATACCATGAATAAAATTTCTAGTCACGGGAATACATTTTACATTTTGTCGACTTCATTGTTGTAATTTATCTAAATGTTATAGGTTCCAATTTTGTTCTTGAATTTTTAAGCTGTAAAATGTGACTATAACTGTTGTGCAAGTTAAGTTTTGTTATAATTGAGTCATGTTCAAATTCATGTATTGAAACTGCTAGGTACCACCTCCACTCTCTTTATAGAACAAAATCTGTCTTGAAATGGTACCCATATATTCCATCCTTATGTTATAAATGATAATTTAGACGCTGCGTGGCCCATATTTTATTCATATGAGCTTCAGTTGCTTGTGAAAATAAAAGGTGTGAAGAACCATACAATAACAAGAAATAAATACATGATTAATAGGTAAACAACATTCCGCTTGTTATGGCTAATTTTTGCAATTTCTCATCATGGGACACTCAAGCTTAGTTAGCTAAACGCCCAAAAGGAAACAAAATTGAAATATTAACAGTAACAAAGCTAGAAATGCCATTTCAATACTCAAACCAATAAGCAACTACAAAATTCATTGTTGTATCAATTACAATGCTCACTTAAGAAATGTCATTGCTTAGGTTCAAATGACAATGTTCGGATGACAGTAGATATATTACAACATCAAGAAAGAAATAACAAAACGATACCAACAATACATTAAAAGAAACTGAAACATAAACACGAACTCGGGCGATTACTTTTTCCCCTTTCCCTTGTCTTTATCTTCCGAGCTCCATTTTCCCTTGCTAAGGCTTAGCTTAATCGATAGCTTCAAATCTTTTTCTTCGATTATGTTAGCAAACATTTTCAAAATATGAGACAGATTGATGGTTTCGTCAAGTGCCCCAGTATTAGTATTCGACGACCCACTTGTTTCACCTTGCTCAAACTCAACCATCGTGACCTCGTAATCCTACTGGAAATAATCACAAGCCACACTACAATTGAGGAATAGCTTCCCCACATTCTTCGTCCTAACCACCTAACCATTTCAAAAAACCCTTCCTGCATTTTGGACATCGTCGCTTGGTGGGACAATTGTTCATCCAATGCCCCGGCTTCTTGCAACTATGACAAATATTGCGATTCCTATCCATATGTCCAACATCTATGACAGAGACATCCAATTTATCGATCAATCGAATTCCAACAGATACTCAATCATAAGACATCTAAAAATAGAGTAAATACACTTACAAATAAATAATTTCATGGTCATTTCTTATACAATTTCAGCTCTTCTTCTCTTGCCCTATTCCTACATCTTCCACATGCTAAAGCATTTCATATTATTTTCTCTATATTTTCGTCTGTTGGCTTCTTGGGTAAATAAATTCATATGGGAAGAGTTTGTGTGTGTGTGTGTGTGTCTATAAAAATAAAATGCAGGCCTATAGCTCAATTTCTAGGTTGCAAAGGAATCAATTAAAACAAAATTAAGGCTGAGATCGATATATCCACAACAATGTCCAGATTCATTATTTCAAATAAATTAAAAACCCACATCCAAAATACCCAAATTTTCAGTCTTGCAAATGTGTGCGTAATTCGATATATGACCTAACACAACCTGATTTCTGTGCCCAGAAATGAGCCTCTTTTCTTCGACTGGGGCACCTACTGGTTCGGCTGAAAATAAGTCTCTTTATCCTCGACTTGAGTACTTCGAGTGGAGTATCGACTTGTTCGACTACAAAACTGAGTATTTTTCCACTTTGGAGCACAGGTTTCAGTCAAGGGTAAGATAGAAGGAAATGTGGAGACAGAAATCGCATTGTTGCTTGAGGTTTTGACTTTTGAGAGAGTTGGTTGCCCTAGGTTAATGAAATCGGGGGAAATAGCTAGCATTGTGTGATAACCTTTGTTAGTTAAGGGCAAATTTGGAAATACTCATTTTGTTAGTAAACCTGTCAGTAAAGGAGTTTGTACGTCTAGCATTATGGACCTTGCTATATGTTTGTACTAACGATTAAAAGACAAAAATTTTGAATGTTCAATTACTATGTTATCCTTTTGTTTATAATTTTTAGTTTTTTGATGTTATGTCTATATCTCTAAATTTATTGTTTACGTAAAATGTGTAATATATACTATTATATGTTAAATTCTTTTCTTCAATAATTATATTTAATTCTTCAATTTTTTTCTCTATATCACTAATTATTCTTCCTTTATTTACTATAATTCTAGTAAATTGTGAAAAATCTGTAAATGAGGGTTCTTTTATTGCGTAGTCTAATAAATTATAAAATCTTCCTAAATCTTCTCTTATAATTTCTAATTGTTTAATTGTTTTTTCTCTTAAGTACTTAAAGTCATTTATTTCTGAAGAATTTAATTCTATTAAATGTTCTGAATTCATAAATTATAAAACTAAATATTTAGATTTAAGCTATTAATTCAAATCCTCTTCAAATAGTTAATTCTTGGAATAATAAAAACAAATTTTCAACATATGTAAAAGCATGCAAAAGATATCATAAACAAAATGATAAATTTAAGACTATGATAACAGTACTTGGATAATATTAATAAAAAAGACGATATATAATCCATCATAAATAATTAATAATACTTCTTTTTATCTATGGGTCCATCATGCTTCTTTGTAAATCTGATTTTAAAAGATTTTTGACCAAATACTCTTCGGTTATTTATCTAACTATTAAACACATCTTCATAGAAGATCGTTGCTGCTCAAAAGACTTACGCATTAAAGGATGCTCGAAAGACTTACTCCAACACTTTCTGTTTAACACTTAAACAAACACTTCAAAGAGGTTCAACACAATCCAGTTTCGTTTCCTACCTCTGGATGTACTCTTTTAACAAAAGTTTTATAAAGAATAAACTTATGGACTCATAAATAAATAGAGTATTACTAACTTTTTTATGACTTCATATATATCTATGAGAAGTTTAGTTACTCATACATTCTGCAAATTGCTTCTGGATTGGTATGATGAAAGAAAATTTTGAACTAGGAAAGAAAAGAAAATAGATAGAGAGAATATAGATTTTTATTGCTGAAAACTAGTATGATTTTTTCGGATGCTTACAATAAGGAGAGACTCCTCCTTTTATAGTTGGTAAAAGCAAAGCTGGGGAACAAGATAATATTCCCTATCTTTTACATACTTGGCTAAGATTTAAAGTAGATAAAGTAAAGCTAAAGTTACAATAATTTTTGCTGCTTTTCTAAAGTTTCACATGGGTCTGGACCCCCATGCCTTGAATAATTCATGTTCAGACAAGGTAGGCTTCATCTTCATTATAGTTGAGTAGGTCCCCACAATTATTACATTTGTCACCCGTTTCTACCTCCATTAGGTGATGTAGATATTCATAAGCTCATTTGCTAAGATCCAAATTGCTGACAAGTATATTCTCAGCATATTCTCTTAATTTCCATAATTGACAATTAACTTGAATAATTCTTGCAATACTGTAGATCAATAATTTGTCATCATTAGATTCATATACCCAAACATTAGTTTGTGTAAGGGTATCCCTTAATTCGGTATACATTACTCTAAATCCCAGTGCCCTTTTTTCTGGAATAGCTTGTATATGTTCCTCTTTGTTAAATGATTTTATTTCTGGTTCTGAAAGAATAGCTTTGCTAGTTACTCCAAGTTTTACAATATGTTCTGCCCTTAGAAATTCTACATTAATAAATTCTGGAATGACTGAGTAAATCCTGACATAGATCTTTTCAACTTTGGTAATTCCAAAATATGTTTTAACTGCTGCCTTGATAGAATCAGGTAATAATGATATTTCCTTCATATCCTTGTTAGGGTAGATGCACTGAATAAGTCCTTGGTCAAACAGTCCCCTGACTGTTCTTGGTTCTGCTCCTGGAAAAATAATTGTTTTATTGATTTTTTGATGGCTAATTGTCCTTAGCCATTCTCCTTCTTTTGTCCTCTTGTTTAGATACTCCACATACTTCAAGAATGTCTCTAGTTTCTTCATAACTTTCTCCTTTTCTGATAGTTCCTTTGTTGCGACTACTGGTTTCTTCGCAGCTTTTAAAAAAATTTCTTTAGATGGTTCAATAGTTTTTCTAATAGCTTTAGAAGATGAACTTCCAATAATTGATACTTTAGATACTTCTTCCTCAATAGGAAGTCCTACAGATAAATTCTTTACTGGAGAGGATTGAGATCCTCCTTTATACATTTCCTCAAGAAAATTAACCATTGACTTGTAAAAGGCTAGTTCACTGTTAATTTGTACAATCTGCGCCATGCAAGTATTCACATGGTTGAATAGATTTGAATAGTTGATATTCATTTGACCTATAGCCAAGTTAATTTCTTCTACTTTCTTAAGTATGTCTTCCATGTCTTGATAAGTAATCTGCAATAACATTGTCAGTACCCTTAATATGAATAATTTCAAAATCATAATGGCTAAGTTCTACTTGCCATCTAATTAACCTTTTATTTGCAATAGTTGGATCAATTTCTTTAGTTAACCAATATTTGACTTGTGTATTATCTGTTCTAATTCTGAATTTTGTAGTAACAATAAATAATTCAAACTTTTTAATAGCAAATTTTATAGCTAATAATTCTTTTTCATTTATATGATAATTAGTTTGAGTTTGAGTAAAACTGCCACTAGTGTACTGTGCAATTCTTTCTTTATCCTCATTTGGATAAATATATTTAAGTACTGCTCCCCATGCTGTTTCGCATGCATCGGTTTCTAAAATCCAATCACATTCTTTTTTGGGTAATTCTAATTCTGGTAATTCTTTACAAAGATCTTTAATTTTTTGTACTTCTTCTTCTTCTTCGTCTTTAGACCAAGGTGTCCATCTAGTTTTTCCTTTTAATCTTTTTTATAATGGGATTAAATGTTTTGCTAAGTTAGGTACATATTTCCTAGTCTGGTTTACAAGTCCTAAAAAACTTTGTAATTGTATTTTATCTTTTATATGATTGTCAAATTCTTGTATTTTTGTACCAATATGTTTTTGGAGTTTTATTCCTTCTTGGCTTATTATAGATCCCAAAATTTCTACCTTTTCTTTAGCTATTTCCATTTTTGTAGCTGATAATATAATTCCATTATTCCTTACAATATCTATAAAAATATTTAGATGTTTTAAGTGTTCTTGTCTGGTTTCAGAGTAAATAAGAACATCATCAATATATACTATAATAAAATGATAATAATCTTTAAATATTTTATCCATGTACCTTTGGAATTCTCCTGGACTATTTTTAAATTCAAAAGGTAATACATTCCATTCATAAAATCCTTGTGGTACCGTAAAAGCTGTTAAATGTCTAGATTCTTCAGTTAACATAATATGATAAAATCCTGATTTAAGATCAAATTTAGAAAAATATTTCTTTCCTCTAATTTGGTTAAATAATACCTGTTGGTTTGATATTGGATATTTTAATTCTTTTGTATAAGTGTTTAACCTTTTATAATTAATTACCATTCTAGATTTTCCTCTTTTTTGTTCTGAATGTTTTATTACAATGAAGGCTGGACTACTATGTTTACTGTTAGATTCTATAATGAATTTCTTTTCTAGCATTTCTTTTATGTGCATTTCAAATTCAGGTAATTCTTTTGGTGTATGTTTAATTGGTTTTTCATTAATAATCTTAGTGTCATCTTCTAGTATAATTTCTGCCATAGGCTTATTTATGTGCCATTTTTCCAAAGGATTATCTCCTGATAATTTTAATAATTTTTCTGTAATATTTTTTATTACAATTTGATTAAAATGTTCTTATACTAGATTTATTCTATTTTTATTAGGCATAAATTGTGTTGTTTGTGTTAATTTTTGTCTATCCTCACCACGCTTAGCTGTTATATGAGGCATTTTTTCTCTACAATAAGGATCATTAATTCTTATTGCTATTGCTATATGGTGACAAGGGGTAGATAAAAGTATAACTTTTTCATCAATAGTTATTGGATAATATTGTTTTATGAAGTTATTTCCTAATAATATATCCCCTGGCATATCATCAAATTGATATACATAAGGTATTTGTAATTCATATTTTCCTATTTGTATTTTAACATTCCTTGCTATTTTAGTTATTAGGTTTGTGCTTCCATCAAATCCTACAAGTATTACTCTTTCTTCATTATCTTTTTTATTGCTCCACATTTCTGGAGGTAATACATTTTCTTTAAACAAACAGGATGATGCTCCTGTATCAAATAATGCATGATAATTTCTGCTAAGATATCCATTGTAATTCATTTTGGTTAGTATATAAATATGTTCTCTCCCTCCTTGTATTTTATTCATAATAACCTTGGTATAACTAGATTCTCATTTTGTATTGTTAATAGCATTCTATCATCTTTTATATAATATGGTTTTACTTGTTCTAAGAAGTCTGTTCCTAATAGTAATTCTATATTTACCTTTCCTGTATGTTCTACGTACATGTTTATGATTATTTCATTTCTTTTATTTATTCTTATTGTTAATTCTACATAATACTCATGGGATGAATATTTCCAAAATAATCTTGTATTTGAATTGAATTATTCGTTACTTTAAGTTCTAAGTCTCCTATTATGTTTTCTTTTATATGAGATACCGTTGCTCCAGTATCTATTAATACTTTCTGTTCTTTCCATTCTCCATTTATTCTAATTTCTATCATAACTTCAAATTGTTTTGTTTCATTTCTTTTAGATAGATTCATTCTTGGTATTTTTCTATATATTTTTGTCATTATTTGTTTTTCTGAATCATTTCTATTTTCTATTTCAGGTAATGATCTTGTACTAGTATTTCTTCTTAGGCTAATTGATCTTCTTCCAAATTCTATTTATGGTTTATCCATATTTACTAATCTTCTCGCTTGATTGAAATCTATTTCTATATCTTCTGGTATTGTCATTCTTGGATTTTCTTTAGCTGGTTTGTATTCCAATAAATTTTGAAATATGGGTTCTATTATATGTGTTCTTGTAGCATTCTTAATTTTTACTTCATGTTTACTAGTAAAAGCATATATTGTTATAATAGTTAAACTTATAGTTTTACTTCCTGGTTCCATATCTATCCCTCTTAACCTGTAATATAATGTTAAGGCTTTATTTTTATTTTGTTCTCCCATACTTATGCTGAAATTTGGTCTTATTGTAAATTTTACTTTTTGGTACATTAAGTTTCCTGTTACAATTCCTATTAGATCATCTTGTACTGAACTTACAATTCTATCATCCATAATATAGAATTCTATAGGTTTATCTATTCCTTCTCTGAAATAGGCTTTTGCTATAATTTGTACGGATCCTAAATATATGTTCTTTATTTTTCCTTTTAGTTCAGGATTCAATAGGTTTATTTCTTGTCTTATAATTTATTCATTTATTATAGGTATTAATGTATTTTCTGTAGTATCTCTTATGTCTATAGGGTGACTATGGTTTCTTGCTACATATGCTATTTCTTTGTTTTTCTGCAAAAATGGTAAATTAAATATTTCTTTTGATTCAACATCTAATTTTGATTTTAAGATCTTTTCATACATTTTAGGATTAAATATTAATCTTTCATTTAGTTGTTCTTCATTTTCTTCTAATTGGTATTCATATTCTTTAGATGTACCTTCTTCATTAATTTGTCTAATCATATTTATATATAAATATTCTTCTTCGCTAGATTCATTAGATTCACTTTCTTCTGAAGATTCTAATTCCATTATTGTATTTATTACTTCATGTTCTTCTAATTCATAAATTTCTTCATCTTCAGGAATTTCTTCTCATTCTTCTTCTTGTTCAATAGGTAATAAGTTGTAATTTTCTTTTTCTATTAATGAGATATACATCATATTTTTCTTTTTATATTTTTAGGACATTCTGGAGATATATGTCCTATTTCTCCACATGAATAACATTTACATTTTCTAGGATTTTTAGGGTATGTTTTAGTTTTGTTTTGTTTTTGCCTTAAGTATCTCTTATATGGTACTCTATACCTTTTAAATGTTTTATTATATGGCTTTTTGTATTTATTAAATTTAGTAAATTTGTTTCTAAATTTATCTTTTCTATAATATTTCTTTTTCTTATATTTTCTTTCTAGATGACATCTCCATTGTGTTGGTTTATACTGTAATTTATCACAACATAATGATTTTTTACTTGCTTTATGGAATTTTATCATATTATTTGCTTCCATACATTTTTCTTGTTGTCTCATTTCTATAAATTGTATTCTTGCTCCTAGACTATTATTACTTAATGGTATTTCTAATTTTTCTCAGTCCTTAAATAATTCCAAATTCCATGGGTTTGGTAATTTAAAGAATATTTGGTTCATAATTTCCATACCATATGTTTCTTGATTATATTCTGCCTTTTCAAAATATTCTCTAAATTCACATGCAAATTGTTTAAAGTAACACATATCACATATTGATAGATTTTCTAATAAATATCTATTTCTTAGTCTTGAGCTAATTTTGGTATCTCTGTCTATTACTAATATATATTCTCTTTTTAATGCATCTTCATATCTGCTTAAAATAGTTCCTATTTCATCTTTGTCATTTCCTCTAATCTGTCCTATATAAGTTTCTGTTAAATTTCCCCACCATCTTGCAGTGGTTCTTATAAATGTATTTTCTAACATTAATTGTAATTGCTTTCCTGTTAATTCTTTGGTATATGCCATTATAGCCATAGATTTCATCCATAATTCTAATTCATGATCTACATCTTGCACACATCCTAAATCTATCCATCTTCCTTCTGAACTAATTTGTGTTTCCATACTTCTCCATGATGTATATTCTATAGGATAATTTTTACTTGGTTTGGTGTAATATTTTTGTTATGGTATAAAATTATTTGTTTTAAAATTTTGGTTTTGTCTTTGATTCATATAAATTTCTGGTGTATTTTGTGGATTAGTATTACTTGTATTTTCTTTTTTGACTTGGTTAGTTCCTGGTTGCTGTATATAATCTGGTGGATTTTGTCATGCTGGTATTAAAGCTCTCTGTTGTTCATTCATATTAATTTCTTCTATTTTAAGATTTTTAAATTTTTCTATATAATCTTCTTTTGTTATGTAATCTGCTTCACCTTCTTCTTTAGGATTTTTCATAAATTTTTCTATTTGTTCAGTAATCATATTTATTCCTAATCTATTGATGGCTTTAAATTCTTTGTCAGTTATTATTCTTTTAGGTTTTCTTTTTTCCATTTCATCATATATTTTTGTTATATTTTGGTTTACAATTCCAATATTTTGTTGTATATTATCTAATCTTTTATGTAAATCATTTTTCCCTATTTCTTCTTCTTTAATTGTTCTTATCATATTTATTTGTTTTATAATATTTTTTTGCTCTGTAATTTCTATTGGGTTTTCATATACTCCTACCATATTTCATATTTTATTTATTTTATCAGTTATTTGCTTAATTTGATTTTCTAAGGTTATTAATTGTTTTGATAGGTTATTTACATATTGCTTTACTTCTAATATTTGTGTGGGTATATTTTTGTTTATATCCTTATAATCATTAGTTATTTCTATCATTTGTCTTATTTCTAATGGTAAATTATTGATAATTTCTTGAACTTGTTCTGGGTTTTTTGCTTGTTCTAAATTTTGTTTTGTAGTTTTATCTAAACTTATTCCTAATTTATTTAGTAAAAATAAATTTGTCCAGTTTAATTGTTTATGTTCTCCAAATCCTCCTTCTCCTAATAGTATAAATGGTATAAATTTTCCATATGTTTCAGATATTAATGGCCAATGACTGTTATTTGGTAAATCTTTAGATTTATAATTATATACTCTAGGTTCGATTATTGGTAATCTTTTAGACATTTTTCTAAATATATTTCTAAGTATAACAACATGCTCTGATACTACTGTGGGTTAGATCGTGATAGTGAAATTTTATTTTGCGGAATTATAATCTTTGTCTAATTCTTCTTAAAAATCTTTCTTCAAATTCATCCATATATCTTATATCTTCTTGTCTAATTAAGTTTTCTTCTTTTAATTTTAAATATTCATTATGTTGTAAAACTAGTCTTTTAATTTCCATATATTTTTCTATAGCAATCGGATCAGTATTTAAGTCCCTTCCTAATTTTTCCAATTCTAAATATTCTCTATGTAAACTTCTAATTAAATTTTTTCTTTTTTCGTGAAGTATATGTGGATTATAAACAGGCATAATATTTTTTAATTATAAAATAAGTAATAAAAATTTTAAAGTAATTAAATTTTTAGAATTTATTATGTGTTAAATTTAATAAGATAATATGTGAAATAAGGTATTATTTATAATTTTAGTTTAAAGGGTAAAATAAGTATTAATTTATGTTAGTAAGTTGTTAGTATTATTTTGTTAGTAAGTATAGCTTTATCCTAGCATTATTGATGCAAAATAGATATTTAAGTTGACGCCTCGAAAAAAAAATTTAATTTGAATTTAGATAAAACTCAATGCAAAATGCTTGATTGATAGTAGTTTAAATATTACTGTGCGTTGTAAATTTTACAAAATGTGAATATAATTGTGAACTATAAATCTCAACCTCATTTCAGCTTATGTTCAATTGGTGTTTAACCTTTACCGATCAAAAACTTCTATTATGACTACGTGCTTAATCTAAATAACCATATTATCATATAATTACTTAAATTTTATCAAATTCTTCGTGGTATATATGAGTTCACCTTCAACTAAATTCAATATCACATATAGAGGATAAGGGCACCTCTAATGATATATTGTCAAACTTAAAAAAATGTGTCACATCATCAAAATAGGCCAATGTTCGATGTTGATTAAAAATGGTGTATTTGAATAAAATAGTGATTTTTAGGAGAATATAGTCAAAAAATGGGTAATATTATTAATAAATGTATTGTTGAAAAGAAAAGAGAAAAATGTGTTAAATTTTTAAAGGAGATCAAATAGCGGTTAGACAATGTCTAACTATTTTCTTTTTCAATACACTCCATATTATATTGAGATGACAAAAATAAAATTAGTTATTGTCTAGGTCAATGTTCACAAGTAGAAGACTAACCTAACATGTTGACCGTACATCTGTTGAAGAAATGATAATTTAGTTTATTTTAAACAAATAAATGCTACATATGCATTATTATTTGGCGATAGACATACTACATTGGATATTGTTTTTTACCTCAATATCTGCTTATGTCTAATAAATGGCCGCCAGTTGGCACAAACTTTTTTTTAACTTGACAATGTCTCACAAAAGATTTTCTAAGATAATTGATCGCGTCTTTAGTTTTAGCGGATTTCGAGTTACTAAGATTGACCTAAATTTACTTAGAAAAATTTGATTACAAAAACATTAAGGCTATTTTTTTTAATTAAAAAATGAAAAATAGATGGTAAGGAAAAAAAAAATTAGGAATTAATTTGCTTGAAAATTATTTTTTGAAAAATGTCAATTGGAAGTGTTTGATTGGATTAATTTTCGAGGGGAAAAAGTGAGAGATTTTTCCTAATTTTATTGTTTGATTAACATTATTTTTCATGACAAATAAAGAAAAATTTAGCTATTTTAATCAAATTTTTTTCACTCATTTGTTGTTTGATAATAGTAATTTTAATTTTTGGAAAAAAAAGTCAATTAACAATAAAAAAATGATCAAACGTGATGAAAAAAATTTTCTCACTAAATAGATAAGAAAATTTTTTCAAGGTAAATTAGCTAAGTGTACTTTAATTGGTTGTACTATAAAAAATATTTTTCAAGGCAAATTTTTCAATCAAATACCAAACAAATGAGTTAAATTTACTAAAGGTCACTGAAATTTCAACTAAATTTCAAAACGATCACTGAAGTTTAAGATTTACTCCAACGGTCACTGAAGTTTTGAAAACTTACGACAACAGTCACTCTGTACACAAAACATATCAACATTGGTCATAAACTTTAAAACATTGAACAAAAACACATCCAAATTGATCCTGAACTTTAAAACAATGAGGAATAAGCCCCTTTTTCAACACCACCATCACCACTACCACTTCGTCTCTTCGAAAATCTCATCCACCACAAGCACATTTTTTCGGTGAATCACACCAGTTGGGGGGAAGTTTCTCCCTCCTTTTTCGCCAGAGAACCTGGTGCGATTTTGCACCTAAAAATTGTGCCTATGTTGGATGAGGTTTCTGGAGAGACGAAGTGGTGGTGGTGATGGTGGTGTTGAAGATGAGGACTTATTCGTCATTGTTTAAAAGTTTATGATCAATTTGAATGTATTTTTGTTCAATGTTTTAAAGTTTAGGACCAATGTGGATATGTTTTGTGTACAAAGTGACCGTTGTCGTAAGTTTTCAAAACTTCAGTGACCGTTTTGAAATTTAGCTGAAACTTGAGTGAACTTTAGTAAAATTAACCCCCAAACAAATACAAAAAATCGAAATTTTTTCCATAATTTGACATTTTCTAAGCAAATAAAGGGAAATCAAACACGACCAATCTTTTGTTTGGTATACTTGTTTATAAATAAGACATTTCCTTAAATCACTTTTTAACCAAACATCATTTTCAAAATTATTTTCCAACACATTTTACATTAAAAATCACATTATTTGTTGATTAAATTTTTTTTTTACTAAATGCAAAGTAAATTCAACTGAATAATGTTATGTGGAAATTACAAAGAACCCTGTATTTTAATATTGAAATTCAAAAATAAGTACAAACTGATATTTATTCAGAAATCAGGTCTTAATTAAGTTATTTAATATATTTTATATATATATATATATAATTCCAGTAAGAAACCCAATTAGCGTGTATATAGATAGAAACAACATTTTAGAAAAAAATAAAACAAAAATCATTTACCTAAATATCTGGCCACGATACATATCTGTTACATTCCATTCACGTATAACCATTAAGCACGAAACTTCCTTATCCAGACACCGGTCTCTGCAAAACCTAAATCTATTTGGACTCGTGCCTCCATTGAATTCAAACCAAGCTTCAAAGCTGAAGGAGAAAACATCGTGCAAATGTCTCAGAAAAGGAGCCCGGACAAGAAAAGGAAGCGAGGAGACAAAAAGCACACTGGAGGAAAAGAAATTCAGGCAGTTGGAGTTAGTCGAAGAACACAAACACCAACGGTATGTATGCTAAATGAATTCGTTTGTGACCTAAGAATGAATTAAATAGTATGGGTGAACTTATCTAGTAAGGGTTCGTGCGAAGGATTTCTTAAATCTGACCTCAATTTTTTATGTAAATGATTTGGGCATTTATGGCAATGTAATCGAGAAAATGAAATAAAACGTTTATTCCGATGTATGTAAACTTGTGACCTTAATTTATCAACTTTGTGACCTAAAGTCAATTGTGGGTTCAGAACAGTTTTGATATGAATGTGACCTTGAAATTTGGTTTGGGCATAGGTCCTGTGACATGAAATTGGATCAGGGCATACAACTGTGACCTGCAAATTTCCTATTTTTCGCACAAATAAACTAACTTATCTAATCTCAGAAAATGGTTTTTGAAAATAATTCATCAATCCTTCGTTTGTATCTGTTTCTTTAGTTTTCAGAACCTTTGTTGTGAATGTGACCTTACATTGGATTGGTCTGTTGAATGTGACCTGAAATTGTTGTGAATGTGACCTTGACATTTGATTTGGGAATAAGAAATGTGACATGAAATTGGACCTGTGCATACAAATGTAACATGTAATTGGAACAAATTAAGGCTATCTATATTTGTAACAGTTAATGAATGTTTTCTTTAACAAGTGTGACTTTGTACATACCCATGTGACCTTAACTTAATATTAAACTTTTTTTTTACATATGCATACATGTACAATTGTGAAATTATTTTTTATCGTTTTAATATGTTCCCATTATATTGTTCTTTTTAGGTATCATGGAAATACTTAATACCAGAAACTGACTGGTTTCCGGGGAAAATCACATCAAACATCACAAAGAATACACTGACGAATTTCAAGTCCAAACTTAATGATGAGTAGAAACATATACTGTCAACAACATTTTTCTCATATTATCTTGACTGCCATTAGATTATTTTGCAGCCGCAATTGATACATTATTTTCTCCTCCGAATGGTAAAACAACCCAATCCACATGAGTTGTGGTTTCACATTTCTGGGAGATATGTCAGGTTTGCGCTACCTGAATTCACTTTAGTGACCGGCCTGAGATACGTTGGTGTCGACAATCGGAGCAACATGGCCATGTTACCATCCACAATAAAGGCTACTTACTTTGGGCATCTGACATCAGTAACAAACGAAGACATAAGAGTGATGTCGTACGACTTGGAATCCTATATTTGCTTACGTCTTACTTTTTCTCCACATCGTACAAAAAAACAGTTGAGGAGTTCCTTTTCCCAATAGTCGAAGACTTTGATGCTATGGGGAGGTTCCTATGGGGTAAAGAATTGTTTGAAATGACAATTATGTCACTAAAGGATGAATTGTGAAAAAGAAATATTCATTACCGTCTGGGGGTTTTCTAATAGCATTTCAAGTTTGGATTTATGAGACTATTCCAACATTGAATGGCAGAATCGCAACTAGGATTCAGACGACGTTCCTTAGAATTCGGAACTGGAGAGCTGACAAGATCCACGTGTATTCCACACTAGATGAGAAGATTTTCTCAACTTCTAATGTAAGTGAACTAACTTTCATATCAACTGAACTTTATATCAGGAATGTTATCTTAGATTAGCTAAATGATATACTAGATCACCTGTCACATGTGTCATGTATAATTGAGGTCACCTTCACATGCATATTTCGATAATATTTTTAACACATCGAACATCTTGAATCCCGTGTCATATTTTAAATTCCAATGTTGTTATCATTATGAGCATTACGTAACATCTTATAATCTATAGTCTGATTAGGCGTAGAGCTACTAGGCCACATGCACATATTGTCATGTCACAGGCAAAAAACCATAAGATAACACATGCACTCTCTGGGGACACGTTTGAAATGCATGAACAATTTTACAGCAACATTTTCCACATAAATATTTATAAATTCAGGGCGCATTTTCATGTTTACCATTTTCAAATATTTGATGCATAGGTTGAAGTATGTGACCTAGATCCTAGCCCAATGGAGATTGCACAAAATTATATGGCTGGGGTGACATATGTCAAACCACGACAACCAGGAGAGGAGGTTTCTGAAAGTTTGTATAAACATGCCTCAAAATCCAGGACAAAACCATTGCTTATTACTGACGGGAGATTGGGCCATGCTAGTGACATTAGCAACGAAGATGATGATTTTGTCGACCCTCCTCCACCAACAAGCCACAAGCGCGATGATGGGTTTGATAACATGACTTACCAGGAGACTCTGGCATTAGATGAGGCTGACTTCATGCATTCGACCGAACCCAACTACATTCCTACAATGAATACTGATGACTCGCAGCCAGAAGAGGAGCTTGCTCCTAACACTGTATCTTGTTATTAATTTCTTCAACAAAAATAAATTATTGACTATGTAAACATTCTAATTTTTTTCAACCCATATGTTATGCAAGAGTATGACAGATGGAAGAATGAGGTGACAGCGCAAATATCTGAAGTTCAAATGCAGAACAAGAGACTAACTGGGGAGGTGAATGAACTGAGATCACAGCTCAAACTCATGCAGTGCGACCGATCAGACCTACTTAATGTCATTTTGAATTCACAACATGATATAAAGAATGAGCTGAATGAATTAAGGTCTGAACTCCAATTCTTGTCCGATTCTGTGTCGATAATGATATCAAGTGCACTAGAAACCTTCCAAAACAGCTTCAAGGATAAGTCGCAACCACATGATGTTCCTGTTCCCCAGGAGGTACACTTTTTGTGTGGTAACCTTAATTTCATTTCTTGATTTGTTGCAAAAATATAGCAAATTACAAACTTGGTTTCATTGGAAATGTATGTAGGCTCCAAATTCGAGTCAACTATCTGATGTCAAGGGAAAGGGGAAGATGTACCCAGAAGATGATGCCCTGATAACAGTTGCATTCAAGAGCCCTTCTTTTGATCTAGGAATGGGCCACAGACAGTCGTCGGAACAAACTATCACACCTTTTGGAATGGGAACACATGGAGAGGCACAGGGAAAACTAGACAAAATAGTTACTGCTATAGTGCAGGAATGTGAAGAAATGAAACATCAGGTAAGGACAATAAAACACTCATTCAGATGTCTAAATGAACAAGCACATTATTAAATGACTTCTCGCTTATAGCTTGTGACCTCATATGTGAATGCATGCAGTCAAGAACACCAGGACTGCTAGTGAAGAGAGCAACACGACTTCCTAGGTCACTGAGGTCTCCCTTTCTTGCTGGTGAAGAGAAACACATCAAACCATCTGAACATATTCTTGTGTTTCAGAAGTACAACCAGCGTGCGGATGACGCCGATATAAAGACGTAACGTCTTTATATCGGCGTCATCCGCACGCTGGTTGTACTTCTGAAACACAAGAATATGTTCAGATGGTTTGATGTGTTTCTCTTCACCAGCAAGAAAGGGAGACCTCAGTGACCTAGGAAGTCGTGTTGCTCTCTTCACTAGCAGTCCTGGTGTTCTTGTTGGTTCCAAAACATGGTGGCATGACCTTATCAACCCCAACTCTTCGCTATGTAGCACCATAAGATCACAAACACCTGTATTAAAATTGCAAAGTCACATAGTATATTTAACATTGAATTTATTTAATATTACAGCACATTGATGCGTGCTTCCATTTCATAAGGCACCTAGCAAACCATGGTGCTAACATACGGGGAAGGTTCACTACAACAGACTCATCATTTCAAGGATTATTGAAACCTTTGTTTATAAAGTTCATGACTGACCCGTCAGTGCTATCTTCTGCTACATATTTCAAAGAGGTCATGACGGGGGGACGATTGGAATTGAACCCCCCATGGGCTGAGGTTGACTACGTCCTTATTCCAATCTTGCCATCTAACAAGGCACATTGGATGCTTGCGTTGCTCAACGTCAAAAATCAAAGGATGACAATCTTCAACTCCTGCTCCAGTACATACCGAGGTAATATGGTCTTTGAGGGGGTTCAACCATTTTACAAGCTTATCCCGGCTTTGATGAAAGAAATTGGTATTTGGAGCAGAGCATCCAACCAGCCTAACAAAGATCAGGCGGGTCTTAGGTTGGACATGGCAGAGGGCATCCCCCAGCAAAAAAATGGGTGCGTTTCCGACATTTTATTAACCAAGGAATATTTCTTTATTCCATACATTTTCTTAACGTTTACTTCTTTTTGATGGCTCAGGCATGATTACGGCATTTTTGTCATTGAATATGCGATATACCTATTGCATCGGAACATGAAGTCAATGCCTATGGAATTCGATGCCAAAGCTGCACGATTGGATATAGCTGCTTCCTTGTTCAAGCACCGTGAAATTAGGAAAAAAACCAAATCGCATTACACCTAATGTTGAAAGCATTGTCATAGATGAAAACTGATTCCGTGTTCTGGATATTTTCATAATTTAGTAACAGTACAAGACTAATGGTATTAGTGTTTTTGGTAAAATGTAGATGTACATAACCACATTTCAGCTAGTTGGTGTTCCATGGATGTAAAACATTTTACTTTATATTTTTAAAATCTATATCAATGCTTCCCTTTACTCAATGTGACTTTATCAATTACTAATAGATATGATTTATGCAAAGATGGTGGTGTATGAGTTTTAAACCAGGTCACTTTTAAATGTTCACATTTCATATTCACCCCGTGCAGTGATTTCCTGTAATCAGAGGCTACTATTGATATATGTCATGATTCAGAATGATAGAAGCATTTAGGTCACAGTTACAATGTACTAATTTTACTTCTGATTATCGTAATCATGATATGGTCACATTTACATTTCACCAGGTCACATTCACATTTATCACATTCCATATTCAATCTCCATAGTTGACTTTCTTGGAAATTAAAATGAACCCTGTAATTTAAATTCACCATTGTGTAATGTCTGAATTTAAGCATGATATAAGCATTAGGTCAAATGTTCATTTTATCAGGTTACACGCACATTTCATTTTCCTCATGTGCAGTTGAAATCCTGGCATCAGAGGCCAGTTTTACATATTATCATGATTTAGAATGATATAACCATTAGGTCACATTAAAAATCTACAACAATTTCCATTCTTCTTACCATAAGGCCACACTTACATTTCATTAGTTCACATTCACATTTTTTACATTCCATATTCTTCTTGCACAGTTGAATATCAGGCACCCTATAATTTCAATCCACTGTTGTATGTAAGGACCTAGAATCCTAGTGCAATCAAGTAACGTGAAATATAGATCAACAAAGTTGGATAACTTGCAAATTACTCATGAGTGTAAAATTGTATGATCAATTCAAAAGTATGATTCCAAACAATGCTACCAAAAAGAAGTTTAGCTTATCCGATGTTCGATCGGTGTGTATGTGTGCATAGTCACTTTCAATTGTCAATTAAGTTTCGAGAATATTGATGAGTAAAGAGGTTTCAAGTCAAAACTACCCACCGTTAGTGGTCAATTCTTTTTCTTTCCCACTCGTGACATTCACCCCCCTATAAATATTTTTCTTTCCTCTCCCGGGATGCAATTCTAGAGGGTACTCTTAAATCACTCTTTTCTTTTTCCACTCTAGTTTGGGTGTGTTTTACCGACAATCTCGACAACCTAGAAATGCAGTGACTCTCCACTAATGAGTGTTTCGACATTCAAGTTTATACCAAGTAATTCAAACCCACTATTCATCTAAGAGCCCTTATGCAAGTACAAATGCATGATTTCTAAAAATTAACGTGATGAATGCTCGTGTCTTCCCCCACTCCCTTAAGCTTTCTAATTGACCCATGTAGCGAGCTTTAGGTCGGCAACTCCCCGATTGTTTTAAGATCAAAGGGTACCAGGTTTCAAAATACCCCTACGGACTTATTAACTCGAGTCAAAAAGGCTACGAAGTGAGGTAGACTTATTAAGCAAATGCAATGATAATGTGCTTTTTTTTTTTTTTTTTTTTTTTTCAAGTGTGTGTGTGAGTACCCTACTCATTAAGCTTTCTAATTGACCCATGTAGCGAGCTTTCGGCCGATGACTCCCAAGTTTCAAACTTAAGGCACCAAGTTTCAAGATACTCCTACGGGCTTAATTACTCAAGTCAAAAAGGCTTCGAGATAGGGCAATGCAATGAAAAAAATTAAAATGGGCTTAGAACTTTAGCATACGGTCATTACTTAGCTTATACTTGGCGAAATACACTCCACACAAAATTTATTTCCAACATGCATGGAATCACCACACGTCTAGACCGTCTCCTTTATCGGGTCAACCACCCCCAAACTTGTCTTACATTAGGATAAAGAGATTTAGAGCTTTAGGAAAAATTTGATAGGTTGATAAAAATTAAAAATACAAGCTCACAACCTAGTTTTTCTACTCCATTAACCTCTTCACCCTTCAACAATTCCCAAACTTCACCAACAATCAATCATGACTATTGTGCTCAAGATAAATATGATCTTGCATGGATAAGCATATTGGTCATAAATTATGAATCAATAACAATTTTAAACATCTAAGTAATCCTGGCCACGGCAAGGCTATCTAACATGTCAATACACAATAGGAAATCACCCCCAAACTTGAAATGCACATTGTCCTCAATGTGTAAAATAGAATCAAAGTAAGAGGAAAGAAGTTACTAGACATCCCAAGAAGTGGTGGGAGCACTCATAAGTAGTCTTGGGTATGTGAACTCTCATTGCAATCACCAACAATCCACCCCCAAACTTGTGTTGAAGCCTCCAATCGATTGAGCATAATTTTCTCCAATGAGGCATTTCACCGAATACCTTGTGAGCATCCTATGAAAACACAAGAAAAGAGTAGATAATAAGTGGTGAATGATCCAAAAATTAAAATTACATTCAACATCTCAATTCTAACTCATAAATCCAATACAATTTGCCCATCCACATCAATATTAAATCACACTTGAAGATAAAAGACAATATGAACCAAGTGATTTAAAAATGAGTTTTAAGCAAATTTTGACTTTGAAAGTTTGATATGAGTATATGCTAGAATTAAATGAGAATGTATTAGAGCTATTTCACAATACCCAACTTGAGGAAAATAATTATGGAAGATAGAGATTTGACCTAGCTAACTTATTTGCAAAAATGTAAATAAAATGCAAGAAGGTAAATAATATGCAAAAAATAAAAATAAAGCAAGTAAAAGATAGAGAATGGGTTGCCTCCCATTAAGCGCTTATTTTTAAAGTCATTAGCTCGACTCTCCGCATAAGCACTTCATGGCACTTTAAATGAAGCTTTTGATGTCCTGCCCATTGTGCCTATTCTGGATTTGCTCCACTCTTCAGTTGTGCGAAGCACTTGCACCTTGCTCTTCCCAAAGTCGTGGGACTTGCCTATTCCATCCAATTCAAACTCAATAATGTAGACTTGCTCCTCCTCAAGTGGTTTAATCACGAAATCAATTATTGGACAATCAATGAAGTTGAGAGTATTTGATTTGTTCTCTTCTTTATTAATTTCCAATTCTTCATGTGATTCTTGTGTGATTAAATTATCATTCTCTTCAAGCTCATCTACATTAGTTAATGTTTCCTCAGATTGAATGATCGATTCAAAATATGAATCCATGGGCAACGGCAAGTTTTTCCTATTTATCCCCAAGAGTGGATCATACCCCCACATTTTAAATCCTTCCCAATACATGTAATCTCCCATAGGCATATCATCCTCATCCAACTTGGCAAGCTCATAGTAATATTTTGCTAGTACCTTCTCATTCAATAGTGGAGGACCATCCCCCAAAAGAGTGATGTCCTCATCCCAATTATCCGGTACACAATCTCCTAAGAGCATGTAACTCACATCCGATGTATCAATTGCTTGTTTTCGGCATTTCAAAAATTGTCTAAACCCAATAAGCTTCGACGTAATCAAACTATTGCCCGAAAACAAACATTGTCCATTACAATGCATCTTGTAACAAATTTCACAACTTGAATATTCTTCAAGCATGTATTCATCACCCATGTTGAGATTGTTCATTGCAATTGCTTTCCTATTTTGCCAATGTTAGAATCAAATATACATAGAAAGAAAACCAAACACAAGAAAGATTAGAATTGTGGTGGTTAACCAAAGATAACAAAATAAAACATAAAACAAAAATAATTACAAATTGTTAAAACTAAAATCAACTAAAGTAATAATCAAAGTAAAAACATTCCCCGGCAACGACGCCAAAAACTTGTTCGCTCAAAATAGTGTACCGCAAGCGCACGGGTCGCGTACAAGTAATAAAGTGGACTTGAGTCCGGATTGTCGATCCCACGAGGAATGTTTACTTTAGATTATATAACTTTAATTAATTTAATTCTAACAATAAAAGAAACACACAATTAAAAGTTGGATTTTTGTAAATTCTAAATTAAAGAAAATAATTTGAAACCAAATTAAAATACGGAAAATGAAAGATAAAATAGTTGGGATTCATGATTTCATTTAACCGTCGCCTAATTAATTTCTCAACATGCAAATTAACAAATTACTCATTTACAATGTTAGACCCGATTTTCCAAGCTTAGCCAATTACCTCTCTCGAGTGAAATCAACCCTAATCAATTGGTCTAACCTACTATATCTCTATGTCGATTAAGGCCCAATCAATTGCATTAACTCTTTGTGAAAATAGCTCAATGGATCATCTAGGGTTTAAGGTATATCTCTATCCTTAACAAGAACCTAGAGCATTTGTTATTTGGTCTAAAATGCATAATATCTCTCGATTATCATACACTTCACAAAACACATATTTGGTGATCAAGCAAACACATGTAATAATCTCAATAACAAACACACATGAAATAAGCATTTAATCAAATAGCAAATATTAAAATTAATCCAAACTAGGTTAAATTCCATCAATCATCCCAACGTGCAAAAGTTAGCTAAACATGCGTTCGGAAATTAATAATAACATAAGGCAGTAAAATAAAAACCCGGAATTAGAAAATTGTGGAAATTGGCTCGCTGTTTGAGTTGCATTCAGCCGCAACCAGCTTCATTGCAAGGTTGCAGCTGCCTTGCGTCTAGCTGCAATCATCCCCATTTCAGCTTCAACAATTAGTTCACAGCACCTAAATCAGGATCAGCCTTGCCTTCTTCCAGCAATCAGCTTCCTGTCCAGCAGCTTCCAGATGGGTTCACAGCATTTTCACTTTCAGCAGCAACGTCCAACAGCAATAGCAGCACCAGCATCAGCACCAGCACAGCAGATTCTCACCAGCAGCAGCACCAGAAGCTTTCTCCAGCAACTCAGATTTCCAGCACAGCAGATTTCCAGCAGGCTACTCCAGCAATCAGCACTACTTCCAGCAGATTTCCAGCAACTTATGTAGCCTTCTCCAGCACCTTTCACAACAGCAATATAGCACAAGCAACCAGCTCTTCTTCAGCTTCAAACCAGCAGTATTAAGCAGCAACCTCTCCTGCAACAGGCTGCTCTTTTCGTTCCAGCAGTCTGTCACCCTGCTTCTCTCCGGTTTCACCTCTAGTTGCAGTTCTTCACGAACCAGCAGTAGTAAGCTGCTGTCACCAGCCTGCAATCCGTCTGATTTTCACCTTTTCTTAACCAGCAATGGCAGCAACAGCAGACTCCACCGGTAGCAGGCTGCTCCTGTCACCAGCAACCTCCTTTCCGGTTTCACCCGTATCTCCTCCTCCCACTGCTGCTGTCACCAGCAGTGATCCTCCTTCCCAGGCTGCCCCCTTATGTATCAGCAAAACAATTTTCTTCTTCCGGTTCTTTACTGCTGCTGTCACCAGCAGTAAGACATCCACCGGTTCCTCCTCTTCTCCCTTAAGCAGTGTGTATATGTATATGTCAATTTTCAGCTGCTCCTCACACGTTTTCCAGCCTGGTTCCATCATGCCTTGTCCACTTTCCCATGCTTTGTTCCCCATGTTGTCTTCCAACTCACACAGCACGTTCTCCCATCACTTTACAGCATCTCCATGATGTTCCAGCACAATGTTATCTAAAATTGCACTTTTGGTCCTTCAACTTTTTGGGATGTTGCAATTGAGTCCTCAAACTTTTGATTTCTTTCAAATAGGTCCTTGGACATCAAATTTGCTTATCTTTTAGCTCAATTTCTCTCCAATCTTGTCTATTTGCTTTCCAATTGAGTTTGTACCTAATTGTACAAGATAAACACAATTTATAAGTAGATATTTGCTCAATTTGTCAATTAAAGTGCTAATTTAGGAACTAAATAAGTGTGTAAAAACACACTTATCACTAACATACGGGGAAGGTTCACTACAACAGACTCATCATTTCAAGGATTATTGAAACCTTTGTTTATAAAGTTCATGACTGACCCGTCAGTGCTATCTTCTGCTACATATTTCAAAGAGGTCATGACGGGGGGACGATTGGAATTGAACCCCCCATGGGCTGAGGTTGACTACGTCCTTATTCCAATCTTGCCATCTAACAAGGCACATTGGATGCTTGCGTTGCTCAACGTCAAAAATCAAAGGATGACAATCTTCAACTCCTGCTCCAGTACATACCGAGGTAATATGGTCTTTGAGGGGGTTCAACCATTTTACAAGCTTATCCCGGCTTTGATGAAAGAAATTGGTATTTGGAGCAGAGCATCCAACCAGCCTAACAAAGATCAGGCGGGTCTTAGGTTGGACATGGCAGAGGGCATCCCCCAGCAAAAAAATGGGTGCGTTTCCGACATTTTATTAACCAAGGAATATTTCTTTATTCCATACATTTTCTTAACGTTTACTTCTTTTTGATGGCTCAGGCATGATTACGGCATTTTTGTCATTGAATATGCGATATACCTATTGCATCGGAACATGAAGTCAATGCCTATGGAATTCGATGCCAAAGCTGCACGATTGGATATAGCTGCTTCCTTGTTCAAGCACCGTGAAATTAGGAAAAAAACCAAATCGCATTACACCTAATGTTGAAAGCATTGTCATAGATGAAAACTGATTCCGTGTTCTGGATATTTTCATAATTTAGTAACAGTACAAGACTAATGGTATTAGTGTTTTTGGTAAAATGTAGATGTACATAACCACATTTCAGCTAGTTGGTGTTCCATGGATGTAAAACATTTTACTTTATATTTTTAAAATCTATATCAATGCTTCCCTTTACTCAATGTGACTTTATCAATTACTAATAGATATGATTTATGCAAAGATGGTGGTGTATGAGTTTTAAACCAG
Organism: Ligustrum vulgare; assembly: GCA_963555705.1. NCBI lineage: Eukaryota > Viridiplantae > Streptophyta > Magnoliopsida > Lamiales > Oleaceae > Ligustrum > Ligustrum vulgare. The sequence goes on along the minus strand of OY743178.1, from coordinate 2,176,193 downwards.
GTCACTTTTAAATGTTCACATTTCATATTCACCCCGTGCAGTGATTTCCTGTAATCAGAGGCTACTATTGATATATGTCATGATTCAGAATGATAGAAGCATTTAGGTCACAGTTACAATGTACTAATTTTACTTCTGATTATCGTAATCATGATATGGTCACATTTACATTTCACCAGGTCACATTCACATTTATCACATTCCATATTCAATCTCCATAGTTGACTTTCTTGGAAATTAAAATGAACCCTGTAATTTAAATTCACCATTGTGTAATGTCTGAATTTAAGCATGATATAAGCATTAGGTCAAATGTTCATTTTATCAGGTTACACGCACATTTCATTTTCCTCATGTGCAGTTGAAATCCTGGCATCAGAGGCCAGTTTTACATATTATCATGATTTAGAATGATATAACCATTAGGTCACATTAAAAATCTACAACAATTTCCATTCTTCTTACCATAAGGCCACACTTACATTTCATTAGTTCACATTCACATTTTTTACATTCCATATTCTTCTTGCACAGTTGAATATCAGGCACCCTATAATTTCAATCCACTGTTGTATGTAAGGACCTAGAATCATATAAGCATTAGGTCACATTTATAATCTACAACATTTTCATTTCATATTAATGTAATCATGGTGTGGTCACATTTACATTTATTCAGGTCACATTCGAAAATTCACATTTAATATTCAACCTTTACCATTTAATCCCTGCAACAAGAGGTAACATTTTTAAATGTGAAAACATGATATTCATCATTAGGTCACATTAAAATGAAACGTTCTAACCTAATATGTTTATCGTAATAATGATTACAAAACATATGAACAAAACATAACCTACTTACACACAATGAACTACCTGATTACAGAGTCAAATATAATATACCAATCTTCCAACAAGTTATTTTCATTAATTTTACCCAACATCGTACATCAATGTTGTGAATGTAAAGGCTTATTGAACATCAAGTAACAAATTAAGGACATCATTAAGAAATACTTTCACATCAACGACTACTAGTCATAAAAACTTATTTACTTATGCGTCCTGCACTCTTATGACTGATGGAAAATAAACTTGTACAAGACCGACGGTTGTGCCCCCTCCCGCCACATCGTCCACATTTCATCTTCGATTTTCCTTCACAAGCTGATCTCTATCTCTTCTCCGATGGTCTTCCTGTACTCCTCTTCTGGTTGGGAGGTAACACAACAACTTTAGTAACTTCATCTGGCAATTTCCATTCACTAGGATTTCCAAGTGGGAACACACTGTCTCGGTATGTAGACTTATGCATTGCTTGTGTAATAGTAAGAAAAATATTCGTAGGGATCCCTCTTTGTGAATACTATCACAGCTAGAGCATGTGGACATGGCATATGGTCAACCTGAATCATCCTACATGTACATTTACGCTGCTCTATATCGACCACAAAGGACACAGATTCATCTTGTACTGAATACATTGCATGATTTGATGGTGACACCTGAAACAATCCCCAACAATCGTGATTACAGCTGTAAAATAACAAATGCAACGTTACAACAAGGTTTCAAATTATACTATTACCCTTAGGCTCCGTAGTTCCATGCTACAACCTCTCAACAATTTCTCGTACTTACCTGAAAGCTTTGTGAAAGTACCTTGTGCACTGTCCCTATTTATGCAGAACCAGTTTTGTACCATTTGCTTCAATGACTCTAGCAACGACACTATAGGAAAGTTTTTGGCTGATTTTGTCACAACATTAACTGATTCTACTATGTTAGACGTCATCGTTGAATACCTGTTTTCGGGTATGTGGTATCTAGACCACTTTTCGCTTAAAGAAATAAGTTCAGTAAACAAGAATTTCATTAGCTACAGCTTTACATATACACGTAAAAACACCAAAAAATGGACTAGTTTAGCATACTTACCAAATAACCCCTAATACCTTCATCAATAGCGTCCAATTGCAACATTTGGTATTCGAACTTTGAGAATGTATAAGCACATACAACGTAATTATACATTTCTGTTATATTGTGACCTGATTTTCCGTAATGCTTCTTCTGATTCTGCAGAAAGTGATATGAACATATACCATGACATGTTCCGGGATATACACTTTCTATACCCTTTCTTATACTCTCGTGATGATCTGATACAAAACACAGACCTTCTCTTGTACCATATGCCTTCTTCAACTGTTCAAAAAACCATTTCCACGATCTATCATTCTCACTATCACCAATACCAAATGCTAGTATAAAAATGCTATTATTTGCATCCTGCGTACATGCTGTAAACAGAGTACCACCGTATTGTCCATTCAAATAAGTTCCATCAACAACAATTATAGGCCTACAATGCATCCATCCACCAATTGAGGCACCTATGGCCATGAAACAATATCTGAACCTATTATTAGTATCAATATGAATCTGATGCGTGTCGCAATACACCAAAATAATAAATAATTCCTTACTCGTCAAATATTAATTAATAATGCAGTAGCGAGAGTAAGGGTCGATCCCACGAGGAACGAAAACTAATTTTAGTTGTTCGATCAATTAGAATGGAATGGGGGGGTTGTTGTTTGAAATTGTTTGAATAGAAAATATGCATAAAAATAAATAATTAAATATGACTAGAGAATTAATATGAGAAGAAGTCTTGTTCTCGGGTTCGGTTGTGCCCTCAATTAATGTTATACTTTTCCTTGTAACGTGTTTCTATTCCTAATTCAATTATTAATCATAAATAATCAACAAGCTCTGATTATCTAAATTCTTCCTTATGTGTATTGATTCAAAACAAGCTCTTTGAACCAATTCTAGCCATGGACAGTCCTAAACAAGCTCTTAGGATTTAATGCACGACTAGTATGAAAATTTAGAAGAATAGATTGAATTAGATCGTTAATTACACATGCTCGAATTAATCAATCCAAGTTGAATTATTAGTAAACCTGCACGAGATTTATTTGCTACTAAAGTAAAGATTCAATGACAATTACGGATCAAGAATCTAAACATAGCATATTCATGAATCTAAAGATCAATAATCCAATTGGCCAAATTAAACTATTAATCAAATAAACTCAATTGAACATTCAAAATATAATAATCCAACAATTGAAATAAAGGAATAAATTCACGCTACTAATTTGTAGGAAAAGAAAATAACATAATTGAGTTAACACAACTTCCCCTTTGAACAAGATATGGAATTTAGCCTAGCATGGTTGTGGAGTATTCTTCAAGTTGATTCATGGATTCCCCTTGCATTTGATGCTCTTGTGCTAAAAAAATCTTCCAAGAATGCTCTCTATTTTTCCCTAGTTTCTCTCTATTTTTCTTCAATGTCTAGCCTCTTTCACAATAATAAAAGTCTTTTTTTCTTGTCATGAAACTCCCTTTTTATAGCCTCAATTTCGTGCCCTAGCTTTGGGAGCAAGAAATCCAAAATTATGGAAAGAATTGAAATAAGAAAATTTTTGACTTGAAGATTTACGGCCGTAACATTCCTTTTACGGCCGTAACATTTTGATTTACGGTCGTAACTTTTCATTTACGGCCGTAACTTTTCCTTTACGGCCGTAAAGTGGTTTCTGCTTATTTTCAACTTGCTTCACGACACTTTCACGGCCGTAACCTTATTTTCTTACGGCCGTAACACCTTTTCTTGCGACCGTAAATATATTTGCACCTAAGTCCCCAAACTTCATTTTGATCGCATTTTGGTCCTTTTCCCTTCTTTTCTCTTCCTTTGTGATCCTATACAATATAAAACATAAAATGCATTAATAATACTTAGATAGAATCACATTATGGCATATTCAAGGATATAAGTGTATAAAATAAACGTTAATATAACACTTATCAAATCCCCCCACACTTGAACCATTGTTCGTCCTCGAACAAAGATTTGCAAAGAAAAGAATAGGATTCAAACAATAGATTACAATTTAGAGACTTGAGGTTGCAACCCACTTTTCTTTAACAAGAATGTTCCATTGCATGATCGGATTGTGTTAGTGTGTGCTAGAGATGCAACGCCCTTTATTTCCCAACCCAATCATGGCTCGTTATGGTTTATTTCCTTTCACCTCTCGTGTTCACTCACCTCCCAACCATTATTGAGTGGCTACAAGAAAAATAGTTTCGCCCAATTTTAGAGGAATTCATTTGCGTAAACGGAGTTATTCATGATGTGAATTCAGTCAACACAGTACCCCCGACCACATTCATACCACCAACCCTAGACCAAGCAATTCAAACCACTCATAAGTATATGTAATGGGTTTTAACACCCTCACAAGATATTTCCCTCTTCGCACAAAGTGTATAAGGGTTTGAATTTTTCGCTCATCTCTCTGCATGGATAAGTCAGTACCACAGATTGCCTAATTGTCATAACCGGAGCCAACAATAACACAAGTGCAAAGCGAAGGTCTTTATTTGGTTGTAACGGGGCTTCGGGTCAGGTATGATAAAAGGATATATTTAGGCTGAGTCGAGAAGGAATTTCGCAAACTAAATCAATTCAAAATAATATTACTTCCTTCTCCCTTAATATGATCTTCATTGTTTCCCACTACCCAACTTTGTTCAAACTTGAATATCTTCTTTTCCTTTCTTTTCTCTTTTTTTTCACAAGTTGAGTGTTTGACATCCTCAACTACTAATTTTCGTGACTAACTTCCTTTTCATTGCTTTTTTTTTCTAATCATTATGCAGTCACCAATTGGCACAAGATAGAATTACAATCCCGTGAATTCAGTCCATTACACAACCATCGTCCAATACAAGATAACCATTTCAACTTCTTAGACTTAGACCATAGCACAATCCTCAATCAACAAAAGCTTGCGAATCCCTTCTCTTATGGGTTCAAAACAGAGACAATGCGAAAGAAAGGGTATTCGTGGCTTGTAGCATGGCATAAAATTTCAAAGAAAGACTAAGGCTCAAACGGGCTTCTAATGGTCCATGTAGCAAGGTAGGCTCTTTTAGCAAGCCAAATTTGGTTTAACCTATTGCCTTTGCTATAATTTGCACTTGAATCAAGAAGCTACAACGGTATGCACAAGAAAGCACATCCAAGCATAACCCAACCATGCAGGACACACATCAAAGAATTACGAGCTCATAAGTATTAAAAACAGCTCTTAGGCTCAAAAGCTCACAAATTATGGTTTTCATGTGTTTTTCCCATCCAATTATGAGTTATAGGTCATTGCTTGATCTTCATTCCAAATCTAAGTCCATTGGTCGAGGATAACGGTTAAAAGTATTCAAACCATGACTACTCACAAAAGTATAACAATCGGGACGTTCAGGGTTATATATGTAGGAATAATCTGTCTATTTTGGGTTAGGTCGACTAGGTTGTAGACATTTGAATATTTTACTTTTCATTTTCAACCTATTTGTGAAGTTTTGGACGAGATGATCTCTATGTGCTCAATTTATATCCAATTATGCAATGATATTTCAAAAAATGAACCAAAAGTGGGGTCGCTTCCTATCAAAGTATGGTTTAAGACCTAAGTAGCATAGATAGGTAACGAAAGTAGAGAAAAAAAATAAAATGGATGCTGACTCAACATGAATTTAACGTTTCGACTACAGAAAGAAGATAACGACATTAAGCTCACAATCAATTCAATCCCCCCCACACTTAGACAAAACAATGCCCTCATTGAAAAGCAAAACAATAAAAGGGGAGTTATGCGCGAGGGCTATGTGCTATTAAAAATTTGAAAAAAAAGCAGACTTACGGCCGTAAGTCACATTCTGGAAAAAATTTCAAAGAAACAATTACGGCCGTAAAAAATGTAAATACAGCCGTAATAAGGCCTCTGTATATAATAAAAAAAAAAAAAACTGGAATTGAGTTACGGCCGTAAAAGGGTATCTTACGGCCGTAACTAGGCCACTGGAAATTTCATGTTTTTTTTTTTTAAATAAAATAAAATAAAATAAACTAAAAATAAGAATACAAAAATAAAGAGTCGAGGAGGTAAAGAAACTCCCCTCTCGGGTTGCCTCCCGAGCAGCGCCTTTGTTTACAGTCGTTGGCTTGACTGAGTCCTTTCTCATTCAACCGGGATTAGGTGGATTCCCAAAGCTCAATCTCCTCTTCGTGCTCTTCATTAGTGCCTGCAAAATAGGGGGTAGAGGTTTTTCATCAGAAATTGGTAATGAGATGGATGAGATTTTACCTGCTTTCGGAGACTTTGGACAGTTCTTTCCACCAATATCGAGAACTTCCTGTACTAAAGAGTCATTCGCATTAACAGAATAAACAGGATCATCATCAAAATTTTTCACGGAATCATAAATATTGAATTGAACAATTTCATTATCAAATTCCATGGAAAGTGTGCCACTACTAACATCTATCTTAGTTTTAGATGTTTTCAAAAATGGTCTACCTAACAAAATAGGAGTAGAGTTGGGGGAGTGGTCATCATTCATGTCCAATACATAAAAATCTGCAGGAAATACTAACCCGCCTACTTGTACTAAAACATCTTCAACTACCCCATCCGGATATGCATTGGAACGGTCGGCTAGTTGAATGATAACACTAGTTTCAGTCATTTTAGCAAGTTTCAATGAAGTGTACGTAGATCTAGGCATTACATTTATGGATGCTCCTAGGTCTATCAATGCACGATCTATCATAGTGTTACCTATTTGACAGGGTATGGTAAACATACCTGGATCCTTGCACTTGGGAGGCAATTTTCTTTGAAAAAGTGCAGACACGGATTCACCCATTCTTACCATCTCATTTCCATTTAGCTTTCTCTTATTGGTGCACAGATCCTTCAAAAACTTTGCATATCGGGGAACTTGTTTGATGGCATCCAATAATAGAATGTTGATTTCCACTTTCCTGAACATATCCAGTATATCCTTTTCCTTGTCCTCCTTGTTTGCTTTTGCCAACCTGCTAGGAAAAGGAGGTGGAGTCGATTTAGCAATTGAATTAGAGCTGGATTTTACCTGCGGGATTTGTGAAGTGGCATCCCCCTTTTCAACTTCTTTCTCTTCGTTCCCTTTATTCGCGAAGATTTGTTTGCTTGGACCTTCAACCTCTTTTCCATTCCTCAGGGTTATGGCACTCACGTTTTTGGGGTTCACCTCGGGTTGAGATGGTAGCTTCCTTCCGGATTGTGCCTCAAGTCTGTTGATGGCAATAGCCATTTGGCTCATCCGATTCTCCAAATTCTGAATACTGGATTTGGTGTCCTGTTGAAATTGAATTGTGTTAGAGGCCAAAGTTTTAACCATATCTTCTAGAGAGATACCTGAGTCCTGGGGCCTTTGTTGGTACTGTCCCTGTGAATGGAAATTTCCTTGTTGTTGGAAATGCCCTTGAGATTTGATGGAGGGGAAACCCGGGGGCTTGTTATTCCCATAGCTTAGATTGGGGTGATCCCTCCAACCAGGGTTATAGGTGTTGGAGTACGGGTTGTATTGCTGTTTTTGAAATGGAAACCCTTCTGCAGCCTTTACCTGTTCACCATTCTCCTCTTGCAACACCGGACATGTATCCGTTGGATGTCCAAAGTTTGAACAGATTCCGCATGCTTTGACCTGATTCAAGTTCCCTACAGCAAGCTGCTTAACAAGATTGGTTAGTTCATATAATTGACCTTCGATATTGGAACTACTTACCTCGTTCACTCGGCGGACTTGGGAATCTCGGGTTGAATTGAATTGCTGAGTATTTTCTGCCATATTAGAGATTAAAGCCCGCGCTTGTTCCGGCGTCTTGTCCATCAGTGCTCCTCCACTTGCGGCATCTATCATGTTTCTGTCCATTGGCGCTAGACCTTCGTAGAAATACTGCACCAGGAGTTGCTCACTGATCTGATGGTGGGGGCAGCTCGAAATGAGTTTCTTGAACCGCTCCCAGTACTCATATAATGTCTCGCCATTGCTTTGGCGAACCCCGCAAATCTCCTTCCGGATTGTCCCAGCCCTAGATGCAGGGAAGTACTTCTCTAGAAACAACCTCTTCATATCATTCCATGTGGTGACTGATCCAGATGGTAGACAGTACAACCAGTCTGTAGCGGCATCCTTCAATGAGAATGGGAAAGCCCTCATCTTGATTTGCTCCTCGGTAATACCCGTGGGTCTCATGCTATCACATACCACGTGGAACTCCTTGAGATGTCTATATGGATCTTCACCGGCATGTCCCCGAAAAGTAGGTAGAAGGTGGATCAACCCGGATTTTAGCTCAAAGGTTCGTCCTTCCTCCACCGCCGGAAATGTGACGCACAATGGTTGTTGAACGACATCCGGAGTGGCTAGCTGTTTAAGAGTCAAATTGTTGTTGTTAGCTGCCATTGTTTGTTGTGCTGCTCTCCTTTGTTGTCGAAAAGTCCTCTCAATTTCTGGGTTAAGATAAAAAATTTCACAATTAGTTGACCGAGTGTTAAGCATATAAGCAAAGAAGTAGACAGGCAAGATTTTTTTTTTTTTTTTTAAAAAATAATTATAGAAATAAAGTGAAAATAAAATTAATAAAATAAAATGCAGAAAAAAATTCTAATTAACTAAACAACTAAATTGGTTGACCGTTCCCCGGCAACGGCGCCAAAAATTTGATGCGTGTCGCAATACACCAAAATAATAAATAATTCCTTACTCGTCAAATATTAATTAATAATGCAGTAGCGAGAGTAAGGGTCGATCCCACGAGGAACGAAAACTAATTTTAGTTGTTCGATCAATTAGAATGGAATGGGGGGTTTGTTGTTTGAAATTGTTTGAATAGAAAATATGCATAAAAATAAATAATTAAATATGACTAGAGAATTAATATGAGAAGAAGTCTTGTTCTCGAGTTCGGTTGTGCCCTCAATTAATGTTATACTTTTCCTTGTAACGTGTTTCTATTCCTAATTCAATTATTAATCATAAATAATCAACAAGCTCTGATTATCTAAATTCTTCCTTATGTGTATTGATTCAAAACAAGCTCTTTGAACCAATTCTAGCCATGGACAGTCCTAAACAAGCTCTTAGGATTTAATGCACGACTAGTATGAAAATTTAGAAGAATAGATTGAATTAGATCGTTAATTACACATGCTCGAATTAATCAATCCAAGTTGAATTATTAGTAAACCTGCACGAGATTTATTTGCTACTAAAGTAAAGATTCAATGACAATTACGGATCAAGAATCTAAACATAGCATATTCATGAATCTAAAGATCAATAATCCAATTGGCCAAATTAAACTATTAATCAAATAAACTCAATTGAACATTCAAAATATAATAATCCAACAATTGAAATAAAGGAATAAATTCACGCTACTAATTTGTAGGAAAAGAAAATAACATAATTGAGTTAACACAACTTCCCCTTTGAACAAGATATGGAATTTAGCCTAGCATGGTTGTGGAGTATTCTTCAAGTTGATTCATGGATTCCCCTTGCATTTGATGCTCTTGTGCTAAAAAAATCTTCCAAGAATGCTCTCTATTTTTCCCTAATTTCTCTCTATTTTTCTTCAATGTCTAGCCTCTTTCACAATAATAAAAGTCTTTTTTTCTTGTCATGAAACTCCCTTTTTATAGCCTCAATTTCGTGCCCTAGCTTTGGGAGCAAGAAATCCAAAATTATGGAAAGAATTGAAATAAGGAAATTTTTGACTTGAAGATTTACGGCCGTAACATTCCTTTTACGGCCGTAATTGAGTTTCTGCATATTTCCTTAAATTGGAGTTACGGCCGTAACATTTTGATTTACGGTCGTAACTTTTCATTTACGGCCGTAACTTTTCCTTTACGGCTGTAAAGTGGTTTCTGCTTATTTTCAACTTGCTTCACGACACTTTCACGGCCGTAACCTTATTTTCTTACGGCCGTAACACCTTTTCTTGCGACCGTAAATATATTTGCACCTAAGTCCCAAAACTTCATTTTGATCGCATTTTGGTCTTTTTTTCCTTCTTTTCTCTTCCTTTGTGATCCTATACAATATAAAACATAAAATGCATTAATAATACTTAGATAGAATCACATTATGGCATATTCAAGGATATAAGTATATAAAATAAACGTTAATATAACACTTATCAGAATCCCTGTGACCGAACCTGGGTTATTTTGTTCAATCATATGCAAAAAACAGGGTACATGTTGAAACGATTCTTCTGAGTCTCCCCTGATCAATCTCAAAGTCTTCTCCCTTGATATCCAAGCTTTAACATATTTCATCGAAACCCCATAAGTGTGCAACATGTCGTTGCATATGTGGTTTGGTTTGTAAGTTGTGCGTCTTGAGTTGAATTTGTATTTAATGTACGAGGACACAACTGCAGTTGATACTTGCCTATGTGACCCCAAAACTATGTTGGAACCACATGTATGACCATCATAAATGTATCTAATCTTGAATAGGTCAGTTTTCCCCAATCTGGATGACCTGCAAATCCAATTGCAGGTGTCATTTGAGCATCTCACAACATATTCCTTCTTGTTCGACTTGAGAACCACAAATTCAAACATATGCTGTATTGCATAAAAGGACATGCTCAATTTGAGTACTTCTTTGTTCTTGAAAATCCTATTCACCTCTACATCCCTGACATCAGGGTTTGTTACACTGATTTCAACAGTTTCATCAAACATTACATCTGGCTCAGCGGTCATAGCACATATGTCTGATGCAAATCCATGTGTCGAATGTTGATCTACATTGCAACCATGAGTGACTTCAACTGGCTCCATGAAGTTGGAATTACCTGGTCTATGCAAACTTTCCAATAAGGTGATCTCAATTGTCACAGGATATTTCGAGGGATCCGTATTTACACTCTTCAGTGTTAGATAGGACATCACACTATTATCATTCTTTATTTTTACTGGGTTTATGTCACCACTCAATTCATAGCTCATTGACACTGCCACCTTGTTTCGGTCTATTCCAAACTCCGTTATTACTATGTCCACGAAGTTAGTGTAGTTGCATCCTTCATCAATCACTAACAAGGCGGATTACGACCCAAAAATCGCACACACATGTACGTAGCCCATTCCTGTAAGTGCAATTAAACTGCGTTAACGAGGAAATAATATCAGACTATAAAGATGTGACCTCATCATATTATACTTCAAGCTTATCTAACAGAACTTGCAAATTGTAATATGAAAATGCAATGTGATCTCATCATAAAACTATCCTTCTCACGTGCATACAGACTATCAATTACTGGATGTCATTTATGAAATTGCATCCATTTAGCACCACATGCAATAAACATTCTTTGCGTCAGAATACAAACTACATTCACAACTATCTGAATTCAGAACCCGTTGACAGAGCCTACATCAGACAACGAAAATGAAATGTGACCTCAATCATTATTTTCGAACATGCTTTACATATGTAATATGAGCCATTCAATGTGACCTCGAAACATGACGTGACCTCGTAACATTTCTACCTACTTTGCCTTCCCACAGACTCGCAATTACTTCCGTTCATCTCTAGAAGTGGATCCATTTACTACCACATGCAATAAAGTTTTTGGCATAGTGGCGCGGCAAACTTATACAACTGTCTAAATGAAGAGTCCTATGACAGAGCATCCATCTCACAACATAAATCAATTGTGACCTAAATCATTAATGTAGCAAAAAAGGTAATCGATCTTACCGAACTTCACTGCGTCCTGGTCACCCTTTAGAATTAATTGTGATTAATTACAATTTCTTAGTAATTTCATAAAGATTGTCGATGAAATCTTCTGTGACTTCCGTCTGTATTTTCCTTCTCAATCGGTTCTTCAACTGATGCTGTGCGTCATGGAGTAATTTTAATGTCGATTTGGAATAAATGTGTCAAACGACGAAATGATGCTTCCATATTGTGGATAATTAAGGAAATGTTAAACGTAACCGTTTCCGTGATTGTGGGGATGCAACAAACATTAATTATTGTTACTATATATATATATATATATATATATATATAATTTGTCTGATTTTTGAATTTTTCCATAATATACCTGATTATTGATAATCAGAACTGTAACAACTTGTAAAATGTATTTTTCCCTAATGTTATTTATCATGAATAGATATTCGATGGATCTTTACTCAGTTGACATATTCTTATTAGAAACCGAGAATGTAACTTGTATATGTGCACATGAACACCTCTTCATTTTTCAATGAGTATATGTAATAACTTTTTTTAATCCTCATAATCACTTCCCACACTTATGTGTTACTAAATATAGGATATTATGCCCTTATTTCTTTGGTAGAGATTGAAATTAGATTTTTATTAAATTTTAATAGAAATTAATGAGATGTGCATTTAAAAAGTTGTGAATTTAATAAAATATGTAATTAAAATTAATTATTGACTTTTACTTAAATTAAAATATTGTTTTTAATTTCTTCGAAACAGGGCCTAAACTTGTAACCTATTTTTCACCTCTTTTTGTGAGAAAAAAGAAAATATATAATCTTCGATAAACCTATTCATATCCACCTTATCTAGCTCAGGTAGGTCAAAATCTGAAAATCATATGAAAACCACTCTTATAAATGTGAAATATATATATATATTTCATTGGTTCTATAATGATAGATTCATTTTTTTTCCACACAGATTAAGAAAATATAATTAATATGCCCCTGTTTGGTCCCTATTTTTTACAAATCAAATTTATTCAACACTCAATCTCAACCATCCATTTTAGTCAAGCCCATCATTTTTGACTTTTCAAACAATTTTTAACCCTACATTCTTCCAAAAATACTATTCAAAACCAAATTTTTACCCAAAAAATGGGGGCCAAACAAGGGCTATGTGAAACTATAAATTTATTAACGTTTTACGTAATATACCTCTACATTGATTATTCGATAGTTTATATTTGTTGATAACAATACATATTAAATAAAGATATATTAAAAAATTAATACATTAATAATCTATAATTTGGGACAAATAAAAAGAAAAAAAATAGAATACATGTTTATATGATGAACAGATGAAGGGAGTAAATAAGTAATACGGTTCAATTGAACAACTTTAGCCTGTATTTGGTAAAGGGTTTTTATAAACGTTTTATTCATTGAACATTGTACTAGTGACTGACTGACTGACCGTTCCAAGCTCATTCAAGAAGTCAAGCGTTCTCACTTGTTACTCTCTCTCTCTCTCTCTGAACTGTCTTCACACTCTTTTTGACAAAATGGCTCTAAAAAAGTTGGACAACGAGCTGCCACCGTTAGTGGGGACGCCGCCGGTGGTGGTGGTGGTGGAGTCACGGCACTCCACACACAGCTCACTAGAAACTCTGGTGGTGGTTTTAGCAGTCATTACAATCCTAGGAGTTATTGCCGGAATCATTGCGCGACTCTGTGGTGGACGGCATTTTGGTGGCTCGGGGGAAAACGACATTGAAGGATGGATAGAAAGGAAGTGCAGAAGCTGCATTGATGCTGGCGTTCCAGCAGCGGCGCCACCACCAAAGGAAGAAGAACCAAAGCCAGCACCGCCGCCAAAGGAAGAAGACAAGAAGTGAGAATACTGCGTCATGTTTGAAATATAAAAAAAAATTTAAAATTTTATGAATTGCGTTATACTATTCTGAGTATTCTCCACTAGTTATTGCCAAACATGTTAGTAGAGAATTAGATTATGATACGGAAATATATATATATATATATAGAACAGATTATTTTTGTGACATTATTTACAAATTTCCTATTTTATTAAATTTTACCATGCTATATTATCCCAATTAATATTTATATTATTATTATTTTTAAGGGGGGGAAAAAACTCTAAACGTTACTCTTCAAAGCAATTATTGTTGCAAGTTGAATGATTCTTTTCATAAATTGCTCAAGACTAACGGCTGGAGGCAATCTACTTTTTGTCTGCCATTAAAGATTTTATTACTGTAGAGAGAGCCCACAAATTATGAATTTGAGTAGAATTTTTTTATCAATTATTATGATATTATTTTTAAATTAGAAATGTAGTCCCTCAACTATATACTTTGGAGCACTTGGGGTTCTTATTCGAAATTTCTTGATTTACAATACCCAAACTTTGATTTATGTTACACTTAGGTCCTTTAAATAAATAAAAATAAAATAAAAGATATTTTATCAGTTCTTACGAGGAACAATCCAAATGTATTACATATAACAGAGACAACAAGAAGGATATAGTAATCCTTGAGGTGACTGACTACCAACCTTATTATCCTCATTCAAGTTTATAAGGAAATAATTCATTTATTTTGTGTGACATGTACATGACTAATCCTAGACCTAGAAGCAATCCATGTTATCCAATGAGACCACTGTTGGGTGGATTTGTGAATAGTGACGCCAAATAATAAAAATGATGGTTTTGTAAATCTAAGCCGAAAATTGGACAGAGTAACGGCAAGGAAACACAAACAAAAAGAAGAAGAAGAATAAGGACAAAGTCGAGGCAAGAGTTGAACTCTTTGTCCTTAAGTCGAATTTACCCCGCAACGGTGCCTACGGATAACGGCAATCGACTCCCAAGATACAACGACTTCACTTGTGTTTGTAACACTCCAAAACACAAGATACAAGGATGCAATGAAGAAAATCAAAACAAATGAAATGATTTGATTTTGGAGAGAAGTGAGGATGTTGAGATGTTTTGCATATCAAATTGTGAGGAATAGGACACCCAAAGGGTTCTATATATAGACCATGAAAGGGTGTGGACGAAGTGGTTGAGGCCCAAACCATGCACCATTTCAAAACAATGCACCTTTTTGAAAAGGTGTCATTTGGTCGGACAACCGTGCGGCCGCACGATTATAGACCGTGCGGTCGCACGGTCTTACTCAAAATTCCGAAATTAAAATTGACGTGTGGTCGCACGGTTTACGAACCATGCGGCCTCACGGTCAAATAATTTGACCTGATTTTCGTCCTTTTCCGAAGCGGCGATGTACGCCCCGAAGCGGCGAAGTGGCAAACAATTTTGCCTAAATGGATTGAGTCGAGCTTTTGAGTATTAGGCCGAAGTTGATACAAAGTCACTTTAATTGATTTTCAATTCTCGATTTATTAACCAATATCCAACAACCACTATATACACATGCTGGCAAGTCCAGGGGCTTGGGCTGGGCCAGGCCCAATAAATTGGCCACCTGCTGCTGTCTCTAAACTTACTGTGCATGATAAATGCTTTTGGACGAATCTTCGTCTTTGATTATAAGATATAATAAGATTTATTTATCTCATTCTGAATTGATGAATTCAAAACGGGACTTTGACTGAGGACAAAGTGGAGAAACAGTTCCCATGTTCTCCATATTTACGACGTTATTGCACACAGCTTTAACCACTCCTTCTCCTTCTCCTTCAAGTACCAAGTTAACATTCTTAAAAACGACCCCTCGACATGGATAGCTCTGACTACATTCCAAGTCAATAGCTACGTTTGAAGCACTTGTTCCCCTAATATCTTGATACACCACATTTTTCACTTGTACTGCTGAACTCTGAAATAAAATAAAATAAATAAATAAATCGATTTGTCATAGAATAAAGTTGAGAAGCCAAAAAATGGTCGATCCTCCAATGACATGAAAGTAAGAATTGAGAGGAAATATGGAGAGTTCTAATGATATATAAACATAAATAGGATCAACTACGATTTTACATTGGATTTTCAACAAGATTTTAATCAGTAGATGTGAAAATTAATTGGTGTTTTCATTTTTTTTTCTTTACCTTCTCTTTACATCCTTCAGCTCGATCACAATATTTCTGGTCTATAATTATGGGATTCTTCACATTTTGCATCTCCACATTCTGGAATTTGATGTTGCTTGCACTTCCAGATCCACCCTGCACATATAACTCATACAATAAGTTAAATTAATTTCTAAATCAACTAAATACAAATAATTCAAAACAAACTAAATCACAGAAATATCACTAAAATATTTAAAAGTTGTTTTCGAGGCCTAAACAAACTTGCATGGCTAAAATCGTTTCATTTCCGAAGAGGAAATTTGAGCTCGAGCGCCAAACTTGTATTTTATGATTTTGCCCTTTTCGGTCCAATTGTTCCTCAATCCATTCAGCCATTTGTTATACATTAGCGTTCGCGTTCTTGCTCGTGCTCTGCTCATGCTATATGACACGTCTTAGTCTTACGCACTCACAAATTGTTACCTGCCATGTCTTAATCCGGACTCCGTTTGTCGTACCAAAAAGCTTAGCTCCATTCAAGATCACATTTGATACGTAAGCTTCCGAATCGCCAGATCCCAAGCTTCCGATGCTAATTAAGTCGGGGGGGAATAAAAAAAAGAAAAAAGAAATTTCAATAGTGAAAATATTTTTATAATTAACTCAAATATAGGTTTTTTGAATCTAAACCTGATGCCATGACCTGGTCCACACATGATATTTGTCGCGTGGACATTTTGCGACCCACTGACGATTGAAATGCAATCATCACCTTAACACAACATCGAACGTAAAATCAATATATCAATAATTAAAAAAAAAAAAAAAAAAAAAAAATTAATTGTCAAATTTCATAGTCGAGATATCTAGTATTATACCTGTCCCTATTATACAACTCGAAATTAGGATGTTTTGAGTGTTTGTGACATGAATGCCATCCGTGTTAGGGCTTCCCTCAGGAGCCGATATCATGAGACTT
The DNA here is from genome assembly GCA_963555705.1 of Ligustrum vulgare. NCBI lineage: Eukaryota > Viridiplantae > Streptophyta > Magnoliopsida > Lamiales > Oleaceae > Ligustrum > Ligustrum vulgare. Next base: position 2,159,456 of record OY743178.1, on the reverse strand, counting down.
AAAGCTTGAACATTTGTACACATCTGGAAGGACACATGAATTTGTTGTGCATCTTGAATCATTAAATCCTTCACTACCAAGTTTTTGCACTTGTAAAATTTTAAGGCCTGTAATAATTTTAAGGATTAACATCAATATATAATAATAATACATTAAAAAAAGCCTAATTCACAAATAAATTTATAGTCATTTCGGCATCCATCATGAACCAAAAATATTTTCTACTACTAAATACTTTAAAATCAAACTATTATTAAAGTAATTAGGGAAAAATCAAGAAAATTAATATCTCAAAAATTACATAAATAATTATACAAATTAATTAAAAGTCATCGTACCGTAGGCGCATCCTTGCATGGCTGGGAAAAAAAAAATCATTAGTATAATAAAAAAAATTATAAACAAATAAATAAAAAAATATTGTATAAATTGCAATATATATATTTTCTGATTTAATTCTTGCTTACTTTAGATTTATCTATTTTGCAGGAATTTTTCCACCATACATTCCCATTGCCATTAATAATTCCACCCCCTAAAAGCATTAAATCTTGGACACTGTCAAAAATAAGCCAGTGCTTTCCATCTTTAGAGTAGTCTGAAGGATTATCAGATGCTACTATGGTTCCTGCAATCTGCATATTTTTCAAAGAATAATTATTGTCTGTAAAATAAATTTCCTGATGCTAAAAAAAATGTTTGGCTAAGCTCAAAATACTTAAAATTTACTTAAGAGTAACTTTTTATTTCAAAAAAGAGTTGATCTTACCAGGACTCTTATATCTGATTTACAAGGGCCTGAGAATCTAATAGGTTTCAGAAGATAATTCATTCCCATGGGTGCTATAAGAGTAACTGCTTCTGTGGATGAACATGCTTCATTCCATGCATCTTGGAATGCCTGGGAAAATATATTTGCATACCAAATAAGTGAATTCATTGAATACCATGATGTAAAAGCTGAATTTTATAGAAACGAGATGCATATTTTTATTAAAAATCAAGTCTTCAATACGTCCTCTCGTCATCAATCAAATATTAGAAGATTTCAACATAATTGACTTCCCTTGATTATAGGATCGGATCCTTGTAATCGAAATTGATATGTTACACTGTGTGGCAATTGGCATTGGAGGATGCCGAGCTGCCCCTAAGTGATGTGCACATCATGGGCAACTCGATCTGTATCCTCCAATATTGAGTTGCCATGTTTCTGGAGAGCAACATAAGAGTTGTCCACCGTGGATAACAGATCAAATTTGTCCTTGTAATTATGTAAAAGAATTATATTTACTCAGCATACCCCAATGCTTCAACAACAATCAGACTGAGACAAACACAATAATCTCACTATCATGAGTGACCACAAGAGCACCGCTGAGGCTTCATCATAAGTCTCGGATCCCTTTACCTTGTATCATTCAGAGCTTCAGACCAACCAGGAAACGTTCTGGTTTCCAAGGTTCATAAGCAAAAGCTATGGAGCATGGAGTCGTGGTATGAGGATTAGCCTGAGTGATGGAACCATTGAATTGTGAATAGTGTTTCCTACTAAACAATAATAGAGATTTGGGCAGACCTTCGAGACCGTTATTCACAAGGCAGTGATGCACAAATCTTCCTACTGAGCGAAATTTTTGAGCTCTGACAATGCCAATTCGTCGTTTTTTACCATATCCGCACATGTAGAGGACTCAAGAAAATCTAAGAACGAGAAGAAAAAGACAAGGTGATGCAATTCCTTAGTCCGCGGAAAAATATTATTGATGCAACCTCTTCCAGACACACGGAAGACGTATTCTCTTGTGCTTCAGCAAGAAAAGAAAACGTAGGTCTCTCTCAACCGCACCAATACAAATTCATATGCCATGAATGTGAGCAAGGAATTTGCTTCCAAGAACCTACAATCTCAGGAATAAAATGTGCACTTCACTGGTCGTATTGTGACCAAGACTATCGTACCATTGACAAATGCTATTATCTCCATGGCTTCCCACCTAGCCATAAGTTTCATGGCCAGTACGTGAAACTCCAAACAAGTTAGATTCACTGCAAACCATGCTAATGCCGACGTGGAGAACTCCAATAGTTCTAGCACCAATCAAAATGATGGCCCAACATTCACCAAAGAAGAATACAATCAAATCATGGCAATGGTAACCCTCGACACCTTGCTAATGTCACAGGTATAATCACACCCATCTCTAACATGTTGCAACTTGCCTCTCATTTGACTCTATATTGGATCATTGATAGCTGGACAACTGACCATGTAGTATCTACATCACACTTGTTTGACAAAGAAACACAGTGTGTTTCAAATTCGTTTCAGATGCCAATCGGTAGACATGCACATATATACTCAATTGGATCTGTCAATCACTTATATTAGTACACTTGATGGTATTCTCCATGTACCAAAATTTAAAGTCAATTTACTTTCAGTGAGCAAACTTAGTCATGACTAGAATGCATAGTGATATATTTTTCGAATTTTTATGTCATACATGACGTATGTACGAGGAGGATGATTGGCCTGGGCAAGCAATTTAATGGGCTCTATTACTTGACCAAAACCCCATACTTGCCAACCATGAACGCCGTCACACAAACCTTTTGGCACCAAATATTTGGACATCCTTCCCATGGTACTCAAAAAGTATAGACTGAGAAATTTTGTCCCCTATCCTTTCCATTAAGTTTTACCATTCCACTACACCTTTTGATTTGATCCATTGTGACATTTAGGGACCCCATCAAGTCAATTCCCATTCCGGGACTCTTTACTTTTTGACAATAGTTGATGATTTTAATTTATACACTTGGATTCATCTTATGCATTTTAGATCAGAAACACAAGAATTATTACGCTCATCTGCTTCTTGAGTGCAAAACATAGTTTAATTGTACAATCAAAGAACTTCGTGCTGATAATGGCGATGAATTCACTTCCATGCATCCATTTTTTTTTTTATTACAAGGGCATCTCTTTTCAAACTTATTGCTCATCAACACCCAAAAAAAAATAAAAATGGAGTTGTCGAGTGAAAACATCATCACCTTTTGAATGTGGATCGAGCTTTGCGTTTTCAATCAAATTTACCCTTTTTTTAGTTTTTTTTTTTTGGGGGGGGGGGGGGGGGGTACGATGCAAAATGCTTGTTATTTGATTAATTGCTTGCCCACGCCATTATTTGGAAACCTTTCCACTTATGAACTATTGCATAATAAATCTCTTGAATATTCTCATCTTAAAGTATTTGGTTATTTATGTTATGCAACGAATTTGATGCCCATTCATAAATTTGATCAACGAGCTCGATGATGCATCTTTATTGGATATCCTTTAGGTTAAAAAGGCTATTGTGTCTACGATCTTATCACTCATAGATTTTTTACCAATCGTGATGTTGTGTTTCACGAACACATTTGCCCTATTCTACCCATCAACCAGATCCCCAAGATGATGCTCCTATCTTACCCTTACCATCTACCTACCATGACACTCCCAGATCATTTACAACCTTCACTTCACCCGATGCATCGACAAGTTCTTCACCCCACAGATTCTCCCACCACACATATTACTCCATAGAAAATCCTTCACCCCACCCACACCCCTCTACCACTTCCACCACACCAATCTGGACGTATTACTAAGCCGTCTGTTCGCCTGCGCGAATATCATTTTTCCATGCTCAACATCTCATTTCCAACACCTCATCTTTCACGTTTGGCATAAGGTATCATCTTTCTCACATGTATCTTATGCTCATCTTTTACCACCACACAGATCTTTTGTTTGCTGAATTTCCACCATTGTGGAACCTTCCACTTTTGAACAATCAAACCAAAATCCCAAAGGGAGAGCTTCTTTGGGCTCTAAGCTCCAAGCCCTTGTGAGAACCATACACGGGACATTTACAAATCTCCCTCCTGGACATCGTGCAATCGGATGCAAATGGGTCTATAAAATAAAATATAATTCTGATGGCACCATTTAGTGTTACAAGGCTCGCCTCATTGCAAAAGGATTCACTCAACGAGAGGATATTGATTACAAGGAGACCTTGTTGGGAATTACATATAAATTCCCTCTCTAATTAATCTCATAGGAATTTTTGATGTTCAAAAAATAATTGAGCCAACAAGAAAATAAGTACGAACACAGAAATTTACATGGTTCAGCACTTACCTACGTCCACGGATCCTCGCCAAAGCTTTTCACTATATAATAAATTGTTACAATTATATAGAATTTGCACTCACCAAACCCCCAAGTATTGTAGGAAAAATAACCAAGTTTTGCCATATCTACCAATTTTTACTTCTTTCTACAACCTACAAAGAACCCAAGAAAAACTAAGATGTTAGACTACATTTTTCCTCACAATACTCTCTAATCAATGTGCCCTACAATAAAGGAGAATAATACATGTATTTATATAGAACAAATCACGTCATGACTGTATTTCACTTCGACATGGATTGTGGAATTGATTTCCTTGATCAATTACTCTTCTAAAGATTTAATCCACCTAGGACACGTAATCAATAGCAACAAATTTTATAATTTACTTTCCATTAGGATTCATATCCTAATCCAGTTGAATTACAAAACTTATTCTCCAATTACAATTAAAGTACTCCAACTTTTGCAATTTGAGGCAATTGCCCAACAATCTCCACATTGCTGAAAACGAGCCAAATTTCAATAAACTCTTTTGTTCACAATATTTGGAAATAAGTAAGCTTTTGACACACTTTGACGGTCCTAATTCTCAAACCAGAGAATTAACATACTCCACCATATGAGTATAACAAGCACTCAAAATTATCAACTAACTCCGAACTTTTCATCAGCTCATGTCGAAATAAACCTTGTTGAAAAATTATGGTGCAACTCCCATGTTTGGATTTCGTTGGGAGCTCATCAGCCATCGACATCAATTTCACAACACACCTTGCATTAATTCCAAACCAATGCCCTTGTGCAAATACATATACCTTCCAGCAAGAACACATCCTTTATCATGGCAACTGGCTTCATGTCATAAGGAAGTCCCATCTTACTAAAGTACATCATCACCACCCTCCACCAAGAGAGTCGCACTGTCCACCTACTAGTAGTTAGCCGACTCTGCTCCACCTTTTGGAAAATTTCTTCTCACATGACTAGATTTACCACAGTTTCAACACATTACCTTCTTCTTCATGGAGTTACATCTCCTCCACTTTTCAGTAACAAGAAAAGCATTTTCAGATGAACTGTCACTTCAACCTAATCAACTTAACTTCTGAAAATTCCATCGTTTCCTTCTCATACATCAAAATCAGCATGATGTGCTAAAACATGAATGGAAGAGACTATATGAACTTTATCCTCATCATCAATTTTAACTCCAATAGATTCCAGTTCAGAAACAATCCCATTGAAAACACTAAGATTGTCTAAGATTTTCATACGTGCATTCATTTTCAAAGAATGAAACCGCTCATTCAGATATAAATTATTTGGTCAAACAAAGTTGTAACAAACTAGTAGCCTTCAAATCCAAATCTTCCCAATCTTCATCACTCGTGTTGGATTCAATTTCTTTGTCAGAATTCGGGGTTGATTTTTTCTTTAAAACTTTCTGCAGTCCCGTATGAATCAATACATCCATGACTTGTATTTACCACAAGCCAAAATTGATCTTCCAGTCAAATTTATCCACGTTGTACTTTCCAAACATATTTTCTTTTACTCCAAAAAAATCTTCGAACCATATGATGCTCTGTTAATTAGCCGGAAACGGCGCCACTTTGGAAATTATACACAAATTTCCTCTCTAATTAACCTCACAGGAATTTTCGATGTTCAAAAAATAATTGAGCCAACAAGAAAATAAGTATGAACATAGTTTACGTGGTTCAGCAACTTGCCTACGTCCACGGACCCTTGCCAAAGCTTTTCACTATATAATAAATTGTTACAATTATATAGAATTTGCACTCACCAAACCCCCTAAGTATTGTAGGAAAAATAATCAAGTTTTACCACATCTACCAATTTCTACTTCTTTGTACAATCCACAAAGAACCCAAGAAAAACTAAGATGCTAGACTACATTTTTCCTCACAATACTCTCTAATCAATGTACTCTACAACAAAGAGAATAATACATGTATTTATATAGAACAAATCACGCCATGGCTGTATTTCTTTTCGACATGGACTGTGGAATTGGTTTCCTTGATCAATTGCTCTTCTAAAGATTTAATCCATCTAGGACACGTAATCAATAGCAAAAAATTTCATAATTTACTTTCCATTAGGATTTGTATCCTAATCCAGTTGAATTACAAAACTTATTATCCAATTACAATTAAAGTCCTCCAATTTTGGCACTTTGAGGCAATTACCCAACAGACCTTTGCCCTCGTTGCTAAGTTGATCATGGTGCGATGACTATTTGTCATTGCCTCTATCTACAATTGGTCCTTGCACCAAATGGATGTTCAAAATTTCTTCTTCCATGATGATTTATCTTAAGAAGTTTAAATGCCACTACCAGTAGGTTTTCGTCGACAGGGGGAGTATATTGCACGTTGACTCAACAAATCCTTATACGGACTTAAACATGCCTCTCACAGCTGGTTTCACAAGTTTTCCAATGCCATTCATCAAGCAGGCTATCAACAGTCCAAGGAAGACTATGAAAACATATCAAAGCAAATCTGATGTGGAGGATTTTGTTAGCTTTGGTGACATGTGTCATTTTCTCATTGACTTTAGTTTTATTAGCTTTTTAACTTTCTATTTTTTCCTTCGAGCTCCTTGGTATCTGCTTAGTATATAAGCATATTTGGACTACTTTGTTTTGTGTTAAGATGAATGAAATAAATAGTTTCCCTCCAGTTTTGAATCTCAGATTTAAACATGGTATCATAGCATCAAAACTAAATCGGCATTATGGAAGGAGATCCCATTCCCGAAAACACAATGGAGCCTGCTAAAGTTACAGAGCATGAACATACCTTCAAGGATGATCCACTACAACTTTAACGATCTGAACACCCAAGAATGTTACTGGTAAGTTCATCACTAACCGGTAGCAATTATTTAAGCTGTAATCGATCAATGAAAACTGGGAGCTAAAAATGAGCTAGGGTTCATAAGTGGAAAGTTGGAGAACCTAAATGAAAATTCCACTTATTACGAATAGTGGAAGCGAGTAGATTGTATGATTATCTCGTAGATCCTTAATTCAATCTCTAAGGATATAGTAGATGCATTTTTCTATGTACTACTTCGGCCAAAGATCTTTGGATTGAGCTGGAGGAAAGATTTGGAGAGTGTAATGGACCACTTTTGTACCAATTGCAAAGAGAGATCAGTAGTATGCCATAAGGTGCTATGCCTGTGATGGTTTACTACACAAAACTCAAAAAATTATGGGATGAATTGAATTGCTTATTACCAGTGCCAGTTTGCACTTGTAGAGCAGCTAAAGAAGTGGAAAATCTAAATGCTTTCAACAAATTGATTCAATTTCTCATGGGATCGAATGATTCTTTTGATCATATCTGTAACCAAATTCTGGTTATGGAACCTTTACCTATGGTAAACAAAGCCTATTCTATGATGAGGGTTGAGAAGCAAAGAGTTGTACATCAAGCATATCCAGATACAATTGATAATACAACTTTCTTGATTAAGATACAAGGAAGTACTAGAGGAGGAGGAAATTTTTGGCGAGGATCTGAAGAGGTAGAGGGTTTAACGGAAGACTTACTGCAGAGGAAAAAGGCTAGTTTATACCGTGTTCACTGCAATATGATTGGGCACAATAGAGAGGGATACTTTAGATTCATGGTTACCCTGATTGGTTAAAAAAAATCTAAAGATTGGAGGGGATGATCTACCTATAACAGGCTAGTGACAAATTTAGCTAAGAATCCATTACATGTTGAAGAAAATGCTATAACAACATAGAACATATCAGTATCTCCAAATTCTGACATCTCAAACATAGTTCAATAGGAGGTTATGAAATTCATGAAAAACAAAATGCAAATGAATAACATTGGAGCTGTCAATTTTGCCCAATTTGATAACTTTGCAGGTATGAAAACTATTTCCAATTTCTACAATGCTTTCACTGTGCTTGATAAAATAGAAGTATGATCCTGGATATTGAACACATGTGCTAGTAATCACATGCGCACTGATTTAAGCTTGTTATGTAATCCAAAGCCCGTTTTGACACACACTCCAGTTTACCTTCCTGATGGCTCGATAAAGTCTGTAACACATGCAGGAAACATTTCACTAAATTATAAACTCAACCTCCTTGAAGTCCTTTTCATTCCCAGTTTCAAATTTATCCTCTCTGTTGCAAAATTGGTTGAAAATGCACAAATCAAATTTACATTCCTTCCCACACACTGTCTTTTGTAGGACCTGCTTACTGAAGACACTTTGGGCATTGGAAAGCTGGTTGAACAACTTTACATTCTTGAGAAATCTAGCCTCGTAGGAAATAGTTTTAATTCCATATCTTTTGATGTTCATAAATTACTTGTAATTCTCAAATAAATGGAAATAGAGGTTGTAATAATACATTGATTGAATGGCATTACAAGCTTGGTCATGCCTCATTTCCTATTCTGCATCACTTAGACTTCATTCATATTCCTTCTAATAATCTTGAAACCTCCCTAGTACAACAATGTGAAGCTTGTCATAAAGGCAAACAACAAAGACTACCTTTTCCCACAAGTTCTATTAACACAAAAGGCATTTTTGATCTAATACATATTGATGTGTGGGGACCTTTTAATCAACCAGCTTTGTCAAAAACACCTTATATGCTCACCATTATAGATGATTTTAGTAGAAGTACTTGGACTTTCCTCATGTCTCACAAAACACAGGTTTTCAAAATTCTTGAAGGTTTCATACTAATGATTGAATCACAATTTGAAAAAAGGATAAAAAAGGTCAGGAGTGACAATGGATCAGAATTCACAATTAAGGAATGCCAACATCTTTTCCACCAACATGGCATTCTTCATTAAGAATCTTGCACATATTCACCCCCAACAAAATGGGGTAGTTGAGAGCAAATACAAACATTTGTTACCAGTTGCAAGATCCTTGATGTTTCATGCTAACTTACCAATAAAATTCTGGACATACTCTATTCTCCTAACTACATTTATTATCAACAGATTACCAAGCTCACTTCTTAAGTGGAAAACACCTTATGCAATACTTTTTGGAAAGAAACCTGACTATCATATCTTTAATCCTTTTGGTTGTCTTTATTATTATCAAATATCTTGCCTCACAAAACAAAATTTGATCCCAGAGCCTATAAATGTATATTCCTAGGGTACAATCCAGGACAAAAAGGCATTAAACTATATGATATGGATTCAAAACACGTGATCATTTCTAGAGATGTCAAGTTTTGTGAACAAGTTTTCCCTTATCAAGATCACAAGGATCATATTGAAACCACTACGCTGCCTCTACCCTTTAATGAACATAATCCTGACCCAACTTAAGATATTGATTCATTACCTCATACTGATTTGACTTAAAGTCCTACATCACCTGTTCATTCTTCATCACATGAAAATTTTCAACTTCCTCCTTCTACCACTGCTTCATATCATTCACCAATTCCTCAAGAATCCACTATTGCTATTGACTAGCCTCCAGTTGGGATCAGGAGAAGTTTGAGACAAAAGGAAACTCCAGCTTGGCTTCAAGATTTTGTTACTACTCTTCCTAAATCTCATCTAATGCTTATACTGCCAAAGTTCATCACTTTCGCTCTTCATATTCTCCACTAAATTTTCCATACACTATTTCACCTTATTTCAATGACACATGTGTGGCTTTTCTAGTAAATGTGTTTAAAACACAGGAACCTTATCCTTATTTATAGGCCAATTAAAAGCCCAGATTGGGTTAAAGCTATGAATGAATAATTGACTGCTTTGGAAGTTAATAAAACTTAGGAAATTACCTCTCTGCCACCTAGCAAGAAGGCAATAGGATCTAAATGGGTTTACAAGGTTAAAATGAATCTAGATGGAATTTTGTACAGATTTAAGGCAAGATTGGTGGCCAAGGCCTTTAATAAAATAGCTAGTATTGATTACAAAGAAAGTTTTTCACATGTGGCAAAGATTGTTACTGTTAGAATTTTTATTACCATTGCAACATCCAAGTCATGGGGTTTGCATCAATTAGACATAAACAATGCCTTTTTACATGGTTACTTGAGTGAAGATGCCTATATGACACCTCCAAAGGGGTACACCAAAGCTAGTTCAAGAAAGGTTTGTAAACTGAAGCAGAGCCTTTATGTATTGAAACATGCCTTGAGGCAATGGAATGCAGAACTTTGCAATAAACTTTAGAGTTTTGGGTTTATACAGTCATGTCATGACCGCTTGTTTGTGTATGTTGATGATGTCTTTCTTGCAGGTAATGACATCAAAGCTATAGATGAAGTTAAGCCTTATCTTGATAAACTCTTTACTATAAAAAATCTTGGTTTTGCTAAATTTTTTCTGGGCATTGAGATAGCCATGAGTGAATCTGGGACTTATCTTAACCAAAGGAAGTATATTCTAGACATACTTCAAGATGTAGTGTTAAGAGGTTATAAATCAGCCAGTACACCACTCCCTAAAGGCACAAAGCTTTTAGTTGATTCTAGTCCTATATTACCTGATCCTAGATATAGGAGGTTGATTTGCAGACTTCTTTATCTAAATATTACTAGACCGGACATCACATTTAGTGTTCAGCAGCTTAGTCAGTTTGTACACCAACTACGTCTTGATCATTGGGATGCAGCAATTCATCTTCTCAAATAACTCAAGGGATGTCCTCTAAAGATTTATTTTATCCTGCTCAGAGCCCTTTCCAGGTAGAAGCCTTTTGCGATGCTGATTGGGCATCATGCATTGACACTAGGAAGTTTGTGGCTGGTTATTGTATTTACATTGGTGGAGCTTTGGTTTCCCGGAAGACTAAGAAACAAACTACCATCTCAAGATCCTTGGCTGAAGCAGGATGTAGGAGCCTCGTAGCCAGAGTCTGTGAACTTCAATGGTTGACATATATTTCGCAAGACTTCAAGATTCCCTTTGCTTGCCCATACCTCTTTGGTGTGATAATAAAGCGGCACTTCATATTGTTGCTAACCTTATTTTTCATGAACGAACAAAGCACTTGGAAATTGATTATCATCTAGTTTAGAATAAGTTCTAGGATGGTTTTGTTGATCCTCGATTTTTAAAATCCAAGCTTCAGCTGGTAGACATTTTTACCTAGTTTTTAGGCACTCGTCAGTTTCTCTTCTTGCTTTCTAATTTGGGCTTGAATGATTTTCATCAAGCTCCAACTTGAGGGAGGATGAAAGCATATCAAAGCACATCTGACATTGAGGAGTTTGTTAGCTTTGGTGACATGTGTCATTTTCTCATTTGACTTTAGTTTTATTAGTTTTTTATCTTTCTGTTTTGTCCTTTGAGCTCCTTGGTATCTGCTTAGTATATAAGCATATTTGGACTACTTTGTTCTATATTAAGATGAATGAAATAAAATAGTTTCCCTCTAGTTTTGAATCTCAGATTTAAACAGACTATTGCTTGTTTACTAAGGTGGTGGGAATTCGTTTAGGGTGGTCTTTATCTACATTGATAACATGATTATCATAGGGAATGCTAATGATGCTATACTTGGTCTCAAGTAATTTCTTCACAGACATTTGAGAATAAAAGACCTTGGCAAGCTAAAGTATTTTCTTGGAGTAGAAGTTGCACGATCCACACAAGGTATCTCCATCTCCCAACATAAATATACGTTGGATATTCTTGATGAAACTGGGTTACTTGGTGCAAAGTCAGCTAAATTTTCCATGGAAGAGAATTTAAAGTTATCTCCCACAAACGGAGAAATTCTTAAGAATGCATCTCAATACAGGAGACTTATTGGTAAACTTATTTATCTAACCATCACAAGGCCAAAATTTCTTATGTAGCTCATGTTCTTAGCCAATATATGCAAGAATCGTGAAAACTACACCTTGAAGCAGTTTATCGTCTTTTACGATATTTAAGAGGTCTTGTTTTTCCTTCACGGGGTAATATTGCCCTAAGAGAATTCTGTGATGCAGACTGAATCGCTACCCCATTACGAGAAAACTTGTCACTGGATATTGCATATTCCTCGAAAATTCACTCGTGTCATGGAAAACCAAGAAACGATCAACCGTTTTGCAATCATCAGCTGAAGCAGAGTATCCTAGAAGTCACATGCGAGCTCACTTGGATGAAATATTTACTTGCTGGTCTAACCAAGTTGTTTTGTAACAATCAAACATCCAACCATATAGCTACAAATCCGGTATTTCACGAACACACCAAACATATAGAGATTGATTGTCATATTGTGCGTAAAAAGATTCAAACGGAATCATTACAACCGCCTATGTTCCAACAAAACATCAAATTGCTGATATCTTCACAAAGCGATTGGGACAATCAATGTTTCATTCTATCCTTACCTAGCTAGGTTTAGTTGATATCTACACTCCAGTTTGAGGAAGAGTCTTAGAAGATCTCGTCAATCAAATATTTGAATATCTCAACATACTTGACTTCCCTTGATTATAAGACCGGATCCTTGTAATTATGTAAAAGAATTATATTTAGTCGTTTACCTAGAATAGACTTATTTGTACAAGTATAAGAGCATCTCCAACCAATGAACTCCAAAATAGAGTAAATTTACTTCAAAATTGTGTAATTTTGCACTATCCTACAAAATCATCTCCAACCCAGAACTCTAAATCTTACACCAAATGAACAGTATAACTTTATATTTTCTTATTATTTTCAATTCTTGACAATTAATTTATTTCGAAAAGTATTTAATTCTATATTTTACTACTACTTAATTTTTATAAATTGACAATTTAAAGTAAATACTGAAATATTACGTTTGTTATAAAAATAAAACAATTAACTAGAGAATTATTTTACATAAAAAATTAAAGCATTCACACAATACAAATAAAAAGAACAACTAAGATTTATTGTTATAAAAATAATAATAACAAAACACAAACAGAATAAACAAATTTAATTCAACAAAATAATAAAATATAAATATAAAATGAACAAATACAGTGGACATAGATGGGATCAAAAAGAAACAAGGCAAAATGGAAGGGGCAAAATGGGGAGAAAATAAACTGCAAAACTCACGCTAAAGGAACAGTGCTGCGCCATATATGGCGCATCACTGTTCACATCTGCAAAATATCGCCAGTTTTGGCGTCGGGTTGGAGGAGGGAATTGACTCCATTTTGGTGCAACACTCCAAAATATAATCCGGTTAGAGCATCTCCAATTGTGGTGTACAATAGAGCTATTTTGTGGTTTGTATACTTAAGATGATTGAAATCGTCTCCAATGGGGGAGATGTAAATGATATGTAAATTACATTTTCAACAAAAATTGTTAAAAAAAATTAATAAAAAAATTAATAATAATAATAAATAAATAAATAAATTGAAAATTTATATTTTGTTTTATGTCTTTATATGGAACCAATGTCACCCAAAAATAGCTATCAGTCCATAAAATTTAGATATGAGACATATATACAATTTAAATATATTATGTAAATTTACATATAATTTAAATCCATTATATTAATTTACATTACAATTTGAAATTTTTATATTAATTTGCACATTTTTAATATTTTTGTTTTCTTGATCAAATTTTGAAATTTTTAGGTTTATTTTTTCGTAACACACACACACACACACATGCACAAATAAAAAATAGATTAACATAAAAATTTCAAGCTAAAAAGATTATACAAAAATTGAATTTAAATATTATAATATTGTATCTATTAATTGAAGCAAAATTTTGATTTATATCCATCAAAATGAAAATGAGGATGCAAAAAAGATTTTGAAGATGCATGCTATTTATACCTATTTTTACACAACCATTAATTAAAGATGCTCTAGATATTTGTTTCATATTGACTAATATATAGACGGAGAAATAATTTTCTCCCAATTCTTCTTACATAATCATTACAAAGGTATTAGTACCCTTTCTTAATAATTACAAAGGTATTGGTACCTTTCTTAACAACGGTCACAATTTATGTTCATTTTAAGAGCTAACATCTTCACTAGTTTTATTAATATGTGTGATGACTCTTTAATTCAAGCAGGGTTTTGGATTATAAGCCTCTGATTGGCAAACATATCACATTTTACCTATTAAACGTAAAAAAAAATCCATGTTTTTAAACAAAAAATAAATAAATAAATACCTAAAAATCCTAAAAAATAAGATACATTCATCTACGACAAATAATTAAAAGAAATTCGTGCATAAATACCTAAAAATCCTTTTACTGAATTTTGAGTTCAAGCATACAAGGACTTACCTTAGTATCATCAGTACTTCCATCGCCTTTAGCTCCGAACTTGTGTACATCTGCAAGCATTTGAAACTTATAATCGGTTTTGATCTTGGTCATGTTGTTGAACTTGAAGACTTCAATGGCGCTGATATATGAAGGATAAGCTTCAAAATCATAAGCTGATTCTTCTTGAAAATAATTATTATCATCATGAAGGCTGCAATTGTAACATGTAATTAAAAACAGAAAAAATGTAATGATGAATGGGAAGGTATTCCTTTGATGAGACATTATATGCTTTATAAATTTTCTTGCAAATGAATTATGTGATTATCCAAAAACTGGGTAGGATGTATATTTTTTTCGAATTGATGCTGGCAAATTTCTGTAAATTTTTTATAAGGGTGGGGGTGGGGGTGGGGTGTTTCTACATGACTCTCATAGTATGGAATATTGTTATGGGGAAGATTTATATATACGAAAGGATCTCTAAAATCAGTTGCTGACATTTTGTTCCATGCTCGCGTAAAATATATGCAAATGACACCATTCATGCATATAATTAATATTACACAATATTGCTGATGCATTCTGCAAATTTACCTACTGCTAGTCTTTTTTATTAATTATAAAGAGAAATTAATGTTTTGAATAATGATTTTTAGAAGAACGTGTGGTTAAAAAGTAGATAAAAGTTTTAAATTTATGTGTAGAAGATATTATTGTGGGACAGGTCCGTTGACGGGCAACAGAAAAAATCCGCCTATTCCAAGAACTCATTTTTCTTGAGAATCTACATGTGAGTTCTTCTAATAGGCGGGCAACAGATTTGCTGCCTCCTACAGGAAACAAATTAATTTTATATTGTTATGTGTGGTTGAAAATGAGTACTAAAAAATAATAATTTAAAAACATAGTAAACAAACATGGGCGATCACAATTATGTCTAAATTATTCTTGCGTGTGTTTAAAAATATGTCTAAATTCTTGCCCATAAAGGTTTTCACTTATGAAGATGCCCTAAAAGATTATACGTGTCACGTATCAATTTGGTGACATTCTTGTCATGAGGAATGGAATGTAATGGTACGTAATAATGGGTTTAGCTAGGATCGATAAAGGGATTTGTGAATATTTGTGTTCTTTTTAGGGTTAGTCTTGTGTTTCATGATGAATGCCAAGACTTTGTTGCTTTAATTGTATAAATCTTTCCCATTCACATGCGTGCAAGTAAATGATTTCATCTACGAATACGTGAACTTGAAGATGTAAAGCGGGTTAAACATTATTTGAATTGGCCGGATACGAGTTTCTGTATCGGATTAGATGCAAGAAGACCTTCACCTTTGTCTAGACGAGCTAGTAAAATCAAAATCACACAAAAAAATATATAGAGTGCATGTAGTGGGGATAAATTCCACATTAATTATAAATAAATAAATAAACAACGCATAAGGACTTTGATTAGCCAATACACGTCTAACTACTAAATCGTCTGGCCGAATCTAGTTAGTCGGATGCAACTTTGCACCCCCTACATCACCTACTTTTGAATAGTGATCGGTATGTTCTATATCTAAGGATAAGAATTCTTGATTTGTAAAACTTAGATTGTTGGTGATCACGTCTGTTTTGGATTACTTGAAGGTTTATTCTTGGAAACATGATGTGATCCGAAGTAGGTGTCGAAGGGAGAAGTCAAGTTATCGGTAATGTAACAGTGATCTATGTGAGGAACAGAGCAAATTTCATGTTGGGATCGAGTTGAGAAGACAAACAGATCAAGCCGAACCGAAGTATCAAAGTTTGAGGTCCAGCACCAAGCTTACGGTCGTAATGGTCCAAAGTCATGACCGTAAAGATGTCCCGGATCAAAACAAAGAATTGAGAAGTTTTCATACTTACGATCGTAAATAATACTGTCACGGTCGTAACATGTTCACGGGCTAAATTGAAGATTTCTAACAAAACAAGACTTACGGCTATAACATATTCACAGGCGAAATTGAAGATTTCCAGCAAAACAAGACTTACGGTCGTAAGTCCAGGAGTTATGGCCATAACCCTTAAACCGCAAGCTGATTACGGTCGTAAATGAGTTTTTCACGACCGTAACTTCAATTTTTTCGGATTTTCACTATTCTTATTTAATTTCCGTTTTTAGTTTATAATTTTCATAATTTAGAGCCCATTAGCGATTAAGCTAGTTTATTTTAGTTTTTCCGGATTTTCACTATTCTTATTTAATTTCCGTTTTTAGTTTTTAGTTTTCATAATTTAGAGCCCATTAGCGGTTAAATCTAGTTTATTTCAATTTTTACTTTATATTAGCAATTTTCTTTCATTGTAAAGACAATTTTTGAGATTATTGATATTATTTGAAAGAGAATTTTCTCTTGTTAAATGTTGAGGAGTCCCTTTATTTTCGAACTTATCAAAAATCGATTTTTTGTGGCGTTCACCCACGAACTTATCAAGGAATTAGGCAATCGTTGTGGCGTTCACCAATTCCAGTTCTTTCATTCGCATCATCAATTTCTTGCGTCGTGAGGTTTGGGTTGGAATCCTATCGTCTATTTTTATTATTTCTTCGTTAAATTTGATTTAGATTTTTCCTAGGTTATTGTTTGTGTTTATTCCGCGTTTTTCGTCGAAATTCCCGAGTGGGATTGCGCCAAAACATCTTTATACATACATACATACATATATATATATATATATATATATATATATATATATATATATATATATATATATATATATATATATATGTCATCTGATAATTGTTGAGATTGTTAACGATTTGTAAAAATAATAAATTGATTATTTCCTTAGATAGAAGATTATCTATGCAGATTTCTAGGGATTTAATTAGGTTTCTAACCTTATTTAAACTTTGTATTTCGTTACTCTAAAATAATAACAAAAACATCAGTTCATCTTCCTTGTTATCACGGTATCAGAGCCAAACAAGGTCCTCAAAACCTTGGCAATCCAAGCCCAGAACTCATCCCAAAATTCTGACTCACAAAACCACAAATATCCATAATCAAACTCCAACTATCAAAATCAAATCACAACAAAACAACAAGCTAAATCCAAAATTCCCCAAATCTTGAAGTCACTGTTTGAAGTCCACTGAAAATTGGTACAAAATTGCTTCGGTACTCCCGCCAACCTGCACCAATACCCACAGCGGACGTTGTTCATCCAAAATCATAGTCGTCGTCCACCAAGTTGATTTCAAGTATTGTTGTTGTGCTGTGGTTAGAAATCATCAGCTCTACTCGCCACAAAATATGCCCGCCTCGAAGTCTCAAAAACCACTTTGATTGAAGTGAAGGTTCTGTAAGCCCTTATACACAAACCCCATCTCATACACAAAATAAATAGTCCAATTACAATTGCAATATTTGCTACAGTCCAATTGACCCAAGGAAACCAACAACCCATTTTTTTTTTTTTGCACTCATTATCTGGCCCATTACACCATTAATCCATTAATCCCCTCAAACCCACTTATATACCAGCCGACAAACCAATTCCTAAATAAATATCCAACCCATTAAAAAATGATGAGTGAACACGTTGAAGTTGAGTCATCTGGAATTCTTATTCAGTCGGAGGGAGCCTTTAATGCCGACATTCAACTTAACGAAAATAATTACGACGTGTAATCCCAATTGATGGAAATGCATATTGCTGAACGAGAAAAAATCTCCTACATCATAGGAAAATCCAATCCACCTGCTGTGTCGGATAGAGGATATGAAAAATGGTATGCTGAAAATCAGAAAGTGAAGCGTTGGCTTCTGATGTCCATGACTCCTGACATTATGAAGCGCTATCTTCGTATACCCACTGCCCGTGAAATCTGGAGTCCTCTGTCCAAAGCCTTTTATGATGGTACTGATGAGATGCATGTTTACTCTTTGCATTAGAAAGCCTTCTCAGCAAAACAAGGTGCCAAATCACTTACTGTATACTATGGAGAGTCAACGGAAATATTTCAGGAACTCGACTATCGTGATAAAGTGGCCATGAAGGATCCTGATGATAATACAGCATACAGGCATTCTATTGAGCGCGCCCGAGTACACATTCCTTGCTGGATTAGATAAAAGTTTTGATCAACTTCGACGAGAAATATTACGTCGTGATCCACTCCTAAGTCTGGAAGAATGTTATGCCTTGGTCCTCGTGAGGTCATACGATCTACTACTTTGAATGATGATATTGAGAAACCTGAAGCTTCTGCTATGATTTCCCGCCATCAACCCAATCAGACAACCCAAGATCGGACCAAGGCCACCTATCCAAAGAATAGCTCAGACAAACTTACATACAAATGTACTCACTGCAATCAAACAGGTCATTCAAAAATCCGATGCTTTGAACTTATTGGATATCCAGATTGGTGGGACCCAACACGGCATCGAAATTCCAAGCGACCTTCCACTGCCGCAGTTGCTCAAATAAAGGAAGACGATGCTCCTCTTACATCATCAGCATTGCTAATCGCTACAAACTCTGGAGGTAAGGCCTTCACCACTTCTACACCTGTTTTGAATAGTACACGGTTGATTCAGGTGCTACTGATCATATGACATTTGATGTTAGAGAAGTCACAAATCTTCGCCAATCCTCCCAAAATTGTGTCTCCATGGCCAATGGTAATACCACCCCGGTAGTTGGGGAAGGGTCTTCACAACTTACTAATACTTTATATCTTGATTCTGTGTTAGTTGTTCCCTCCTTAGATTATAACCTTGTGTCTGTCTCTCAGATCACTACTACTCTATTTTGTGTTGTTATTTTTTGGCCTAATCATTGTGTATTTAAGGACATTCAGACACGACAAATGATTGGTTATGATGTTAAGAGAGGGAAGCTGTATCACTTGGACTTGGACTCACAAACTTCCAACAGATTACAACAGGCTTTAGCTGTAGAGAGCAATGGTTCACCAAAGAAGATAGTTGAGATCTTTCT